>CM060943.1:394504232-395911232 GCA_030765085.1 Allium cepa | reverse complement strand
GCATCATTTTATTCCTTAAGCCCACTTATAAGGAAAGTGTTATTTCTCTCATTCATGTAGTTTGAGAAATTTTCCGGTATTTTTGAGCTTGTCTTAGGATTATCACCTAGGTAATCTTTTGTGTGGTGCTAAGGTCTTTTCAGTTTGACCTTACCACCGGTTTTCATTTGCTACGAGTTGCGAAAGTTAGCATTCCACTTACCGCATTCCACACTTGTTATGATTCTTATGAATGAATTATTATGTCATTCAGTTTGTCCGGCTTATTTCATCCATTTTAGGTATCGAGCATTCTATCGAATATCTCGATGATTCCATTTTTTGCATTTATTGATTTTGGATGAAAATAGCAATTTAAAATTTTGCAAAATCTTTTTCATAAGATTTATTTAGAAGTATAACTGGATTTTTGTTCTTAAAACGAACATAGAATATTCTTAGAAGTTTTTGAGAAACTTACTTATCCTATAGAATATGATTTTGTGATTGTATTGCCCATTTAGTGTTTTAAGAATTCTGGTCGATGCGCTTGATCAACGTTATCGATAAGAATCTATGATTTTGTGATTGTATTGCCCATTTAGTGTTTTAAGAATTCTGGTCGATGCGCTTGATCAACATTATCGATAAGAATCTCCTAAACGCTTTGATGAGACAGTCACACACGATATATTGACTTGTAAAAATGTAAATTTTTGTAGAAAGATTATTACATAAAAATAAAAATGTAATTTTGAAAGTTTTAACTTTTCGGGAAAGAGGATTATTTAAAAGAACTCTTCCTTTCGATATTCTTATTCTTGTGATTCCTGAAGGGGAACCAAGAATTTGCTATTTGTACCGATACTAGTCGTATTGGTTTAGATGCCATTCTCTTGCAAAGGAGAACGTGCTATCACTTGTGCTTCTAAATCATTATAGCTTATCGAGACTAGATATACCACTCACGATCTAGTGCTCGTGGTTATTGTTTCTACTTTTAGAGTTTTGCATCATCATTTTTAGGGGAGGAATTTGTTCTCCATCTCGATCATAAATCCTTGGAATATTTAATTTCTCATAAGGAACTTCATGTTGACTCGAGTTCCTAGCATCTTATGATCTTGATATTCTTTTGTTCCCGAAGGGAAGTCTTGTTGCCAATACGTCTTGTCGTAGGCAACAAGGTGTTAATTCTTTGATGTTGTCTGAATGGAATTTTCTTTTTATCAAGTTCATCGAACGTTTTGATATACTTCATTTTATTGAGCTTTATCTCATTCTTTTATGGACTTGCGTCTGATGTTCTTTTAAGGTGTTCGGTTCATTGGACGTACCATTTTTGTACTACGTCGGTGTTCCGAAATTATTCGGGCTTTGGTTCATCTGGCGTACCATTTTGTACTACGCTGTTGTCCCAAATTATTTGAGTTCCTAGTTTTTCGGGCGTACTATTATTATACTACGTCGTTGCACCAGCTCAATTTTCTGCTATTCTTGACGTTCTCCACGTCTTTTATCTACGGAAATGCCTTAGGGATTCCGATTTTTATTCTTGAGCCTGGTGATATTATGGAAATTGAAGTTTCACCAGATTTTATTTATGAGCAACATTCCATTCGCATCATTGCTTCGGAGGTTGAGCGCCTTCGGAATAAAGATATTCTTCTTGTGAGAGTTCAATGGTTCTCAAATCTTAGGGATTACTCTTGGGAATCTAGAGAATTCATCGAGCGAACCCGTTCGTGCTAACTCTTTCGTGCTCTTTATGGTGAACTTCTTATTTCAATTTTTCTTTTGTGTTGATATACATTTATGGTTGTTACTCTTTATTTTCTTCTTAAGTATTGCGAGGACGCAATTTCTTTAAGGAGGAAAGTCTGTAATAACCCGCATATTTATCGATTTTATATTTAAATATTTTATCGTTCTTTGGATTTTGCTCCGAAAAGCTACTTTTTGCAAACAGTCGAATTGGGACTCGAAACCACCCCCATTGAGTTCAAAATGACGTTTGCGACCTTTTTGAGTATAAACTTCGATATGTTTGGAGTTAGTCGAATTTGGCTACTTTTTCACTTAGGGCTTTGGTTTGTTGTCTCAGCCCATTAACCCCAGCTGAGCCCTTGCTCCACCCCCACTTATCTTCATTTCATTTCTAATTCCTAACCCTTCAAGCTTTAGCAACAATGGTGGAAGAGAGTGGAAACTAAAACTCCAAGCCCTAGTTCCATAGCAAAATCCAAGTTCTAGCTCCAAATTCTAAGAGAAGCTTTGGTAAGTATCATCTTCTTCTTCTTCAACTCATTCTCACTTTGATTTTAGAAAATTCCTAAACCTAATTTAGGAAATGTTTCCCTTTTAAGCTTAGATTGAAGCTTCTTGAGTTGTTATTGACGAGGAATTGATCTTAGCTTGTCTTAAGGCTTCTCCTTCATTGATTTGGGTTCAAAGGTGAGATTTTTATCTCACATCTATGTCTATATCTATCTTTGTTGTTAGCTATGAATTTCTAACACTTATTTATGTTCATTTGCTTTTGGTTTGGATTGATTTGGTGAATATTTCAATTTGTGGTGTTTTGTAGTCAAATCTTTAAAAATCCAATCTTTGATGTTTGAACATGTTTTTGGTGATGCATCGAAGAGCCTATAGGGCTGGGTTGTCGCTAGGCATAAATCCTTAGTCGTCGTTGCTCGTCCGATCGCTCCCGATACGTTTTGGCCACTTTGGCCTAGGCAAATTGTTGCCCAGACCAGGTGACCAGACGTCTGGTGACCAAGTCCAGACATCTGGTTTGGACCTGGAGAGGAAAAAAATAGCCATGCAGAATATATAAAAAGGCAGAGACTGATTCCAGACGTCTGAAATTTAGGATCAGACGTCTGGTTAGGTCTCAGACGTCTGACTTGATGTTTCAGACGTTTGGGTGTTCTCCGGGTTATTTCCAGAGAACAAATTCAGACGTCTGGATTCAAAACCAAACGTCTGGAACTGTTTAATTTGCCTATTTTGGCAATTTTTTAGTATATTTCCAACTTTAATCGATTCATGTTGATTCCCTTTTTGTTGTTATCATTTAATATGGACTTTGATGACATTTTCATCGTGATTTTTGGGAATATCCATTTTGATGGATTCGGTATCGATTTCTTTGGATTTTATTCACGTCTTCGAATGTGAATTTTTGTGATTTATTGTTTCTACAATTAATTCTATGATTTGTCACTTTAAAATATAAAGGTTTTCTATACTAGTATTAAATATCAATACTCTTTCCTCAAAACGATTTCAATTCTACTTTCAATACCAAACTTGTTTATAAAACCGTTTTCCAATCTACTAGTATATAAAAACCTTTACCTCACTCGTATGAGAAATCTAATTAAACGAATTAGTAAAACAAGTGGTATGAAATGCTTGCGTTTACTTCGCCGGTTAATTCTTGGACTTGTTCGATTGAAACCCTTGTGATAATTTTCTAGTGGAGATCTACAATTTGTTCGTAAATATTTAAGTTAAGCTAGTGGTTATGGGACATGAAGCAAAACTCATATATTTACTAGCTTACTGTAATTAACACTTCTCTTTGATCATGACGATCATTTTATGTTTTAGACTAGCATTGTGCGATGTCTTTTCGGTTTGGTTCATCGGATGTCACGCTGTACGATGTCGTTGCTCCCTTTGATTGTGATTTGGTTCATCGGATGTCACGCTGTACGACGTCGTTGTTCCCTTTGATTTTGATTTGGTTCATCGGATGTCACGTTGTACGACGTCGTTGTTCCCTTTGATTGTGATTTGGTTCATCGGATGTCACGTTGTACGACGTCGTTGTTCCCTTTGATTGTGATTTCTGGATTTCATGTGTTGAATTCTGGAATTTATGTTTCACCAACTTTTACCATTGGCATTGATATTTATGTCATTTATTGTGGCTTGGTGAATGAAATTAGGAGTATGACATTCCTTTTTATCTTTGAGAAGATCCTTGCGATATTGATTAATCTCTTATTGGTTTTTCAATTATTTATTTATCACAGCTTGGCATTGTGATTATTATACATTTAGTCATATCTCTTATTCTATATCACTTCATATGATATTTATAGCTGGACTGATCCGTTTATTATTTTCTTCTTATAAATAATACTCGGGTCAGACTGAGATTTTACAGGTGCTTCTGCTTGCCACCTTATCGGACCATCATCTGATCTTTTGGCTAACTACTTAGATTAGTAGTTTTTGTTGTATACATTTGAGATACAGACTCCTTGATGTATACATATTCTTTTGTTAGACCACTACTCTGATGAACACTTTTATGTGTTAATATATTCATATCTATTTCCGCCTTTGTGATATGAATTATCTGTGACTGATTTGTGTTATGTTTATTCTATATTTGTTTCCGAAGACCTTTATAGCCACTGTGTAGTAGCTTTGAGTTTGTGTCGGTATGTAGGATTTCCTCTTGAGATGAAAAGTTATATTTTTATCCGGCATATCGGTACTCGCACAAAGCAATTATACAGATGGTCGCTCCTCAACAGCCTTATTCTCCGTGCTAGTCGACAGCATTACTCCGTAGTGTTCTTGGCTAGAGTGGGTATAGAGGTGGGGCGTCACATTTAACCTTTTCTAATCAATAGAAAAGTCGCAACAAAGACAATGTCTCAAGAATCAGATGTGGCTTCCTTCCAAGGCTAAGGAAATTACGACACTGCATCGAAGAATCTAAAGGTGGTGGAGATAGAAATACTAGTTCCCTAAGGGCCACACCACTTCCAACACCACTGCTTCTACTGGAAATGTTCATGGGTGGCTAAACATATTTTGCGGTAGCTAAATGGGCTCTGAACTAATCAGGCATCTAAGGCTGCATATTCGCAGTTACCCGTGCACTCTGTCTACTCATACTGATAGCTTGATGAAGATACCTTAGCAATTAGCGATAGAAACAAATCAAGTTGAAGAATATAAGAGGTATATAAAACATAATGAGCGATAGAAACAAATCGAGTTGCATCTAGCATGATCGAACTAGTGTAGGTCTCACACATAATGAGCTTTAGTGATATTTGATTTACTCTATTTACTTGAATCTATGTCCATGTTAAACATCCACTTATCATTTAAATTATCATAATCCAGTGATTCCCTTTGAGAGTTCAAGATAATTAGACCTCACTGTACCTATACGATAAGCTTTAATGATATATGATCTGGTTTATATACTTGAAACCTATTCCCATACTAAATAGAGTCAGTACCTAAATGTACGATAGACCTGGGTCGATCCAGTGTGATCGAACTCATGTAGGTCTCACTGTACCGTTATAATGAGCTTTGTGGTAAATGACCTACTTTATTTACTTAGGACCTTTGTGGACCATACCATACCCTTATAATAAGCTTTGGTGACTTTTGATCTTATAGTAGATGATTTTCATCATCCCTTCCTAGGATATCAAGGATTTCTAAATTAATTTGCATACTCCTCTATCAAAAAGAGAACGACACTCGTGTCTCACATAATACGCTATCGGGGCCACAAAGGAACACTGATGTTGTGTGTGTATATGTGTGTCTGTGTCTCTATGTATGTGTGTGTATGTATGTATATGTTACTATCAAAGACCCTTTTGACCTTGTCGAAACCAGTTTGAACAAAAAACAAAGAAGAAAAAGAGGAAGAAACACCAACAAGACCTTTCGAAGGAGTCGTAGGGATGCTACAGCCAAAGTCCAGAAGTTTCACCACCTTTTGAAGGGGACGAAAGTGTCGAAAGCACCCTTCCGCTTCAGTGACCACCTTTCAAAGTAGATGATTCCACTTGCATGAATACCTTTCGAATGAGTTAAAGCAACACCTTTTGAAGACAAGAAATGACACTCTTCATATGCGCGCCAAACCTTTCGACCCGAAAGGTTTTTTCGCCTTCACTGAAACCACTCAAAAATATACATTGGTCAAACAACCCTTTTGAAAGCCAAACCGAGCCTTTTGAATCGGTCGAAGCCATTAATATCCAAGGATGTTCTACATCAAATCGTGAGAAAGAGTTTTGAAGCAACTAACAGAGTCGAAACCAAGGGTATTTCAATACCTTCAAAACCCCTGGAGACAGTCAACCTACAGAGTCGAAAGCTCCTATAAAGAAACATAGAGATGAAAGGCGCAACCATCCCTTTCGATGGAGGCGGAGACATTTGAGCCCGTTAGAAAGCATTCTTGAGGGAAGTGCAAGTGTCAAAGGAGTCGGAAGGCACCTGAAGCTACCTTTCGACCATGTCGAAAGAACTGGGTCGAAAGGTGCCAACCCGCAACTACAAATAAGACCCAAGGGGTCTGGATTTGGGGATCCAAACTCCTTCATTCTACTTTCTTAATTCTAAAAGTCGTAACCCAAATTTGTAAATTGAATTGGGGAAGAATTGATTAATAAAGTCTTCTTTGAGTGGATAAAGGGAAGATCTTTGTATTCTTGATTACTTAATTGTTTTGAAAGCTTTTTATTAGATCTGGTCGTGTTTTACAGGTGCCGATCTGATGCAGTACAAACTACGGAATCGATATGTTTAAATTGTTCAAAGCCTTTGAGTCGATTGGAATTGGCTTTGTTCTTAAGTCGCTCGGGGGTTATAAGTCGCTCACGACTTAACAAGGGATATTCACGATCTAACGTTAAGACCTTAAGTTGTTTCCGACTTAACAGAAGAAGTTTCCGACCTAAGGAATCGTGTAAAGGGATGCGACGAGTTAGTGGAGTAACCTTAAGCCGTGTGAAGAAGGCTACGTTTGAGTCGTTTGGGAATATAAGTTGTTTACGATCTATTGAAGGCCTTGAGTCGAAGGAAGTGGAGCACGACCTAGCTAAGTCAATCGAAGGAGCATGCCGCAAGGAACTTGGATGCTTGAGTCGTGTGGGTCTTGAGTCGGTCAATTGATGAGTCGGTTGAGTCATGGTGTAATGTAATTGTTTTGAGTCGTGTGTTGTTCTGTTGAGTCGTGGCAATTTTAAGTCGTTAGTGTTGTACTGTTTGTATTTTTTCCTAGGTCATGTATTGAGTCGTATGTGGTTGGGTCGTCTACTGCTAATGAGTCGCTACCGACTCAAGATGAGTCGTGAGTCGTAGGGGAAGATGAGTCGTGAGTCGTGGGGGAGGATGAGTCATATACGACTTAAGGCTCAGGTCGAGGAAACACTATAAATAGGGAGTGTGTACATTTTAAGGGGATTTTGGAAATAAAATTTCTTTTTGATTGCTTTGTGCTTTCTTCTCTAATTGGTAGTTGAGTGTAATCTCCTATCTCCACTTACGTCATTTGAGTGCGCTCGAATCCACGTTTGTTGAAGCCGATTCACGGAATCTAGTGCGCTAGATTAACGTACGAAGAATCATAGATCTTTGTTTCTCGGTATCGTGCGCGATCAACGAGACGAAGATAGC
Source organism: Allium cepa (assembly GCA_030765085.1). Classification (NCBI taxonomy): domain Eukaryota; kingdom Viridiplantae; phylum Streptophyta; class Magnoliopsida; order Asparagales; family Amaryllidaceae; genus Allium; species Allium cepa. Next base: position 395,903,795 of record CM060943.1, on the reverse strand, counting down.
TAGAATCCGACATCTTTAGATCAACGGATTTGGGCATTTCGGTATCTTCAATCCACCAAGTACTACTTCCATCGATTAACATCGATTTGTGATTAATCCGCTGAGTCGGTTTTGGTATCAGAGCCATACTTAGCCAATCATAGCTAAGTTGATTCTTGGAGCCAAGTATTTGAAGTTGTGTTCGTTGTGTTCATCTTGAAGTTGCAACAAGTTTGGAGTATTTGATCTATAGCATTTTGAATCAAAGTGTTGGAGAGTGTTTGAATTTGTGGGGAGATTTTTGCGCGCCAAGTGTTTGAAGTATTGAGGCCGAGCTAGTGATTGGAGCCGTGCCTCGTTGTTGTTTGCATTGAAGGGTTGTAGTAGGTGGCCGAGCCAAATAAGGTTGAGCCGTGAATTGTTGAGGCCGAACTAAGTTGTAGCCGAGTCAAGGAGTTAAGCCGTATAGAGCAAGCTGAGACAAGTGTTGAGGCCGTGATTTGTTTACTTGTGTTGAAGCTTGTGTTCGACTTGTTGAAGTCTTATTGGAACTTGAAGTTTTTTTGAAGTACTTGTTGAAGATTGTGAAGAGTTTTCAACCATGCCACCAAGGAGAGCTAATCGCCATCAAAATGTTGAAGCATTATATAGACGAGAAGAAGCCGATCAAATGGAACAACGTATGCATGAGAAGATTGATGAAGGCATTGGTAGGTTAGAGAAGCTTATGATTGATATGAATCAAAGTAGAAGAAGAAATTCACCTGAATCTATTTGTGGAGGAAGCAGAGTTTCACATCATTCAGATCGGGAGAGGAGAGAGAGTCAGGATCATCGGAGTGTTGATAATCGAAGTACGAGGAAAGATGATGATCATGATAGACGGGATGTTGGTAGTAGGAGTGGTGGTAGAGATGTTGGAGGGCGTGAAAGACAACGATATACATCAGACTTTGATGAGGAGTTTGACGGTGATAGGGGAAGTGTTCATTTCAGAGACCGAGATCAGGGACAACGTCAGTATCGGGTTATTGCTGATGATCGACGTTGGGAATCGGGAATGAAGATGGAGATTCCAAAGTTTAAAGGAGGAATGGTAGCTGAAGAATTTCTTGATTGGGTGTCAAATGTTGAAGAGATCTTTGATTTTAAGGAGGTTCCTGAGCATAGGAGAGTAAAGTTGGTTGCTACTAGGTTGAGGGGGAGAGCTTTGGCGTGGTGGCAGCAAACTAAACTTACCAGGGAGAGAATGGGGAAGTCAAAGATAGAATCTTGGGAGAAGATGAAGAAGTTGATGCGGGCTACATTTTTACCATACAACTATCAATCACTTATGTACCAGAGATTGCAGAATCTGAGGCAAGGGACGAAGTCTGTTAGTGATTATGCTGACGAATTTTACCAACTCATTGCCAGGAATGATATTATGGAAACGGAAGAACAGCTAACTGCTAGATTCATTGGGGGATTGAGAATGCAGATCCAGGATATAGTTAATATGTTCGATCCTAGATCAGTTGCGGAGGCACATCAGAAAGCGTTGGCTTGGGAGAAGCAAGGAAGGCGTGGAGGTGGTGTGTTTACTAATTCCAATAATCAAGCGAGGGGTGTTAGTAGAAGTTCTAATGTTCCTAAACCTGTCAATAAGCCAATAGTGAAGGAGGCTGAGAAGGCGAAGGTTAACAGTGGTTTCAAATGTTATAATTGTCAGGAGTTGGGTCACAAAAGCAATGAATGTCCGAAGCCGAAGAAGAGAGCAATGGTTGCTGAGATTGGGGATGATGGTGAGGAGACAGAATGTTCAAATGAACCTTATGTTGAGGAGGAAGAAGAATTGTCCGGAGATGAAGGTTGTAATCTTATGATGAGGAGGTCATGTCTTACACCAAAGCAAGAGGAGGATTGTAGTTGGTTGAGAAGCAATATTTTTCAGTCGACATGCACTATTCTGGGGAAAGTTTGCAAGTTCGTTATTGATGATGGAAGTTGTGATAATATTATTTCTACAGAGGCTGTGAAGAAATTGAACTTGAAAACTGAGAAACATCCTAAACCGTACAAGTTAGCATGGTTGAGGAAGGGTGGTGAAGTGAAGGTGTGTCGAAGGGCTTGTGTTAATTTTTCTATTGGGAAGAAGTACAAAGATGAAATTTGGTGTGATGTTGTAGACATGGATGTGTGTCATCTGTTGTTGGGCAGACCATGGCAGTTTGATAGAGCAGTACAACACGATGGTCGTGCCAATAGTTACAGTTTCATGTTCGAGGGTACTAAAATCACTTTGGTTCCCAAGAAGCAACAACAGAAGGAGAGCAAGTTGGAGGAAATCGAAGAATTGAAAACCTTGCTATCTTTGAAGGAGTTTGTTAAAGAAGTTGAAGAGGAACCTGAAGTATTTTTGTTGATTGGGCGACAGTGCAGTGAAGAGGTTGAAATTCCTGAAGAAGCAAAGCCAGTTTTGAAAGAGTTTGAAGATGTATTTCCAGAAGAGTTGCCTAAGGAGTTACCACCATTGAGAGACATTCAACATCAAATTGATCTTGTTCCAGGAGCAGTGTTACCACATCGACCACATTACCGAATGAGTCCGAAGGAACATGAGGAGTTACGAAGGCAGGTGGAAGAGTTACTGGAGCAGGGACGTGTTCAGGAAAGCTTTGTTCCTTGTGCAGTACCAGCTTTGTTGGTGCCGAAGAAGGATGGAACATGGAGAATGTGTACAGATAGTAGAGCTCTGAACAAGATTACTGTTCGCTACAGATTTCCTATGCCGAGGTTGGATGACTTGCTGGATCAGTTGAGTGGGGCTACTATATTTTCGAAGATTGATTTGAAGAGTGGTTATCATCAAATTCGAATTAGACCAGGTGACGAATGGAAGGCAGCTTTCAAGACAAGAGAGGGGTTATACGAATGGTTGGTTATGCCATTTGGTTTATCAAATGCACCTAGTACATTCATGCGGCTGATGAATCAAATCTTTAGACCATTCATTGGAAAGTTTGTGGTAGTTTATTTCGATGATATTCTGATATATAACAGGAGTATGGAGGAGCATGTTCTACATTTGAGGGAAGTGTTGATTATTCTTCGTGAGGAACAATTTTATGCTGCTACAAAGAAGTGTGTGTTTATGACGAGGAGTGTTTTATTTCTGGGGTATGTTGTTTCGGAGGAAGGAATTCAAGTTGACCAGAGTAAAGTTGAAGCTATTAGAAATTGGCCACAACCGAGAACTATCACTGAAGTTAGAAGTTTTCATGGACTAGCGTCATTCTACCGGAGATTCATTCCACACTTCAGTAGCGTGATGGCTCCAGTGACTGATTGCATGAAGGGGAAACAGTTTGTATGGTCAGAGGAAGCGGGAGTTGCTTTTGAGAAGATCAAGGAACTATTAATGACAGCACCAATTCTTGTTTTACCGAATTTTCAGTTGTTGTTTGAAATGCATACTGATGCTTCGAAAGTTGGTATTGGAGGAGTTCTGAGTCAGAATGGGAAGCCAGTTGCTTATTTCAGTGAGAAGTTGTCAGGAGCAAAGATGAGATACAGTACATATGACGTTGAATTCTATGCTGTGGTGCAAACGATTAAACATTGGAGACATTATCTATTTCAGAAGGAGTTTGTTCTATACACTGATCATGAGGCGTTGAAGCATTTGCAGGGGCAAGACAAGATTTCAGCGAGACATGCATCATGGATTGCGTATTTACAGCAGTTTACCTTTGTTGTTAAGCACAAATCGGGGGTGACGAATCGGGTAGCTGATGCTTTGAGTAGAAGGAGTCATTTATTAACGACAATGAAAGTTGAAGTGATGGGTTTCGAGCTATTGCCAGAGCTAATTGAAGAAGATCCTTATTTTAAGAAATTTGTTGAACAAGTTAAGGAAGGAAATGCTGATGAATTCATATTGGTGGATGGTTTTCTGTTTAAAAGAAATCGTTTATGCATTCCGGATTGTAGCTTGAGATTGAAAATTATCAAGGAGTTACACGAGGAAGGGCATGTGGGCCGTGATCGTACTTTGCAATTGATTTCACAGTCTTACTTTTGGCCGTCGATGAGGAAAGAAGTGGGAAGGTTTGTGGAGCGATGTCATATTTGCCAAGTTGCGAAAGAAACCGCGACCAATGCTGGGTTGTATATACCGTTGCCTGTACCGGCTAGACCATGGGTTGATGTGAGTATGGACTTTGTATTGGGATTGCCGAAAACGCAGCGTGGTAATGATTCTATATATGTAGTGGTTGACAGATTTTCTAAAATGGCACATTTTATTGCTTGCAAGAAGACAAGGGATGCTGTTCGTGTTGCTCAGTTATTTTTCAAGGAGATCTATCGACTTCATGGATTGCCAGAATCTATTGTGTCAGATAGGGATACTCGTTTTCTGAGTCACTTTTGGTTAAGTTTGTGGAAGATGGTGGGAACAAAGCTGAAGTTTAGTAGCGCGTATCATCCGCAAACTGATGGACAGACAGAAGTTGTAAACAGGTCATTGGGAAATTTGTTGCGATGTCTTGTACAGGATAATTTGAGAAGTTGGGACATGAAGTTATGCCAAGCAGAGTTTGCTCATCATCATGCAGTGAATCGTAGTACGGGATTCAGTCCATTTCAGATTGTATACTCCAATTTACCCAGGGGACCGTTGGATTTGGCAGTGATACCACAACCGAAGGGGATAGTTAAACGAGCTGTTGATTTTGTTGATGAATTAACTGAATGTCATAAGATCGTTCAGGAACGATTGGAAAAGTCAAATGAGAAATATAAGAAATTTGCAGATTTGAAGCGTCGAAATGTTGAATTTAACGAAGGCGATTTGGTATATGCAATATTGACAAAAGATCGTTTTCCGGTGGGAACATACAATAAATTGAAAGCGCAGAAAATTGGTCCAGTTGAAATTTTGAAAAAAATCAATAAGAATGCATATCGATTAAAGTTACCAGATGATGTTTATACTTCTGATGTTTTTAACGTCAAACATTTAATTCCATATCATGGAGATGAAATTGTTGTGGAAGAACTTACCAATTCGAGGACGAATTTTTCTCAACCCGGGGAGGATGATGCAGTACAAACTACGGAATCGATATGTTTAAATTGTTCAAAGCCTTTGAGTCGATTGGAATTGGCTTTGTTCTTAAGTCGCTCGGGGGTTATAAGTCGCTCACGACTTAACAAGGGATATTCACGATCTAACGTTAAGACCTTAAGTTGTTTCCGACTTAACAGAAGAAGTTTTCGACCTAAGGAATCGCGTAAAGGGAAGCGGCGAGTTAGTGGCGTAACCTTAAGCCGTGTGAAGAAGGCTACGTTTGAGTCGTTTGGGAATATAAGTCGTTTACGATCTATTGAAGGCCTTGAGTCGAAGGAAGTGGAGCACGACCTAGCTAAGTCAATCGAAGGAGCATGCCGCAAGGAACTTGGATGCTTGAGTCGTGTGGGTCTTGAGTCGGTCAATTGATGAGTCGGTTGAGTCATGGTGTAATGTAATTGTTTTGAGTCGTGTGTTGTTCTGTTGAGTCGTGGCAATTTTAAGTCGTTAGTGTTGTACTGTTTGTATTTTTTCCTAGGTCATGTATTGAGTCGTATGTGGTTGGGTCGTCTACTGCTAATGAGTCGCTACCGACTCAAGATGAGTCGTGAGTCGTAGGGGAAGATGAGTCGTGAGTCGTGGGGGAGGATGAGTCATATACGACTTAAGGCTCAGGTCGAGGAAACACTATAAATAGGGAGTGTGTTGTACATTTTAAGGGGATTTTGGAAATAAAATTTCTTGTTGATTGCTTTGTGCTTTCTTCTCTAATTGGTAGTTGAGTGTAATCTCCTATCTCCACTTACGTCATTCGAGTGCGCTCGAATCCACGTTTGTTGAAGCCGATTCACAGAATCTAGTGCGCTAGATCAACGTACGAAGAATCGTAGATCTTTGTTTCTCGGTATCGTGCGCGATCAACGAGACGAAGATAGCTAGAATCCGGCATCTTTAGATCAACGGATTTGGGCATTTCGGTATCTTCAATCCACCAAGTACTACTTCCATCGATTTACATCGATTTGTGATTAATCCGCTGCGTCACGATCACATCGAAAGGCCTCTTCCAACTTGCTTGAAACCTCTACATTTTAAAGTAATTTCAATTATAGACTCCAGGCCACATTTCATTGGACTTCTACTTTCGAATGGATCGAAACCTTAACCCAAACCAGTTTTACCGTAAATTCCTAATCCAAAACCTAAGACACTTAAGAATCTAGCTTTCGACAAGGTCAAAACCATCCAAAACTAATCATTAACTTGAATATTAGAGTCATCCATTAGGCCTCCATAATTGCTTCGAAAGGACTATTTCAAAAGAGTTATCAAGCTACTCCATTCAGTTTGAAATATCAAAAAGAAAGGAATTTGAATGTTTCGATTGGGTCAAACGGTTAATAAGGGAAAGTAATGTCAAACGGTTAATAGGGGAAAGTAATCATAACAAGAACCTATTCGAAAGGCAGAACTGAAATGATTATCCACATCTTACCTTCTTCCACTTAACCAAAATAGATCAAGAAGGACTAGCTTTGTTCTAAGAACAACTTTGGAGTGTTGACAAGTTTTCTTGTTAATATTTTGGCGCTAGATGGAGGGCTCGAACTTCTGAATTTGTTAAACATCCAACACCACCTGTCTCTAACCCAAACTTACTTCAAGCTTAAATACTTATGTCCCTACTTCATCATGACTGGTAGAATCAAAAGATCTGACCAATGATCCTTATAACCACACTTAATAAGATTCTCCCTAAGGACAAATCAAGATCCCAAACTATATGAAGAGCAAATGCTAAGGTTGAAAGCGGATTATAAAGGAGAAATGTAACGACCCGAAATTTTCGATCCCGAAAATTCCAGATAGTTGGAAAAAGAAGAAAAGAGATAGAAGAAAAGAAGAACAGAAACACCAACATCTCACATTCGCAGCGGACAAAATATAATATCAAATAAAATAACAGTTTTACAAAGAAGAACTGTATCAGTACATTTATATTTTTATACATCAGCGTTATCACATTTACACAACACTGGACAATTTAAAACAACATGTCCTAGATATACAACTATATATCACAGCGGAAACTCTCTATACGTTCCTGCCATACAGCTCGCCTCCTCAGCTCCATAACGTCCTTACATGAAAATCTGTAATACTCGGTCTGACCCGAGCATTACATCAAAGTAACACCCGCATTAGGCTGAAAACCAGCGTGAGTAAACCCATCTAACATAGAATACAAAAGCATACAACCTATATAAACCCGGGTAATTTGTATCAATTTACAACTTCACAAGTTATTATAGACATCTATTACAACACACATCAATTTCTAAGTACCAAAACTTAGATTAAATGGTCCAATTCACTTAAATCATTCTATTTCAGCCTATTTGTGACGACCCGACTTTCTAACAATAGAAAATCGCATCATCTTGAAGAAAGAAAGGGGTAGAGAAGAGAAAAGAAAGAAGGAAAGAAGAAACAACACAGAATCTTAACAACAGAACGAATAAATTATATTAATAACATAAATATTACATAGTTTACAACCATTATCAGAGTTACACAGATTACAGATCACATACTAGACAGTTATAAACACCTGTCTAGTTATACAACTCAATCAGTACATGGAAACTACTCAGAGAAACCAACACAGTGGAATACTATATATCTAAACGCAGAAGCCTCCTGCTCCATTGCTCCTCTATAATTCGTCAAAGCTAACCTGAATCCCTTGGCTACTCGTAAAAATTTGAGTACCTAAGAGATTAAGAAAACAGAAGATAAACTCCGGGTCAGACATGGGTCTGGTGTGAGTAACAGGTTAAGATTGCTTAACTTTTAAAAACCTTTTGAAAAGAAAGGTATCACGTAAGACTCCCACACATAAACATGGAAAAGTTTTTACCTTACGCTAACCTAAACATTTGATAGGAAATCCAGTGATATTAATAATAGTATCTAGGGTTTTCAAGTAAATATGAAATAGCCGAAATTTTACATCTATGAAATTCCAGCTACTAGCCACAAAAGTGGGTAATACAATCAAAACCGAGGGCACTTATTGGATTTTGGATTCCATACAATGGCAGGGCTACAGGGGTACCGCCCGTCAGAGTATGTGGCCTAGATCAATGTACCGAGGATCACTCCCAATCTCCTGCAACACAAGGTCGGAACCATCCCTTATTGGACAGTCCTGAACAAGACAACCCCGACAGTTAGAGCTCACAACTGTCCACATAGCCGAAACAAAAAGGGACCTCTAGACAGGGGAAAATCTCGTCCTACTTGGGCATGACCCACTTAACCTTGCTGCACCTCCCCTGTTTTAGCCATTCCTGGTAGATGAGGCTTGAGGTTACGATTACCTTTATAGAACACATCACTTAGAATGTTCATCGTCCACCTGACGATGTTCTGAAAGCATTCAATCCATACAAGTTCGTTCCGGGTTCGAACGAAACCGAAGGCATTATCTCGTTACACTCATTTTGGAATCACCCTCAGAGTTAACGATGATAACCCTTGCACTCTAAATCTTCATCTTCACTTGAGATTCACGACCTATCGTTAATTTGGATCGATGTAGTTTTCGGATATCCAAATATGGAAACCCGATCCTGGTCTCATCGAAATACAAAACGTGTCTTTTAAAGCCAAGTTATTTTAAAGTTTAAAACAATTCAATTATCTATACACACATAGATAGATAACTCACAATTCACAATAGATAATCAACATTATCATAATAAACATATGATCCACATTATCATTATAAACAGATAATCCATACCATCGTCAAAATAGATAATCCATATTATCATCACAATGCAACCCAAGCATTCATATCACACCGCATTACTTATCTCATTTCTGCGATCACAACCATTGAAGGCAATCGGTATCATCCATTCATACATAAGCAAAGATTTACTTAATCACACTATAACTAATTTAAAATGAATTAAATTAATTATTTCCATCTCTAATTAATTTAAAGTGAATTAAATTAATTGCTTCATCTTTAATTAATTTAAAATAAATTAAATTAATTGCGTAATCATTATAAATCTTTCTTATCTAACCATTAATTAATTACAAGTCAATTAATTAAGCATTCAAATTAATCACCTTAATTAATCACCCTTGATTAATTACCCTTTAATTACATGCAAGTAATTATCCTTTCACAAATTAATTATCCTTAACCAAAAACAGTAATTAACCTTTAATTACCTCAATAATTAATTAATTGATTATAATCAATTACATTAATCCTTACTTAATTACATTAATTAATTACCTTTAATTACTTACCATTGATTAATTAATCTTAATTAATTAATCCTTAATTACATCATTAATTGTATAAATTAATGATCCTTAATTATATATTTTTAATTAATTGCTTTATTTAAATTAATTACCTTAAGTAATTAATCTAAATTAAACCATAATTATTAATCCCTTTTGATTAACCACATCCAGTAATTAACTACCTTAATTACTTCATTAATTATCCTCAATTAATCCCTTGATTAATTACTAAGTAATTATTCTCAAATTACTTCCATTCTTGAAACATCTTCCATTAATTACATCCTGTAATTACCAATCAATTACTTCACTAAGTAATTTCAATCCTTTAATTACATTAAGTAATTATCATCAAATCATTCAGTATTTTCAAATTAATTAAACTTAATTAATTAATTCAAACTAATCCCATTAACTCAATTAATTACATTAAGTAATTAAGTAATTAATTCCTTAATTACTTTCATTAAGTGATTACACTTAAACAATTCACAAATGATTATTATTAAATTAATTAATCTAATTAATTATTAAAATTAATCACATTAATTAATTATTAAATAATCCTAGATAATGACCTTCATTAATCATTCTTTAATTACTTCCATTAAGTAATTAACTTAGATTAACCATTGTTAATCACAAATTAATTAATCTTTAGTTAACCATTAATTAATCTTTAATTATTGAATTAATTAAGTGTTCATGTAACTTAATTAATCCTTAATTATTTAATTAATAAATCTTTAATCATTAATTAATAATCATTAATTATCTAATTAATGATCTTAATTACAAACTGATTAATCGTTAATCAATTATTTATTAATTCCTAATCAATTAATTATTTAAATTAACTAATTATTCCTTAATTACCTTATTAATTTAATTAATTTCAAATCATAAATCTTAATTAAATTTTAAGATAAAAACATTCTTAATTATGACTAAATTGTCATTAACAAAACATTTGAAATCAAATTTACTTTTAAACTTACTTTACAATTTCATTTCAAATATGAGATTTAAAATGAATATAATTTAACTTAACAAAGTTTAAACAATTTAAAAACCTTTTTAAATCACATGGCAAACAAATGCTTCTCTTATAAAAGAAATTCATAAGAGTTTAATTCAAATTCATTTTAAAATTCAATAATTTAAATTTACACTTTGTTTAAATCTTTCAAATTTAAAAACTTATTTTATTTCAAAAACTGAACTACATATTTAAATCTTTGATTTCCAGATTTAAACTTAACTTTAAAAACTTACTCATATTTTTAAAACTTCATTTTTTTAAAAATTCAAACTACTTACCATTATAAAGTAGTTTAACAATTTCAAGTTTAAAAATTTATTATTATTTAAAACTGAGATTTTAAATTTAAACTTAAATTCTAAAATTTCAAACTTGAATTAAAAACTTTGTTTTAAACACTTGCTTTCATTTTAAAAACTATAGTTTTAAAAATTTAAACAAACATTACAGGTTTCAGATAAAACCTGTAACGTCTGATAAACCCGAGACACCATCCTTTTACTTCAAGTTCAAAGCCCATCCTCCCCGAGAAACTACCCAACATCTTCGAGTCAAAACCGAGATTTACTCGAGTGTCCTTCTCTAATTAACCAAACATCACCAGTACAATCTATTCATCGTGCATATGCATGGTGGCTCCGGCCACCACTGATCATCGGCGATGATCGCAACTCATCAGAAAACGACTCAGCAACCCACCACGATCATCGATTCGAGCTTCAAATCTCGAATTCGAGTTCGAGAATCTTAAACCCATACCTGGAAATGCAAAAGCATCACCAGTTAAAAACCTGTCAACACTTCGTTCTCGCCACTCCGACCATCTGAAGGTCAGCAACTTCGGCCATGACTTCAACTACGACTCAACTACCACTACCCAAAATATCATAACACTCGATCAACCACACGTGCCGTGTTGATCGATTCATCAAACCCATCAAAAACTAGGGTTCGAGGAAGAATCTCTCTGCTGCAACTTCCCTGATGAAATCCATCACCATTACCCATTTTTCTTAGCATCTACTAACACTCCTCTACCATCTGGAAGAACCTTGTCCCCTCCAGTTACATAGATCACCAGGAAATCAAGAATTTCCATATTATGTACAAACCAGAGCTGTACCTTAACCTCTTTACTAAAAAAATTAGTTTTTTTTATAAAAAATCATATTTTGATTTATGTATTCAGTTTATAATAATGGATTTAAAATTTAAAAGATTTGAGTTTTGATATTATCAAACACGCACAGATGTTTTATGTTTTACAGAGATAACAAGCTAAATTTTTGACCTACTTAAATATTTAAATATTAATCTAAGATAAATCAAACAATTTTGATTTATAAATTGCATCCTATCAAAAACTAATTAAAAGGTAAGGATAAAAATAATAAATTTAGCCTGGAAATTAGAACAGAATAGAGAAATTATAACAGCATGCACATAAATAAAATTTCACATTAACATTTACTTATAAACACAAGCAATACTTATTCATTTCATTATACAAGCATGCAACCAATATTTTAGATTTTAAATTTTAAAAGTTACCCACAGATTTTAGAAGAAGGCAGAGCCTCAGATTTGAAAAGCTTTGAATTCTTTTAACTAAAATGCTCCAGATTTTTTGAAACGGCCCTTTTTGATACTTCGAACTCTTTAAATAAAACTGAAATGCTTCTAATACTTTGAACTCTAAGATCCTGAGTTGCCTTGAAAATGCAGGTTTGTTTGTAGAACCAATTTTCCAGATTACAGAAAATGCAGATTTGTTTTTTTTTGTTTGAAAATGGCAGGTGCATGGTTTTGAAAATGCAGGCTACAGATTTGAAATTGAGGAGTTTGTTTTGCTTTAGTTTTCAGGTAGATGGTTACTGGGATTTAGATTTTGATCTGAAGAGTTTGCAAACTGATTTTGGGTTTTCAAGGGTTGTTTACACGCAAGTAGTGGCATAGTGGTAAGATTCTTGCTTCCTGGTAAGCAGGTCGCAGGTTCGATTCTCGTCTGCCCTACTACCAATTTCAAGGCGCGGAGGTGGGTCCCTATAAATCCTATAAAAACGGTTGGGAGCATCAAATCTATGTGCTGGGCTGGCTTAAATCCCAACTGTCTGTGGTCGGACCAGGCAGGAGGGGGCTCCTCCTACCCCTTCGATTTCATCAGGGCTCTGGGTTGAGTTTTTATATTTAAAAAAAAAAGTGGTTTCAGATTTGAGAAATGAGGAGTTTTGATTTGCATGAGAACAAGTTTTAGATTTACAGGAAAGTGAGTTTCAGGAATTTTGAGAGATAAACAGGTTGAAGTTTCTTTTGTCTTTTGAATCGAGAAGAGAAAAGGAAGAAAGAGATGAAGATATAGGTTTAAATAATCTAATTTATGAATTTATTAAATTTTAGAAAATGAAAACACAATGTGACACTTGTCTTCCATCCTACTAATTTCTTAACAATTGTTAGAAAAGATGTTTAGAAATTAACACATGTATATTATGTATTTTTATTTAGTTTTAAATTAATTTACAAAGATTTTATAATAAATTTCCTAATTAAGTTATACATTTCTAATTTAATAAATGCTTTTATAAATTTATAAAAATAAAACCTTTTAAAAAAAATTGAAATAAATCCAAACATGTTTTTTTAAATAAAATCATACCTAGTGTATTAAATTTATTTATAGATATAAATATAAAACTTTTGTATTTATTTACTATTTAAATAAATACTTTTTAATTTATATAAGTAAATTTATTAGGAAAAACAAATTATATCCAAATGAAAACTTTATTCATATATTTCATTCTTAAACTACTTCAAAATAATAGTTCTTTGAACTCAAATTTAATCCAATTATTAAATTCAAATTCAAATTCAAATTTTAAAATCTAAATTTAAAATCATCTTAAACAAACGTATATTAATTTAAAATAACTCATTATCAAACTAAAATAATTATAAAAGAAATTATGTCTTTATTAATGAATTACTGATGTTATTAAGCTATATTTTAAAAAGAAAACAAAACAAACCCTTTTTGTTAATTCATTTAAATTTAAAACTTAAACGAAAAATCATTTTAAACATTTAAACATCTTTCTTAACAATTTTAAAATCATATACTTATTTATTAAATAGTTTTGAAAAACTTAATATTAAATTAAATTAAAATTTCCAAATTATTAATATATATATATATATATATTAGAATTTGAAATCAAGATTCATTTATTAAATTCAAACCAAGATTTATTTATTTAATAACTTTGAAAAGCTTATATATTAAATAAAAACTAATTTTTAAATTACTACAAATTCTAGAATTAGAAAATATGCTTTATTTATTGAATTTAGAACAAACCTAATCCATTTACAATATAAACCATATATTTATATTATAAATAGAAACCAATTTATTAGCTTTAAAAGATAAAATCTACCAATTAAATATTTATTAAAGGAAAATTATTAAATCAATTTGCATTATTATTAACAAAATTATCAATATCAATTTAATTTTTAATGCAGACTATTAAATTGATATTGTCAAAAATTCCGGGATATTACATTCCTTCCCCCTTAAAAGAATTTCGTCCCCAAAATTTAAAACAAAGGTAACTTAATAATCTCATTAAAGATTTTTATTTTTAAACACAAGCATATATCAAACATATGCTAATAACCATAACAATCAATTCATCCAATTAAACCAATCTAACTATCCAGACAAAATTCTGGATAGAATTTCCTCGAGTTTCCCCAAGTATAAATACTGAGATACTCGCTCTACAGAATCCAAACAATCAATACTACTAAGCTACAGAACTCCTATTCATCTATATCTACAACACTAGACAGGATATCAGACTACAGACGAATCTGACTCAACAACCAAAACTCCCGAACTGCTGGTTCAAAAACCAGAGATAGATCATACACGTATTCCCTCAGAGATACGTGAAACACATCGAATCCCAGTTATCCAAACTGGCAATTCAATCCTGTAGACCAAACACTTATTCTCACAAGAATAGAAAAAAGATCCCAAATACTTCAGAGCTAGCTTCCTAGCCTTAACCAATCTTATAGCTCCCTTATCGAAGAAAAAAAACTTATCCAAAATCAAATTTCCGACTCCGGAATCCAAATTCCTCCGTCTCTTATCCAAAAAACTCTTCGGACGATACTGGGCTGCCTACATCCTTACTGAACAGCTTAACTCTATGCTGATGCCTCTAGAAACAAACGAAACCAATCATCTCAACAAAATGAGCTCCTCAAGATCAACCAAGATCAAGAGCAATTCCTACTCCTCAAACAACATAAGACTAAACTTACTTCTCCCTATCCGGAAAAGAAAAGCAGATGCACTCCCCAAACTGCTTCAGCTGCATAACTCTGATTCGAAGTAGATGAAAATGCTGATGAGGAACACGAGTACAAACTAGACAACACATCCAGAAATATGGTTCATCAGATCCGTAAGAAAACTCAGAAGTTTCACCAAAACCTGAGCTACTACACCAACTCAATCTCTAAGAACCATCCTTCTATTAAGCGGAACCACAGGTACCACTCCTGGAATCCTAGTCAGTAAGAAAACTCAATCTCCAGATGCGGACAAACCTCTGACTTCCCTGAAGACATCCGGAAAAAATTTGATAACCCAAGAGAACACTCAAACAATCGCAAGTCACTTTTGCGATCAGCCCAACCTAATATCCAAAGAAAACTGTTCTCCCTTTACCAAATAGAACATCTTACACTTAACTAGCCATTTCATCGAAGAAGAGGGTCCACTCTGCTAAGCCAGAAGACTCCCTGCCAACACACATAACACTCCGAGCTGCACTGCTGCCACAGATGCCAAAGATCTCCTAATCCAAAGCTCTTCGAGAAACTCGGACCTCAAATCAAACAAAAACACCATGCTGAACATAGCCACATCACTGATGCAGACCTACTTCCTTATACTTGTTCCAAAGAAATATCTTCGGAAACACCCATAGTCACCGCGTCTCATCACACAGCTCCTACTTCTTGAGGTATCAAGATACCATTACTCACTTCTGCCCAACCGACAGATCCAAACTCTACTCATCCAAACTAAAATAGACTCTGAACCTTAACAGGTTTCCTTCAAAGATTGATGAAATCCTTCATCACTTCAAAGCTCACTCGAGACGGTATTGGGTCTACAGTCTCGACAGATACACTTCCAACCTCAAAACATTCAAACTCCAACCAATGGTAGTCGTGTTACACACACCACTACCCTATCTACCTTTAAAACTTATATTGGAAAACCCAGATAGGTAACCCAACAAATAGGTAGAATAAATAAATATATTTATATATATTTAAAATTACAAATATGCTCTCTCAAGATAGACACCACTCCATAGCCTAGGTATTCACTCAGCCTAATGCTCTGATACCAACTGTGACGACCCGATTTTCTTACCACAGAAAATCGCATCATCTTGAAGAAAGAAAGGGATAGAAAAGAGAAAAGAAAGAAGAGAAAGAAGAAACAACACTGAATCTTAACAGCGGAACGAATAAATTATATTAATAACATAAATATTACATAATTTACAACCATTATCAGAGTTACACAGATTACACATCACATACTAGACAGTTATAAACACATGTCTAGTTATACAACTCAATACAGTACAAGGAAACTACTCAGAGAAACCAACACGGCGGAATACTATATATCTACAAGCATAAGCCTCCTGCTCCATTGCTCCTCCACAATTCGTCAAAGCTAACCTGAATCCCTTGGATACTCGTAAAAATTTGAGTACCCAAGAGTTTAAGAAAACAGAAGATAAACTCTGGGTCAGACATGGGTCTGGTGTGAGTAACAGGTTAAGATTGCTTAACTTTTAAAAACCTTTTGAAAAAAAAGGTATCACATAAGACTTCCCACACATAAACATGGAAAAGTTTTTACCTTACGCTAACCAAAACATTTGATAGGAAATCCAGTGATATTATAATAGTGTCTAGGGTTTTCAAGTAAATATGAAATAGCTAAAATTGTTACATCTATTAAATTCCAGCTACTAGCCACAAAAGTAGGTAATACAATCAAAACCGAAGGCACTTATTGGATTTTTGATTCCATACAATGGCAGGGCTACCGGGGTACCGCCCGTCACAATACGTGGCCTAGATCAACGTACGGAGTATCACTCCCAATCCCTGCAACACAGGGCCGAAACCATGCCTTACTGGACAGTCCCGAACAAGACAAGCCCGACAATTGGAACTCATAACCGTCCATACAGCCGAAATAAAAAGGGACCTCAAGACAGGGGAAAATCTCATCCTACTTGGGCATGACCCACTTAACCTTGCTGCACCTCCCCTGTTTTAGCCATTCCCGGTTGATGAGGCTTGAGGTTACGATTACCTTTATAGAACACATCACTTAGAATGCTCATCGTCCACCTGACGATGTTATGAAAGTATTCAATCCATACAAGTTCGTTCCGGGTTCGAACGAAACCGGAGGCATTATCTCGTTACACTCATTTTGGAATCACCCTCAGAGTTAACGACGATAACTCTTGCACTCTGAATCTTCATCTTCACTTGAGATTCACGACCTATCGTTAATTTGGATCAATGTGGTTTTCGGATATCCAAATATGGAAACCCGATCCTGGTCTTATAGAAATCCAAAACATGTCTTTTAAAGCCAAGTTATTTTAAAGTTTAAAACAATTCATTTATCTATATACACACAGACAGATAACTCACAAATCACAATAGATAATCAACATTATCATAATAAACAGATGATCCACATTATCATTATAAACAGGTAATCCATACTATCATCAAAATAGATAATCCATATTATCATCACAATGCAACCCAAGCATTCATATCACACCGCATTACTTATCTCATTTCTGCGATCACAACCATTCAAGGCAATCAGTATCATCCATTCATACATAAGCAAAGATTTACTTAATCACACTATAATTAATTTAAAATGAATTAAATTAATTATTTCCATCTCTAATTAATTTAAAGTGAATTAAACTAATTACTTCATCTTTAATTAATTTAAAATAAATTAAATTAATTAATTCATCATTATAAATCTTGCTTATTTAACCATTAGTTAATTACAAGTCAATTAATTAAGCATTCAAATTAATCACCTTAATTAATCACCCTTGATTAATTACCCTTAATTACATGCAATAATTATCCTTTCACAAATTAATTATCCTTAAACAAAAACAGTAATTAGCAGTGACGCCCCACCTCTGTACCCACGCTAGCCAAGAACATTACGGTGAATGTTGTCAACTAGCATGGAGAATAAGGCTGTTGAGGAGCGACCATCCGTGTAATTGCTTTGCGCGAGCATCGATATGTCAGATAGTATAACATGCATTTCTTTATCAAGAGGGAAATCCGACATACCGACACAAACTCAAAGCTACTACACATTGGCTATAATATCTTCAGAAACAAATATAGAAATAAACATAACATAAATCAGTCACAGACAATTCATATCACAAAGGCGGAAATAGATATGAATATTACACTAGGAAGTGTACATTAGAGAAGTGGTCTAAAAAGATCCACAATATCACAAAAGAATAGTTACACGAACTACACAAAAGAATAAGTATACATTATGGAGTCTATATCTCAAATGTATACAACAAAAACTACTAATCTAAGTAGTTAACCAAAAGTCAAGGAGGTAATCCGGGATGTAAAGTCAAGCAGAAGCACCTGTAACATCTCGGTCTGACCTGAGTATTATTTAATAAGAAAATAATAAACGGATCAATCTAACTATAAATATCAGATGAAACGATATAGAATAAGAGATATGACTAAACACATTATAATCACGATGCCAAGCTGTGATATATATAAGTAATTGAAAATCAACAAGAGATTAATCAATATCACCAAATCTACACAAGAATCAAAGGAAATGTCATACTCCATATTTCGTTCACCAAACCATAAATATTGACGATTATATCAATGTCAATTCACAAAAGTCAATGACACACAAATTCACCAATGCACAAATATTGATAGAACTAATCAATGGAAATCACGAAAATTGGTGAAACACAAATTCTAGAAATCATCTCAAGAAATCCAGTCAATGACACACGAATTCACCTATGCACAAAAATTGATAAATCATATCAATAGAAATCACAAAAATAGGCGAAGAAGAAATTCCAGAATTCGACACACGAAATCCAGAAATCACAAGAAAAGGGGGGAGGCCCATCACACGAACGAGAGCATTAAAGCTCACCAACATATGTATCACACGAACGAGAAGCTATCTCATGGTAGCTAGCCATTAATTTTTGACATACGAACGGCCCGAAGGCCATGGGGAGCTACCCCACAAATTTGAGTCGAAACTCCACAAAATGGGGTTTAGTCTCCCTCGCAGACAAAGAGACATCGCACATTGCTAGTCTAAACCACAAAGATGATCGTCATGATCAACAAGAAGTGTCAATTACACTAAGCTAGTAAATACATGAGTTTAGCTTCATGTCCCATAACCACTTGCTTAACTTAAATATTTACGAACAAACTGTAGATCTCCACTATAAAATTGTCACAAGAGATTCAATCGAACAAGTCCAAGAATTAACCGACAAAGTAAACGCAAGCGTTTCATACCACTCGTTTTACTAAGTTGTTTAATTAGATTTCTCATACGAGTGAGGTAAAGGTTTGTATATACTAATAGATTGGAAAACGGTTTAAGAAATGAGCTTTGTACTAAAATAGTGTTGAAATCATTTGAAGAAAGAGTTTTGATATTTACTACTAGTATAGAAATCTTTATATTTTTAAAGTGACAAATCACAAAGAAGATTGTAGGAACAATCAATCACTAAAATTCATATACGAAGATGTGAATAAAAATCCAACGAAACCGATAAAGAATCCACCGAAATGGATATTCAAAAATCCCTAAAAAGGAGTCATCAAAGTCGTAATAAATGATAACAAAGAATAGGAAACAACACGAATCGATTAAAGTTGGAAATTCAAGCAGCTAGGCGAAATAGGCAAAATTTCACCAGGTCGGTCGGCCGGCTACAGGGCTCGGTCGACCGGACCAAAAAAACAGAAATGCTCCGGAAGCAGGTCGGTCGGCTGAGCCCTATAGCCAGTCGACCGGACCAGAGACAGAAAGGTGCTTATGCACCTTAGTAGCAGGTCGCTCGGCTGGTCCAAGTGTTCGGTCGGCCGACCCTGATGTTCTGCAAATTGATACCTTCTTAATTGATGTGCAAACTCCACCAATTCGCAACCGAACGAGCATCGGCACTAAGGATTTATGCCAATCGACTACCTGGCTCTATGAGCTCCTCGTTGCATCACCAAAAACACATTTGAACATCAAAGCCATGATTTTTAAAGAATTGAACCCAAAACACCAAAAATTAGAATATTCACCAAATCAATCCAAACCAAAAGTTAATGCACACGAACAAGTGTTAGGAATTCATACCGAACATTCAAAGATAATTATAAGCATAGATGTGAGATAAAAATCTCACCTTTGAACCCAAACGATTGAAGAAGAAGCTTGAAAGCAAAGAAGAATCAACCACTCTTCAAATCCAACTCAAGAAGCTTGATTCTAAGCTAAAAAGGAAACATTTCCCAAATTAGGTTTAGGAATTTTCTGAAATCAAAGAGAGAAAGAGTTGGAGAAGAAGAAGAGAAGCTTACCAATGGGTTCTTCTATTAGTTTGGAGCTAGAGTTTGATTCGCAAAAGAAAACTAGCGTTTTGAAGTTTTAATTTCCCATTGCTCCCACCATTGATGCTTTAGAACTGAAAAGAGGAGAAAGTGAGGGTGAATGGGGAGGAGTGGCTCAAATTTGAGTATAAGTTAAACATAGGGCTGAACCCAAACCCAAACCCAAAGTGAAAAAGTAGCAAAAATCAACTTTCTCCAAATATATCGAAGCTTATACTCAAAAAGGTCGCAAACGACATTTTAAACTCAATAGGAGTAGTCCCGAGTCCTAATTCGACCGTATGCAAAAAGTAGCTTTTCGGACTAAATTCCGAGTATCGATAAAATATTTAAATAAAATATTTAAATATAAAAATCGATAAATATGCGGGTTGTTGCAGACTCCCCTCCTTAAAGAAATTGCGTCCTCGCAATATTTAAAAAGAAAATATAAAGTAACAACCATAAAAGCATATTCAACACAAAAGAAGTTTAAAATAAAAGGTTCATTTTAAAGAGCATGGGAAAGTAAGTCCGGATGTGATCGCTCGATGAACTCTCTAGACTCCCAAGAACAATCCTTAGGATTTGAAGACCATTGAACTTTCACAAGCGGAACATCTTTATTTCGAAGACGTTTGACTTCCGAAGCAATGATACGAATAGGATGTTGCTCATAAGTTAAATTAGATGAAACTTCAATCTCTTCCACAACACCTGGCTCAAGAATAGAATCGGAATCTCGAAGACATTTCCGAAGTTGAGAAACGTGAAACACGTCATGGATAGCAGAAAATTGAGCCGGTAATGCAAGGCGATAAGCCATGGAACCAATACGTTCAGTGATAGGAAATGGCCCAATATATCGAGGCGCTAACTTTCCCGATCGACTGAAACGTACAACACCTTTCATAGGTGACACACGAATGAACACAAGATCTCCCACAGAAAACTCTAACTTCCTTCTCCGGTTATCGGCATAGGATTTTTGTCTACTCTGGGCTTCTTTCATCCTATGACGAATAAGTTCAATTTTCTCTGTGGAATCACGAATAAAGTCTGGACCTAAAACCAGCTTCTCACCGGCCTCAAGCCAACAAGAAGGAGATCGACATGGCCTTCCATAGAGTGCCTCGAAAGGTGCCATACCAATACTAGATTGGAAGCTATTATTATAGGAAAATTCAACAAAAGGAATATGATCTTCCCAGCTTCCACCGAAATCAAGCACACAAGCACGAAGAAGATCTTCAAGAGTTTGATTCACACGCTCGGTTTGTCCATCGGACTAGGGATGATAAGCGGTGCTAAAATTAAGCTTCGTTCCCAAAGCTTTCTGAAGACTCTTCCAAAATCCACTAGTAAACAATGGATCACGATCCCTAACAATAGAAGTAGGAACTCCATGCAATTTAATAATTTCTTTGATAAAGAGTTTGGCCAAAAGAGGAACGGTTCGATTAGATCGCATGGGGATAAAATGGGCGGATTTTGTAAGTCTATCAACAATCACCAATAAGCTATCATGACCCGAACGAGAACGGGGAAGGCCGTCTATAAAATCCATGGAAATTTGGTCCCACTTCCAAATTGGAATTTCTAAAGGTTGCAATAACCCACCGGGCCTTTGATGCTCGGCCTTAACGAGTTGGCAAGTCATGCAACGCTTAACAAAGTTAGCGATGTCAAGTTTCATTCCCTCCCAATAATAAAGTCGCTTCATATCCGCGTACATTTTACTACTACCGGGATGAATGGTAAATTTAGAACGATGGGAATCTTCTAAAATATCTTTACGAAGATCACCAATATTTGGTACGATAAGTCTACCAAATCTCCGAATGTCGCTACGAGAATCAATATCAAAGTCTTTCAAACCTTCAATAGCAACTTTATCCTTAATATTTTGGCCAAGAAGAGCCAAGTCGGGATCTATACTTTGAGCTTCAAGAATGCGGTCTAAAAGAGAGGGGTGAGCCTCAAGGATACATAAAACAAGAGATGAACATAAATCGGAAACATGGTCTCGAATTTCGCAAGTGGATAAAATCTCGAGATCGTTCCATTCGGATATCATCATAGAAACAACAGCTTGTTGTTTTCGGCTAAGAGCATCGGCGACACGATTACCCTTTCCGGGGGTATAAAGAATATCAAGATCATAAGGACCAAGGAACTCGAGCCAACGTTGTTGACGCTAATTAAGTTCCTTTTGAGAGAATAAATACTTCAAGGACTTATGATCGGTATAAAAGAATAAATTTCTCTCCCAAAAGATAATGACGCCAAATTCGAAAGGCGAAAATAATAGCCGCGAGCTCTAAATCATGAGTGGCATATCTAGTCTCAGCAGGCTTCAATTGCCTAGAAGCATAAGCAATAACACGTTCTCTTTGCATAAGAACGGCACCCAAACCAACACGACTAGCATCGGTATAAACAACGAAATCTTGATTCCCCTTGGGAATAACAAGAATAGGAGCATCGAAAGGAGTTCCTTCAATTTCTGAAAAGAAGCTTCACATTTGTCCGACCAAATGTATTTAACACCTTTCTTCGTTAGGCTAGTGAGAGGCACGGCAATCTTAGAAAAGTCTTTGATAAAACGGCGGTAATAACCCGCCAATCCAAGAAAACTACGAATCTCCGTCACACTCTCCGGTCTCTTCCAATCTTGAATCGCTTCAATCTTTGAAGGATCCATAGAAATTTCGGATTCGAAAATAATATGACCGAGAAACTTTACACGAGATTGCCAAAAGTGGCATTTAGAAAATTTTGCTTTTAAATGATTACTCCTAAGAGTTTCCAACACAATCCGAAGATGTTTTTCATGCTCCTCCTCGGATTTAGAATACACAAGAATATCATCAATAAAGATGAGAACAAACCGGTCGAGAAAATCTTTGAAAACTCTATTCATAAGGTCAACGAAATAAGCCGGAGCATTCGTTAGACCAAATGGCATAACAAGCCATTCATAAGATCCATAACGAGTACGGAACGATGTCAAAGGAATGCTATCCTCTGCAATACGAAGCTGATAAAAACCAGCAGCCAAGTCTAATTGTGAAAAGACTCTAGCACCACTAAGTTGATCGAATAGATCATCAATCCGAGGTAAAGGATATTTATTTTTGATAGTAAAATCATTAAGCTTGCGGTAGTCAACGCAAAGCCTAAGTGTTCCATCGGATTTCTTCACAAAAATAGCTGAAGCTCCCCAAGGCGAGGAACTAGAGCGAATAAATTGCTTCGTCTCCAATTCGGATAATTGTTTACGCATCTCCTCGTTTTCTTTATTGGACATACGATAAGGAGGGCGAGTGATAGGTCGAGCTCCAGGAATGAGACTAATTCTGAACTCAATTGCTCGCTTAGGTGGTAATCCTAAAACGGGCACGAATATGTCGAATAATTCACGAACGACGTGAATAAGAGAAATAATATCACCCTCATCATCATCATCGTCATCACGAGGATTTAAAGAATATAAAGATGCAACCAAGCTGGAATCCAAACCTTTAAGATTAATAGAAATCTGCTTAACAGATTGAGGATGTCGAAGATGAATAGTCCGCTCAGGACATAGGACATGAGCTTCATAACGGTTAAGCCAATCCATTCCCAAAATCATTCCAAAGCCTAAATAACGCATGACATGCAAATCGGCTCGGAAAGAAAATGTAATATCCCGGAATTTCGAGGAGTTTAAAATGATGATAATCTCTTAATTTAAATTATTTGAATTTAAAAATTATTATTTTCAAAAATATTTAACCAAGTAATATTTTAATTTTTGTTATAAATTGGTTTTATATTAAGATTAATTATTTTATTTGTGTGAATAAATTCTAAATTGATATATTGTTTTCAAAATTTATAAGTGTGTTTAAAGTGTATTTAAATCTGTGTATTTTAAATTGATTTCAAAATAAGGTATATTTCTTGTAAATAATAATGAGTTTATTTAAAATAGTTGTTTATATTGATTTAGATTTGATTTGACTTTTTAAAGGAATATAAATTTGAATTTAAAGGTATACATTCATATTTAAATAAATAATAATAGAGTTTGGTTTTTAAAAACATATAGATAATGTTTTTAATTAGAAATAAGATTTTGTATTTTCTTTTTATGAAAATATTATTTGTGTATATTTAATAAAATGAATACAAAGGCTTTTTAAAGTAGTATCTAAAATAAGTTTAAAATGTTGTATAATTTTATTTAAATTATATTTAGTTGCATTTCTTTTTAAAAAATTGTATTCTATAAACTAGCATACATTTATAAATGTATAAGTGTATTTTTAAATTTAAGAAACACATTAGAAATTAGGAAAATAATTTTTTTAAATGCTTTTAAATCTCTTTAAAGTTAAAACAAACTTAAGTGACAAGTGTTTAATTTTAAAACACTATTTTAACAAGTGTTAAAAATATTTAAGGAAATTGAGACATGTGTCATATTTACATTTTTGTTTTAAAAATCTGAAATTACTTATAAACATATCCATCTCCTTCTCATTTTTTTCTTCTTATATACTTCTCAAGAATTTGAAATAATGGCTGCTTCAAATATGAACACCCCTTAACTCAAACAATCTTCAAATGAAATCAATTCCTCAAATTGAAATCTGATCAATCCTTAATTGAAAACTGCATTTATTCCTCTAAACCAAAATCTGAAGCACTCCTCAACTCAAACACTTTCAGAAAAAAAAAGAGACAAATGCCTGCAGTTTTTCTTAAATCAAAAATCTGCATTTACTCCTCAAATTCAAACCCTTTTCTGTGATCAAAGCCTATAGTTTTCCTCAAAACAAAATCACAGAAAATCTTCAATCTATGTCTGCATCATTTCCATATGCATGCAATTAAATCTATTGAAAGAAAACCTGAAGCAATGCAGTTAAACAAATCTGGGTCAAAACATGATGTTTCAAAGCATTTCAAAGTTCTAAGAGAAGCATAGCCAGTTTTTCAAATGCAAATTTGTTGAAGCAGTTTCCAGTTCATCTTAAAAATCTCTGCGCTGCACTTCTAAATGAGGCGAGTAAACAACAACTTAAAAAGCTTAAGTGGTAATTGATCTGTTGCTTGTTTAATTTCTATAATAATTAATGCTTGCATGCTATATGATGGTAATTGATCTGTGTATAAGAATGTGTTGAGCATACATGCTAATTTAACTGCCCCTCTCTGTTATTTTTATGCACAGAGATTAAAATGAACCAAAGGACCCAAAATTCTTTATCAAATCACTTTAATGATTTGATTCTCAAACATGTAATTAGGTTTAAACAGCATCTAGTCTTGAATGACAAGTTCAAGTATTTTTGTTTTTAGTTTACTGGAACAAGACAATACAGTAAAACTCAGATATTTGATAAAATCCAATGTTAAAATTTTATTGATTGGAATATACAACTTGAATCATCTTCTAAAGTGATTATTTTTAAAATCAAAATAACAATTTTTAGTAAGGTATTGAATCTGAATTTGGGGTTTCTCTGCAAAATGAATTTCTGCCCATTTCTATTGATTTGTGTAACTGGGTAAATTGAGATTGTGCTTGGAGCTAGATGAAGCATCAGTAAGTATAGTAAAAATCATTGAAGAAATTTTAAATCACTTTGATGTTTGAATTTGTCAGAGATTTTTTTTAACCTAGTTTTGGTAGCCTACTGGAAAATTTATCACTGCATCGTCTATATTGCATCGAGTGAAGTGAAAATTGGAGTGAGGGAAGCTCGGTGGGTCAGTAGCCAATGGTCGGAGTTGTGGCCCTTGCAGTTGATCGTAATCGTGAGTATTTGGGTTTTTCTGGTGGCAGTTTTAGGGGTTCAGTCCAACTTTTATGCTCGATTTTGAATTACGATAGATTTGGGGTTTTGATGGTCGTGGAGGCCTGAGGAGAGGTGGGATGACTTGTCGGTGAAGTTGCCATTGATCGGCGGTGGTGATGGCACCGGTGCAGGTGCACGAGAGAGGGTGGGTGTCTGATCATATGGGTTCGTTTTGTTTGTGTTTCTGGAAGTAGCTCAGGAAGGAGGGGTGATGACTCGGGGGAAACTCGTGTATTTTTGGTCGTGGCTCGGGTTTATACTCGTGTGATCTGGGTAATGATGTGCTGTGTTAAACTGTTAGTTTAACAGTTTTGAGTTTTTAGAGTGAAACGGTTTTTTTTTTTAGGATTTAAAATCCATGTGCTTTGTTCCCAGCAAATAAAGGGCAAACCCGTATTAAAGTGTTAACAAAATTTTCAAAATTAATGAATAAGTTTAAAACTTTAAATAGTTTAAATCAAAGTAAAATTCTTGTTTATGAATTTGAATTGTTTTATAAATGAAATTTATATGATTTGTTTAAATGTTTTTAGCTAATGTTGTTTTCAAACTTATTTTGGAAATAATAAAGTAAATTTATAATTGTTTTTATTGATTAACAAATAAAGTTTAAGATAACATATTAACTTGGAATTAGATTTGTTAATTAATAATTAGTGAAAGAAATTAATGATTTCTTATAATTTAATTTAATTAAGGAATTAAGTTAAATTAAGATTTCAAGATTTATTTAAGATAATATTTTATCTTAAATAATAATTAAGCATTAATAATTTGTAATTAGTTAGTTAATTAAAGAAGTTTAAGTTAATTAATTTATTCAATTAATTATTTATAAAGGGGGTTAATTAAGTAATTAATTAAGTATAATTATTTATTTAATTAACTATTAATTAAGATGATGATTTAATTAATAACAAATGATTAATTAAATTATAATTACTTATTAATTAAGTAATTAAGGTTTAATTAAAATAGTAATAAATTAATAAAGGTTTATTTAAGTTTTAATTGGGTTTTCTTAATTAATAAATAAAGGATTATTAATTTATAATGTTAGTTAATTAAGAATTAATTAACTATTTTTATTTAAGGTTAATTAATTTTAATTAAGGATTAATTAATTTTAAATATGAATTAATTAATTTGTAATTAAGATTGTTAATTAATAATTAAGTTTATTAATTAATGATTAAGAGTTAATTAATTAGTTAATTAAGTTTAATTAATTAATTATAAAAGTAATTAGTGATTAATTACTTTGTATTAAAGGATTGATTAATAATTAAGGTTTATTAATTAATAGTTGGAGATAATTAATCTAATAATTTAAGATTAATTTGGGTTAATGAGTAATTATGGATGGATTACTCAATGTTGTTTTATGAGATGAGTGTAATCAAGTAAGTTAATTAATTTGTTAATTAATTAAATATGGTCACTTGATAAAAGATTAAGTATTATTACTTAATAAAGTTTTGATAAGGTTAATTACTTAAGATAAGTAATTGATTAATTACAGAGGTAATTGAGTTAGGTAGATTACTGATTGGAAGTAATTGTTAAATGAATAATTACTTGTTAAAGTAGTTAAAGGTTTATTACTTGGTGTAATAAATCAATGAATTTATTAAGTAATTAAAAGTAATTAAGAAGTAATTAAGAATAATTAATTACTATATTTAAGTTGATTAATTAAAAGCAATTAATATAAGCATGATTAATTAATTAAGGTTCATTAATTGATATGATTAATGAAAATAATTAAAGATGAATTACTTTATTAAGAGTTAATTAATCAAGGTTGATTAGGATTAACTAATTGATTTAACTAATGTTAATTTAAGCAAGATTTATTTTGACGAAGGTAATTAATTTAATTAATTTTAAATTAATTAAGTGATTAGGTAATTAATTTAATTCACTTTAAATTAATTAGAGATGGAGATAGTTAATTTAATTCATTTTAAATTAATTATGTTATGGTTTGAGTTAATCATTGCTTATGAATGATTGGATGACATTGATTGTCTTGAATGCTGTGTGATCTCAGTAACGAGATAAGTATGGTTGTGTGATTTGAATGCTTGGTTGAATTGTGATTATCAATTGGAATGTTGATATATGGATTATCTATTATGATATGGATTATAAGAATTATCTGTTATTTGATAATATTGATTATCAATTGTGGCCTGTGAATTATCTATTCTATGTATATATAGATAGTTGAATTTAACTGTTTTAAAACCTTTAAAACAACTTGGACCTAAAAGACACGCTTTGGATTTCGATGAGACCGGGATCGGGTTTCCATATTTGGATATCCGAAAACCACATCGATTCCAAATAACGTTAGGTCGTGAGTCAAAGTGGAGCTTTGTGAAGACTCGAGGTGTTAGGGCTATACGTCAGTATAACTCTGTGGGTGATTCCGTAATGAGTTTGACGGAATAGACCTTATAGATTCGAGATGGTGATTTAGAGTGCAAGGGTTATTGTCGTTAACTCTGAGGGTGATTCTAAAATGAGTGTAACGAGATAATGCCTTCGGTTTCGTTCGAACCCGGAACGAACTTGTATGGATTGAATGCTTTCAGCACATCGTCAGGTGGACGATGAGCATTCTAAGTGATATGTCCTATAAAGGTAATCGTAACCTCAAGCCCCATCAACCGGGAATGGCTAAAACAGGGGAGGTGCAGCAAGGCTTCGTAGGTCGCACCCACTGGAGAGTAAGATTTCCCCCTGTCTAGAGGTTCCTTTTATTTCAGCTGTGTGGACGGTTGAATAGCAACAACCGTCGGGGTTGTCTTATTCGGAACTGTTCAGTAAGGAACGGGTCCGGCTTTGTGTTGCAGGGGATTGGGAGTAATCCTCGGTACGGTGATCTAGGCCACGTACTGTGACGGGCGGTACCCCAGTGCCCTGCCATTGTATGGAATTCAAAATCCAATAAGTGCCAACGGTTTTGATTGTATTACCCACTTTTGTGGCTAGTAGCTGGAATTTAATAGATGTAACAATTTCGGCTATTTCATATTTATTTGAAAACCCTAGACCCTATTATAATATCATAGAATTTCCTATCAAATGTTTTGGTTAGCGTAAGGTAAAAACTTTTCCATGTTTATGTGTGGGAAGTCTTACGTGATACCTTTCTTTTCAAAAGGTTTTTAAAGTTAAGCAACTTTAACCGTTTACTCACACCAGACCCATGTCTGACCCAGAGTTTATTTTTGTTTTTCATAAACTCTTGGGTACTCAAATTTTTATGAGTAGTCAAGGGATTCAGGTTAGGATTTTAAGTTGGCTTTGACGAATTATGGAGGAGCAATGGAGCAGGAGGCTTCTGCGTGTAGATATCTAGTATTCCGCTGTGTAGTGTTCTCTAAGTTGTTCTATTGAGTCGTATAACTAGACAGGTGTTTATAACTGTCTAGTATGTGTTGTATATCTGTGTACTCTGATAATTGTTGTAAACTATGTAATATTTATGTTATTAATATAGTTTATTCATTCCGCTGTGTAAGATTCTGATGTTGTTCTTTCTTCTCTTCTTTCTATTCTATTTTCTATCCCTTTCTTTCTTAATTCATGACGCGATTTTCCGGGAGTGGAAAGTCGGGTCGTCACAGTTGGTATCAGAGCATTAGGTTGAGTGAATACCTAGGCTCTGTAGTAGTGTCTTTCTTGAGAGAGCGTATTTGTAATTTTTATATATAACTATATATATATATATATATATATATATATATATTTCTACCTATCTGTTGGGTTACCTGTTCGGGTTTTCCAATATAAGTTATAAAGGTGGATAGGGTAGTAGTGTGTGTAACACGACTACCAATGGTTGAAGTTTGAATGTTTGAGATTGGAAGTGTATTTGTCGAGACTGTAGACCTAATACCGTCTCGAGTAATCTTTGTAGTTTGGTGTAAGACTTCATTTGATCTCTGAAGGAAACCTGTTAAGGTTCGGAGTTCATCTTTGAAGTGTAAGTTTGTTTGCGCTCGTGTGAGCTGATTTTTGAGAGTTTGGATCTGTCGGTTGGGCAGAAGGAAGTGATGGTATTTTGGTACCTCAGGAGTAGTAGCTGCGTGATGAGATGCAGTGATTATGGATGTTTTTGAAGATGTTTCTTTTGGAGCAAGTTTTAGGAAGTGTGTCTGCTTCAGGGTTGTAGCTGAGTTCTACAGAATGTTTATGTTAGTTAGAGGTCCGAGTTTCTCAAAGAACTTTGGATAAGTAGTCTTTGGCATCTATGTTAGCGGTGCAGCTCGGGAGTGTTCTGTGTTTTAGCAGGAAGATCTTTTTGGCTTAGCATTTACTGGAGGTGGAAATTCAGAAGCAACAGTGAGGGTCTGTTTCTTCGATGGATTAGTTGGTTAAGGATAAACTGTTTGGATTTGTGAAGAGAGAACAGTTTTACTTTGATTTGGATGGGTGGATCGCAAAAGTGACTTGCGATGGATTGGTGATTATCTTAGATAGTCTTTGCCTAGATTTGTGGCAACTCTAGAGGATGTAGAAGTTGTGGAATTGCTGAAGATTTTTCTGGATATATTTTCAGGAGAGTTAGAGTTTTCCCGCATTGGAGATAGAGTTCTGAATCGACTTTATGTCAGAAATGATAATGGTGATTCAACTGGGTAGAAGGTTGTTTTCTAGGATGATTGTTTGGTGTAGCATCTCTGTATCTCTTGGAACTTTTGTTGAACCCTATTTCCAAGATGTGATGTTTAGTCTGTGCCTGTGTTCTTCTACGGCATTTTCATCTGCTCCAGATCAGAGTTATGTAGCGGAAGCAAGGTGACTGTTGTTCTTGAATAGAAGCAACTGGGAATTTCAGTATTTTGGATTAGAGAGTTTCTTCTGAATTTATCTTTCAGAATCTGAGGCAAGTTGGCGAGTGATTTTGTTCTGTCTTTTCTGGATAGGAGAAGTTGTTCTACTGTTGATAGCAGAGTTTGGTTTGATTTTTGGGTTGATCTTGTGAGGATCAGGTTGTGAGTTGATCCAGTTTGTTTGTAGAGCATCAGCGAAGGTTGAGCTGATCAGGAAGAATTTATAGGCAGCCCGGATCATCCGGTAAGTTTTGAGGCTAAGTAACGGAAGAGTTTGGAATTCGAAGTTGGAGACTTCGATGTGGTTGAGATTTTCTCCGGTAAAGGAAGCAATAAGATTTGGTGAAATTTTGAAGTGAGCTCCGAAGTATTGAATTCTTCTGAGTTTTGTAGGATCAGTGTTTTGGATTGAAGAGTTGAATTGCCAATTTGGAAGACTGGAATTCAAATTATTTCACGTGTCTCTGAGGGAGTACGTGTTTGGTCGTCACTGGTTTTGAGACCAGTAGTTCTGTGAGGGTTTTAATTATTGATTAGACTTGTTTGTGGTCTGGTATCTTGGGTAGATTATAGATCTAGCTGAGTGGGAACTCAGTAGCTTATATGTATAGCTAGTTTGGGTTTAGTAGAGCGAGTATCCCTGTGTTTATAATGGGGAGACTCGA
This sequence comes from Allium cepa, assembly GCA_030765085.1. NCBI lineage: Eukaryota > Viridiplantae > Streptophyta > Magnoliopsida > Asparagales > Amaryllidaceae > Allium > Allium cepa. Next base: position 395,872,248 of record CM060943.1, on the reverse strand, counting down.
GATATTTTAGGAAGTCTATCTGGATCTGTGTCCGGATAGCTAGTGTTGTTTATTTGAATTGGTTGTTTGAATGAAATTGTTGTTTGACTGATAGTGTATGGCTGTTATGAATATTTGAATTGGTTGAAAATAAAATAAAAACTTTGGATTATCTTTGTTTTAAATTTCGAGGACGAAATTCTGTTAAGGGGGGAGGATTGTAATATCCCGGAATTTCCAGGAGTTTAAAATGCTGATAATCTCTTAATTTAAATTATTTGAATTTAAAAATTATTATTTTCAAAAATATTTAACCAAGTAATATTTTAATTTTTGTTATAATTTGGTTTTATATTAAGATTAATTATTTTATTTGTGTGAATAAATTCTAAATTGATATATTGTTTTCAAAATTTATAAGTGTGTTTAAAGTGTATTTAAATCTGTGTATTTTAAATTGATTTCAAAATAAGGTATATTGCTTGTAAATAATAATGAGTTTATTTAAAATAGTTGTTTATATTGATTTAGATTTGATTTGACTTTGTAAAGGAATATAAATTTGAATTTAAAGGTATGCATTCATATTTAAATAAATAATAATATAGTTTGGTTTTTAAAAAAAAATATAGATAATGTTTTTAATTAGAAATAAGATTTTGTATTTTCTTTTTATGAAAATATTATTTGTGTATATTTAATAAAATGAATACAAAGGCTTTTTAAAGTAGTATTTAAAATAAGTTTAAAATGTTGTATAATTTTATTTAAATTATATTTAGTTGCATTTCTTTTTAAAAAATTGTATTCTATAAACTAGCATACATTTATAAATGTATAAGTGTATTTTTAAATTTAAGAAACACATTAGAAATTAGGAAAATAATTTTTTTAAATGCTTTTAAATCTCTTTAAAGTTAAAACAAACTTAAGTGACAAGTGTTTAATTTTAAAACACTATTTTAACAAGTGTTAAAAATATTTAAGGAAATTGAGACATGTGTCATATTTACATTTTTGTTTTAAAAATCTGAAATTACTTATAAACATATCCATCTCCTTCTCATTTTTTTTCTTCTTATCTACTTCTCAAGAATTTGAAATAATGGCAGCTTCAAATATGAACACCCTTTAACTCAAACAATCTTCAAATGAAATCAATTCCTCAAATTGAAATCTGATCAATCCTTAATTGAAAACTGCATTTATTCCTCTAAACCAAAATCTGAAGCACTCCTCAACTCAAACACTTTCAGAAGAAAAAAAGAGACAAATGCCTGCATATTTTCTTAAATCAAAAATCTGCATTTACTCCTCAAATTCAAACCCTTTTCTGTGATCAAAGCCTGTAGTTTTCCTCAAAACAAAATCACAGAAAATCTTCAATCTATGTCTGCATCATTTCCATATGCATGCAAGTAAATCTATTGAAAGAAAACCTGAAGCAATGCAGTTAAACAAATCTGGGTCAAAACATGATGTTTCAAAGCATTTCAAAGTTCTAAGAGAAGCATAGCCAGTTTTTCAAATGCAAATTTGTTGAAGCAGTTTCCAGTTCATCTTAAAAATCTCTGCACTGCACTTCTAAATGAGGTGAGTAAACAACAACTTAAAAATCGTAAGTGGTAATTGATCTGTTGCTTGTTTAATTTCTATAATAATTAATGCTTGCATGTTATATGATGGTAATTGATCTGTGTATAAGAATGTGTTGAGCATACATGCTAATTTAACTGCCCCTCTCTGTTATTTTTATGCACAGAGATTAAAATGAACCAAAGGACCCAAAATTCTTTATCAAATCACTTTAATGATTTGATTCTCAAACATGTAATTAGGTTTAAACAGCATCTAGTCTTGAATGACAAGTTCAAGTATTTTTATTTTTGTTTTTAGTTTACTGGAACAAGACAATACAGTAAAACTCAGATATTTGATAAAATCCAATGTTAAAATTTTATTGATTGGAATATACAACTTGAATCATCTTCGAAAGTGATGATTTTTAAAATCAAAATAACAATTTTTAGTAAGGTATTGAATCTGAATTTGGGGTTTCTCTGCAAAATGAATTTCTGCCCATTTCTATTGATTTGTGTAACTGGGTAAATTGAGATTGTGCTTGGAGCTAGATGAAGCATCAGTAAGTACAGTAAAAATCATTGAAGAAATTTTAAATCACTTTGATGTTTGAATTTGTCAGAGATTTGTTTTTAACCTAGTTTTGGTAGCCTACTGGAAAATTTATCACTGCATCGTCTATATTGCATCGAGTGAAGTGAAAATTGGAGTGAGGGAAGCTCGGTGGGTCAGTAGCCAATGGCCGGAGTTGTGGCCCTTGCAGTTGATCGTAGTCGTGAGTATTTGGGTTTTTCTGGTGGTAGTTTTAGGGGTTCAGTCCAACTTTTATGCTCGATTTTGAATTACGATAGATGTTGGGGTTTTGATGGTCGTGGAGGCCTGAGGAGTGGTGGGATGACTTGTCGGTGAAGTCGGCGTTGATCGGCGGTGGTGATGGCATCGGTGCAGGTGCACGATAGAGGGGTGGGTGTCTGAACATATGGGTTCGTTTTGTTTGTGTTTCTGGACGTAGCTCGGGAAGGAGGGCTGTTGAGGTTGAGTCAAGATTTTTATAGAGTTTTGATTTCTGACAAAGGGATAAGCCGTGATCGACAAAAAGAAGTTATTCAGACACAAAGAGCTCCATATGATTAGAGGTTGATTATTTTGTATGTTAGTAATGATTATTTATGTTAAAATCTATCCTCAAATAATCTTATGCCTTTAATCTTCGAATATATATATAAATATATATGAGTGCACATTAACTGTGCAGTTTGGACAAAACCGGTCGACCGGTCAAAACCAGGTGGTCGACCGTTTTTGCCCAGAATGCATAGATAATGTGCACAAGTGAACATAACGTATATATATATTCAAATTCCTGTCTACTGGTCATTTTTTGACCTGTCGACCGTTTTTAAACAGAGAGCAACCTTTTCCAAAAGACACTTCTTTCTCCAATGGTTGCATCTCTTACCTTTCATCAAATAATCATATCTATTAATGGCAACTGTTCACAAAGAGTTACAACTATTTTTCTCTATATATACTCATCTAAATCATTGATTCAAGATATATGAGAACATGATTACATATGCTTTTTACTCTAATCTCTGATCTTACTTTCTACATACTCCTGCATTCTAAAAGCTCTCAATTATTTATTGAATCATTGAAACTATTTCATATCTTTTGATTCAATAAGTAATATACTTTCCTTAATCTTTTCAAAACATCATTCGCATACTTTGAGGATAAGATTATAGGAAGGGTGTACTACTAGTGACAAATCCGTGTTTTCAAGAGCACAAGTTGTCAACAACAATTGTATTTGTTCTTTTGTTGAAGTCCTCTGTGTTGTAAGAGGCAAGTGTTGAAGTCCTCAGTATATTAGAGGCGTGAAATCCCGTTCGGTTGCTCGGGTGTTGTAAACCTGTTCCTCCGGGTGAAGCGAGGTAGTTAATAGTGAAAATCCAGATAGAAGTCTGGGACTGGACGTAGGACGGTGCTCCGAACCAGTATAAAAATCTCTGGTGTGATTTTTCTATTTTTATTTACTATGCTATTATCATCTATTTCTGCATTTATATTATAGTCCATATTACACGATCCGTGTGTACTATATTAGCACATATAATCGTATACACACCGCACTTTCATTTGGTATCAAAGCCTGGTTTTCTAGAGATCGTAACAACATCCTAGAATAAATGGCTACAAAGAGATCTAGTCAAGGCAATAAGAAGAGGAAGAGCAATAAAGAACAATCAAAGGAGCAAACAAACAAATGCTTCATGGCAAAAGATAACGAGGTTAGTGATCTAACTTTTGATGATATGATAGAAATAAATTCAGAACTTCTAGACACTTTAAAAATTCTCAAAAGAAAATATAAGGAAGCTCTGGAAAATCAAAAGAAAGCAGAATTCGAAAGAGATATGCCTAAAGACGAGAAGAGAATATTAGAAGAAGAACTTGAGAAAATTCAAGATTCAGAAAATTCTCAACTCGCTCTATTAAGTCAAGAAATAGAAGCTCAAAAAGAAAAGAATAATGCTCTAGCTTCTGAAAATCATGAGTTAAAAACAGAAATTAGAATTGTTGAGTTAGATAACACTAGTCTCAAAACTAAGCTTGATGACATTACTAAAAATATTTCCAATTTTAATAAAGGGAGAGAAAATTTATCCAGGATTATTGAAAATTCTCAACCTGCTTCAAATAAGAAGGGAATAGGTTATGTTAAGAATTCAAAAGCTCACAATGATAGAAGTGGTGTAGGCTATAAACAAGCTAAAAGTAAAAAATAGTACTAGATATGCATTCATGTATACTAACTTTAGAGCTAGTACTAGTAATCAAGATAGTTTTAAAACTAGTTATAGTCATAATAGTACTTTGTTTAGAAATGATAGAAATTATTCTTCAAGTACTAAGCTAATGACTAATAGTATTAAGATATGGATTCCAGCTAATATGATTGATCATGATAAACAACTTTATATTAGCAACTATTATAAGAATGTAATTTGTAATGAAAATTATATTTATAAAGTTTCAACCACACCCAAATGGGTATGGTTTCCAAAGACCTAACCCCCCGGACCCTAACATAGTAAGTGGGTACCGAAAATTATTATTATTTTTTGCAGGTACTCAAAGAAACAAAAGGAAAATGATAGATTTTGGAATTTCAAAGAATGTTCCATATGTTTAATAGAATTACGTGCTTACAATAAAATATGGACTTCGGTAAATATGGTAAAATTTATTTTACTTTTCCTTCATAATTAATAATGAGTTTATCTCGTTATATACAAGATATTTTATTTTATATATTTTCCCCATTCTTTTTGTTAATGACAAAGGGGGAGAAATTCATATGCATATAAATAGAGGGAGATATTATACTTAGGGGAAGATGTTATACTTAGGTGGAGCTTTAAAGATATTATCTAGCACTTTAAAAACATTCATCGACACTTGTACTAAATAGTGTCGTTATTCTTATTTTTCGTTTGACATTATGTATCTGTTACTCCTTTTTGTCGATGACAAAGGGGGAGAAAGGGCTAACAATTGTTTGCAGGAACGTACATATATAAGAATTCAAAGAGAGAGATCACATACTCAGGGGGAGATTCAGATTTGCAGATATATATTGTCATCAATCAAAAAGGGGGAGAATGTTGAGTCAAGATTTTTATAGAGTTTTGATTTCTGACAAAGGGATAAGCCGTGATCGACAAAAAGAAGTTATTCAGACACAAAGAGCTCCATATGATTAGAGGTTGATTATTTTGTATGTTAGTAATGATTATTTATGTTAAAATCTATCCTCAAATAATCTTATGCCTTTAATCTTCGAATATATATATAAATATATATGAGTGCACATTAACTGTGCAGTCTGGACAAAACCGGTCGACCGGTCAAAACCAGGTGGTCGACCGTTTTTTCCCAGAATGCACAGATAATGTGCACAAGTGAACATAACGTATATATATATATTCAAATTCCTGTCTACTGGTCATTTTTTGACCTGTCGACCGTTTTTAAACAGAGAGCAACCTTTTCCAAAAGACACTTCTTTCTCCAATGGTTGCATCTCTTACCTTTCATCAAATAATCATATCTATTAATGGCAACTGTTCACAAAGAGTTACAACTATTTTTCTCTATATATACTCATCCAAATCATTGATTCAAGATATATGAGAACATGATTACATATGCTTTTTACTCTAATCTCTGATCTTACTTTCTACATACTCCTGCATTCTAAAAGCTCTCAATTATTTATTGAATCATTGAAACTATTTCATATCTTTTGATTCAATAAGTAATATACTTTCCTTAATCTTTTCAAAACATCATTCGCATACTTTGAGGATAAGATTATAGGAAGGGTGTACTACTAGTGACAAATCCGTGTTTTCAAGAGCACAAGTTGTCAACAACAATTGTATTTGTTCTTTTGTTGAAGTCCTCTGTGTTGTAAGAGGCAAGTGTTGAAGTCCTCAGTATATTAGAGGCGTGAAATCCCGTTCGGTTTCTCGGGTGTTGTAAACCTGTTCCTCCGGGTGAAGCGAGGTAGTTAATAGTGAAAATCCAGATAGAAGTCTGGGACTGGACGTAGGACGGTGCTCCGAACCAGTATAAAAATCTCTGGTGTGATTTTTCTATTTTTATTTACTATGCTATTATCATCTATTTCCGCATTTATATTATAGTCCATATTACACGATCCGTGTGTACTATATTAGCACATATAATCGTATACACACCGCACTTTCATTTGGTATCAGAGCCTGGTTTTCTAGAGATCGTAACAACATCCTAGAATAAATGGCTACAAAGAGATCTAGTCAAGGCAATAAGAAGAGGAAGAGCAATAAAGAACAATCAAAGGAGCAAACAAACAAATGCTTCATGGCAAAAGATAACGAGGTTAGTGATCTAACTTTTGATGATATGATAGAAATAAATTCAAAACTTCTAGACACTTTAAAAAGTCTCAAAAGAAAATATAAGGAAGCTCTGGAAAATCAGAAGAAAGCAGAATTCGAAAGAGATATGCTTAAAGACGAGAAGAGAATATTAGAAGAAGAACTTGAGAAAATTCAAGATTCAGACAATTCTCAACTCGCTCTATTAAGTCAAGAAATAGAAGCTCAAAAAGAAAAGAATAATGCTCTAGCTTCTGAAAATCATGAGTTAAAAACATAAATTAGAATTGTTGAGTTAGATAACACTAGTCTCAAAACTAAGCTTGATGACATTACTAAAAATATTTCCAATTTTAATAAAGGGAGAGAAAATTTATCCAGGATTATTGAAAATTCTCAACCTGCTTCAAATAAGAAGGGAATAGGTTATGTTAAGAATTCAAAAGCTCACAATGATAGAAGTGGTGTAGGCTATAAACAAGCTAAAAGTAAAAATAGTACTAGATATGCATTCATGTATACTAACTTTAGTGCTAGTACTAGTAATCAAGATAGTTTTAAAACCAGTTATAGTCATAATAGTACTTTGTTTAGAAATGATAGAAATTATTCTTCAAGTACTAAGCTAATGACTAATAGTATTAAGATATGGATTCCAGCTAATATGGTTGATCATGATAAACAACTTTATATTAGCAACTATTATAAGAATGTAATTTGTAATGAAAATTATATTTATAAAGTTTCAACCACACCCAAATGGGTATGGTTTCCAAAGACCTAACCCCCCGGACCCTAACATAGTAAGTGGGTACCGAAAATTATTATTATTTTTTGCAGGTACTCAGAGAAACAAAAGGAAAATGATAGATTTTGGAATTTCAAAGAATGTTCCATATGTTTAATAGAATTACGTGCTTACAATAAAATATGGACTTCGGTAAATATGGTAAAATTTATTTTACTTTTCCTTCATAATTAATGATGAGTTTATCTCGTTATATAAAAGATATTTTATTTTATATATTTTCCCCATTCTTTTTGTTAATGACAAAGGGGGAGAAATTCATATGCATATAAATAGAGGGAGATATTATACTTAGGGGAAGATGTTATACTTAGGTGGAGCTTTAAAGATATTATCTAGCACTTTAAAAACATTCATCGACACTTGTACTAAATAGTGTCGTTATTCTTATTTTTCGTTTGACATTATGTATCTGTTACTCCTTTTTGTCGATGACAAAGGGGGAGAAAGGGCTAACAATTGTTTGCAGGAACGTACATATATAAGAATTCAAAGAGAGAGATCACATACTCAGGGGGAGATTCAGATTTGCAGATATATATTGTCATCAATCAAAAAGGGGGAGAATGTTGAGTCAAGATTTTTATAGAGTTTTGATTTCTGACAAAGGGATAAGCCGTGATCGACAAAAAGAAGTTATTCAGACACAAAGAGCTCCATATGATTAGAGGTTGATTATTTTGTATGTTAGTAATGATTATTTATGTTAAAATCTATCCTCAAATAATCTTATGCCTTTAATCTTCGAATATATATATATAAATATATATGAGTGCACATTAACTGTGCAGTCTGGACAAAACCGGTCGATCGGTCAAAACCAGGTGGTCGACCGTTTTTGCCCAGAATGCACAGATAATGTGCACAAGTGAACATAACGTATATATATATTCAAATTCCTGTCTACTGGTCATTTTTTGACCTGTCGACCGTTTTTAAACAGAGAGCAACCTTTTCCAAAAGACACTTCTTTCTCCAATGGTTGCATCTCTTACCTTTCATCAAATAATCATATCTATTAATGGCAACTGTTCACAAAGAGTTACAACTATTTTTCTCTATGTATACTCATCTAAATCATTGATTCAAGATATATGAGAACATGATTACATATGCTTTTTACTCTAATCTCTGATCTTACTTTCTACATACTCCTGCATTCTAAAAGCTCTCAATTATTTATTGAATCATTGAAACTATTTCATATCTTTTGATTCAATAAGTAATATACTTTCCTTAATCTTTTCAAAACATCATTCGCATACTTTGAGGATAAGATTATAGGAAGGGTGTACTACTAGTGACAAATCCGTGTTTTCAAGAGCATAAGTTGTCAACAACAATTGTATTTGTTCTTTTGTTGAAGTCCTCTGTGTTGTAAGAGGCAAGTGTTGAAGTCCTCAGTATATTAGAGGCGTGAAATCCCGTTCGGTTGCTAGGGTGTTGTAAACCTGTTCCTCCGGGTGAAGCGAGGTAGTTAATAGTGAAAATCCAGATAGAAGTCTGGGACTGGACGTAGGACGGTGTTCCGAACCAGTATAAAAATCTCTAGTGTGATTTTTCTATTTTTATTTACTATGCTATTATCATCTATTTCCGCATTTATATTATAGTCCATATTACACGATCCGTGTGTACTATATTAGCACATATAATCGTATACACACCGCACTTTCAGTTGACTCGGGGGAAACTCGTTCATTTTTGGTCGTGGCTCGGGTTTATACTCGTGTGATCTGGGTAATGATGTGCTGGTTAAACTGTTAGAATAACAGTTTTGAGTTTTTAGAGTAAAACAGTTTTTTTTTTAGGATTTAAAATCCATGTGCTTTGTTCCCAGTAAATAAAGGGTAAACCCGTATTAAAGTGTTAACAAAATTTTCAAAATTAATGAATAAGTTTAAAACTTTAAATAGTTTAAATCAAAATAAAATTCTTGTTTATGAAATTGAATTGTTTTATAAATGAAATTTATATGATTTGTTTAAATGTTTTTAGCTAATGTTGTTTTCAAACTTATTTTGGAAATAATAAAGTAAATTTATAATTGTTTTTATTGATTAACAAATAAAGTTTAAGATAACATATTAACTTGGAATTAGATTTGTTAATTAATAATTAGTGAAAGAAATTAATGATTTCTTATAATTTAATTTAATTAAGGAATTAAGTTAAATTAAGATTTCAAGATTTATTTAAGATAATATTTTATCTTAAATAATAATTAAGCATTAATAATTTGTAATTAGTTAGTTAATTAAAGAAGTTTAAGTTAATTAATTAATTTAATTAATTATTTATAAAGGGGGTTAATTAAGTAATTAATTAAGTATAATTATTTATTTAATTAACTGTTAATTAAGATGATGATTTAATTAATAACAAATGATTAATTAAATTATAATTACTTATTAATTAAGTAATTAAGGGTTAATTAAAATAGTAATAAATTAATAAAGGTTTATTTAAGTTTTAATTGGGTTTTCTTAATTAATAAATAAAGGATTATTAATTTATAATGTTAGTTAATTAAGAATTAATTAACTATTTTTATTTAAGGTTAATTAATTTTAATTAAGGATTAATTAATTTTAATTATGAATTAATTAATTTGTAATTAAGATTGTTAATTAATAATTAAGTTTATTAATTAATGATTAAGAGTTAATTAATTAGTTAATTAAGTTTAATTAATTAATTATAAAAGTAATTAGTGATTAATTACTTTGTTTTAAAGGATTGATTAATAATTAAGGTTTATTAATTAATAGTTGGAGATAATTAATCTGATAATTTAAGATTAATTTGGGTTAATGAGTAATTATGGATGGATTACTCAATGTTGTTTTATGAGATGAGTGTAATCAAGTAAGTTAATTAATTTGTTAATTAATTAAATATGGTCACTTGATAAAAGATTAAGTATTATTACTTAATAAAGTTTTGATAAGGTTAATTACTTAAGATAAGTAATTGATTAATTACAGAGGTAATTGAGTTAGGTAGATTACTGATTGGAAGTAATTGTTAAATAAATAATTACTTGTTAAAGTAGTTAAAGGTTTATTACTTGGTGTAATAAATCAATGAATTTATTAAGTAATTAAAAGTAATTAAGAAGTAATTAAGAATAATTAATTACTATATTTAAGTTGATTAATTAAAAGCAATTAATATAAGCATGATTAATTAATTAAGGTTCATTAATTGATATGATTAATGAAAATAATTAAAGATTAATTACTTTATTAAGAGTTAATTAATCAAGGTTGATTAGGATTAACTAATTGATTTAACTAATGTTAATTTAAGCAAGATTTATTTTGATGAAGGTAATTAATTTAATTAATTTTAAATTAATTAAGTGATTAGGTAATTAATTTAATTCACTTTAAATTAATTAGAGATGGAGATAGTTAATTTAATTCATTTTAAATTAATTAAGTTATGGTTTGAGTTAATCATTGCTTATGAATGATTGGATGACATTGATTGTCTTGAATGCTGTGTGATCTCAGTAATGAGATAAGTATGGTTGTGTGATTTGAATGCTTGGTTGAATTGTGATTATCAATTGGAATGTTGATATATGGATTATCTATTATGATACGGATTATAAGAATTATCTGTTATTTGATAATATTGATTATCAATTGTGGTCTGTGAATTATCTATTCTGTGTATATATAGATAGTTGAATTTAACTGTTTCAAAACCTTTAAAACAACTTGGACCTAAAAGACACGCTTTGGATTTCGATGAGACCGGGATCGGGTTTCCATATTTGGATATCCGAAAACCACATCGATTCCAAATAACGTTAAGTCGTGAGTCAAAGTGGAGCTTTGTGAAAACTCGAGGTGTAAGGGCTATACGTCAGTATAACTCTGTGGGTGATTCCGTAATGAGTTTGACGGAATAGAACTTATAGATTCGAGATGGTGATTTAGAGTGCAAGGGTTATTGTCGTTAACTCTGAGGGTGATTCTAAAATGAGTGTAACGAGATAATGCCTTCGGTTTCGTTCGAACCCGGAACGAACTTGTATGGATTGAATGCTTTCAGCACATCGTCAGGTGGACGATGAGCATTCTAAGTGATATGTCTTATAAAGGTAATCGTAACCTCAAGCCTCATCAACCGGGAATGGCTAAAACAGGGGAAGTGCAGCAAGGCTTCGTGGGTCGCACCCACTGGAGAGTAAGATTTACCCCTGTCTAGAGGTTCCTTTTATTTCAGCTGTGTGGACGGTTGAACAGCTACAACCGTCGGGGTTGTCTTATTCGGAACTGTTCAGTAAGGAACGGGTCCGGCTTTGTGTTGCAGGGGATTGGGAGTAATCCTCGGTATGGTGATCTAGGCCACGTACTGTGACGGGCGGTACCCCAGTAGCCCTGCCATTGTATGGAATCCAAAATCCAATAAGTGCCAACGGTTTTGATTGTATTACCCACTTTTGTGGCTAGTAGCTGGAATTTAATAGATGTAACAATTTCGGCTATTTCACATTTATTTGAAAACCCTAGACCCTATTATAATATCATAGAATTTCCTATCAAATGTTTTGGTTAGCGTAAGGTAAAAACTTTTCCATGTTTATGTGTGGGAAGTCTTACGTGATACCTTTCTTTTCAAAAGGTTTTTAAAGTTAAGCAACTTTAACCGTTTACTCACACCAGACCCATGTCTGACCCGGAGTTTATTTTTGTTTTTCATAAACTCTTGGGTACTCAAATTTTTATGAGTAGTCAAGGGATTCAGGTTAGGATTTTAAGTTGGCTTTGACGAATTATGGAGGAGCAATGGAGCAGGAGGCTTCTGCGTGTAGATTTCTAGTATTCCGCTGTGTAGTGTTCTCTGAGTTGTTGTATTGAGTCGTATAACTAGACAGTGTTTATAACTGTCTAGTATGTGTTGTATATCTGTGTACTCTGATAATTGTTGTAAACTATGTAATATTTATGTTATTAATATAGTTTATTCGTTCCGCTGTGTAAGATTCTGATGTTGTTCTTTCTTCTCTTCTTTCTATTCTATTTTCTATCCCTTTCTTTCTTAATTCATGACGCGATTTTCCGGGAGTGGAAAGTCCGGTCGTCACAGAAAAATCACAAAAAATAATCTCGACATCTTTACACAATAAACTGATTGTCGCGGATCCACCAACCGGATTCGCAATTCTCAAAGAAGTCATTAAACACAAAACATCCAAAGAAAAAGTATCAACAAGTTCTTTTGATATAAAAGAATGGGACGCACCCGTATCAAAAAGAACTCGAATAGGATGATCACGAAATAAAATAATTCCATTCATAATAGAATGAGAAATACCTTGGCCACGAGATGTGTTGCCATGGGCTTGAGCAACATTAAGCTTTCCCTCCTTCCTATTTTGAAGTTTGGGACATACATGCATAAAATGGTCCGGGCTTTTACAATAGCGACAAGTACGAGGCTTTGAACACTTGTTCGCAAAATGGTCTCTGGAACCACAGTTAAAGCATTTCCCTTCAGTAGAGGAAAAGGTCTTTGCAGCAGGAGTTGCTTGCCTCCCTTTCTTATTGGGATAAGGACCTTTGAATTTGTTTGGCCTCTTCTTGTTGTTGAAGTATGGTTTGGAACCCACCACTTCAACATCATTCTCCCTATCCGCCTCTTCAAGACGAAGAGCGATATCAATGAGTTGGTCGAAAGAAACTCCTAATTTTAGAAGTAATGGCTTCTTGAGATTTTTATTTAAGCCATAGACGAACCTCTGATTTTTCATCAATGGGGTGTTGATATATTCAACCCCGTATTTGGAGAGAGATTCAAAAGACGCGACATAATCTGTCACGGAAGATTCACCTTGAACAAGGTCTATCAAACGGCGAGCCAAAGTCACCTGAACTCGGTGAAGATCAATGAGGTTCATGCGAGAAAAGATTCGATCGCATGTCCTTAACCAAGCCTGGACTTCGATAATCGTTTCGGAACCTTTGAATGGCTTCCCACCCAAATTAGTGTAATCGCTACATAAGCGTGCAAATCCCGACTTTGGGTGAGTAGGTTCCGGATTAGAACCAGCTGCTTGAGCATTCGTGACAAGGTCAAGAGGTTGCTGGGTAGTCATAAAAACTCCATCTTGGGGAGTAGCAGTAGATTGACCGGCGCTGGGACGGCCAGGTCTAACCATTTCTCTTCCTTTAGAAAGAAATAAAGAAGTAGAAAAAGGTTATTCACCAAATGAATATCAAGCAATCTTGATAGATAAAACAAGGAATCATAAGAAAATAGGATGAATCGGTACGAAGACTCGAATTAAATCCTAAAGCACGACTCCTAAGAAAGACTTAGGACGATGATCCTTGTTATAATATTCCATATTGTTCCGAAGTTTGGCTTTGATACCAAGCTGTGACGCCCCACCTCTATACCCACGCTAGCCAAGAACATTACGGTGAATGCTATCAACTAGCACAGAGAATAAGGCAGTTGAGGAGCGACCATCAGTGTAATTGCTTTGCGCGAGCATCGATATGTCAGATAGTATAACATGCATTTCTTTATCAAGAGGGAAATCCGACATATCGACACAAACTCAAAGCTACTACACAGTGGCTATAATATCTTCAGAAACAAATATAGAAATAAACATAACATAAATCAGTCACAGACAATTCATATAACAAAGGCGGAAATATATATGAATATTACACTAGGAAGTGTACATCAGAGTAGTGGTCTAAAAAGATCCACAATATCACAAAAGAATAGTTACACGAACTACACAAAAGAATAAGTATACATTATGGAGTCTATATCTCAAATGTATACAACAAAAACTAATAATCTAAGTAGTTAACCAAAAGTCAAGGAGGTAATCCCGGATGTACAGTCAAGCAGAAGCACCTGTAACATCTCGGTCTGACCCGAGTATTATTTAATAAGAAAATAATAAACGGATCAGTCTAACTATAGATATCAGATGAAACGATATAGAATAAGAGATATGACTAAACACATTATAATCACGATGCCAAGCTGTGATATATATAAGTAATTGAAAATCAACAAGAGATTAATCAATATCACCAAATCTACACAAGAATCAAAGGAAATGTCATACTCCATATTTCGTTCACCAAACCATAAATATTGACGATTATATCAATGTCAATTCACAAAATCCAATGACACAAAAATTCACCAATGCACAAATATTGATAAAACTTATCAATGGAAATCATGAAAATTGGTGAAACACAAATTCTAGAAATCATCTCAAGAAATCCAGTCAATGACACACGAATTCACCTATGCACAAAAACTGATAAATCATATCAATAGAAATCACAAAAATAGGTGAAGAAGAAATTCCAGAATTCGACACACGAAATCCAGAAATCACAAGAAAAGGGGGGAGGCCTATCACACGAACGGGAGCATTAAAGCTCACCAACATATGTATCTCACGAACGAGAAGCTATCTCATGGTAGCTAGCCATTAATTTTTGACACACGAATGGCCCGAAGGCCATGGGGTGCTATCCCACAAATTTGAGTCGAAACTCCACGAAACGGGGTTTAATCTCCCTCGCAGACAAAGAGACATCACACATTGCTAGTCTAAACCACAAAGATGATCGTCATGATCAACGAGAAGTGTCAATTACACTAAGCTAGTAAATATATGAGTTTAGCTTCATGTCCCATAACCACTTGCTTAACTTAAATATTTACGAACAAACTGTAGATCTCCACTATAAAATTGTCACAAGAGATTCAATCGAACAAGTCCAAGAATTAACCGACGAAGTAAACGCAAGCGTTTCATACCACTCGTTTTACTAAGTCGTTTAATTAGATTTCTCATACGAATGAGGTAAAGGTTTGTATATACTAATAGATTGGAAAACGGTTTAAGAAACGAGCTTTGTACTAAAATAGTGTTGAAATCATTTGAAGAAAGAGTTTTGATATTTACTACTAGTATAGAAACCTTTATATTTTTAAAGTGACAAATCACAAAGAAGATTGTAGGAACAATCAATCACTAAAATTCATATACGAAGATGTGAATAAAAATCCAACGAAACCGATAAAGAATCCACCGAAATGGATATTCAAAAATCCCTAAAAAGGAGTCATCAAAGTCATAATAAATGATAACAACAAATAGGAAACAACACGAATTGATTAAAGTTGGAAATTCAAGCAACTAGGCGAAATAGGCAAAATTTCACCAGGTCGGTCGGCCGGCTACAGGGCTCGGTCGACCGGACCAAAAAAACAGAAATGCTCAGGAAGCAGGTCGGTCGGCTGAGCCCTGTAGCCAGTTGACCGGACCAGAGACAGAAAGGTGCTTATGCACCTTAGTAGCATGTCGGTCGGTCGGCCGGCCCAGGGGTTCGGTCGGCCGACCCTGATGTTCTGCAAATTGATACCTACTTAATTGATGTGCAAACTCCACCAATTCGCAACCGAACGAGCATCGGCACTAAGGATTTATGCCAATCGACTACCCGGCCCTATGAGCTCCTCGTTGCATCAGCAAAAACACATTTGAACATCAAAGCCATGATTTTTAAAGAATTGAACCCAAAACACCAAAAATTAGAATATTCGCCAAATCAATCCAAACCAAAAGCTAATGCACACGAACAAGTGTTAGGAATTCATACCTAACATTCGAAGATAATTATAAGCATAGATGTGAGATAAAAATCTCACCTTTGAACCCAAACGATTGAAGAAGAAGCTTGAAAGCAAAGAAGAATCAACCACTCTTCAAATCCAACTCAAGAAGCTTGATTCTAAGCTAAAAAGGAAACATTTCCCAAATTAGGTTTAGGAATTTTCTGAAATCAAAGATAGAAAGAGTTGGAGAAGAAGAAGAGAAGCTTACCAATGGGTTCTTCTATTAGTTTGGAGCTAGAGTTTGATTTGCAAAAGAAAACTAGGGTTTTGGAGTTTTAATTTCCCATCTCTCCCACCATTGATGCTTTAGAACTGAAAAGAGAAGAAAGTGAGGGTGAATGGGGAGGAGTGGCTCAGATTTGAGTATAAGTTAAACATAGGGCTGAACCCAAACCCAAACCCAAAGTGAAAAAGTAGCAAAAATCAATTTTCTCCAAACATATCGAAGCTTATACTCAAAAAGGTCGCAAACGGCATTTTAAACTCAATGGGAGTGGTCCCGAGGCCTAATTCGACCATATGCAAAAAGTAGCTTTTCGGACTAAATTCCGAGTATCAATAAAATATTTAAATAAAATATTTAAATATAAAAATCGATAAATATGCGGGTTGTTACATTAACCTTTAATTACCTCAATTAATTATAATCAATTACATTAATCCTTACTTAATTGCATAAATTAATTACCTTTAATTACTTACCATTGATTAATTAATCTTAATTAATTAATCCTTAATTACATCATTAATTGTATTAATTAATGATCCCTAATTATATATTTTTAATTACTTACTTTATTTAAATTAATTACCTTAAGTAATTAATCTAAATTAAACCACAATTATTAATCCCTCTTGATTAACCACATCTAGTAATTAACTATCTTAATTACTTCATTAATTATCCCCAATTAATTATCCTTAATTAATCCCTTGATTAATTATTAACTAATTATTCTCAAATTACCTCCTTTCTTAAAACATCTTCCATTAATTACATCCTGTAATTACCAATCAATTACTTCACTAAGTAATTTCAATCCTTTAATTACATTAAGTAATTATCATCAAATCATTCAGTGTTTTAAAATTAATTAAACTTAATTAATTAATTCAAACTAATCCCATTAACTCAATTAATTACATTAAGTAATTATTCCTTAATTACTTCCATTAAGTGATTACACTTAAACAATTCACAAATGATTATTATTAAATTAATTAATCTAATTAATTATTAAAATTAATCACATTAATTAATTATTAAATAATCCTAGATAATGACCTTCATTAATCATTCTTTAATTACTTCCATTAAGTAATTAACTTAGATTAACCATTGTTAATCACAAATTAATTAATCTTTAATTAACCATTAATTAATCTTTAATTATTTAATTAATTAAATTAAGTGTTAACGTAACTTAATTAGTCCTTAATTATTTAATTAACTAACCATGATTATAACTTAATTGTTTAATTAATAAATCTTTAATCATTAATTAATAATCATTAATTATCTAATTAATGATCTTAATTACAAATTGATTAATCCTTAATCAATTATTTATTAATTCCTAATCAATTAATTTATTAAATTAACTAATTATTCCTTAATTACCTTATTAATTTAATTAGTTTCAAATCATAAATCTTAATTAAATTTTAAGATAAAAACATTCTTAATTATGACTAAATTGTCATTAACAAAACATTTGAAATCAAATTTACTTTTGAACTTACTTTACAATTTCATTTCAAATATGAGATTTAAAATGAATATAATTTAACTTAACAAAGTTTAAACAATTAAAAACCTTTTTAAATCACATGGCAAACAAATGCTTCTCTTATAAAAGAAATTTATAAGAGTTTAATTCAAATTCATTTTAAAATTCAATAATTTAAATTTATACTTTGTTTAAATCTTTCAAATTTAAAAACTTCTTTTATTTCAAAAACTGAACTACATATTTAAATCTTTGATTTCTAGATTTAAACTTAACTTTAAAAACTTACTTATATTTTTAAAACTTCATTTTTTAAAAATTCAAATTACTTACCATGATAAAGTAGTTTAACAATTTCACGTTCAAAACTTTACTATTATTTAAAACTGAGATTTTAAATCTAAACTTAAATTCTGAAATTTCAAACTTGAATTAAAAACTTAGTTTTGAACACTAGCTTTCATTTTAAAAACTGTAGTTTTAAAAGTTTAAACAAACATTACAGGTTTCAGATAAAACCTGTAACGTCTGATAAACCCGAGACACCATCCTTTTACTTCGAGTTCAAAGCCCATCCTCCCCGAGCCAACTACCCAACATCTTTGAGTCAAACCGAGATTTACTCGAGTGTCCTTCTCTACATTAACCAAACATAACCAGTACAATCTCTTCACCGTGCATATGCACAGTGGCTCCGGCCACAACTGATCATCAGCGATGATCGCAACTCATCAGAAAACGACTCAGCAACCCACCACGATCATCGATTCGAGCTTCAACCCTCGAATTCGAGTTCGAGAATCTTAAACCCAAACCTGGAAATGCAAAAGCATCACCAATTCAAAACCTGTCAACACTTCGTTCTTGCCACTCCGACCATCTGAAGGTCAACAACTTTGGCCATGACTTCAACAACGACCCATCTACCACTACCTAAAATATCATAACACTCGATCAACCACACGTGTCGTGGTGATCGATTCATCAAACCCATCAAAAACTAGGGTTCGAGGAAGAATATCTCTGCTGCGACTTCGCTGATGAAATCCATCACCATTACCTATTTTTCTTAGCATCTACTAACACTCCTCTACCATCTGGAAGAACCCTGTCCCCTCCAGTTACATAGATCACTAGGAAATCAAGAATTTCCATATTATGTACAAACCAGAGCTGCACCTTAACCTCTTTACTAAAAAATTTATTTTTTGTTTTAAAAATCATATTTTGATTTATGTATTCAGTTTATAATACTGGATTTACAATTTAAAAGATCTAAGTTTTGATATTATCAAACATGCACAGATGTTTTATGTTTTACAGAGACAACAAGCTAAACTTTTGACCTGCTTAAATATTTAAATATTAATCTAAGATAAATCAAACAATTTTGATTTATAAATTGCATCCTATCAAAAACTAATTAAAAGATAAGGATAAAAATAAAAAATTTAGCCTGGAAATTAGAACAGAACAGAGAAATTATAACAGCATGCACACAAATACAATTCCACATCAACATTTACTTATAAACACAAGCATATTCATTTCAGTATACAAGCATGCAACCAATTTTTTAGATTTTAAATTTTAAAAGTTACCCACAGATTTTAGAAGAAGGAAGAGCCTCAGATTTGAAAAGCTTTGAATTCTTTTAACTAAAATGCTCCAGATTTTTTGAAACGGCCTTTTTTGATACTTTGAACTCTTTAAATAAAACTGAAATGCTTCTAATACTTTGAACTCTAAGATCCTGAGTTGCCTTGAAAATGCAGGTTTGTTTGTAGAACCAATTTTCCAGATTACAGAAAATGCAGATTTGTTTTTATTTGTTTGAAAATGGCAGGTGCATGGTTTTTAAAATGCAGGCTACAGATTTGAAATTGAGGAGTTTGTTTTGCTTTAGTTTTCAGGTAGATGGTTACTGGGATTTAGATTTTGATCTGAAGAGTTTGCAAACTGATTTTGGGTTTTCAAGGGTTGTTTACACGCAAGTAATGGCGTAGTGGTAAGATGCTTGCTTCCTGGTAAGCAAGTCGCTTCCTGGAAGGATGCTTGCTTCCTGGCAAACTGATTTTTGATACTTTGAACTCTTTAAATAAAACTGAAATGTTTCTAATACTTTAAACTCAAAGATCCTGAGTTGCCTTGAAAATGCAGGTTTGTATGTAGAACCAATTTTCTAGATTACAGAAAATGCATATTTGTTTTTTATTTGAAAATGGCAAGTGCATGGTTTTGAAAATGCAGGCTACATATTTGAAATTGAGGAGTTTGTTTTGCTTTAGTTTTTAGGTAGATGGTTACTGGGATTTAGATTTTGATTTGAAGAGTTTGCAAACTGATTTTGGGTTTTGAAGGGTTGTTTATAGGGAAGTGGTTTCAGATTTGAGAAATGAGGAGTTTTGATTTGCATGAGAACAAGTTTTAGACTTACAGGAAAGTGAGTTTCAGGAATTTTGAGAAATAAACAGGTTGAAGTTTCTTTTGTCTTTTGAATTGAGAAGAGAAAAGGAAGAAAGAGATGA
This sequence comes from Allium cepa, assembly GCA_030765085.1. Lineage (NCBI taxonomy): Eukaryota > Viridiplantae > Streptophyta > Magnoliopsida > Asparagales > Amaryllidaceae > Allium > Allium cepa. Next base: position 395,852,012 of record CM060943.1, on the reverse strand, counting down.
AGATGTAGGTTTAAATAATCTAATTTATGAATTTATTAAATTTTAGAAAATGAAAACACAATGTGAAACTTGTCTTCCATCCTACTTAATTTCTTAACAATTGTTAGAAAAGATGTTTAGAAATTAACACATGTATATTATGTATTTTATTTATTTTTAAATTAATTTACAAAGCTTTTATAATAAATTTCCTAATTAAGTTATACATATCTAATTTAATAAATTCTTTTATAAATTTATAAAAATAAAACCTTTTAAAGGAAATTGAAATAAATCCAAACGTGTTTTTTTAAATAAAATCATACCTAGCGTATTAAATTTATTTATAGATATAAATATAAAACTTTTGTATTTATTTGCTATTTAAATAAATACTTTCTAATTTATATAAGTATATTTATTAAGGAAAAACAAATTATATCCAAATGAAAACTTTATTCATATATTTCATTTTTAAACTACTTCAAAATAATATTTCTTTAAACTCAAATTTAAGTCCAATTATTGAATTTAAATTCAAATTTTAAAATCTAAATTTAAAATCATCTTAAACAAACATATATTAATTTAAAATAACTCATTATCAAACTAAAATAATTATAAAAGAAATTATGTCTTTATTAATGAATTACTTATGTTATTAAGCTATATTTTAAAAAGAAAACAAAACAAACCCTTTTTGTTAATTCATTTAAATTTAAAACTTAAACCAAAAATCATTTTAAACATCTAAACATCTTTCTTAACAATTTTAAAATCATATACTTATTTATTAAATAGTTTTAAAAAACTTAATATTAAATTAAATCAAAATTTCCAAATTATTAATATATATTAGAATTTCAAATCAAGATTCATTTATTAAATTCAAACCAAGGTTTATTTATTTAATAACTTTGAAAAGCTTATATATTAAATAAAAACTAGTTTTCAAATTACTACAAATAATAGAATTTGAAAATATGCTTTATTTATTGAATTTTAAACAAAGCTAATCCATTTACAATATAAACCATATATTTGACGCAGCGGATAATTCGAAACAAACTTCAATCGGTGAAAGTAGCGATCGATGGAATGAAGATACCGAAATGCCCAAATTCGTTGATCCGAAGATACCGAATTCTAGCTATCTCAAACACGTTGATAGCGCACTATACCGTGTTCAAAGATCTACGATTCTTCGTACGTTGATCTAGCGCACTAGATTCCGTGAATCGGCTTCTACGATCGTTGAATTGAGCGCACTCGATTAACCGAAAGAGGAGATAGGAGATCACACTCAACTGCCAATTTGTATGAAAGCACAAAGCTAACAAAAGAGAATTTTACTCAAAAATCAACCCACCCACAATGTACAACGCACCCCCCTATTTATAGAGTTTTGACCCTGACCCTTAAGTCGCATACGACTTGCGACTCACTATAAGTCGGCGGCGACTCAATGCACACGGTTTAACCCTTACAACACCATGCCAGCTCAATGACTCATGACTCAACAGATTTACGACTCATGACTTAGGACTCACGACTCATACTATAATGCGACACATACTTACATCTCACAGAACATAGTACACGACATACAACTTACAACTTAAAATATTTACAGTTTCAGAAAACACAAACGACTCAAAATACCACACAATGTGTACGACATACGACTCAACAACATACGCATACCACCGACTCAACATAGGTCACGACTCAACATACTTCCAATGACTCAAGCTCCCAAGCTTACTTGCGGCATATCCCTTCAACCGAGTCAACTCCGAACGACTCATCTAATTCCACTTCTCTGCTCTTGTTAACTCGTACACGACTCATGGATGAGTCGTTGAGTCGTGTACGACTCATCACACTCGCACACCTCAAACTTCTGCTAAGTCGTAACTCCTCCTCTTCTTTCTTGTTAACTCGGATACGACTCAAATCTCTTTCTTTAACTCGCGTTTCTTTCTCCGTGTCCCCTCTGGTCTCCAATTGAGTCGTGTATGGTTCAACTCCTCCATGTTGAGTCGTGGACGACTCAACCCTTCCACTCAACTTAAAGCGCTGCTCCTTATCTCGTAACAACTTGATTCGTATACGACTCATGACTGCATCATTCTCCCCTGGTTGAGAAAAATTCGACCTCGAATTTGTAAATTCCTCCACATCAATCTCATCTCCATGATATGGAATTAAATATTTGACGTTAAAAACATCAGAAGTATAAACATCATCTGGTAACTTTAATTGATAAGCATTCTCATTGATTTTCTTCAAAACTTCAACTGGACCAATTTTCCGCGCCTTTAACTTGTTATAAGCACCCACCGGAAAACGATCCTTCGTCAATACAGCATAAACCAAATCACCTTCCTTAAATTCAACACTCCGTCGTTTCAAATCAGCAGCCCGCTTATACTTCTCATTTGACTTTTCTAATCGTTCTTGAACAATTTTATGACATTCAGTCAACTCATCAACAAAATCAGCAGCTCGTTTAGCTCTTCCCTTCGACTGCGGTATTACTGCCAAATCTAACGGTCCCCTGGGTAAATTTGAATATACAATCTGAAATGGACTGTAACCCGTACTACGATTCATGGCATGATTATGAGCAAACTCTGCTTGGCATAGCTTCATGTCCCAACTTCTCAAATTATCCTGTACAAGACATCGCAACAAATTCCCCAATGACCTGTTAACAACTTCTGTCTGTCCATCAGTTTGCGGATGATAAGCACTACTAAATTTCAGCTTCGTTCCCACCATCTTCCACAAACTCAACCAAAAGTGACTCAGAAAACGAGTATCTCTATCCGACACAATAGACTCTGGCAATCCATGAAGTCGATAGATCTCCTTGAAAAATAACTGAGCAACACGAACAGCATCCGTTGTCTTCTTGCAAGCAATAAAATGGGCCATTTTAGAAAATCTGTCAACCACTACATATATAGAATCATTACCACGCTGCGTTCTCAGCAATCCCAATACAAAGTCCATACTCCCACTATATATCAGAATATCATCGAAATAAACCACCACGAACTTCCCAATGAATGGTCTAAAGATTTGATTCATCACCCGCATGAATGTACTAGGTGCATTTGACAAACCAAATGGCATAACCAACCATTCGTATAACCCCTCTCTCGTCTTGAAAGCTGTCTTCCATTCATCTCCAGGTCTAATCCGAATTTGATGATAACCACTCTTCAAGTCAATCTTCGAAAATATAGTTGCCCCACTCAACTGGTCTAGCAAATCATCCAGCCTTGGCATAGGAAATCTATAACGAACAGTGATCTTATTCAATGCTCTACTGTCTGTGCACATTCTCCATGTTCCATCCTTCTTTGGCACCAACAATGCTGGCACTGCACAAGGACTCAAGCTTTCCTGAACACGTCCCTGCTCTAACAACTCTTCCACCTGCCTTCGTAACTCTTCGTGTTCCTTCGGACTCATTCGGTAATGTGGTCTATGTGGTAACACTGCTCCCGGAACAAGATCAATTTGATGTTGAATGTCTCTAAGTGGCGGTAACTCCTTAGGTAACTCCTCTGGAAAGACATCTTCAAATTCTTTCAAAATTGGCTTTGCTTCTTCTGGAATCTCAACTTCTTCACTACTCTCTCTCCCAATCAACAAAAACACTTCAGGTTCCTCTTCAACTTCTTTAACAAACTCCTTCAAAGATAATAAGGTTTTCAATTCCTCAATCTCCTCCAGCTTGCTCTCCTTCTGTGGTTGCTTCTTAGGAACTAAAGTGATTTTAGTACCCTCGAACATGAAACTATAGCTGTTAGCACGGCCATCGTGTTGTACGGCTCTATCAAACTGCCATGGTCTGCCCAACAAGAGATGACATACGTCCATGTCTACAACGTCACACCAAATTTCATCTTTGTACTTCTTCCCAATAGAAAAATTAACACAAGCCCTTCGACACACCTTCACTTCACCTCCCTTCCTTAACCATGCTAACTTGTACGGTTTAGGATGTTTCTCAGTTTTCAAGTTCAACTTCTTCACAGCCTCGGTAGAAATAATATTATCGCAACTTCCAGCATCAATAACGAACTTGCAAACTTTTCCCAGAATAGTGCATGTCGAATGAAATATGTTACTTCTCAACCAACTACAATCCTCCTCTTGCTTTGGTGTAAGACATGACCTCCTCAACATAAGATTACAACCTTCATCTCCAAATAATTCTTCTTCCTCCTCAACATAAGGTGTATTTGAACATTCTACCTCCTCACCAACATCCTCAATCTCAGCAACCATTGCTCTCTTCTTCGGCTTCGGACATTCATTGCTCTTATGACCCAACTCCTGACAATTATAACATTTGAACCCACTGCTAACCTTCGCCTTCTCAGCCTCCTTCACCACTGGCTTTGTAACAGGTTTAGGAACATTAGAACTTCCACCAACACCCCTTGCTTGATTATTGGAATTAGTGAACACACCTCCTCCACGCCTTCCTTGTTTCTCCCAAGCCAACGCTTTCTGATGTGCCTCTGCCACTGATCTAGGATCAAACATATTAACCATATCCTGGATCTGCATTCTCAACCCCCCAATGAATCTTGCAGTTAGCTGTTCTTCCGTTTCCATAATATCATTCCTGGCAATGAGTTGGTAAAATTCGTCAGCATAATCACTAACAGACTTCGTCCCTTGCCTCAGATTCTGCAATCTCTGGTACATAAGTGATTGATAGTTGTATGGTAAGAAAGTAGATCTCATCAATTTCTTCATCTTATCCCACGATTCTATCCTTGACTTCCCCATTCTCTCCCTGGTAAGTTTAGTTTGCTGCCACCACACCAAAGCTCTCCCCCTCAACCTAGTAGCAACCAACTTCACCCTTCTATGCTCAGGAACCTCCTTGAAATCAAAGATCTCTTCAACATTAGATAACCAATCAAGAAATTCTTCAGCTACCATCCCTCCTTTAAATTCTGGAATTTCCATCTTCATACCCGATTCCCATCGACGATCATCTTCAACATCCCGATAAGAATTTCGAATTTGGTCTCGATCTCGATAATGAATACTAGTTCTATCACCTTCTTCAATAAAATCAAAGGTACGCCTACATCGATCTCGACCATTATCATCCCTTCGTTCATGCATGCTTCTTTGACTATGTCTCTCTTCATCCCTATATGCTTCATTGTCAAATTCACGTTGACTTCTTCTCTCTTCATGTGCATAGTCATGATGATCTCTTCGTGATGAAATTGATGTTTCTCTTCTATCTCTACAAGAATGTGGTGATACCCTCCTCGCTTCCGTAACCGATGGCGAAACTTGGTTTCCTCCATGGTTCGAGTTTGGTGATCTCCTCCTTTGATTCAAATCATTCATCAATTTCTCCAATTTTCCAATGCCTTCATCAAATTTCTCATTAATACGTTGTTCCATAAGCTCGGCTTCTTCTCTTCGATACAAAGCTTCAACGTTTTGATGACGATTAGCTCTCCTTGGTGGCATGATTAAATTTCACAAACTCAAACACTTCAAAACTTCACAAGTTTCACAAATTTTAACTCACGTTCAACAAATCTCGGTCAAAATACTTGTCTCGGCGTGAACTCACGGCTTAACTCCTTAGCTCGACCACAAATCCACACGACTTAACTTGCTCGGTTCAACACTAACTCGGCAACAAGTTAACTCGGCCACCACTTCAACAAATCGCACTTCAACACAACTATGTTCGGTTCAAGGTCTCCAAGCACTAGTTCGGCCTCAATACTTCAAACACTTCACTAGGCTCGGCTACTTCCCAAGTATACACGGCCTACTACAAATTCAAACACTTTCAACACTTTGATCCAAAATGGAATGGATCGAAAGTTCTTCCTCTTGTTGCAACTTCAATATGAACGCGATGAACAACTTCAACTTCAAATACTTGGCTCCAAGAATCAACTTAGCTATGATTGGCTAAGTATGGCTCTGATACCAATAATGACGCAGCGGATAATTCGAAACAAACTTCAATCGGTGAAAGTAGCGATCGATGGAATGAAGATACCGAAATGCCCAAATTTGTTGATCCGAAGATACCGAATTCTAGCTATCTCAAACACGTTGATAGCGCACTATACCGTGTTCAAAGATCTACGATTCTTCGTACGTTGATCTAGCGCACTAGATTCCGTGAATCGGCTTCTACGATCGTTGAATCGAGCGCACTCGATTAACCGAAAGAGGAGATAGGAGATCACACTCAACTACCAATTTGTATGAAAGCACAAAGCTAACAAAAGAGAATTTTACTCAAAAATCAACCCCACCCACAATGTACAACGCACCCCCCTATTTATAGAGTTTTGACCCTGACCCTTAAGTCGCATACGACTTACGACTCACTATAAATCGGCGGCGACTCAATGCACACGGTTTAACCCTTACAACACCATGCCAGCTCAATGACTCACGACTCAACAGATTTACGACTCATGACTTAGGACTCACGACTCATACTATAATGCGACACATACTTACATCTCACAGAACATAGTACACGACATACAACTTACAACTTAAAATATTTACAGTTTCAGAAAACACAAACGACTCAAAATACCACACAATGTGTACGACATACGACTCAACAACATACGCATACCACCGACTCAACATAGGTCACGACTCAACATACTTCCAACGACTCAAGCTCCCAAGCTTACTTGCGACATATCCCTTCAACCGAGTCAACTCCGAACGACTCATCTAATTCCACTTCTCTGCTCTTGTTAACTCGTACACGACTCATGGATGAGTCGTTGAGTCGTGTACGACTCATCACACTCGCACACCTCAAACTTCTGCTAAGTCGTAACTCCTTCTCTTCTTTCTTGTTAACTCGGATACGACTCAAATCTCTTTCTTTAACTCGCGTTTCTTTCTCCGTGTCCCCTCTGGTCTCCAGTTGAGTCGTGTATGGTTCAACTCCTCCATGTTGAGTCGTGGACGACTCAACCCTTCCACTCAACTTAAAGCGCTGCTCCTTATCTCGTAACAACTTGATTCGTATACGACTCATGACTGCATCAATATTTATATTATAAATAGAAACCAATTTATTAGCTTTAAAAGATAAAATCTACCAATTAAATATTTATTAAAGGAAAATTATTAAATCAATTTGCATTATTATTAACACAATTATCAATATCAATTTAATTTTTAATACAGACTATTAAATTGATATTGTCAAAAATTCCAGGATATTACACTATTGATTCAATATATCAATTTATAAAGAATCGAAGTGGTTTCGGGTATTTACTAATGCCCGACTCCGGTCTCTTCGAGTTCTATACCATCTTAATCCAAGTTATTCAAGTGAAATACAATTCAACTTTAAATAAAGATGTCACTTTTACATAGCATTTCATCATAGATAACCATACTATCACCGTTCAACCCAACTCATCATATTACAAAAACATTTCATATCACATAGCATCACAATCACAGACCAGGGATGACAAATAATCCAAGGTATTCAAATATCATTCTATCATCCATAAGCAAGATAAATTAGTCATACCATTTCTAATTAATTTAATTAATTACTAATGAATTAAATTAATTACTTTATAAATCTTGCTTATTTAACATTAATTAATTATATTCAATTAATTGATTATCCATTAATTATTGATCTTGATTAATCATTCTTTAATTACATTAAGTAATTTCTCTTTAATTAATTACACAATTAATTATTCTCAAACCCATCATATTAATTGACCTTTAATTACCCTCTTGATTAATTACCCAAATTAATTATTCGACAATCACTTACATTGATTAATTATCCTTTAATTAATCACACTTATTAATTTATTAACCCTTAATAAATTTCCTTAATTAATCAATCCTTTATTTACTTACACTAAGTAATTAATCATTAATTACTCTATTAAGTAATTGCCATTTTATTAATTACTTTCTTCAGGTAATTATCCCATGGGTTAATTGAACTTTGTTTATTAATTAAATTAACCCTTAATTATCATCGAATTAATTATCCTTTAACAATTTAATCTTTTAATTACTTACATTAATTATCCTCAAATCACTTAAGTTAATTAAAAATCTTTAATTTCTTACATTAAGTAATTAGCTTTTAGTTACTTAAGATCTTATTCAATTGCAGATAATCCATTTATCTCAATTTATTACTTGATTATATTTAAATCTTGTTAGATGATATGCTTGAAATTAATTTATACGAAATCACTTGAGTCCCTTTGATTAATTTAGTTCAATACCTTTATCTTAAGCACTTACTTCATTCATTTTGAAAGCATTTAGGGATTTATTTAAATAATTAACTTGATAATAATAAATTATTACCAAACAATTTAAAATTCAAAAACAATTAACTATAATAATTAAATTTTTGAAAACCTGCTTATAAACATGATCAATACCTTATATTGAAACTTGTTAAATTTCTCTTTCAAAGATTTTGTTTTGAAAACTTGATAACAACCAGAAAAAGAACCCGAGCCATCAAAGAAAATTCTCGAGCCAATTCTCAAAATTTCCAAGCTTAGCTCCGAGTTACCACTTCTTCTTCCTCTTTTTTTTAAACTTAGTTTAAATTTTAAACTGCTAAAGGTTGTTAACATTCAACAAATTCCTGAAGTAATTCTCAAGAAAAACCCACCATTCCGCTGAGTACCTAACCGAGCACCATCATCTTCTTCTCAACAACAAACTGACACACCCAAAAATTCTCATGCACGTGCACATCACCATGTCGACGATCTGATCAACTCCATTGCCATGAACACCTCGACGATGATCTTCCTAAGCCTCTCAAACACCCAGGTTCCACGATTCCATCGAAGATCAAAAATGAGCCTGTCGATTGAAATGGAACATATACCCAGATCAGAAAACCCAATGCCATTGACAATCCCAAACATCAACCACCATGCCATCACACCCAAAGCTGCACCAGATCATAACTCATCGATTCCCAAAGTCCGACACTCTCCGATCATCTGTGGAGGTCGCACAACTCACGAAACGTCGACGAACCCAAACTACTACTTAAACCCTACTGGCGCTTAGCCGCACCACCACGGCGAGTCAGTCCATCACCTACTATTTTCTATTGACCCCCGACCTCCAACCCTGCTCCAGCCAAGACCCCAGCACCTATTATCCCACCGATCGATGGCAATTGAAATTAAACACAAATCCGATCATCTCGAAATTCCACCTCCATCCCAAACTTTAAAATCGTAATAATATGATCGAAATTCTTCATTTTCAATTTCGAAACAAATTATACGATTAAAACTTATAATTTCGAAACTTGATTTTCTGATTCAAAATGATTTTCACTGTAAAATTCAAATTTCCAGTTGATTTACTATTAATTTTACTTGTTTTTATTTTTACAATTTGTATGATGTCAACCCAAACAACTTTCTTTTAATCATCATGTGTTCAAAGAGATCAGGGAAAAAGATATTAAATTTTTAATTTAAATCTAACCTGTAAATTTTTAACAGGGCATGTGTAAACCTGGACATAGACATGCAAATCAATTTCTTACATATATATATATATACATATATATATATATAGGCAGTCATACAAACAAATTTCACACATAATTTCAAATATTCATCTCATACAAACAAATTATAATAGATTTAAGTCCTTGTAAAGAAAGTTTAGTCACAGATTTTTGGAATGCAGTGGCTTCAAAACTGGATTGAAAATTGGAAGGCTTTTGATTACTGCAATGATTAACACACTGGAAACTTGATAATGTTGCTTGAAAGGATTGCTTGACCATGAATTCTCAGGTTGCATTTGAAATCTTAGTTTTAAAAGATGGCTACAAACTTGGTAATCAGATTTTAAAAGAAAAATGGGTTTACAGGCTTGCATTTAGAAAATCTACAACAGGCTTCCAGATTTTCATTCTTGGGTTTGAGGAATTTCATGATTTGTTTGAGTATGATTTTGGTTTGAGGAATTGTTTTCAAGTTTTGATTTTTGATCATTTTCTGGTTTTTAAAGATGAAGTTCAAGTTTGTAGATAAATGAACATGGCTTTGAATTTTTTTTAGAAAGTGAAGATGGAAAAGAAATAAAAGAGAGAAGATGAGAGTTTATAAAATGTGAATTAGGATTTATTTTAGAATTAAAGAAAATAAAAGTAAATCTTGACAGTTGTTTACAAATGCTACAGTTGCCACATCCTATTATTAATTCACTTACATGTGTATTTACATGCTTTAATAAATCAACACTTGTAATCTTTCATTTATTTTTAAAAGGCTTTTTAAATTAATTTTCCTAGTAAATAAGTACATCTCTAAACAAATAAATACTTTCTTTAAAATATCCATTATTTTTATATCCAATTTACTTTGAGATATTTATCTTTAAATTTTCAATCTCAAATTCAAATTAGATTTAAAAATCCGAATTAAAGTCAGATAACAACACATTCAATTTGAAATAACAATTCTATTTTTATCAATATCTATTTATATCTATATATAAAAACAACACATTATTAATATTATTTGAAAATAACAAATTGCCACTATATTTAAAAAAAATTATAGAAGAAAATTATCAAATCAATTTAATTCAAACAGTTATTAATCCAGATGTAAAAATTCAGTTTCTATTATTTATATTCAGATTTCCTTTATTATCAGAATTCTTATCTGTTCAATCTATAAACCAAATAATTATCCAACTATCAAATGCTCAAAAATCTGGGTTATCACATTCCTCCTCCCTTAGAATCTTTTCGTCCCCGAAAAGGAACGAAGCCAGAATTTATTTAATACTTAAAATTAGATAAATTTATTCTTTGATCATTTTTAAAATCTATATAATATTGCAAAAATATTTTTTTTTATAAAAACACTTTTTATAACTCGATGTCTCAACCAGTCCATCCTTGTTCTCACAGAAATTCGGTCATACATTGTTTAGGCGTAGGACTGAAAATCTATAAGTACTTGGTAAACCCGTTTTCAACAACCAGTAAAAATACTTGGAAAATAATTTTACTGAAACTATAGAAGTCATTTTTGAAATCGAGTAAATATCTTTGGTGAGAATGCTCTGGAAATCATCACCATCATCCATTGTCGCAGTTAACCCAATGGTTACGCTGCCATCCCGACAAAATCCATAGATAACTGTAGGCCTTCGTGCCCCTCGATTACACCATGGAACCCGCTACAGATCGCAGCTACAACTGGGGTTACGTTGCTATCACAGCAAAAACCCATACAACTGTAGGCCTCAACGCCCTCGAATTCCGCTGCCAAAAGAATGAAACTTCCCCACTCCACTCGACCATAGATCGCAGTCTACCGATGTTACGTTGCCTTCTCGGCAAAATCAAGCGCAGACCATTGACACTCACCTCCACACGATTTCCGCTATGGTCCACACAGTAGATCGCAGCGGCATCGAGTTACACTGTCGTCACAACATAACCCAAATGCCTCTGTAGGCATCAGCGCCCTCGACTTTCGCTACCCAATAATCCTCAGGAACTATTTTGTACGGACTCCTCACAGGATCAACTTTAGAACCTCCCCCATTAGAGGCTCAAGGCAGTACCAACCTATGGTACTCCTGAAAAGTTCATCCCAAGGGAGTGCCTTTTTCCCCTGAGCCATCATCAAAACACTTTATACAATACACATATAGTATCTTTCAAATCATACACCTAGTACGATCTCATACAAAGCTCCTTTACACAAAATCGATTATTCCAAAATCGATAATTCTCAAACTAGGCTTTTCAAATTCCAATATTGATTTTACCAAAAAATCAAAATCCTTTCCAAATCCAAAGGTTCCCAAAACCTTTTTCCAAAATCCTCATATGATCCTTTATGTATATAAATATATATAAAATCCTTGATAAAAATCTTTGGATCATTTTAAACTTGTATAAAACCCTTTTTATACTTTAAACGTTTTCAAAAATCCTTTTCTTCCGGCAATAGATTCAACAAGGGGAGATTTATCTTATATATAAAAGATATATAGCTTTGTTTATTCAAAACAAGTATTCAAATTTTGATTACTCTTTTTAATATCATTTTCATTCAAATCCGTACGATGTACACATATCATCCGTACGCTATACCAATCTGATCGCTCACTCAATCACACAATTTCACTTCAGAACTAGTATCGTCCACCCGACTTACTAGTGCGGACTCAGATCTGGTTTCTTGATCAGAAACCGTCATTCTCCTTGCATAGCCATAACTATGATAGAGAATATCCAGAACCAATCAACAATCCATATCCAGGTTTGCCTTCAGAAATCGAGTGGAAAATTCCAACTCGGATCGATATAACTATCTCGAAACTCTGTGCTCGAATCTGGATCAAATCACTATGCGAATAGAATAATATACGTACATCCTACATATTTATCTTTATTGGTTATTAGCCAAATCAATTCTCCTTTTCTATTCACATTTCCTTTAATTCTATTCATTTATCCACAATATCTTCAATCCCATATGGATTATCACCTCAATTCTTATCTCAGTTGGGTATTTAATCATAAACAGTTTGCATTCTGACTAGCTTAAATTTTGGAAATAGCTTGATTTTTTTTTTAAATAGATAAGTAGTTGAAAAATAATTATTAGTTTGTAAAATAGCTGTAAAATAGTTAAGTATTGGTAAAATAGTAAGAAAGTAGTTAAATAGTTGTAAAATAGTAAGATAATTGCAAAATAGATGTAAAATAGTAATTTGTTATAAGGTAGTTGAAAAATAGTAATTAGTTTATAAAACAGTTGAAAAATTGTTAAATACTTCCAAATATAATTGTAAAGTAAGTATAAGATAATTTCAGTCTTTAAAAAGAAAGGTTGTATAGTAAATAGTTTGGAAAATAGATCTATATTAAAACAATTTATTTTGAAAATAGTCCACAGTCAAACTGTTCAGTTCCCAATCTCCATTCTTATCAATTCAGTTTAAATTTCCACTTGAATTTTAACTTTAATTACAATTCCAAATTATTCAAATCAATTTGGACTAATATCAAATTTAACCCACTTCAATTTCAAATCATCTCAATTCCTGTTTTATTTAATCCCAATTCCCATTTTCATTTTGAACTCATTAAACTTCAATTTCATTTCAAATCAACTCAAATTTTCCATTTGAATTTTTAAACTTATCCATCTTCAATCACAATTCCAATTAATTTAAATCAAATTTAATTTGAAATAATTCATTTTAAATTCCAAATTTAAACCAACCCGAATTATATAAATTCGAGTTAAATTTTTAAATGTTGATTTAATCTCTTAAATCAAGTCAAATCAACTTATATCTTTAAACCATCTAATCCTGAATCCAAATTTCATTTCAAACTTATTTCGAAGTTCAAATAATAATTCAAATTTTTTTTAAACAACTAAATCTTTTAAATTCAATTTATCATCAAATTTCAATTTTGAAACCAAACCTTTGACGTTTTATCTTAAACATTCAAAATTTAAGACCAAAATGATTCCATTTTATCTTAATAATGGATATATCCATTTTACCACACCCCATTTCTTCATTCATTTGAACAAATCCAATTCACATTTTAAAAATTATTATTAACAATGGGACGGTATCAATCAAATTATTTTTAAAACATCCATCCATTTCCAATTTTCGGATCTCAAACCCAATTTGAGATCACTCAAACTCTCAATTCCAATCAACCATTTAACTTCCCAAGTTAAATCTTAATTTCATCTTGAAATTTCCAATTCAGGTTGTTCATTCAAACTTATTTAACTTCTTCTATGTTAAATTCAATTTACTTAATCCAGTCAACCCAACTCAAATTTGAATTCCCACTTCAAATTTCAAAATACTTTCCCACCTATAGGTTCAAAAACATATCACTTTAGGTTTTCACATCTCATTCCAAATTTAAAACTCAACGTTTAGAGTTTATTTCAAACCATCTTTGATATATGTATATTCCTCACATATATACATATTTTCTTCTTGGCCCACCAAGTCGAAATTTAAAAATTAAACCATCCTTGGTTTTAATTCAAAACAAATTCTTTTAAAGTTTACAAACAACTTCTTATTCTAAAATAAGATTATATTCAAAATAGTTTGAATAATATTATTTCCTTTACACACCAAGTTATCCTTAAATTTTAGACCACCTTTGATTTTTAATTCCAAAATAAATTCCATTAAATTTCCAAACAACTCTTGTTTGAAATAGGACACTTTCGTTCAAATATATTAAATAACATTTCTTTATCACTTTGAAACAATTTTCAAATTCTGCACCCAGATTTAAAACTTCACAATTTAGATCACCTTCCGTTCCAATTTATAAGTCATACTTACCTAAATGTTTACCCCCCTAAAACATTTCAATTTTCTTACTCATTTATAAACATTATATTATTAAACACAACAATGATAATAACTAAGGAAACCAATCCATTATTATCTTTTTCTGAAATTCTTTTCTAAATTCAAGATTTTAATTTCAATTTGAATCCATTTCAAACTTATCTTTATTCAATTTCAGTTTGATTGTATTTCTATTACTATTTAATTCTCATTATTTTATTTTATTCTAATGATTTAACAACCCATTTACCTTAACATTTATTAGAAAGAAACATTGCTTTATATATCAAAATATATTCTTACATAAAATCATTTAAAATCTTTATTTAAGAAAATAACAAGTACGCTCTCATATGTGTGTGTGTGTGTGTGTGTGTGTGTGTGTGTTTATGTATGTATATACTCAACTCATTCTAGGGTACCATTGACCCTATCCTTATTGAGTAATCCCACCAGAGCCAAGGTTCTCGCTTAACCTTCGGCTCTGACACCAAATGTACGACCTGAAATTTTCGATCCTGAGAATTCCAGATAGTTAGAAAAAGAAGAAAAGAGATAGAACAAAAGAAGAACAGAAACACCAACATCTCACATTCGCAGCGGACAAAATATAATATCAAATAAAATAATAGTTTTACAAAGAAGAACTGTATCAGTACATTTATATTTTTATACAACAGCGTTACAACATTTACACAACATTGGACAATTTAAAACAACATATCCCAGATATACAACTATATATCACAGCAGAAACTCTTTGTACGTTCCTACCATCCAGCTCGCCTCCTGAGCTCCAGAACGTCCGTACCTGAAAATCTGTAATACTCGGTCTGACCCGAGCATTACATCAAAGTAACATCCGGATCAGGCTGGAAAACAGCGTGAGTAAACCCATCTAACATAGAATACAAAAGCATACAACCTATATAAACCCGGGTAATTTGTATCAATTTACAACTTCACAAGTTGTTATAGACATCTCTTACAACACACATCAATTTCTAAGTACCAAAACTTAGATTAAATGGTCCAATTCACTTAAATCATTCTATTTCAGCCTATTGATTCAATATATCAATTTATAAAGAATCGAAGTGGTTTCGGGTATTTACTAATACCCAACTCCGGTCTCTTCGAATTCAATACCATCGTAATCCAAGTTATTCAAGTGAAATACAATTCAACTTTAAATATAAGATGTCACTCTTACATAGCATTTCATCATAAATAAGCATATTATCACTGTTCAACCCAACATATCATATTACAAAAACATTTCATATCACATAGCATCACAATCACATACCAGGGATGACAAATAATCCAAGGTATTCAAATATCATTCAATCATCCATAAGCAAGATAAATTAGTCATACCATTTCTAATTAATTTAATTAATTACCAATGAATTAAATAATTACTTTATAAATCTTTCTTATTTAACATTAATTAATTATACTCAATTAATTGATCATCCATTAATTATTCATCTTGATTAATCATTCTTTAATTACATTAAGTAATTTCTCTTTAATTAATTACACAATTAATTATTCTCAAACCCATCATATTAATTAACCTTTAATTACCCTCTTGATTAATTACCCAAATTAATTATCCAACAATCACTTACACTGATTAATTATCCTTTAATTAATCACACTTATTAATTTATTAACCCTTAAAAAAATTCTTAATTAATCAATCCTTTATTTACTTACACTAAGTAATTAATCATTAATTACTCTATTAAGTAATTGCCATTTTGTTAATTACTTTCTTCAGGTAATTATCCGATGGGTTAATTAAATTTTGTTTATTAATTAAATTAACCCTTAATTATCATTAAATTAATTATCCTTTAACAATTTAATCTTTTAATTACTTACATTAATTATTCACAAATCACTTAAGTTAATTAAAAATCTTTAATTTCTTACATTAAGTAATTAGCTTTTAAATACTTAAGATCTTATTCAATTGCAGATAATCCATTTATATCAGTTTATTACTTGATTATATTTAAATCTTATTAGATGATATGCTTGAAATTAATTTATACGAAATAACTTGAGTCCCTTTTGATTAATTTAGTTCAATACCTTTATCTTAAGCACTTACTTAATTCATTTGAAAGCATTTAGGGATTTATTTAAATAATTAACTTGATAATAATAAATTATTACCAAACAATTTAAAATTCAAAGACAATAAACTCTAATAATTAAATTTTTGAAAACCTGCTTATGAACATGATCAATACCTTATATTGAAACTTGTTAAATTTCTCTTTCAAAGACGTTTGCTTTTGAAAACAGGATAACAACCAGAAAAAGAACCCGAGCCAACAAAGAAAATTCTCGAGCCAATTCTCTAAATTTCCGAGCTTAGCTCCGAGTTAACACTTCTTCTTCCTCTTTTTTTTTAAACTTAGCTTAAATTTTAAACTGCTAAAGGTTGTTAACATTCAACGTATTCCCGAAGTAAATCTCGAGCAAAACCCACCATTCCGCTGAGTTCCTACCCGAGCACTATCATCTTCTTCTCAACAACAAACTGACACACCCAAAAATTCTCGTGCACGTGCACATCACCATGCCGACGATTTGATCAACTCCATGGCCATGAACACCTCGACGATGATCTGCCTAAGCCTCACAAACACCCAAGTTCCACGATTCCATCGAAGATCGAAAATGAGCCTGTCGATCGAACTGGAACCCATACCCAGATCAGAAAACCCATTGTCGTTGACAATCCCAAACATCAACCACCATGCCATCACACCCAAAGCTGCACCAGATCACAACGCATCGATTCCCAAAGTCCGACACTCTTCGATCATCTGTGGAGGTCGCACAACTCACGAAACGTTGACGAACCCAAACTACTGCTTAAACCCTACTGGCGCTTCGCCGCACCACCACGGCGAGTCGGACCATCGCCTACTATTTTCTATTAACCCCCGACCTCCAACCCTACTCCAGCCAAGACCCCGGCACCTATTATCCCGCCGATCGATGGCAATTGAAATTAAACACAAATCCGATCATCTCAAAATTCCACATCCATCCCAAACTTTAAAATCGTAATAATATGATCGTAATTCTTCATTTTCGATTTTGAAACAGATTATACAATTAAAACTTATAATTTCGAAACCTGATTTTCCGACTCAAAATGATTTTCACTGTAAATTTCAAATTTCCAGTTCATTTGCTAATTAATTTTACTTGTTTTTATTTTTACAATTTGCATGATGTCAACCCAAACAACTTCCTTTTAATCATCATGTGTTCAAAGAGATCAAAGAAAAAGATATTAAATTTTTAATTTAAATCTACCCTGTAAATTTTTAACAGGGCATGTGTAAACCTGGACACAGACATGCAAATCAATTTCTTACACACACACACACACACACAATATATATATATATATACATATATATATATATATATATATATATATATATATATATTTAGGCAGTCATACAAACAAATTTCACACATAATTTCAAATATTCATCTCATACAAACAAATTATAATAGATTTAAGTCCTTGCAAAGAAAGTTTACACATAGATTTTAGGAATGCAAAGGCTTCAAAACTGGATTGAAAATTGGAAGGCTTTTGATTACTGCAATGATTAACACACTGGAAACTTGATAATGTTGCTTGAAAGGACTGCTTGACCATGAATTCTCAGGTTCCATTTGAAATCTTAGTTTTGAAAGAAAACTTGCTAATGAGATTTGAAAAGAAAAATGGGTTTACAGGCTTGCATTTAGAAAATCTGCAACAGGCTTTCAGATTTTCATTCTTGAGTTTGAGGAATTTTATGATTTGTTTGAGTATGATTTTGGTTTGAGGAATTGTTTTCAAGTTTTGATTTTTGATCATTTTCTGGTTTTTAAAGATGAAGTTCAGGTTTGTAGATAAATGAACATGGCTTTGAATTTTTTTTAGAAAGTGAAGGTGGAAAAGAAATAAAAGAGAGAAGATGAGAGTTTATAAAATGTGAATTAGGATTTATTTTAGAATTAAAGAAAATAAAAATAAATCATGACACTTGTTTACAAATGCTACACTTGTCACATCCTACTATTAATTAACTTACATGTGTATTTATATGCTTTAATAAATCAACACTTGTAATCTTTCATTTTATTTATTTTTAAAAGATTTTTAAAAGGCTTTTTAAATTAATTTTCCTAGTAAATAAATACATCTCTAAATAAATAAATACTTTCTTTAAGATATCCATTTTTTTATATCCAATTTACTTTAAGATATTTATCTTTGAATTTTCAATCTCAAATTCAAATTATATTTAAAAATCCAAATTAAAGTCAGATAACAACACATTCAATTTGAAATAACAATTCTATTTTTATTAGCATCTATTTATATCTATATATAAAAACAACACATTATTAATATTATTTGAAAATAACAAATTGCCACTTTATATATTAAAAAAAATTATAGAAGAAAATTATCAAACAATTTAATTCAAATAGTTATTTATCCAGATGTAAAAATTCAGTTTCTATTATTTATATTCAGATTTCCTTTATTATCAGAATTCTTATCTGTTCAATCTATAAACCAAATAATTATCCAACTATCAGGTGCTCAAAAATCCGGGTTATCACATTCCTCCCCCTTAGAATCTTTTCGTCCCCGAAAAGGAACGAAACCAGAATTTATTTAATACTTAAAATCAGATAGATTTATTCTTTGATCATTTTTAAAACACTTTTAAAATCTATATAATATTGCAAAAATAGTTTTTTTATAAAAATACCTTTTATAACTCGATGTCTCAACCAGTCTATCCTTGTTCTCACAGAAATTCGGTCATACATTGGTCTGGCGTAGGACTGAAAATCTATAAGTACTTGGTAAACCCGTTTTCAACACCCAGTAAAAATACTTGGAAAATAATTTTACTGAAAATATAAAAATCCTTTTTAAAATCGAGGAAATATCTTTGGCAAGAATGCTCTGGAAATCATCACCCCCATCCATGGTCGCAGTTAACCCGATGATTACGTTGCCATCTCGAAAAATCCATAGATAACTTTAGGCCTTTGTGCCCCTCGATTACACTATGGAACCCGCTACAGATCGCAGCTACAACTGGGGTTACGTTGCTATCAAAGCAAAAACCCATAAAACTGTAGGCCTCAGCGCCCTCGAATTCCGCTGCCAAAAGAATGA
Source organism: Allium cepa (assembly GCA_030765085.1). Lineage (NCBI taxonomy): Eukaryota > Viridiplantae > Streptophyta > Magnoliopsida > Asparagales > Amaryllidaceae > Allium > Allium cepa. The sequence goes on along the minus strand of CM060943.1, from coordinate 395,832,349 downwards.
AACTTCTCCGCTCCACTCGACCATAGATCGCAGTCTATCGATGTTACATTACCGTCCCAGCAAAATCAAGCGTAGACCGTTGACACTTACCTCCACACGATTTCCGCTATGGTCCACACAGTAGATCGCAGGGACATTGAGTTACACTATCGTCACAGCATAACCCAAATGCCTCTGTAGGCATCAGCCCCTCGACTTTTGCTCCCCAATAATCCTCACGAACTAGTTTGTCCGGACTCCTCACATGATCAATTTTAGAACCTCCCCCTTTAGAGGCTCAAGGCAGTACCAACCCATGGTACTCCAGAGAAGTTCATCCCAAGGGAGTGCCTTTTCCCCCTGAGCCATCATCAAAACACTTTATACTATACACATATAGTATCTTTCAAATCATACACCTAGTATGATCTCATACAAAGCTCCTTTACATAAAATCGATTATCCCAAAATCGATAATTCTCAAACTAGGCTTTCCAAATTCCAATATTGATTTTACCCAAAAATCAAAAGACTTTCCAAATCCAAAGGTTCCCAAAACCTTTTTCAAAAATCCTCATATGATCCTTTATGTATATAAATATATATAAAATCCTTGATAAAAATCTTTGGATCATTTTAAACTTATATAAAACCCTTTTTATACTTTAAACATTTTCAAAAATCCTTTTCTTCCGGCAATAGATTCGACAAGGGGAGATTTATCTTATATATAAAAGATATATAGCTTTATTTATTCAAAACAAATATTCAAATTTTGATTACTCTTTTTAATATCATTTTCATTCAAATCCGTACGATGTACACATATCATCCGTACGCTATTCCAATCTGATCGCTCAGTAGATCACGCAATTTCACTTTCGAACTAGTATCGTCCACCCAACTTACTAGTGCGGACTCAGATCTGGTTTCTTGATCAGAAACTGTCATTCTCCTTGCATAGCCATAACTATGATAGAGAATATCCAGAACCAATCAACAATCCATATCCAGGTTCGCCTTCAAAAATGGAGTGGAAAATTCTAACTCAGATCGATATAACTATCTCGAAACTCTGTGCTTGAATCTGGATCAAATAACTATGCGAATAGAAAAATATACGTACATCCTACATATTTATCTTTATTGGTTATTAGCCAAATCAATTCTCCTTTTCTATTCACATTTCCTTTAATTCTATTCATTTATCCACAATATCTTCAATCCCATATGGATTATCACCTCAATTCTTATCTCGGTTGGGTATTTAATCATAAACAGTTTGCACTATGACTGGCTTAAGTTTTGGAAATAGCTTTAAAAAAAATTTAAAAATAGATAAGTAGTTGAAAATAATTATTAGTTTGTAAAATAGCTGTAAAATAGTTAAGTATTGGTAAAATAGTTAGAAAGTAGTTAAATAGTTATAAAATAGTTAAATAATTGCAAAATAGATGTAAAATACTAATTTGTTTTAAGGCAGTTGAAAAATAGTAATTAGTTTATAAAACAGTTGAAAAATTGTTAAATAGTTCCAAATATAATTGTAAAATATGTATAAGATAATTTTAGTCTTTAAAAAGAAAGGTTGTATAGTAAAGAGTTTGGAAAATAGATTTATATTAAAACAATTTATTTTGAAAATAGTCCACAGTCAAACTGTTCAATTCCCAATCTCCATTCTTATCAATTCAGTTTAAATTTCCACTTGAATTTTAAACCTATTCAACTTTAATTACAATTCCAAATTATTCAAATCAATTTGGACTAATATCAAATTGAACCCACTTCAATTTCAAATCATCTCAATTCCTGTTTGAATTAATCCCAATTCCCATTTGAATTCGAACTCATTAAACTTCAATTTCATTTCAAATCAACTCAAATTTTCCATTTGAATTTTTAAATTTATCCATCTTCAATCACAATTACAATTAATTCAAATCAAATTCAATTTGAAATAATTCAATTCAAATTCCAAATTTAAACCAACCCGAATTATATAAATTCGAGTTAAATTTTTAAATGTTGATTTAATCTCTTAAATCAAGTCAAATCAACTTATATCTTTAAACCATCTAATCCTGAATCCAAATTTCATTTCAAACTTATTTCAAAGTTCAAATAATAATTCAATTTTTTTTAAACAACTAAAACTTTGAAATTCAATTTATCATCAAATTTCAATTTTGAAACCAAACCTTTGACGTTTTATCTTAAACATTCAAAATTTAAGTCCAAAATGATTCCATTTTATCTTAATAATGGATATTTTACCACACCCCCTTTCTTCATTCATTTGGACAAATCCAATTCACAGTTTAAAAATTAATATTAACAACAAGTTGGTATCAATCAAATTATTTTTAAAACATCCATCCGTTTCCAATTTTCGAATCTCAAACCCAATTTGAAATCACTCAAACTCTCAATTCCAATGAACCATTTAACTTCCCAAGTTAAATCTTAATTTCATCTTGAAATTTCCAATTCAGGTTGTTCATTCAAACTTATTTAACTTCTTCTATGTTAAATTCAATTTACTTAATCCAGTCAACCCTACTCAAATTTGAATTACCGCTTCAAATTTCAAAATACTTTCCCACCTATAAGTTCAAAAACTATCACTTTGGGTTTTCACATCTCATTCCAAATTTAAAACTCAATGTTTAGAGTTTATTTCAAACCATCTTTGATATTATGTATATTCCTCACATATATACATATTTTCTTCTTGGCCCACCAAGCCGAATTTTAAAAATTAAACCACCCTTGGTTTTAATTCAAAACAAATTCTTTTAAACTTTAAAAACAACTTCTATTTCTAAAATAAGATTATGTTCAAAATAGTTTGAATAATGTTATTTCCTTTACACACCAAGTTATCCTTAAATTTTAGACCACCTTTGATTTTTAATTCCAAAACAAATTCCATTAGATTTCCAAACAACTCTTGTTTCAAATATGAAACTTTCATTCAAATATATTAAATAATATTTCTTTATCACTACGAAATAATTTTCAGATTCTGGATCCAGATTTAAAACTTCACAATTTAGATCACCTTCCGTTCCAATTTATAAGTCATACTTACCTAAATGTTTACTCCCCTAAAACATTTCATTTCTCTTACTCATTTATAAACATTATATTATTAAACACAACAATGATAATAACTAAGGAAACCAATCCATTATTATCTTTTTCTGAAATTCTTTTCCAAATACAAGATTTTAATTTCAATTTGAATCCATTTCAAACTTATCTTTATTCAATTTCAGTTTGATTTTATTTCTATTACTATTTAATTCTCATTATTTTATTTAATTTTAATGATTTAACAACCCATTTACCTTAACATTTATTAGAAAGAAATATTGTTTTATGTATCAAAATATATTCTTACGCAAAATCATTTAAAATCTTTATTTAAGAAAATAACAAGTACGCTCTCATATATATATATATATATATATATATATATATATATATATATATATATATATATATATATATATATAGACACACACACACACACATACTCAACTCATTCTGGGGTACCATTGACCCTATCCTTAATGAGTAATCCCACCAGAGCCAAGGTTCTCGCTTAACCTTCGGCTCTAATACCAAATATAACGACCTGAAATTTTCGATCCCTAAAATTCCAGATAGTTATAAAAAGAAGAGAAGAGATGGAAGAAAAGAAGAACAGAAACACCAACATCTCACATTCGCAGCGGACAAAATATAATATCAAATAAAATAACAGTTTCACAAAGAAGAACTGTATCGGTACATTTATATTTTTATACATCAGCGTTACAACATTTACACAACACTGGACAATTTAAAACAACATGTCCCAGATATACAACTATATATCATAGCGAAAACTCTCTATACGTTCCTGCCATCTAGCTCGCCTCCTAAGCACCAGAACGTCCTTACCTGAAAATCTGTAATACTCGGTCTGACCCGAGCATTACATCAAAGTAACACCCGGATTAGGCTGGAAACCAGCGTGAGTAAACTCATCTAACATAGAATACAAAAGCATATAACCTATATAAACCCGGGTAATTTGTATCAATATACAACTTCACAAGTCGTTATAGACATCTCTTACAACACACATCAATTTCTAATTACCAAAACTTAGATTAAATGATCTAATTCACTTAAATCATTCTATTTCGGCCTATTGATTCAATATATCAATTTATAAAGAATCGAAGTGGTTTCGGGTATTTACTAATACCCGACTCCGATCTCTTCGATTCAATACCATCTTAATCCAAGTTATTAAAGTGAAAAACAATTCAACTTTAAATACAAGATGTCACTCTTACATAGCATTTCATCATAGATAACCATATTATCAATGTTCAACCCAACATATCATATTACAAAAACATTTAATATCATATAGCATCACAGTCACTTCCCAGGGATGACAAATAACCCAAGGTATTCAAATATCATTCAATCATCCATAAGCAAGATAAATTAGTCATACCATTTCTAATTAATTTAATTAATTACCAATGAATTAAATTGATTACTTTATAAATCTTGTTTAGTTAACATTAATTAATTATACTCAATTAATTGAACATCCATTAATTATTCATATTGAATCATTCTTTAATTACATTAAGTAATTTCTCTTTAATTAATTGCACAATTAATTATTCTCAAACCCATCATATTAATTAACCTTTAATTGCCCTCTTGATAAATTACGCAAATTAATTATCTGACAATCACTTACATTAATTATCCTTTAATTAATCACACTTATTAACTTATTAACCCTTAATAAATTTCCTTAATTAATCAATCCTTTATTTACTTACACTAAGTAATTAATCATTAATTACTCTATTAAGTAATTGCCATTTTATTAATTACTTTCTTCAAGTAATTATCCCATAGGTTAATTAAACTTTGTTTATTAACTAAATCAACCCTTAATTATCATCGAATTAATTATCCTTTGATAATTTAATCTTTTAATTACTTACATTAATTATCCTCAAATCACTTAAGTTAATTAAAAATCTTTAATTTCTTACATTAAGTAATTAGCTTTTAATTACTTAAGATCTTATTCAACTGCAGATAATCCATTCATCTCAATTTATTACTTGATTATATTTAAATCTTATTAGATGGTATGCTTGAAATTAATTTATATGAAATCACTTGAGTCCCTTTTGATTAATTTAGTTCAATACCTTTATCTTAAGCACTTACTTAATTCATTTGAAAGCATTTAGGGATTTATTTAAATAATTAACTTGATAATAATAAATTATTACCAAACAATTTAAAATTAAAAGACAATTAACTCTAATAATTAAATTTTTGAAAACCTGCTTATAAACATGATCAATACCTTATATTGAAACTTGTTAAATTTCTCTTTCAAAGATGTTTGCTTTTGAAAACAGGATAACAACCAGAAAAAGAACCCGAGCCAACAAAGAAAATTCTCGAGCCAATTCTCAAAATTTCCGAGCTTAGCACCGAGTTACCACTTCTTCTTCCTCTCTTTTTTAAACTTAGCTTAAATTTTAAACTGCTAAAGGTTGTTAACATTCAATGTATTCCAGAAGTAAATCTCGAGCAAAACCCACCATTCCGCTGAGTTCCTACCCGAGCACCATCATCTTCTTCTCAACAATAACTGACACACCCAAAATTTCTCGTGCACGTGCACATAACCATGCCGACGATCTGATCAACTCCATTGCCATGAACACCTCGACGATGATTTGCCTAAGCCTCACAAACACCCAGGTTCCACGATTCCATCGAAGATCGAAAATGAGCCTGTTGATCGAACTGGAACCCATACCCAGATCAGAAAACCCATTACCGTTGACAATCCCAAACATCAACCACCATGCCATCACACCCAAAGCTGCACCAGATCACAACGCATCGATTCCCAAAGTCCGACACTCTTCGATCATCTGTGGAGGTCGCACAACTCACGAAACGTTGACGAACCCAAACTACTGCTTAAACCCTACTGGCGCTTCACCGCACCACCATGGCGAGTAAGACCATCGCCTACTATTTTCTATTAACCCCCGACCTCCAACCCTGCTCCAGCCAAGACCCAACACCTATTATCCCACCGATCGATGGCAATTGAAATTAAACACAAATCCGATCATCTCGAAATTCTGCCTCCATCCCAAACTTTAAAATCGTAATAATATGATCGAAATTCTTCATTTTCAATTTCGAAACAGATTATAAATTAAAACTTATAATTTCGAAACTTGATTTTCTGACTCAAAATGATTTTCACTGTAAATTTCAAATTTCTAGTTGATTTGCTAATTAATTTTACTTGTTTTATTTTTACAATTTGTATGATGTCAATCCAAACAACTTCCTTTTAATCATCATGTGTTCAAAGAGATCAGGGAAAAAGATATTAAATTTTTAATTAAATCTACCCTGTAAATTTTTAACAGGGCATGTGTAAACCTGGACACGGACATGCAAATCAATTTCTTACATATATATACGTACATACATACATACATACATACATACATACATATATATATATATATATATATTTAGGCAGTCATACAAAAAAATTTACATATGATTTCAAATATTCATCTCATACAAACAAATTATAATAGATTTAAGTCCTTGTAAAGAAAGTTTACTCACCGATTTTAGGAATCCAGAGGCTTCAAAACTGGATTGAAAATTGGAAGGCTTTTGATTACTGTAATGATTAACACACTGGAAACTTGATAATGTTGCTTGAAAGGATTGCTTGACCATGAATTCTCAGGTTGCATTTGAAATCTTAGTTTTGAAAGATGGCTACAAACTTGCTAATCAGATTTGAAAAGAAAAATGGGTTTACAGGTTTGCATTTTGAAAATCTGCAACAGGCTTCCAGATTTTCATTCTTGAGTTTGAGGAATTTTATGATTTGTTTGAGTATGATTTTGGTTTGAGGAATTGTTTTCAAGTTTTGATTTTTGATCATTTTCTGGTTTTTAAAGACGAAGTTCAGGTTTGTAGATAAATGAACATGGCTTTGAATTTTTTTTAGAAAGTGAAGATGGAGAAGAAATAAAAGAGAGAAGAGGAGAGTTTATAAAATGTGAATTAGGATTTATTTTAGAATTAAAGAAAATAAAAATACATCTTGACACTTGTTTACAAATGCTACACTTGTCACATCCTATTATTATTTCACTTACATGTTTATTTATATGCTTTAATAAATCAACACTTGTAATTTTTCATTTTATTTATTTTTAAAAGATTTTTAAAAGGCTTGTTAAATTAATTTTCCTAATAAATAAATACATCTCTAAACAAATAAATGATTTCTTTAAGATATCCATTATTTTTATATCCAATTTACTTTAAGATATTTATCTTTGAATTTTCAATCTCAAATTCAAATTAGATTTAAAAATCCAAATTAAAGTCAGATAACAACACATTCAATTTGAAATAACAATTCTATTTTTATTAATATCTATTTATATCTATATATAAAAACAACACATTATTAATATTAATTGAAAATAACAAATTACCAATTTATATAAAAAAATTATAGAAGAAAATTATCAAATCAATTTAATTCAAACAGTTATTTATCCAGATGTAAAAAATTTAGTTTCTATTATTTATATTCAGATTTCCTTTATTATCAGAATTCTTATCTGTTCAATCTATAAACCAGATAATTATCCAACTATTAGATGCCCAAAAATCCGGGTTATCACAAGAAAAGAGTAGAATCTTACGTTCTAGAAAAGTGGAGCATAAATCCTTTCCCTTTTGGCCCTGCCCCTATCTTTGCCGTAGGAAATAAAAATGGAAATCACAAATTATTTGATCAAATAAGGAAAAATATTCAACATTATTCCAAAAGCACAATCTTCAAAGAGGGGGTAATGGCATATTACAACGCCTTTACTTAGAAATGGAAACAAGATACAACTAGAACACTCCCAACACATGAATTTCAAAGGGTTTTAAAAAGAATAACAAATGATTAGGGTGAAGCTATAAGACCAAGCAATAAAAGGCATAGAAGCCATTCTCAAGAAACAAGCTTAAATCAAGACTACCAAAAGAATGCAATCAAACAACATCTATGAGAATGTCTACTTGCTAACAAAGGATGAGCTCAATTATTGGCCATCATAGAAATAGAAACCAAAATATGAAAGAAATTTGGGGGGATCCTACTACCATTTCCGTATGATGAATGAATATAAGATTAACCACTGTAGAGCCTTGGAAGGAATGATAATCAACTTTTTCCATCAAGGAAAGATCAATGAGTTGTAAAGAGATATTGATGAAGATCAATAAAGAGCTACTTTTCTAAAGAGAACCTACATTTTTGGGAGTGAAATGCTCCTTTTGTTTAGACATTACCTTAAACGGTCAAAGCCTCTATCCATACCAAGTTGGCTAGGGCAGAGCACATCCTGGAGGGAGGAGTGTAAGCCTTCAGCCGCGCCATGCTATGGTCGGGTTAAAGCATCTACAAGACTTTGGCCATGCCGTTGGTTAGGTCAAGCCACCTCCTAGAGGAAGAAGTGTAAGCCTCTATCTGTGCCATGCTGTGGTAAGGTTAAAGCATCGATAAACCCTTGTTTGTACCATGCTATGGCTAGGGCAGAGCACCTTCTGAGGGGAGTGTAAGCCTTTATCCATGCTACGTTATGGCCAGGTTAAAGCATTAATAAGCCCTTAGCTGCGCCTCTGGTCAGGTAAAGGCACCTTTTTGAGGAAGGTTGGGTAAGTTCTTGGTTCCAGCATCCAAGAATGAGCTAACCAAGAGAACCACACAATAACGGACTAAGACTTCCAAGCCCGAGAAGTGGCATATCTACAAAGGCCTAAGAAGTCCAAGCCCGAGAAGCTGCACATCTACAAAGTGATAAGACGTCCAAGTTCAAAAAGAGGCTCAACGAATAATGAACTAAGATGTCCAAGCCCAAGAAGTGGCATAACAAATGATGGACAAAGATGTCCTAGCTGGAGAAGTAGCTAATCAAACCATAACAACGTACAAAGCCTAAACGGTTTATACATGTTGAGGAATACAGAATCTATGGAGTAGAGCAAAACTCCACTTAGTAACACCTGAATCTAGATTTCAGGTCTCTCATTTCTAAACTTCATTTACTAATACACGAATCTGGGTTTCGAGTCTATATCAATCACTTATAGTCTTGACCATACCTTAATCTGGGTTTTGAGATTATTGTATAACTTTACTTTAATGCCCTAATCTGGGCTTGAGATCACTATTATAAAGATAATTACTAAGGATTTCTGATTATTGAACATATGCTCTAATCTGAGCTTGAGACTTGTATTATGAATTTCTGATTAATAACTACTGATGCCCGAATCTGGGTCAAAAACTTATCACCATTACGAAAATCCAGTCATCATCCACGAATACATAAATCTGAATTTCAAGTTTCTTAACTTTTAAACATCATCTACTAATACCCGAATCTAGGTTTCGAGTTCTGAACTTTCATATTTCATTAATTAATGCTCGAATATGGGTCATTGGAAGTCTACTACAAATTTTCAAATAATGATTTCTTGACTTCCGTTATTAATTTTTAGGGGAAGATTCTCTAATGCATTTAAATCTGTGACGACTCGCAAATCCATACCCTTTGAATCGACATTAAACCACACCTATCCGACCCAAAAAGCACAGACTGACGGAAAGTCAAGGGAAAGAAAAGAAGAGAGAAGAAGAGAAGAGAAGAAAGAGAGAAGATAGAACCAAACAGAACAATACAGAATCTCACATCACAGCGGAAAACATATAATATCATGTCAGTGATCTTTACAAAATAGAAACTGTATATACATACATCAATCAGAGTTCAACAATCAATCCCTAATCTTCGGCTTGGACAGTTATAATAACATGTCCTCATAATTGCCAGTAATAAACAACAACTTAGCAGCAAATAATCAAAACAGATACGTGTATACGAAAATGAAGATCTCTAGCTCGCCTACTGAAGCACAAAAAAGCATCAAATCTGAAACTACAAATATACTCAGTCTGACCAGAGCATTAAAAGGGAAGAATACCCGGATCTATCTGGTAAACCAGTGTGAGAAACACATTCAACTGAATTTATTAAATTACCAAACTTTTCCTTTATCAAAACAAATGTATCTCATAAGACAAGTCCACATATAAACACGAACATGTTTATACCTTACGATAACTAAAATATTTCATATCAAATCATCTGATATTATACTAGTGTTTAGTATACAAATAATATTCAAAATAGCCGAAATTGTTACCATTATTAAATTCCAACATACCAGGCTCTTCAACTAAAATGGAAGGTACGTAGTGGAGTTTGGATTTCCATACAAATGACAAGGTGAAGGGACTATCTTTCGATGGGTACACCACTATATGGATGTCCCGAGGCATAGAACATGCGCCCTCTACCAACACAAGATCGACCCACCTCTATAACTATATGGTACCGAATATGTCATCCTCCAGTCGTTACCGACCATTACCGAGGGTCCTCTAAGCATACAAACCACAATAATCAGATACACGACATCATAGCGTGTAAAGATATATCTAGAAGAGGACGATCATATCCTACTTGGGAGCAACCCACTTAGCCTTGCTGCATCTAACCCTGTTTTGGTCATTTCTGGTTGATGAGGCTAGAGGTAACGATTTCCTTTCACAATCGCATATCACATCACTTAGAATGCTACATGGCCATTTACGTTGACTACTAATTGCCTTCCATAAAAATACAACCCTTACGCTCCTATGTCTCAAGGAGGGTGTTAAGCTAAGAGAAGTTGCCTTCTGCGCCACCACTGATGTACGTTTACAAAAACCAATGTACGTAATCTTTAGAAATGAAATGTCAGACGAACATCAATACAAGTTATCCAAGAACAGGACAAACCGAAGGTACTTTCCTACCACATCTTGTTAGGAAATCCCTAGGATTAGTAGCGAACAGCCTTTGCATTGGATATTTCATAATGAAGAGACCGCTCCTACTATATATATTTTTGGATTTTATCCCCAAACGATCAATAAGCAGTCCCCCACAATGAAAATCATAAATAAAAATATCATCACAATCGACCTGCACAATTGAATGCATATACGTTGGTCCGAAGTGGTTTTCACATAAATCTGATCCCGGTCTCTTTGCACCAACAACGTAAAAGTGTTTCTCAACCTTACATAGAAACTAAGTCTCATAGACTTATCACATCCCCAACTTTCAACTTGCTATCCTTTGGGCCAAGAAGGAAGCTCAATAGATTGGAGTAATTTTCCACACTATACGGATCAACATTCTCAACACAAACGATAATCAAGCCTACACAGAAGGCTACATACTAAGTGTATGACTAAATAGTTCCCACATCAAGTCGAGGAACTAAAATGACCAAATTTGATAGTCGGTTATTTAACTATGAAAGCAAACAAACAAATATTCAGCATCATAACAATCACTGGGCCCTTTTAATTAATATTTTAATAATTACATCACTTTACAAGTATTCAGTTCAAATTATCTTTCAAAGATATATTCTCAAAACCATTTCAATATTGGAAAACATTTCCATATACTAATTTCAACAGTATAAGTAATTCACAATTCACTTTATTTTCGACACTTAGAAAATATCCAATATACTTAAATCAAGATTAAGTATATATTTTATTCTTTAAGAAAAACATTTTCTTTAAACATATTTATTTGGGTCAAAATGAATGTTGCATAAAACATCTTTACAACAATCCAAAATCACTAGTATAGGGATTCAAAAATAAGATAGATATATAAATCCCATATACTATACAAAACATTTCCTTTCGAAAATCATTTACTATGACAACAGTGTTATAGTCCATCATTTCCTTACTTCTCGAAAATGTCTATTTCAACAATGAATGTTGAAATCTAAGGTTTCGATATTTAACACATTTTAAAACATCTTCAAACCATTTAACTTCATTTTAAAATATCATTTCCCTAAAATATCCATTTTATTTATTTCAAAAGGTTAATCATTGTCCAAAATCGTGAATATACTTCATTTACCACATTCATTACTTCTACACATTTATCAAAGATAATTCGCTGTCCAAAATCATGGATATAATTCATTTACCAAATTCATTGCTTCTATATATTCATTAAAGGATTATCCACTGTCCAAAATCATGGATATATCTCCTTTAATAAACTTCTATATTTAACTTATCCAATTCAATTGATTTTGGACTTATAAAACAATTTATATTTTATAAAACTTCAATACGTAAAATTCCTTTATTAACCAATCTTATTTATATCTCGTTTATATGCCAAAATCCAATTTTTAAGTTAATTACTTATAATTCTCTTATTTCCAAAATTCATACTTTTTATAACTTCACAAATTATAAATCTTATTTACTTACAAAATTCATCTTTAGCTTCATTTTAACGTTTACAAAACTCCTTTATAATTCTGACATTTTGATTTATAAAATTTCAATTTTATAAATCTTATATATAAACCGTTTATAGTAAATTCAAAAGCCCAATTTAAACTATTTACAAAGTAATTAACTCCATATTTCAAAAATCATATTCTAATTATATTTCCCAAAAATCATAATTTTTATAACATAAAAATATAACTTTTATTTATTTAAAATAAATTCATTCCTTTAACACTTTAACTTTTATAAAACATCTATTTTCAAAATCACTTGGAAATCCTTTTTAATTTTAAATAATCACTTCAACAATTTTGAATTATCAAAAATAGGCCCAATGCTGCAATAACGTTAAATATATCAATCACGACAACCAAAGCATCATATATCATATGATAACAGCATATATCACAACATTTGTAAATAAATCAATACTAGTGAGGAATCCAGTTGGATCCCTCTAATCTGTCACTTCCAGCAGATATACATATTAGAATATGTGTATAATGTCCACTTCATGGCAAACGCACGTACAAAGGGTCATCCGCTCATACACGGGAACGTAGGTCTCATCTGCTCCAATAGGCAGGAATATATCCAAATACCAATTAATATATAGATAATATATCATGTATCATCCAAACAATCATCAATCATCATAAATAAATTTATTCTCACTTATATAAAAATATCAATGAGTCAGAAAGAGTGAGTTGTACTCACATTGATTCCAATAGCAGTTGGAGTATTTTATTCCAAATAAAATTAAACAGCCGTTTAATTTTACCCTAAATTTATGCTAGCTCCAATCAACTCCAAACCATGTCTAAAACGTAATGCTCGTCAATACGGATCCAACACAACTTGCTTCGTCAAAAACGGACCTCGTATGAAGAAATTATGATATTTTAAAGTTTATACAATTTAAATATATATAAATTTACAATTCTTTTTTTTATAAACCTTAAAATAAAGTTCGGCCGCACATTTCTGCTTGATCGCATTTGGGCCAAACATTTGCTTCTTCTTCTCCTTCATTTACCAGCCGAACGAAATTAACCCATAGCCGCCGTTTTATCAATGATTATTGCGACCTCCTCGAACGACTTGAAGACGCTCGACGACCAAGGCTTCGAAGACCAACTCGAGCACTACCTTTCGCCAGAGCTATGATCGACTCGGCCCTCCCCAATGCAAGATCCAACCCCTTGAACATGGCCACAAAGTGAGCCTCTAGCCTCCAATCCGCTTCGCTAACTTGATCATCACCGTATGGATTTATAGATTTCATCGTGCTCTACAAGTTTGTAGTTGGAGGTTTGTTCAAATATTGCATGGATTGGAAGATAATGAAGGGGGAAGATTGGTGTTTCTCAGCCACTAAGCGTAAACGTGGCAGCTTTCCCTGGATCATTAGGGTTTAGTGAAAATAAGAAAAAATGTTGGCCTATGTTAGAAAATTCTCGCGCACTATTAATCCGGAAAAAAATTTGAACTCAAAACGAAACATGCCACCTGGAGTTTATAATGTTTTACCCCCTATTCCAAACACAATGGAATATATATCCGAAGCCAATTCGATTGTATTTGGAGGATAGATTTTCGAATCGACTTATTTAAATTTAAAATTGACTTAAACGAATTTCTACGCATTTTAGCTTGCTCTGGACAAACCGTAAATCTGATTGATACGAAATTTGAAATCCTACAATAATATGACATTATGGATCCAATGAAACTAGTTTCATCAAAATCTGAGACTTTGTGAAAAATGACTATTTTCACGTTAATTAAATATTAAAATACTCAATTTCTAGAATTTAATTTTTAATTCAATTTTAAAAGTTCGCTAACATCATTCTAATTCAAATATAATTTAACTCAACTTTATAAATCATTTTTATTCACATTAAATTCAAATTCCAATTATTTACACAATTTCAAATATTGCATTAACAATTTAATTATCCAATTAAATCTAGATATTTGAAATATAATTTATTCAGCCTATAAAATTAACTTGTAAATATTTAAAATCAATTAAATATACGAATTTCAAATGACTGAAATTCCGGGTCATTACAATATCCCTAGCTATGGATAAAAAGTTTCGCCAACAAACTTCAAATATTCCAGCAATATGGCTAAAGTTAAATTCTTAATTATTTCTTATCGTGATCAAAGATGGATTTCAAGACACTTAATCAAATACAATTACTATTCATGTTTTACCATACGATTGACATAATGATTTGTTAATCTACATAAATGATATAGATAGACTTTTATATCAATCTCAAGCTAACAATAGGAAATATTGTTTGCTTCATACTTTCAGGGAAATCAAAGTAGTAAAAGAGAATAAAAGATCCAGCAAACACAGAATTATGGAATGAGCCATCAAAACAAATGTTTTAGAGATAACATTACAGGAAAGGATCACAAACTATGTGATATTTAAAAAATTAACATGATTTACATAACTTATGAAATTATTTACAAGTGTACATAGCAAATATATGCATTTCATATATATGAGTCTTTCATAAATCTTAGGCAGCCTTGTTCAAATTCTCAGTGATTGTAGGATCAGTGACGTGATGGATAGCGATACAAAGAACTTTCAATTTCTTTTCTTTCTTCCTTATTTTGCATGCATCATCAATTGCATTAATATTAGTTTTCAAAGCTCGATTGAAAGCTCTATTTGCACCTCTAAAGGTCTTATTTTCCCTTTCCAATTCAGCAACGTGCTTCAAAAGGAGATAGTTATCGCGTTTGAGTTTTGAATTCTAGCAGCACATTCATTTATGCAGTGTGAGTTTTTAACCTTTTGCTGTTTGTCAAAATATTTCATCATTTCTAATTTAACTTTCCTGCACCACTCGCCTACTACCTTCTCTTCTAAGCTAGGGGAGGACTAGTCATAGTGGGAAATTTCTGAGCAACAAGGGAAGTAGATCGCGTAGATTTAGCAGTAGAGGAAGTAGCATGAGGAACCGGTAAATCAATACTCGAGATATGATTCCCCATAATGAATTCCAACGACTCACACTAAGCTTGACTGTCCTTCAATTTCATCTCCAAATCGCTTATTTGCTGAAAAAGTTCCGACATTTTTTGATTGAAGTCAATTAAAGGATTCGACTTAACTTGAATCTTTAAAGCAGAAATCGTTTCGTTTTTTTGCAATTGACATCAGTTTCTAAACTAGCAATTTTATATTTGAGATCTCTAACAATTGTTTTCTGAAGTAAGAATCTCTTATGCCATCTTAATTGTAACGACCCGTATTTTACGTGTTGATATATCGTAGAATTATTAGGTCGTTAGTGTTGTTTATGTTCTCCTTAGCCTAAGTCGTATGGGAGGTTAACTCGGTTGCACAAGTTAAGTGATAGGTCGTGTGCGAGTTAATGGGTAACGACCTAAAAGCGTTGCAGCGACCTTAAGAAGAAGTTAGGCCGTTAGCAAGTTAGAGAGGTTAGCGACTTAGGGAGTTTAGGTCGTGTGTAAGATAGGTTAGTTTAGGTCGTTGGAGCGACCTAAGGAGATAGGTCGGTTTAAGTAGATTAGCGACCTAGGGGAGGAAGGTCGTTCAAGCAACCTAAGGGTTGTATGAAATCTAGTAGTAACGACCTAAGGAAGAGCGAGAGCGACCTATAGGATGAGCGACCTATAGGGTGTAGCGACCTAAGGAAGTTGCCGAGCTAAGGTAGTTAGCGACCTAGGGTTAACGACCTAACAGTTACAAGTTATGGTTCCTGACCGACCTAGGTATGGACTGACTTAAGAGTGTTTATGACCTATGGAAGTTAGGTCGTGAATGAGTTAGTATGGTTGGCCGACCTATAGGGTTTAACGACTTATAGGTAGAGTGACCTAAAAGGGAGACCGACCTAAGAGCTAACGGTTTAAGGGAGTTAACGAGTTAAGAGATAGGTCGTGGACGACCTATAGGGGTAAAGACCTAAGTTAGGTTGTTGAGCGACCTAAGGGAAGTGTTAGATCGTGGTTTGTGTTAGGTCGCTAGGTAGGTTGGGTCGGCAGAATCATAGGTCACAAGGAAATTAGGTCGCATGTTTATTTTAGGTCGGCATGGTCTTAGGTCGTAGGTCGTTGAAGGCAGCTGTGTTTTTAGGTCGCATGTGCTATGGAGACTTAGGTCGTAAATGACCTGAGTTAGGTCGGGGGTCTCTAGGTCGGCAACGACCTAAAACTGGGCGACGGCCTAAGGGTGATTTCAGCCTATAAATAGAGGGGTTTGGCTTCGGAAACAAGGACGACTGGTTGTTCCCGATATAGATGAATTGAGAGATGAAGTTTTAAGGGAAAGCCATCACTCGAAGTTGACAATTCATCCAGGTGGAAATAAGATGTATCGGGATATGAAGAGAACCTATTATTGGGAAGGTATGAAGAAGGATGTTGGAAATTTTATTTCCAAGTGCATGAATTGCCAGTTGGTTAAAGCAGAGCAAAAGAAGCCAAGTGGATTTCTTCAGCCATTAGAAGTTCCTACATGGAAGTGGGAGCAGATATCGATGGATTTTATCGATGGTTTACCTAGAACGAGAGCGGGAAATGAAGGGATTTGGGTCATCGTAGATCGGTTGACCAAGAGTGCAAGATTCATTCCTGTTCGATCAACTAGGACTGCATCGAAGTTGGCTGAGTTGTATGTTAAGTGGATAGTTCGTTTCCATGGTATTCCGAAGAGTATAGTGAGCGATCGAGACCCATTGTTCACTAGTGGATTTTGGAGGAGCTTCCAGGAAGTTTTGGGAACCGAGTTGTGTTTTAGTACAGCTTATCATCCCCAAACAGATGGTCAGACTGAGAGAGTCAACCGAGATTTGGAAGATCTCTTGAGGGCATGTGTTTTGGATTTCGGAGGATCATGGGAAGATCATCTTCATTTGGTAGAGTTTGCATATAACAACAGTTATCAATCTAGCATTGGTATGGCACCATATGAAACCTTGTATGGAAGACCGTGTAACTCTCCGACATGTTGGTTGGAAGCTGGAGAAAAGTTGATACTTGGGCCAGAGATGATTCGTCAGACTACGGATTGTATAGAAATCATTCGGCAACGAATGAAGGCAGCCCAGGATCGTCAGAAAAATTATGCAGATAAACGTCGAAAGGATTTGGAGTTCGACGTAGGTGATATGGTTTTTGTGAAGATTTCTCCTTTGAAGAATATTATTCGTTTCAGGAAGAAAGGAAAATTGACTCCGAGATTTGTTGGACCATTCCCGATCATCGAGCGAATTGGAAAGCTCGCTTATAGATTGGAATTACCGGAAAAGATGGCGGGTGTGCACAATGTTTTTCTGGGTGCTTATCTGATCTTGGTTTAGGCCTTGGGGGTTTGTATTTGGAAAACATCGACCTTGACTCGAGTGATTATTGCTTTACTTTAATTATCTGCTTTGCTATGCTTGCTTCTCCTTAGTGTGTGTCTGGGGGGCTATCACTGTAGAAAGAGGTGGAGTGGGATGATTTGGGTTCCTATTCCTTTTATCCTTTATGTTCCTTTGGTATGTTTGATAGTTGATTTACTGCTCACTAAGGCTGTTGTCTGACTCAAGGTTTTATGTCTCCTCTTATTACCTTGGGTTGTTTATCCATGTTTGGGATGGGCAGACTAGGTGACAGGTGGCAGGTGCTGATCTTAGTGGCTCACGCTGATGATGACGAAGACGAGCAGGAGGCTTTACATATTATTTTCATATTCTATGTACTGGATATTCCGCTGATTGTTGATTACTCTGAGTGCTATGTAGTGAGGCTTCTTGTATTCATGATTCGAACCATGTATAAAGCTATTATGATTAGATGATGATATTCTGTTCTATGGGAGCTTCACTATATTATATTTCTCTATTGTATTTTATCCATGCGCTGTGAGTTTTACGATAGAGTCTGATGTTTTTACCTTACCCTGACAATCGTCCATGGCTGCCTGGCACACTCTCAGTGCACTATTTTCTTGTTTCGGTGCAGGAGTCATGGGCGGTCGTCACATTAATGCTTGGGTATTGCCATTGAAACGAGCAAGTAAAGTATGTTCAAGAAATCTGCTTAAGTCTGATGTTTTGATAAAGCAAAAAATTCCGAATGGAATAATTTTGAATATATATTTATTAGTAAAAAAAATTGGCCAATTTTGAATTGTCGAAGCAAGAACTTTATATGAGAGTAGAAGCCCCAAAAATAGAATTAGGAATTTATTTGATAGGAGATAGTAGTGTTTTCCCTTAGAGATGGAAAATTCGTCCACCCGGTTTTATCGATTTGCAAATTCTCTCCCAACTAGTTAAAAGAATAAAATTAGAAGATATCATGATGATATTAGGTAGTATAGATATCATATGGGAGAAGTTGATCATTGAAATGATAACTGATATGATAGAAGTTGAAATACAAGTTATAAATTCTTTCTCTAGATCGAAATCTTTAAAATAAGTCTATGGACGAATATGGACTTTGTTCTTATTTTCATCCTTATATTGGGAATAACAATAGGGGTACTAGTAATTGGGTGGTTAGAAAGAGAAATATTTGTAGCAATACAATAACGCATTGGGCCTGATATGATGGACCATTGGGAATTCTTCAAGCTATAGCAGATGGAATCAAATTAGTTTTTAAAGAAGATCTCCTCCCATCTAGATGGGATATTCGTTTGTTCAGCACAGGACTGTTTATAGTGGTCATATATGTTCTACTAAGTTATTTAGTGATTCCTTTTGGATATCACATTGTTTGGGCCGAGCTTAGCATATGCGTTTTTAAGGATCTCCATTTCAAGTATTTCCCCTTATTGGACTTCTTATGTCAGGTTATGGGTCGAATAATTAATATTCTTTTTCAGGTGGTCTACGGGCTGCTGCTCAATCTACCAGTTATGAAATACCATTAACTCTATGCGTGCTATCAATATCCCTACATGTGATTCGGTAGAACATTATTATTTTCCCTCTTTTATAGAACTAGAAATAGAATAAAGAAATTTAATGTATTATATTCAATGGATATCTTCTTTTTTATTTATCATTAGGGTTAATGAATTAAGCTAGATAGTTAGATGAGTAAAAGAAAAATGTTTATAAATTTGTAGTAAGAGGATTTATGTCATTTCCTATATACGAGAATAGACATATAAGTAGTATAAACTGTTTGCCCCAAGTTTAAGATTCTTTGTCAAATTTTTCAAGATCCACTAGCAGCTTATCTTTAAGATCGATAAAGCAAGATGCTGAGTCTAATGAGTGACGCACTATGGATAACTGTAATTCCTATTTAAATACAAAAGGAAAAAGAATGAAGTTAAAACCAGAATGAACAATCTCTTTATTACTGCAATAAAAGATTACAACTCAAGTAACAATGAAACTTAAAGATACAATAAATGTTTGCTTTATATCTTAAGATGAGAAATAGGATCTCCAACTTTATTCAATGAATTGGCAGAAAGAATGACTGTAGAGTCAAAAGGGATATTAAGTCCTTCCGGAGTAATCAATGGAGGATATTTGTTATAGTCCTATTCCCCTACTGGAGGACTATCATGACTATGAATTAGTTTAGTATGGTAGGTCCAGATCTCCTTAAGTAGCTTTTCGTTCTCAACACTAAGCAAATCGAAGCGGAGATGAGGATGTTCCATGTAAAGTTTTCGTAAATCTCTAAGAAAACAATATCTTGCCAATTTTGAAGAATTTAAAATTGATGCCTTTACGAGATAAAATCTTCTCAACTTAACATATTGACTTAGGTAATCTCTAAAGATAAGATTACTTGAGGAGCATTCTCTCTGTGATAATATAATGAAATGTAGCTAAGTAAAAAAAAAGACTAAAAAAATGTTTAAAAATCAATGTTATTACATCTTCACAATTATTTATCCGGTTCATACAAAATTGACTAGTAAATAATTCTAAAACAAATTTGTCCTTATAAAACTTGAGTTTTTCAGGAGGAAGGTCTTGGGGAATTGATCTGACTCGAGACAAGTTCCAACATACTCCAAGATGTGGGTCAGATCCAAATTCATCCCAGTATTTTTTATAAACGCCTTAGTAAACCCCTACTAAAATCTCCTAAATATGAAAAATCAACAGTTGGGTGTCTACAATTAGCCTTGTAGAAGAAATTATCAAAAATGTCTCTCTACTTAATCAACATCCAAAAGAGGGTAATCAATTCCTAGTTTTCCTTCAAAAGAGCATCATATCGAAGCCGCGCTCTCCTCAATTGTAGGGCAGCTTCTTGATGCTTAAAGGACGCTAGCACTGCTGCACTTCTATTGAGTCTATTATATTTATTAGTAAGAATGTGGTGCTCCTTTAATTGTTTGTCAAACTCCTTGTATAAACTATTTATCTCCGCTTGTTTTCTTTCAATTTTGGTTTTATAGGGGTGGATATATTTCTTCCTTATCTAAAAAAATGATTTACACTATTACTATCTTCAAAGCGAAAGATGTTTAAACAAAGAATCCCATACCGGAGTGGTCAGCATAGATAGGAGATATAGGGGAGAAATTTGTAGGATCTTCAAGGGAAAGGAAGCGTTTGCTTGGGGATGTGTGTTGAATCAAAAGAGGTTGGCCAAGAATCCTTTGACCGGTCGGTAGGAGAGAATACTTTCGTAAATTTATAGGATTTAGCAGCATTAATCAGTTCCCAATCCTGCTTGAAGCTAAAACTAGAGACTCCACCGTTCTCTTATCTTCTCCGTTTAGTTCTTTAGCAGGAGCACCAGACAAAAAGCATAGATCAACAAAGAAAAGTAATTGGATGGAAGGGAAATAATAAAATCTAAGCTTACATGGAGTAGAGAAAGCCCTGCTAACATTTAGGAAGCATCTGACAAAGAAGAACTAGTTCTCCTAGTCTCTAAACTTGTTTACTCCCTTTGATATTAGTTTCTTCGGAGGATTCGCCATGAAGATTTGGTTGTTAAGGTTGCTGAGTTTAACCAATCTGACGAGGTGAATCAATATTCAGCATGTAAAGAAGGGATGTGTAACACTCCACACCCCTTAGTATACCCGAAAGGACACACTAAAAGATGTAATGCGTTGTAGGTATAACTAAACTAGCAGAGACTAAGATTCACTAGACAAAACTAAATAATAATAATAATAATAACAACAACAACAACAACACAGCGGAAACAATTATAATTCTTTGATCAAAATCAAACTTCATAATATAAGATGATAAAATAGGTCATCAAATACCAAACACTTCAAATGTAAAACTACCCATATATGTCTTAAATCAAAAACCATAGTCTCCATAAAATCAGAGTACAATTATCCCCCAATATAGTGCCAATACGATATAAGAACTAAAACTGGAAATGAAAGAAATACATAGTAGTGATCTCCTCCAAGAAACTCCAAGCAACAACAATCTACTGGCTTCTCCCTTGACTGCCTGGGGGGAAGGGAAAATGGAGGAGTGGGTTAGACTGAAAATCTGGTGAATAATAGCAATTACTAGAGTCTTTATGCAATACAAAAATAATAGACTCTATAATAGTTCTAGAACAAATAAGGATAACAAGGGAAATAGGAAAGAAATAAATTGGAAATAAGTACGATTAATTATTGCTCAATTTATAAGATAGTTTAACTTTAATTACTTGCACTTGTCCTTGATTTTTGCTTTGATTAGGCTGAATTCATAATCCTGTAATTAGGATATAACCCTAATTCTACCTTTTTGATCGGCCTGCTACTCTATAGATCTTTCTGTGGACCAGCCGCTATATAACTCCCTACGCAGCAGCCAATGACATCTACGAAAGATGCATAGAGCAACCACTAAGGACCGAACGACATATATAGCTCCCTACACAGAAGGCAATGATGTCTACGAAAGACACTCATACTAAGTGCTTGGAACTCCTATCTATTACTGAGCGCCCGAATGGAGATTGCCAGTGTAACTGCGATCATGCCCATGCTACCTTTTACTCCGCCTATTGGGTCTTCTTATTACCTCAAAGTCCAGTATAAGCATGTCCCTCATCTCACTTTAGGCTAATGTGAGATCACCGTGTGTCCATAGAAAATAGGAGAAATGATGTTGGTACTGGCCCTTCATCCAAACAATATCTAATTGCGCCCCTTATCCAAATCCCCTGTGATTTGGACTTCTAATTTACCATTTACTACCCTTTTTAGCATAAGTGTGCCCTCATCTTGCTTTAGGCTAATGTGAGACCGCTGTTTTGTCTAATAGGGAATGCTATTTGGTATATGTCCTACTTTCATCTTTTCTTATTAACTTAGATAAATTATTTAAATAAGCTTTTACACTTCTCTACTATCTGTGCTTATTAATTTATCCTAAGTCTTAAGATAAGCCGTATTCTGTTCTTTTTCTTACTATAACCTGCGTTATAATAATGCTTATTATTTAACCCAAGGTCTAAGTGTGAAAATAAGCTTCTTTCATCTTTACTCTATTTAGTTATAATTCTAAGTTATAACCATGCCAATTATCTTTAATTAATCCAATTCTAATTATAATTAGGCGTAATTTCAATCCAATTCCATTATTTATTATATTCCAATTCCATTATTTATTATAGTCTTTATAATTTACATCTTATTTTCTTCATTCAATATTCTTACTTATATAATCTGTATTCGCATTCAATTTATTCTATTTTATACGTGAAGAAAAGGGGGATAAAGAGAATAGACGCTTGTATAAAATCCAAAACGTCGAAAAAGATGTAAATAAGAAATAAATAACAGTAAATGAACTTAAATACTATAAATAAATGGTAAATCAATAAAAAGCTATGCTTAACAGTAATTAACAGTAAAATTTCTGAAATGAATAGCTGAAAGGAAATAGGCTAAAAATAATTCTAAAAACTATAAATAAACCACTGAAAAGGCTATTCCAAAAATCATAGTAAAACTACAACTACTGGAAACCCTATTATTTTAAATTACTTAAAGAAATCGTAAAATAATTACAATCACTCACCTTCAGTCCTAAGCTTTTCCTTTAGTCTTCCTGGATCCACTTGGAGTTGTAAAATAATTTAATATATAACAATTTTCTCCTTTGGAAAAATTATTCCGTTTAGGGTCCTTCCTAGAAAGGTGAATCCAATTGGACAAAACCTATAATGAGAAAAAGTGTTAGGTCTAGGGGTCTATTTATAGCTACAGAAGTGGATCATGCACTGTTGGATTTGGAGATTGTATAGGATGCAACCACATCATAGGTTGAATAGGGCTATCGGATGCAGAAACGGAGGGACCATATTAGTTCATACGATGCAAAATACGTGTACAATCGTTGCTGATTCGTTCGAACGAATGAACGTTCTTTCGCCTGCCAAAAGGCAATGAGGGTCGACTGGGGAGTCGACTGCCCCCTTGCCCAGGTCGACCGACTGGTCGACCTATATTAATATATATTTTTTCTTTGTTTATTTCATATCTCAATCATATTAGCTCAGTTTCTGACATTCTATGTATGGAAATTGACCAGAAAATTACCACGGACATGATGGTGCAACTTCCTTGGCTTAATTCTAATAATTTCATAAAGTTATTTTATTAACTAATTAATTAACAAATTATTTATTACGGGTTAAATTTTGGGTTGTTACATTCTCTCCTCCTTAAGGGATTTCGTTCTCGAAATCTCTAAGTATAAATGAATGTACCAAATGTTTTCATCCAATTCTACAACCAACTACTCGGTCATCAACCGTTCATCCATTGTCCTTAAGTTTTTCTGATGCAATTTATGATACTTATGCATTTAGTGTGTAAATGTCCCTAACTAATGTAAAAGATTAGGCGTTCCACTGATTCATTTGACCTTCTTCTATGCAATCATTTCTGTGTCATGTATCCAAATGAATGCAAAAAAATTCCTAATGATAACTGATGATTTTATATGTGTGCTACAAACATCATCCAAAGGCTGCAATCATGTGATAAACATCCATTAATAGCAACCATGGGAATAAAAATAAAAATGCATACACATCTATATGCATATGCTCTAGTGTCCTAATTAGGTCGATCCCTAAAGAATAATAGTGCCTAGTGTACCTATATGCATCCATAGCATCCACTAGCAAACACTTGCAACCACTAGCATACATAATTTATAACATGTTCTATTAACATGTTCACATCATATCCTACCATATGTTAAATCCTAAGTTTTACTCTTCCAAAGGATAATAAAGGAAAGAACATATTCAAATCTAAAGATGGAAAAAGGAATTCCAACACTTACTATCAAAAAGATGAGGGTAGGAAGTACGAATCTTCTCTTCTGCTTCCCAAGTGGCATCTGCAAGATCATCTCCCCATTGCACCTTCACCAGTGGAACCTCCTTGTTCCTTAATCGTTTGATGTCTCTTCCAACAATCTTTATGTAGATACGCCGAACAGAAGCTTCCCTTTCTATCTCCACCTCCTCCAACTAACTAGGCTCTACAACCTCCGTCGAGTCATGTAAGCACTTTCGCAATTGTGAAACATGGAAAACGTCTTGTGCTCCTGTGAGCCTATCAGGTATCTTCACCTTGTAAGCCATCTTCCCAACTCTTTCTATGATAGGGAATGGTCCAATAAATCTAGGGGCTAACTTTCCATTCGACACAAGCCTTATCACTTTCCTAAGTGGGGATACTTTGATAAAAACAAAGTCTCCAACTTGAAATCTAAGTCTCTCCTCCACTTGTCCATATACGACTTCTATCTGTCTTCAGCCGTCTTCATCCTCTACCGAATCAAATCCACCCTATCGGAGGTCTCCCTAACCATATCGGGTCCAAGTAATAACTTCTCTGCAGACTCTACCAACATGATGGGGACTTGCAATGTCTCCCACATAAAGCCTCAAATGGTGCCATTCCTATACTTTTTTGGTAACTATTATTGTACACAAACTCAACCAACGAAAGATGCTCCTCCCAAAATCCTCCGAAGTCTAAAATGCACATCCACAGCAAATCCTCAAGCACCCTATTGATCCTTTCTGTTTTGCAATCTGTCTGGGGGTAATAGGCCATACTCAATCTCAGTTGTGTCTGTAGCACCTCATGTAAGCTCCTCCAAAAATCACTAGTGAATATGAGATCTCTATCACTCACCACGCTAGAAGGAACTCTGTGTAGTCGGACTATCTCTCGAATATACAAGGATGCCAAATATGAAGCCGTACACTTACTCTTAACTGGGATGAAGTGGAACTCTTGGTCAATCTATCAACAATCACCCAAATTCTAGTATTCCCCTTCCTAGAACTGTGTAAACCATTTATAAAATCCACAGAAATGCTGTCCCACTTCCACTTCGGTATATCTAAAGGCTGAAAATCATGGCGGCTGAAGGATCTAAATCTACTGGCGATTTTAACAAAGATAGAGGAAGACCACCTGATCAAGGCACTTCGCAAATAGATGCCGTTAAGAATATGAATCGAAACAAAGGGAAAGCAGTATTTTCGGAGGAAACGAGGGATTTGATCGGATCCTCTGACCTGGGTCGTGACGGATTGTCCTACGGCAATCAAAAAATCACCACAGTGGTTCGTCATGCCAGGGGTCCAAATTTGGGGGGGGGTTCAAACCCGAACTAGATCTGGAACCTCATAGGTTCAAGGCGATCGAATTGACATTAATAAGGATGTTAACAAATGGAAGTCGATACAAAATGATATAAGAGCAGGGAACTCGAAATCATGGAAGGAGGCAGCAAGTGGGGGAATAGGGGAGAAACATGACGAATTTCTAGATCTAGAATACATCGAACCATTTTTGGATAACAATAAGAAGAAAGCATTAATCTCAGAAAACTCAGTGAAGAGAGCAGAGGACAAATGGGAACATTCGATCATATTTTATGTTTATGGAACCAGACCGTACCATTTACATTTAAAAGGATATATAGAATGAGTCTGGAAACCTTCAAGGAAGTTTCAACTGTTATCAAGAGAAAATGGATTTTTCATAATACGCTTTGACAATAAACTGGACTGTGATAATGTGCTAAAAGGAGGACCTTATCTGTTTGACAACAAAGTTATCATTCTCAAGAAATGGGTGATAGGCACTAGATTTAGAAAAGAGCTTCTAACAACTCTACCTATATGGATCAAACTATCTAATCTAGAACTAGAACTCTGGGATAAAGAGGCAATGAGCGCTGTAGCAAGTGTATTGGGAAAACCAATTAAAATGGACAAGATTACTGCTGATGAATCTAGGATAGCATTTGCAAAAAATTTGGTTGAAATGCAAGCAACTGATGAATTTCCTAATGAAGTGATAGCACTTCTGCATACTGGGGAGGAGATACTGATAAAAGTAGACTACCTTTACAAACCAAATAGTTGTAAAGATTGTAAAGTGTTTGGCCACTCTACTCAACAATGCAAAATAAAAAGTAAAGGAAAATGGGTACCAAAAGTAAATGAACAAAATGCCAGTGAGTCAAACTCGGAACAGAATGTTATTATTAACAATATAGAACAAACAGAAGAGAATAATAATGTAGAACTATCAGCAGGTAATACATGTTTAAATTTCAATAAAGAAATAATACAGGAAGATGCAGAAACTACAAATGAAGAATTAGAAAATCCTATTGCACATAATAGGACCACAACTGAAAATTCAGAAATCTTAGAAATTAATGGCAATAAGGAATTGATGGTCACTTGTCAACCTAAGATGCCTGCAGTTACAAAAACAACAGGAAAAAATATTATAAATGAAATGTCTTCCACTCAAAATGAGAAGAGCACAGATGTATCAAAATCAAAGGATATTAATACCACTCCCTCAGTACATGATAGGCCAGACATCACACCAGTACACATTAGTGAACAAATTACAGAAAGATTGATAGAAGATTTAAGTGATTCTGAAGGAGAAGAACTAATCAGAAATCTAGCCAGAGAAGAAAACGAATACAAACAACCAGAGAAAATGGAAGATGTTTCGAACTACGTGGATAAAAACCAAAAATTCTATGAAGAAATTGAAACAGCTAACGTACAGAGTTCTAAAAGTAGAAAAGGAAAATTGACCTCTGCTCCTCCTAAAGCAAATACAAGGAGCCAAAGTAAGATTTAATAATGAACATTGTTTCTTGGAATGTTAGGGGTTTAAATGCTAAGAGTAAACAATTCGAAGTGATTAAATTCCTAACAAAATATAAGCCAACAATGGCTGGCTTACTAGAAAATAAGCTAAGTGATATGAATACAGAAAAACTGGGGCATAGATTAGATAATAACTAGAAAATGATTGATAATAATGACTGTGGTAGCAAAGGTCGTATTCTTGTTATCTGGAACTCGAATATTTGGAATTGTCAAATGGAGAAAAAATCTTTTCAACACATCTCTATACTAGCTGTAAACACTGGTGGATTTACATGTAGAATATCGTTTGTTTATGCTAGTAATTTCATTAAAGATAGAAATAAGTTATGGGAAGACTTAATTGAGGAAGCCAGATTGGTGAATTCTCCATGGATCATATTAGGAGATTTTAATAATATCTTGTCTCCTTCAGATAAAAAGGGGGGTTCTGTTGTTCCTTTTAGTCAAATAGAAGGATTTAATAATTGCATTGCTAGAGTGGGTTTACTGGAACTACCGATTATAGGGTTTAAATACACTTGGAGGAAGAAGGGGGTAGCATCTAAAATTGATAAGGTCCTATGTAACCACATATTAATGGGATCTATTCCTGGAATTACATCATTTGGGGTTTCTAATGCTATCAGTGATCATATACCAATATTTATCAGTTTCAATAAAGAGGCCAAAACTATTAAAAACACTCCATTCAGGTATGTGAACTCTTGGTACTTGACAGAAGGCTATATGCAATGTTTTCAAAATGCTTTAGATATTTATCAGTCAATATCCCCAAACTGGCAAGCTTCAAAAATGCACAAATTCATGAAATTTATTACAGAATGCAAATACAGGCTAAAAGAATGGAATCTCAAAAATTGTAAAGAGGGTAACCTTCTCAAATTTTATGAAGAAGAATATCTGAAATGCCTTAAAGAATGTGATGCAAACCCTACTAATACACTCTTATTTGAAAAACTCAGCAATGTATATATTAACTGGAAGAGTCAAAATGAGGCAGAATTTCTAAAATCTAAACAGAAAGCAAAGATCGATTGGCTGACAGATGGAGACTCATGTACTAAATTCTTCCATGCAAAGATGTCACAAAGGAGATATATCAACAATTGGAATCAGATTATCATGAGCAATGGGGAAATTATACAAGATGCTGATAAAATTGAATCTGAGGCAATAAATTATTACACTACCATCTTTTACTCATCACTGCCTCTTCCTACTAATTTCCTAGATATCCAATGTAAGAATATAATAAATGACAGAGGAAGAACTAAACTCACATCTCTTATCACGATTGAGGAGGTCCAAAAGGCTGTTTACTCAATCCCAGAAGACAAAAGCCCTGGCCCTGATGGATTCACTGCAAAGTTTTATAAAATTCACTGGAATAAGTTGAAGTATGATATTTTGGATTTAATACAAGAAGCTTTCAATACAGGCAGAATTGAAAAAGGTTTAAACCATACCTTCATCACACTTGTACCTAAAATCAAACAGCCTGTAAGTATCTCTGATTATAGACCAATTGCATGTTGTAATGTGTTATACAAAATCATATCCAAAATCATATGCAATAGAATAAAGCCATTTTTACCTCACCTTATATCAGAGAACCAGTCAGCATTCATCCCAGGTAGACACATTACAGAAAATATCCTGCTAGCACATGAACAAATTAGACAATTTAATAGAAAGGGCAGTGATAAAATGTGTCTCAAGATTGATCTACAAAAGGCTTATGATATGATTAATAGGGAATTTGTATGCCACATGATGAACATGATGGGTTTCCCATATAGACTGATCAAACTTATAAGAAAATGTATCTCATCCCCTACTTACTCTATCATTGTAAATGGTAGCCCCAAAGGTTTTATTCATAGTAACAGAGGGTTGAGACAGGGAGACCCCCTCTCTCCTTATCTTTTCTGCATAGCTATGGAATATCTGTCTTTGATGTTGTATAAAGCTTACAAAGCAGGCATATTTCAACCTATCTATAATCTAGATCCATGTGTCACTCACCTCATGTATGCAGATGATCTCATGATATTTTCAAAAGCTAAGCATAAACATGCTAAAGCTC
This sequence comes from Allium cepa, assembly GCA_030765085.1. Classification (NCBI taxonomy): domain Eukaryota; kingdom Viridiplantae; phylum Streptophyta; class Magnoliopsida; order Asparagales; family Amaryllidaceae; genus Allium; species Allium cepa. Next base: position 395,802,566 of record CM060943.1, on the reverse strand, counting down.
TTAAAGACATGATGCAGAAGTTGAAAGGTTTGACAGGGCTAAATATAAACGATTGAAATCTAAAGCTTATTTCAGTAGAGGTGTGACCAACAGAAACTCTCTTCTCAACATATTGGATATGAAAGAAGGAATACTACCTATTAAATATCTGAGAGTCCCTCTATCTTACAATTATATTCACTATAATGATTGTGGAAATTTACTTGATAGGATTCAAAACAGAATGGATGGATGGGATTGTAAACTCTTATCAATGGCAGGAAGGATTGAACTCATACACTCAGTTATTACACCTATGGTGTTATACTGGTTGATGATATACCAACTACCTCTTGCAACAATCAATAAAATCAATAAGATATGTGCAAACTTTGTCTGGGGTGGCAGAACGCATAAAATAGCCTGGGACATATTGTGCAGACCAAAACTAGAAGGAGGGGTGGGCCTACGAAATTTTGAGGATATTAGATCAGCTACTGCTATCAAATTGTTGTGGCATTACATAAACAACAACAATCTTTGGTCAAATTGGATGAGAAGTAGATATTGTAAAGATAAACACTTCTGGACAGTGGAGATAGATAACAACAGTTCCTGCACTTGGAAATCTATCCTTAAGCATAGACAAAAAGGGCTACAACACATTCAAAGAAACATAGTTGATGGACAAGACACACTGCTATGGCACGACCCCTGGATTAACAATGAATTGTTGGTCAATATCCTTGGGTGGGATGCTATTGGTTTAAATGGAGGAGACAACTTGAAGGTCAGTAGTATAATACAGAACAACACATTAAGGCCACAAACCCTACATTTTACTAGACAAGTAAACCAAATTAATGAAGTTCAATTGTCTATAACACATGGTTCTGATTATTGGAGCTGGAATCACAAGCCAAATGGTTTCACTTTCTATTCTGCATGGGATAGCACTAGAAGACATTTTCAGCCTAATATTTGGGCTAAAATTATATGGAACCACTGTAATAGCCCTAAAATGAGTTTATGCACATACAAGATAATCCTAAATAGAATACCAACCAAAGACAAACAGATGGAATGGGGATTTTCTGTTGATCCTACATGTGTGTTATGCAATCAAGAGCCAGAGAGTAGAAATCACCTGTTCTTTCAATGCCCATACTCAGCATACCTCTAGACTCGAAGTAAACTCAAACTAGGAATGAATCAGAACAGCTCGTTGCAGATTGAAGAGGTAGCGATTGACATTTCTGAGTCATTCAAAACTGCAAATCAAATCAAAGATCTTGCTGCCTGCAGTTTTGTCACAATTATCTACCACATATGGATGGAAAGAAATGCCAGAGTACATGATGGAAAAGTGATAGACAAATTTCAGCGTTGGAACTATGTGGAGATGGATGTTAAATTCTTGATGACGAAAAGTAAGAGAAAGTCAATGAGAACGAAAGAAAATGAAGAAATTTTACAGAGATGGGGCATTGATCTAGTAGATAACGGTTGATTACAGATGTCAGTTAATGTTTTTATGATTTTCTGGTTATTGGGTTATGTGATGTATTGATATGGTTCGGGCATTTATTTTTTTCTTTCTTTCACCCAATAAGGAGGGTTTGGTCTTGTTTTGTTTTGACTTTGTTGTAAGTTGTAAATTGTATTGTTCATTAAATCAATAAAGCACCGCACTCTTTTTTCCTTACCAGACATCACTTTGATATCTAGTAAGGTTTTTAATGAGGCGGTTTACCCATTTTCAAAAAAAAAAAAAAAGTAATCCACCGGGTTTCTACTGCTTTACTTTTACCCTTTGGCATATAAGACTTGGCTACGAATTTTTCTATGTCCTTATTCATGCCACCCTAATAGAACATTCTCTTCATATCCTGATACATTTTGTCACTATCCGGATGAATAGTCATACGGGAATGGTGCGCCTCTTCCAAACCTGCTCTCAACAAGTCATTGGCGCATGGAACACAAAGCCTCCCATCTCTCCCAAGCGACCCCTCCTACTAAGGAGTAACATTGGAGATGCCTAGAGACCTCTCCTTGGCTAATCCTATCCATAATGTCCATGAGCTTTGAATCCTCCCGCTTCCTTGAACCAATCTAATCCATAAGAGTTGGCCTCACCACTAACGTTGCCAACAATCCAAGGGTAATGTCTGTAGAGGGCTTAAAATAAAAAGTAGAAATAAACTCCAAGCTCCTCCACTCTACGAACAAAGGACTAAAGATTGCCTTCTTTCTATTCAATGCCTCTGCAACCACATTACCCTTACCAGGGGTATAAGCTTTCTCAAAATCATACGAGGCTAAAAACTCCATTCACCTTTGTTGCCTCAAGTTCAAGTCCTTCTACGAGAATAGGTACTTCAAAGACTTATGGTCGGTAAAAAGCTCAAACCTCTCTCCAAGCAAATAGTGCCTCCAAGACTTAAGTGCAAAAACTATGGTAGCCAACTCCAAATCGTGGGTAGGGTGGTTCTTCTCATGGGTCCTTAATTGCTTGCTACTATAACACACTACCCTCCCTTCTTGCATCAACACCGCTCCCAAACCCGTTCTGTATGCATCAGTATATACAATGAAAGGTCTAGCCTCGTCGGGTAAAACTAACATCGGTGCACTAGTAAGGGCTCTCTTAAGCTTCGTGAAGGAATACTCATAATTCATGTCCCACACGAATGCTTTATTCTTCTTAGTAAGGCCCGTGAGTGGTGCTGAAACCTTGACAAAGTCTTTAATGAACTTCCTTTAATAGCCTTCCAATCTCAGGAATCTCCTAATCCTGGTAATGTTCTTGGAGGCCTTCCAATCTTGCACTGCAATAATCTTGGCGGGGTCAACAGCCAAACCTTCCTTCCAGACTACGTGCCCTAAGAAACGAACATTCTCTCTCTAAAAATGACACTTCTAAAACTCAGCCCTCAAATGATGACAAAGAAGTGTGCGAAGAACTTCTTCCAACCGAATAGCATGCTCCTCCATATTCTTGGAAAATACAAAGATGCATCCATGAATACCACCACAAACTTATTTAGGACATCCCTAAAGACATGGCTCATCAAATCAACGAAATAGGATGGAGCATCGGTTAGCCCAAAAGGCATAACCAACCACTCGAAAAATCCATCTGGTGTCCTAAAGGCAGTCTTATCTATACTATCATCAGGGACTTTAAGCTGATGGAATCTCGTGGCTAAATCAAGCTAAGAGAAACCGAAGAACCTACCAACTGGTCAAAAAGATCATATCCTAGGAAGTGGATATTGGTTCTTCTTGGTGAACTTATTTAATTCTTTATAATCTAAAAGTTGGAGAGAACCATCTGCCTTAGTGGCGAAGATAACTGGCGCTCCCCACTCCGATATGCTTCTTCTTATGAATCCTTTCTCCAAAAGCTCACGGATTTACTTGCTTAATTCTTTCCTCTCCCTAGGTACCAAGTGCCTCACAGGTAATGCTATTGGCTTAGCATTCTCGGTCAAATAAATCCTAAAGTCAATCTCTTTCTTAGAGGGTAATCCCCAAACCTCCTCAAAGACATCCGCAAAATCTCTGACGATAGGAACCGAATGCAACTCCGACGAAGATGAATCGAGGAAATAGAGAAAACTCAACATGACTGACCCTTGCGGGTCGCAAGATACCTCCAGAGTCCTACAGCTATAAGTCTCAAGTCTAATAGCTCTTATCTCGCTGTCTAATATAGCTCCATATGTGGATAGCCAATCCGTCCCTAAGATCATCCCGTACCCCGAGAATCTCAAAACATAAGCGTCGTAGTCAAATTCTACACCTAGGATAAAGATTTTCAAACCCCTACAAACCATATATAAGTGTGTCGGTCCATCTATAGGGTTTGAAAAAAAAATAGGGTTTACTACTAATGATATGTCCAAGTGCAAACAATCTACTAAAGAACTAGAGATAAAAGAGTGTGATGCTCTAGAATCAAATAAAGTTCGAATGAGAAAATCAAATATAGAAATCAAACCGCCAACTGTGACTTTCCTACCTCTATCTGGAATGCTACTGGAAGGTGCTGCATCTAATGCCTGAATCTGCACAACTGGTGTGCTCGCTCCCTGGGGACAACTCCTACTCATATGACCGGACTTCCCGTAAGTGTAGCCCTTACCCTTCATCTTCTCCTTCCAGCAATCCTTGGCATATGTCCAACCTTTCCATAACTATGGCACTTTATTCCTTTCTTAATCTCTTCTGAGGACCATCCCCTTTCTTCTTCTTCATATTCTTTTCCCACCATTTCTTCTTTGGAACCTCTGACCTAACCTCTTCTTAAGACTCTCCCTCCTTGACCGTATCCGGCATAAGTGCCATCTCAACCAAAGACTTATAGTAGCTCCTATCGGTACACGAGTCAGCAATAAACCCTGAAGGGGTTGATTCAATCCCTTTGCAAACTTCGTAGCTTTCTTATGCTTTATATTCACCAAATCCATACCAAACCACGATAGCTCATTGAATTGATTGATGTATTCGTTAACAGACAAACTCCCTTGCTTTAAATTGATAAACCTTTCCAACTGAACACTCTCTTCCACTTGAGATAGAAACTTTCTACTGAATCGCTCTTAAAATCCATCCCATGTAAAATTCCTTCCCTCCAACTCGATCACTTCCCACAGATAAGATGCCTCCTCCTTCAGCTACCAAGCGGCTAGTAGAACTCACTGTTGATCATCCAATTCCAAAAGACCAAAAATCCTCTCTGTGTCCCTAAGCCATGCTCTCGCCTCCACAAAAGTCTCCTTTCTAGAAAAAGTCTTCCCGCCCAAACTCGTTGGACATTTACAAAGCTTAGAGAAATTGACAGCAGTAGATTGTTTGATGGGATTCCCACCACTGGTGTAGGATTAGGCGCAGGCCCTTGCACTTCCAGAGTTATAGCTTGTAAGTACCTACGAAACCAGGCTAGGATAGGGATGCCCTCGGGAAGGTTCGGGGAATCAGCCATTCTATGAGAAAAAAAAGATAGATTAGGAAAGAGTCAAAGGGAGATTGAATTGGACTTATGAGGGGATTTTTATAAGAGTGTTTTATACGTAAAATCATTCTAAAAGTTCTTTTCTCAAAATTACTTTAAAAAAAGTTATTTCAAAAAATACTTTACTTTTAAAAATTAATTTTTTTTAGGAATCCTGCAACCATAGGCTCCGGTACCAAATGTAACACCCCACACCCTTTAGCATACCCAAAAGGACATACTAAAAGATGTGGTATGTTGTAGGTATACCTAAAACCAGTAGAGACTAAGATTCACAAGACAAAACTAAATAATAATAATAATAACACAGCGGAAACAATTATAGTACTTCGCTTAAAATCAAACTCCATAATATAAGATGATAAAATAGGTCATCAAATACCAAATACTTCAAATGTCAAACTACCCATATATGTCTTAAATCGAAAACCATAGTCTCCATTAAATCGGAGCACAATTATCCCTCAATACAGTGCCAGTACAATATAAGAACTAAAACTGAAAATGAAAGAAATACATAGCAGTGATCTCCTCCAAGAAACTCTAAGCAACATCAATCTACTGACTTCTCCCTTAATTGCCTAGGGGGAGAAGGGAAAATAGAGGAGTGGGGCAGACTAAAAGTCTAGTGAATGGTAGTAATTACTAGAGTCTTTAAGCAAGATAAAAGAAATAGACTCTACAATAGTTCTAACACAAATAAGGATAACAAGGGAAATAGGAAAGAAAAAACTGGAAATAAGTATGATTAATTATTGCTCAATTTATAAGATAGGCTAACTTTCATTGCATGCACTTGTCCTTGATTTTTGCTTTGATTAGGCTGAATTCCTAATCTTGTAATTAGGATGTACCCTAATTCTACCCTTTTTAATCGGCCTGCTACTCCATAGACCTTTCTGTGGACCAGCTGCTATATAACTCCCTATGCAGCAGCCAATGGCATCTATGAAAGATGAATAGAGCAACCACTGTGGATCGGACAACATATATAGCTCCCTACACAGATGGCAATGATGTCTACGAAATACACTCATACTAAGCGCTTGGAACTCATAGCTATTACTGAGCATTCGAATGGAAGTCGCACGTGTAACCGCCACCATGTCCATGCTACCTTTTGCTCCATCTATTGGGTCATCTTATTACTTCAAACTCCAGCATAAGCGTGCCCCTCATCTCATTTTAGGCTAATGTGAGATCATCGAGCCATAGAAAATAGGGAAAATGCTGCTCGTACTGGCCCTTCATCTAAACAATATCTAGTTGTGCCCCTTATCCAAATCCCCCATGATTTGGACTTCTAATTGACCAATTACTACCCTTTTTAGCATAAGTGTGCCCTCGTCTCGCTTCAGGCTAATGTGAGACCATCGGTTTTTCTAATAGGAAATGCTATTTGGTATAGGTCCTACTTTCATCTTTGCTTACTAACTTAGATAAATTATTTAGATAAGGCTTTACACTTTTCTCTACTATCTGTGCTTATTAATTTATCCTAAGTCTTAAGATAAGCCTTATTTTGTTCTTTTTCTTATTATAACCAACTTTATAATCATGCTTATAACTTAACCCAAGGTCTAAGTGTGAAAATAAGCTTCTTTCATCTTTTACTCTATTTAGTTATAATTCTAAGTTAAAACTATACCAATTATCATTAATTAATCCAATTCTAATTATAATTAGGCGTAATTTCAGTCCGGTTCCATTATTTATTATAGTCCAATTCCATTATTTATTACAGTCTTTATAATTTACATCTTATTTTCTTCATTCAATATTCTTACTTATTAATCCATATTCGTGTTTAATATATTCTATTTCATACGCGAAGAAAAGGGGGATAGAGAGAATAAACGATTGCATAAAATCCAAAATGTTGAAAAAGATGTAAATAAGAAATAAATGACGGTAAATAAACTTAAATACTATAAATAAACTGTAAATCAATAAAAAAAAGCTATGCTTAACAGTAATTAACAGAAAAAATTCTGAAAAAATAGCTGAAAAGAAATAGACTGAAAATAATTCTAAAAACTGTAAATAACTATTGAAAAGGCTATTCCAAAATCGTAGTAAAACTACAGCTACTAAAAACCTTATTATTTTAAATTATTAAAGAAATCTTAAAATAATTATAATCACTCACCTCCGGTCCTAAGCTTTTACTTTGGTCTTCTCGGATCCATTTGGAGTTGTAAAATAATTTAATTTATAAGATTTTCTCCTTTGGAAAAATTATTCTGCTTAGGGTCCATCCTAGAAAGGTGAACCCAATTAGAGAAAACATAGAATGAGAAAAAGTGTTAGGTCTAGGGGTCTATTAATAGGTGTAGAAGTGAATCTCGGACTGTTGGATTTGGAGACTGAATAGGATGCAACCACATCATAGGCTGAATAGGGGCCATCGGATGCAGAAACGGAGGGACCGGATCAGTTAAAACAATGCAAAATACGTGTGCAATCGTTGCTGATTCGAACATTCGTTTGCCTGCCAAAAGGCAAGGCATGTCGACCGAGCGGTCGACCGCCTCTTGCCCAGGTCGTCTAGCCAGTCGACCTGTATTAATATATATTTTCTTTTCTTTGTGTATTTTATATCTCGATGATATTAGCTTAGTTTCTGACGTTCTATATATGGAAATTGACCAAACAATTACCATGGACACGATGGTGCAACTTCCGTGGCTTAATTCTGATAATTCCATATAGTTATTTTATTAACTACTTAATTAACAAATTAATTATTACGGGTTAAATTTTGGATTGTTACAGGATGCCGGACTCTAGTGCCATCAACTCCAAGGACAAGAAATAGGTGTACATGTTTGGAGATAGCTGAATCAGAGTAATTCCTATATGAGAAAGGAACTAGACAAGAATTCCGAAAATGGAAGAAACCCTATATTTCATATGTGTAGTAGTGTCAGCGAAGAACCCTTCCGGAGGGCTGCTAATGGTGTCATTTTTAGTAGGTGGAATGGCTTCCACACTGGTGATTCCAAAGTCATTGAGGATTGCATCCACTTCATCTTGAGTGGATATCAAAGAACGCTTGGAAGTTTCAACTTTCTTTGGAGAACTCATGATTCTGTTAGGTGAAAACATTTCAGTTAGAAAGTATAGTTTGTTATGAAGTTAACGTTCTTTCAAGGATTAGTAGAAATCTACTACAACAATTTGAACATCAAACAAAGCATGAAACTTGAAATTCTTGAAAGAATGTTAAAGTTAAAAATGAGATTTATTGAGCTTTCGATAAAATTAAAAGGAAAACAAAAGTTAACACTTAGCAAACACCTGTCAATGATGTCGAAAGCCCAAATATAAGCATCTACTGAGCTTTCAACAGGGTCGAAAGGGAGGGTTGAAGTATATGTCCAATCGGCACTCTTCAACCATATCGAAAGTTCAATAGGAACTTTGTTATTATAAAGGAATAGTTAAAACCAACATAAAAACTTGAACAAAGAATACATTACCAATATTCAATAAACAAAAGGAAAGACCCTTCGACACTATCGAAACCTACAATCTAGGTTTTAATAAGGGAACATGAATGTTGTCGGAACTATATACACTAATTAAGTCGAAAGGTTTTAGGTTGAAGTCGTATTGTTAAAGAATAAAAGGATTTGGAACTTTTCAACAATATTAGAGAAAGAGGATTACATGAGGTTTCGAATCATTAGTTATAGAAAGTTTTGATGGAATCGAAAGGAATGCATGGCTCTGAAAGCCTACTAACAACTAAATTTCAATCAATACAATGGGTTTCGACTAAGTCGAAATTTTTGGCTTGATTTATGAATTTGACAAAGTATGCTTTCCTCGGCCCATTTTATAAAATATATCTATCTCTAACTTAAACAAATTTAAAACAAATTTATATGAATGTGCGGAACCCATGGGACAAAATATATGCTTTACAAAAATGTGAGTTACGATGCAATAACCAACACCTTCGAAAGTTATTAGAGCCGAAAGCACAAAATTGCCTTCGAAGAGGTTGGTTTCTGTTCGGACGGCTAAATATCTATCGAGTTAGAAAATAGCTGAACGAATTTTGAAATAAAATTAACCACAAGCGCAGGACGTACACTTGTAGTATATGGAAAATATGGGTCGATCCGTAGAGAATTGATGATTTTAAAAATTCTATTCAATCAAATTATACCAAAGTCGAGTGAAATTTAAGCTAGAGAATTAGAAAATTAGTTAACTAACTAAAAGAAAAGAGATGGAAATATAAGAGTTAAATGACAATTTAGAGAATAAATCCGCTCTCTAGATCACATAGTTCAACATATATGAAATCATGATCTCTCTTTTATGGTCATTAGTGCTTTAATTGATGTGCTTATCATAGGTATTGCATATTTGTGCTATTTATTAGCCAACATAAGCCGTCAAACTATAACACATCCCTTAAAGCACTTACTAACTTTCATGAAACTTAACCAAGAAAATGAAAATGTAATCTATTTTAAGTATGGCCTGTTAACTATTGATTAGAAATATAGACCATCAAATTTTAGTTTCAAATCACTTTATTTTGCCATAATCATATTTTGATGAAGAGACATTTGTATTAGTGATTGTTTAAGCATATCGTATTTGGTGTCAGCAATATAGACTATCAAATTCAAAGCAAGAACAACAAATAAAACACTTCATTGATCATCATTAAGCACAAAAAGAGAACATGAATTAACAAATAGTTGAAGCTACATAATTAGAGAGCTTCATTATCCCTAAATTGAAGGGGTTTAGCCTCTCAAATTTGTCATTTGGTTAACAAATGTAGCTAGCAAGATGAAAGAAAAAAGAAAGGAAAATGAAAGCTAATGGAAAAGAAAAGTGAATTAACAAAAATTAAAACTAATCTACTTTGCATGAATGTAAATTTACACTACAACATGAAAGAAAATAAACCAGAAAAGGAAAAGAACATATATTAAATTGCATAAAAATGTTATATGAAAAGAAGAAACAAATGGCTAAGTAGCATTGAAAAAAAAGAAGAGAGCTTGATTTATTTTTGAGCCTAAACTAAAACTAAGAGAGACTAAGGAAGGAGAGGGTTACACAAAACATTAGGGGTATATATACATGTGTTAAACCCTAATTCATATTTTTGAGGAATGCCCAAAATACCCTTGAGAAAGTGTGGAGGCCAAATAATCATTAGCTTCAACTAATCATCATTTAAGTGTACATGAAGACATTAATTCCATAAGCATGTGCATTAGCCTCTAATTTGTACATTAAGGTAGGTGGATAAGTGGGGTCGTCCATGTTCTTCACTTTGAATTATTTCCATCTTTATTCTTTTGTATCTTCTTTGTGCATGCATATTTCATCATAAAACCACTTGTAAAATTCACCAAATTTCCTACAAAACAACATAGAAAATTTCAAGTAAGTTTTCACAATTGAATAAATGCACAAAAATGACCATTTTACCCTTGTATGAAGATGAACATGTGACAATTTGAAAATAATTTGAATTTTGGTTTAAACAAGTTAAAATACCTAATATGATCATTTATTTTATTTAGATAGATTAAATGTGGTGGTAAAATTATGCACATTTACGTTCGCATCAAATAGCCCCACACGTATCTTTTTATTCGTCCTCGAATAAAGACAAACTAAGATAAATCTGTTTTCGTAAGGAGCATGATTGCATTGAGCGTATGCAACAAGCCATTAAACCTCTGGGTTTCCCCAGTAGGACGAGTGTTGTCTCGTGAGGGTTTTCAGCAGATACTACCCACAAAATCCAAATGCAAAATGAAAATATTTACAAAATGCAAGATTTATTTATAAAGAGATGAATGCGAGTTTTTAAAAATATTTATTTTTAAATTGACACAAATAAATTAAATATAGGTTCCGATCATTATCTTGAAAATTTAAGTCATTTACTCGTCAAAATTTCCAATAAAAATCAAGTTATCATAACAAATGGACTATAGTTTAACTCATTGTTTTAGTTGATAACAAAGTGTAATCATGAAATAGATCCATAGTTGATTATCAAAGTTTACCAAAGTGGTATTTTCATTTAATTCCAATAACAAGTCAAATCAAATAATTTAAAAATAGTGCTTGGATTTCATTTTCTTACTCTCTCTTATTTCTTTGAAAATTTTATTGATATTTACAATATTTACATATGCCTAACTCAGATAAACTGAAGCCAGATATATTACCCATGCACTTCCTTGCGGACTTATGTGAGAGGAATACAGAGCGTGGCGAGTGAACACACGAGTGTGAACACCTATTGACTGTAGGCGTTATTAAAAAGAATTTATATATATATACCTAGCTCAGATAAACTGAGGCCAGATATACCGATCGTGCACTGCCATTCGGGCTTACATGAGAAAGGTACAGAGTATGGCGAGTGTACACACAAGTGTGTACACCTGTCGACCGTAGGTGTTAATAGAAAATATTTACATTTATATAAATGTATTTTTTTAGAGAGTTTTGCAAAATCATCTTAGCACCATTTAACTTAGAAGACAAAAAAATGTTATATCAACCACTTTTTAAAACAAAGATTTTCAATTAGAATGTATTTCATAATTAACACATATGAATCTTCCTATATACTAGTTAAACCATTGTTATTTATAATCAAACTTTATTTTTATTTTTGTTAAGACAAATAAATTTTCAAAAATTTCAATTTAATAAACCAAAACCATATATTTATCTTATAATGTTTCTTTAAAAATAAATCAAAAGAAAATTTGTTTTTTGGATTTCTTTTTTCTAGATTTTAAAAGAAAAAGAAAAAATAAACCATGAAAAATAAAATAAAAAAGAAGGCGAGTCTCCCCCCATACTTGATTTTGATAGTGTCCCCACAGTCAACCCAAATGGAAGGAGAAAAATAAAAACATGGCCTTTATTTAAATGGTATTTACACGAGATCAGAAAGTATAACGTCAAAAAGTAAATGAAACGATCTTCAAAGACCAATTCAATTGCCTCGTCAAGTATGCGAGGCACAGCTTAAGCTCGAAAAACCAAATCATCAAAGATTTCAAAGTTGAATTTTCATTTGGAAAAATGAATGTCGTTTTGAAAATCGTACAAGTTGTTTTATTTTCGATGATCTTTGGAGTTGATAAAACAATTGATTGAAGTTCAAGTTTATTTTCACCAATTTGATATTGAAGCTTATCATTGAAAACATTTTCACAGTTATTGATTTCAAAATCAAAATGGTTATTTTCATCTTCCCCGTCGGATTTAACAACTCATCATCCAAAAGTCCAAAAAATTCGTGTTTATTAAATTCGTCTTCTTTGTTGGACTATTAACAACTTTATTACATGTTTTAAGTTCAAAATCCAAAGTTATTGTATTTAAATTTTCAAAATCGAAAAAAAAGGAAGATCGAATTTTAAATTTTGTTCCACACCTTCAAAAGAATTGAAATCCAACTCAATTACCATGTTTTCAACAACTTCATTAAGATCATCATTTTTAGTTTCAAAAGTTGCTATTTGAAAATTGTCGATTTTGGTAAACGATGGATTATTGTTTGACTCGTCACATATTGGGATTTGGTTTTGTTTTTCACATTGCTTCATATAAGTTTCAAACAACAAATCAGTGCGATCATCGTAAATTTCGTTCATTTGCTCAACAAAATCCAATTTATAGTTATTAGCATGAGGATTTTCACTTTGAAATTGTTGAGAACAAAGATTTTCAATCGTAACGTGCTAAAGATGATTCCCATTGCCAAATTCATATGAGAAGTTGTTTCCATTTCCATTTTGAGTTTGAAATTCATTTTGGAGTTCGAAATTGAATTGGCATGAGTTATAATCGAAATCATTTGAATTTTGAATTGAATTCAAATTTTGAAATCCTTGACTCGAGTTATTACATAAATAAAAATTACACAAATCATTTATCATTTGATTTTGTTGTGTAGAGATTTCAAGCAGAGATGAAATGCTACTTTCGAGATTCGAGGGCTGTTCGTCATTTTGAAAATTTTGTGGTTCAAAACTCGAATCTTTTAAACAATAGTTGTTGTTGAAATATCCATAAGAATTTGAAGTGAAATTATATGGAATATATTGATTTTCACAACTATCGTAAAATTCATGTGAATATGGAAATTCAGACATTTTCAAAAATGTTTTTGGTTTTTTTTGTTTTTTTATAAAGGAAAAATATTTACAAATAAAATTTATTTTCAAAAGGGAAATTGATTTTTGTTTTTTTTTGTTTTGCAAATTTTTTCTTTGTTTTTGAAAAGGTTTTATAATTTTTTGTTAATTTTGGTTTTTCTTTAATTTTTTTTTGGATTTTTGAAATTTCAAAGAAAAAGGATTTTAAAATTTTCAAAGGAGAAGGAATATTTACAACTTTTTTTAGTTTTGGATTTTGAAATTTTTTTTGTTTTTTTTTAAATATGCATGAACTAATGCAACTAAATGAATGCAAGGGTTAATTACAAATGATTTATCCTAAGTTATCCCAAAATTGTATAATCATAAATTGTCTTAAATAAACAAGATAGTTCTCGACCAGGTAATGGACATGATTTGTCGGTGCACCACGAATCATCGTAGCAATGCAGTCGAAGGTTTAAGTACCTTCAGAGAAAAAATTTAGTATAATATTTACGAATCACTGTAATATTTATAATCGATTATTGCTCTGCCGTTGTCTAGACACCAAGGAATTAAATTGTTCAAAGAAGATAACTTGTCGATATACAATTAAGCGTTATCGATGTCTAACTGTTATTGTTAATCAAAATTCTAGGATGAAATGCAAAGCAGAATTTAAACGTGTATTAACAATGCAACTAAAATAGATTTTTTTTTCGAATTTATATATATGTGTGTGTGTACATATATATACATAAAATACAAGCAAACAAATGCAAGGCAAATAAAAACAATAGATATAGTAAGGAAGCAGTTTATTTTATTTTGACAAGCAAAGCGAAACAATTATTTTTAGTAAGCAGCTCCTTTCCTTTTCTGCTTTTACAACATAAAATTAAAAATAAGATATATACAATTATTATTATTTTATATCAAAGAAAAGACTAAAACAATTAAAATCAAATAAAATAAAATAACACAAATGAAGGAAAGAATTTATTTTTTGTTTTTTGTTTTTTTAATAATCAAAGAAGAATTAAACTAAATTACATTCAACAACTAAATTACAAAATAAATAGACAGATAAAAAGAAAATAAATTTCAAAGATCAATTGCAAAGCCCCTGTTTTCGTAAAAAAAAAAAAGAACCCAGCAATAATGCAAAGCTCGCTGCACGCTAGAAGACCAAACAATTTTCGTATCTTTCAAAGCCGAAATTCTTTCTCCTCGTTCTCTCGTATATTTCAAAATCAAATTGCAAATGACTTCAACTCGTTCTCTGTTCAAAAAAAAACAAAGAAAGAAAATTTCTTCAATTCAAAATGAAATTCAATTAGCTCCTGGTGGTATTGTTCGATTAGGTGCGGCGATCGATTGTTGGAATCGTTCGTGATTGTAGGTGAGTTCGAGTTTGCGATTTTGGGTATTCTGGTAGCGAGCTTGAGGTCGCGTGATGCTATGGTGGTTGAGGCAATTCTCGAAATCAAGTTTTACTTGGTCGCGATTGGATTTGATTTCGATGTTGTATGAGTAGTGAAGGTTGAAGTTCGAGTTTGCCGTGCAGTGGTTTAATGGAGACGATGAATTGGATATTGGATGTGGAGTTGGTCGTCTGACGGGGAGGTGAGTTGGTGGTTATGGTGAAATGCTGTAAGCAAGATGGCAAAGGAGGTGTTCCGGCGTGATGGAAGATGGATTTGCTTCGGGAGGGAGATGTTCGACTTCCTGGATACGCGATGTCAGCAGATGCTCAGACAGGTAACTTGCTGAATTGTTCAGTTGTATATGGACAGTGTAACTTGGTCGTTGAGTGTGAAATGATTGATTGTGGGACGTATTGTGGGTGATGTCAGGTTTTGGCAGTGATCAGAAGTTGGGTGGAACAGTGAAGGAGAGTGATTTGGTTGAATTATTGTCTATTTGTGGTGATGTGTGAAGTTTGTAGAATCTTGGCGGTGGTCTGGTTTTGAAACTGAGGTGATGTGGAGTATGATAATGTAGATGATGGCTGCTGTTTTGGTTTGGTTGAATAATGAGATGTTGAATTATCAGTGCAAGGTGAAGGTATTGTTGTTGTACAGCCAATTGATGGCAATGGTGGATGAAATAGTTATGTGCAGGCAGCAGTAATGACTTGTGTGTTTGACAGGGAAGGAAGAAGTGAAAGGTACGGTAGTGAATTGTTTGATTTGATGGTGGATGAAGTGTGATGTTTGTTAGGAATCAGTAATCCCTTATTCAGAAATTGAGGCAAAATCAATTCACAATCAGGCGTAAAACAAATAACAGAACAGAATGTGTACCGTAGTGGTAATCCGTTCCTGTAGAATGTAGTAATCCGAGTCCAGTTCTTCACTGTTCCCTTAAAACAATATTGCTCCCCCTTAATGGCGCGTTGGGGTTGGTCGGCAATTTGTTTCCCAAGGTAAAACGGATTCTGCTTTGCAGGGCAGCGCAAGCGATGCAAAGCTTCGGCGAACGCAAGTAAAAAATTAGCCTGATTGCCAGTTGACAGTTGCACAGTGCTAAGTGCCTACAAGACGCCTACAAGACGCCTACAAGACGCCTCAAACCCGAGCTCGGGCACGGGCTCGGGCTCGGGCACGGGCGCGCGCGCGCGCGTGCGGGGTGGTGCGTTGCACCACCCGCCAATTTGGTCTAGTTCACATCACTCTTCTTGTCTCATTGTAACTATAATAGGGACCACATCTTAATATATATACCTATATTGTTTATTATTTATTTAAGATGTGGGACTATTCATATTCCAATACAATGAATGCTTCATTTTCCAATGCAATAATAATGATTACTCATTACTACCATTGAATACTCATTAAGACTTCCAACAATGTTGTCACTGCTTTGTAGTAGATGTTGTTTTGAACTGGGCACAGATGGGTTGATGGTGCAGAGGTTTGAGGCAAGTAGGTGAAGTATGGATGTAGCTGTAGTAGAGAAGATGCACAGTGCACAGAAGATATGCACAGTGTTGTGATGGGAAGTTTTGTGACTGTCGTGATGGGCTGTAGGTAGAACAGTGTGTTGTTTGAAATTGTAACAGGTGATGGCCGAAGTAGAGGTTGGTGATGATGCAAATTGTAGAGGCAAACTGTTGAAGTAATACTGTTGAAGGAGATGGTTGTGTAGAATGTGGTTTGTGAGTTATCGTATGATATGGGGCAGTGATGGAGTAGATTAGCAGCGGAGAAGGTGAATGGAGTGGTAGGGGGAGATTGGGGTATATGCAGCAAGCAAGGAAGTTCGTATTGTGGTGGCAGAACTGTTGAGACTTTGAATGTAATGGTGAAGCAGTGGGCAAAGATGTTGATCTGCAGAAATCGAATTGTGGATGGTTATAATGGCAGAAGGTGTTGTGTGATGGGAAGCAGTAGAGATTGATGTTGAAGCAATGACTATTATCAGAGGAAGGAACTGGTCAGGCTGGTGATCAGGAGGTTTATAAATGTAACAGGCAGAGAGCAGTTTTGGAACTGGTCAGGCTGGTGATCAGGAGGTTTATAAATGTAACAGGCAGAGAGCAGTTTTGTAACACAATGAAAATGTAAACAGAAAATGCAGACGGTGCTTTTTTTCCTTGTAAATATGTGAAAAAAAATAAAAATAAAATAAAATGAAATGTGTAAATGCAAATGTGGATTAATAAAAAAAAATTGTTTTGAAATTGTGTTGTTTTTTTTCTAAATATATACAATGCAAATACAAAACAAATAGAAGGCAACAATTACACAAACAAAAATGAAAACGACAAACACATAACACAATTTTTTTTAATGCACATGCACACAACAAACACACAATAACAATCAAACAAAAAATAATTCGAATAATAGAAAATCAAAATCAAAACAAATTTTCCGGCAACGACATCAAAAACTTGTTCGGACGGCTAAATGTCTATCGAGTTAGAAAATAGCCGAACGAATTTTGAAATAAAATTAACCGCAAACGCACGGCGTACACTTCAATGCCCCGGAACTCCTCCCCTCTTCGATCACGATATAACTCAATGCCTTCTGTTCCTGATTATATAAACATATATATATATATATATATATATATAATTTGTTTTAAATTTGAAAATAATCTGCTAAGAAAATTCTATAACTCAATTTAGGATTGCTGTATACTAGGCCTGTCAATGAATACCCGAAATATCCGAAATCCGTCCGCATCCGTATCCGAAAATATGAAAAATATCCGATATCCGAAAAGCGGATGCGGATATCCGATATCCGAAACATATTTCGGATACGGATATGGCTATATCCGTATCCGATAAATATCCGTCCGGTTTGAAATTAAATATTTATATATTAATATATTATTTTATATCCATAAATTTAATACAAATACACTAATTTAATGAATGGATTTTGTATGATTGGATTACCTATTGTTAATTTGATGTAATTTATGTATTACAAGGTTTTTTCATCTTTTTTTCCATCAAAAAAATGAAATATGCATTATATTGATTAATTTTCGGATATTTTCGGATGCGGATACGGATATTTTCGGATATCCAAAAATATCCGTATTCGCTAAGCCGGATACGGATATTTTCGGATATCCGAAAATATTAGCGGATACGGACACGGATAATATTGAACGGATATTCGCGGATATCGGATACGGATTCGGATACGGATTTTCATTTTCGGATACGGATACAGCACTATCCGTATCCGACTGCATCCGTTTACAGCCCTACTGTATACCTCCAATGTCCCGGAACTCCTCCCCTCTTCGATCACGAAGCCGACTCAGTTGACCAGAACATCGCGTGCAGCTTGGGCTTTGCCTGAATCCCTGCCTCACACCTCCCTCGCCAAGTCGCCTTTCCACTACGACTTATGTTGTTGGCGAATACCACATCATCTTGTTAGCAAACCCCAAAGTCACCAGATGAAATCAAGCGATTCAAACCTTCCCATACACGCGCAACTTCAACCGTGATGGTTTTTTTTATACGAACCCGATTTCATTCCTCCTCTTTCTAATTTCGATTTTGATCAGCTTGAAGAAGAAGCACTCGGATTTTATCGCATGCTGTTTTGTTTATTTTAATTTACTGAAAAGAATTCGTCTCGAAGAAGCAAAGACGAAAGCGTACGTGATTTAACTCGTAAGGGATGAGTACACATCTAGGTAGAGTGGCTCGAACAGAGGGTAGGGCGTCTGTAACGAATAGGGTTTGTCCTTTTAAGTTTTTATAATAATATATATTCAAATATTTCAACTAAGATAACTAGAAATTTCAAACCCCAAACGAGTCATACCGCCTGACATTCCTAATGTTATATCTCTATTCCAAACTCAATAGAACAAGCCTCGAGTTCCAATTGGATCGCATGAGGAAGATAGCTTTTTAAACCGACTATATAAATTAAATTAAATTAAATTATTTTTATGCGCATTCAGATCGTATGATCAAAAGGTACGAGATTTGAAATTTGATAATAATACACAATTACGGATCCAATAGAACTGGTTTCGTCGAATTCCGAGACTGCGCTTCGGAAGGCTAATTTTTTTAAACATTAATTTAAACGGTATATTTTTAAAATTTAACAAAACATTTCCAAATTCAATTTTAATACTTTTACTATCTTCAGTATTGTCAATATAAATTTTACAAGCCTTCAAATTATTTTTAACAGGCCTAAAAACTGAAGATTCAATAATTTACCCAATTTCAGTTTATTAAATCCAATAATTTAATTGCTAAATAATAATAATATTTGAATTCAAGTTAAAAATTAACTTTTAAATATTTAAAATCAATTAAATATTCCAATTTGAATTGTCCAAAATTCCGGGTCGTCACATTCCTCCCCCCTTAAAAGAATTTCGTCCCTGAAATTACTAATTAAGAAGAATGGTCCACAACCCGTTAACTATTTTCCCTAAAACCATTCAGTTTCAAACACTTCCCAAAACAATCTTTTATTAAAGACACATTATCACTCTTACTAACTTCTCAAACTTTCCCATAGTTTTCAAACAATACTATTTGCTCAATCATATATCATCCGTACGCAATATCAAATTCGATCACTCGCTCGATCGTACAATTTCACTTCCGAACTAGTATCGTCCCCCCGACTTCCTAGTGCGGACTCAGATCTGGTTTCTTGATCAGAAACCATCATTCTCCTTGCATAGTCATAACTATGATAGAGAATTTCCAGAATCAATTAAAATCCATATCCAGGGTTCGCGGTCGAAAATCGAGTGAAAAATCCTAACTCGGATCGATAAATCTATCTCGAAATTCGATGCTCGAATCTGAATCAAATCGCTATGCGAATAAAATAATATACGTACATCCTACGTATTTATCTCAATTGATTATCAACTATATCAATTCTCTTTTTATTCACATTCATTTTGATTTCTATTCACTTATCAACGCTTATAGTTTTTATTAAATCTTCACTCAAATGCTTATTCAATATATTTTCCCAACACCCATATTTCTAAAGAATTTCACCATTTCTTCTTAAGTTCAATATAAATATTTTATACGCTTCTTATATTTATTTTCACTTCACCACTTTAGTTTATATCTATTTCTATTCAAATCGGTTCTCCCATTTCCATATGAATTCAATTTATCTTCAACTTGAATATTAAATTTTATCTTTCATTTATAATTGATTCATATCATTATTTTAAATTAGTTCCATCCACTAATTTATTTCAAATTCTAATACGAAATCGTTTTGTCGCTAACAAAAATTTTTCCAAAAATTTTTGAAAATTTTCTAGCTCCCAAATTTTCGAAAATTTTTGGCAGAGTCTCATTTGTACGGATGAGCTTTTTCAATTTGACAAGAGATATAAATATATATACATCGACCCACACGGTCGGAAAAACAAAAAAGTTCATATTTCCTATTTTTATTGCGTAGGCATACCTTTATTTAGCATTTTAATCAAGTGGCTTATTATTTTAACAATTAATACATCCAAAATCCAGCCAAACAGCTTCCCGGTACCTGTACTTACTTAATTTAAATATGTAAGTGCCAAAATCATGTAATTTAACAACATTTAACATATTTAACTAGCAAACATACAAGTTTCTATAAGCAATGCAGGTTAAACAATATTTATAAGCAATTTATAGGGTTCCGACATTAATTTTAATTGTTTACAACCAATTCGTATACACTTCATTCAATTTAAATGATTTGCAACTCAATTGTCACATTCAATTCATTTTTAACCCAAAAAACTGACATTTATTTCAATTGATTCCAAAAATCAATTTTATTTACTTCTGCCAATTCATCATTTTTTTATTTACTTCCGTTTAAGTCGAACGACTAATTTATTCTATGCAATTTGACGATATTCACTTAATAGAATATCCATTTTAGTTTTTAGCCACATCCAATTGATTCCAACTCAGTTTATATTTAATTCCATCCCATTTCTAGTTTATTCACTAACCATATATTTTAAAATCATTTCATTGAGCTTGACAACATTTTATTCTTATATTAATAACCACTTTCCAAATTAATTTAACCTAAAATTTTATTTAATGAACTTTCATTCTTACTCGAAGTTGAGCTTCTAAATATTTTTAACTTAAGTTAATTTACTTCAATTTTTTCCGCCTTTAAAACTTAAGCTCACTTCATTTGCAAATAATTTTTTTTTCCACTTTGACTTGATTCTATTTCAATCAAACCTCATCTCAAACTACAAATTTATTTGATTAGCACTTTTGTTTCATTCATTACAAATTTTAATTTCCAAATTCAATTCATCCACGATTCATTTAATTCAATTAGCCATTCTCATAATCCATTTAAAGTTTTAATTCCATTCTCAATCCGTTAAAATAATATCCAAGGTCATATTTAATCCATCCATGCTCGAATTGGACTTATTGCAACTCAAATCATTCTTATTTTAATCCAATTCCATAACAATTTTAATTCATGTTTAATTTACTTACAATTCCAAGTTGATTCTATTTATAACTCGGGTTTCATTTACAAACCCGTCATTAACTCAAATTTCAACTTTTATTTATCCACTAGTGTTCCATTTCCATATTAAATAATTAATTATCCAGTTGGCTTATATTCTAACTTATTTTCGTTTTCTTACTTCAATTTTTTTAACCCCTCTCCAATTTAAACTTTCTATTCTAAACAACTTTTCAAATTTTTTTTTAAGTTTCCAAACTTATTACCATTCCATAAACATTTTCAAGAAGTTTCAAGAGTTTCATCCAAACATTTCAAACCAACTCCAGAGTTTAAATCATTACTAAAATGTTCAAAATCCAATTTTGAAAAAATATATATCTAAATCAAACTATTCCTTTTCATTTTCAAAATCAAACCCAATTTCTCAAACAAACATTAATCCAAAACATCTAGGTAGCAATCCCTCTCTTGGAAACTCGAAAATGAACACCGATGATGTCGCGTTCATAATCTGAATTATTTCCCAGCGTCCAAAAGAGTTCAATGCTTTTATCACTTTAAAATCCCTTCAATATTTCAAACTCTTCAGAGTTCAAATCCAATTCAATTTTTTTTCCAAAATTCCAAATTTGAAATCCATCCAAAACATTACTCTGGAACCTTCATCACGATTTATTTTCAAATATTTCTCTAGAATTCTATTTCAAATTATAAATCATATTTACAATTCACATTTCAAAATTCATTCTATAAATAAATTTCTTCCTTAACCTTTGGTTATTTTTAGTCTCTAGTTAAATTTCCACACAACAATGATAATAATTATCATTCCTAACATCCAAGCAACCATATATAACTATAATAATTTACGAAAAATTATTTCCTCTATATACAAAAATAATTTGGGTGAAATTATTTCATTTACCCTATTTAAAATAATACTGTATCGGTTTATCTAGTTTAAGTGTTTAGAAACCCTATCGATGACATGGCATCCCATATATCGACCAGAATCCATAAACACTTAACCGATAAGTCAACACAATATACAACTTTTATATTCACTAACAAATACGCGCTCATATCTATTAATACACTCAACTCATTATAGAGTACTATTGACTCTATTTCATGAGTAATTCACACTAGAGCCAAGGTTCTCGTTTAACCTTCAGCTCTGATACCAAATGTGATGACCCGCAAATCCATACCCCTTGAGTCGACACTATTTTCCATCAATCAACCCAAGATGAACGGAAACACGAACCATTTGGGTTAAAGAAGAAGAGGTACAAAAAGAAAATAGAAAACAACATCAGAATCTTACCATCGCAGCGGAATAAAATATAATAGATAATAACAGACCTTTACGCAAAAGAAGACTATATCTGTTATATATATATATATATATATATATACACACACACACACATCATCGGACTACATCATCAGAGTTCAACAACATCAATACCATACAACTGGACAGTCATATAAACTTGTCCTCAAAACTGAATACACAGCGGAATAATAATCAAGTCGGAAGTATGTATCGCCATCTAGCTCGTCTCCTGAGCTCCACAGCATCATATCATGTATCCTATAATACTCGGTCTGACCCGATCATTAAAGTTAAATAACACCCGAGTCAGTCTAGAATACCAGCGTGAGAAAACCACACTCAAATTATTATTAAAGTTTCAAAATCCTTTTGAAAACAAAAGCATCTCGTAAGACCATGCCACAAATAAACATGTCGGGTTTTTACCTTACGATAGCCAAAACACTTTTTATCAAAATCCTTTGATATTATACTAGCGTCTATAGAAAGTAAAATATAATATAGCTGAAATGCTTGCATCTCACGTTTCAGCAATAGTTGGGTACAATCAAAACCGTACAGGCGTGTAGGGAGAATGGATTTCCAACTAATGACTAGGCACTGGGGTACCACCTGTCACAGTACGTGGCCTAGTTCACTGTACCGAGGATTACTCCCAATCCCCAGCAACACAAGATTGGGACTAGGCCTGTCAATGAATACCCGAAATATCTGAAATCCGTCCGCATCCGTATCCGAAAACAGGAAAAATATTCGATATCCGAAAAGCGGATGCGGATATCCGATACCCGAAACATATTTCGGATACGAATACGGATATGGCTGTATCCGTATCCGATAAATATCCGTCCGGTTTGAAATTAAATATTTATATATTAATATATTATTTTATATCCATAAATTTAATACAAATACACTAATTTATTGTACTGATTTTATGTGATTGGATTACCTATTGTTAATTTGATGTAATTTATGTATTACAAGTTTTCTTCACCTTTTTTTCAGTCAAAAAAAAAATGAAATATGCATTATATTGATTAATTTTCGGATATTTTCGGATACGGATAAGGATATTTTCGGATATCCAAAAATATCTGTATTCGCTAAGCCGGATACGGATATTTTCGGATATCCGAAAATATTAGCGGATACGGATACGGATAATATTCAACGGATATTCGCGGATGTCGGATACGGATTCGGATACGGATTTTCATTTTCGGATACGGATACAACACTATCTGTATCCGACTGCATCCGTTTACAGGCCTAACTGGGACTACACCTTACTGGATAATTCCGAGTAAGATCACCCCGTGGTTGGGATCAGCAACCGCATCACTAAGCCGAATAAAATGTGACATCTAGACAGGGATGACCTCACCTTAATGGGCGATACCCACCTAGCCTTGCTGCATAACCCCTGATTTTCAGTCATTCCCGGTTGATGAGGCTTGAGCCTAAGCGTTACCTTTTTAAAACACATTTCTTAGAATGCTCATCGCCCACCTGACGATGTTCTGAAAGCATTCGTGCATACAAGTCTGTCCCGGGTTAGAACGGAGGGCACTACTCCTACTACATCCATTTTGGAATCACCCTCAGGATTAGTAGCGACTAGCCCTTGCACTTCACTGCTCCATCTTCGACTCCGAACTCTTGTTTTCCACACGAAAACATTCAAACAGGATCGAAGTGGTTTTTGAGAAATTAATCCCGATCTCGGTCTCTTCGAAACGATCAGCTCATTGTTCAATATTGATAGTTGGTTATTTAACTATCAATTAACATTCACAAGCAACCATCAAACATAAATAATTTCCCAAATTATTTATTAGACTCAAAATATCTTCGCAAGATATATTTCCACTCTCATACCTTTCTGAAAACAGTTTTCAAACCACACTCTTCTTATGAAATAAATTCCCAGATATTTATTTCCACTAAAAACACCAAGCACAAAACTTTAGATTCCTAAAATAATTTAAAACACTTTATTATAAAACATACTTTAACATTTAAATTTAGAAAAAATACTTTAATACTTTATTAAAAATATATACTTTAGGAATACTTAAAATAAGGTTAGTTTATAAAATATAAAACTAGATTTTCTCTTTTTAAAACGACATACCAAGTTACCTTTAAATAATTACTACTATAATAGATTTGAAAAATACTTACTTTAGAATTTAAGCATCTAGAAATAATAAATTTTCTAAACATGCTTTTTAAAACAACATAACTTATATTTAAAAATTTACTTTGAAAACGTACTTGGCTATCCAGGGAAATATACTTCTCTTCACATCCTTTAAAAATAAATTACTATTTATTTTTAAACAAATTTACCCATTTCTTTAAAAACTCCCACCGTGAAACTTATACTTCCAAATATCCACTGATATCCGTTTCTCTTTATAAACCCAGTTCATAAATTTTATAGTCACATTCTCCTTTAAATTTCCAATTTCAAACACTTAAATCAATTTCCAAATTACTCCATTTTGAAATAAATTTCTTTACTTACTCAATTTATTCAAAACCCGTTGCCTTCAGATTTTACTTCTTAATTATGATTTAAAATCTTTTAACTGAAAATACCAATTTCATATTTCCTAAATTCCTTCTTTATCCTTTTAAATAAATTTAAACCTTGAATTTTAATGTAAATTCTTTATTCCTTTAAAATAATATCACTTAAGTTTTACAATTCATTATTTCCTGCTTATTCAAAATCCCTTTTTCATACCCAGAATTTATTAGGATTTAAAAATCACTTTTATTCATTTCCAATTCATTCTTATTTTTATTTAAATTCTTTATAATTATTTTACTTAAAGTTCACTCTTTATTTTCTTTTCAAAAATCCAGTTCTATATACTTTGATAACTCAGTATATCGAAATATATTCAAGCAAACCACAGCATTTAATATTCCAAATATAATTCATCACAGAATATCAAATATTCATAACACAGAATATTAAATAATCTAAATAATTTTTAGGAATCCAGTTGGATCTTTCCAACCTGTTTCCCTGCATCCACAGATATTAGCACAATACCAATTCCACTTCGAGGTGGAATATCGCGGTATATGAGACTAATATAATATCATTCGCTATTATGCGACGCATAGGGTCTCATCCGCTATATAATGCGGGAAATCAATCACTCCAATATATACTATATAATATAGCACATCAAATCAATTCAATCATTCAATCAATTATTTAAATTTAACCATTTAAATTTAAATAAAAATCCAGAAGAGTGAGATTAACTCACCTTTGCTATTATTTGCAATCCATTTCAATATTGCCTTGGTTTTCCCGATTCGACCTTGAATAAACAATTTATATGATTTATTAATATTTGAATTGATCGAACAATTAATTAATATTTATTTATTTAATTTAAACTAATAATTTGGTAACTAATATAATTAAATAGGTTTATTAAGCAAGTCAGTTGCTAAATACATTATTTTAAAATTTAAACAAGTAAGTAAAAATGTGTATATGCATACTTATTCCTTTATTGTATATAAATGAACAATAATTTCCTTTACTGTTAAGATTTTTAACATGTTTACAATTTGTAAAAATCTGGATTTATAATTCTTATGCATATGTGCACATATAACTTTTCTCTGTTCCTAATTATATAAACATATATATATATATATATAATTTGTTTTAAATTTGAAAATAATATGCTAAGAAAATTCTATAACTCAATTTAGGATTGCAGTATACCTTCAATGCCCCGGAACTCCTCCCCTCTTTGATCACGAAGCCGACCCAGTTGACCAGAACATCGCGTGCAGCTTCGGCTTTGCCTGAATCCCTGCCTCACACCTCCCTCGCCAAGTCGCCTTTCCTCTACGACTTATGTTGTTGGCGAATACCACATCATCTTGTTAGCAAACCCCAAAGTCACCAGATGAAATAAAGCGATTCAAACCTTCTCATACACGCGCAACTTCAATAGTGATGGTTTTTTTTATACGAATCTGATTTCTTTCCTCCTCTTTCTAATTTAGATTTTGATCGGCTTGAAGAAGAAGCAGTCGGATTTTATCGCATGCTGTTTTGTTTATTTTAATTTACTGAAACGATTTCGTCTCGAAGAAGCAAAGAGGAAAGCGTACGTGATTTAATTGGTAAGGGATGAGTACAAATCTAGGTAGAGTGGCTCGATCAGAGGGTAGGGCGTCTGTAACGAATAGGGTTTGACCTTTTAAGTTTTTATAATAATATATATTCAAATATCTCAATTAAGATAACTAGAAATTCCAAACCCCAAACGAGTTGTGCCGCCTGACATTTCTAATGTTATACCTCTATTCCAAACTCAATAGAACAAGCCTCGTACCCCAATTCGATCGCATGAGGAAGATAGCTTTTCAAACCGACTATATAAATTAAATTCAGTTAAATTATTTCTAGACGTATTCAGATCGTACGATCAAACGGTACAAGATTTGAAATTCGATAATAATACACAATTACGGATCCAATAGAACTGGTTTCGTCGAATTCCAAGACTACGCCTCGGAAGGCTATTTTTTTAAAATATCAATTTAAACGATATATTTTCAAAACTTAACAAAACATTTTCAAATTCAATTTTAACACTTTTACTATCTTCAGTACTATCAATATAAATTTTACAAGCCTTCAAATTACTTTTAACAGGCCTAAAAACTGAAGATTCAATAATTTACCCAATTTCAGTTTATTAAATCCATAATTTAATTGCTAAATAATAATAATATTTGAATTCAAGTTAAAAATTAACTTTTAAATATTTAAAATTAATTAAATATTCCAATTTGAATTGTCCAAAATTCCGGGTCGTCACACCTAAAGTCTCGTCGAAGCCCCATGTCGCATTGCATTCGGATCCGGGGAGAAATCCCCGTTGAACTGCATTATGCATAGGCTTTACTACACAGGAACATGCACCACCGGTTGACCGTGGTCCACTAATGGTCGACCGATGGCTGTCTTTCCTAGGCAGTAAATCCTAGGGAGAAAGCCTCTATGTCGCTGGTTCGTGCTTCACCTTCTCCTTCGCTTCACTTGATGAGTCATCTAGCTCCCCTAGCCTTTCTTCACCGCATCAGACCTCTTTTGGAGTTAAATGATTGATGTTTTGGAAGTAGTTTCTTACGTGTTCAAAAATCGATTTCGACATGAAATTCACTCTTTGCACACTTAGAGTTCAACGGACGACTACAACGATCCGGATTCCACTGACAACACCAAAATGCACTCAACTGGCCATCTAGCCTTATGTGAAGCCCATACGTGCTAGCATACTCTTTCATGCACATTTACATACGTGTATACAAACAAAAACTTTTCAACACAAGTCACATCTTGGACTTCACTGGAGTGATTACTTAGCTTGGTGTACTCTCACGCAACTTAGTGTATATGATAGTCGTTGTGGCTATGTGAAATGCCTGCAACGCACTCATATACATTAATTTATCTATATAATCAAACAATTGCATATGTACATAAATAAACGAACTACATAATAATTCTAGCTGCAATACACCAATTTTTATATATCTCTAAATACATGTATATGTACACTTGCCCATACCGTTATACATATATGTACATTTAGATAAGTAATTGATTTATTACTTATCAAATCTTACTTTTATCTACTAAATCTTTTCAAAAAAAGCAAGACGTCTTTTATATTATTTTTTAAATCTCACATCATTTTATAAAATACAACACTAGCTTATAAATCTATTTAAGCCTTTGAAATACTAAATCTCTTAATTTATAATTAAGCATTTCTTTCGTAAATGTTTTATAAAACTTATAATATCTTATAAAATATCTTCTTCATATTACAAAGTCTTATACACTTTGTAAATATCACTTTCACACTATTTTATAAAATCACTCATCTTATAAAATACAACTTTTATACTATTTTATAAAATCACTTATTTCATAAAACATCACCTTTATTTACAAAATTATTTTTTACATAAATAATATTTATAAATAATCCATTTACTTATAAAAATCATTTCTTTACTTTAAACAATATTTATAAGTGGTAATTAAGCTTCATTAATCACTTAATTAGCTTACTAACTTTTCGAAAACCATTAAATTTATTTTATTATTACTAACAAATGGCATATGTTTAATTATGCCATCAATTAGTCTTAAATCCATTACAACATCACATAAAATTATTTAATTAACCCAATATCATATTTTAAGGTTACTAACTTTTCCAAACATGATGACTTAGGGTTCTAATAAATTATGTGATACTACTAACATATTTAAGACATAAAATTAAGCCTTATTACATTAATAACATTCTTCAATCATTCCATGAAACTCCATAATCATCAATACGTAATTATATGAAGCATAATACTTAAATATATATGGAGAATCATCTCACTCACCTTGTTTTTCCCCAAATCAAGCTCCAATCACCAAATCCAAGCTTTTCCCTCTTTTGAATTTTGAAATGAACACTCAAACTCCGATTCAAATTAATTTCTTCACGGTTTTTATAGAGAATTGGAAGAGAGGTATGATGATTTTCATTTGATTTGAGAAAATTTATTTGAAAGGCTTAGGGATTGGGGATTAAGGAGGGATTAAGGGGTGATTTAGAAATGACCAGGAAAGGAAGAAGAGGAGGAAATGTGAAATGAGAAAACAAATAAAATGAGGCATAAAAGGTTCACTAACTTATATACAAGCCAAATGGGCCTAGCCCACTTCATCTCTTTTCTCATGTAATCACTATTCAACTCGAAAATCCATCAACTCCAAACATAATCAAATTTATACTCATTTTACTCGCATCGAAAAAGCGAACTTAATTAAGGGTGTTTTGAGTCACAATTTACTTGTCTGTAGAAGTCGAGTACAAAGACCGTTCTGTTACCAAGCGATTAAATATTTAAATTAATCATTTAAATATTCGATTGTTACAATTGCAGTGTGTTACATTGTAACTTTCAAAGCAATAAGACAAATCTATTTTAAAATTGATTCAAAAAGCCAAATAAAACCACATATTAGCTATGCAGTTAATTACTGCATCCTACAAATGCATTTTTAATTATTTAAAATTAATTACTTCATATTACAGATGTGATTTTATGGCCTTAAAATCACTAAAATCTACTAAAAATATATTCAACCACTTAAAACTACGACTTTCAAGCGGTTAAAATAGATCGATTTTAATATGATTCAAACCATCAAAAGAAAAACTACATAAATATAGTTATTGCTACATCTTACAAATGTAGTTTTAAGGTTTTAAAATCGTTGAATTCTACTGAAACAATATTAAACTACTTACAATTACATCTTTCAAATGAATTAAAATATATCTATATTAAGGCCGATTCTAAGTATTAAAAAAATTGACTGCATAACAATCTTGTGTTAATTACAACATCTTTTGAATATACTTTTAGGATTTAAGATTTCTAATATTTACCTAAAACAATATTAATCTACTTGAAACTACATCTTTTAAATTCAGTAAATTGGATCTATTCTAAAGCTGCATCAAAATAACAGCAGCAACAATAGTAGTAGTAATACAACAATAGCTGCATATGCAGTTAAAAACGACATCTCTACAATGCAGCTTTAAGACTTCAAAATTGTTAAAAGCTACCTAAAGCTACCAAAAAAATATCAACAATGAATATATTTTAAACTTGTGTTAGAATATTAAGAAATTCAACTACATATCAGCTATGCAGTTAATTACTGCAACTCTTAGATGCATTTCTAACTTTTAAAAATAATAAAAACTAAAAATTACATCTTTCAAATGTTGGGAAAAAAAAACAAGCTAGAACTACATTAAAATATCTAATATAGTTAACTACGTATCAATTACTTGGTCAACTATTGCATCTCTCAAATGTAGCTTTAACCACATTAGATAACGTAGTTACTTGAACCTACAAGTCTCATGGGCACATTTTAAATGCAGCAAAGTGATGTAGTTTTAATTGCATCACTAAGATGCAACTAAACTCAACAATACAATGTTTTATAGCTACATTTTGTTAAAATAGTTAGACTTGCACTAACATGACATAGTTTTAACTGGATCATCATGATGTAGTTAAAAATTGCACTATGATGATGCCGTTTTGAATGGATTAAAATGATGAAATTAAAATATGGATCACTATGATGAACGAAAAACTGCATGAATACGAAGTTGTATAACTACTTGATTTAGTTACATGGATACTAACATATGCAACGTGGTTTAAACTGCTTAATAATGATACAATTAAACGACATTATTTCGATATTAAATGCTCTTATAATTAATTGAAAATTAAATGTACAATGATTTTCAGTGAAAATTTAAATTTGCAATGAAAGAAATATGAGTTTGATTTTGATGTATAAACAACACTCTCGTTGGAAATTATAGGAAATGTGATTTAATAGTGGAAAAGACTCATAAATCTGACTAGTCTTCAAAAGGTTATTGCATTTTAATGATTGAATTTAATGAATTGACGAGTTATAGTATAGATTGAGCAAGGGATCCAATTTATACTTCAATTATAAAATGTGACCTAAAACTAACATTTACAAGATATAATAAGAATGGCAAAATGAAGCTTTGAATGACGAGGGTGTGATTAATTCAAGTAAGTTTTCAATGAAATAAGCGGAATAATTTTTTTTTTTGGATTTATTCCCAGTTATATAATTTATATAACCATACCAGTAGCAATAAAGGTATGATTTAGTGAGGTTTGAAACGGGTAAGAAGATGATTAATAAAGTTGAGTTGGTCTGTTTTAAAGACGTTCGGTTTCCCTCTTCCTAATACCATTGAAAATAATAATAAACACAATACAATTTGTATGCTTCATAATACCAAAATAATTTCACACGGTAATTAACAATCGCGTAAAGCCATTTTGCACGGCGAACAATTGCCGGCCAATACCCTTTTCCACGACCATCAACTATCAAACTACTATTGTTCGGTGGTTGATCACCATCGAAAATAGTATTGATCAATGATTGTTCGTCATGCAAAAAAGAATCGAAAATGATATCTTTAGCAATCTCTTAAAAAGTCTGTATTAGTAAGAGCATACCGTGAAATTTTATATCTTTTTTAGCAAAAATATTAGAAAGAGGAAAATGATGTGCTCTTAGTAAAACGTTTAGATTATTAGGATACTTGTATATTTGCATTCCATATTATGCTTCTGGCTATCAAGAATATTTTCATAGATATCAAAAATTTATTTGTTATTTAATACAAAATTCAAATTTTTCATACGGTTCTAAATAATTGTGTTTTTTTTGTTTTCAACGGTTGTTCAATGCAGTATGATATAAGCAGCCCTGCAACTTTTAGTTTTTGCAGTCGTTCAACGTCATACGTTGACAAACAATCGAACAGTATTTTGGCATCTATAAAAGAAAATAATTTATAGTATTAGTAAATATGTAAACATAATTTGTATTGTCATCATAAATTAGGTTAGCCATGGTGGTTTTTCAGGATGCCTTTAATAATTCACTACTAATACATTCACGCAATATCAGCTGACGTTGCGCAAAGGGAAAATTCACAGTAAATATCTATCTGACGCGAATACACATGGAGTCCACAAAAAATCGATAAAGTATATTGGATATATTCTTATGTATATATATAAATTAACAGAAAAAAAGTTTGTTTTACCAAGTAAACGCAGTTAGTTGTAAAAATAAATGCAATTAGTGTATTCAGGTTCAAATACATCCGCAGTAACCGGTTATAGATACCAGCGATGTAAGAAAAGTATGGGGAAAAAGAAAAAAAAATCTATAAATATCTCTACTCGTCCGCATCTCACTCACATTACACCCGATTGAAAACTTCATCTGAAAGTAACAATGGCGGCACCGATCAAAATTCCCTATCTCCCTCATGGACTGATCTTTCGCGATCGTCCTCTCCCCCCTTCAAATATCAAGTTTCTCTACCTGCTGCCTTATCAAATGTTTCCAGAAAACAAAGTCATCACCAGAATCGATAAGGAATGCAGTATTACTCTGGAAGCCAAGCTCTCACCAAAGCGTAAAGACCCTTTCATATCTGTTTATTTCACGCTAAAAGACCGGACCAAAATGGTGCAGGTTGCTTCAGGAAGGCGCATCGTTTACAGCTACGATTGTCCATTGATTGATAAGCCTTTCGTCTGTGGCTACATCATCAAGGCTTCTCAACTTTGCCCTTTGAAAATCCAAACCGATGGCTACCCTGTCAAAAAGGAACATATGGAGTTCTTTGAAACCCAGATTGACCGGTTTATTGGGGAACTTTCAGATTCTGCTAAGGGTAATATATGCATTGATGCGGACGCAAGTATTGAGAGAGTTGTAAAGGATGATGAGGCGATGGGTATAGTGAAGGAGATGGAAGGTGAAGGCTTTGGAAAAGATAGCGGTGGTGAATTGGAACGCTATGATTGTGCTGTGTGTTTGGACGATGTTCAACTGAGGTGGTTTCAAGGGATGAGATTGCCCTGCAATCATGTGTTCCATGTCAGGTGTATTGCTCGCTGGTTTGACGACAAAACTTCGTGTCCTATGTGCAGAGAAGAGTTGCTTTGAATTAATTGTTTATGCAAGATTAGAATATGTCAGGTCCATTTTTGCACTAAACGGTGTTTAAGAAAGTGCGTAGGGTATTTCAACCGTAAATGGTTTTTCAGAAAACTGTTTATTGCATTTTATATTAAAAGAATAAATAAGTTATACGTAAACTCCACACTTATGGAAAAAAATGGAAAGAATCGCCATTCTATTTTATTTTATTTTATTTCCTATTTCTTGCTGGAGGGAAGAAAATAAATGTAGGAATTTTCCCCATTTCTTGCTCTCTGGAGATGGTTTTGTATATTGTGCTTCGGTTCTTTCTTGTATACAAGTTTTAACATGTATAAATGCGGACAAAAAAGCTGAGTTTATGTTTAAACTTTTAACAAATGAAGTGCAGGCAAAAATGAATTTATGGTTCTATATATGTTTGTTAAGCCTGTGAGCTCAACTGTGAACTTTTGAGGTGAAGGATTGTATGCTCCTTGCCTTCTTTGCGATATTTTGTACACAGTTTACAGTATGCTATAAATCAATTAAAATTACATTAATGCTACACGTAAACTGAATTCTTTGTAACAGTTTAGAATAACAAACAGATGCAAGCAAGCAACAATAGCAAAACGTGAAGAGGGATGAAATATGTAATATGAACTGTTAAATCTTCCACTAAGAAAATCTAATAATTTCCTTTATCTATGTGAGACGAGTTTTGTGTGCAGGGTTTTCATTTGGATCATTCTACTTCTGTATCTATTTCACTTCAAATATTTGTCTGGGGTTTGTTGGCATTTCATCCTCCTCTTTTACTCTGTTTTATATAAACAACCTTGGTGTTGTTATAGTTTAAGAGTACTTGTTCAATTCTCTTACGGTTATGGATACCATATTTAGCTCTTTTACTATAGATCTCCATTTGGTTCTCTCAGTCCTCCATCGAATACTTTTCCAATTTTTTTTTTTTAACGGTGAAGCTCAATAGACAATCAAGTTTTGTGAAATGACATGGAAACCTTGGTTTCTGCAAATATAGCTTGAAGCTAACGTATAATATTGTTGATGCACACGTTTGCAGCCATGATTCTGTGTCTATTTGTGTGTGCATATATTTATATTTATGTTTTTATGAATTACTACTGAGTGGTCCGTGCTACGCACACGGACAGTGGTATTCTCCATTATTTTCAACTACCATACTAGAAAGGCGATTTGAGAACAGAAGAGTGCCATATCTTTCACATACATACTCACGCATAATGTACACCTGATACACATGTCAGCACAGCCTGATACACATGTCAGCACAGTCATGATATATAGTTAAAGCATTAGTACATAAGTGCAGAACAAACATAAATAAGCAGTATAATAGAAAGTTGGAGTTGCAATTAAAAATGCACATACGTACTGTAGGTGAAAGCAAGCTGATACAGTTATCATATGTTGTGAAGTACAAATTTTTTTTTAAAAAAAAGAGGAAAAAAAGTTAACGATTAAAAAAAAAAAGGTGCCATAGACAACATACAAAACATTGATAACTTAAAACGGAATTATAGGGGAAGCATGCACTCATAAGCTTTCAGAAATTAAATTCTTTGCCTCTTTTCCTGAATCTTGATTCCAGGTGCTGCTGTGGCATGTCGTTCTATAACACCATCCTACGGATAAGGAAAATAAGATACAGTTTGATTTTTTAAGCATAAAACAACTAAGAGTAATATCGGTCAATGTTTTTAATTTAAGATAAGTAACTACAACATGGGTTTGAAAGGTTTAACTGTTCAAAGTATGAGTATCAATAAGTACGACAATCAGTTAGGAGTTGGTGTTGAAGAAGTACTATAATGTTATTTTCTATAACAACTTAGCATGGGATGTACGGTGTTGTCTTGTACGTGACATCTAATATATATTTGTAGATATAAATAATGCGTAGGTAGCAATTGTACATGCTTTGAAATAATTACCAACAAAATTAAATGTGGAACAAAATAGTTTAATTTTTTTTACTTGAATCACGTTTCCTCTTCTAAGAGTCTTTTTGGAAAGTGATGGGTCAGAAGCACGTACTATCGAGTGGATCACACAATCGTCCTGATAAGCAAAACAAAAATGTCATAGCTACACCAAGGGTCACAGAATGATGTTAAATTACAGGCAGTAAGCCAACACATAGAAGGTAAAATCAATTCCTAATAGGTGGACTTACAAACATCTAAAGAACATAGGCAGGCACCATAATCAAATGGATACTTCAATGCAGCACTGTCACCAGTGGCATATAAACAGAGTAATATTGCACCATATTGCAGCTTGATAACATTTAGTAATATACTCAACAAACAATTCTATCTATAACTATTACAAAACTAACATAATACATAAAACTCTGCTTCTGGTTATAAACAAAACAAAGCAGCAGTTGAAGCCGAATCTTTTTATGCAGTTTCTGGCACTGGCTAAAGTGCTTGGTAATGATTTGTATTAGAGCATCAGTTAAACCATGTTCCTGAGCTTCATTTGCACTCATGAAAAAAATCAAGATCTGTGTCTTGGTTTATCTTTTGTAAACTTTGTCCAGTTGCATACGCCATGTATCATTCACATATAAAATGAATGTTGTCATACTTATTGCCAATTGAACACAAAATGTAGAAACATGGTGTCAAATGTTGTCATACCAGCTGATGTCAATCCTCCAGGAGAATTCACATACGTGATAATGTCCTTAGTATGATCACTACATCACGATTGAACAACTGCTATCAATAATATTTGACATGTGATCGTCCACATCCCCACCACCTGTAATCATCTACCAAGCTTCTTTCTTGCATCTTTTGTCATTTCTTTTGTTTGTGCTTATCTCTGAGTTTGCAGCAATTTCCTCAACATCCAGGAAGTAGCAATTCAATTAAAGTTTTGTTAGTAAACTAGCATTTACTTATATGAACTAATATTTATCATATCCTCATACCAAAGCAACTGCCCACAGTTCGCACATCAACATCTTGGTCGACCGAAATTGCATTGTTTGAATATTCTGATTATAAAAAATTATTTAAATTTTTTTTATTGCTATGAAAATATTCGCTGAACAACTTAAGCACACAAAAGTTGCTCATTTATTATATTGATATTTACTTATAAGTCGTGTCTATACAAATTTAGTGAAAAACATTGCAAAAAGATTAAATTTCTTTGCTGGTAATTGGCAGTCCCGATCATGGATGAAGGAAGACCAACCTCCTGGCATTGAAAAAAAAAATTGTTTGGGAGTACTCACAGTTTGCAATCTATATATTATTTAATGCGTTTGTTGTCTTTAGAATAATGGTAATTTAGTTGTGTTCACTCCTTGCATAACAATATCACGTATCAGTAAAGGTGTTTGTTCTAGTAACATCAACAAAATAAACACTCATGGAACAAAGCCGTGAACACAACATCATTTTTTTTTTGGTGTTATAGAGTAATAAAATCAGAGTACCGTGAATACAATACAAATTCCAGCATGAGAGGGTTCACAATATGTCATATACAATTTTACAGTTGGTGAACCATTTTGATTTTTTGTCAACTTGGAACATGTACGTAAGATGTACTGCAAGTAATCATTTTCAAAACATTAGTAAGATAACTATGAAGGTACATCCTAAATTACGGTATAATCATTGCGACTTGTATCAAGCTACACTCAAACCGCATCATTAACGTGCTAAAGTACTAATAAATAATGACAGGGGAAAATGTTGAAAGCAGAAACATGAAAGAGTACACTGTTAAATGGAACAAATAGCAAAAGGCTACATATAGGGAAATAGCTAGGTGCTCCATATAGTATGTTCCATACACAGAGATAAAAACATTTTATAAATAAGTCAGGTAAGAAACCTACTGTCATATTTAAAGATCCTCGTACTAACACCCACTAAAGTTCTAAAATTATTTTAGGTGTCAAATTAAGCGAATGCAGTCAATAAGATTTAACAAACATAAAATGTCGGTATTTAAATGATGATCCAAACTTTTATATTTTCCAAATGAAGCCATCATGACCTTTAATTTAATTATAAAAACTATGTCCCAGTATGTCGTAGTATCAGATATGGTAAGACTGTCAAACCTACGAATATAACATTAAGACACCAAATAGGACATAAAATTCAGATGATTAAAAACTGCATGGAAATCAAAACACAACTAACCAAACAAGTTAAACCTTCAACCTTTTCTTTTCGAATGTATGATTTAAAGAAAAAATAGTTGAAGAAAAAGCATTAGTAATTCAGTAATATGAACAAAAAGGGTTCATGCATTTTACCATGGTAAAAAATTATTTAAAAAAAGCATAAACTTTGTGGCAACAAAAAAAGTTAGTTATTCACAGATAAGGATTGTATAATGTTAACAAAAAAGTAATAGTTGTTACTGATAACCGACAATGACGAACATGGACAAATGATGAAGTACTATGCACCATGATTTTCCGTAGTTACGGCAGGTTATATATATAACTTTGTGGAACGTACCTATAATGGACTAAATGAACGGTGCACCCAAAGTTTTAATCTTTTGTACAAAACTAACCACTTCGCAAAAGCCAGAGGGGATTAAGACATGAATACAATAATATCAATAGAATTGTTACTTGTCAGCAAAGTAAAAGGGATTATTCTTATTTATACCATCTTTCTCAAGAGCCTCTTCTTATTGTTGTTGTTGTAGGTCATACTGTAGCATATGTACAATTAGCACGAGCAGTGAATGACATAATATATTATCAGCAAAACCACTTTGATCGTTAAAAATGATAAAATCACTGAAAAATATCAAGTGTTGGATACATTTCGGAA
This sequence comes from Allium cepa, assembly GCA_030765085.1. Taxonomy (NCBI): domain Eukaryota; kingdom Viridiplantae; phylum Streptophyta; class Magnoliopsida; order Asparagales; family Amaryllidaceae; genus Allium; species Allium cepa. Next base: position 395,764,589 of record CM060943.1, on the reverse strand, counting down.
ATTTTTCAATATAATATAACCAACTTTATTTGGTTTCAATAAATTGAATTGGGACTTAAGGTATGAAAGGTCATCTTGGGTTAGTGCTTTGGATATGGACTTCACTATTTAAACATGGTAAACTAAATTAAATGTATTAGAGAAAATCAAGTTAAGCACATTTTGAAAAAATGTTGTGAATGAACAACTGTGTGTGCGAGTGAGAGTGCGTGAGCACGAACGACTTGAAGAACTAACGTCTAAAAGAAGCATATATGCACAGTGGTACTGGATCAAAAAAGAACAACAAATTTCTAATCAAAATCTATGCATAAATGGTCGATTGCAAAGTCATCTTGCACATTCAACCCTTTAACACATCCATTGCAACTTTTTATAAGCCACCGAATAAACTCTAAAGGAAGTCTATTTTAACATGAAGAAAAGTATGGAAAATAAAATATACGTTTAATGCTTCACACTCGAGAGAAGTAGCACAAATATATTTTTATGTAAGTTTTAAATATTAGGATATCAAGAAGAATTTGCAGGTTATGATTTCTCAACCATGATGATCTGACATTACCAAGCTACAAAAAAAACTATTCAATTTCAGAATATGAATTTGCATACATCAGTTAAAAGAAGGGATTAAAACATGAAAAAATATCTATGTGAAAATACAGGCTTACTTAGAGCTTGCACTGCTATTGCTCCTTTTCTATAATCCTTTTCTAGTAGTATGCTAATAAAAGCTGTAGCTTCATGAGCAACAGCCCACAGGGAATAACCAAAATTAGGGCCCGCTCTCCATACATCATGAAATTTTATAGACTCCATTCTTGCCTAGAAGGGTCTGCTATAACAGAACAATACGTATCACACATATGCTCCAAATGTCATCTTCTGTGCTATATGACATGGGCAGCACCTTAGGAGCAATTTTATCACTGAATAAATAATCAAAATGCCATATTTAAAATGACAATTAGATAACAACATATTTGCAGCATGGTGAATTAACACGCAATCAAAGTGTTGTAGGTGTTGTACAGTAATTTGTATTACATCACTAAATGCCAATACCGACAAAGAGTGTTTATAAGGTAATGGAATGAATTTTAGCTTAAAACACTTACTTTATTCACATCATTAATCAGTTCCGGCAGTAGATAATTCAGGACAAATTATTATATGTTGCAATATATAATGCATAGGAAATTTTGGCTGCAGAATTAGGACAATGGCTGACATTCATATTTCAGGAAACTTATACGACAATGATAGAAACAGTTGAAATAACAACTACAGGTGGTCTTTGTTTTTAAGAGTGAGTTATGCAGCTGTATAGACGCATAATGTATAATCTCACGTAATCAAGAATGTAGGGTGATAGTAGCATTGCCATTTAGTAAGAAACTACAATTTATTCCAGTGACATTACATTATGAACCTCAAATTTATCTCCTGATCTCCACAGCATACTTTCATGACTTCACTCCAGAACAACGATAACCTGACTCTAGGCTGCCCATGTGGAAAATTATGGACACTCAGAGTTTAGTAAGGTAACAATAAACTCCAGGTTAGTCATGTGACTGGTGTGAGATCTTAAAATAATTATTTGCACAAAAGAAAAGGAAAAGAAATCCGTTTATTCTTTTGGAAAATGAAACTATCATAAGTAGGGATGACAATGGGGTGGGTCTAGGGTCCAAACCCGGTCGATCCGCCCCTGTTTTGGCTCGTCTAGATCCGCCCCATCGGGTCATTGGGGCGGGTAGACCCGTGACCCGTTCTTGAGTGCTCCGGGTCTAGGGTCGGGTCGGGGCTCGGTTGACCCGCCCCAACCCGACCCGCACTACTAACATCTCATGAAACTGCTTTATTACTATAATGATTTATTAATCTTCTTAGATATAAGTGAATATTAAAATGTTCCAATAAATAATCTATATAAGAAATTAAAGTATTAAGGTGCGTCATTGATAATTATACAATAACATAAGTATATTTTTCTGAATTGTTATTGTACACATCATTTTTACTAACTTTCCTTAGACACGTTGTTATTTGTATTTCATGTATTATTTGGTGACAATGAGTCTAAACAAATAAATATATGTAAGTTGGTGCACAATTTTGAATCAATACATGAGACTCATCGAGTTTTGGGGCGGGTCGGATCTACCCTGACCCGTACGGGTCCCGGGTACGGGGAAAATTCCAGACCCGCACCGGGTCTATGGGGCGGGTCTGGGGCGAGGTCTAAATTAAAAATCTGGGACGGGTATGGTGCACTAAAAACCCGCCCCCACCTGCTCCATTGCCATTCCTAAGCGTAAGGCCTCCCGGCACACACACAATGCAATCGCACACTTGGGAGAGATTTCTCCTTATGATAGTCAAACATGCTTGATACACAAAAATCCTTTTGATATTATTATGAGTGAATAGTTTGGAAAACATTCGAAAGTATAATATTAATCTTAGCCAGCATACGTACCATTATAATATACCTACTATAGATACCATGTTAGATAGCAGCTTCTATAACTGTAACGACCCGTAAATTTTTAATAATCTTATTTGTTTTATTTATTTTATTAATTGAATTTTTGTGAAATTTTAAATAATAAAATTTTGAAATAAAAATTTGATATTTGAAATAAGTCTAATTAAACATAGCAAATAGTAAATTTTCTTCAGATAATATGGAAGTTAATTTCATTCTGCAAATTTTATTTCAATTTAAATTTGATAGATTTGATAATACTAAAATGTTTTCCAAACCTGAATTTTTTTCTCCAGAAAATTTGTAAATCATCCTCTGAGCGAGACTTCATATTTCGTTTCTTCAAATTTGGACTTTTATTTGCTCCGTTCACCTTATTTCTGACAAATTAACAGCATTTTTCCAGTACCGTATCGACTTTTAATCGGATGATCGTATCACTAATATTTGCATACCGTTTTGATCGTCTGGTCATGGTGATCTCTGTAGTATATTCGTTTGTGTGTTTTGGAGTCTGCGAAAAGCAGCGAAATCTACGGAAAGATTTTCATATCGGTTTCGTATTAGACCTTTTGCTTCCTTTGTTCATTCGTTGTCCATTAGGTAATGCCAATGGATAAGCCTTTTTATAAATCCAAAAATGAAACTGTTGGCTTTTATGATCCATCACTTCAAATTTATATGCTTTGGTTTCCTCCTCTCTGGTATCATTTTGAAGAATAAAGTTTAATATGTCTTTTAATACAATACTAATTTGCTTTATAGCTTGGCAGCCTACGTCCCCTTCTCTTTTAAAATCCTACCTGCTACTTCCTTTTTAAATTCATCCATGGAAAGAAAATCATACAATTATATCTAAAGCTTATATTTGTTGCTGAAGCTGCTCGTGCACGTCATCCTTCTCCTCGTGGTCTCACCTCCTTCTGGCCGTAGTTCCATGCAACTTCGCCCAACCCTTCGTCGTATGCTAACTCCTCCCTCTTACCCTTGCTTTAGCCAACACCTTCGCCCCGTCTCTCCTCCTCACCCGGCAAACCTTCGTAGTCGCCGAGATCACCGTCCTCCCTCTCAACCTGAAACTCCTGCCCATATTCTCAATAGCAGCTCGATCGACACCCGCCATCTCCTTCCCCTCTCCTCAGTCCGTGCCAAAGTCTTCCACAGCCAATCCGTGCCCTCCGCTCTTGCCATTTCCTCCACCTTGTGCAGCCTGGTTTCACCTCTCTACTACCGAGCAACAGCCCGTTCCAGTCAGTATATATATAAAATTTTATAATACGTAAGTAGTTTACATGTATTAGTTTCAAACGTTGGTTTATATAAATTTTATACTATGTTAGTTTATACAATTTTATGACCATTCAGTGTATATATATGTTGTATAGTATATTAAGTGCGTTTAAATGTTATGTATATATAAGTTTTGTAAAATCTGAATGTTTTTACCTGCTCGGGTTTTGGAAAGCATACGATTTATGTACACGTCAGAGAACAAAAATCTAAAGTTTAATTTTATATATATAGGCAAAGCTATGGTTACATAAGTTATATTATTCATTTAAAGTGCATTTGGTAGTGTAGTTATTGTGTTATACATGTACTGTATATAATATAAAATATATGAGTTAGGTGACATAATAAATATTATAGATATGGATATTTTACATTATACATACATACATACATACATACATACATTTTTCATTATATATATATGCTATATATATTTGTATACGTCAGTTGTTTTCCTATATAAGTTACAGTAATATTTTGCATACGTATTGATATTTTATTTATATACATATATATAGCTGTACTTGTTTTCCTATATACATATATATTATTATAAAATAGTTTATATTGAGTTATACGTACATTTTATCCATTTATTTATAAGGTTTATTATATTATAGGTATATAGTATCTTGAAATAGTTTTATAATAATACAATGGTTTTATTTGAAGAAATTGTTTTAAATCACATATAGGTATATATAGATTTTAAATATGTATTTCATATCTATAAATATGTATTTTCATTGAATATTGGTATTTGGGAGAATTAATAACATAATAATGCATATTTTATGTTAACATCAAAATTGATTTGATTCTTTCTTATCGATTTCCGATCTATCAGTTCGTCCGTCGAATTCATGCCCATCTCACTTTGTTCTGGATTCGTAACTCAATTTCAGGGTCCATGTCAGTGTTCGTATCTATGTCATTTCCTAGTCTCTCTAGCATCGAAAGATGAGCAATCACTCACGATTAATATTTTTATATTTATAAAATTTGATTTCAATTGAAACGGCAATTGAAATATACTGTTGTAGTTATTTACATTGCTATATATATGTTGTTATCTGTATCTGTTCACCTGTGACATCTGACACTATTATCTGTTATTTATATCGATGATATATGCTTGTTATATTATTATCATATCTGTAGTCACTCTGCAAGTTCCCTGTTAGTGTAGAATTCACTATGGGTTGAAATGATACATACCCGAACGATCTTGTAGAATAAGAGAAAATCGTTATGGGTTGAAATGATAGACCCAAGCGATTTTCATTGAATTGAATTTGGGATTGCGGGTTTAAATGATATATACCCGTATATATTTAAATTACGAATTGAAATGATAAATATTCGTATCACTTGACCATAAGATAGAAAATTATATGCAGACACCGTTGGTTTATTTATAAATATTTTGAAATGATTTCTATGGTTTTGGAAAGAAATACATGGTTTTATATAAATATTTATTTTAGTATTATATAAATGTTATTTTATATATAGGTAAATTCTTGATCTAAGCTATGTATAAATTTGTTTAATATAAAATAAGTTTAATAAAAATGTTTTATTTTATTAAAATATAATATGGTTAAGTATTTATTTAAATTATATTTTAATATAGAGTTTATAATGATTTTAATAAATTAAGGTTGAGAAGATGGATTTGAAATTGATTTGAAATTGTATCTAATTTAAGAATTATATTTAATTAAAATCGATTTGGAACTTATTGAATTTGAGATTTTAAAGGATATGATTTTATAACTTGATGCTAGTTTAAAGTGATTAATAAATATTTCAAGTTCGATTTTTATTGAATTTATTAAGTAAATATTTCAAAACTAAATAATAGTAAATTGAATTAAGATATATATAAAATTATCACATTTAGTTTTGAAATTATATAATATTTAAATCTTTGAAATATATATTTTGAAATGGTTTATTTGTGATTTAAATCTGTATTTGAAATTGATATAATTTTGAAAGGTTTATTTAGAAGCTAAATTGGAATTAATGATTTGAGATCTGATTAAATTCGAATTTTTTGGAATTCGAGTTGATTTGTAATTAATTTGTGAAATTTGAGGAAAACAATTTTATTATATATACTATTTTAATATTTAAATCGATTAAGTGGGAAGTATTATGATTTCAAAATATTATGTTTCAAAAGTGTTTTAAATTTCAAGCGTTTAGTTTCGAAAGTGTTATAATTTTAAAAAATGCTACGATTTTGGAAAAGGATATATTTGAAATTGAAATTATATCGTATTTGGTTTTGAAATGAAAATGATATTGTATGGATATGGATTTTGAAATGGATATGATATTCTGGTTTTAAAGTATAAAATGTTTGAAATGACCACGGTGTTATAATAACGTTTGGTTGTTAAAAAGACCGAGATCGAAAATTGTCATACTCTCTGCCAACTCCGAAACCACTTTAACAACTGTGTACGCGGTGGAGATCCCAAAATGAAGTAGGATGGTGGCGACGTCCTATGGAGGTATATACTTAGACCCGACTCACGTGAGTTAGCATAAGGTGGCTAAAACAGGAGCGATTCCAGGACAATGAGGTAGCTCCTCTTATCGGACACACTTCTTCGATACCATTCTGTTACTTTGTGATTGATTTGGTGCACCTTTGATTTTAGGAGTGTGGCTCGAGGGGGCGGTAGTGGCTGCTATGCATTACCACCAGTTCGGATGCGTAATTGGTATATCTACCTTGGCATTGCCTCGTTGTGCCTTGTCACCTACCCTAGCGTGACTTATACGATTTTGTTTTGTACCATACCTATCGAGTGCCCTCTGACGACGCCCAGTACAGGTGAGATTACGGTACTATATAGACTATGGGAATATTTAAAATGTGTTAAGGTGGAAAATGTAAAGCCTTAATGCTATTTTTAAAATATATTATACTTTACTTTAGACATTATTATAATAATGTAAATTACTACATAGTAGATAGTTTAACGGATCCTTAGAGGATGATTATCCCAAACATCCTTTGAGTTACTTGTATTTCAGTTGCTATTTCACTTGAGTTGGATTTATTGATATAAGAATATTAATCCTGACTCGTGTGTTTTATGTTTTGCTTTATGCTCGGGTCAAACTGAGTGGTTCAGCTTTTGAGATCACCTTTGAAGTTGGAGATTCGCTTGGAGATCTAGCTATCTATCCAGCTTATAGATATTCAGTTGATTCTCGTGATGTATTCTGATCTTGTATTTGACTATTGTATTCAAGACTTTTGTTGTATTTTATTTAACTCTGCTATATATATAGTAGCTTTATGAACTACTATTCATTTTATTTCCGCTGCATATTGTATATTACTCCGTGTCTGTGATTCTATGATTTTTTATTTACTGTATATGCTGAGTTTTGCCAAATATAAATTAACAATCTGGTATCTTGAGCAATTCAAATCCGGCATATTTGGATGCGAATGGTTGAAAATATCAAGTCGTTACATTTGGTATCAAAGCTTTGGTTTTAGGCAAAACTCAGCATATAGAGTAGATTTAATTATGGAATCACTTTCGTTCGAGCCTGAATTCCTTCCTCTTTGACTCGGTTTCCATTGAATTTTGGAACGTTCCCCTCGGTTCCAAAATCCATTCTTGTCTCCCTTTTTCGTGTTTTCTAATTCTGGAGTATCCCATAACTCCATTTCGAATGAATTCTATAATAACTCGGCGGTCTCGCCAACCTTCGAATGATTTGTAAAGGGGTGAAGCTCCTTTATAATAGGCATTGATTTACGGGAGATTTCTGTATCCTCAGTTTACGATGCTATCTATCTCCTGCTATGCCTGGATTCCATCTCTTGCGATCGAATGTCGATTTGCCTCGGAATTCTACATTGATCTTATTCTTGAAGTCACTGCCGACCCGGTTAGGGTTGCCCGTTGTTTATATAAACTTATCCATCTTTCTATTTTGTTATTTAATCCTTTTATCTTTGTTTCGAACCTATCTTTGAATCAAAATTCTCTTTGGTTGAGCCCATCAAACTTGAATCCCTAACTTTGTTTTGAAATTCATTCTTGTATCATCGAGCGAAGAAGTGTATTTGCAAATTAATATTAAAAAGTTTTAAATACTTATTGTGTTGTTTGAGTTGTTGATGTTGATTTGGGTTTTCGATCGATTCATCTGATCAACTCTATCGATAGAATTTTCAAAACACTTGAACAGAACAAACTAGCACAAAAATATTTTCAAAATTAGTAAATGAAATAGTTAGGTATAGTTATTTATATATAAGTAAATTTTATGAGATTAAATTGTTAAATGAATTGGTTAACCAATAGATATTATTTGATATTTTTTTTCATTTATTACTTTGTAAATCATTGATTTACTAATATATAAATAAAAGGAATCACAAAACTTGGTTTATAAGTTGATTTGGAAATTTAAATGAATTTAAAGTAAGAATTTGAGAATTTAATTTTCGAAAATTTCAAACTTTGGTTTTAAAGTTTTAAAATGTATTATCTGAAGTATTTTAAATAGAAATTGTTTTCTAAGGAAATTTAAGGGTTTAAATCAGTGCTCTCCTATTTTGTCACTGGAAAATAATTTCGGTAACGACTGCAGCATCATCGACATTCATTTTTGAGTTTCAGAGTGGAGAGACCAATCCGTAGCTTTGCTACACTTTGTTTTGGAAATTAAGTTGATTTGAATTTCTAAAAATATGTCATGATTACAATATATATATATATATATTGGTATATGATTATAAATTTGATTCGATATATGTTTTGTGTGTGTGTGTATTTATCTCTAAATTGTTTGAAGTTAATTGGAAATGTAATTCTTAAATTTATGTAAAAGGTGATTTTAATCATAAATGAAGCCAACATTTTGGAATAAATATATAAACTTGAGTAATTGAATTAAGAAAATTTTACTTATAAAATACTCAATTACATTCCAATATAACTTACCTTCAGAAGTTGAATATGTCATTGAATAATTTACAATGTAAAATGGTATTAAAGGAATTTATAAGTAAAATTTGAGTGGTTATAATAAATGTCATACACTTAATTTTTAGTTATAAAATGTTAATAGAAATAAATAGAATAATAAGTTAATTGAATAATGAATGAGATAAATTGAATAAATTTTGTTTTGAAAGAAACCTTTATGGTATCAAATATTAATAAATTGCAATAAAATCAACTTAATGAATTATCTTGAATTTAAAATCAATTATTGAATATTAATTTATTTAAATTGAAATTTATATGGTTTGAACTAGTTGTTTTACTTTTTTTTTAATTTATTTTTCTTTCTAGTTGTTTCTATTCTCCTAACTCCTTCCTTTTCGGTGAGAAAAAGTTTTGAGTGGGGAAGAGTGTAACGACCCGTAAATTTTTAATAATTTTATTTGTTTTATTTATTTAATTAATTGAAGTTTTGTGAAATTTTAAATAATAAAATTTTGAAATAAAAATTTGATATTTGGAATACGTCTAATTAACATAGCAAATAGTAAATTTTCATCAGATAATATGCAAGTTAATTTCATTGTGTAAATTTTATTTTAATTTAAATCTGTTAAATTTGGTAATAATAAAATGTTTTCCAAACCTGAATTTTTTTCTACAGAAAATTTGTAAATCATCCTCTGAGTGAGACATCATATTTCGTTTCTTCAAATTTGGGCTTCTATTGCTCCGTTCACCTTATTTCTGACAAATTAACAGCATTTTTCCAGTTCGATATCGACTTCTAATCAGATGATCATACTACTAATATATGTATACCGTTTTGATCGTCTGGTCATGGCGATCTTCGTAGTATATTCATTTGTGTATTTTGGAGTCTGCGAAAAGCAACAAAATCTACGGAACAATGTTCATATGGGTTCCGTATTAGAACTTTTGCTTCCTTTGTTCGTTCGTTGTTCATTAGGTAATGCCAATGGACACGCCTTTTTATAATTCCAAAAATGCAACTGTTGGCTTTTGTGATCCATCACTTCAAATTTATATCCTTTGATTTCCTCCTCTCTGGTTTCATTTTGAAGAATAAAGTTTAATATGTATTTTAATACAAAATTATATTGCTTTATAGCCTGGCAGCCTACGTCCCCTTCTCTTTTAAAATCCTACATGCTACTTCCTTTTTAAATTCATTCATGGAAAGAAAATCAAATAATTATATCTATAGCTTATATTTGTCGCTGAAGGTGCTCATGCATGTCGTCCTTCTCCTTGCGGTCTCACTTCCTTCTGGCCGTAGTTCCATGCAACTTCGCCCAACCCTCCGCTGTATGCTAACTCCTCCCTCTTATCCTTGCTTTAGCCAACACCTCCGCTCCGTCTCTCCTGCTCACCTGACAAACCTTCGCAGTCGTCGAGATCACCGACCTCCCTCTCAACCTGAAACTCCTGGCCATATTCTCGTCGGCAGCTCGACCGACACCCGCCATCTCCTTCCCCTCTCCTCAGTCCGTGCCAAAGTCTTCCACAGCCAATCCATGCCCTCCGTTCTGGCCATTTCCTCCACCTCGCGCAGCCTAGTTTCGCCTCTCCACTACCGAGCAACAGCACGTTCCAGTCAGTATATATATGAAATTTTACAACATGTGAGTAGTTTACATGTGTTAGTTTCATACGTTGGTTTATATAAATTTTATACTCCGTTAGTTTATACAAGTTTATGACCATTCAGTGTATATATATGTTGTATAGTATATTAAGTGCGTTTAAATGGTATGTATATATAAGTTTTGTAAAATCTGAATGGTTTTACCTGCTCGGGTTTTGGAAAGCATACGATTTATTTACACGTCAGAGAACAAAAATCTAAAGTTTAATTATATATACAAGCGACGGCTAGCGACGGCCACCTTTTTTAGCCGTCGCTAGGCTCCGTCGCTTTAGGAGCCGTTTCTAGTAGTGAATTTTATTTCTAAGTTGCAATATCTAATTTCTTTTGAGTATAAATTTTTATTTATATTATTAACTAATAAAAAACAATTGTAAAGTTGTTTATTTTCTAGATCCTATTTTTAAGTGATATTAATACTTAGTAAATATTTTTAAAAGAAATACTGAATTTGTAAAAGAAACTTAATTGTCAGATCCTAATTTTAAGCGATGCTAAATTTTAATAATATTTGTAAAGAGGCATCTTCGGTATATATACCAAAAAAGTGTGATAACAAATATATCACAACTATTAATGAAGACTCACATATAAAGGGCAATGCTGGAAGTTCACGGTCGGACCAAAAGTTTGCGCTTGCAAACCAACTATTAATAAAGATATATATACAAAGCTATGGTTACATAAGTTATATTATTCATTTAAAGTGCATTTGATAGTGTAGTTACTGTGTTATATATATACTGCATATAATATAAAATATATGAGTTAGGTGACATAATATATATTATAGATATGGATATTTTACATTATATATATATATACACATTTTTCATTCTATATATATAGGCTATGTATATTTGTATACGTCAGTTGTTTTCCTATATAAGTTACAGTAACATTTTGCATACATATTGATATCATATATATATATATATATAGCTGTACTTGTTTTACTATATACATATATATTATTATAAAATAGATTATGTTGAGTTATACGTACATTTTATCCATTTATTTATAAGGTTTATAATATTATAGGTATACAGTATCTTGAAACAGTTTTATAATAATACAATGGTTTTATTTGAAGAAATTATTTTAAATCACATATAAGCATATATAGATTTTAAATATATATTTCATATCTATAAATATGTATTTTCATTGAATATTGGTTTTGGGAGAATTAATAACATAATAATGCATATTTTCTGTTAACATCAAAATTGATTTGATTCTTATCGATTTCTTATCTATCAGTTTGTCCATCGAATTCGTGCCCATCTCACTTTGTTCTGGATTCGTAACTCAATTTCAGGGTCTGTATCAGTGTTCATATCCGCGTCATTTTCTAGTTTCTCTAGCCTCGAAAGGTGAGCAATCACTCATGATTAATGTTCTTATATTTATTAAATTTGATTTCAACTGAAACGACAATTGAAATATGCTGCTGTAGTTGTTTACATTGCTATATATGCTGTTATCTGTATCTGTTCACCTATGACATCTGACACTATTATCTGTTATTTATATTGATGACATATGCCTGTTATATTATTATCATATCTGTTATCACTCTGCAAGTTCCCTCTTAGTGTAGAATTCACTATGGGTTGAAATGATACATACCCAAACGATCTTGTAGAATAGTAGAAAATCGTTATGGGTTGAAATGATAGACCCAAGCGATTTTTATTGAATTGAATTTGGGATTGCGGGTTGAAATGATATATACCCATATATATTTAAATTACGGATTGAAATGATAAATATCTGTATCACTTGACCATAGGATAGAAAATTATATACAGACACCGTTGATCTATATATAAATATTTTGAAATGATTTCTACGGTTTTGAAAAGAAATATATGGTTTTATATATATATATATTTTAGATATTATATAAATGTTATTTTGTATATAGTTAAATTCTTGATTTAAGCTATGTATAAATTTGTTTAATATAAAATAAGTTTAATAATAAAGTTAGATTTTATTAAAATATAATATGGTCAAGTATTTATTTAAATTATATTTTAATATAGAGTTTATAATGATTTTAATAAATTAAGGTTGAGAAGATGGATTTGAAATTGATTTGAAATTGTATTTAAATAAGAATTATATTTAATTAAAATTGATTTAGAACTTATTGATTTTGAGATTTTAAGGATATGATTTTATAACTTCATGCTAGTTTAAAGTGATTAATAAATATTTCAAGTTTGAGTTTTATTAAATTTATTAAGTAAATATTTCAAAACTAAATAATAGTAAATTGAATTAAGATATATATAAAATTATCACATTTAGTTTGGAAATTATAGAACATTTAAAGCTTTGAAATATATATTTTGAAATGGTTTATTTATGATTCAAATCTGTATTTTAAATCGATATAATTTTGAATGGTTTGTTTAGAAGCTAAATTGGAATTAATGATTTGAGTCTGATCAAATTTTAATTTTTTGGAATACGAGTTGATTTGTAATTAATTTGTGAAATTGGAGGAATTTTTTTATTATATATACTATTTTAATATTTGAATCGGTTAAGTGGGAAGTATTATGATATCAAAATAGTATGTTTCGAAAGTTTTTAAATTTCAAGTGTTTTGTTTCGAAAGTGTTATAACTTTGAAAAATGCTACGATTTTGGAAAAGGATATATTTGAAATGGAAATTATATCGTATTTGGTTTTGAAATGGAAATATATTGTATGAATATGGTTTTTGAAATGGACATGATATTCTGGTTTTAAAGTATAAAATGTTTGAAACGGCCATAGTGTTATAATAACGTTTGGTTGTTAAAGAGACCGGGACCGGAAGTTGTCATACTCTCTGCCAACTCCGAAACCACTTTAACAACTGTTTACGCGGTGGAGATTACAGAATGAAGTAGGATGGTGGCGACGTCCTATTGAGGTATATACTTGGACCCGACTCCCATGAGTTGGCATAAGGTGGCTAAAACAGGAGCGATTTCGGGCCAATGAGGTAGCTCCTCTTATTGGACACACTTCTTTGACACCATTCTGTTACTTTGTGATTGATTTGGTGCACCTTTGATTTTAGGAGTGTGGCTCGAGGTGGGCGGTAGTGGCTGCTATGCGTTACCACCAGTCCGGATGCGTAATTGGTATATCTACACTGGCATTGCCTCGTTATGCAGTGTCACCTACCCTAGCGTGCCTTAAACGATTTTGTTTTATACCATACCTATGACGACACGCAGTATGGGGGAGATTACGGTACTGTATAGACTATGGAAATATTTAAAATGTGTTAAGGTGGAAAATGTAAAGCCTTAACGCTATTTTTAAAATATATTGTACTTTACTTTAGACATTATTATAATTGCGTATATTACTACATAGTAGATAGTTTAACGGATCCCTAGAGAATGGTTATCCCAAACATCCTTTGAGTTACTTGTATATTAGTTGCTATTTCACTTGAGTTGGATTTATTGATATAAGAATGTTAATCCTGACTCGAGTGTTTTGTGTTTTTCTTTACGCTCGGGTCAGACTGATTGGTTTAGCTTTTGAGACTCACCTTTGGAGTTGGAACTTCGCTTGGAGATCCAGCTATCTATCTAGCTTTCAGATATTTAGTTGATTCTAGTGATGTATTCTGATCTTGTATTTGACTATTGTATTCGAGACTTCTGTTATATTTTATTTAACTCTGTTTTATATATAGTAGCTTCATGAACTACTATTCATTTTGTTTCCGCTGCATATTATGTATTACTCTATAGTCTGTGATTCTATGATTTTTTATTTAATGTATATGCTGAGTTTTGCCAAATATAAATTAACAATCTGGTATTTTGAGCAATTCAAATCCGGCATGTTTGGATGCGAATGGTTGAAAATATCAAGTCGTTACAACAACTAAAACCGTAAAGGGCTCGTTTGAGTGATTGGATTTCCAACAAATGGTCCAGTCTAAGGAACTTCCTTTATTCGAAGGGTACGCCTATGGAGGGACGCCACGAGAACCTAACCCGATCTCTACCAACACAAGGCCGGGTTACCTCTGTAACTAGGTAACTAAATGTCACGAGTATGCCATCCCCCGGTCGTAACCGACCTTTACCGAGGCGCCTCAACAACCAGCAACCACATAAGTAAAATAATCTAGGCTCCATACCAGAATACCACTTTTTATCTACATAAGTTAAATATCTAGGCTCCATACGAGATACCGCTTTTTATCCAGAAGGAAATGCACATACCCTGAGGGGCGCGACCTCCATAACCTTGTCGCATCCTTTCTGTTTCGACCATTTCCGAGGTGTGAGGTTCGATGAAGTCTTGTCCCACAAAGCTACGCTTTTCACAAAAGCCATGCTTCGATCAACCAATGATCAACACTTAGCATGCCATATTACCAAGTTGGGAATATATCACTAGTAACCATTAATTACATAACCTCTGAGCTCGTACGTCTCAGAGAAGGGTGTTAAGCTAAGAGAATAAATTCTCCACCACCAACAGAAATATATTTGATAGAAACCAGCTTTATATCTCAAAGTGTAGTGTCAAACATACATCCATACAAGTCCATCCTGGGTCTGAATGGAACCGAAGGCACTTCGTCTAATTAAGGAAAGAAGTCCTTGCAAATCCGGATATCCCGTAATCACGTCCGAACTCCCCATCACATAGGGTAATCTCTATACCGGAGCAATTCAGTGCATAGACAATCAACAGGTAATCCTTTCGTTTTCAAAGTACCCGGTCTCAGACCACCGTCTTCAAATGCAATCCCATTTCGTCGTATCATTATTTGGAATGGGTTTTATGACTCAATGTTCTCTCCAGGCTAATCCGAATAACGAGCGTTTTATAAAAAAACAAATTCAAGTGCCGTCTTAAAGGCCAATATTGATAGTCGGTGTGACGACCCAGAATTTTTGTATATTTGAAATTGGAATATTTAATCAATTTTAAATATTTAAAAGTTAATTTTTAACTTGAATTTCAAATATCAATAATTATTGAATAATTATTTATTGAATTTAATTATCAGAATTGGATAAATTATTGAATCTGGAATTTTAAGCTGGTTAAAAATAGTTTGAAGATTTGGAAAATTTACTTTGATAATATGGACGGTGATAACACTTTTAAATTCAAATTTAAAGATGTCTTGGTTCAGTTTTGAAAATATAACGATATAACGCTAGGAACACTGGACGTTGCATTTAAATTGGGGTTAGGGATTAGAATTATGGACCACGGGATATTTTGTATATCAAAATATAAATTTCAAATCCTTTAGCCACCCTATAAGCAGACCTAGCCTATCTCTATCGTCACCCTTCTCTATGAAGCCACCTCCATCTACATCGCATCTTTTCCTTTATCCTTCAGCCGAACATTTCAGTAAAAAAAAATTATATACTCACGAAAGAAAAACGAGGAAACCCAAATTAATGGCAAACCTAAGAACCCAATACGATCTTCCTTTTTCTTCTCTTTTTAAACGCTGAGCTCCTCAAATCGAATGCAAACCAAAACCCTTAGCTACATCTCGTTTTCCAATCACGAACCAAATCGAGAATATCGAACGCGAGTTCAAAAAAAAAGGGAAAAAAAATCATTCGTCTTCGATTTGAGTGAGCGCCAGCAGGAGGGAAGCTCGGGTCGCCTGGGAATTTAGCCGCGAGGGCATCGCATTGGTGATAAGGGTTTGGGCATTGGAGCTTGAGGAGATGCGCAGGTTCGAGGAGCAGCGTTGACAAAGGTGGCGTGTGCACGAAGTTGCGATTGTTTAGGCTCGTATTGATTGTTAGGGTTCGACGAAGCGACTGTAGTCGGCGCGCGTGCGTGAGAATTTCGCCAAGGCAGAGGGTCGATGGCCAAAGCTCCGTAAGGTATTCTCGATTTTTATTCTATTTTCAATTAAGCATAATTTATAAATGTATGTGTATAAAGGAATTGAATTTTTAGTACAAAGAAAATTAATATGTAATATATATATATATTTTGTTACTGTAAGTTTTATAAAACAAAAAGCTTTTGGAATATATGAATATGTATATATGGTTAAATCCAGATTTTTGGATTTTGTATGAACAGTTATTTATCTATGTACATAAATAAACTGGAATAGAATATATATAAGATTGGTTGAATAAATAGGAATTTTAAAAATGTTGAAGGATTTATATAAATTAGATTTTTATAAAATTTACTTAACTTATTTTTATAGATATTTAGATGTATTTCAAAATGAAAGGAAATAAATATACGTATACATCAATTTCAAATTTCTAGTTAATTTTGAATAAATAGGGATTAATGTGTTAAGTTAGCTTACTTAATTACTTTAGCTTCTAAGAAATTTTGAAAGGAGGAATTAATTTAAAATTTAAAATGCTAGTTAATTAAATTATTAAATGGTAATTAATTGTCCGATTTATAACCAATATTAATAAACCGTATAATATTGTTACAAGGCTCAAGATCGTAATGAGACAAGCTTGGTTGGATTGTGATTGCAAATTTTAATGCAAAGGTGAGTTAATCTCTCTCAGTTAATTTAATTTTAAATTTAAATAATTAAATTTAAATAATTAAATTTAAATAAATGTTTGAATGGTTGAATCGATTGATGTGCTATAGTGTGGTAATTTTGGAATTGGAATATTATTGTGCTAACATCTTTGGATGCAGGGAAAACAGGTTGGATGAATCCAACTGGATCCCTCACATTTATTATTTAATAATTCTCTGTTGTGATTACTTGATATTTGTAACAACTCGGTATTTCACATCAATTGATAATCGACATTAAACGATTAATATTATTGCTTATTGCTAATTGAAGTTTTGATTTTTAAAATTGAGTTACAATTCTTTTAAAAATTGTTAAAAAGAATTGTGGGCTTTGAAAATTAAATAGTGGTCCATGTTTTTTTAATTGGGCCGTGATAATTTTCAATACAAATAACCGGCCCCCTTTATTGTTTTCGTTCAAAACCTAAAACCATCGAATGAAAATTAATGGCGGCCCCCTTTTCATTTCTTGTTCGTCCCTCTTCTTCGTTCGTCTCCAAAACTAGGGGCTTCTTCGATCGATCGCTTCTGGAACTCGAAGCGCCAACTTCAACGGCCCCTTCATCTTGCTCGTGGCTGCGTCGATCGATGATCTCGTGCTCGGCTTCTTCTAAATTTGTCGACAAGGTGAGTGCTACCACTCAAATCTAATTTGAATTTCAGAGATTTTTGAATTGGGGTTTTAATTGAAGGTTCGAATCCCTTTGATGTTCGTTCGTATTTATGTATATGTTGAAATTGTCTTCGGCCTTCTGATTATTTTACGGAAGTGAGTTATCTGACTTTTTAAATTTGTATACTTTCGTCATTTGATTTGCTCGGACATTCAACTTTGTTTCGTCGTTGATGATTTTTATTTGCCTTGGATTCTATTATCGACGGCTTAGAATAGTTAAATGATTCTATAGCTTGAGTACAGTGTAATGTAAACGGAAAATGACTTTGAGTATTTTTCTGGTGGCATCGGCATTAACGTGAATCTTATTTCTGATTTCTCTTTGATTTCTGACTTTGGTCACTTGTTTTGTGGACTTTCGGTTAGTCGAAAATGCTGTGCTTCGGCCTTGATTTTTTTGTGAACCTGTCACCTACTTGTTTTAGCCGTCTTCGACATTGGCTCGATTTTTCAATTTGAAACCGCAGTTCCATTTCCCTGTAGCATACTGTGGCTTGCGATAATGTTGTCCTTGACTTGAGATTCTTCACTGCCTGTATTTGTGTCATTCTGGACTTACACGGCTTCAACTTGAATATGTCTGCATTCATGGTCAGTGGTGCACGGTTATGAGTAGTTTGTAGTTTGCATTTATGTCATGTAGTTGCATACTTTGACTTCACTGAGTCTCTGGATGGTTCATTGCCACTCACTGTTGCACTTGTTCATTTGCACTGCTTCATCAGTTCACATTGATCTATTTCTTGTCATGTTGTTTGCAACTCTGTCACCTACACTTGCATTGCTGTTTGGTCTGACTATCTTGTATTCATGTACACTGCATTGTGTATATTCATGATGTTTGTCGCTGTTGCAGTCGCTATGCATGTTTTCCTGTGGTTGATCATCCTTTCTGTTTGCTTTGGCTTCATTGACTTCGGCCATATGTGTTCATCTGCACTTGTTGTTAGCATGTGCATTGTGTTGTTTGTTGTGAAGTTGTGCACTTGCCTGCACTTGTACTTCTGGTTCTTCATGCATGTTCTACTTGTATCATTGCACTTTGCACTATCCTTTGTTCTATATATATTTGCTCCTTCGAGTCAATGTACATGTCACTGTTGCATTTTGCATTTTGTCTGCACTTTCACTTGAACTTTTGGGACTTGTGGTTTGAGCCCTGTTGTCTGCACTTGTATACTCTCCATTTTGCATACTAGATTGTATTGAGCTCGACATGCTTTATGTTGCAGTCATGTGCTGTTGAGTTGTTGTTTGGAAATTTGCTTGTGTGATTTTGACTATTGTCTGCACTGTCCACTTGTGTATTGCATTTGACATCCATGATCTTCACTCTGGTTGGTATGCATTTTTGCTGCAATCTTCGTTGAGCTTATACACCATGTTGCATGCATTGAGTAACTGATTATTGGTCGAGACTTGTTCTAGTTGTCGAGACCGTTTTTTCCATACTTGCACATTTTTAAGTGTACCTGTGTTGAATCCAGTTTTCAAAAACTTGGGTTTGACCTTGTGCTCGTGTCGTGATTTTAAATATATTTCACCTGAGTTGAACCCGTCTTTTTATTTTGGGTTTGACCTTGTGCCCGGTTGTGTACATCGTTACTGTTGTGGCAAGGCAGTGCACGCAAGCGTGAACTGCAGCCACACGGAATTGAGTTTTTGGGTACATTATCACTATAGTGGCAAGGCAGTGCACGCAAGTATGAACTGCAGCCACACGGCTTGGCTTTTATGTTATTCTATCTTTCTTTGATTTATTGATCTTTTGCATATTCTATATGCTATAGTGGCGAGGCAGTGCACGCGTGCATGTACTGCAGCCCTACTCGAATTTAATGTTTTAATTGATATTTCAATGGTTTGAACTGTTTTGTTTATTCAATTCAATATTCTGATTTGGTTTAATTTGCTGATTTGTTTTTTAACACTGTTACGTGTTATATTTATCGTTATCCGATTTCTTTATTTAAGGATCGGATAGACGAGATTTATTGTGACTGTCGTCTAATTGCTATTTAATTATTATTGCTTCTGTGCACTAATAACTGAGTTTGAATTAGACTGACCCGAGTATTATTTTCTTTTGAATTTAATACTCGGGTCAGACCGAGTATTTACAGGTTGTAGATTTTTAGCTTTGGGTTGCTGCTTGAGCTATGAAGACTTTTCATATCTTTTGGAGTTGTCGTGTCAGAATCTAGGTTCATATGTATTCATGTATATTAGTCGATAATGTACTTGTATATATAACTTCCTGAGTCGACTGTTGTAGTTATATCATATGTACCGTGTCAAATGTATTGTAACTGACATCAGTTATTCTATATATGAGACTTTTTGTTTTATCTATGTTCCGCATTTATATTATCTGTGTTATTATTTTATATTTACTGTTCTAAACTATTATGAACCATCATAGTTCGTTTTATACTGGAATTAGGGAATTTCGATGGGAGAAAATAAATCAGAGATGAAAAAAGAAAGAATATATATATTTATATACTACTCCTACCGAGATAACCAATACTAGTGTAAGGCCTAACTACTGATGGCCGCTCCTCAACAGCCTTATTCTCCGTGCTAGTTGACAGCATTACACCGTAGTGTTCTTGGCTAGCGTGGGTATAGAGGTGGGGCGTCACAGCTTGGTATCAGAGCTTGGGGTTTAGAACAAATATAAAACATAACTTAGATGGAACATATGTTACAACTATTTGTCGATATTTTATCTCTCATCTTTGCATATGATTATCTTTGATTGTTAGGTATGAATTCCTAACGCTTATTCATGTGCCTTTGATTTTAATTTCGTGAAAGTATTTTGGCTTCGGCCTCCGTTTGCTTTGCGAACTCAGGTTGGATTTTTGATGATGAGGATTTTGATTCTTGTGTTTTCGGCTTTGATTTGATTTAGCCGATGATTGATTTTGTTCGAATCTCAGCGATTTTGAACTTGATATTTTATCTTTTCCTCGGCTTGATTTCCATTCGACTTTGGTCACTTTGTTTTTGAGAAATTGCTAAATTCTTGATTTCCAAGACTCTGACTTTGTTTGCCGTTAAATCCTTTGATGATGATGTTGAATCATTTTGTACTCTATTATGGCCATTAATTGTTGACTTCGACATTGACTTGATTTTTATTTTTGTTGAAGTCATTTATGCATTTATGCTCGTTCTGCTTTGTTTTTCCAATTGTTAATCGATTCTTCTTTTCCGATTAGTTGTTATCTTCTTTGTCGACTTTGATAACTTCTATTTCTGGAATTTTTGGATATTCCTACTTTGATGGATTTAGAATCGAATTCTTTGGATTTTATTCACGTCTTCGAATGTGAATTTTAGTGAATTGATTTGGTTTCCAAATTTAATCGATTCTTGTTAATTCCCCGATTTGTTGCTATCATTTATTAGCAACTTTGATAACATTTTCTTCAGGATTTTCGTGAACATACCTTTTGATGGATACAATATCGATTTCTTTGGATTCTATTCACATCTTTGTATGTGAGTTCTTGTGATTGATTGTTCCTACAATCATTTTTGTGATTTGTCACTTTAAAAATATAAAGGTTGTCTATACTAGTAGTAAATATCAAAACCCTTTTCCAAACGATTTGAAAACTATTTTACTACAAAGCTCTTTTACTAAACCGTTTTCCAATCTATTAGTATATACTAACCTTTAACTCACTCGTATGAGAAATCTAATTAAACGACTTAGTAAAACGAGTGGTATATAACGCTTGTGTTTACTTCGCCGGTTAATTCTTGGACTTATTCGATTGAATCTCTTGTGACAATTTTCTAGTGAAGATTTACAGTTTGTTCGTAAATATTTAAGTTAAGCAAGTGGTTATGGGACATGAAGCTAAACTTTTATATTTACTAGCTTAGTGTAATTGACACTTCTCGTTGATCTTGACGATCATTTTATGAATTAGACTAGAAATTGCGCGATGTCTCTTTCATTGCAAGGTTAGGCTAGACACCACTTGTGTGATTCCACTCACACATACCTTTTTGCTTTTTGGTTAGCCTAAACACCATTAGTGTGATTCCATTCACACATACCTTTTTGTTTGCGAGGTTAGGCTAGACACCATTTGTGTGATTCCATTCACACATACCTTTTTGCTTTTTGGTTAGCCTTGACCTCATTCGGGTGATTCAGACTCACCCATATGGGGTAGCTCCCCATGGTCTTCGGACCGTCATGTGATAGGCCTCTTTCCCTTTTTCTGTGATTTCTGGATTTCTTGTGTTGATTTCTGAATTTATGTCATTGACTTGTTATGAGTACAAGTTTCGGGTATGATGCCCCCTTTGGATCTTTGAGAAGATTCTTGTGATATTGATTGATCTCTGGATGATTATGACGATCATCTTTGTGCTTTAGACTAGCAATTGTGTGATTTCATTCACACATACCTTTTTGCTTTTTGGTTAGCCTAGACACCATTTGTGTGATTCCATTCACACATATCCTTTTGCTTTCTGGTTAGGCTAGACACCACTTGTGTGATTTCATTCACACATACCTTTTTGCTTAGCCTAGACACCAT
Source organism: Allium cepa (assembly GCA_030765085.1). Taxonomy (NCBI): domain Eukaryota; kingdom Viridiplantae; phylum Streptophyta; class Magnoliopsida; order Asparagales; family Amaryllidaceae; genus Allium; species Allium cepa. The sequence continues at coordinate 395,742,315 of CM060943.1, read as the reverse complement.
TTGTGTGGTTCCATTCACACATATCCTTTTGCTTTCTGGTTAGGCTAGACACCATTTGTGTGATTCCATCCACACATATCTTTTTGCTTTTGGTTAGCCTAGATACCATTTGTGTGATTCCACTCACACATACTTTCTTTTTGTCTGCGAGGGAGACTAGACCCCGCTTTTGTGATGTTTCACCATCACATATGCGTTACACGTGTTGGTGAGTTTTCATGCTCATGTGTAGGTGAGTTTTCATACTCTCATTTGAGTTTTCATACTCCCATTTGAGTTTTCATACTCTCATTTTGTGATTTTCTGGATTTCTGGTGTAGTCTTCTGGAACTCGTGCTTCACCAATTTTCGTGATTTCTATTGATAAGTTTTATCAATTTTTGTGCATTGGTGAATTCTTCTGTCATTGACTTGTTATGAATACAAGTTTAGGGTATGATATCCCTTTCTATCTTTGAAAAGATTCTTGTGACATTTTTGATGAATGAAAATCCATTGGTATTATATTTTGATGCCAATTATTTTGATGAGATTTTGACGTACTAACTTCAGTAACCGTCAATTTTGAATAAATTTTCAAGCGGTTATCCCGCAATGCCGATTTTGTTGTCCGTTTTTACGGTATTTTAAGAAGTGAAAATTTCCTTGTCGAAGTTGCTACTGATGTTGTTGTTTTAATCACGTGCCTTAAAAATTTGTTATTTTTAAATTTGTTTCAAAATATAAATTAAAATTGTTTTCAAAATTTTTACGATTTGCGCTTTCAAAAGAATGAGGAAGCGAATTAAACGTTTCAGTAAAATCGAGGACTATGGCTCCTTTCTTTTGCTGATTCGCTTAATTCCGTACTTGTTCGTTTGAGAATGTAAATTATTATTTTTATAAAATAAATGAAAATTGTTTTCAGAAGTTTTACAGTTTACGCTTTCAAAATAATGAGGAAGCGATTTAAACGTTTCAGAAAAATCAAGGACCATGACCCCTTTCTTTTACTGATTCGCTTAATTCCGGACTTGTCCGTTTGAGAATGTGAAATGTTATTTTTAAAATACACAATTTTGCACTTTCAAGGAAACGATGAAGCGAATTAAACGATTTAGTAAAAATCGTGGTTATGGGTCATGTGCGTTTGCTATTTCGGTTAATTCCGAACTCGTTAATTAAAAAAAAATTGTGATTTCTGATTATCGTTTTTGATAATCGGATGTTGGTGATTCCTAATTATCGTTTTTGATAATTAGATATTTCTTGTTTCTGATTATCGCTTGTGATAATTAGATATTTGAGATTTAATTATCGTTTGTGATAATTAAATATTTGTGATTTAAGATTTGATTATCGTTTTGATAATTGAATATTTGCTGATTTGAAATTTGATTACCGTTGTGGTAATTCCTGATTATCTGTTTGAAATTAAATTTTGTAGAGAATTTGAGAATTTCTTTTATGCAATTAAAAGATTTTCTTTGGTGTTTATATTGTACTACGCCGGTGTACCGGCTCAATTCTCTGCTATTCATGACGTTTTCCACGTCTTCCAATTACGGAAATGCCTTGGGGATTTCCGATTTTTATTCTTGAGCACCCTTCTATTCACATCACTGTTTCAGATTGCACTTAGGAATCCAGAGAATTGATCGGGCAAACACGTTCAGGCTTATTCTTTCATGCTCTATATGGTGAACTTCCTATTTCGAATTTCTTCATCTTGTGATGATATGCTCTTATGGTTGTTACGTTTTGTCCGCTTATTCCTTATGATTGCGAGGACGTAATTTCTTTAAGGAGGGGAGTCTGTAACAACCCGGTATTTCGCATTAATTGATAATCGACATTAAACGATTAATATTGTTGCTTATTGCTAATTGAAGTTTTGATTTTTAAAATTGAGTTAAAATTCTTTTAAAAATTGTTAAAAAGAATTGTGGGCTTTGAAAATTAAATAGTGGTCCATGTTTTTTTAATTGGGCCGTGATAATTTTCAATACAAATAACCGGCCCCCTTTATTGTTTTCATTCAAAACCTAAAACCATCGAATGAAAATTAATGGCGGCCCCCTTTTCATTTCTCGTTCGTCCCACTTCTCCGTTCGTCTCCAAAACTATGGGCTTCTTCGATCGATCGCTTCTGGAACTCGAAGCGCCAACTTCAACGGCCCCTTCATCTTGCTCGTGGCTGCGTCGATCGATGATCTCGTGCTCGGCTTCTTCTAAATTTGTCGACAAGGTGAGTGCTACCACTCAAATCTAATTTGAATTTCAGAGATTTTTGAATTGGGGTTTTAATTGAAGGTTCGAATCCCTTTGATGTTCGTTCGTATTTATGTATATGTTGAAATTGTCTTCGGCCTTCTGATTATTTTACGGAAGTGAGTTATCTGACTTTTTAAATTTGTATACTTTCGTCATTTGATTTGCTCGGACATTCAACTTTGTTTCGTCGTTGATGATTTTTATTTGCCTTGGATTCTATTATCGACGGCTTAGAATAGTTAAATGATTCTGTAGCTTGAGTACAGTGTAATGTAAACGGAAAATGACTTTGAGTATTTTTCTGGTGGCATCGGCATTAACGTGAATCTTATTTCTGATTTCTCTTTGATTTCTGACTTTGGTCACTTGTTTTGTGGACTTTCGGTTAGTCGAAAATGCTGTGCTTCGGCCTTGATTTTTTTGTGAACCTGTCACCTACTTGTTTTAGCCGTCTTCGACATTGGCTCGATTTTTCAATTTGAAACTGCAGTTCCATTTCCCTGTAGCATACTGTGGCTTGCGATAATGTTGTCCTTGACTTGAGATTCTTCACTGCCTGTATTTGTGTCATTCTGGACTTACACGGCTTCAACTTGAATATGTCTGCATTCATGGTCAGTGGTGCACGGTTATGAGTAGTTTGTAGTTTGCATTTATGTCATGTAGTTGCATACTTTGACTTCACTGAGTCTCTGGATGATTCATTGCCACTCACTGTTGCACTTGTTCATTTGCACTACTTCATTAGTTCACATTGATCTGTTTCCTGTCATGTTGTTTGCAACTGTGTCACCCGCACTTGCATTGCTGTTTGGTCTGACCATCTTGTATTCATGTACACTGCATTGTGTATATTCATGATGTCTGTCGCTGTTGCAGTCGCTATGCATGTTTTCCTGTGTTTGATCATCCCTTCTGTTTGCTTTGGCTTCATTGACTTCGGCCATATGTGTTCATCTACACTTGTTGTTAGCATGTGCATTGTGTTGTTTGTTGTGAAGTTGTGCACTTGCCTACACTTGTACTTCTGGTTCTTCATGCATGTGCTACTTGTATCATTGCACTTTGCACTATCCTTTGTTCTATATATATTTGCTCCTTCGAGTCAATGTACATGTCACTGTTGCTTTTTGCATTTTGTCTGCACTTTCACTTGAACTTTTGGGACTTGTGGTTTGAGCCCTGTTGTCTGCACTTATATACTCTCCATTTTGCATACTAGATTGTATTGAGCTCGACATGCTTTATGTTGCAGTCATGTGCTGTTGAGTTGTTGTTTGGACATTTGCTTGTGTGATTTTGACTATTGTCTGCACTGTCCACTTGTGTATTGCCTTTGACATCCATGATCTTCACTCTGGTTGGTCTGCATTTTTGCTGCAATCTTCATTGAGCTTGTACACCATGTTGCATGCATTGAGTAACTGATTATTGGTCGAGACTTGTTCTAGTTGTCGAGACCGTTTTTTCCATACTTGCACATTTTTAAGTGCACCCGTGTAGAATCCAGTTTTCAAAAACTTGGGTTTGACCTTGTGCTCGTGTCGTGATTTTAAATATATTTCACCTGAGTTGAACCCGTCTTTTTATTTTGGGTTTGACCTTGTGCCCGGTTGTGTACATCGTTACTGTTGTGGCAAGGCAGTGCACGCAAGCGTGAACTGCAGCCACACGGAATTGAGTTTTTGGGTACATTATCACTATAGTGGCAAGGCAGTGCACGCAAGCGTGAACGGCAGCCACATGGCATGGCTTTTATGTTATTCTATCTTGCTTTGATTTATTGATCTTTTGCATATTCTATATGTTGTAGTGGCGAGGCAATGCACGCGTGCGTGTACTGCAGCCCTACTCGAATTTAATGTTTTAATTGATATTTCAATGGTTTGGACTGTTTTGTTTATTCAATTCAATATTCTGATTTGGTTTAATTTGCTGATTTGTTGTTTAACACTGTTACGTGTTATATTTATCGTTATCCGATTTCTTTATTTAAGGATCGAATAGACGAGATTTATTGTGACTGTCGTCTAATTGCTATTTAATTATTATTGCTTCTGTGCACTAATAACTGAGTTTGAATTAGACTGACCCGAGTATTATTTTCTTTTGAATTTAATACTCGGGTCAGACCGAGTATTTACAGGTTGTAGATTTTTAGCTTTGGGTTGCTGCTTGAGCTATGAAGACTTTTCATATCTTTTGGAGTTGTCGTGTCATAGTCTAGGTTCATATGTATTTATGTATATTAGTCGATAATGTACTTGTATATATAACTTCCTGAGTCGACTGTTGTAGTTATATCATATGTACCGTGTCAAATGTATTGTAACTTACATCAGTTATTCTATATATGAGACTTTGTGTTTTATCTGTGTTCCGCATTTATATTATCTGTTTTATTATTTTATATTTACTGTTCTAAACTATTATGAACCATCGTAGTTCGTTTTATACTGGAATTGGGGAATTTCGATGGGAGAAAATAAATCAGAGATGAAAAATGAAAGAATATATATATTTATATACTACTCCTATCGAGATAACCAATACTAGTGTAAGGCCTAACTACTGATGGCCGCTCCTCAACAGCCTTATTCTCCGTGCTAGTTGACAGCATTACACCGTAGTGTTCTTGGCTAGCGTGGGTATAGAGGTGGGGCGTCACAATATTCTATGAGGAATATATTGGAATATTTAATGTTATGATTTGATTGGATATATCGGGGTATAATGAATTACCAAAAATATATAAATTGTATTTTGGAAAGAAAATAAAGGAAGTAAAGTTGGAGACGAAATAATCTTAGAAAATTTAATAAAATTAGAATGGATTGAAAAGAAATAGAAGTATGTCAAGTACCAATTAATAACTTCGAGTATGAAAATAAAAGAGTTTGAATAAATAGAAATTAATGAATTGTAAAATTATGTGATATTAATACAAATGAATAAAGAATTACTTTAAAACTTAAAGTTTTAAATTTATTTAAAGGAATAAGAAGTAAATTGAGAAATCTAAATTGGTATTTCAATTAAAAGTATTTTAAATCATAAGTAAGGAATGAAATCTGAAATCAAAGGATTTTGGAATAAATGAAGTAAATTGGAAATCAATTTGGAAATTGATTTAAATGTTTGAAATTGGATATTTGGAAGAATAAATTCAAGGTGGGAATGAGAAAAATTGTTTAAAAGTAAATAGCGATTTATTTTTAAAGGTTGTGAAGAGAAGTATATTTCTCTGGATAGCCAAGTATGTTTTCAAAGTGAGTTTTAAAATAAGATACAGGTTTTAATGTTGTTTTACAAAGTATGTTCTTGGAAATTTATTATTTCTAAATGTTAACTTCTAAAGTAAATAATTATCCAAATCTATTACCGTAGTAATAATTTATAAAGAGTGACTTAGTAATTTTGTTTTAAAGGTGAAAATCTAGTTTATATTTATAAAGTAACCTTGTTTTCAAATATTCATATAGTATATATTTTTAATCGATTATTGAAGTAGTTTTAATTATTTAAAGTAAATTCTAAAGTAAGTAATTTGTTAATCTATTATCGTAATAATTATTTAAAGAATGATTTGGTATTTTGTTTAAAGAAGAAAATCTAATGTATATTTATAAAGTAAACTTATTTCAATTTGTTTCTAAAGTATTATTTTAAATTAAGTACTAAAGTAAAATTTTCTAAATTAAATGTTAAACATATTTTATAATTAAAGTGTTTTGAAATTATTTTAAAAATCTTAAATTTTGTGCTTGGTGATCCTAGTGGGAATAGAAATATTTGGAATTTATTCTGAGAAAGGAAGGTAGTTCGAAAACTGTTTTCAAAGGGGTTTGAAAGTGGAAATACATCTTGTAAATAAATTTTGAGATAAATAAATAATTTGGAAGATTATTTAGTGGTTGATGATTGTTTGTGAATATTAATTGATAGTTAAATAACCGACTATCAATATTGGCCAAATGCGTTGATCGTTTCGAAGAGACCGGGATCGAGATTAATTTCTTGAAAACCACTTCGATCCGGTTTGTACGTTTCGTGAAAACGATTTTGGATTCGAAGATGGAGCAGTGAAGTGCAAGGGCTAATCGCTACTAATCCTGAGGATATTTCCAAAATGGATGTGGTAGGAGTAGTGCCTTCGGTTCCGTTCGAACCCGGGACGGACTTGTATGGATGAATGCTTGCGAAACATCGTCAGGTGGACGATGGGCATTCTAAGGGATATGTTCTAAAAGGGTAACGCTTAGCCTCAAGCCTCATCAAATGGGAATGACTGAAAATCAGGGGTTATGCAGCAAGGCTAGGTGGGTAGCACCCAAGCAGGGTGAGGTCATTCCAGTCTAGATGTCCCTTTTTATTTCGGCTTAGTGGGCGGTTGTTGAACCCAACCGCGGGGTGATCTCACTCGGGATTATCCAGTAAGGGGTAGTCCCGGCCTTGTGTTGCAGGGGAGAGGGCGTACTCCTCGGTACGGTGATCTAGGCCCCGTACTGTGACAGGTGGTACCCCAGTGCCTAGTCATTAGTTGAAAATCCATTCTCCCTACGTGCCTTGTACGAGTTTTGTTTGTATTACCTACATTGTGGCTAGTAGCTGGAATTTAATCATGTAACAATTTTGGCTATTTTATAAGTATTTGTATATAGACCCTATTATAATATCAGAGGATTTCTATAAAAATCGTTTTAGCTTTAGCTATCGTAAGGTAAAAACTCGACATGTTTATTTGTGGCGTGGTCTTACGAGATGCTTTTATTTTCAAAGGATTTTTGAAACTTTAATAATCTATTGGGTGTGATTTTCTCACGCTGGTATTCCAGACTGACTCGGGTGTTATTTTACTATAATGCTCGGGTCAGACCGAGTATTATAGGATACAGGTTTTGATGCTGTGGAGCTCAGGAGACGTGCTGGACGACGATGCGTATTCTCGTACTTGTTTTATATATATATTCTGCTGTTTGAGTTGTTGTGTATCCATTGTATGATATTGGTGTTGAGCTACGATTGATGTACTCTGATGATGTAATATACAAACAGAAATATTTGATGTTGAGTAAAGATTATTTATTATCTATTATATTTTATTCCGCTGCGATGGTTAGATTCTGTTGTTGTTTTCTATTTTCTTCTCCTACCTCTTCTTCTTTAACCCAAATGGTTCGTATTTCTGTACAACTTGAGTTGATTTAGGAAAGAATAGTGTTGACTCAAGGGGTACGGATTTGCGGGTCATTACACTTGGTATCAGAGCGAGGTTGGTGATAACCTTGGCTCTGGTGGGAAATTACTCAAATAGAGTCAATAGTACTCTAGAATGTGTTTGAGCGTATTAATAAATATGAGCGCGTATTTGTTAGTGAATATAAAATGGTTTTATATTGTGTTGATTGGTTTATTGAGTGGTTTATGGATTCTGGTCAATACGAGTAATTAACATTATTGATAGGGATCTCTAAACACTTGAATAGAACAATTCGACACAGTATCGTTTCAAAATAGGGTAAATGAAATAATTTTACCCAAATTATTTTTCTATATGAAAGATATAATTTTTGTAAAGTATTATAGTATTTGGATGCTTGATTGTTAAGGAATGATAATATTAAATTATTAACACTATTGTGTAGAAATTGAATAAGAAATTGGAACTTATAACCAAAGTTGAGGAAATAAATTTATATAACAAAATGGAATTGGAAATATAGATTATAAATGTAATTTATAAATTGAAATAAACTTCATATACAAATGAGATTTGTTAATGTAAACTGTAAAGGTGATTATAATTTTGAGATAAAATTTCAGAGAATGTTTGAACATAGATTTAAAGGAATTGCAATTTGAAATTTTTTGGAAAAATTTAAATTCCTTTGGGTTTGAAAACAGTTTCCAAAAGATTTGGAGTAATAGTATTATTTTGGAAATATTTTGAGTTGTATTTGAAATCTTGTGAGATTTGGAAATTTAAAATATTTGAAAGGTTGTTATAGGGATAAAAGCACTAAACTCTCTGTGGTCGCTGGAAAATAATTCCGATGATGATCGCGACATCATCGGTGTTCATTTTCGAGTTTCCAAGAGAAGAATTGCTACCTCAATATTTTAAATTGGAATTGTTGCGAATTGGGTTTGGTTTTGAAATTTAAAGGGATAGTTGAATTTGCCAAAGGATTTTGGATGTAGTTGATTTCGAAGGTGATTTTGAAATTTTGGGAAATCGTTTAAACTCTGGAATCTTATTTAAAAATGTTATGGAATAATTAAATATATACCGGCTAAAAAAATGTATAATCCCATGTTAAAAGTGAAATAAATAAGCCAAAATTAAATTGTTTATATTGGAAATGAATAAAATCTAAAACTTAGATTAATAAATAGATTGAATTTCAGTAAAATAGTTAAAGTGATTTCTGAAATAAAAAAATCAAATATTGGGTATAAAATTTGAATAAACCAATAGATAATTAATTAATTAATGAAATTGGAAATGAACTCGAGTATAAATGAATTCAGTTTGGATTGTTGGTGAATTAAATGTAATTGGAAGTGTAGTCGAATAAAATAGAATTAGATTATAACAATGATGGAATTGAAAAAAATTCTGATGAGATAAGTTATAGAATCATAACTTGAATGGAGTGGGAAAAATTAATAAGTGTATGACTTATAAAACAAAAGCCTGCAAGAGAAGTAATAAGCCTAAATAAATTTGTTGGGTATTTTAGAATTAAAAAAAAAATCCAAATCTGAGAGATAAAATAAGATTGGATAATAATAGTAATGGTTTGAATTGCAAATAAACTCAAATGAGTAGAAATAAATTGGAAATGGCCTTGTATTAATAAAATTGAATTAGTCTTGTTATTAGTGAATAAGTTTAGAAATAAATTGAGAAGGTGAATTAAAATTTAAAATGGATAAAGAGAATGGACAAATTGAATTAGATGGAATTTGATGAGAATCAAATAGAATGACAAGCAATTTAAATTAGTAAGCAATTAGAATTGAAGATGAATATTGAAATCTGATTAAAGTTGTGTATGTAGAGTAAGATGAAGTCGAAGTAATTGTTCGAAGAAAATTAAAGATAGGAAAGTTTGCAAATAAACTTTTATTTAAGGCTTAAATAAATTAGTAAGTGAAACTAATTCAATATTCAAAGTGGGAGCCAAATTGAAATTGAGCTTGTTTGGATTAAAAATAAATCAGATGAGTATATTAACTGAATTAAATTTGTAAATGAAGTTTGATTTGGATTAGAATTAAATTCAAATAGAAAATGAACTTGGATAGTTGAAATACTAACAAATCGAATATGGATAATATAAATAGAGCTCGACACATATATTCTGAATGCTGCTAGGTGAAATTAAAAAAAAACGAATTGAAACAAAAATGGTTTAAGTTGTGAATAAATTCCATTCAAGTATAAATAAATGGAATATGACTTCGAAATATTAATCAAATGAGTTTGGGTTATAGAATTAGAAATGAAATGCATGTGAAGGGCTGTGAATAAATTGGATATGAGATGAAATTAAATAGAATAATGAATCGGGATTTAATTGGCATAGTTATCAACTAAAATTGATAAGGAAGCGAATAAAAGCAATTGAATTAGTTATGTAAATCATATGCTTATGAAAATTATTGTGGGTGTATTGCTTATAAAAATTATATGTTTAGTGCATATTGCTTATGTTATGCATGTGTTTAGGCAATTGAAATAAAGTGAAAAGTTGATAAACTTTGTATATTTGACACTGACATGTTTAAATTGAGTAAGTACAGGTTTTTGGAAGCCGTTGATTGGTTTTGCCTGCGCTAATTGCTTAAATAAATAGCTGCTTGCTTTAAAATGCTAAATAAGGTACGCCTACGCAATACAAATAGGAAATATGAACTGTTTTTCTGTTTTCCGACCGTGTGGGTCGATGTATATATATTTATATCTCTTGTCAAATTGCAAAAGCACCTCCGTACAAAGGAGACTCTGCCAAAAATTTTCGAAAATTTTGGGAGTTAGAAATTTTTTGACTCTTTTGAAAATTTCCACTAATGACAAATGGTTTAAACTTGTTAAGCAAATAGAATTATAATTGAATGTTGAAACCTAATTTAAATTGTATAAGTAAAGTGTGATGAACTGAAGAACTGTTCAAAGAAACTAAGAAGAAAAAGTTTGCAAATAAACTTTTATTTAAGATTTTAAATAAGTTAGTAAGTAAACTAATAAAAGGTAATTAGATTTGGAATTTACTAGTAAATTGAAGCAAATTGAAACTTATATAGAATTGAAATTCAACTTGAATATAAACTTCAGTAGTGAAGTAAAAAAATTAATGTAAGAAGTGTATAAAATAATTATATTAAACTTAAGAAATGAAGGTGAAATTCTTAAGTAAGTTGGCATTGAAAATATGCTAAGTGAATAATTGAATAGAGATTTAAAACTGGAAGTATTGACAAGGGAAAATTGTGCATGAGTGTATGACAATCAAAATAAATGTGAATAAAGAGGAAATTGATATAATTGATAATCAATTGAGGCAAATACGTAGGATGTACGTATATTATTCTATTCGCATAGCTATTTGATCCAGATTTCGAGCACAGAATTTCGAGATAGTTATATCTTTCCAAGTTAGGATTTTTTCACTCGATTTTCAACGGTGAACCTAGATATGGAATTTTGATTGATGCTGTAAATTCTCTATCATAGTTATGACTATGCAAGGAGAATGACGGTTTCTCATCAGGAAACCAGATTTGAGTCCGCACTAGGAAGTCGGGTGGACGATACTAGTTCGGAAGTGAAATTGTGTGATTAAGTGAGCGATCAGATTGGTATTGCATACGAATGATATAGGTACATCGTACGGGCTTAAATGGGATGAACAGTGAAATTTTGGAAAGAAGTCAAATAAATGATTTTGAATGTTGTGATTATATATTTTTGCCAAACAGGATATGTAGGTATGAATAAGGGAAAAGGAAATTGGTTTTGATTTCAGATAATAAATTAAAATTGCTCGACGAAAAGGTATGTGTTGCTCGACGAAAAGGTATGTGTTTAGATTTCTGTATGGAATTTGATTGGGTTTTTGAATCTAGCCACTTGGCTTTTTGTTTTGTTTTTGGATTTGGGAGGCCGTAGAGCCATTTTGTAGTTGTACCGAGCTAACCGCGCAAAGGAGACGCTGGCGAAATTTTTCGAAAATTTAGAGAGTGAGAAAATTTCGAGGAAATTCTGATAATTTTAAATTTGATTTAAAATTGAAATTTGAATGATTGAGTAAGTAATATTGTTTGTGCTATGGGAAAGATTAGTAAGAATGGTAGTGGGTGTTTTATGAAAAGATAGTGGATATAATGTTGAACAGTTTGGTTTTGGAAAATAGTAATGGGTATTGGATCATTCTTCCTAATTAGTAATTTCGGGGACGAAATTCTTTTAAGGGGGAAGGAATGTGACGATCCAGAATTTTTGTATATTTGAAATTGGAATATTTAATCAATTTTAAATATTTAAAAGTTATTTTTTAACTTGAATTTCAAATATCAATAATTATTGAACAATTAATTGTTGAATTTAATTATCAGAATTGGATAAATTATTGAATCTGGAATTTTAAGCCGGTTAAAAATAGTTTGAAGATTTGGAAAATTTACTTTGATAATATGGACGGTGATAACACTTTTAAATTTGAATTTAAAGATGTCTTGGTTCAGTTTTGAAAATATAACGATATAACGCTAGGAACGTTGGACGTTGCATTTAAATTGGGGTTAGGGGTTAGAATTATGGACCACGGGATATTTTGTATATCAAAATATAAATTTCAAATCCTTTAGCCACCCTATAAGCAGACCTAGCCTGTCTCTATCGTCACCCTTCTCTGTGAAGCCACCTTCCATCTACATCGCGTCTTTTCCTTTATCCTTCAGCCGAACATTTCAGTAAAAAAATAAAAATAAATATACTCACAAAAGAAAAACGAGGAAACCCAAATTAATGGCAAACCTAAGAACCCAATACGATCTTCCTTTTTCTTCTCTTTTTAAACGCCGAGCTCCTCAAATCGAATGCAAACCAAAACCCTTAGCTTCATCTCGTTTTCCAATCTAGAACCAAATAGAGAATATCGAACGCGATTTCAAAAAAAAAAAAGGAAAAAAAAATTGTTTGGTCTTCGATTTGAGTGTGCGCCAGCAGGAGGGAAGCTCGGGTCGCCTGGGAATTTAGCCGCGAGGGCATCGCGTTGGTGATAGGGGTTTGGGCATTGGAGCTGGAGGAGATGCGCAGGTTCGAGGAGTGGCGTTGACAAGGGTGGCGTGTGCACGAAGTTGCGATTGTTTAGGCTTGTATTGATTGTTAGGGTTCGACGAAGCGACTGTAGTTGGCGCGCGTGCATGAGAATTTCGCCAAGGCAGAGGGTCGATGGCCGAAGCTCCGTATGGTATTCTCGATTTTTATTCTATTTTTAATTAAGCATAATTTATAAATGTATGTGTATAAAGGATTTGAATTGTAGTAAAAAGAAAATTAATATGTAATATACATATATATATTTTGTTACTGTAAGTTTTATAAAACAAAAAGCTTTTGGAATATATGAATATGTATATATGGTTAAATCCAGATTTTTGGATTTTGTATGAACAGTTATTTATCTATGTACATAAATAAACTAGAATAGAATATATATAAGATTGGTTGAATAAATAGGAATTTTAAAAATGTTGAAGGATTTATATAAATTAGATTTTTATAAAGTTTACTTAACTTATTTTTATATATATTTAGATGTATTTCAAAATGAAAGGAAATAAATATACGTATACATCAATTTCAAATTTCTAGTTAATTTTGAATAAATAGGGATTAATATGTTAAGTTAGCTTACTTAATTACTTTAGCTTCTAAGAAATTTTGAAAGGAGGAATTAATTTAAAATTTAAAATGCTAGTTAATTAAATTATTAAATGGTAGTTAATTGTCCGATTTATAACCAATATTAATAAACCATATAATATTGTTACAAGGCCCAAGATCGTAAGGCGACAAGTTGGGTTGGATTGTGATTGCAACTTTTAATGCAAAGGTAAGTTAATCTCACTCGGTTAATTTAATTTTAATTTTAAATAATTAAATTTAAATAAATGTTTGAATGGTTGAATCGATTGATGTGCTATAGTGTGGTAATTTTGGAATTGGCATATTATTGTGCTAACATCTTTGGATGTAGGGAAAACAGGTTGGAGGGATCCAACTGGATCCCTCACATTTATTATTTAATAATTTTCTGTTGTGATTACTTGATATTCTATGAGGAATATATTGGAATATTTAATGTTATGATTTGATTGGATATATCGGGGTATAATGAATTACCAAAAATATATAAATTGTATTTTGGAAAGAAAATAAAGGAAGTAAAGTTGGAGACGAAATAATCTTAGAAAATTTAATAAAATTAGAATGGATTGAAAAGAAATAGAAGTATGTCAAGTACCAATTAATAACTTCGAGTATGAAAATAAAAGAGTTTGAATAAACAGAAATTAATGAATTGTAAAATTATGTGATATTAATACAAATGAATAAAGAATTACTTTAAAACTTAAAGTTTTAAATTTATTTAAAGGAATAAGAAGTAAATTGAGAAATCTAAATTGGTATTTCAATTAAAAGTATTTTAAATCATAAGTAAGGAATGAAATCTGAAATCAAAGGATTTTGGAATAAATGAAGTAAATTGGAAATCAATTTGGAAATTGATTTAAATGTTTGAAATTGGATATTTGGAAGAATAAATTCAAGGTGGGAATGAGAAAAATTGTTTAAAAGTAAATAGCGATTTATTTTTAAAGGTTGTGAAGAGAAGTATATTTCTCTGGATAGCCAAGTATGTTTTCAAAGTGAGTTTTAAAATAAGATACAGGTTTTAATGTTGTTTTACAAAGTATGTTCTTGGAAATTTATTATTTCTAAATGTTAACTTCTAAAGTAAATAATTATCCAAATCTATTACCGTAGTAATAATTTATAAAGAGTGACTTAGTAATTTTGTTTTAAAGGTGAAAATCTAGTTTATATTTATAAAGTAACCTTGTTTTCAAATATTCATATAGTATATATTTTTAATCGATTATTGAAGTAGTTTTAATTATTTAAAGTAAATTCTAAAGTAAGTAATTTGTTAATCTATTATCGTAATAATTATTTAAAGAATGATTTGGTATTTTGTTTAAAGAAGAAAATCTAATGTATATTTATAAAGTAAACTTATTTCAATTTGTTTCTAAAGTATTATTTTAAATTAAGTACTAAAGTAAAATTTTCTAAATTAAATGTTAAACATATTTTATAATTAAAGTGTTTTGAAATTATTTTAAAAATCTTAAATTTTGTGCTTGGTGATCCTAGTGGGAATAGAAATATTTGGAATTTATTCTGAGAAAGGAAGGTAGTTCGAAAACTGTTTTCAAAGGGGTTTGAAAGTGGAAATACATCTTGTAAATAAATTTTGAGATAAATAAATAATTTGGAAGATTATTTAGTGGTTGATGATTGTTTGTGAATATTAATTGATAGTTAAATAACCGACTATCAATATTGGCCAAATGCGTTGATCGTTTCGAAGAGACCGGGATCGAGATTAATTTCTTGAAAACCACTTCGATCCGGTTTGTACGTTTCGTGAAAACGATTTTGGATTCGAAGATGGAGCAGTGAAGTGCAAGGGCTAATCGCTACTAATCCTGAGGATATTTCCAAAATGGATGTGGTAGGAGTAGTGCCTTCGGTTCCGTTCGAACCCGGGACGGACTTGTATGGATGAATGCTTGTGAAACATCGTCAGGTGGACGATGGGCATTCTAAGGGATATGTTCCAAAAGGGTAACGCTTAGCCTCAAGCCTCATCAAATGGGAATGACTGAAAATCAGGGGTTATGCAACAAGGCTAGGTGGGTAGCACCCAAGCAGGGTGAGGTCATTCCAGTCTAGATGTCCCTTTTTATTTCGGCTTAGTGGGCGGTTGTTGATCCCAACCGCGGGGTGATCTCACTCGGGATTATCCAGTAAGGGGTAGTCCCGGCCTTGTGTTGCAGGGGAGCGGGCGTACTCCTCGGTACGGTGATCTAGGCCCCGTACTGTGACAGGTGGTACCCCGGTGCCTAGTCATTAGTTGGAAATCCATTCTCCCTACGTGCCTTGTACGAGTTTTGTTTGTATTACCCACATTGTGGCTAGTAGCTGGAATTTAATCATGTAACAATTTCGGCTATTTTATAAGTATTTGTATATAGACCCTATTATAATATCAGAGGATTTCTATAAAAATCGTTTTAGCTATCGTAAGGTAAAAACCCGACATGTGTGACGCCCCACCTCTACACTACACGCTAGCCAAGGACATTACGGTGTAGTGTTGTCAACTAGCACGGAGAATAACGCTGTTGAGGAGCAACCATCCATGTAAGTTCTTATCACACGGTGGCTATAAATAATCTTCGGAAACAAACATAGAAATAAGCATAACACAAATCAGTCACAGACATCCATATCACAAAGGCGGAAGAAGATATGAATATAAAACTAACACATGAAAGTGTACCTCAGAGTAGTGGTCAAAAAGATCCATAATAATACAAAAGAATAGCAACACGTGCTATACAAAAGAATACAACAATGAGTCTATATCTCATGTGTTTACAACAAAAACTGCTTATCTAAATAGTTAGCCAAAAGTCAGAGTAGCTAATCCCGGGAAGAAGTCAAGCAGAAGCACCTGTAACACCTCGGTCTGACCCGAGTATTATTTAGGAAAATAATAAACGGATCAGTCTAGCTATAAATATCAGATGACATGATATAAATTAAAGGATATGGCATAAACATAAAATATCCATACTGACATACTACTATAAGTATGCAAATGATGATCAACAGAAGATCAATCAAAAAGAGATAAATCGATATCACAAGAATCTTCTCAAAGATCCAAAGAGGGCATCATACCCTAAACTTGTACTCATAACAAGTCAATGACATAAATTCCAGAAATCAACACAAGAAATCCAGAAATCATAGAAAATGGAAAAGAGGCCTATCACATGACGGTCCGAAGACCATGGGGAGCTACCCCACATGTGTGAGTCGAAATCACACAGATGAGGTCTAGACTAACCAAAAATCAAAAAGGTATGTGTGAGTGAAATCACACAAGTGGTGTCTAGTCCGACCTCGCAAACAAGAGACATCGCACAATTGCTAGTCTAAATCATAAGAATGATCGTCATGATCAACGAGAAGTGTCAATTACACTAAGCTAGTAAATATAAAAGTTTAGCTTCATGTCCCATAACCACTTGCTTAACTTAAATATTTACGAACAAACTGTAAATCTTCACTAGAAAATTGTCACAAAAAGGTTCAATCGAACAAGTCCAAGAGTTAATCGACGAAGCAAACGCAAGCGTTTCATACCACTTGTTTTACTAAGCCGTTTAATTCAATTTCTCATACGAGTGAGGTAAAGGTTTGTATATATTAGTAGATTGGAAAACGATTTAAGAAAAGAGCTTTGTTATTGAAAATAGAGTTGAAATCATTTTGTTGAAAGAGTTTTGATATTTTTTACTAGTATAGAAAACCTTTATATTTTAAAGTGACAAATCATAGAAGTGATTGTAGAAACAATCAATCATAAAAATTCACAAACGAAGACGTGAATAAAATCTAAAGAAACCGATAAAGAATCCATTGAAATAGATATTCAAAAATCCATAAAATCGACCGAGAAGCCAAAGATAGTTTGTCTCGAAGAGTGGTCAATCTCAGCATCTCAACAAAGCAAGTTCTGTTGAATGCTCTTCAGATAAGATCCCCTACAGAGGGGGGGTCCAGGGGGGTGGCAACCCCCCCTAGGTAGGGGTGCGGGGGCAACGACCTATTGGTTTATAAGGTCATGCGACCTAATAGTGATGCGACCTAAAGGAGCGCGAGCTAAGGGGGTTAAAATAAAACAGGTCGAGCGACCTAATAATATAAAGGCCAAACGACCTAACGACCTAGTGGTGTAACGACTTAAGGGTTCAACGACCTAACCACTAAATGCCGAGCGACTTAACGAAATAAGCATGGCCGAGCGACCTATGACCTAAAGCTCCACGACCTACGACCTACGACCTACGACCTAGTGCCAAACGACCTAATTCCGAGTGCCGAGCGACCTAACGTTGTAGGCCATTTTAAGGTCGGAAACGAGCTATTTTGAGGCGGAGACTTTTCCACGCGAACGACCTAGCATAGGCAGAACGACCTAAGTGCAGAATTTCACCAAAAACGCTAAAAATTGGAGTTTTTCGCCAATTCAATCCAAATCAAATGCTAATATGCATGCAAAAGTGATAGGGAATCATTCCCAACAGTCCAATATAGTTATAGACTAGAATTGTGAGATAAAAATCTCACCTTTTCACCAAATTTATGAAGAAAGAGCTTGAAGGCAATGGAGAAGCAACCACAAGCTTGAATCAATGTCTTCTTCTTGAATTTGGAGTTGAATGATGAATTGCAATTGAATTTGAGCTTTGGAGTTTTAATTTCCCATTCCCTCCTCCATTTTTGATAAAGCAAATAGAATGAAGTTATGAAGAGAAGGGGTGAAGGTTGGGTCTAAATAGGCTAAAAGCCCAAACTAAAGTCCAAAGCGAAAAGTAGCGAAATTCCATTAACTCCAAACATATCAAAGCTTATACTCAAAAAGATTGCAAATGTCATTTTGAACTCAATGGCAGTGGTCTCGAGTCCTAATTTGAACGTATGCAAAAAGTAGCTTTTCGGACTATAATCCGACTAACGATAAAATATTTAAATATAAAATCGATAAATATGCGGGTTGTTACAACATGTTTATTTGTGGCGTGGTCTTACGTTATGCTTTTGTTTTTAAAGGATTTTTGAAACTTTAATAATCAATTGGGTGTGATTTTCTCACACTGGTATTCCAGACTGACTCGGGTGTTATTTAACTATAATGCCCGTGTCAGACTGAGTATTATAGGATACAGGTTTTGATGCTGTGGAGCTCAGGAGAGGTGTTGGACGACGATGCGTATTCTCGTACCTTTTATATATATATGTTCCGCAGTTTGAGTTGTTGTGTATCCATTGTATGATATTGGTGTTGCGCTGCGATTGATGTACTCTGATGATGTAATATACAAACAGAAATATTTGATGTTGAGTAAAGATTGTTTATTATCTATTATATTTTATTCCGCTGCGATGGTTAGATTCTGTTGTTGTTTTCTATTTTCTTCTCCTACCTCTTCTTCTTTAACCCAAATGGTTCGTATTTCTGTACAACTTGAGTTGATTTAGGAAAGAATAGTGTTGACTCAAGGGTACGGATTTGCAGGTTGTTTCACTCGGTTATTTAACTATCAAACAACATTCATAACAACCATCAAATTTAAATAATTTCCCCAAATTATTTATTTCAAAATATCTTTACAAGATATATTTTCACACTTCAACCCTTTGAAAACAATTTTCAAATCACTTTCCCTTCGCGGAATAAATTTCCAAACATCGTTAATTTCCACTGAAAATTTTGCCAAGTCCGAATGCTTTAAAATAATTTAAATCACTTATCCAAAAATATATACTTGGTTAAAATAAAAACTACTTTAAACACTTTATTTAAAATATTAGTGATGAAATTTTATACTAATATCTCATGTAAAACTTAAACGCCAAACTAATTTTAAAAATAAAATTATTAGATAGAGTATAATTATTTAAATAACCATCTTCTAAATCAAATACTAGTTAAATCTTTAAAATAATCACTTTTACAATTAACTTAGTAAATATTTTACTTGAAAAAAAATTTAAAAACTATTTAAGAAAATAATTTCTCCAAAAACTTTTTTTTAAAACCAACTTTAGAACTTTTAATTTAAATTTAAAAGCTACTTTGAAAACATACTCGGCTTTCCAAGGAAAATACACTTTCCATTCCAAAATAGTCCATTTAAATCAATAAATAAATCCTTCTCGATTTATCTCAATTTACATCCCAAATCCGTAAATCTTCTTTCCACACTTTAAAAAAATAAATCACCATTTATTTTTAAAAACAAATTCCCCATTCCTTTATAAATTTCCATCGTTAACTTATATTTCCAAATATCCACTGATATCTTATTCCACTTTATAAATCCAGCTTATAAATTCAGTAGTCTCATTTATTTTTTCAAAACATGGTTTCAAACATTAATCAATTTCCAAATCGATTTTCAAAATTTATTTCATTAAAAAAATTACCCCTTTACTTATCCAAATTTATTTCAAAACCCATTAATCTAATATTCACCTCTATATTTATGATTTAAATTCCATTCAAATCAGAAAATCCAATCTCATTCTTGATTTCAAAATTCTCCCATTATTTTCCAAACTCATTTAAAATCCAAATTTTAAATAAAATTTTCAACTTTTAAATAATACTACTTAAGTTTTCAAAAATCCATTTATTAAAAATCTTTTTCCCCATACTTGGAATTTATTCGATGGGATTTCAAAAATCAACTTTTATCCTTTTCCAAATTCCTTCTTTTAATTTATCCAATTCTCTAAAATTATTTTGCTTAAAATTCTCTCCTTTAATTTCCTTCCAAAAATCCATTTTTTTTAATATTTCTGGCATCCTAAGATACCAAAAATATATTCGGTCAAACCATAGCCTTCAATAATTTCAATTACCCATATAAATTAGTATAATCATCACAGATTAACACATTCATCACATCACTGAATATAAAAATAAATTCAACGTTTTGAGGAATCAAGTTGGATCCCTCCAACCTATTTTCCTACATCCACAGATGTTAGCACAACAATTTAAAATACCAATCCCGCTTAATTGCGAGATATCACGGTATATGGGGTCATCCGCTATTATGCGGGGCACATAGGGTCTCATCCACTATATAATGCGTGAAAACAATCACTCCAATATATATATACTACTATATATAATATCACCCAATGGACAAATTATTATATTCATCCAAGCACATCCAATAATTTAAATTTAACTATTGAAATTAAACAAGCAAACCAAGTGAGTGAGAAGATCTCACCTTTGCTTTTGTTTTGCAATCCATTTCTCTTCCACCATGTTTTCCATGATTTTTAAACCTTGTATAAACAATTGTATGATTTTTATTAATATTCGAACTAATCGAACAATTAAGTTTGCATTTGATAATTTTAATCAACCAATGATTTTATTTAAAATAAATAAATTGGATTTTCAAACTAATTTCCTTTTAAATAATCTTTGGTAACTAAAATAAATTTAATAAGTTATTTTTTTCTCATTTTAAAATCATAGATATTTATAAAAATAGTCTATAAAGATTTTATAAATCTAATTTTTAATTGAACTTTCAAACACTTCAAAATTCCTAAATTTTTCCAAACTTTATCCATATATAATAATTTCTGTAATTTATATATAGTCATTAAATCCTATTGGGAAAAAAAATGTCTTCCTAACATACATATTAAAACAGAAATGGTTTATACTTACTGTAATACATTATTTTTCTATTTATCTATATATATATATACATTTACTGTAATAAACTTTTCTCTATAAAAATATAAATATACATATATTAAATCAAAACAGAACTATTTAAAAATGTCTTATTGTAAACTTTCTTCAACTTTACTGTATATATATATATATATATATATATATTCCTTTTTACTGTAATAAATTAATTTTTTTATATATGTTAAACTAGATGTAATTTTGAAAATAATTCATCAATTTATACGCATACCTTACTGCCTCTGCTCCTTGACCTCTCGGCCTCGGTCTCGACCTCGTCGCAACCGTGGCCGCACGCCCTCGCTGGCCACTGCTTCACAAAACTATGAATCCCTAGCTGCTCTGATGCCGCATCGCGCCGCCGTGAATACTCCATCACAACACCCAAAACATCACCGACCTTAGACCTCATCGCGGAATCACCACCCACGCAGTCGACTACGCATGCCATCCATCGCCGCCACGCCCTGTCACATGCGAACGCAGTTCCCACCTTTGCAACCTCCACCGCATGCGCCGCTAACATCAGCCTCACAATACAGCCTGCGCCTTCGACGACGACCTTCCCCTTATGCTTGCGATGACGACTGCCACCATTGACGTGGCCATGCCTCAGTTGAATTCGTGAACGACCCAAATGCGCACAGCCGATAAAATCGCCTCGAGCCGAAAATCGCGACGATGTCGCGACTCCCATCCCCTTTGAGTCCCAGATCGATTTGATTTTCGAAGCTTCGGCCATTTATTTTTCTTTTTAAACGAATTTGATTTGAGTTGTAAGAGGAGGGTTTTGATTTGCTCAGCCATTGCTTTATTATTATTTTTTTCCACTTGATTTTGAAGGAGATCGGCCATTCTTTCTATTTGAACTTGATTACGAGATTATAATATGAAATTGAAGAAGCTCTGTGATTTTGTCTTGAACGAGATAATCAAATTTTTTATTTAAAACGAATGCATGTTAAAAAAGGTGTCACGTGCTGTTAAAGATAGAAACGTGTTTAATCTGCCTGTTGTATATGAATATATATATATATATATATATATATTTAATTTTTAAATTCAAATTCAAATCGTCTCAAATTACGCAACTTAAAATCTTGACCTCCAATTGAGGCATGCTGCTAGGCGTTTATAAGGTAAAACCCCTATTTCAAATGCAATGGAAAATGTTTCGAGGCCTAACTCGATCGTATGGAGAATATAGCTTTTTGAACCCAATTATTAAATTAAATTTCAATATAAATTTTAGCGCGTTTATCTACCATATGACCACACAATAACTCCAAATGTTACGAAAATTGAAACTCGATAGTAATACACTATTACGGATCCAATGGAACTGATTTCGTCGAATTCCGAGACTGTGCCTCGGAAGGCTATTTTTAAATATCGATTTAAACGATATATTTTCAAAACTGAAAAAACACTTCAAATTTCAATTTTTAACACTTCTATTATCTTCAGTATTATAAATATAAATTTTACAAGACTTCAAATTATTTTTAACAAGCTCAAAACTGAAGATACAATATTTTACCCATTTTCATATTATTAAATTTAATAATATAATTGCTAAATACATAGCGATATTTGAAATTCAAGTTAAACCAACTTTAAAATATTTAAAATCAATTAAATAGTCTAATTTCAAATGTCCAAAATTCTGGATCGTCACATATATACAAATAAACTTCTCAACACAAGTCACATTCCGGACTTCATCGGAGCGATTACTTAGCCTAGTGTACTCTTACGCAACTTAGCACACACAATAGTCGCTGGGCTACGTGAAATGCTTGCAACGCACTTGTATACATTAATTTATCTATATAATCAAATAATTGCAAATGTATATAAATAAACGAACTACATAATAATTTTAACTATAATACACCAATTGTTATATATATCTAAATACACATATACGTATACTTGCCCATACCCATATATGTACACGTACATTTAGATAGGTAATTAATTTATTACTTATCAAATATTACTCTTATTTACTAAATCTTTTCAAAAAAAGTAAGACATATTTTACATTATTTTATAAAATCTCACATCATTTTACAAAAATACAACACTAGCTTATAAATTTATTTAAGCCTTTGAGATACCAAATCTCTTAATTTATAATTAAGTATTTCTTACGTAAATATTTTATAAAACCTTATAACCATCTTATAAAAATCTTCTTTTTATTATTTTATAAAATCTTATACTTTTTGTAGATATCACTTTCACACTATTTTATAAAATCATTCATCTTATAAAACACCACTTTTATACTATTTTATAGAATTACTTATTTCATAAAACATCACCTTTAATTATTAAATTATTTCTTTACACAAATAATATTTAAAAATAATTCATTTACTTAAAAAAATCATTTCTTTACATTGAACAATATTTATAAGTATCAATTAAGCTTCATTAATCACTTAATTTGCTTACTAACTTTTCTATAACCATTAAATTAGTTTTTTTATTACTAACAAATGACATACATTTAATTATGCCATCAATTAGCCTTTAATCCATTACAACATCACATATAATCATTTAATTAACCCAAAACCAAAATTTGAAGTTACTAACTTTTCCAAACATGATGATTTAGGATTCTAATAAATTATGTGATGCTACTAACATATTTAAGACGTAAATATAAGCCTTATTACATTAGTAACATTATTTAGTCATTCAATGAAACTCCATAATCATTAATACATACTTACATGAAGTATAACACTTAAATATATATATATGGAGAATCATCTCACTCACCTTGCTTTTCCCCAGACCAAGCTATAATCACCAAATCCAAGCGTTTTCCTTTCTTGAATTTTAAAATGAACACTCAAACTCCAATTCAAGTTGACTTCTTTAAGGTTTTTATAGAGAATTGGAAGAGAGGATTATAATGATTTTATTTGATTTGAGAAAATTTATTTGAAAGGCTTAGGGCTTGTGGATTAAGGAGGGATTAAGAGGTGATTTAGAAATGATTAGAAGAGGAAGAAGAGGAGGAAATGTGAAATGAGAAAAAATGAAGTGAGGCATGGATAGTCGGTTAACTTATATACAAGCCAAATGGGCATAGCCCACTTCATCTCTTTTCTCATGTAACCATTATGCATCTCCAAAATTCATCAACTCCAAACACTATCATGTTTATACTCAGTTTACTTGTATTGAAAAAGAAAACTCAACTACTGGTGTTTTGAGTCACAATTTACTTGTATGTAAAAGTCGTGTACATAGGCCATTCCGTTACTTAACGATAAGATAATTAAATTAATCATTTAAATATTCGATTGTAACTGTTGCAGGGTGTTATATTATATCTTTGAAAGCAACAAAACAAATCTATTTTAAAATCGATTCAAAAAGCCAAATAAAACCACATGTTAGTTATGAGTTAATTACTGTATCCTACAAATGCATTTTTAGTTATTTAAAATTAATTGCTTCATATTACATATATGATTTTAAGGCCTTAAAATCACTAAAATCTAATTAATCAATATTCAACTAGTTAAAACTATGGCATTCAAATAATTAAAATATAGTATTTTAATTTGATTCAAACCATGAAAAGAAAAACTACATAAATATAGTTATTACTACATCTTATAAATGTAGTTTTAAGGTTTTAAAATCTACTAAAACAATATTAAACGACTTAAAACTACATCATTCAAATGCATTAAAATATATCTATATTAATGCTGGTTCTAAGTATTAGAAAAATTGACTGCATAACAATCATGTGTTATTTACAACATCTTTCAAATATACTTTTAAGGATTTAAGATTGCTAAAATCCACCTAAAATAATAGTAAACTACCTAAAACTGCATCTTCTAAATTGAATAAAGTGGATCTATTTTAAAGCTACAATAAAATAATAGAAATAGTAGTAGTACTAATAACAATAACAATAATAATAATAATACAATAACAACAATTGCATAGAAGCAATTCAGTTAAAAATGACATCTCTACAATGCAGCTTTAAGACTTTAAAATTGTTAAAAGCTACCTTAAAACTATCAAAAAAATTGTCAGCGACGAATATATCTTAAACCTGCATTAGAATATTAAGAAATTCAACTACAAACTGATGTAATTAATTACTAAAACTCTTAGATGCATTTATCACTTTTAAATATAGTAAAAACTAAAATCTACATCTTTCAAATGTTGGAAAAAATATAAGCTAGAACTATAGTAAAATATCCAATATATTTAACTACGTATCAATTTTTGCTCAACTATTGCATCTCTTAAATGCAGCTTTAACCATACCAAGATAATGTAGTTACTTGAAACTACACACCTCATGTGCACATTTTAGCTACAGTAAAATGATGCAGTTTTAATTGCATCACAAAGATGCAACTAAACTCAGCAATATGATACTTTATAACTACATCTTGTTAAAACAGTTAAACTTGCACTAACATGACACGGTTTTAACTGGATCACCATGATGTAGTCAAAAATTGCACTATAATGATGTAGTTTTGAATGCATTAAAATGATGGAATTATAACTTGCATCACTATGATGAACAAAAAATTTCATGAATATGAAGTTGTATAACTACTGGATTTAGTTACATGGATACTAAAATATATGACATGGTTTAACTGTATAATAATGATACAAGTAAACGACATTATTTCGATATTACATGCTTTTATAATTAATTGAAAATTAAATGTACATTGATTTTCAGTGAAAATTTAAATTTACAATAAAAGAAATATTAGTCTGATTTTTATTTATAAACAACACTATCATTGGAAATCATAAGCAAATTGTGATTTAATAGTAAAAAAGACCCTTAAATCTGACTAGTTTATTGCATTTTAATGGTCGAATATAATGAATAGACGAGTTATAGTATAGATTGAGCAAGGGATCCAATTTGTACTTTATTTATAAAATGGGACCTAAAATTGGCAATTACGAGACATAATAAGAATTCCAAAATGAAGTTGTCACGACCCGACTTCCTACCCCCAGGAAGACGTATCGTTTTTAAAGAAAGAAAGGGATGAGAAAATAGAAAAGATAGAGAAGAAAGAACAACAACATCAGAATCTCACAGCGGAACGAATAAATTATATTATCACATAAATATTACATAATATACAACATCAATTAGAGTTACACATATAATACATCATATACTAGACAGTTAAAAACACCTGTCTACTTACACAACTCAATACACAATACAACACAGAGATACCAACACAGCGGAACACTATATATAATCTACAACGTAGAAGCCTCCTGCTCTATTGCTCCTCTAGAATTCGTCAAAGCTAACCTGAATCCCTTGGCTACTCGTAAAAATTTAAGTATCCAAGAGTTTAGGAAAAAGCAGAAAAAAACTCCGGGTCAGACATGGGTCTGGTGTGAGTAACAGGTTAAAGTTGCTTAATTTTGAAAATCCTTTGAAAACAAAAGGTATCACGTAAGACTTCCCACAAATAAACATGGGTAAGTTTTTACCTTAAGCTAACCAAACATTTGATAGGAAATCCAGTGATATTATAATAGGTCTAGGGTTTCAAGTAAATAGAAAATAGCCGAAATTGTTACATTCATTAAATTCCAGCTACTAGCCATAAAAGTGGGTAATACAATCAAATCCGATGGCACTTATTGGATTTTGGATTCCATACAATGGCAGAGCTACTGGGGTACCGCCAATCACAGTACGTGGCCTAGATCAATGTACCGAGGATCACTCCCGATCCCCTACAACACAAGGCCGGAAACATTCCTTACTGAACAGTCCCGAACAAGATAACCCCGCAGTTGGCTGCAGACCAACTGCCCACACAGCCGAATAAAAAGGGACATCTAGACAGGGGTATACCTCATCCTGCTTGGGCATGACCCACCTAACCTTGCTGCACATCCCCTGTTTTAGCCATTCCCGGTTGATGAGGCTTGAGGCTGCGATTACCTTTATAGAACATATCTCTTAGAATGCTCATCGTCCGCCTGACGATGTGTTGAAAGCATTCAATCCATACAAGTTCGTTCCGGGTTCGAACGAAACCGAAGGCATCCTCTCGTTACACTCGTTTTGGAATCACCCTCAGAGTTAACGACAATGATCCTTGCACTCTGAATCTTCATCTTCACTTCAGATTCACGACCTATCGTTAATTTGGATCGATGTGGTTTTCGGATGTCCAAATATGGAAACCCGATCCCGGTCTCATCGAAATCCAAAACGTATCTTTTAAGGCCAAGTTGTTTTAGAGTTAAAACAATTCAATTCAATATTATCTATATACACACAGATAGATAATTCACATCTCATAATAGATAATCACATTATCATCATAAACCGATAATTAATATTATATCCAAACAAATACTTAATATTGTCATACTTAAACCAAACATCCATATCACATAGTTATTACTCATCTCATATCTGAGATCACAATCAATCAATGAAATATCAATATCCTCATCCAAAAGCATGATTTATTATTCACAATCTATAATTAATTTAAAATGACTTAAATTAATTACTTCTATCTTTAATTAATTTAAAATAAATTAAATTAATTACTCATTCCATAAATCCTGCTCATACAACCATTAATTAATTATAAATCAAATTAATTAATCACTCTCTAATTTCAATAAGTAATTTAGTCTTTAACTAATTTCCTAAATGAATTATTCTAAATCATTCATAGCAATTAACATTTAATTACTTCCTTATTAATTATCCCTTAATTAAACAATTCTTAATTACATCATTAATTATATTAATCAATGATCTCCAATTTATATTAAATTACTTTAATTAAATTAATTACATTAAGTGGTTAATCTTTAATTAAACACAATTATTAATTACCCCTGATTAATAACAAACTAGTAATTAACTACCCTTAATTACTTATTAACAAATTAATCATCCTATGATTAATTATTCCCATAAATTAATCCTTTGATTAATTACAAAGGAAATTACCCAAATTACTTCACTTACAAATCATCTTGTATTAATTTCATCAAGTAATTATCATCTAATTACTTTCCTAAGTAATTATACTCCATTAATTACACTAAGCAATTACACATACCAAATCATCAAATGATTTCTTAAATTAATTAAACTAGATTAATTAACTTAATTTAATCGTATCATCAGTTACTTATGTATTCTAATTAATCATCTTTGGTTTAAATAACTCTTGCTACATTCCAGTAGTTTCCTTTAATTTATTTACAGAGATTAATCTTTGAATAAATCCATAGATTAACTAATTATAATTTATTCCATTCATTCTTAATTTATTACATTGTAATTACCTTATTGATTTATTATTCTCAAATTAATCAATTTCTAATTTCATCATTAATTATAATAATTAATGATCTCTAATTACATTTTCACTTGTTATTTTATTAATTATATTAAGAATACTAATCTTCAAATCACATATATTAACCCTCTTGATTAATAACATACAGTAATTAACCGTCCTTAATTAATTACTCCTCAATAACAAGCTTAATCCCTTGATTAATTTCAAGTAATTATACTCCAATTACTTCCATTAACAACATCATCCAATTAATTACATCCAGTAATTATCCATCAATTACTTCTCTAAGTAATTTACTTCCAAAATATCAAACGATTAATCCAAATTAATTAAACTAAATTAATTAACTCAAATTAATCAAATTACTCAATTAAAATAAGTAATTAATTCCTTAATTACTTCCCATTAAGTAATTACACTTAAACAATTACAATGATTATTATTAAATTAATTAATCTAATTAATTATTGAAAATTAATCACATTAATTAATTATAAAATAATCTAGTTAATGACCTTCATTAACATTTTTTTAATTACTTTTCTAAAGTAATTAACTTACATTAATCGTTATTAATTATAAATTTGATTAACCATTAATAATTTATAATTAATTAAAATCTAATCTATGCTTCTTAATTACATATTAATTACTTAATTCATTATTTAAAACTTTAAATAATACATTTAAACTAAAAATTACTAATTTAATTAATACAAACCATTAATTATTCATTCTAATTAATTGTAAAGGTTAATAAGCCTCTAAATCTTCAATATTTTAAAATGGAACTCATTCTTATAGGTGATTAAATTATTATTTATAAAATAAGTTTCAAACATTTATTTCCCAATTTACTTTTAATTTCATTTTAAAAATTCCCGATTTAAAGTTAATAGCAATTATCTTTTATAAAGTTTAAATCCAATTTTAAACCGTAAATTTACATGTTTCTTCTCTTTAAAAAAAATACTTTTTGTTAGAAGAAATTTAAAAGAACTTAAATCAATTTTTCTTTGTATTCCCATTTCTAAAAGTATAACTCACATTTAAATTTATTTGGACATTTGAATTTATACATGTTTATAAAAAAACATCAAAAATTCAATTTTAGTTTTATGTCCAGGTCTTAAAAATGCTTCCTGTACACTTCCAAGCCCCATTTTAAAATCCCTTTCCCTTTAAATACATTTAAACTTAATTACTTTTAAGTTATTAAAACATATTAAACTTAAAGAATTTTTATACTTCCAAACCAAACTTCAAACTGAAACTAACCTCATATATAAGTTTTGATTAAAATCTTGATTCAATTCTTGATTTAAATTTTAAACCCAAAACTTGAAACCCCAAATCAAATCAGGTTTGAGTTAAAACCTATAAAAAGAAAATACAACCTGACCCTCCCCTGCTTGCTTCGAGACCAACCCCAATGTCTACGAGCAAACACCCGAGTACACTCTTCCTTTTACTTTCTTCTTTCCCAATTCAACATCACCAGATACTGATGATGTCGCGTGCACGTGCACCACCCCATGGTGATGCTCCGACCATCGAGACCGCCTCCGATAGGTCGATAGTGACCTATACCCTCGCATCCGATCATCAAAATGATGAAAAAAACATTAAAGCAAAATCGAGCATTCAAGCTCAATACAGGAACCAGAATGTAACCTGGAAAAGGCCTCGTTCTCGCCACAACAACCACCGGAACAAGTGAAACTCCGGCCGTGATCTTGTCGTCCTCCCTTCAACCATTTCCCAAAGTCGTGCGCGACTCGATGCACCATCGAAGCCTCCCCGATCGAATTTTCGACCACAGCTCAAACTAGGTTTAGCAATTAAATCTGTTCGCCAATGATGCCTCGATGATCAGACAGCCTCCTCACCATTTTTGCCAAACACCCCGGTCCTTCCTCCATCTTTAACCAAGGTCCCGACCACTCCAGTTGCTCCGACTACCGGAATTCGCCCCAAAACCAATTTTTGTTCAAAGTCGAACTGCACTCAAACCACTCAAATAAAAATCACCATATTGATTTTAAAAATCATAGTTTGGTTCAACGATTCGATCTATGTTACTGAATTTATGAATTAAGATGTTCGAATTTTTGCTAATATTGAGTTGCTCAGTTTTTCTTGGTTTCCAGAGTCATATATTTATTACTTTGACTTAAGTAAAATCCTAAACTAAGGTTTGAAATGAAACTTATAGATTTCATTTAAATCTTAAGGCTAAACAAAGATTTAATTAAATATTTTGAATTTAAATCAAAAAAACATGAACAAAACTGGAAACAGAGAAGTTGCAAAAGTTCAAATGCCCGCATACATCATACTTCAGGGATTCAAAAATATAAATACGCAACCATACTTCGCAATACAATATTGATCACAGCAATAACATTCAAACTAATTTATACTTAATTTTTTTTTTAAAAAGTGGAGTTATTCACTTAAATTTGTGGAAGAACAGAGCCTAGTTTGCTTTGCAACCGGCTTGAAAATTACAAGCTGAAACCTTTCCTCTCGATTCTCTAGTTATAGTTGAATTGGATTGTCGTTTTAAAATCTGAGTTGTTGTTTAAGTTTTAAAATAGTTTTTGCTTCAGATCTAGGTTTTGGTTTTCGAACTAAAATGAGAAGATAGAGATATATAGCAAAGAATTGTAGACAGGGTACATTTTTATATTTTATACAACTGTGATAATACTTTGTACAATACAGCATATATAATCTTTGTTTGAACTGATTTAAAACAGAGATATTTTTATGGTGGAGGCTGATTTATAAACAAGTCACAGAGTGCATATATTTTTTCGTACAGGGTACATTATATTTTATACAAAACAGTGTATACTTTTGTACCAAAATAAAGAATCTTCCCATTGTTTGATTGATCAGTCTGATGTTCCATTTAGCTTGGTGGCTGAGATAAGAAACAAGGTGGCTAGCATTTAATGCTTGCCTAGATTTTACACTTTACATACTTATCTAATATTGTTTGTACACATCTAGTATACTTATTTTCTTATTTTTTTTCAGCCTGCACACATTTGATTTTGTTTCTAGTTTTTATTCGTTGCCTTTATACAATCTGGTATCTTTATTTTGTTACTTTAAACTTAAGTATATGCTACTTTTTCCCCGTCAGTCTACACTTATTTTGATTTTTGCTAGTTCTCAAGTCTTATGCTTTGTAATATATATGTTTACTTGTATTTTAACTTAATACATATAGCCTTGTATTCCTATATGTATATTTATTTATTTATTTTAAATCATATTTTTATCAAGCTATACTTAAAAAGAAAATGAAACAATCTTTTTGTTAATACATTTTAAATCTGAACTTAAGCTAGAATAAGTCTTAAATTATTTAAACACTTATCTTAAGTATTTAAAACCATACATTTATTTATTTAATAGCTCTGGAAATTTTAATATTAAATAAATCATAATTTCCAATTCACTAAAATGTATATTAAAGATTTGAAAACATAATTTATTAGTTAAATTTTAAAACAAAGCTTCCCTATTTACGATATATACAAATATATACATATATAAATATAAAACAAATCCATTAATTTTAACAGATAAAATTTACCAATTAGATTTTTATTAAAAGAAAAGAACAATTCAAATCTTATTAACAAAGATATATCAAATCAATTTAATATTTAATACAGATTATTAAATTGATATTGCTCGAAAATTCCGGGTTGTTACATTCCTTTCCCCTTAAAAGAATTTCGTCCCCGAAATTTAAAGGCAAAGGTAAATTAGTAATCTATTAAAATTTTTAAAGCACAATCAATTCACTCAATCAACAAAGCTAACCATCCCGACAAAATTCTAGATAGAGTTTCCTAGAGTTTTTCAAGTATAATACCGGAATACTCAATCTATAGAATCCAAACAGTCTATACTACTAAGCTATAGAGCTCCTACTCATCAAGATCTACAAAACTACACAGATATTAGACTACAGACGAGTCTGACTCAACAACCAAAACTCCCCGAACTGCTGGTTCCAAAACTAGAGATGGATTATACACGTATTCCCTCCGAGATACGTGAAACACATCGAATCCCAGTTATCCAAACTGACAATTCACTCCAGAAGATCAAACACTTATCCTCACCAGAACATAGAGAAAATCAAGAACTCCTCGGAGCTAGCTTCACAGTCTTACCAAATTATGTAGCTCTTTTGATCGGAGAAAACTTATCCAAAATCAAATCTTCGACTTCGAAATCCAAATTCCTCCGTCTCTTATCCCACCAAATTCTTCTGATGATCCAGAGCTGCCTTCAACCTACTGATCAGCTCAACCTCCGCTGGTGCCTCTCAGAACAATATGAACCAAAACAATCCAATAGAATGATCTTCTCAAGATCAACCAAAATCAAGAACTCAGCCTCTATCATCAGTAGAAAACAACCTCTCCTTTCCAGAAAAGAAAAGCATATGCACTCCCAACTGCTTCCGCTGCACAACTCTGATCTGGGTAGATGAAAATGCTGATGATGCACACAAGCACAAACGGGACAACTCATTCCAAAAATACGGTTCAACAGATCCAAAATAAAACTCAGAAGTTCCTCCAAAACCTGAGCCGCTTTACCAAATCCTCTCTCTAGAAACCATTCTACTACTAGGCTGAACCATCGGTACCACTTTTGGAATCTAGTCGATACCAAACTCAACTCTGGATGCAAGGGCAACCCGCTGACCTCTTCAAAGATATCCAGAGAAAGATTTCTGATAAACCAAGAGAATGCCTAACTATCGCAAGTCACTTTTGTGACCAACCCAGGCTAATATCCAAAGAAAACTGTTCTCTCCTTACCAATCTGAACAGCTTAAGCTTATCTAGCCAATCCATTGAAGAAATGGATCCACAAAACTGCCTCTGAACTTCACCTCTAGAGAACTGCTGACAGATGACCTCCTTACGTGCCGGCAGAACAATCTGAGCCGCAACACTGCTACTGATGCCAAAAACTTCTTAATCCAAAACTCC
Organism: Allium cepa; assembly: GCA_030765085.1. Taxonomy (NCBI): domain Eukaryota; kingdom Viridiplantae; phylum Streptophyta; class Magnoliopsida; order Asparagales; family Amaryllidaceae; genus Allium; species Allium cepa. Next base: position 395,708,988 of record CM060943.1, on the reverse strand, counting down.
TCGAAAAACTCGATCCTCAAAGCCAAACACACACACCCAGCTGAAATCAGCCTCAACACCGAAGCAGACACACTTCCTTATCCAAAGGTCCTTGAGAACTTCTTCGGAAACAATCCATAGCCACTGCATCTCAACACACAGTTACTACTTCCTGAGCTACCAAGATAATATTTCTAGCTTCTGCTCAACTGACAAAATCCAAATTCTACTCATCCAAACTTGTACTACAAAAATGGACTCCAAATCTTAACAGGTTTCCTCCAGAGATTTGGTGAAATCCTTACACCACAAATTCACTCGAGACGGTATTAGGTCTACAGTCTCTTCAGATACACTTCCAACCACTGGTAGTCGTGTTACACACACTACTACCCTATCTACCCTTATACTTATATTGGAAAACCCGAACAGACAACCCAACAAATAGATAGAAATGAATATATATATATATACACATATATATATATATCAAAATTACAAATATGCTCTCTCGAGAAGGATAGAAACCACTCCAAAGCCTAGGTATTCACTCAACCTGGCTCTGATACCAACTGTCATGACCCGACTTCCTACGCCCAAGAAGACGTATCGTTTTTAAAGAAAGAAAGGGATGAGAAAATAGAAAAGATAGAGAAGAAAGAACAACAACATCAGAATCTCACAGCGGAATGAATAAATTATATTAATCACATAAATATTACATAATATACAACATCAATTAGAGTTACACAGATAATACATCACATACTAGACAGTTATAAACACCTGTCTAGTTATACAACTCAATACACAATACAATACAGAGATACCAACACAGTGGAACACTATATATAATCTACAATGTAGAAGCCTCCTGCTCCATTGCTCCTCCAGAATTCATCAAAGCTAACCTGAATCCCTTGGCTACTCGTAAAAATTTGAGTACCCGAGAGTTTAGGAAAAAGCAGAAATAAACTCCGGGTCAGACATGGGTCTGGTGTGAGTAACAGGTTAAAGTTGCTTAATTTTGAAAATCCTTTGAAAACAAAAGGTATCACGTAAGACTTCCCACAAATAAACATGGGTAAGTTTTTACCTTACGCTAACCAAACATTTGATAGGAAATCCAGTGATATTATAATAGGTCTAGGGTTTTCAAGTAAATAGAAAATAGCCGAAATTGTTACATTCATTAAATTCCAGCTACTAGCCACAAAAGTGGGTAATACAATCAAATCCGATGGCACTTATTGGATTTTGGATTCCATACAATGGCAGGGCTACTGGGGTACCGCCAGTCACAGTACGTGGCCTAGATCAACGTACCGAGGATCACTCCCGACCCCCTACAACACAAGGCCAGAACCATTCCTTACTGAACAGTCCCGAACAAGATAACCCCGCAGTTGGCTGCAGACCAACTGCCCACACAGCCGAATAAAAAGGGACATCTAGACAGGGGTATACCTCGTCTTGCTTGGGCATGACCCACCTAACCTTGCTGCACATCCCCTGTTTTAGCCATTCCCGGTTGATGAGGCTTGAGGCTGCGATTACCTTTATAGAACATATCTCTTAGAATGCTCATCGTCCGCCTGACGATGTGTTGAAAGCATTCAATCCATACAAGTTCGTTCCAGGTTCGAACGAAGCCGAAGGCATCATCTCGTTACACTCGTTTTGGAATCAACCTCAGAGTTAATGACAATGATCCTTGCACTCTCAATCTTCATCTTCACTTCAGATTCACGACGTATCATTAATTTGGATCGATGTGGCTTTCGGATGTCCAAATATGGAAACCCGATCCCCGTCTCATCGAAATCCAAAACGTACCTTTTAAGGCCAAGTTGTTTTAGAGTTAAAACAATTCAATTCAATATTATCTATATACACACAGATAGATAATTCACATCTCATAATAGATAATCACATTATCATCATAAACAGATAATTAATATTATCATCCAAACAAATACTTAATATTGTCATACTTAAACCAAAAATCCATATCACATAGTTATTACTCATCTCATATCTGAGATCACAATCAATCAATGAAATATCAATATCCTCATCCAAAAGCATGATTTATTATTCACAATCTATAATTAATTTAAAATGAATTAAATTAATTACTTCTATCTTTAATTAATTTAAAATAAATTAAATTAATTACTCATTCCATAAATCCTGCTCATACAACCATTAATTAATTATAAATCAAATTAATTAATCATTCTCTAATTTCAATAAGTAATTTAGTCTTTAATTAATTTCACAAATGAATTATTCTAAATCATTCATAGCAATTAACATTTAATTACTTCCTTATTAATTATCCCTTAATTAAACAATTCTTAATTACATCATTAATTATATTAATTAATGATCTCTAATTTATATTAAATTACTTTATTTAAATTAATTGCATTAAGTGATTAATCTTTAATTAAACACAATTATTAATTACCCCTGATTAATAACAAACCAGTAATTAACTACTCTTAATTACTTATTAACAAATTAATCATCCCATGATTAATTATTCCCATAAATTAATCCTTTGATTAATTACAAAAGAAATTACCCAAATTACTTCACTTACAAATCATCTTGTATTAATTTCATCAAGTAATTATCATCTAATTACTTTCCTAAGTAATTATACTCCATTAATTACACTAACTAATTACACATACCAAATCATCAAATGATTTCTTAAATTAATTAAACTATATTAATTTACTTAATTTAATCGTATCATCAGTTACTTATGTATTCCAATTAATCAACTTTGATTTAAATAACTTTTGCTACATTCCAGTAGTTTCCTTTAATTTATTTACAGAGATTAATCTTTGAATAAATCCATAGATTAACTATTTATAATTTATTCCATTCATTCTTAATTTATTACATTGTAATTACCTTATTGATTTATTATTCTCAAATTAATCAATTTCTAATTTCATCATTAATTATAATAATTAATGATCTCTAATTACATTTTCACTTGTTATTTTATTAATTATATTAAGAATACTAATCTTCAAATCACATATATTAACCCTCTTGATTAATAACATACAGTAATTAACCGTCCTTAATTAATTACTCCTCAGTAACAAGCTTAATTAATTTCAAGAAATTATACTCCAATTACTTCCATTAACAACATCATCCAATTATTTACATCCAGTGATTATCCATCAATTACTTCTCTAAGTAATTTACTTCCAAAATATCAAATGATTAATCCAAATTAATTAAACTAAATTAATTCACCCAAATTAATCAAATTACTCAATTACAATAAGTAATTAATTCCTTAATTACTTCCCATTAAGTAATTACACTTAAACAATTACAATGATTATTATTAAATTAATTAATCTAATTAATTATTGAAAATTAATCACATTAATTAATTATAAAATAATCTAGTTAATGACCTTCATTAACATTTGTTTAATTACTTTTCTAAAGCAATTAACTTACATTAATCGTTATTAATTATAAATTTGATTAACCATTAATAATTTATAATTAATTAAAATCTAATCTATGGTTCTTAATTACATATTAATTACTTAATTCATTATTTAAAACTTTAAATAATACATTTAAACTACTAATTACTAATTTAATTAATACAAACCATTAATTATTCATTCTAATTAATTGTAAAGGTTAATAAGCCTCTAAATCTTCAATACTTTAAAATGGAACTCATTCTTATAGGTGATTCAATTATTATTTATAAATTAAGTTTCAAACATTTATTTCCCAATTTACTTTTAATTTCATTTTAAAAATTCTCGATTTAAAGTTAATAGCAATTATCTTTTATAAAGTTTAAATCCAATTTTAAACCGTAAATTTACATGTTTCTTAACTTTAAAAAAAATTACTTTTTGTTAGAATAAATTTAAAAGAACTTAAATCAATTTTTATTTGTATTCCCATATCTAAAAGTATAACTCACATTTAAATTTATTTGGACATTTGAATTTATACATCTTTATAATAAAAATACATCAAAAATTCAATTTTAGTTTTATGTCCAGGTCTTAAAAATGCTTCCTGTACACTTCCAAGCTCCATTTTAAAATCCCTTTCCCTTTAAATACATTTAGCTTAATTACTTTTAAGTTATTAAAACATATTAGACTTAAAGAAAATTTTTACTTCCAAACCAAACTTCAAACTGAACCTGACCTCATATTTAAGTTTTGATTAAAATCTTGATTCAATTCTTTATTTAAATTTTAAACCCAAAACTTGAAACCCCAAATCAAATCAGGTTTGAGTTAAAACCTGTAAAAAGAAAATACAACCTGACCCTCCCCTGCTTGCTTCGAGACCAACCCCAATGTCTACGAGCAAACACCCGAGTACACTCTTCCTTTTACTTTCTTCTTTCCCAATTCAACATCACCAGATACTGATGATGCCGCGTGCACGTGCACCACCCCATGGTGATGCTCCGACCATCGAGACCGCCTCCGATAGGTCGATAGTGACCTATACCCTCACATCCGATCATCAAAATGATGAAAAAAACATTAAAGCAAAATCGAGCATTCGAGCTCGATACAGGAACCAGAATGTAACCTGGAAAAGGCCTCGTTCTCGCCACAACAACCACCGGAACAAGTGAAACTCCGGCCGTGATCTTGTCGTCCTCCCTTCAACCATTTCCCAAAGTCAAGCGCGACTCGATGCACGATCGAAGCCTCCCCGATCGAATTTTCGACCACAGCTCAAACTAGGTTTAGCAATTAAATCTGTTCGCCAATGATGCCTCGATGATCAGACACACTCCTCACCATTTTTGCCAAACACCCCGGTCCTTCCTCCATCTTCAACCAAGGTCCCGACCACTCCAGTTGCTCCGACTACCGGAATTCGCCCCAAAACCAATTTTTGTTCAAAGTCGAACTGCACTCAAACCACTCAATTAAAAATCACCATATTAATTTTAAAAATCATAGTTTGGTTCAACGATTCGATCTATGTTACTGAATTTATGAATTAAGATGTTCGAATTTTTGCTAATATTGAGTTGCTCAGTTTTTCTTGGTTTCTAGAGTCATATATTTATTACTTTGACTTAAGTAAAATCCTAAACTAAGGTTTGAAATGAAACTTACAGATTTCATTTAAATCTTAAGGCTAAACAAAGATTTAATTAAATATTTTGAATTTAAATCAAAAAAACATGAACAAAACTGGAAACAGAGAAGTTGCAAAAGTTCAAATGCCTGCATACATCATACTTCAGGGATTCAAAAATATAAATACGCAACCATACTTCGCAATACAATATTGATCACAGCAATAACATTCAAACTAATTTATACTTAATTTTTTTTAAAAAAAGTGGAGTTACTCACTTGAATTTGTGGAAGAACAGAGCCTAGTTTGCTTTGCAACCGGCTTGAAAATTACAAGCTGAAACCTTTCCTCTCGATTCTCTAGTTATAGTTGAATTGGATTGTTGTTTTAAAATCTGAGTTGTTGTTTAAGTTATAAAATAGTTTTTGCTTCAGATCTAGGTTTTGGTTTTCGAATTAAAATGAGAAGATAGAGATATATAGCAAAGAATTGTAGACAGGGTACATTTTTATATTTTATACAATTGTGATAATACTTTGTACAATACAGCATATATAATCTTTGTTTGAACTGATTTAAAACAGAGATATTTTTATGGTGGAGGCTGATTTATAAACAAGTCACAGGGTGCATATATTTTTTCGTACAGGGTACATTATATTTTATACAAAACAGTGTATACTTTTGTACCAAAACAAAGAATCTTCCCATTGTTTAATTGATCAGTCTGATGTTCCATTTAGCTTGGTGGCTGAGATAAGAAACAAGGTGGCTAGCATTTAATGCTTGCCTAGATTTTACACTTTACATACTTATCTAATATTGTTTGTACACATCTAGTATACTTATTTTCTTATTATTTTTTTCAGCCTGCACACATTTGATTTTTTTTTCTAGTTTTTATTCTTTGCCTTTGTACAATCTGGTATCTTTGTTTTGTTACTTTAAACTTAAGTATATGCTACTTTTTCCCCGTCAGTCTACACTTATTTTGATTTTTGCTAGTTCTCAAGTCTTCTGCTTTGTAATATATATGTTTACTTGTATTTTAGCTTAATACATATAGTCTTGTATTCCTATATGTATATTTATTTATTTATTTTAAATCATATTTTTATCAAGCTATACTTAAAAAGAAAATGAAACAATCTTTTTGTTAATACATTTTAAATCTGAACTTAAGCTAGAATAAGTCTTAAATTATTTAAATACTTATCTTAAGTATTTAAAACCATACATTTATTTATTTAATAGCTCTGAAAAGTTTAATATTAAATAAACCATAATTTCCAATTCACTAAAATGTATATTAGAGATTTGAAAACATAATTTATTAGTTAAATTTTAAAACAAAGCTTCCCTATTTACAATATATACAAATATATACATATATAAATATAAGACAAATCCATTAATTTTTAACAGATAAAATTTATCAATTAGATTTTTATTAAAAGAAAAGAACAATTCAAATCTTATTAACAAAGATATGTCAAATCAATTTAATATTCAATACAGATTATTAAATTGATATGGCTCGAAAATTCCGGGTTGTTACAGAAGCTTAGAATGACGAGGGTGCGACTAAATTAAGTAAGCTTTTAATGAAACTAGTGCTGACCCATGCTTCGCACACGGATATGGTGAAAATATTGTAGTTGCGCAATGAATAGAAAAAGAGGGAAATGGTGACATATGGAATAGAAAGTAAATAAGGTAACAGAGCAAAAGGTATAGTATGTTAGGCAACATTATACTATAAATTTACGATATTAAAAAAAGCATAATGAAATGCACAAGGAAATAGTAACCAAAGGTACATAAAGTAAGTTTACTTTCAAGTGTAAATTCAAATACTAGATTAATTTAACATTTTGGATTTAACACACTATTAAATTATGAACTAAGATTTAGGATCGAGCAGCAACATTGTAACTAAGTCAGTACATCTTCAACTATCAGTATTAGTTTGAGAAAAAATAGACATAGCGGATGTTGGTATAAGCAATGCAATGAAATCACCTTTTGATACCAATATACATGAGGGTTAGTTGTAAAAAGAGTATAATATAATTAGAAGCAGCACAGATTTCATTAATAGAAGCATAATTAAAGTAGCGGCCATCACATATGTATACTGCTGTCTAAAATGATAAAATAGACCCAAATAAAGTTGGATTGCATCGAAATTAAAAGTTAGACCTCATAAGCTTGTCTTTGGGTTTTATTATGAGATGACCAAGATAATAATTTAGTAATTCGATATAACTAATTACTAAATCCAAAATTTTAGTTGAAGAAAAATATTTGTTGGTTAATGCCCGGCATACAGCTGAAACATGTTTAATTCTAAGTATTATAACATCATCTGCTCATTAAGTGTTTAAGTTATTTTAGGATAAAAGAAATGGAATAACTCTTAGCTGACTTTATGGTTGGTCAGAACTGAATGGAAAAACAGAGAAAGTAAAGGATTGAAGTCAAAAGCACTATTTTTTATATTTACAGGTCTGGCTAACCTGAAAATTATCAACTTCCGACTATCATATAATATATAAAAGTGTAAATTCGTAGGGCATGATACAAAATACAACTAATGGACGACAATAATATAGTACCAGAAAACATTATTTTACTATTTTTCGATAGATTTAAGATGAGAAAAGATGAAAATATAATAATTATTATCGTGCCCCTAATTGTTAAATTACAGTGAATGCCAAGCGCAGGCATAATTTGGTCCATATTTGCATAGCTTGTCCAAAACATAATGAGGAACTGGTAAAATAACGTACGTGGTGTAAACACCAGATTGAATGATTTAAGTATGATACTCACAATGACGTGGAGAAATCCTGGAAGCAGATAGAATAAACACCTTCTTAAACTCCAAGATTGACCTTAACACGTAAATGAAAGTAAATAGTCATCGTAAAACCAAATATTGTTGGAGATATTGCCACCAAAAAATAGTTTTTTCTCTGAAATGTGAAAAAATTCGAAAATGACAAAGAATCTGAGGTAAGGTCATAGCAAATTGGTTTTGGATTTGCATGATTTAGCTTCCACTGATATTCATTTTGGAAATGTTATGTGATTGTTTAATTTAATCAAGTGACAAAGTAATTGGAGGCAGCATAATGCAATAGAGTAACAATGTTAAGGACAAATGTAAGTTGTATATTAGTTTGCCGCCATAGTAATTTGTCTCTGCTATATTTAAAACTGATCAATTGAATGTACCTTTTATTTAAACTTGATAGCCAGGGATGGAAATGAGGCGGGTTAGGGCGGGTTTTTCATGCCCCATACCCAATCCGAGTTTTTTAAATCTCGCCTGAGACCCGCTCCATAAACCTTGTTTGGGTCTAGACTTTCGTCCCAACCCGAAACCCATACGGGTCTGGGTAAGACACGGCCCGCTCCGAAACCTCCAAAACCCAATGGATCTTTGTTTGTTCACTCAAAAGTTGATTCTAATTTGCGTACACTAATACTTTTATGTGTAAGAAACATAGGTATAAAAAAAGATTTATTATTGATAATAATGACTATAAAATTAAAAGAAAAAAAATAAATTGTTTAGTTAGGATTCAAACAATATGAATTTTTATTTATACATTTAGCAATAATGCAACTAATATTTTAAAATAATAGAATTTATTGAATAAAACATTATGATTCCTCCATTATAGATTTTTTTTTAAATAGATTAACAAATCATAATTATTTTATATTATAAGCTTCAATAGTACGGGTAGGGCTGGTGTGACGACCCGAAATTTTTGAGCATTTGAAATTGGAATATTTAATTAATTTTAAATATTTGAAAGGTTAATTTTAACTTGAATTCCAAATATCACTATTTATTTGTTAATTAAATTATTTAATTTAATAATTGGAAGTTTGGTGAAATATTGAATCTGGAGTTTTAAGCCTGTTAAAAATAATTTGAAGGCTTGTAAAATTTATATTGATAGTGCTGAGGATAATAGAAGTTATAAAATTGTATTTAATAGTGATTTGTTCAGTTTTGAAAATATGTCGTTTAAATTGATATTTAGAAATAGCTTTCTGAGGCACAGTCTCGGATTTCGACGAAACTAGTTCCATTGGATCCGTAATATTGTATTATTATCGGATTTCAATTTTTGTAGTGTTTGGCGTTGTTGTGTGAGAGTACGACATATAAACGCGCTGAATCTATATCGAAAATTTAAAATAATAACTAGGTCCAAAAAGTTATCTTCCCGATACGATCGAATCGGCACTCGAAACTTTTTCCATTGCGTTCGAAATAGGGGTATAACATTATAAACGCCTAGCGGCATGCCTCGATAGGAATTCAAAATTGTAAGTTGCATTTCCAAGACAATTAGAATTTAAATACGAGTAAATACTTTACTTGACTAGTCAAATTAATTTCACATCAGCCTTTTTTTTCCAGTTTTTTCCAAAGCATCGTAGCCAACCTTCTTCTGCACGCTACCTCCTTTTCACATCACGTCCCTTCTTCTACTTCACAGCCGAAATCCAATTGTTCAAACAAAGAAAAAAAGGGGCTCTAAAGGAAAGAAAAAAAATGGCCGAAGCCTGGGGAATCAAAATCAACGTTCGGAAAGAAAATCAAAATTCAAATAAAAATTGAGTCCAGTTCGTTCTTCAATGGCTTCCGCGAATCGTTATCGCACGTGCGTACTTGACTGTAGTCGAATCGTAGGACATCGCGACCATCTCGCGACGGGGTAGCTTCAAGCGGCGACGTCGAGTTCGTGGATTTTGGTGCTCGAGTGGGTTCGCGCACACACAGATTGGTGGGGGAAGTACGGTGGAGATGCATCGAGGTGAGGTCGTGATTCTTAGGGGCATGCTTTGGAGTCGATGTTGAACTTCTCGTCTGATTTATGGTTCGACGACAAAAGGGGAGGGCTGGGTCACGATTTTGGAAGGACGCGACAATGTGGAGGCTCGTGAGAAGGGCGGTGGAAGGTGATGGTCTGGGCCAGTTGTCTTTGTTGGTATGGGCTTTTTCCTTCTGTCGTTTCTTTAAGTGAATTTGTTTTTTTATTTTATTTTATTCAAAGGAAAATTTCTGTTTTGTTATTTATAGAGAAAAATATATATAATATTTACAATAAAGGAAATATTTATTTTTGTTTATGTACTGAAATACATATATATACAGTTTAAAAATATATATAGGACTTTTGAAGTGTTGTAAGTTTTATAAAAAAAATAGCTGTTAAAATATATATAGGTTATTCTAGTGTATGGTAGATTCAAAGGAAAAGTAAATATACATACTCACATTTTATCACTACTAAGTGTTTTAAAATATGTGTTTAGTATAAATTTATGTATTTATTGAAGTTATGTGATTTATCTTGGTTACTAAAAATGTTTTATAAAAAGGAAATTTGTTTAAAATAAATTATTGGTTTAAACCCAACTTTTTAGGTTAAAATAATTTATTGATTAATTAAAATTATAAAATGGATAATAAATTATGCAATTACTCAAATATTAATAAAATTATAATATGTTTATTCAAGGTCAAAAATCGAGAAACCAAGGCAATATTGGAATGGATTGCAAATAAAAGCAAATGTGAGTTAATCTCACTCATCTGGGTTTTAATTAAATTTAAATTTAAATGATTTCCCGCATTATATAGAGAATGAGACCCTATGCGTCGCATAATAACGGATGATATTTTATAAACCCATATACCACGATATTCCACTATGAAATGGAATTGGTATTATTATATTGTGCTAACATCTGTGGATGCAGGAAAATAGGTTGGAGGGATCCAACTGGATTCCTCAAAAATTATTTAGATTGTTTAATATTCTGTGTTATGAATATTTGATATTCTGTGATGAATATTATTGATAATTGGAATATTTAATGCTATGGTTTACTTTAATAACATTTCGGTACACTGAGTTATCAAAATTTATAGAATTGGATTTTTGAAAAGAAAATAAAAGAAGAGAATTTGTAAGTGAAATAATTATAGAGAATTTAAATGAATTTAAGAATGAATTGGGAAAGAATAAAAGTGATTTAAAATTTTAATAAATAAATTTCGTGTATGAAAAAGGAGATTTTGAATAAATAGGAAGATAATGAATTTTAGACTTAAGTGTTATTATTTAAAAGAATAAAGCATTTATTTTAAATTTAAGATTTAAGTTATTGAAAAAATAAAGAAGGAATTTGGAAAAAAAATCTGAAATTGGTGTTTCCAGTTAAAAGATTTTAAATCATAATTAAGGAATAAAGCCTGAAGTTAATGGATTCTGAAATGAATTGAGTAAATAAAGAAATTTATTTCAAATGAATCAATTTGGAAATTTATCTAAGTGTTTGGAATTGGAAATTTAAAAGGGAGTTAAGACTAAGAAATTTATAAACTGGGTTTATAAAAGTGAAGTAATATATCAGTGAATATTTGAAAGAATAAATTCACGATGGGAATTTATTAAAGAAATGGGAAAATTTGTTTAAAAATAAATAGTGATTCATTTTTAAAGGATGTGAAGAGAAGTATATTTCCCTGGATAGCCAAGTACGTTTTCAAAGTAAAATTTTAAACATAAGTTAAAGGCTCTAATGTTGTTTTAAAAAGCATGTTTTAGAAAAATTATTATTTCTAGATGTTTAAATTCTAAAGTAAATATTTTTCAAATCTATTATCGTAGTAATTATTTAAAGATGACTTGGTATTTTGTTTTAAAAAGAGAAAATCTAGTTTTATATTTTATAAAGTAACCTCATTTTCAAATATTCCTATAGTATATATTTTTAACAAAGTATTGAAGTTGTTTTATTCTAAATATTCTTAAAGTATATATATTTTGAATAAGTATTAAAGTAATTTTGAATTTAAACGTTCTAAAGGATATTTTATAATAAAGTGTTTTAAAATATTTTAAAAATCTAAAGTTTTTATGCTTGGCGCTTTCAGTGGAAATATTTGAAAATTTATTCCATGAGAAAAGTGTGGTTTGAAAACTATTTTCAAAAAGGTTTGAAAAATAGAAATATATCTTGTAAAGATATTTTTAAGGATGATAAATAATTTGGAAAATTATTTATGATTGATGATTGTTTAGGAATGTTAATTGATAGTTAAATCGCCGACTATCAATATTGGACAATGCGTTGGTCGTTTCGAAGAGACCGGGATCAGGATTTATTTCTCGAAAACCACTTCGATCCGGTTTGTACGTTTTCGTGGAAAAACGAGTTCGGAGTCGAAGATGGAGCAGTGAAGTGCAAGGGCTATTCGCTACTAATCCTGAGGATGTTTTCAAAATGGACGTAGTAGGAATAGTGCCTTCAGTTCCGTTCGAACCTGGGACGGATGAATGCTGTCAGAACATTGTTAGGTGGACGATGGGCATTCTAAGTGAAACGTTCTAAAGGCAACGCTTAGCCTCAAGCCTCAACAACCGGGAATGACTGAAAATCAGGGGTTATGCAGCAAGGCTAGGTGTGTAGCGCCCATCAGGGTGAGGCCATCCCTGTCTAGATGTCCATTTTTATTCGGCTTAGTGGTGCGGTTGCTGATCCCAACCGTGGGATGATATTACTCGGGATTATCCAGTAAGGGGTAGTCCCGGTCTTGTGTTGTAGGAGATCGGGAGTGGTCCTCGGTACGGTGATGTAGGCCACGTACTGTGACAGGTGGTACCCCAGTGTCTAGTCATTAGTTAGAAATCCATTCTCCCTACGCGCCTTTTACGAGTTTTGTTTGTATTACCCACTTTGTGGCTAGTAGCTGGAATTTAATCATGTAACATTTTCGGCTATTTTAGTAAGTATTTGTAAATAGACCCTGTTATAATATCAGAGGATTTTGATAAAAAGTGTTTTAGCTATCGTAAGGTAAAAACCCGACATGTTTATTTGTGGCATGGTCTTACGAGATGCTTTTGTTTTCAAAAGAATTTTGAAACTTTAATAATCAATTTGAGTGTGGTTTTCTCACGCTGGTATTCCAGACTGACTCGGGTGTTATTTAACTATAATGCTCGGGTCAGACCGAGTATTATAGAATACAGGATATGATGCTGTGGAGCTCAGGAGACGAGCTGGATGGCGATACATACTTTCGTATTTGTGTTACATATTCTGCTATGTATTCAGATTGTGAGGACAGATTATGATTACTATCCAGTTGTGTGTTATGTATACTCTGATGATGTATGTATAAACAGATATAATATTTGTTTTTGGTGTAAAGATCTGTGATTTTCTATTATATTTTATTCCGCTGCGATGGTTAGATTCTAATGTTGTTTCTTATCTTCTTCTTCTACCTCTTATTATTTAACCCAAATGGTTCGTATTTCTATTCATCTTGAGTTGATTGATGTAAAATAGTGTTGACTCAAGGGGTACGGATTTGCGGGTCGTTACAGCTGGGGTAGGTTTTCCAAGCCCCAACCGGACCTGAGACCTAGAGCTTTCATGAGCAGAGCATGGGTGGCTCAATGAAGCATGTCTTGATGAGTCAAAATAGGGGAGGACTACCAGATTTGGACCCTAAACACACCTATTGCCATCCTTATTGATGGCTGCAAATTTGGGTCGTTAAAGAACGGTTCGCTATTAACTTATGTGAGTTCAGCATGCTGAGTAAATCTTCGGTGGTAATGTATATATACCTCCTTTGGATTCGTTAACGCGAATGGTTACCTGTAATGATCTAGAGATATGTCTCTTTAGGTTTCGTAAGTTAATATATTATTGGAAGATGAATTTTTGTACCTTATTGATGTGGATGCACAACTGCTTTTCGTGGTATGGAAAGTAGTTTTCTAATTGTTTTAATCAATGTTCCAGTTCCAATGTTGTATATGAATATTTCAAATCCTATGAAATAACTTGTTAAGGTCAGTGTGATAAATGATCTCAGGTAAGGCCTGTAGTAGTAAAACTTATTGTTGTTTGTTACATAGATTTTTGGAGCTTGTTCTCTTGATTAATCATTGAAGGTATTTTTTTCTATCATAGGTTGATGTAGTGCAACGTTTAGTTCTTGTGGTGCTTGCAATTAATGAGGGCATAATTGGTAGCATGTAAACATGGACTTATATTCCTTGAAACTCCAAAATAGAACGAAGTAATGTGATATTCTCGTCCACCTTCAGGTTTCATGTTTTCGTAGGAAATTGTCAAGGCCATGGTCAGAATGAGTGAATGATTGAGGGATCAACTGTTAATATGAACTTATGAAAGTAGATTCCGATCCATGGATGTCAACCCGATCATCTTTCCATGGATGTCAATCTGATATGGTACGATTTTTAAATTGCATCATGAATAAGGGGTAAGAAGGAGAAAAATAATATGTGAGATGTACAGTTGTTGGAACAGTTAGAGGAAACATTTCATTGTATACATACATTTGTATAAATGTACTTACGGATGTTTATTAATGTGTATGTGATTAAAAAGTACCTTAGACTCTCGTTTGGAGTGCACGATTTTCATTGTGAATAGATTGCTAGAAGTTGTGAGGTGTAGACTCCCGCTTGTAACAATTAGTTTGTAGCCCAATCACATGTTAGTAGTGTGTAACCGTTGCCTGGTTTAATATTAAATGTGGTAGAAAAATCATCATATTACCTTTTTGTTAGAAAGACATACTAAGTCGTTGTTGATATACTTCTTGGTACCCAAAATTGATAGATTTTTATGTAATATGCTTCAAATAAGGAGTAAGTCTAACCCAATTATTTTTTTACCCTTTTTAAGGCATGCTCTCTGTTTTTATCACCGTATATAAATTTTGGCTTATAGGTAGCGAATGATGGTTAAGTATAAAGCGTAACAATGTGTATGATTATATTCAGTAATATGAACCAATATTTTTCATTTTATATCAAAACACAGATTTAGTATTTGCAAAAATTTATGAAGTTTAATTCACGTAGGTGAAAAATTATGTTTAAATAAAGAAAGTTAGGAGACACATGGAGATCGATAGAAATTGCAATGCTTTATTGAACGAACAGATGAAAACACACATAGTACATGCATGACAATAGTTGACATAACCAAAGACAAAGTAGAGTTGTTAATCGACAATCATATGATTTTTCTTCCTTCCCAATCCCTTGCCCAGTGAAACCTTGCTTGGAGAGCTACCAGGAACCTGCTGGGTGATGTCATGTCAGTTTTTTTGAAATATATGTAGAAATTGATTGATTTGAAGCATGGAAAGTAGATTCATGTAATGGCAGTGTGTAACCTGTGCGCTGCACACGGTATGTTTAGAAAAACGGTTGTATAAATATTTCCAAAGAATTGAATTTGCTATAGGTAATTTGCTAAAATAATTGATTCATGTACTAAACTTATTACTTTTAAATATGCAATTTTTGTCATGTGAGTAATGATTTTTATATTCTTATAAAAATTAAATTCCTTTGTAGATAATAATGATTTGGATATTTATTTATTACATTTAAGCACTTAATATTTGGTAAGAAAATAAATAAAATTTAGTATTTAGTTAATTTTGGAAATAGATATTTTTATAGATTTCAAGTTATAAATTTATATGCATAAATTTTGAGTGTACCACATAGTTTTTGTACATTTGTCTAAAAGATAAATAATATGTAACCTGAATTTCATATTTACTTAAAAGAAAGACAAATATACACAAAAATGAATGTTTAATACTAATCAATCGATATTTTTTTTTGCATTTAAAACTCTTGGGATTAATACCAACATCAAGAATAAGTTTATTATATTACCTAAGTAATAAAAAAAGATTATTTAACAACTAAAAGGAATGTTGATTAAAAGAAACATTACCATTCATATTGTTATTTAATTATGTAAAAATTATAACCTGGTTTAAAAATCATTGTTTCGTACCTTCAATAATTTTAATTTATAATAAAAAATTTTTAAAAAATAATTAACATTTGCCTCAAAAAGACAATAAAGTACCAAATGAAATGTCTAACTAAAATACTATATATTCTACCTTTTAATTAACATAAAATATGAATATTTAGAATTATAATATTTTTACAAACGTATTAACTAAAACTATCCACTGTTTTTCAAAGTTACAAACAACATTTTTCATCACCAACAATTAATTTAATATCATTCTTAATAAAAATAAATTTTATTAACCATGAACAAATCACTTGATTATAAATTTTAAAAGAAAAAATGTTGAATATGTTTGTAATTATACATGTTTTAGAAAGAAAAAGTTGTGTGTATGTTTATTGTAATAAAATAATAACTTTAGAAAGAAAAATTATATATATTTTTCTTTGTAATTAAGAACTAATTGAAGAAAGAAATTATGTAAACTTGAATTAGGATAATGTAAGAGATCTAAAGATAACTTTGTAAATAATTATAGAATATTTGATTTATTTGGATAGAATGAAGTATTAGGTCGATAATTTTTTGTCTATAATGTAGTATATCACACACTGAATTATCATATATCAGGATTTGTTAGATCAAATAATGATTATAAGTTATTTGGATTTATTTTTAAAGTTCAAAATTCAAATCGTTAAAGACTTGAATGTAAAATAATATGATAAACTTGAAAGAGTTTTGTGAATAACTATAAAATTATTAAATTTTGGTAACAAAAATAAAATGATAATTAAGAGAATTGATAGTAGTTTGTAGTAATAATGATAAATTGAAAGGAAAATAAATATTTAAAGAGAATCAAGAAGAGAGGATAAAACCTCATAAATAATAAGAAAACTTTAAATTCTTATGTTTTACTAATATTTAATATATTTTTCTATTCTATACTTACTTAGGCTCTAAGTGTTTTGGCTATAAATAGCTAGTTATACATTTCATTGCTATCATAAGATTGTAACGAATTACTCATCCACACACTTTTCATCTGCCAATTATCTTTAACAAACTGCACTTCAGCTTTCGCAGTTGAAATAGTAAAAACAATCCAACTATGACTTTACATCAGTAAACATTCATATCAATAAAAATATTAAAATACTTGTCAAAGAAAACTTCCAGATCATAAACCATTTCCACAAAGTTCCATTTATTGACTTGCCTCAGTAACATGGCAATACTTCTGTATGAAACATGAATAAACTACTAATAAATCAAATACTAAATTTGATTAATTTGATTTAACATCTGCAATTAGTAATGTATCTCATGTTTCAGCAGACTTCCAAGATTACAATTTTGTGCTTAATTACAAAAGCAAGTCTAGAAGTCTGCTACCAGATACACTGTAAAAGGAAATGATAAATGCTTATAATGAACATTCCTAATTTTATCCATCAGATAACTTATTGAAACTTTTTATTGCATGACAGGGACTTTACGTTTTATCGTATGCGTAGGCCTTCCATTTATGTTTGAAGAGGGGAGGGGGTTGGTTTTTCTAAGTTCCACTTCATTTTTTTCTTAAACTACAATGTAGCCTCACTTTATCAATAATCTTCCATTAGCCAGTAGACCTGTTAATCACAAAATCATGATGAAAAATATGTTCATTTTAGAAAATATATTCAACTGAACATAAGAAACCGCAACAGTATTAAGGCCACTCGAAGATTCACTGCCTCTTTATACACCATGGCCAATAAAGTAAAGTTCAAATCTATATTTCTATACCTTCCTTTCCACTTTGTACAAAAGAGATCACTCAAACTGGATTTATGTTAGTATCAAGAATGTAGTATATCATTATGACTATCAGCATGCATAACAACATACTCAATTTATCAGTAAAATGCAAGCCAGGATGGGTTAAAACAGCTCGTAAGGATCTGCCAGTGGGTCAGACTGGGTCCACTTAGCAGAATTCAAACCTAAATCCATTAATACACTCAATAACTCTACATTAAGTAGGTAATATCCTATTTCTACTTACCTACTGTTTAAAACGATTCAAAATTTGTATGCAAATTAATTAACATAGTAAACTAACTATTCTAAGCTGTGAAGTAAGTAGTAAAAATGGGACAAATCTCAAGAACAAAAACATTAAAAAACACATCATATTAACGTTTAATCATGCCATTTTAGAATTATATGCATATGAACTTACCTACACTCTTATCTCCTATAAACGAAACATAGAAATATGAAACTACTTTTTTTTTTAAATCAGTTAATAGCATCCATTATATGATAGTAAGATATCCATTCAAATGCAAAAAATTAGGGAGTTTGAAAAAACCTTCAAGCTTCACTATGATGGATCTTCTCTCTTCCTGTTATACCAATTCAACAGTCCACTAAATTATGTAGCAATATTCATACAAAAACAAAAATTAAAAAACATAACAAACAACATAGATATACAACTGTTTCGGCAAGGACAGGAAAATATAAACAATTCAAAATAAGAAGCATAATAGATGTTATAAAAAAATAGTATGAACAAACAAATTTACGATAACCTAATCAAATAGCTTAGAAGAAATCATTACAATAAAACTATAGTATTATTATTATAATAAAAAACCAAGAGAATTCCAACCAAATTCTATCCATATTCATAAAAACCAAGAAGAAAATCTAGTACATAAGAAACTGCACTATTAAGTCATCACATCAGTCAGAGGTCAAATGCACGTTTTAATTTATATTATGCCATTGAATGTGGTAAACTCATCCTAACTCCACAATCCCAAAGACACCACAATTGTCGTAGGCAATATCCCATAAAGGGAGAAACTCTTGCAAGTGATGTTTTGTTTATTAACTTTTGTTTTTTCAATGTTATAGTGCATTTGAAGTTTTAATATCAATCACACCTTTGAAGTATTAATATAAATCATACCTTTTAAGGGTTCCTAACTCAATAATCGATCCTAAAGGCATGACAATTTTCCATAATCCTATAATCCAAAAAGAAGAAAACTTCAAAACGTCGAAAAGAGAGCAACTCTGTAATCACACATAAATGAGTCATAACACTACAAAGGTGAAGCACATAACTTTTATTTGTTGTATACACGTACATGCGAAGTATAAATGATTGCATAAGTCAAAATTCTCATGCTTTAAGAGCAAAAACATCTACAATAGAAATTTTTCAAGCTAATAAGAGCATCTCATACATGAAGGGGGTAATAAAACGCAACTTTAATGAAGAAAATCACATTTACTAATTATTTTGACAAAACTGTTTTGCCTATATTGACATAAACTTTATGAGATTCTTTTCCTTATTGCAAATTTGTAGAAACTTAACAAAATTTTCTAGCAGAACACTAAAAAGGTTGGAATAAAAATAGGTTTTTTGCAATTTGAAAAAAAAACATTTTGCTAGAAGTGGGAGAATACACATCAAACAATATGCAAATAGAACTATTAGTAAGGAAAAGGAACAGGATAATTAAATGACACAATTACCATTGATTTCTCCTTTCACTGTCCTCCAACCTGCTAGTCCTAGCAAAGCGCTTGGCTAAACATAATTTCTTGAAGGATAAAGAAATCTTTGTATTAGATGAATATAAATTTGCATTATACCTAATAAAGGTAGGAAAACAATTGTAAACAACCAAAAAATAAATAGTTTTATCTACAGCTCTGCTCATAGAATATCCACACGAAATTTTTTTTATCTGACCAACATCTAAGTTAGCAAATTTATATACGTAAACACACATATAAACGCGCTCATTATGACCATGAAAAACCATTGATCGGCAAGTACAAATGTGGACTAATTTGTGTGTAGATATGAACTCATGACATCATAGGCGTTCCCCTTTGTTTAGAAACGGTTACTTTTGAAATCTAGGGTTTTCCTCAGCCATGGGGGAAAATCTCTCTCCCCACAAAGATCTCTCTCATCTTTCTCTCTCAAGACATCAAAACAGACCACCTGAATCTCACATCAGAGAATCAAACAATGGAATCATCATAGATAAAGAGGGTTTCCAATTAGTTCAATCAAGATCACAAAAGAAACGACAACCATATCAACCTGGCTATCAGAGAAATCTAAGGGGTAATCAGACGGAAATAATGAAGACAGATGGTCAGAAGTCGACCATCCCTTCTCAGAGCTTGAGAAATCATGTGTATCAACCACGGCAACCCACTAGTTTCTCTCTGAATAAAGCACAGGGACAAAAATCTTGGGCTGAAATCGTTTCTGAGCAATCTAAAGAGCCAAATGATGATGAATGCAATCTTGAAACCATCGCTCCTATGACAATCAATAGCAAGAAATATGGTTTAATTAATGAATCAACATGCAAAAGAGCTATTGATTGCTGGAGCAATTCTGTTTTGGTTTATGTTGTTGGAACCAAACCATATTATATGTTTTTCAAAGCATATATTCAACGGGTTTGGAAACCTGTTGGAGAATTCGAAATTTTTACCAGAGAAAATGGATTCTTCATTGTCAAATTTAAAGAAGCTCAAGATTGCAATTCAATCATTCAAAATGGCCCATATTTTTATAATGGAAAGCTCATCATAATGAGAAGATGGTCTGAGTCCCTAAAGATGGATAGGGATCTCCTCAGTACAATGCCGATTTGGGTGAAATTGCCCAATGTCAATCTCAAATTATGAGATCGTGAAGCGTTCAGCGTTATGGCAAGCATTATTGGAAAACCCATAAAGATGGATGCAGCTATAACCTTGAAAACGAGATTGAATTACGCTCGTCTTCTGGTGGAGGTTTCTGCAAATGATGAACTTCCTCAAGAAATAAATCTTACATTATATAATGGAGAAAATATCACCCAAAAAATTGAATATGAATGGGTTCCACCCAAGTGCAGTATCTGTAAATGCTTTGGACACATTAGAGAGCAATGTGTCTCAGTTCAAAGGTGGATACCCAGAGCTCACAATCAAAATAAAGAAATGGTCATAGATCAAGAAAATAATACAGATACTACAATCCAAGAAATGCATCACAATGAAGAGACTGTAAAGGATTCAAGAACTCAAAAGAACAATGATCAAATCAACCAGAAAGGTATCATCTTCAATCAAGAAACAACACCGCATTTGCTCACCGAACAAGATGATCAGATCCTTGCCTTGGAAGTTCATCATACTGAAGACAAAGAAGAAAATTCAAAAGACAGTTTACAGTGCAGTTCAATGGAGGGTACCAAGAACAAAGAGGTCTTTAACTCTGAAATCCCTCCCATTTCAGAGTTATGTTTAGTTACAGATAATCTTGATACAGAAACAAATAAAACATTGCATTCGAGTTCCAATCAAAATCCAGTATGTAATATGGAGAGCGAATCTCCATCATAAATTGCTGCAGAAGTTGAGGACAATGTTGGCATCCACCAATCTTGCCCCGCAATGCTGAGGAGTTTGATATCTCTCGAATTCAAATCTCAGAAAGTTATATTGCATCAATGTCTAATAATACTATGGAGGAACCTGAAAGACAATTTGATATATCTGAATTACATATCCCCAAGACTAAAGCTAGCGGCAAATATAAGAATACAAATAAAGAGAAGAAAGCTTTTGGACAAAAATAAATATCAATCAATCCAGATTGGAATGAAATGACCACAAGGCTTAAAACTAAAAGCTCAGAGAAAAAGAAGAAGGGGAAGGGTAGCAGTGTATCAGGTTCAATCTGAAACACATGTTAATTCTTTTATTTTATCAGTTTATTAATTATGTCTATTATGGCCTGGAATGTTAGGGGTATGAATTCCCCAGCTAAACAAACTGACATATTAAATATGATCAGTATACATAAACCATCTATAATTGCCCTCATAGAAAATAAGATGGATGATTCTAATACTGAGAAATTCTGTTTTAAGCTATCCAATAATTGGAAATCCACCAACAATAATGATTGTGGTAGTAAAGGTAGGATCCTTGTCATATGGGACACTAATATTTGGAATTTGGTCAATTGCAATAAGGATATTCAATATATAGACTGTAACTTCAAAAATGTTGGTGGTTTCTCACTTCAAATTACCAATATTTATGGCAGTAATTTTGAGATTGAAAGAAATAGTTTATGGTATAGAATAAAAACCCTTAGTCAAAGTTATGATTTTTCTTGGATTATTTTAGGTGATTTTAATATTGTTTTCCATGTCAATGAAAAATTTGGTGGTAATAAAATCCCCCACGGTAAGCTTGAAAGAATTAACAAATTTTTACTTGAATCCGGGCTTATTGAACCTAATATGAATGGTAATAAATACACTTGGATATCTGGTAAGGAGAAAAATATCCATTGCAAACTTGATAGAGTCTTAATTAATGAAAAGTTTTGTATTACTTTTCCAAATTTTTGTTGTTACTCTATTGAGCAAAACACAAGTGATCATACTCCTTTGCTAATGAGTTTTTTCCAAAACCAAGTTAATAATAATCTTAAAGCTGCTCCTTTTAGATTTAAAAATGGCTGGGTCTTAAACAATGATTATTATGAAATTATTAAAGATTGTTTTACATTTTCTAACAATGGTTCTTATCAAGCACAGTTCAGCAATTTTCTTAAAAATACAAAAAATAAAATCAAAAACTGGAATAAGACTAATTTCAATGAGAATGACTGTTTAAACAAATTAAGAGAAGATGGAAAATTTCTTCAAAAGCTTGCTAATGAAAACCCTGGCAATGCTGATATTATCGATAAATTCTTTTCTAATCAAGCTAAGCTTTCACACGAACTTCATAAAAACACTGTCAATTGCAAGCAAAAAGCTAAAGTTGACTGGCTTACTATGGGAGATGAATGCACCAAATTTTTTCATGCTAAAATGAGCAGCAGAAAGCATATTAACAATATAGGTAATATCATTAACAGCAAGGGTGACTGCATAAATGAATTTAATAAGATTGTCAATGAAGCTATTAATTACTATTCTCAGTTATACTTTACTGACTCTAATGATATTAGTTTTCCTGATATTGTATGTAAGCAAGTGTTAAATGATAATGCTGCTGATATCCTCCTAGCTCCTGTTAATATAGATGATATAAAAGCTATTATTTTTAATGCTGGTGATAACAAAAGTCCTGGCCCAGATGGTTTCAATGCAAAAATTTTCAAAATTCATTGGGACAACATCAAAGATCATATCTCTAAAGTTGTAAATGAATTCATGAATGAAGGTAAATTGCTTAAAAGTTTCAATCATACCTTCATTACATTAATTCCTAAAAGCAAGAATCCTTCTTGTATTGAGGATTACAGACCAATTTCTTGCTGCAATTTTGTCTATAAAATCATTTCTACATTTTAAGTAATAGAATAAAGCTGTTTCTCTCCTTTTTAATTTCTGAAAACCAGTGTGCTTACATTCCAGGCAGGCTTATACATGAAAATTCTTTGCTGGCACATGAAATGGTTAGAAACTTCAATAATAGAAAAGGGGAAAATATGTGTCTGAAAGTTGATCTCCAAAAGGCATATGACAAAGTTAACAGAAATTTTATCATCCATATTATGAAATGCATGAATTTTCCTGAGAAGTTCTGTAAATTAATTTTTGAATGCATTAATACACCCACCTTCTCTATATTATTTCATGGTAAACCTGAGGGATTCATTAAGAGTAACAGGGGTATCAGACAGGGAGACCCTCTTTCTCCCTATATTTTTACCTTAGCTATGGAATATTTTTCTATTCTTATTGATATTGAAACTATTAAAAACAATATTTCTCCAATAAATAGAGTGCAACCAACCATTACTCACCTGATTTATGCTGATGATCTTATGGTGTTCTCTAAAGCTAACAAAAACAATGCAGAGGCAATAGTGAGATTTTTGGGCTTATGTACAAATATGTTGGTCTGAAAATTAATGAATTTAAAACAAAGGCATATTTCAGCAAATATTGCAGGTACAAAAAGGAAGTCTTAGATGTTCTCAATGTAAGTGAAGGTAATCTTCCTATTAAATATTTAGGGCTTCCTCTATCTGCTAATCAAATCAAAGACAGTGATTGCTCGTATCTGATTGAAAATATTCAAAACAGAATGGAAACTTGGTCATGCAAACTTCTATCTATTGCTGGTAGAATTGAGTTAATTAAAACTGTGGTGTATGCCATTATTCTATACTGGTTTCAAACACATCACATCCCTATTGCTACTATTAAAAAATTTGAAAGCAGGTGTGCTGATTTTCTTTGGAGAGGTAAGTACCATAAAGTCAGTTGGGATAAAGTTTGCAAACCCAAAAAAGAAGGTGGGCTTGGTATCAGAAACCTTAATGATCTTTATTTAACTTGTCAATTAAAGCTTTTTTGGAGATTTATAAGTGGAGATTCTTTATGGTCAAAATGGATGTCTTTCAAATACCTCAAAAATGAAAACTTTTGGACTACTTTACCTAAGTGTAACCAATCCAACACTTGGACTCAAATTTTAAAATGCAGAGATGTAGGTAAATCTTTAATTCAATGGAAATTTAAAGCTGGGCATGAAACTAGCTTTTGGTTTGACCCCTGGTTTCAAAATGAATCTTTTATTAACAAGGTTGGTTGGGATACTCTTGCTATATGTGGAGAAGCTAATGCTAGTGTTAATATCATCATTAATAATAATCAATGGCAGCCTCAACTTCATCCTATCACAAATCCTCACAAAATTTCTATCAGTAATATTCAATTAGATCATGATGTTGATAGTGATTACTGGGAATGGTTAGCTAGCAGCAATGGTAAGTTCTCCTTTAAAAAAACTTGGGAGCACATTAGAAACAAACAACATACTGTAGAGTGGTATAATTGCATATGGAACAGGGTAAATAATCCAAAGATGGCTATCTGCACATATTTTGCTATTAACAACAGATTGCCAACTTTGGAAATTATCAATAAGTGGGGCAGAAATAACTCCTCACTCTGTTCCCTATGTAATTTATTGAATGAAAATGTGTCTCATTTATTTTTTGAATGCAGTTACAACTACTACATTTGGAATCAAATCAAGTCTAAACTGGGGATGAACAATTCTAACAGCATGCATCTTGGTCATATTATTACTGACATCAACAAGCATTTCAGAAGCAAATCGCGAGAAAGAGACTTTGCTCATATTCTGCTAACAACTACTGTTTATCATATATGGAAGGAAAGAAACAATTGTACTCACAACAACATAAAGCTTTCCAAAGAGCAGAGATGGACTATTATCGAAAATGAAAACAAAATTATTCTCCAGAAATCAAAGAATAAGATCAGAAATCAGACCAGATTTGATTTTCTGGCGGATTATTGGAACAAAGAGGCTGGTAGCAAGTACATTGAACAATATCTTCTCAGTCCAAAGGCTCATCATACAGATCTAAGCGGCCATCAGCGAATGAACCAAGACAGGTACGAGCCTCCAACCTATTGCTCTGGTGAGGATGTAAGCAGCTACAAATCTACAGATCTGGGTTTCATTAACACCAGATCTGCAGATTTCAGCCAAGCTAGGCAAAACCTAGCTCCGAAGCATCACATTAGCTCAAATACTGCTGATACTAGCATGCGCAACAAGTTCAACCAAAGCCTATCTTATTGGGAGAGAGGCGAGTGCAGCAGGAAGACGAGATAGAGATAATATTGAGTCGCCTCCTCTCGTCTCCATGTTTTTATTTTTTGTTTTCCTGGGTTGTATGTCGGCTGCCCTAAATTGTCTTAGGGTTTAAAGTGTTATTTGGTTTTCGGGTGCTTTATTTACCCGCTTTTGTTTGGGCTTTGGCCCTTTAACCTTTTTCAAAAAAAAAAGATATGAACTCATGACCAATATTACCGAAGCAAGGAATTATCTTAAATAAATAGTTTTGCTTAAAAAGCTTAACGAATTGAACCTAATATTACATCATTGTCTTATGCTACATGCTCTAATTCATAATGTTATATTCTTGGTAGTGAAAATTTCTATATAGGCCCCATGCTGCAAATTAAATAGTAAGATTACTATGACCTGTAAACCATAGGTTGTAAATGTATCAAGGCCATCCATTGGTTACTGAAGGCTCCAAATATTTTAAAGAAAATTAACACATGCCATAAAACAGAACGCATATTTAATATGATGCTTTTAATATAATGCACAATGATCTAAAGACTATATTAAATTTCTACAGTTGCAGAACAAAAATTGGACTTTTTGTCTTCATATTATCTACAATGTAACAAATATGAAAAACGATATTATTTATGCTTGAATCTGCATTATAAAATCAAGCTAGCACGTTAAGTTAACCACACAAAAAAATCAATTAGATTGCAAGGTGTAAAGCAAAGCTGTATATAAGATGTTATATGATTTTATCTATAAAAGTATTATACTAAATGTACACAAAATAATGTTAAAAGAAATTTGGAATGCAGCATAACAGTTTATTAATTACTGAACTGATGTATGATTACAAATATTCTTTTGTAATATAATGACCAATAAAAAGTGCAGAAACACTCCTAGTTTATTCATCATCATGGTTTATTAACCCACATGAACTGAACTAAAGTAAAAAGATTTAAACAAAGGGACCAAATCATCGTATGTAAATTTTTAAATCACCAAGCAATTTAAAGAAAGAGAAAAAAATATTAAACATTCATTTAAAACAAACCATAAAGCCACACCATAGTGAATATAAAATTCTCAGACTTCTACTGAAATTAACTTAGTTAATATGTATAAAGATTATGCAAACCTGAGAACAAAATACACCGATTAATGTTTTACAGCAGATAATTGTATCTAAAGCTCAAGAATTTTTGAATAAGCATGCCCATTGGAAATATTATATATATATATATATATATATATTAGAAGATATTCACATATCAATTAGCAACATCCGTTCAAAGATACATGCTTACAGATAAAGTCATTAGTTTCGACACTTAACTTAGTATGCCTTAAAGTCTCAAATGCATCTCAAATAATTGAAATTTTTCGTACATAATAGGGTAAGTATAAAACATAGTACACCTGAGATTTTTTGATCAGAGGTTGAATTGAAGGAACTATTGTCTTATGAATTTAAGCATTTATATTAGTATTCAAACAAATATCATAAAGAAAAGGGAAACCAAAGCAAATATGCAGATTCCTAAAAAACAACATAAAAATAGTATAATCAAAGAAACAAATAATTCAATTTCAAGTTTCAACTAAAATCAAATAACAAGTGGGGAAAAAGGGGATAAAGCTAGAAAAAACATGAATTGAAACTTACATATCTGGGCATGAAAGTCAACCTGTTACAGTTTGTAGATAAAATAAAAGAAGGTTGTCAGGAAGTTTAAAATACATGATGGCATGAATTATCACAACATACTGAATTAGGATTAAACCAACTCATTGTGTTAGGGTATAAAAAGCAACATGAGAAAGCTACCCACAAAAAATCTATATCAGTAGTTAGTAGAATCCATTTGGAATTAAGAAAAATAGCAATAAAACAAAATCCAGATTTTCTAAGCAGTTAAAAAGGCTGCTAATAACATACTGAGAATTTTATCCAAGTATTTTATTTTGCATAAACATAAGTATACTTCGGTTATAGAAATTTTTGAACTAATATATTCTGCATCATCAAAATCAATGACATATTTGATAAGGTTGACCCAAATGGAACTTTGAATTTAGCCAAATACTATCAAATAAGAACTGAAATTGGGAATAGGGTTTTGATTAAGTGTAAAATATATTGCAAACAAAAAGCGGATAGAAGAAGATATCTTGAACATGTTGAAGAGTGACATGAGTAAATAGCAAACAATGAAAGCAAGACTTGTATTTGTATGCTATGGGAATACCTAATATAGAGGAAGATTAGTCGGTAACAATGATTTTTTTTATTGTTTAAAAATAAAAATGAAAAAAATTGCTTAATTGCCTCTAGGGTTTTTGAGATTGATGATATTGTAGTTAAAATTGATGGAAATAATGGTGATAGAGGCGAGTCTATTTGACAGGAAAAATTAGGAGGAGGGGCATACAACTGAGATAGAGTGAAAAAGCAACAAATCGGGGCACCTTATTATTTAGTTTGGGAAAAAAGGAGGAAGAGGTGAGGTGCGATGGAAGAACAAAATTAGATTCGTGAGGATGGGTAAAAGAAGGGAAGAGGCGCGATGGAAGTAGAAGAAAATCAGAATTGATGTGAGATGCTACTTTTTTTTTCATTACGCAAAAGGATGATGAAGCAGAAAGCATTTTGGGAAAGGAAGAAATATAAAGCCCAACGGTTCATTTCAAAAAATACTAAAGGGGCTTCCGTGTCCTTGAAATGCAACTCAGTAATAATATAATAGTATAGATAAGCGGAATAATTTTTTTTGATTTGTTCCCACTTATATAATTTATATAACCATGCTAATAACAATGAAGGTAGAGGTATGGTGAGGTTTGAAACGAGTAGGAAAATGATTAACAAAATTGAATTGGTCTGTTTCTAAAGGTGTTGAGTTTCCCTCTTCCTAGTATCATTGAAAATAATAATAAACATGATACAATTTGTATGCTTTCTAATACCAAAGTAATTTCACATGGTAATTAACAATCGCGTAATGTTGTTTTATATGGCAAACAACTGCCAACCAATACCATTTTTCACGACTATCAACCATTGAACAACAATAGTTCGATGTGCAAAAAAAATAAAAAGAGAAATATGAGGTGCCCATGATAAAACGCTTCGATTATTAAGATACTGATATATTTGGATTCAATATTACACTTATGGCTATGAAGACATTTTAATAGATATCAAAATTTTATATGTGTTTTTTAACACAAAATTCAAAATTTTCATACGGCTCTAAATAACTGCATGTTTTTTTCAATGGTTATTCACTGTCGTATGAAATAAACAACCGTGTAACTTTTATTTTTAACCATTGTTCGCTATCGTATGTTAATAAACACCGAATAGTATTTTAGTGTCTATTTGATAAAAGAAAAACAATGTTATTTTCATGTACAAAAAAATAAGATTGTCTGGACCTGATGGGGCCAACCAGATATTTTTTTTGGTACAGTGTTTAGTGCAATGCGGTAGATATGTGCCTTTTTTCCGAATACAAATGAAAGAACTGTTATGCATGTGAATACATGATATCCGTATAAATCCCTGTATATACGGGTTATAAAAACGATCGGCAAATATTTTTATAATAGAAAGTCAAATAGTAATATGTAAATATAATTGTATGGTGAATCAGTTATGTTAGCCTTAATGGTTTTGGAGATGCCTTTAATAATTCACTGCTAATATATTTACAATATCAACATTATGCAGTGGGAAAATTCACAGTAAATACTTATTTGGCGTGAATACACATGGGGCCCACAAAAAATCAATATAATATTTTTGATATATTCTTATGTTTATAGCCATATTAACAGCAATAAAAGCAGTGATTTGGGTGGGTTTGAAATGAGTGAGAAGATTATCAAAAAACCTAAGTTTTTCTTATCACATTTGAAATGGATTGATCTAGCGAATCATCGTTATTTTGTTTTAGTAATGCACTTTTGGATGTTAGTCTAAATACCACTCAAGTGCGTTAACTTTTATTTTTTCCCTCCTGAAGGCTGAAACCCTACTCCTAAGATTAAGCTAGAAAATTCAGATGGTCCACCACAGTCGATCCTCATTTTTAGTCAGTCCAACACAAAATATTTGTCCTCAAGCATTCTCGCTTTTTCAAGGGATAACCGTTCCACATTTTAAGGGTTACACGACACAGCTAGTGAGGACTTGAACCGCGACCTCCAGGAACTTTGTTCCATGATCGCTAGATAGCTCTGTCAACTGAACTATGCATGTGGACAGATGTGTTGTTTTTAAACTTAAGAAATTGACAAATCGGGTATTCTGCTGAAG
Source organism: Allium cepa (assembly GCA_030765085.1). Classification (NCBI taxonomy): domain Eukaryota; kingdom Viridiplantae; phylum Streptophyta; class Magnoliopsida; order Asparagales; family Amaryllidaceae; genus Allium; species Allium cepa. The sequence goes on along the minus strand of CM060943.1, from coordinate 395,679,023 downwards.
AAAGTCTTAAAATGTTTTTTGTTTTTGTGTTACGAAGAAGAAATGATTGTTTGTTTGGAATGTTTTTAGTTATTTTAAATTGTTTTAATTATTTTGAAGTAAATATTAATAATTGATGATAAAACCTAACACCCCTAGAGCACTAAATTGTTTTTATGATCACCGTGAATGCAATATATCTTACTATTACATTAAAACACCAAGATTAATCATGACTGCTTATTAAAGTTCATTCTCAATCTAAAATAAAAAATTATCACAACAAATGTTCAAGAATAATGCATTATTTATAATTATCAATGTGAATGTTGCATATATTAAGGGATCTAAGAAGAAATTAAGGCACGGGAAGGAGAAGCAAACCCTAAAGCTATAAAGAATATGGTTGCGCTTTGTTTTTTCCTTTGTAAATTTTCCCAAAATAATTGTAAATTTGGTGTAATAGTTATCAAGTTCTACACACCCTCAGTAGATATTTGTGATATACGATGTAGAGAATGAGTATCATGTGGATTTTGGTAGAATTAACAGTATGCCCTAGGGGTAATTATGTAATTTATCACACCACTTGCTAAGTGATGCGTGAAGGTTAATATTCGAATAGTTCGATATTAATCGCTGATCAATTTTACACCTAAAGAATCGCACAACCGAATCATTGAATACACTTTGACCATATGATGTAATAAATTTATAATCGCTATAAATTAAATAATATTAATTAAATATTAGTTATAAAATTTTATTTTGATTTGATCAGCAAATATTAATAAATATTTTTGTTGTAGTTATAAATATAAATCAATATTCGGTATCGATGCACGTTTAATTTAGATTTAAATGTAATATAATTTATTGGGGCTTTAAATGGTTTTGAAGCCTATATGGAGGAGGTGTGTTTTGGCCATAATATGACTGTTGGAACTGGACTAGCCCGCAGCAGAAGTTATGAGTGAATTTCAAAATTTTACCCTATGGATCTTTTATTAGGCCTATGAAATCTAACTGAATTAGAGCATTTCTAAATTTCATTTAAATAAAATCATTTATTTTACTTAAATTCAAATGTATTAAGATATGAAATTAATTTATTTGATTTAGTTTATACATATATGTGTGAGTGCATGTGTAAAATAATAATCAATGAAAAGTATAATATGCCCATATGCAGATATTGGGATTTACATGCAACAAACGTATTAGTTCATTTTGTATGTCATGTATGTTGTCCAAATATGTGCGTGTATATGAGTTATAATACACGCACACACATAGATGTATAAATATATTATATTTAATATATGAACATAAAACATTTATATATAGATAAATATATATGTAGAAAGAGACAGAGAACAATTATTAAAAATTATTTATAATTCAAAATTAACTTACTTTTGCAAACATAATAATTTTAGTATTTTAATTGATATATATTATGAATAAAATAATGTTTTCATCCATAAATAATTAACATAAAATAATCTATTGATGAAATTTAAAATTTTACAATTTTTGAAACTATAGGATCATAAAATAGAGCTTAAGAAAAATCCGAAGATTTTCAAAGTTGAAATATTATTTTTAAAATAGATACATTGATTTTGGAAATAATTATTTAATATAAAATAATATATTATTAAAAACTTAAAATTTAAAATCTCAGAAATTCTAAAACCATGAATGAAAGGCTATGAATTTTTTTGAAGAATATAATAATTAAATTATTATTTTTAATAAATCATAAATAATTTTTCCAAAATAAAATTAATTATTAAAAATAATAAAATTCATTTATAAATTCCTAAATAATTTCTATATATTTTTGAAATGATATAATATTTTTGAAAAATATAATATTAATTTTTTAATGTAATAATTATTTTACATATAATAAACAATTCAAAAATTCAATAAATCTTAATTTAAAAATATGAACATATGTATGATAATTAATTTTCAAATTTGTAGAAGTGTACTAAATTTTTTAAATCATATGTGTATATATATATATCTTATATAAGCATATATGCTATTATGAGAGGGAAATATATACTAATATATATATATATATATATATATATATATATATATGACTTTATTAATAATATATATAAAATAATTAATGAATTTTAGTAAACAAAATTTGTCTATACATAAATCAAATAGTATAATAAAAAAATTATGCACATAACCAAAATGATTTGAGATAACCACATCTACTTACAAAATCTCACCGAACTAAATATATAGTACGAATATATTTAAACAGATATGAAATTTCTCATAATAGGACCATGGAATATAATTTAATTACTTGAATATGAATTAAAATTATCAATTTAATGATGCCTTTGAATCCACGCTGAAGCAATGACTTCACTTCGTTTTACTGTTCTTGTCGTCAGATCGCAAGTCTGGAATCATCGATCTCTAACTATTGAATAGTATTATTTTAATTTGAAATATATTTGAGAACCATGGAGTGGATTGAGAGCTATGTTTTAACCAGCAATGAAGAAGGTAAGGTGGCCAAAAAGGTTTATAATTATTTTTAGACACACACACACACACACACACACACACACACACATATGGTTGTATTAGAGAGAAGCGAGGAAAACCTTTTTTTCCATTCTCGTTTGATCTCAATCCATTATCTCCAACCCAATTCCATATATTTTAGCCACCCGTAGGCCTTTTCAAAACCAAAATTTTGCAGCCCTAATGATGGGCCTTAAACCCATCCAAACACAAGCTAAAGTACTATGCAATTAAATCTTGTTTAATCGCTTGTCGATATTATATATTCGATCAATATATTTACAACTGTTATTTATTTCTCACATCATATTCAAATTTTATAATTGATATTTCATAAATATTAATTAATTTAATTAATTCATAACAATTATAAACTAATTAAATCGTTCGATCTTAAGAGAATTCATTATTTTGGCTGTGTAACTCTTGGGTGTAAATTTGGTTAACGATTAACATCCAACTATTCTAATGTTATCCTTCACACATCACTTAGCAAGTGGTGTGACATTATGGCCAAATTTATCGCTTATTCATTTTCGGTAAAATCCAATTTTAGTTTAATAAGCGTTACCCAGTTATGGCATTTGTTTACACCAATTCTCTTCGTCAAAACAATATCACTTTAGATTTACGGAATTTGGCAATGGTCAAAATTCCAACCTCATCCACATTCAACTTTATAGTCTAAATATAAAGTCCTTTTTAAAATAATAACAATTATTATTAGCCGAAATACTCTGGCCGGAGACTTTGACTTTGAGTTGACTGTGATACTAACCGCATATAACTAAGGAGACGAATCCTCTTTTGAATAGTGCTTCACTTCCAATACTTCCAGTCGACCCACCTATAGTCACTCGATGGATGTCATGCCATGATTTGGCTATAATCAAAGCGAAGCTTTCATATGAAGATCCATAGTATTCTCAAGTCGAGAGAACTATGTAAATCAGTCACATCGGTATTTTCTGTTTGACCTTCGTTATATTAACCAACAGAAAACTATCGAGTGAGCCATTCCAAAGTTATCCAATAACTATAGTACGTAACCCCTAGGTTCCCTTGGTACTTATGAGTAATACACTGTCAATATTTGGAGAGCGTTACGTACTCCTGCCTCAATGGATACATCGATATCCAGTCTCGGTGCATCTTGACTAGTAACATTTAAAATGGTATATTTGTTTCGTTGTGATAAATTACTCCAAGTCACAACACTTTGTAACTACTATCACAAAATATACATTTATGAATTTTTATATTAAATATACATTTAATTAAGTTAATTAATTAATGTAATCACATTATATCAAGTATACAATAGGAAGAAAATACCTTTTATTTCGAATAAAATTGGTCAACGAGTTAGATATATGTAACAAATTACATAATTGCTCTTAGGGCATATCCCTAACTCTATCAATCTCCCACTTGTACTTAGGGTCAATTATAGAATCTAATTCCAACTTCTCCAATCAGTTTGCTAAAAACCAATTAGGTAAGCCCCTTAGTGAATAAGTATGCTATTATGTTTTAATTAACTACTTTGTCGATTAACTTTCCTTGACATTGATAAACTGGCTTTATCATGTGGAACAATTCGAATTATGTCTTTCAACTTCTAGTGAGCTTTAAGTTCTATAATGACCAATTTCATAACATTGTTATCTTAAAACAATATTATAGGATTCTCAATATTTGGAATCACCGTTGGCTCAATTATAAATTTGTGCATTTATATCTACATACAATGGTTTATTGTAGCACTATTCAAGTTAATGTTCTCAACATTTCATTGAATCGACCACAATCACTTTTATTTTGAAACATTTTCAATTAAAGATTTTAACTTTAATTTTATCATGGACATGTTATACTCAATATCACTTATAAAAGTTTGTTCCCAAACATTCCATCATAACTAGTTCGTTATTTCTATAAACAATTCTCTAGTAATTCCTAAATACGCGAGAACACCTAAAACAACCATTTAGTGGTATCAATTTGGATTTTGTATTTGCTTCATGTATCAAATACATACAAAACGCAATATCATACACAACATAACCTGTATGATAATTCCTATTGCTAATGCATAAGGAATCCAACTTACATGTTCTCCTTTTAATAGGATGCTCTTCTATATCGTTTCGGAACAATCCCTATATCTTTTATACTCACCATAAAAGACATCATTTACAATCTAAAATTGAGTATTAAAACAACTAAAGTTGATTTTAATACAAGCATATTGTCAAAATCGACAACGTGTTGTTTACTTATAGTTTAGAAATATCAATGTATCTTTTAACATTCTTTCTTATGAACACGCGCTTCCTCTGCACTTTGATTGAAAATCTAACTATTTGATATTTCTATCAAAATACTTATTCAATCTTGATGCTTACAAAATGATATATTTTGTATCATTTCTTGGATCATATCCAAAGATTCACAAAATAAATATCGCTCTCACTGCTTTGAGGAATTTTTTGGTTAATATGTGTAAACGACTTACTCTAAATCATTATTTAGAATTTTCTGTTTCAACACTAAGTACCAAACACTAAGTCTTATCGAGCGATAATTTTATGAGTAAATCTGAATTAACTTTAGCATGTTGAATACCGAATCTGTTATGCTATTTCAACAATTGAAATTTGCGATATTATTCTTATCAACATTGCTTATTTAATTCCAACCACATCAGTCTTTTCAATAAAGACACAATCTCGGCCAATGGATCACATCTCTTCGGTTACGACCACCAAAATCATATTTTGATAGCATACTTGGAATTCTTTCAGATCTGCGCATCATACCAAGTAGAGGCAACAATCTTCATGTTTTAATTGAACAACCGAGGGTAATGTATATTTTCGACATTAATAAGAAATTCATATTTTCTCTTTGATGTACGAGAATACTTTTTTGTTCATTTAGGTTATTTAATTTCACTTCATCTCATATAATCTGTTTTATCTATGGATCAGATCCAATTCCATTTAACTATCAAAAATTTCTTAAAGAAATTCCTTCACAATGAAGTTGATATATCCTGAAACAACAATTATTTCTTTGTGAAAATAGAATGGGGATTCATAAACCATTTATGAACCTTTTTATTTATAAAACTTATTTTAGTTTACAAAAATTATGTTCAAAACATAAATATGTCATTTGATGATAGACCTTTCCAAAAAACCTTTTGAAGGTTCGTACAAGATCCCTCAAGAACAATTATTACGTGCAATCTTTCGACTCGCACAACTTGCCAACTCCTTGGCCTAGGATATGTTAGGATTTCTTACAAATCCTTATCATGTATGATTTTGTAAATTGTTGTTTAGATGAAATAATATCAACCTGATGTACTATTCTTAAGTACATGACCTTATAGAAAGAAACTAACTCAACTTCTGTAACAATCAAAAATTTAACCCATAATAATTAATTCATTAATTAATTTAATAATAAAATAACTTTGTGAACTTATCAAAATTGAGCCATAGGAATTGCACCATTGTGTCTGTAACGACCCATAGAATTTTAATAATTTTTAATTGTTTTATCAACGTATTTAATTGAATTTTTAGAAATTTTAAATAATAATATTTTGAAATAAAAATTTGATATTAGAAATACGTCTATTTTAACATAGAAAATGGTAAATTTTCAATTAATCATGTGAAAGTTATTTTATTGTGTAATTCTTTTAAATTCAAATCAGTTAATAATTGATGAAAATAAATTTATTTCCAAACCTGAATATTTTCCTATGAAAAATTTCTAAATCTTCTTCTGAGTGAGACGTCATCTTTCGTTTTTCAAAATTTGGACTTCTATTGCTCCGTTCATCTTATTTCTAGCTAAATAGCAATGTATATCGGTACCGATTATCGACTTTTGATAGGATGATCGTACCACTGATATCTGTGTACCGTTCTATTCGCCTCGTCGTGCCGATCTCAATGGTATATTCAATTCTGTTTTTTGAAGTTTGGTACACAGCGGAATCCGTGAAAACGATTCCGTATTAGTACCAATTTTGATGTCCATTCAAATTTCAAGTGGCTGAAATAAACGGTCACTGTCACCTCCTGTTACTATTCATCATTTCAATGCATTGATGGTGCGCTTTTTCCATTTTCATCAGTTTGGAAATATATAAATTTTATATTCCTTATAGCGTTAGCATTTATTTATTTTGAACGGTTTACTTTGTTTTCTAATTTGCCCTTTTTAACTTCGTTCCTTCACTTCCATTTATAACTCAAACTTCACTGTAATTTTTTTTCCTCCTCCCTTTTCTTCTTTTCTTTCTCCTCTCTGTCACTTTTCTTTTATTTTTCCATGGCCAAAGCCATCATACACCGCTCGCAACTGCTCCCATTTTTTTTCATTTTTCTCTTCTGCCTTCACATCCCGCACCAACCTCCCCTAAAATCGCAGCTACACCCTTCCACCCACGCTAAACCAGTGTAGCCACCATCGTAGTTACCTCGACGCCTGCACACCCATGTCCCTGTCACCCACCATTTTCTCACCTACCGACCACAAAAAGCTTCTCCTCCTATTGGCCGATTACTTGCCTCCTTTCCCTCATGCGTGCCAAAGCCCGATCATTGCCTTGGCACTTAGCTGATCCACCCTCTCCGATGACCAACCCTATAGCCTCGCCTCCACTCACCCTCCACTATCTCTATCACCAATCGGCTGCAGCCCAGCCACCATCGCTTTACCCCTCTGTTGCCTGTCAGCCTTTCTTTCGCATAAGGCATGTAAATATATTTTATACCTATAAGTGAGTTTAAATTTTTTATATATATGTTAATTTATACAATCCTTACAATTTGTCGTAATATATTATTGTACATATACTTTAATAACATATATTTCTAATTTTATAATATAAAGTAAAATTTGTGTACATATATGTGGTGGGTTTGTTCGAGTGTTATTATGGGTTCTGATTTCAAGTTTTATATAGCTGTTTCGACCGTAAAAGTATATATGTGTATGCTATATTTGAGATAAAGTAATGTATGTTATACACATTTGTGTTGAAATCGCATACAGTATAATATATTTATTTACATATTTTGGGTTTGGTTTGAGTGTATTTGTATATGTATGCATATGTTAGTATGCTATAACATGGGTTGTTTATTATATGTTGTATTTATGTGGTATTGACGTACATATAATGGGTTCCATGAAGTATATGTTTGCGTCTTTATACATATCAAGTTTAAATGGATTGGGTGTGGGTATTTTTATTTATTCTATTTCGTGTTCATAGGTACTGTTTTAAGTAAAGGAAAATTCTTTTATATATGTAACTTATAGATATAGGTTTTGATTTTTTTTCATTTGAACGATTTAATAAACAGTTACCTTAAAGTATTGATTTTCGATTAATATATATATATATATATATATATATATATATATATATAGACACACACACACACACACATAAGTCCATAAAGCTACCTGATCCGTTAGTTGTCAGGTGTAAGTTATGCATGTTGCTATATATCTGTTTTTATATGTTGAATTTGTTGAAACAACTTTATATATGCGTGATAGTACAGATATTTATATTGACAGTAAATTTGAATAAAATATAAGTAGACGTTGATTATAAGTATAGGTAGACATGTTATACAACAGTAATAAAGTGATAAGGGATGTCCATATATATGTTTACAAAACTTTTGAATATGATATATATATATATATATATATATATAACTTGTTGTTATATATGGGTCAGTTCTTTCATACATATGATCTGCTTTAATTAGTTACATATATATTATGTTTGCGCTAATTTAATATATATACTAGGATGTTGATTAAAGGTGCTTCAAATTTAATACCTGTATAGAGTTTTTATTTAAATAAATAGATGTACTATATATATGACAATGTAAACAATTATATATTTATTTTATTAAGCATTGATATAAATTGTATGTGTGAGTTATAAATGGTTTATAGCCTTATGTATATATAGTTGTTTATGGGTATAAGTTGTTTTGCATAACGACATTTGCTGTTTGATATAAAGTTATAGTACATGTTTAAATGTATGCGTTTTAAAGTTATATTGTTTTCTTGTGTGGGCGTGTGTGTGTGTGTATATATATATATATATTTAATTTTAAATGCTTGTTTTGATTTAAATATTCATTTTGAAAGAGAGTAATAAAATAATAATATAATCTTCGTTTCAATTTTATAAAGCTAAATTGATCCCTTCTCATCAATTTCTATCTATTAGCTTTTCCATCGAAATCGTGCCATCTAGCTTTGCTTTGGAAGTCGTGCTTGCATTTCGTAACTCATTTTCAGTGTCAAGCTCTCTAGCCTCAAAAGGTGAGCAATCATTCACGATTAATGTTCTTATATTTATTAAATTTGATTTCAGTTGAAACGACAATTGAAATATGCTGCTATTTATTATTTACGTTGCTATATATATGCTATTATCTGTATTTGTTCACCCATGACATCTGACACTATTATCTGTTATTGATATATGTCAGTTATATTATTATCATATCTATTATCACTCTGCAAGTTCCTTGTTAGTATAGAATTCACTATGGGTTGAAATGATACATACCCGAATAGACTGTAGAATAGGAAAAAATAATTATGGGTTGAAATGATAAACCAGAGCGATTTTCATTTGAATTGAATTTGGGATTACGGGTTGTAATGATATATACCCATATATATTTGAATTGCGGATTGAAATGATAAATATCCGTATCACTTGACCATACGATATAAATTATGTAAAGACACCGTTGGTCTATATATAAATATTTTGAAAAATGATTTCAATGGTTTTAAAAGGAAAATATATGGTTTGGTTTAATATTGAAATTATTTTATATATATAAGTTTTAATATAAAGTGGATTTAATTATAAGTTTTAATTTAATAAAGTTTGACATGTTTAAGTATTTATTAAGATTTATACTTTAAAAATAGATTTTGTAATGATTTGAATAAGTTAAGGTTGGGAGGATAAACTCGAATTTATTTGAAATTGTATTTAATTAAGAATTTTGTTAATTAAATCAAATTGAAACTTATTGAATTTAAGGGTTGCAGGATATGATTTTATAATTTGATTTTGATTTAAAGTGAATTAAATGGATATTTCAAGTTTAAATAAATCGAAGGAAATATTTAGTTGAATGTAATATAAGGTTATTTAAATAATACTGAATTTATTAAGTGAATATTTCTAGACAAAAAAATAATGAGGTTAAATCAAGATCTATAAGAAATTGTTAAGTTGGACTTTGAAAATGTTGAATATTAAAGTTTTGAAATATATTGGAATTTAAATGGTTTATTTTATGATTCAGATCTATATTTGAAATCAATATAATTTGAATTTTTTATTTAGAAACTGAATTGAATTAAAATGGATAAATCTTGATTGAATTAAATTTGAATTTGGAACTCGAGCTGATTTTGAATTAATTTGTGAAATTGAGGATATATATATATATATATATATATATATATATATATATATTTAATGGAAATGATATTTCGGTTTTGGAGTATAAATTATTTTGAAATGACCACGGTGTCATAATGACGTTTTGTTCCATGGATCCTTAAAGGATGGTTATCCCAAACATCCTTTAAGTTAATTGTATTTCAGTTGATATTTCACTTGAGTTGGATTTATTGATATAAATATGTTAATCCCGACTCAAGTGTTTTGTGTTTCGCTTTACGCTCAAGTTAGACCGAGTGACACAACATTTGAGACTCACCTTTGGAGTTTGGAGCTTTGCTTGGAGGTCCAACTATCGATTCAGCTTTCAGCTTTTCCAGTTGATTTGCTCAGAGAGGTCATCAGTTTGTATTGGAGACTTCACTATATTTGAGATATTATGCTGTATTTTATTTTTAACCCTGATCTTTATATAGTAGCTTCATGAACTACTATTTTTCTATTCCGCTGCATTGTTATATTACTCTATGTCTGTGATTCTGTGATTAATTTATTTAATGTATATGCTGAGTTTTGCCAAATATAAATTAACAATCTGATATTTTGAGCAATTCAAGTCCAGCATGTGCGAATAAGGATGGTTGAAATTATCAGCTTGTTATAGTTGGTATCAGAGTTTTGGCTCTAGACAAACTTAACATATATAGTAAATTTATTTGCAGAATCATTTTTGTTCGAGCTTGAATTTCTTCCTCTCGATTTGGTTTTTCCTTTGGACTTTGGAACATTCCCTTCAGTTCCAAAATCCATTATCTTCTTTCCCTATTCGTGTCTCTTGATTGGGGTATCCCATAACCCCACTTCAAATGATCTCTATAAGAATAGGTGATCCCAATAATCTTCGAATGATTTGTAAAGGGATGAGACTCCTTTGCAATTGGCATTGGTTCACCAGAGATTTATATGTCCCTCGGTTAAGATGCTGCAATGTCTTACTATGACGAATTCTATTTCTGGTGATCGAATGTCGATTTTCCTCAGAATTCTGCACCGATCTTATTTGAAATCACGGCTGACTCGGTTAAGGTCGGTTAAGGTCTCCCGCGATTTATATAAGTACCCATCGTACATTTTGTAATATAATTATCTCATCTTCGTTCGAGCCTTCCTTCGAATCAGAATTCTATTTGATTAGAGTCCCTCTAATTTGAATCTCTATCTTTGTTTTGGAATCCATTCTTGAATCATCCTTTGAAGATCGGGTTTGTTTGTATTTTACAAATTATTTATATACCGAAATTAATATTTTGATAAGTATGATTATATTCTATATAAAAAAGAAAAAATGTTTTCGATAAGGATTTGAAATTATGAAATATTATATAAGAAATTTATTTATATAAAAATGATTTATAACTGAAGGATTTTTAAATTTGAAATTTCGAGAAAATGAACTCCGGTATTTTGAGATTAGTTTTAAGATTTTGAAAATATATAATAATACGATTTGAAAGTATTTTCCTAAATAAGAAATGTTTCAAATGACTTCAAATGAGTTCCAATGATTTCAAAGAAATTTTAAAGAAGTTTTTAAGAAAATAGAAGTCAAAACTCACTTTGTCGCTGGAAAATAATTTCAGTGATGAGTGCACGCATCATCGGCATTGATTTTCGAGTTTCAAAGTAGGGGAGATGCCACTTTAGTAGCTTTGCTATGCGAGTGATTTTGTAAAACCAATTTTGGTTTCAAATTTCGAAGTATAATTTGATACTCAAAGGATATATATATATATATATATATATATATATATATATATATATATATATATATATATATATTTAAAACTATGTGAAGTGAACCGGTGTTCAGTCCTCGAGTTTCGGATTTGATATAACCCTATCTATTGAAATTGATTTACTGATTGGTTGATGATTTCCAACTCTTGGTGTAAAGACCCGTAAGTCCGTACTCCTTGAATAGACACTAATCTCCTTTGTTTAATTCAAGATGAACGAAAATACGAACCCTTAGGGGTTTTAAGAAAAATTTAAGAAAAGAAAAGGTAGAAGAAGAAGGTAGATAGATAATAGAGAGAAAAGAAAATAGAAAAGAGGACAGAAAATTTTAAAATAGAAGAAAAGGAGGAAGAAAATAGAGAATTTTAAAATAGGACGGGACAGAACAACTACAGAACTATATCAGAATCTCACAATTCGCAGCGGAACAACATATAATAATAAATGAATAATCTTTAAACAAAGAACTATGTCAGTTATTACATTACATTTCATTTCATTACATCATATCATCAGAGTGTACAACATCATACAACAACAATGCAGCGGAAAAAGAAATACTATATAAACTAGTAATACGCCATGCCATCCAGCTTGCCTCCAGCAACTCCAGAATATCCAGAATATCCTGATAAACCTAACTCTTAACTGCCCGTGTGGAAATTGGTGGGCACCCAGAGTTTAGGAAGGAAAACAATAAACTCCAAGTCAGTCATGTGACTGGTGTGAGAACTCAAAACAGTTTATTTAACTTTAAAATCAAATAGAGGAATATTTTTAAACTCAATTCGCAATGCTTTTAAAAATGAGACTACCATAAGGCCTCCCGCACACACACACAATGCAAACGCAGAATCGGAGGAGATTTCTCCTTATGATAGTCAAAGATGCTTGATACGCATTTAAAATAACATTTGATATTATTATTAGTGTATAGTGTAGGAAAAATTTATTTCGAAAGTAGAATATAAATCTTAGCCAACATACGACCATTATCGTATGCCTACTATAGCTACTATCCAAACAGTGGTGACCACCATAAGTGAATAGCAGGTTCTACAACTAATACCGTACAAGTTTCGTATTGTTTCTTTGGATTTCCAACGAATGGTCAGGCCAAGGAACTTCCCATTGCCACATGAGAATGCCTCTGGATGGACATCCCCGAGAACCAAACCGGATCTCTACCAACACAAGGCCGGGTTACTCCTAACTGAGCAACAACTGACCGAATATGCCATCCCCCGGTCCTTTGGGACCTTTACCGAGCGCTCGTAATCAATTCACACAATCATAAAGTGTTTTCAACATGAGTAAGTATCTGGGCTCCATACCATGATACCACCCTTTTCCAGAAGGAAATGGACACATCCTAAAGGGTGCTACCCCTCATAACCTTGCTGCTTCTTTCCTGTTTTGACCATTCACGGGGTGTGAGGCTCGACGAAGTCACGTCCACAAAAACATACTTTATACAAAAGCCATGCTTTGGGTCAACAAATGATCAACACAATGATCACTAAGATAGACGATCAAATAAATGATCCTATCACAATAATCAACACAATGATCATTTCAGCATCACTCAGCATGTCACATTACCAAATTGGGAATATATCGCTGATAACTTCAACTATATAACCTTTGAGCTCGTACGTCTCAAAGAAGGGTGTTAAGCAAAAAGAATAAATTCTCCGCCACCAACAGAAATATATTTGAAAGAAATCGGCTTTATATCTCAACTTGTAATGTCAGACATACAATCCATACAAGTCTGTTCCGGGATCGAACAAAACCGAAGGCACTTACAAAGAAGTCCTTGCAATCCGGATATTCACAATCCTGATCGGATTCACCATCACATATGGAGAACTCAATACCGGAGCAACTCGGTGCAGAGTCAATCGATAGTTCATCCTATCGCTTTCGCAAATACCGGGTCTTCAACACCGATCTTCAATGCTATTCACAACGACGTATCACATATTCGGAGTGGGTTATACGACCCCATGGTCCTTTCCCGGTTAACCCGAATAGTGAGCGCTTATTCAAAAATAAGTGTGCATTTCAAATTCAATCAATTCACATCAAATACCCATTTAAAGGGAAATATTGATAGTCGGTTATTGAACTATCAATGGATATGCATACATCACCAGATTCCAAATAATTTTCCAAATTATTTACATTTCCAAAATATCTTTACAAGATATAAAATTCCAACACTTCAAAAATAAATCAATATTTATTTTCATACAAATTCCACTTTCACATATAAATTCCAAAATGAATTTATATTTCAAAATATCCATGCATATACAATTTCAATTATCCATTTCAATTTATCTTCAAAAAGATAAATTCTAAATATTCACTTCATATTGGAAAACATTTCCATACTTATTATTCATAAGTAATTCACAAAACTTTTTATTTTCAACACTTAGAAAATATTCAATATACTTAAATCGAATTAAGTATATATTTCATTCTTTAAGGAAATCATTCACTTATACATATTTATTTGGGCCAAAACGAATGTTGCGTAAAACATCGTTACAACAACCCAAAATCACTAGTATAGGGATTCGAAATTAAAATAGATATATAAATCCCAATACTATTCAAAACATTTCCTTTCGGAAATCATTTACTATAACAACAGTGTTATAGTCCACCATTTCCTTTTATTTCTCGAAAACGTCTATTTCAACAATAAATGTTGAAATCTATGGTTTCGAATCTCAACACCTTTAAAACATCGTTAGATCGTTTTAATTCTATTTAAAACATCATATCTAAAACAATTTCTTTAACGTATTATTCACTATTCAAAAACGTGAATATACTACCTTAACAAATTTCATCATTTCTATTCACTTTAACTTAAAGGATTATTCACTGTTCAAAACGTGAATATAACTCTATCTCTAAGTTATAACAATTAACTTATCAAAATAAGTCATTTGCGGATTTATAAAACAACGTTTATAAATTCCGTTTCTATTTATTTATAAAAACTTCCTTTTTATAAATTCCTTTATTAACCTATCCCAGTTTATAACTCAATTATAAACTACAAGTTCATATTATAAGTTAATTACTTATAAAACGATTATTTTACAAAATCGTTCATTTAACTTCCCAAATTATTAATCTTAACTTATAAGATTGTTTATTTATCCAAAATTCATTCTTTGGATAACTTTATAAATTTTATAAACCTATTGCTTATAAAATTTCATTTATAACTTCACAGTTTATAATTTCATAAATTTCATTCATTTAGGAAATTCATTTTCACTACATTCAAATACTTATAAAAACTTGTTTTATAATGTCCATAATTCAATTTATAAATATCCATTTATAAATCTCTTAATATAAATCAGTTTATATTATTATTCTAAAACGTCTTTAAATTCCTTTATAATTTCATCATTTCGATTTATAAAATAATCAAATTTTATAAATCCTATATTTAAACTTTTATCATATATTCAAAAATCCAATCTAAATTATTTTATAAAATCATTTGTTCATATTTCTCAAAAAACCAGCTTTTAACTATATTTCACAAAAACCATAATTTTATAACTTTAAAAATTATAACGTTTATTTATTTAAAATGGATCAATTCCAAAAATATAGTATATTTTCAAAAATCACTTTAAAACCATTTTAAAATCCCAAAATCTGGGTCCAATGATGCTACACACCAAATAGTCAATCACGACTACAACGATATCATATATCGATATGATAATCCATCAAATATCAAAATATCTGAAATAAAATAAAAACTGTTGAGGAATCCAGTTGGATCCCTCCAACCTGTTTCCTGCATCCAAAAAAACATTAGCACAATACCAATTTCGCTCCAGTACGAAATTATCGCGGTATATGTTCTTATTAAATATTATCCGCTTAATAACGGCGTAATAGGGTCTCATCCGCTAAACAAAAAAATGCGGGAAATCAACAACTGCAATATATACATATGCCAATATATATATATTGATATTATATATAATACCAATTTCACTGTTTATGAAATATTCGCGGTATATGTTTTTATTAAATATTATCCGCTTAATAACGGCGCATAATGTCTATTTTAACAATCAATATATACAGTCATCATTCAAACATGCATTCAAATATTTTAAATCTAACTATTTAAAATAAAATCGAAATCTATTCCGTTGAGTGAGAAGTTCTCACCTTGGTTTTAATTTCCGTTTTAGCTTTTATTTCGAATAAAATTAAACGCGCGTTTAATTTTACCCGAAATTCTCACTAACTCCAAACGACTCCAAACCAACTCCATCGCGTAGTGCTCGTCCATACGATTCCAACGCAACTGAGTTTGCATTTTTTCGACCTCGTATGAAAAAGATATGAATTTTTGAAGTTACACACGATTTTAATAGCTTAAATTCAACATAAACTTAACTTTTTATAACCCACAACTAACATGAGCCATTGGATCTTGCTCCAACTCATCACCACCGTGCTCCCCTTCTTCTTCAACATTCACGCAAGCTCCAGTAAACAATTTTCAAGGCCGAACCCAATTTAGTTAACTAGGGTTTGATTATTCTCCTTCCATAATCAACGAAATTCGATCACTCCAACGCCATGACGAAGCTCTCGACAAGAGCTACCTCCACCTGCCACACCATGAAGCTCGGCCTCATCTAGGTGCTCGCGCACGCAAGTGCACAGCCCACGCACGGCCCCCCTCTAGCTCCCTCCACACGACTCCGTTTCCGATCACCACCGTTCAATCTCTAGCTCTCATGGCCCTCTCCAACTTTCATGTTGACAACTTCCTCTAATTGTTGACGGATTGGAAGATCTTTGGTGATGAAGATGGAGCATTTCTGGCCTTAGAATAGAAAGTGGCGGCTAGGGTTGAATTAGGGTTAGGTTTTGATATTTTTATCAATTTATGAAGACAAGGGGTCTATTTATAAGGAAATCGAACGACACTATTCACCCGGAAATTCCGAACTCCGATTTAGACGCCGTAACCAGCGTACCTAGGGTTTATCCCGCGTTTCGGACACAATGGAACAGGTTTCGGAAGCTAATTCGGAAGTATGTGCGAGTTATGGCTGAAAACGCTCAATTTAAATTAAACCGATTTAACTCGATTTCTAGGCGTTTTAATTTGTACCGGACAAACGGTAAATCCAATCGACTTGAAATTTGAAACCTTACAATAATATCCCATTACGGATCCGATGAAACTGGTTTCGTCGAATTCCGAGACTTTTTGAAAAATGGCTATTTTGACTCGCCAAATTTAAATTAAAAACAAATCGATGCGTTTCGAGCTGCCACGATCAAACGATAGCTCCGATTGACACGAAATTTGAAATCCGGTAATAACTTACTATTACGGATCCAATGAAACTGGTTTCGTTCAATTCTGAGACTGTTCAAAAATTGACTATTTTACAGTCGATTATTAAATATTAAAATATTCAATTTTCACAGATTAACTTTTATTTCGATTTTAAAAGTTCTAAAATATTTCTATAACTCCAGTATGATTAAATAAAATTTTCCAAATTATTTTCAATCATATTTAACTCAATTTTCAATTATTTCCATAATTTCACATATTAAATTATCGATTTAATTATCCAATTAAATCCAATAATTCAAATAAAAATTTATTTGACTTATAAATTCACTTATTAATATTTAAAATTAATTAAATATTCAATTTTCAATTTCTAAAAATTCTGGGCCGTTACAATCTTTCCCCCTTAAAAGAATTTCGTCCTCGAAATTATAAGTAAGAAAAGTTAGAGAATCTATTAACTTTCCAAAATTCATAATTAAATTCCTTACAATACTTTACTAAGTTTTCAAATCATACTTAGTTATGTTTTCAAAAACAATTACTATCGTTTAACTTCCAATTCCTAAATTAAAGTTAAAGTTTTCTAAAATTTTCCAAATTTCTCAAAAATTTTCTAATGCCTTAAATTTCCGGAAAAATTCGCCATGTCTCCTTTGCGCGGCTCGATCCGAAAAAAAAATGACAGTATATATATCACAAATATACATCTCATCAAGTAATGAGGCATCCCGAAGGGAAAAAAGTATAAAAGTACGATATTTAATCCGAGATATGTACCTTATATTTTATTAGCAAGCATATACGGCTAATATAGCGCTAAAGCGAACTCCAAATGGGAAGCAAACGCGATCCGCACCTACTAAACTCAACAAACAACATGAGAACCATGCATATAAACCATAGTATCAATATACAACATATAGCAACATAATAACTATACATGTCACATAGAAAATGCAACAATAGAAATATATATATTCAACCATCAACCAATTACATCCAACAAATTCATTCATATTCTCATTAATACTTAATGAATTGGTTTTCACTCTAAATCATATTTGATTCATCAACATTGGATTTTATCACATTCATTCTCAATTTTAATTAGTTTGCATTCACTAATTAAATCCAATTCACATTCAATTCTATTCAAATTTATTTACTTCTAATTTGAATTCAATTACTTTAGCTTTAAATTTCATTAACACTTAATGAATTACATACAATCATCTAACAATCAAATAACAACCAATGTTTATTTATTACAACCAAATTCCTTTGTTTATATTCATTCTCTTTCATTTTATTCAACTTCTAATAACATTAGATTTCAATGAATTTACACTTTCATTCATTATTTCATATCAATTAAATTTACATTCAATTGATTAACATTTAAGTCATTCATTCAATTCAATTACAAAGTTGAATTTCATTTATATAACTCAAGTTCATATCCATCACTTAACTTAATTAATTTACTTTGATACCCAAAATCAATTCCATTTACATTACTTAAGTTATATTTCATTTAATCTTGAAATTCACCTTTATTTACAACTCATATTCATATAATTTTACTTCTTATATATGTAAGTTTATTTCACAATTGTAAATACTTTAATTATAATTTCAATTCTTATAATTCTTTTACTTATACAATTATTCTTTAATTTAGATTATTCAAACAACCTAACAATCAACTTACATACAATTTAAAGATTTTGAAAAATTATTCCTTTACATATAAAAATATAATCAAGGCAAAATTATTTCATTTACCCAATTTAAAACAATACTGTGCTGAATTGTTCTATTCAAGTGTTTAGAAACCCCTTCGGCTCAGTTTCGAGGCTGTGCTGACGAAAGTTCATATGCCACTCAATAAACCAATCATCACAATATAAAACAATTTTATATTCACTAACAAATACGCTCTCATAGCTATTATTACACTCAAACTCATTCTAGAGTACTGCTGACTCTATCTCTAATGAGTAATACCCTACAGAACCATGGTTGTCGCTTAACCATCAGCTCTGATACCAACTGTAAAGACCCGTAAGTCCGTACTCCTTGAATAGACACTAATCTCCTTTGTTTAATTCAAGATGAACGAAAATACGAACCCTTAGGGGTTTTAAGAAAAATTTAAGAAAAGAAAAGGTAGAAGAAGAAGGTAGATAGATAATAGAGAGAAAAGAAAATAGAAAGGAGGACAGAAAATTTTAAAATAGAAGAAAAGGAGGAAGAGAATAGAGAATTTTAAAATAGGACGGGACAGAACAACTACAGAACTATATCAGAATCTCACAATTCGCAGCGGAACAACATATAATAATAAATGAATAATCTTTAAACAAAGAACTATGTCAGTTATTACATTACATTTCATTTCATTACATCATATCATCAGAGTGTACAACATCATACAACAACAATGCAGCGGAAAAAGAAATACTATATAAACTAGTAATACGCCATGCCATCCAGCTTGCCTCCAGCAACTCCAGAATATCCAGAATATCCTGATAAACCTAACTCTTAACTGCCCGTGTGGAAATTGGTGGGCACCCAGAGTTTAGGAAGGAAAACAATAAACTCCAAGTCAGTCATGTGACTGGTGTGAGAACTC
Organism: Allium cepa; assembly: GCA_030765085.1. Classification (NCBI taxonomy): domain Eukaryota; kingdom Viridiplantae; phylum Streptophyta; class Magnoliopsida; order Asparagales; family Amaryllidaceae; genus Allium; species Allium cepa. The sequence continues at coordinate 395,659,175 of CM060943.1, read as the reverse complement.
AAAACAGTTTATTTAACTTTAAAATCAAATAGAGGAATATTTTTAAACTCAATTCGCAATGCTTTTAAAAATGAGACTACCATAAGGCCTCCCGCACACACACACAATGCAAACGCAGAATCGGAGGAGATTTCTCCTTATGATAGTCAAAGATGCTTGATACGCATTTAAAATAACATTTGATATTATTATTAGTGTATAGTGTAGGAAAAATTTATTTCGAAAGTAGAATATAAATCTTAGCCAACATACGACCATTATCGTATGCCTACTATAGCTACTATCCAAACAGTGGTGACCACCATAAGTGAATAGCAGGTTCTACAACTAATACCGTACAAGTTTCGTATTGTTTCTTTGGATTTCCAACGAATGGTCAGGCCAAGGAACTTCCCATTGCCACATGAGAATGCCTCTGGATGGACATCCCCGAGAACCAAACCGGATCTCTACCAACACAAGGCCGGGTTACTCCTAACTGAGCAACAACTGACCGAATATGCCATCCCCCGGTCCTTTGGGACCTTTACCGAGCGCTCGTAATCAATTCACACAATCATAAAGTGTTTTCAACATGAGTAAGTATCTGGGCTCCATACCATGATACCACCCTTTTCCAGAAGGAAATGGACACATCCTAAAGGGTGCTACCCCTCATAACCTTGCTGCTTCTTTCCTGTTTTGACCATTCACGGGGTGTGAGGCTCGACGAAGTCACGTCCACAAAAACATACTTTATACAAAAGCCATGCTTTGGGTCAACAAATGATCAACACAATGATCACTAAGATAGACGATCAAATAAATGATCCTATCACAATAATCAACACAATGATCATTTCAGCATCACTCAGCATGTCACATTACCAAATTGGGAATATATCGCTGATAACTTCAACTATATAACCTTTGAGCTCGTACGTCTCAAAGAAGGGTGTTAAGCAAAAAGAATAAATTCTCCGCCACCAACAGAAATATATTTGAAAGAAATCGGCTTTATATCTCAACTTGTAATGTCAGACATACAATCCATACAAGTCTGTTCCGGGATCGAACAAAACCGAAGGCACTTACAAAGAAGTCCTTGCAATCCGGATATTCACAATCCTGATCGGATTCACCATCACATATGGAGAACTCAATACCGGAGCAACTCGGTGCAGAGTCAATCGATAGTTCATCCTATCGCTTTCGCAAATACCGGGTCTTCAACACCGATCTTCAATGCTATTCACAACGACGTATCACATATTCGGAGTGGGTTATACGACCCCATGGTCCTTTCCCGGTTAACCCGAATAGTGAGCGCTTATTCAAAAATAAGTGTGCATTTCAAATTCAATCAATTCACATCAAATACCCATTTAAAGGGAAATATTGATAGTCGGTTATTGAACTATCAATGGATATGCATACATCACCAGATTCCAAATAATTTTCCAAATTATTTACATTTCCAAAATATCTTTACAAGATATAAAATTCCAACACTTCAAAAATAAATCAATATTTATTTTCATACAAATTCCACTTTCACATATAAATTCCAAAATGAATTTATATTTCAAAATATCCATGCATATACAATTTCAATTATCCATTTCAATTTATCTTCAAAAAGATAAATTCTAAATATTCACTTCATATTGGAAAACATTTCCATACTTATTATTCATAAGTAATTCACAAAACTTTTTATTTTCAACACTTAGAAAATATTCAATATACTTAAATCGAATTAAGTATATATTTCATTCTTTAAGGAAATCATTCACTTATACATATTTATTTGGGCCAAAACGAATGTTGCGTAAAACATCGTTACAACAACCCAAAATCACTAGTATAGGGATTCGAAATTAAAATAGATATATAAATCCCAATACTATTCAAAACATTTCCTTTCGGAAATCATTTACTATAACAACAGTGTTATAGTCCACCATTTCCTTTTATTTCTCGAAAACGTCTATTTCAACAATAAATGTTGAAATCTATGGTTTCGAATCTCAACACCTTTAAAACATCGTTAGATCGTTTTAATTCTATTTAAAACATCATATCTAAAACAATTTCTTTAACGTATTATTCACTATTCAAAAACGTGAATATACTACCTTAACAAATTTCATCATTTCTATTCACTTTAACTTAAAGGATTATTCACTGTTCAAAACGTGAATATAACTCTATCTCTAAGTTATAACAATTAACTTATCAAAATAAGTCATTTGCGGATTTATAAAACAACGTTTATAAATTCCGTTTCTATTTATTTATAAAAACTTCCTTTTTATAAATTCCTTTATTAACCTATCCCAGTTTATAACTCAATTATAAACTACAAGTTCATATTATAAGTTAATTACTTATAAAACGATTATTTTACAAAATCGTTCATTTAACTTCCCAAATTATTAATCTTAACTTATAAGATTGTTTATTTATCCAAAATTCATTCTTTGGATAACTTTATAAATTTTATAAACCTATTGCTTATAAAATTTCATTTATAACTTCACAGTTTATAATTTCATAAATTTAATTCATTTAGGAAATTCATTTTCACTACATTCAAACACTTATAAAAACTTGTTTTATAATGTCCATAATTCAATTTATAAATATCCATTTATAAATCTCTTAATATAAATCAGTTTATATTATTATTCTAAAACGTCTTTAAATTCCTTTATAATTTCATCATTTCGATTTATAAAATAATCAAATTTTATAAATCCTATATTTAAACTTTTATCATATATTCAAAAATCCAATCTAAATTATTTTATAAAATCATTTGTTCATATTTCTCAAAAAACCAGCTTTTAACTATATTTCACAAAAACCATAATTTTATAACTTTAAAAATTATAACGTTTATTTATTTAAAATGGATCAATTCCAAAAATATAGTATATTTTCAAAAATCACTTTAAAACCATTTTAAAATCCCAAAATCTGGGTCCAATGATGCTACACACCAAATAGTCAATCACGACTACAACGATATCATATATCGATATGATAATCCATCAAATATCAAAATATCTGAAATAAAATAAAAACTGTTGAGGAATCCAGTTGGATCCCTCCAACCTGTTTCCTGCATCCAAAAAAACATTAGCACAATACCAATTTCGCTCCAGTACGAAATTATCGCGGTATATGTTCTTATTAAATATTATCCGCTTAATAACGGCGTAATAGGGTCTCATCCGCTAAACAAAAAAATGCGGGAAATCAACAACTGCAATATATACATATGCCAATATATATATATTGATATTATATATAATACCAATTTCACTGTTTATGAAATATTCGCGGTATATGTTTTTATTAAATATTATCCGCTTAATAACGGCGCATAATGTCTATTTTAACAATCAATATATACAGTCATCATTCAAACATGCATTCAAATATTTTAAATCTAACTATTTAAAATAAAATCGAAATCTATTCCATTGAGTGAGAAGTTCTCACCTTGGTTTTAATTTCCGTTTTAGCTTTTATTTCGAATAAAATTAAACGCGCGTTTAATTTTACCCGAAATTCTCACTAACTCCAAACGACTCCAAACCAACTCCATCGCGTAGTGCTCGTCCATACGATTCCAACGCAACTGAGTTTGCATTTTTTCGACCTCGTATGAAAAAGATATGAATTTTTGAAGTTACACACGATTTTAATAGCTTAAATTCAACATAAACTTAACTTTTTATAACCCACAACTAACATGAGCCATTGGATCTTGCTCCAACTCATCACCACCGTGCTCCCCTTCTTCTTCAACATTCACGCAAGCTCCAGTAAACAATTTTCAAGGCCGAACCCAATTTAGTTAACTAGGGTTTGATTATTCTCCTTCCATAATCAACGAAATTCGATCACTCCAACGCCATGACGAAGCTCTCGACAAGAGCTACCTCCACCTGCCACACCATGAAGCTCGGCCTCATCTAGGTGCTCGCGCACGCAAGTGCACAGCCCACGCACGGCCCCCCTCTAGCTCCCTCCACACGACTCCGTTTCCGATCACCACCGTTCAATCTCTAGCTCTCATGGCCCTCTCCAACTTTCATGTTGACAACTTCCTCTAATTGTTGACGGATTGGAAGATCTTTGGTGATGAAGATGGAGCATTTCTGGCCTTAGAATAGAAGGTGGCGGCTAGGGTTGAATTAGGGTTAGGTTTTGATATTTTTATCAATTTATGAAGACAAGGGGTCTATTTATAAGGAAATCGAACGACACTATTCACCCGGAAATTCCGAACTCCGATTTAGACGCCGTAACCAGCGTACCTAGGGTTTATCCCGCGTTTCGGACACAATGGAACAGGTTTCGGAAGCTAATTCGGAAGTATGTGCGAGTTATGGCTGAAAACGCTCAATTTAAATTAAACCGATTTAACTCGATTTCTAGGCGTTTTAATTTGTACCGGACAAACGGTAAATCCAATCGACTTGAAATTTGAAACCTTACAATAATATCCCATTACGGATCCGATGAAACTGGTTTCGTCGAATTCCGAGACTTTTTGAAAAATGGCTATTTTGACTCGCCAAATTTAAATTAAAAACAAATCGATGCGTTTCGAGCTGCCACGATCAAACGATAGCTCCGATTGACACGAAATTTGAAATCCGGTAATAACTTACTATTACGGATCCAATGAAACTGGTTTCGTTCAATTCTGAGACTGTTCAAAAATTGACTATTTTACAGTCGATTATTAAATATTAAAATATTCAATTTTCACAGATTAACTTTTAATTCGATTTTAAAAGTTCTAAAATATTTCTATAACTCCAGTATGATTAAATAAAATTTTCCAAATTATTTTCAATCATATTTAACTCAATTTTCAATTATTTCCATAATTTCACATATTAAATTATCGATTTAATTATCCAATTAAATCCAATAATTCAAATAAAAATTTATTTGACTTATAAATTCACTTATTAATATTTAAAATTAATTAAATATTCAATTTTCAATTTCTAAAAATTCTGGGCCGTTACACTTGGATTGAAATTTGATTTCACCGACTATTTTGAATGTTCGAACACTTCCAAATCGAGTTTTAATTTTTGAAGCTAAGTAATTTCGAAAAGTATAAATTATTTGATAAAGTATATAATTCTAGTTTTGAATGTTTAAATATGATTTGAATAAGTTTGAAACTGTTTTGTTAAGAAAATGAATAAGACTATTTTGAATTATACTAATATGAAATTTAGTTTTGAAATGTTTTGAATAAAATTTAGTTTTAACCTAGTAACATCTTTTATAAGACTATATATATAATAAAAATTTTCAAAAGGTAAATTGGATCTTTCAACTAAAAATAAATAGTTTAAAGATTTTAAAGGGATGGTTATAAACTTGGTAATCATTTTGGATATAATTGATTTTTGAGAAAATATTTGGTTTCGAAAATTGATTGGAATTTAAAACCTAGTATTTATATGACGATTTTGGGAATGAATTTATTTGACCTAAATTATGTTGATTTGGAAACTAGGATTATTTTCTAAACCTATTACTTTGGAAAATTTGAAACTGAAATATCTAATTTGGAAGAAATAATTTGGTGAAATCGTATATGATTTTGAAACTGAGCTGATATTGAAACGAATTGAAATTGAGAACCTTACTTTACTAAATACTTGATTTGGGAGTTATCAGACTTATATAAAATTGATTTTTATAAGTATGAAGTTGATTTGAAAACTATTGATTTGGAAAGGTACTCAATTTGAAAAGAGAAATCTTATATAATCGAAGTCTACATAAGTGTGATTTGATATACTATTGATTTTGGAAAGTATTTGATTTGAAAATGGAATCTTATATATAATGGACTTTATATAAGTATGATATTTGAAAGTGATTTGAAAAGGTACTATATGATACATATTTTCGAAGTAAAGATATGAAAGTGCCTTCTGCTTGATATCTGCTTTGTGTCTACATTGTTGATTCATTCTATCGATATTATTCTCTCTGATTTTGGTTTTCCGGATGTGAAACTCGAGTGCCATTCCATGGCGTTACCCATGGTCATTTTGTTGTGGTAGCGTAATCCGCAAGGCAGAGATTGCTTAAAGGGTACAGATGTTTCCTAGGGGATCCGACGTAACCATTGTGTATTCGCGGTCTACCGGTTTTGTTGTCGTGGCGTAATCCGTAAGGCAGAGATTGCTTAAAGGTTACAGATGTTTCTTGGGGATCCAGACGTAACCATTGTGTATCCTGCAGTCCATAGGTTTTGGTTATTATGGCGAAATTCGCAAGGCAGTGATTTCTTAAAGGTACAGATGTTTCCTGGGGGATCCAGGCGAAGCCATTGTGTATCTGCGATCCATGATTCGGTTGATTTGTTTGGATTGTACTTTCCATGTCAGTTTTGAAAGGTTTTCAAGTATTTTCACTTGGTGTTGAAACAGGTCTACTAAGTACTTGAAGAATTCTAGCTTTGCGCCTGATCAACGCATGGCCAGAGTCTGCAAGAATGAGGATAAACTTGTTGAATCATAGAGTTATAAAAGTATTTTCGAAAGGAAAATTGGTTTCGATATAAGTACTTTATTATAAAATTATATTATTATAAAGGTATTTTTTATAAAGTATTTCCAATAAATAAATTTTGTATCAATGGTTTGAAATTGAAATTCTTATGGTTTGAAATTAACTATTCGTGCCCGATACTATTCTTTTGAATCTACCTTATCTGATCAGCTTTATTTATTCACCTATATTCTATTTTTTTCCGAATCTACCTTCTTTTCCTTTTTGAGTGCATCCTTTTTAAATATGGTTATATACACTACATGATTTAATAGAAAATTTTTGGTATTATAAATATTTTTGAAGTTATTAATTAAATAAAACATATTAAAGTAAATGATTATCGATTTATTAATGATATTTGAAAAATATTAAAGCATTAAAGATAATTGAATTGCAAATGAAGTTTTCAAATGAATATTTCAAGTAAAATTTATATAGTTTTAAATTAATTGGTTATCCTTATCTTCAATCTATTTTTCTTTCTAGTTGTTTCTATTCTCCTACCTCCTTCCTTTTCGGGGACGAAAAGTTTTGAGCGGGGGAGAGTGTAACGACCCATAGAATTTCAATAATTTTTAATGTTTTATTAATGTATTTAATTGAATTTTGAGGAATTTTGAATAATAATATTTTGAAATAAAAATTTGATATTTGAAATACGTCTATTTTAACATACAAACCGTAAATTTTCAATTAATTATTTAAAGTTATTTTATTGTGTAATTCTATTAAATTCAAATCAGTTAATAATTGATGAAAATAAATTTATTTCCAAACCTGAATATTTTCCTATAGAAAATTTCTAAATCTTCTTCTGAGTGAGACGTCATCTTTCGTTTTTCAAAATTTGGACTTCTATTGCTCGATTCATCTTATTTCTGACTAAATAGCAATGTATATTGGTATCGATTATCGAATTCCGATAGGATGATCGTACCACTGATATCTATGTACCGTTCTATAAGCTTCGTCATGCTGATCTCAGCGGTATATTCAATTATGTGTTTTGAAGTTCGGTACACATCGGAATCTTTGAAAACGATTCCGTATTGGGACCACTTTTGATGTCCATTCAAATTTCAAGTGGCTGAAATAAACGGTCACTGTCATCCTCTGTTACTATTCATCATTTCAATGCATTGATGGTGCGCTTCTTTCATTTCCATCAGTTTGGAAATATAGAAATTTTATATTCCTTATAACGTTAGCATTTATTTACTTTTGAATGGTTCACTTTGTTTTCTAATTTGCCCTTTTTAACTTCGTTCCTTCACTTCCTTTTATAACTCAAACTTCACTGTCATTTTTTTTCCACCTCCCCTTTTCTTCTTTTCTTTCTCCTCTCTATCACTTTTCTTTTATTTTTCCACGGCCAAAGCCATCATACACCACTCGCAACTGCCCTATTTTTTTTTTCTTTTTTCTCTTCCGCCTTCACATCCCGCACCGACCTCGCCCTTAAACCGCTGCTCCACCCCTCCACCCGTGCTAAACCAGTGTAGCCACCATCGTAGTTACCCCGACGTTTGCGCACCCTTGTCCCTGTCACCCACCATTTTCTTGCATACCGGCCACCAAATGCTTCTCCTCCTATTGGACGATTGCTTGCCGCCTTCACCTCTTGCTTGCCAAAGCCCGATCATCGCCTCGGCACGTAACCGATCCACCCTCTCTGATGACCAACCCCTTAGCCTCGTCTCCCCTCACCCTCTGCTATCTCCATCACCAATCGGCTGCAGCCCAGCCACCATTGCTTTCCCCCTCCGCTGCCTATCGCTTGACAGCCTTTTTTTGAATAAGGTATGTAAATATATTTTATACCTATAAGTTAGTTTAAGAATTTTATATATATGTTAATTTATACAATCCTTACAATTTGTCGTAATATATTATTGTACATATACTTTAATAACATATATTTATAAATTTTATAATATAAAGTAAAATTTGTGTGCGTATACGTGCTGGGTTTGTTAGAGTGTTATTATGGGTTCTGATATCAAGTTATATATAGCTATTTCGACCGTATAAGTATATATGTGTATGCTATATTTGAGATAAAGTAATATATGTTATACACATTTGTGTTGAAATCGCATACAATATAATATATTTATTTACATATTTTGGGTTTGGTTTGAGTGTATTTATATATGTATGCATACGTTAGTATGCTATAATATAGGTTGTTTATTATATGTTGTATTTATGTGGTATTAACGTACATATAATGGGTTCCATGAAGTATATGTTTGCGTCTTTATATAGATTGAGTTTAAATGGATTGGGTATGGGCATTTTTGTTTATTTTATTTCGTGTTCATAGGTACCGTTTTAAGTAAAGGAAAATTCTTTTCTATATGTAACTTATAGATATAGGTTTTGATTTTTTTACATTTGAACGATTTAATAAACAGTTGCCTTAAAGTATTGATTTTCAATATATATATATATATATATATATATATAAAAGTCCATAAAGCTACCTGATCCATTAGTTGTCAGGTGTAATTTATGCATGTTGCTCTATATCTGTTCTTATATGTTGAATTTGTTGAAACAACTTTATATATGCATGATAGTACAGATTCTTATATTGACAGTAAATTTGAATAAAATATAAGTAGCCGTTGATTATAAGTATAGGTAGACATGTTATATAACAGTAATAAAGTGATAAAGGATGTCCATATATATGCTTACAAAACTTTTGAATATGATATATATATATATATATATAACTTATTGTTATATATAGGTTAGTTCTTTCATATATATAATCTGCTTTAATTAGTTACATATATATTATGTTTGCGCTAATTTAATATATATACTATGATGTTGATTTAAGGTGCTTCAAATTTAATACATGTATAGAGTTTTTATTTAAATAAATAGATATAATATATATATGACATTGTAAATAATTATATATTTGTTTTATTAAGCATTGATATAAATTGTATGCGTGAGTTATAAATGGTTTATAGCCTGATGTATATGTAGTTGTTTATGGGTATAAGTTGTTTTGCGTAACGGCATTTGCTGTTTGATATAAAGTTATAGTACATGTTTAAATGTATGCGTTTTAAAGTTATATTGTTTTCTTATGTGTGTTTGTATACACACACACACATATGTATATATATTTCATTTTAAATGCGTTTTTTGATTTAAACATTCATTTTGAAAGAAAGTAATAAAATAATAATATAATCTTCATTTCAATTTTATCGAGCTAAATTGATCCGTTCTCATCAATTTCTATCTATCAGCTTTTCCATCGAAATTGTGCCGTCAAGCTTTGCTTTAGAAGTCGTGCTTGCATTTCATAACTCAATTTCAGTGTCAAACTCTCTAGCCTTGAAAGGTGAGCAATCACTCATGATTAACGTTCTTATATTTATTAAATTTGATTTCAGTTCAAACGAAAAATGAAATATGCTGTTTTTTATGATTTACATTGCTATATATATGCTATTATCTGTATCTATTCACCTGTGACATCTGACACTATTATCTGTTATTGATATATGATTGTTATATTATTATCATATCTGTTAGCACTCTGCAAGTTCCCTGTTAGTATAGAATTCACTATGGGTTGAAATGATACAAGCCTGAACGGACTTTTAAATAGGAAAAAATCGTTATGGGTTGAAATGATAAACCCGAGCGATTTTCATTTGAACTGAATTTGGGATTGCGGGTTGAAATGATATATACCCGTATATATTTGAACTACGGATTGAAATGATAAATATCTGTATCACTGTACCATAGGATAGAAATTATGTACAAACACCGTTGGTCTACATATAGATATTTTGAAAAATGATTTCTATGGTGTTAAAAGGAAAACATGTGGTTTTATTTAATATTGGAATTATTTTATATATATATATATAAGTTTTAATATAAAGCGGATTTAATTATAAGTTTTAATTTAATAAAGTTTGACATGTTTAAGTATTTATTAAGATTTATACTTTAAAAATAAATTTTGTAATGATTTGAATAAGTTAAGGTTGGGAGGATAAATTCGAATTTATTTGAAATTGTATTTAATTAAGAATTTTGTTAATTAAATCAAATTGAAACTTATGGAATTTAAGGGTTTCAGGATATGATTTTATACTTTAATTTTGATTTAAAGCGAATTAAATGTATATTTCGAGTTTAAATAAATCAAAGGAAATATTTAGTTGAACGTAATTTAAGGTTATTTAATTAATACTGAATTTATTAAGTGAATATTTTAAGAAAAATAATAACGAGGTTAAATCAAGATCTATATGAAACTGTTAAGTTGAACTTTGAAAATGTTGAATATTAAAGCTTTGAAATATATTGGAATTTAAATGGTTTATTTTGTGATTCAAATCTATAATTGAAATCAATATAATTTGAATTTGTTATTTAGAAACTGAATTGAATTAAAATGGATAAATCTAGATTGAATTAAATTTGAATTTGGAACTCGAGCTAATTTTGAATCAGTTTGTGAAATTGAGGAAATATATATATATATATATATATATATATATATATATATATATATATATATATATATATATATTTAATGGAAATGATATTTCGGTTCTGAAGTATAAATTATTTTGAAATGACCATGGTGTCGTCATGACGTTTTGTTCCATGGACCCTTAGAGGATGGTTATCCCAAACATCCTTTAAGTTAATTGTATTTCAGTTGATATTTCACTTGAGTTGGATTTATTGATATAAATATGTTAATCCCAACTCAAGTGTTTTGTGTTTTGCTTTACGCTCGGGTCAGACTGAGTGACACAACATTTGAGACTCACCTTTGGAGTTTGGAGCTTTGCTTGGAGGTTCAACTATCGATTCAGCTTTCAGCTTTTTCAGTTGATTTGTTTAGAGAGGTCATCAGTTTGTATTGGAGACTTCACTATATTTGAGATATTCTGCTGTATTTTATTTCTAACCCTGATGTTTATATAGTAGCTTCATGAACTACTATTTTTCTATTCCGCTGCGTTATTATATTACCTGTGTTTGTGATTCTGTGATTGATTTATTTAATGTATATGTTGAGTTTTGTCAAATATAAATTAACAATCTGATATTTTGAGCAATTAAAGTCCGGCATGTGCAGATGCGAATGGTTGAAATTATCAGGTCGTTACAGTGTCTTAGTAATTTTTTGGTTAATTTACATATATAGAACGTTAGAAACCGAGCTAATATAACCAAGATACAAAATAAGAATATATATATATATATATATATATATATATATATATATATCTATGTGTGTGTACACACACACACATATATAAGGCAGGTCGACCTGGGCACTAGGCGTTCGACTGCCTGGTTGACCCGCCTCCCTTAATTACGTCCGAACGCACGTTCATTCAAATGTTCCTGTGCGAATTTTGCCGGCTTAGTGACGTGTTTTGCATTCTTTACCTCCATCTGGTCCTTCCATTTTTGCATCTAATGGTTCCTATACAGCCTATGACGTGGTTGCATCACATTCAATCTTCAGAATCCAACGGTCTGAGATCCACTTCTACCCCTATAAATAGACCCCTAGACCTAACACTTTTTCTCATTCTAGGTTTTCTCCAATTGGGTTCAGCTTTCTAGGAAGGACCCTAAACGGAGTAATTTTTCCAAGGGGAAAATCGTTATAAATTAAATTATTTTACAACTCCAAGTTGATCCAGGAAGACTAAAGGAAGGGCTTAGGACCAGAGGTGAGTGATTGTAACTATTTTAGATTTCTTTAAGTAATTTAAATTAATAGCGTTTCCAATAGTTGTAGTTTTACTACGAATTTTGGAATAGCCATTTCAGTAGTTTATTTACAGTTTTTAGAATTATTTTCAGTCTATTTCCTTTCAGCTATTCTTTTTAGTAATTTTGGTTTATTTTTATTAGTTATAGCTTTTCCGTTTATTTATAGTTTATTTACTGTATTTTAGTTTATTTACTATTATTTATATTGTAACGACCCAGAATTTCCGTCATTTGAAATTCATATATTTAATTGATTTTAATTGTTCACAAGTAAAATTTATAAGCTGAATAAATAATATTTCGAATATATTGATTTAATTGGATAATTAAATTGTTAATCTAATATTTGAAATTGTGAAAATAATTGATATTTGAATTTAAGTGAATAAAAATGATTTATAAAGTTGAATCAAATCTTATTTGAAGTGGTATGATGTTAGAGAACTTTTAAAATTGAATTAAAAGTTAATTTGTAGAAATTGAATATTTTAATATTTAATCGGCGAGTGAAAATAGCCATTTTTCAAACAGTCTCGAGTTTTGACGAAACTAGATTCATCGGATCCGTAATGTAATATTATTATAAGGTTTCAAATTTCATGTCAATCAAATTTACGGTTTGTACAGGGCAAGGTAAAACGCGTAGAAATCAGTTTAAGTGAATTTTAAATTTAAATAATTCGATTTGAAAACCTATCTTCCAAATACGATCGAATTGGCTCCCGATATATGTTCCACTGCATTCGGAATAGGGGTAAAACATTATAAACGCCAGGCGGCACGCTTTGTTTGGAGTTTGGAAAAATTTCGGGTGAATAGTGTGGGAAATTTTTCTATATAAGGACCTAACTTTTTTTATTTTGTACAAACCCTGAATAAACTAGGGTTAGCCGCCAGCAACGTTTCAATGGCCTGTGATTCATGATCTTCTTCCTCGTTTTTCTTCCAATCCGTAAACATTTAGCTAAAGTCTTCAACTACAAAAGCATTGAGCACGATAAGATCTTCCACTTCAACGGCTGTGATCAAATTTGAGTGCGTGGATCAACGACAAATCGACGATGAATGTATACCGTTCACACATGTTTTTCGAGGCATCAGGGAGGCCGAGTTTCACGTCTTATTCGGTGATGGGGGAGCTTGGGACGCACGTTCAAGTGGTGATGGCTGATCGTCGTCTCGACGTCACGGGTGGTCGCGAAAATTCGAACAAAGACGGCGACAGTGGGTTACGTGCGTGTGTGATAACCTAGAGGGAGGGAGAATAAAGAAGTAGCGGCCCAGATCCTCTCAAGTGAAATCGACAACTATGATACTAGGGTTAGAAAATAAAAGTATAAATTGAATTTATTATAGTTAAAATTTGTATAATCTTTAAAACTGTGTAACTTTTTCATACATGAAATGAATTGCGATGGGTTTGTATGGACGAGCACTACATTATGGAGCTGGTGTAACAGCCCAAATTTTTAACAAGTATTTTAAAAACTTTGGGGTTTATTTTAAGTGATTAAAAAATAAAAATAAAAACAATTGACCAAATTTTTAATTAAATAATAAGATCTCTGAAATTTTGACATGGTTAAGAATTAACTTTAATTTGAAAATTTAGGGTTTTGTCGAAGATGGTAAATAACTTAATTTCTAGCAAAATCAAGTTTTAATTAAGAAAACATTAATAGCTTAGGTGGTTAAGACATCTGGGCTATTCACGACAGGTCACGAGTTTGAGTCTCAGCATGGTCAGAATTTCGATTTTTTTAGTGCATAAATGAACTGGGTAATTACGCGTTAAAAATGGCGCGTAAATTTAGGGAATAAATACCATATATATATATATATATATGTATATATATATATGTATGTATATATATATATAAGAAAACGTATAGAATTTTAATCCGTTATTTCGGTATATTTTGGGCATAAAATATTATGGCTATGGTACACATTCTTAAAAATATGACCTTAGTGTAAATGAGTAAATTTATCAGTGGCATGTGTTTTAGAGGGAAGGAATATTCTAGCATTCAAATCAAATATGTTGCCTCTAAATTCAACGCATTACTTTAAAAATTTGATTTCATAGATTTTTTTTCCATTCAACAAAATTTATTTCTTGCATTTTTCAAAACACAATTTTTCTCCTAAATCTCAGTCATGCGCAATATCCATTCTCCTATCTGCTTGCCTATTTCATATGCTTTTTTCTCTTTACTCATATTTCATACGTTATTTTTCTCTTTCCAGTAAAATTTACTTCCCAATTTATATACATATTAATTTGATTAAATCATTTCCTAAAAGTCTAAACATAAACTGGAAGTTTTGAAGTTTTTAAATTTTGTTAAAAGACAACTCAAATTCGCAATGTTAATAAAAAATGAATTTTGTATATTTAAAATACAAAAATTGTAAACGAATTTAATTTAAGTAATAACTTTGTAAAATTCAGTGTTTTACAGACTGTTAAATTTCGCATTTAAAATGGGCATGCATTGTAATGATATAAGTAACGTAAAAACGTATAAATTAAAAACGTTACTTTTGTATAAATTTTTAGGCGTATTGTAATGCGTCAGTTTGGCGTATTTTAAAAAAAAATTATATTTATATCTATATGGATTAAAATATCAGCCAGTAGTTTTATAGTAAACGTTACCTTTTCCATAGCTTTCAATTGGGTTTTAATTTTTGTATATGACTTTTTCATTCCAAAATCTTTGCCAATTCTTGCCTTTCATTTAATAAAGATCAAAATTTCATATAGCTGATCACGCAACTATTAAATGGTATAAAATGTTGAAATCAAATTTTCATAAATTGGCAGCATAAATCACGCATATAAAATAACGTTCAAACTAAAGAAACTGGAAAGTAATCAACGCATGCATTTAATCAAGATTTTTGTATAACTGGGAATAGTGAATCATGCTCCTCTATTTCATAAAGCACGAATCCATATCTCTTGCTTCTTGTTTCCCACTGCAATTTGTTTTGCAAATTTTCGTACAACTGATCAAGCAAATTATGTAAACATTTATTTCATTTGCCTTTTCAATACAGATCCAATTTATTTTCGCTGACCGTTTTGCCTAAAATCACGCAAGCTTATCCATGAATTCAAAAAAAAAAGGGAGAAACAACGTTCAAGCATAACAAACTGGAAAGTAAATCGCGCATATTTTTTTCTAGAGATCTCTTGCCAATTTTCACCTATTTGTTTCCCTGCATGCCGTGCCTATGTTCCATTTTGGACCGAGTATATTTTACTTCCTTGCATACAAAGCAACTCCTCTTTATAAATACATAGCCTCGTCCAAAACTTTCCTCTGCATCTCATAGTTTAGCCTTCTTCTTCTTTTGTGCTGAAGCCTCTATCAGGTAATGGTTTTACGTTTTCTTTTCTTCTTCCAGTTTTTCCCTTTCTTCTTCTTGTTGTTCTCTGTTTCCCTTTTGCCTTGCTCGGCTACTTCTCCACCACGTCACGTCCCTCTAAGTTTACATAACCGAGCTTATATCCCGAACAAGCCCATGGTTAATATATAATAATATTTTTCTAAAAATTATTAAGTATTTTTGAAATAAAATTTATGTAATTTAACTAAAAATTTGACTTAAGGCTTTAAAATTTTAAAGGTGTTTTGTTTTTTTAAGTTAAATTTTTGTAAGTTAATAATTGGTTTTAAAGTGAATTTAAAGATTTTATTTACGATAAATGACATAATAATTAAATTTGATTTAATATGGAGTTGAAATCTAACCTAGAAATTTTAATAAAAGTTATTTCCGAAAATGGATATGTTTGGTATAATAAATAATGTACTTTAAATTGATAAAATGAAAGACGGTTGAAATGGAACATTTTGGAATAACTTTTATTTTACTTGAATCATAGTTGAATTGATGTCTAAATGAATAAAGCTGTGAAGAAAATTTAGTGTATATTAACTATAAAAAGGAATTTTTTTTATGGAACGGATGTGTTTTGTGAGTAAATAATTGAAAATGTTGTTTTCAAATGGAAAGGTGAAATTTCAATTTATGACTTAACTTGAAAATTTGAAATTGGGTTTTAAATAAAATTGTTGAGTTAAGTAAATAAATGAGAATTTAGTTTTATTTACGAAGTGGGTATTTTTAAATTAAGTGTAAAGTTTTTTGGAAAAATATATATACAAGTTAAGTAAAATTGGGAAATTCTGACTTACAAATGATTCATAGTAAATTTGGATATTTTATTTATAAAATTTATTTTATTTAATCATAAGATAAATGGTATCCAAATGAACATTTTTCTGAAGTAGGAATATGATTTTTAAAGTTAAGAATGGTTAAAAATTTAAATTTTAATGTTTCTGAACTCGACAATGTTTTGAAATTGAAGTGGCAGAGACGTGTTGTAATTAAGAAACAAAGAGAGTTTGCATTGAAGAATAGTTTAGGCAGAGACGCAAGTTTGTGTAAATACATATTTTTCAAAACTAGATAAGTTAGGGTATGCCGGTGGAAACAATAATAATAATAATAATAATAAAATGTATAATAATAATAAATAGTATTGCCAAGCCTATGAAGTTGGGGTCGGGATGTGGGGTGAGGCGGTCGAGCAAAAGCTGAACCAAAATTTCTTTTATTCTATTCGTTCCAGTTGTTTTGAAAATTTTGCTTTGACAGTAATTTTAAAAGTCGCGTATTTGGTATTTGGATCTTATTTTAGATTTGAATCAAGGCGTGGCATCCGCAAAAACCTAATCGTGCCATTTGTACGATTCTTTATCAAGTGGTAAAATCGTTTGAATCTGATTATCTGCAGTTTAAGGTGAGTATTTCTCACCAGACAAACATACCTATATTTATGTGAATTATCGCAAGTGTATTTGTAAATTATTTATTAAATGTCATCTGTCTGTAATATAACGTATGATGTTAAACCCCATTTTAAATTGACACCTCATCAGTTGTTTATCTGTTGTAATAGAGTTGTAGTTATACTATTTAATGCTTATTTACTGTTAAATCATCACTGCAAGTTCCCTGTAAATTGAGATCGTTATAGGCTGAAATGATAGGCCTGTACGATAATTATTTATTCATTTATTTATTTAATTGTTTAATTTTAAATATTTAACTTGGGATTGCGGGTTTGAAATGGTAGAACCCGGGGTTTTGTAAATTGCGGATTGAAATGATATATATCCGTATCACTTGACCTAGGCTAGAAAACTATATACTGACCCATGGTCTATATAATATTTTTATGAAATGTTTTTTATAAAATATTTTTAAATAGAAAGTTTATAATTTTCTGGTTTAAATGTATTTGAAGGATTTTTTTTTTATAATGATTTTTGAATGAGTCAAATGTTAAATAAATGAATGTTTATGTAAAATTTTGGAGTATAACTTATTTTGGAAAATTATGAATTTTTGTTAAAAGTGAGATTTTAGTTAAGTAAAATAATTGATATTAAGTTTTATTTTGGTAATTTAAAACTTAATGGTTAAGTTAATAAATTACAGCACTTAAATGCCGTCTTTTGTAAATAGACTGTTTTAACCTATAACTTTAGGTAGCATTTTATAAGTGCTACGGAAACTGAATTTTGATTGTTTTAATAAAAATTTATGGAAATAATCTTTGGAAAAAAAAGCTTAAATTTTGGAATATAATATGAATAAATAAGAATAAGGAATTGACTTTAAATGGTTTTAAATGGAAGAATTTAACTTTTAAATGTGAGTTGAAAGGCAATTAATTCCTAAATAAATTGAATAGATTTAAATGGTATTTTATATTAAATGAAATGACTGATGTTTAAATAAATGATGTTTGAAAGGATATTATGATATTGAAATGTATTTGAAATTTATTTTGATTTTTAAAGTATAAATACCATTTGTTTTAAAGTTGTAACCACGGGTTATAATAACGCTTGGTTGTTAAAGAGACCGGGATCGGATGTCTGGCATACTCTCTGTCGATACCGAAAATTACTTTGACAACTGTGTACGCGGTGGAGATTCCAGAATGAAGTAGGATGGTGGTGGCGTTTTCTATGAGGTAAATACGTGGACCCGACTCCCGTGAGTTGGCATAAGGTGGCTAAAATAGGAGCGATTGACGGATTAATGAGGTAGCACCTCTGATCGGACGCACTTCTTCGTATGCCATTCTATTACTTATGTGATTGTATTGGTGCGCACCTTTGATTTGGGAGTGTTGTTCGAGGTGGGAGATAGCTGCGCACTACGCATTACCATCGGTCCGGAAGCGTAATTGGTATATCTACCCTGGCATTGCCTAGTTGTGCCATGTCACCTACCATAGCGAGCCTTGTACGATTTTGTTTTTTTCCCGTAGCTCGTGTGGTATCCTCTGGTGGCTTCCCGATCAGGAGGGACCATTATATTGGATGGACTACTGGGACTATTACGTGTTAAGGAGAATATTAGGTCACTCCTTAACGCTATTTAAAAGTAAGTTTATTTTAATATAGACACTATTATAATAGCGAAAATATTACTACATAGTAAATAGTTTAACGGATCCTTAGAGGATGGGCGGTCCCAAGCATCCTTTAAGTTACTTGCCTTATATTGCAGTACACTTGAATTAGCTTACACTATGTAAGTATGTATGTCCTGACTCGAGTGTTTATGTTTTATTTTACGCTCGGGTCAGCCTGAGTTGCAGTTCAGTCATCATCCCGGAGCTAGGACTTCTGTAGATCCTTTCAAGTTGCTGGCTTCTTTCTGTCCGCTATCTTATTTATGAAATCAAGACTTTGTTATTTTTATTTGATGATTTAAACTATATTTGGGTTGGAAGACTTTGTAATTTGTATTTGTTGAGACTATTTATAGTGGCTTCATGAACCACTAAGTATTTCTAAATTCCGCTGCGAGTATTCTGATTCTGTGTCTGTGATTCTGTGATTAATTATTTACTGTATATTTTGAGATTTGCCAAATTTTATTTACAACGCGGTATTTTGAACAATTCAAGTCCGACATGTGCGGATGCGAATGGTTGAAAATATCGGGTCGTTACATTTGGTATCAGAGCTTTGGCTCTAGGCCAATCTTAGAATGTATGGTAAATTTGATTTACAGAATCACTTTCATTCGAGCTTGAATCTCTTCCTTTTGATTCGATTTCCTTTGAATTTTGGAACGTTCCCTGCGGTTCCGAAGTTCATTCGTGTCCCTTACTATTTATTTTCTTTCGATTCTGGAGTATCCCATAACTCCACTTCGGATGATCTTTATAGTGAATTGGCGGTCTCGCCAATATTCTAATAAAGGGGTGAAACTCCTTTACAATTAGCATGGATTCACCAGAGATTTATATTTAACCTCGGTTTAGATGCTAGTATCTTTGGTTATTCCGAACTCTATCTCTTCGGATCGAATGGTAAATCTACATTCGATCTGACTCTTTAAGTCACGGTTGACCAGGTTAAGGTTGCCCGCGATTTATATAGACTTATCTAGTTCCTTGTTCTGTTATGTAATCATCGGATCTTCTGATTCCAATTTATCTTTAAATCAAAATTCTCTTTGATTTGAGTCCATCAAATTTGAATCTCTATCCTTGTTTTGAAAAATTTATTCCTATATTTGGGAAAATCTAATATTATATATGTTATCCCATTTTTGGTCAAAACTGGAATATCAATGTTGTGTGCATTTCCACCACGACCGGACCAAGAAGAAGCAGCCAGCAAGCGTATATAGGTCTAGGATTTCACTCAAGGTTCAAATATAAAAGTTCATTCGATAAAACAATGCGATAGTCCATTCGGCACTCCAACACTCAAGCCCATTCGGCATCTACAACATAAGGTTCATTCGGTAATCATCACCAGAGTCATTCGGTAGATCTAGGCTAAGGGCCATTCGGCACTTACGTTCTCAATGACAGTCGGTAGCCCAAACTCAAAGTACATTCGGCAAGAGCAAGCTCACCTGGTTCGGCAATTAACTATGATTCGGTCCATCTCCATTCCCATGCATGGCCGAACCAACCTCACCTCCATCTCACCACCGGATCAACCAATTGCCGGACCAAACCCCCAAGTCCAATAATGCCGAACCAACCTCACCTCCATCTCACCACCGAACCAACTCTTCACCCAAGCCATGCCAAACCAACACTCCACTCAACCTACCATCGGACCAACCTACCACCGGTCCAACCATCCCAGCTACGACCGAACCGAGCTCCGCTGAACCAGATGTGCCAGGCAAGATTGCTTCAGCCCAGGCCCACCAGCAGCTATATACATCCAGGACCTCTACCCCCAGCCTCACTCTATGAATAGAGGGGCAGGGGTACAACAATGGAGGAGAAGTTTGAGAGCTCAAGCACGGAAGGAACTTTCGAACAACTTTCATATACTTATATACAAAGCTTTGTACTTGTAATCTGAAGAGAAAAGGAGAATAACATATAAAGTGGACGTAGGCACGTTCTGGCCGAACCACTATAAATCTGTGTGTCTTTTACAGTTTAGTCCCTTCTTTTTACATATTTGCATAAATCACCCAAATCGCTAAGAACAACCTATAATCAACTAAATCGTACGACCTTGGGGTGTTTGCCCATTTTTTGTGCAAACGTTTTGGTGCTTTCACTGAGAATTGAACACAAGGACCTACCGCTTGGAAGTTGAATTTGAGAGTTTAGAGATTCAGATTGGAAGAGTCATGGCGAGACAATCAAGCAGAAGGCCAAGGCCAGAGCAGAGTCAACATGAAGGGAGTCAAGAGGCTTCCTCAGGAGCAAACCAAGCTTCAGCCTTCATCACCAGGGATGCGATGGAGGCTATGATGAGAAGACAAGAAGAGATGATCCAGAACTTGCTTCAGCAAATTGGGCAACTTGGAGCACAAAACCAAGGAGCAACTGGAGTTCAGAACGGAGCAGGACCATCTGGCGTAGCACTAGAGCTAGGGGGCACTCACGCAGAGCATGTTGATCCGACCCCGGGAAGAGAGATGGGGGCATCCGAGCCACCTAGTGGCAATAGAGGAGTGAACGCTCAGTCAAAGGGGCAGATCCCAGAGTTCCCTCGTGAACTCGGGGGGGAGGTTGAAAGTGATGAACGAAGATTGCATCTCGGAGACGATGATAGATTGGCGGAGATGGTTATAAGAGCTATGAGAGGCGGTTTAGTAAACAAAGACTTGGAAGATGTAAATAGGAGTCCTTTTTCTTCTGCAATTAGGATGGCTAGGAACCCACCAGAATTCAAGCTACCATCAGTAGAGATGTACGATGGGAGGACAGACCCTGTGGTCCATCTTACTAAGTATATGAGGCACATGGAAGTGCTGGGGCATCACAGGAGATCATGGCCCGGTGCTTTCCACTGTATTTGACGGACATTGCAGCGTTATGGTTTAGGCAACTGGAAAGCGGCTCCATAGGAACGTGGGCAGATTTAACTGAGAGATTCATGAGGCAATTCAGGGTTCATATTGCGAGACCCAAGAATGTGATGACTTTGGCAACCTTGAAGAAGAAAACTGGAGAGACTTTGAGGAGCTTTCTAACGCGATTTAATGCGGCGGCAGCATCAGTGGATCGACCAGATCCATCTATGGTCATGATGGCGGCTGTATCTAGAATAGCTGATAGCACAGAGTTCAAGAATTCATTAACCAAGGACCCGCCTATGAATCTGGGAGAGTTCTATCATGAGGCTGAAAAGTTTCTGCGTTTGGAAGATGCTAGTGCAGAAAGAGAGGAAGAAGATGACGTTTACGCAATCAAGAGCGGAAACCCACCTGGAAAGGGTGCGGAGACTAGCAAAGGAAAGAGAAAGGCTGAGGATAGTGATGACAGGTCAAAGCGGTAACGGAGGGAGCCACGATTCACCACTCACACTGAGCTGAATGAGAGTCTGGAACGAATTTATCAGGATACGAAGGAGCAGGTTCCGTATCGTAGACCAATGCGAAGGGATCCAACCTCTAACGAAAGAAAATCAGATAAGTTTTGTGTATTCCATGAATTAAACGGTCATAACACTAATGATTGTAGGCATTTGAAGGACGAGGTCGAAGGGCATATCAGGAACGGTATGCTCCTTCAGTATGTGAGGAGGCGAACTCCAACTGTGGAGCCAGAGCGACCACCGTCTACATCGGCTAGAGGTGACCCTGGATCGGGGCACCGTTTCATTATCCATTGATTGCTTGATTAAAATAACGATGAACAAGTTGTAAACCTCTCGCTAACACGGTTAAATCATTTACACATGTGAGTGATCGCGCACGATCCATAGGCATGCTCTAAATGACTACCAGCCGCGTTATAGTAAGAGTTTACGCTTTGACATCTTCATTCTGCTTTTTGCTTTGATTTTGATTTGAACATTTAAATTCTTCCTGGTTGGACATTTCTGCTGTAAGATTCATATGATTATTGCTTTAACATTTACATTTCTATGGAAAAATTACTTGTATGCCCGTGGATCGCGAACGGTCCACGAGCACCTCTTGCATGGCAGCGAACTGCCAAAGTCTTTGATTCGGAAACTCCCCCAAACAATAACTCCGGCACTGATATTATTAAGTCCCCCCGGGCACACTAATTCGCCTCGAACGGCACCCGATCGCGAACGGTCACAATTCGCCTCGAACGGCACCCGATCGCGAATGGTCACAATTCGCCTCGAACGGCACCCGACTTCGAACAGTCACAATTCGCCTCGAACGGCACCCGATCGCGAACGGTCACAATTCGCCTCGAACGGCACCCGACTTCGAACAGTCACAATTCGCCTCGAACGGCACCCGATCGCGAACGGTCACAATTCGCCTCGAACGGCACCCGACTTCGAACAGTCACAATTCGCCTCGAACGGCACCCGATCGCGAACGGTCACAATTGGCCTCGAACGGCACCCGACTTCGAACAGTCACAAACTCGCCTCGAACGGCACAACTCATCTCACCACAAATGGCTCGATCGCGAAAGGTCGCCATTTGAGGTCCACCCCCTGACCGCCAACAGTCGCACCTTACCACGAATGGCTCGATCTCGAACAGTCGTCATCCGAAGTAAGGCGCTTGACCGCGAACGGTCCCATTTCATCTTTTGCCGCGAACGGCACCGGCCGTGAACGGTCACATTTCACCCCAAGTGGCTTGATCGCGAACGGTCGCCATTTGAGGTCCGCCCTCTGACCGGGCTCGGTCGCACTTTACCTCGAATGGCTCGATCCCGAACGGTCGTCATTTGAAGTAAAGCGCTTGATCGTGAACGATCACATTCCACCGCAAATGACTCGATCTCGAACGATCGTCGCAAGGATTTAGACGCTTGACCGCGAACGGTCGCACTTCACCTCAAATGACTCGATCGCGAACGGTTGTCATTTGAAGTTAGGCGCTTGACCATGAGCGGCCGCGCTTCATCCCAAATAGCTCGATCCCGAACGGTCATCATTTGGGGCCATATAAAATATCAAGCTCTTTACAGGTTGTCAACAGGATATGAACATCCAGCTCATGGCATTACAAAACACGCCTTCCTACCGCAAGGCATGTTTTGGGGGGCAAAGTGTTATCCCATTTTTGGTCAAAACTAGAATATCAATGTTGTGTGCATTTCCACCATGACCGGACCACGAAGAAGCAGCCAACAAGCGTATATAAGTCTAGGATTTCACTCAAGGTTCAAATATAAAAGTTCATTCGGTAAAACAATGCGAGAGTCCATTCGGCACTCCAACACTCAAGCCCATTCGGCATCTACAACATAAGGTTCATTCGGTAATCATCACCAGAGTCATTCGGCAGATCTAGGCTAAGGGCCATTTGGCACTTACGTTCTCAATGACAGTCGGTAGCCCAAACTCAAAGTACATTCGGCAAGAGCAAGCTCACCTGGTTCGGCAATTAACTATGATTCGGTCCATCTCCATTCCCATGCATGGCCGAACCAACCTCACCTCCATCTCACCACCGGATCAACCAATTGCCGGACCAAACCCCCAAGTCCAATAATGCCGAACCAACCTCACCTCCATCTCACCACCGAACCAACTCTTCACCCAAGCCATGCCGAACCAACACTCCACTCAACCTACCACTGGACCAACCTACCACCGGTCCAACCATCCCAGTTACGACCGAACCGAGCTCCGCCGAACTAGATGTGCCAGGGTAGATTGCTTCAGCCCAGGCCCACCAATAGCTATATACATCCGGGACCTCTACCCCCAGCCTCACTCTATAAATAGAGGGGCAGGGGTACAACAATGGAGGAGAAGTTTGAGAGCTCAAGCACGGAAGGAACTTTCGAACAACTTTCATATACTTATATACAAAGCTCTGTACTTGTAATCTGAAGAGAAAAGGAGAATAACATATAAAGTGGACGTTGGCACGTTCTGGCCGAACAACTATAAATCTGTGTGTCTTTTACAGTTTAGTCCCTGCTTTTTACATATTTACATAAATCACCCAAATCGCTAAGAACAATCTATAATCAACTAAATCGTACGACTTTGGGGTGTTTGCCCATTTTTTGCGCAAACAATATATATAAGTAAATTTTCAGAATTTAACTAGTTGTTTAGAGATAATAGTGTTTGATTTTATTTATGGTTTTGTAAACCATTGGTTTTGTCTTATATAAATAATTGAACTATAAAACATGGTTATAAATTTATTTGGAAACAGAAATGGATTTAAAACAAGAATTTAGGAATTTAATTTCTGATAGTTTCAAACCTTGTGTTTAAAGTCTTAAAAGGATATATTATTATTTAAATTATTTTCGAATATAAATTTGTTTCCAAAGAATTTTAAAGTTTTAAAAATTAGTGCTCTTCTCTTTGTCGCTGGAAAATAATTTCAGTGATGACTACAACATCATCGACATTCATTTTCGAGTATCGAAGTAAAGAGACCACGTTGTAGTTTTGCTTCAAAAATTTTGATTGATTTGAATTTCTAAATATGACTTAATTTATAATATATATAGATATATGATTTAAATTTGATTTGACATAGGCTATATGTATGTATTTATTTATCTCTAAAGGGTTTGAAGTTAATTGGAAATTTAATTCATAAATTTATGTTAAAAGGTGATTCTAATGGTAAAATAAAGTCAAATTTGGAATGAATATTTAAACTTGAATAATATAGTTGGAAAAATTTTACTTGTATAATTGCATGCCAATATAACTTACCTAAATCATTCAGAAATTAACTATGTAATTGGATAATGTATAATATAAAAAGATTTTATAAATAAAAATTCGAGTGGTTATAATAAATGTTATACATTTAAAGTTTCAGTTACAACAAGACAAATAGAGGTAAATAGAAATAAAATAATAATTGAATAATATACAATATCAAATGGTGTTAAAGGAAATTTAGAAATATATTGGAATAGTTATATTAAATATAATGTACTTAATATGTGCGATAAGATATATTAAGTAGAATATATTTAATAATAATCTGGAATAAAGAAGAATTAAATTTGTTGAATAAAAGATGATTATTATAAATGACTATACAAATTTCTGATTTTAGAAAATAATTGGATAATAAGATAATTAATTTGGAAATAGTTAAGATTGATTTAACTTCTGTAAAAATCAAATGAATTAAATCAATTATTGAATATTAATTAATTTAAATTGAATTTATATGGTTTAGATATTGAGAAAAATATTTGACATAGATGAGAAAAATATTGAGAGAAATAAATTTAATTATAGTTTGGAATAAAGAAGAAACTAAATGGGGAATTTAGTTTATTTTGGGAAATGGTAAATTTACCTTAAAAATTAAGTTAATTTACCATTTCAAATTTGGACTAAAATTAAACATTTTAAATTAGAATGTTATAATACCTTGTGTAAAATTTGGATAAAAAAAAATGAATGTTTTTTTAATTTTTTTTAAGTGTAGGGATATTATACAAGTAAATATGTAAATAAATAAATGTTAAAATTTTAAGTATAAATAGATGAAATCGATGATTAATTTAAAATTGAATTTTTATTTTTTAGATTAATGATTCTAATTTAAGTTTCAATTTAGTTTTCTTTCAGGTTGTTTCTATTCCCCTACCTTCAGAACTTTTCGAGGACGAAAAGTTCTGAGTGGGGGAGAGTGTAACAGCCCAAATTTTTAACAAGTATTTTTCACTTGTATTTTAAAAACTTTGGGGTTTATTTTAAGTGATTAAAAAATAAAAATAAAAACAATTGACCAAATTTTTAATTAAATAATAAGATCTCTGAAATTTCGACATGGTTAAGAATTAACTTTAATTTGGAAATTTGGGGTTTTGTCGAAGATGGTAAATAACTTAATTTCTAGCAAAATCAAGTTTTAATTAAGAAAACATTAATAGCTTAGGTGGTTAAGACATCTGGGCTATTCATGACAGGTAACGAGTTCGAGTCTCAGCATGGTCAGAATTTTGATTTTTTTAGTGTATAAATGAACTGGGTAATTACTCGTTAAAAAGAGCGCGTAAATTTAGGGAATAAATACTGTGTGTGTATATATATATATATATATATATATATATATATATATATATAAGAAAACGTATAGAATTTTAATCCGTTATTTTGGTATATTTTGGGCATAAAATATTATGGCTATGGTACACATTCTTAAAAATATGACCTTAGTGTAAATGAGTAAATTTATCAGTGGTGTGATATCCCGGAAATTTGGGACAATATCAATTTAATAATCTACGTTAAAAATTAAATTGATTTGATAATATTTGTAATAATATATGAATTGATTTATTAATCTTCCTTTAAATAAATATTTAACTGATAATTTATCTTTTAAAAGTTAATCGAATAGCCTTCTATTTATAATATATATATATATCTGTATATATTGTAAATGGATAATCTTTGTTTTAAATTTAATAAATAGACATGTTTCTATTCTAATATTTTTGATAAATTAGAAATTGGATATTAAGCTATTTAATAAATGACAATATGATTTTAAATTACTCAAGATTTAAGTTTAGTTTGTTTAAAATAATTTTAGCTTACATTTAAATTTAGCTTGATAAAAATAAGTAGTTTATTAATAAAGGGATAAATTCTTTTATAAATCATTTTGACTTAATAATGAGCTCTATTAATAATGTAAATTTTTACAAATGAACTTTTAATAAAATTGTTATTTCAACTTTAATTATATATATGTGTGTTTGAATGAAAGTTATGATTTGGAAATTAAAGATAAAGGTTTCAGCATGTTCAAATTAAAATAAACTATTATTATTAATATTAATAATATGTGTTGGTCTATGTTAAACATAAAAGAAAAAAATAAAAGTAAACACACATGCTAGCAATAGAACTAAATACTTAGACTAAATTTATAACTAATAATTAAAGCAACTTTATATATGTAATATAACTTAACCAGACTAAAGAAGAAAGAAAAATCTACATACTCAAAAAAAAAAGTATAAAACAAGATAAAGCAAACATAGGAGCTGGTAAAAGAAATAAAACAAATATCTATAACAAGACAGGTTAGAACAGAAGTGCTAAGCTAAAAAAAAAATATATGTGCAGGTAGCTTACAACATAAGATGCAGGCAAAATAGAAAACAAAAATGAGACATGTATGCCAAAACATAACAAAATATTTCAGTATAAAATTTGGTAAATTGAGACACAAGTACATTAGCTTTAATGACACCATTTATTAGCTGCAAACAAGTCATTTCTAATTGTTTTTTTCAGCCTCCAAATACAGATTTGGCCTGATAAAACAAAACGTATAATATCTGCATATAGCTTGTCTCAGATGCCACCTTCCCCTATAAGCCTCTTTTTATACATACTTTCTTATTCGTTCAACATAGTATTACATAGCAAACTTTTATTTTAGCTGAAGCTTTGTATAATATCAAAAATATATCAATGCAAAGTTAAAGCAGAAATATTTCACAACAGTTCCAGTTTTAAAGCATAAGCTATTTCAATACTCAGGTGCTCTGTTCATTCCTTCAAATGCAATGGTGAGTAACACTTTTAAATTTCTTAAGTTTTTAAAACTGTTACATGCAAATATTTGGATGCTTGGATATATTGAATGAATATTTATACATTCATTTTACTCTGGATTATTGTGAAATGAGAATTACTGCATGTTTAAGTCTGCAAATACAAACTGTTTCATTTTAAACTTGCTTTGTTTTCCATTGCTGTAAGTTAAAATAACCCTAAGTTAATTTAGTGGTATGATGAATAACAGAGGTGTTTGTTTGTATATGCATTGCATTATATTATGGTGAGATGAAGCCTGCATATTATCTGGATGTTGCCTCTGTTTAAATTTCAAAAGTCTGGGTTAATCCAAAAATCATTATGGCCCAACCTATTAGTTGTTAGGACAAAGCATCTAAATAAAATATGTTTTGTTGATTATAAAGTAAATTTTAAAATTTAATTTATGCTGAACAAAGTTGATTTGCCCTGTAAAACCTTAGGAACAGTCTAAATCTCATATAGGTAACAAATTCGAATGTCTTGAATTATCAATTCAAGTTTATGAACTGGTTACTAAATAAAAATTAGGATTTTAAAAACTCAAATCACATTTTTTAGTTGAGTCTTGAACATGCTTTACTGGGTTGATCAATTTGTGCATTTTGGGTTGCCTCTGGAAGTACCGTTGATCGGGGTGGTTGAGGTTTGTTCTGGAGGGAGATGGGTGATAGGAGAGGCCAGGAAAAATAGTCGGAGGCACTCTCGATCACTGTGGCGATGGTGGTTTTGGTTTTCAGTGGGAAAACCTAGTTTGGTTGAGTGGAGTTTATTGGATCGGTTTGAACGCCTCGAAGCGTCGAGTTCAACGCGGTCTTGGAAGTTCGTAGCTTGGTTGAAGATGAGTTCATGTCCGGGGCCGTTGACCATCAAGTGGTCGGGGTTGGGAGAATGCGGCGTTGACAGGTTCGAGAGGAGAAGGGGTGGTTGTGTTCCAGGTTTGGGTTTTCGAACCCATCATCGTTTCAGGTTGTAGTGGCGAATTTGGGTGGTCGTGACGTGGTTTGGAGGCAGTGGGCGACATGTTGGAGCTCCAGTGGGTGGCCGGAGGTGGATGGGGCCACGGTGCACGTGCACCGTGCCCATGGCAGATTCTGTAGAATTTGGGGGTGCAGTTTTTTTTTTTGGGCTCGGGGAAAAACTCGTGATACTCGAGTGTTAACTCGAAGCGTGGTAGGGGATGACCCGAAGTTAATGAAGTGGGGTTCGTGTAGTATTATTTCAGGAATGTGTAACCTGGAGACAGTGTGGTTCTGTTTTAAAACAATCTCTAATGAAAACTAAAATAAGTTTAAGTTTAATCAAGTCTAGATTCAGTTGGAAGATTAAATTCAAATTTATCTTCTTTAATTCAAGGTTGAAATGAAATCAAAGTTTAAATGATTTTAGGTGGGCTTCAGGTTTCAGATTTTTTTCATTTTATTTAAGTTTGAAAACAAAATTTAAAATGGGTTAAATTCAAGAACTTACAGTATAAATTTCAAATGAACTTTGAATCCATGATTTCAAATGAATTTGGTTTTAAATCAAGATCAAATAAAAAAAAAAAGACAAAACCCAAGTTTTAAATTCAAAATTGAACTAATGAATTCAAATCCGGAAACTAAGTCAGTTTGAAATCTAAATGTTTTAAAAACAAGTTTAAATTATGTGACGCCCCACCTCTATACCCACGCTAGCCAAGAACACTCCGGAGTAGTGCTGTCAACTAGCACGGAGAATAAGGCTGTTGAGGAGCGACCATCCATGTAATTGCTTTTCACAAGGTGGCTATAAATAATCTTCGGAAACAAACATAGAAATAATCATATCACAAATCAGTCACAGATATCCATATCACAAAGGCGGAAGAAGATATGAATATATAACTAACACATGAAAGTGTACATCAGAGTAGTGGTCAGTAAGATCCACGATAATACGAAAGAATAACAACACGTGCTATACAAAAGAATACAACTATGAGTCTATATCTCAAGTGTATACAACAAAAAGTGCTAATCTAAACAGTTAGCCAAAAGTCAGAGTGATGAATCCCTGGGAAGAAGTCAAGCAGAAGCACCTGTAACATCTCGGTCTGACCCGAGTATTATTTAAGAAAATAATAAACGGATCAGTCTAGCTATAAATATCAGATGACATGAGATAACATAAAAGATATGGCATAAAAATAAACATCCATAATGACATACCGCTATAAGTATGTAAATAATGATCAACAGAAGATCAATCAATAAGAGATAATCAATATCACAAGAATCTTCTCAAAGATTCGGAAAGGGCATCATACCCCAAACTTGTACTCATAACAAGTCAATGACATAAATTCTAGAAATCAATGCAAGAAGTCCAGAAATCATAGAAAAGAGAAAGAGGCCTATCACATGACGGTCCGAAGACCAAGGGGAGCTACCCCACATGTGTGAATGGAATCACACAGATTAAGGTCCAGACTAACCAAAAAGCAAAAAGGTATGTGTGAGTGGAATCACACAAGTGGTGTCTAGTCTAACCTCGCAACAAGAGACATCGCACAGTTGCTAGTCTAAATCATCAGAATGATCGTCATGATCAACGAGAAGTGTCAATTACACTAAGCTAGTAAATATAGAAGTTTAGCTTCATGTCCCATAACCACTTGCTTAACTTAAACATTTACGAACAAACTGTAAATCTTCACTAATAAAATTGTTACAAGAGGTTCAGTCGAACAAGTCCAGGAATTAACCGACGAAGTGAACGCAAGCGTTTCATACCACTTGTTTTACTAAGTCGTTTAATTAGATTTCTCATCCGAGTGAGGTAAAGGGTTGTATATACTAATAGATTGGAAAACGGTTTAAGAAAAGAGCTTTGTTATTAAAAATAGAGTTGAAATTGTTTGTTAAAAGAGTTTTGATATTTACTACTAGTATTGAAACCTTTATATTTTTTTAAAATGACAAATCACAGAAGAGATTGTAGAAACAATCATCACCAAGATCACATTCGGAGATGTGAATAAAACCCAAGGAAATTAGCTCAAAAGCATCAAAGTGGAAGTTCCCCAACGACCAAACGTGGCCGAGATAACCAGAGATGGTTTGTCTCGAAGAATGGTCAACTCAGCATCTCAACAAAGCAAGTTCTGTTGAATGTTTTTTCAGATAAGATCGCCTACGGAGGGGGGGTCCGGGGGGGTGGCAACCCCCTAAGGTGGGGGTGCGGGGGCAACGCCCCCGCTTACGGGGTTCGACCTGCCCGGTCAGGTCGCGGGGGTCCAGGGGGCAGCGCCCCCGGCGGGGTGCGGGGCAGCGCCCCGACCAAAACGGTACGACCTAGTGAAGACAAGATAAGGTCTAACGACCTAACGACTCAAGGGTCTAACGACCTAGTGAAGACAAGATGAGGTCTAACGACCTAACGACTCAAGGGTCTAACGACCTAACGACTCAAGGGTCATACGACCTAACGACTCATGGGTCATACGACCTAACGACTCAAGGGTCATACGACCTAACGACTCAAGGGTCATACGACCTAACGACTCAAGGGTCATACGACCTAACGACTCATGGGTCATGCGACCTAACGACTCAAGGGTCATACGACCTAACGACTCAAGGGTCTAACGACCTAACGACTCATGGGTCATACGACCTAACGACTCAAGGGTCGTACGACCTAACGACTCAAGGGTCGTACGACCTAACGACTCAAGGGTCCTACGACCTAACGACTCAAGGGTCCTACGACCTAACGACTCACGACCTATGGATGAACGACTTAACTCCGAACGAGCTAAAAATGGCCAGGACGACCTAGGGTTAACTCGTGAACGACTCACGACCTATGGACGAACGACTTAACTCCGAACGACCTAAAAATGGCCAGAACGACTCAAGTGCAGAAAATTCAACAAAACGCTAAAAATTGGAGTTTTTCGCCAATCCAATCCAAACCAAATGCTAACATGCATGCAAAAATGATAGGGAATCATTCCCAACAGTCAAATATAGTTATAGGCTAGAATTGTGAGATAAAAATCTCACCTTTGCACCAAATATCAATGAAAATGAAGTTTTAACCAAGCAAGAATCAATCCTTCTTCTATCTAAGCACAAGAAGCTTGAATCCAATGTCTTCTTCTTGAATTTGGAGTAGAAAGATGGATTGCAATTGAATTTGAGTTTTGGAATTTTAATTTCCCATTCCCTCCACCATTAATGCCAAAGCTTGATTAGTTAGGAAATTTATGAAGAGTGAGGAGAAGAGGGTTGGAACTTGGGCTTAATAGGCTAAACTAACCCAAAGTCCAAAGCGGGAAAAGTTAGTGAAATTTCACTAACTCCAAACCTATCGATGTTTATACTTAAAAAAGTTGTAAACGACATTTCGAACTCAATGGAAGTGGTCTCGAGTCCTAATTTGACCGTTTGCAAAAAGTAGCTTTTCGGACCAAAATCCGATTAACGAGTTAATATTTAAATACAAACTCGATAAATATGCGGGTTGTTACAAATTAAATAATTAATTTTAAAAGCTTGATTTTTTAATAAAAAGGATTAAGCAATCTAGTTTAAACTTTTCTTACATAGGTTTCATATATAAGTGATGAATGTATTTCACATTATTTAGAATTGAATTTAAATTTGGTAATGTTTAAATTGGTGAATCCTTTGGATTTTTTTTTTAATTCAAATGTAATTTGAATTTAAAATTTACATCTTAATATTAATGAAATTATTAATAGAAATGAATTACCTTAGAAATAATTAAGGTAATAAAATAATTTAATTAATAAGATAATTAAAGAATGATGTATTTAATTATTAATTTCGAGTCAGAAATAACTGATAATGTCTAAATCAAGAAAATTTCTTTAAGATATAGTTAAGGAAATGTCATTAGTTAATGATTAACTAAGAATTTTTAAGTAACTAAGTAATGTGATTAAATTTAATAATTAATTAGATTAGATAATCCTTGCAAATTGTGAGGTAATTACTTGATAAAAGTAATTAAGAGATTAATTAGTTATTGTAATTAATTTTGATAAATGATTAATTTAAGTTAATTAATTTAGTTTAATTAATTTAAGAAAATCATTTGATAATTGATAAGTGCATGCAATGGAGCACAATTACTTAAGAAAGTAAGTAATGTTAATTACTGAATGTAATTAATGAAAAATGTTGAGATGCTAAAGTAATTTGGATAGTTACTTTTATAATTAGTCTCGGGATTAGTTAGTGGAGATAATTAATTATGGGAATAATTAAATTATTAATATAAGTAATTAATGATAGTTAATTATTGGTTGATATTAATCAAGAGTGATTAATAATTGAGTTTGATTAAAGATGAATCATTTAATGTAATTTTAATGAAGTAATTAATGTAAATATAATTAGAAATCATTTATTTAATATAATTAATGATGAATTAATTAAGGAATAACTAACAATGCGGTGATTAATTATTATAATTAATTAAGAATAAATGTAATTAATTATATTTAATTAATAATAAAGTAATTACATGTTAATTACTATGAATGATGTAGGATAATTAATTTGTGAAATTAATCAAAGACTAATTACCTATTGTAATTAGTAAATGATTAATCAAGGTGATTAATCAAGGTGAATATTTAAAGGATGAATAATTAATTTGATTTATAATTAATTAATGGTTGTATAAGCAGGATTTATAGATAGAGTAATTAATTTAATTTACTTTAAATTAATTAAAGATAGAAGTAGTTAATTTAATTCATTTTAAATTAATTACAAATGGTATGATTATAAATCATTGCTTATGAATGAATGTTATTTGATGATTGAGAGTTCAGATATGAGTGATATCTATGTGACATGTATGCTTAGTTTAAATATGATGATATTTAATTATTTGTTTGGATGATGATATTAATTATCTGATGTGATTATCTACTGTGATATTATGAATTATCTATCTGTGTGTATATTGATGATTTTGAATTAAACTGTTAAGGCTAAATAGACAACTTGGCCCTAAAAGACACGTTTTGGATTTCGATGAGACCAGGATCGGGTTTCCACATTCGGAACATCCGAAAACCACATCGATTCCAAATTAACGATAGGTCGTGAGTCTGAAGTGAAGATGAAGATTCAGATTGCAAGGGTTATCGTCGTTAACTCTGAGGGTGATTCCAAAATGAGTGTAACGAGATGATGCCTTCGGTTTCGTTCGAACCCGGAACGAACTTGTATGGATTGAATGCTTTCAACACATCGTCAGGTGGGCGATGAGCATTCTAAGAAATGTATTCTCTAAAGGTAATCGCAGCCTCAAGCCTCATCAACCGGGAATGGCTAAAACAGGGGAGGTGCAGCAAGGTTAGGTGGGTCATGCCCAAGCAGGACAAGGATATTCCCCTGTCTAGATGTCCCTTATTTTCGGCTGTGTGGGCGGTTGGTCATGACAACTGCCGGGGTTTATCTTGTTCGGGACTGTTCAGTAAGGAATGGTTCCGGCCTTGTGTTGCAGGGGATGAAGGGAGTAATCCTCGGTACGGTGATCTAGGCCCCGTACTGTGACGGGCGGTACCCCAGTAGCCCTACCATTGTATGGAATCCAAAATCCAATAAGTGCCGTACGAATTAGTTGTGCCCAACTATGTTGGAATGTGAGATGTAAGCATTTCAGCTATTTCTGTATTTTACTTGAAAACCCTAGACACTATTATAATATCACAGAATTTCCTATCAAATGTTTTGGTTAGCGTAAGGTAAAAACTTTTCCATGTTTATGTGTGGTGAAGTCTTACGTGATACCTTTTGTTTTCAAAAGATTTTTAAAGTTAAGCAACTTTAAACCGTTACTCATACCAGACCCATGTCTGACCCGGAGTTTATTTTTGTTTTTCATAAACTCTCGGGCACCCAAATTTTTTACGGGTAGCCAAGGGATTCAGGTTAGCTTTGACGCATTCTGAAGGAGCAGTGGAGCAGGAGGCTTCAGCGCCATAGATATATATATTTATAGTTCTGCTGTAGGTATCTTTGAGTTATTTGTTTGAGTTGTGTTGTATTAACTAGGCAGGTGTTTATAACTGTCTAGTATGTGATGTATTACCTGTATAACTCTGATTGAAGTTGTATATTATGTAAATACTTATGTGATTATTATAATTTATTCGTTCCGCTGTGAGATTCTGATGTTGTTGTTTCTTCTTCTCTATCTTTTCTACTTTCTCACCTCTTTCTTTTCTTAAAAACAATACGGTTTCCTGGGCATAGGAAGCTGGGCCGTTACAGTGGTATCAGAGCGCTAGGTTGAGTGAATACCTAGGCTTTTGAGTGATTTCCTTCTTGAGAGAGCATATTTGTAATTTTGATATATATATATATTTATATATTTGTTTCTACCTATTGTTGGGTTACCTGTCCGGTTTATCCCATATAAGTTATAAATGTAGATAGGGTAGTGGTGTGTGTAACATAACTACCAATGGTTGGAAGTGTAATTG
This sequence comes from Allium cepa, assembly GCA_030765085.1. NCBI lineage: Eukaryota > Viridiplantae > Streptophyta > Magnoliopsida > Asparagales > Amaryllidaceae > Allium > Allium cepa. The sequence continues at coordinate 395,623,232 of CM060943.1, read as the reverse complement.
TCGAGACTGTAGACCTAATACTGTCTCGAGTAATTTTTGGGACGATGTAAGGATTTCATCGATCTCTGATGGAAATCTGTTAAGGTTCGGAATTCATCTTTGAAGTGCAAGAGTTTGGTTGAGCTAGAATTTGGATCTGTCGGGTGGACAGAAGTAAGTCAAGATATTTTGATACATCAAGGTGTAGTAGCTGTGTGATGAGACACAGTGACTATGGATGTCTCCAACGATGTTCTTTGGAACAAGTAAGGAAGAGTGACTGCTTGGGTGTTGTGGCTGTGCTCAACTAGATGTTTTGTTTGAGGTCCGAGTTTCTCGAAGAGCTTTAGATAGGAAATCTTAGCATCTGTGGCAGCAATGCAGCTTGGAATGTTTTCGGTGATGGCAAGAGATCTTCTGGCTTAGCAGATTTTCTGGAATGGAATTCAGAAGTAATTATGTAGAACCGTTTCTTCAATGGATTGACCACAGAAGTGTAAGCTGTTCTGATTTGTAAAAAGAGAGAGCAGTATCTTTGGAATTTGGCGGTATCGATCGCAAAAGTGACTTGCGATGGTTTGGGTGTTCTTTGGGGTTTCAGAGATTTTTCTAGATGTCTTCTGGAGGTTAGGGTTTTGTTAACATCTGGAAATTGAGTGGGTGAAGCAGCTCAGAATTTTGGTGGAACTTCTGAGTTTTATTTTTAGAACGTGTTGACCAGTCTGTGCTTGAGATCATCATCAGCATTTTCATCTGTTCAGTTAGAGTGGCGCAGTGGAAGCATGGTGGCAGATGTTTTAGTTTGGAAGCAATTGGATATTGCAGTGTTTGGATTGGAGAGTTCTACAGGAGATTTCTCAGAATTGAAGGCCAGTTTGGAGTGCACCTGTTTAATCTTTTCTAGATGCGAGAAGTGAATTCTATTTTCTGATTTGGAATAGAGTTGTGTTCTGAGTTTGGATAAGATTGGAAAGATCATTTTGTGGACGGTATTTGGTCCAGTTTGTTTCTAAGAACATCGGCAAGAGTTAAGCTGATCAGGAAAGGTGAAGGAAGCCCAGGATCGTCCGAAGAGTTTAGTGGATAAGTGACGGACGAATTTGGATTTCGAAGTCGGAAATGTGATGCTGGATAAGTGTTTGGTCTTCAGGATTGAATTGTCAGTTTGGATAACTAAAATTCGTTGTGTTTCACGTATCTCTAAGGGAGTACGTGTAAGATCTATCTTTGATTTTAGAGTCAGCAGTTTAGGAAATTTCGGTTTTTGGGTCAGACTTGTGTTTGGTCTGATATTTTGATTTGTTTTGTAGATCTAGATGAGTGGGAACTCTGTAGTTTAGTAGTAGTATTGGATGTTTGAATTCTATAGGGCGAGTAACCCGGTATTTATACCTGGGGAAACTCGAGAGAATTCTAACCGAAATTTTGTCTGGATAGTTAGATTTGTTTGTTTGGATGAATTGGTTGCTATGATTGTTAGTTTATGATTAATATATGCTTGTGTTTAAAATTTAAATTTTTAATTTGATTATTAAACTACCTTTGTTGTAAATTTCGGGGACGAAATTCTTTTAAGGGGAGAAGAATGTGATATCCCGGAAATTTGGGACAATATCAATTTAATAATCTACGTTAAAAATTAAATTGATTTGATAATATTTGTAATAATATATGAATTGATTTATTAATCTTCCTTTAAATAAATATTTAACTGATAATTTATCTTTTAAAATTTAATCGAATTGCCTTCTATTTATAATATATATATATCTGTATATATTGTAAATGGATAATCTTTGTTTTAAATTTAATAAATAGACATGTTTCTATTCTAATATTTTTGATAAATTAGAAATTGGATATTAAGCTATTTAATAAATGACAATATGATTTTAAATTACTCAAGATTTAAGTTTAGTTTGTTTAAAATAATTTTAGCTTACATTTAAATTTAGCTTGATAAAAATAAGTAGTTTATTAATAAAGGGATAAATTCTTTTATAAATCATTTTGACTTAATAATGAGCTCTATTAATAATGTAAATTTTTACAAATGAACTTTTAATAAAATTGTTATTTCAAATTTAATTATATATATGTGTGTTTGAATGAAAGTTATGATTTGGAAATTAAAGATAAAGGTTTCAGCATGTTCAAATTAAAATAAACTATTATTATTAATATTAATAATATGTGTTAGTCTATGTTAAACATAAAAGAAAAAAATAAAAGTAAACACACATGCTAGCAATAGAACTAAATACTTAGACTAAATTTATAACTAATAATTAAAGCAACTTTATATATGTAATATAACTTAACCAGACTAAAGAAGAAAGAAAAATCTACATACTCAAAAAAAAAAGTATAAAACAAGATAAAGCAAACATAGGAGCTGGTAAAAGAAATAAAACAAATATCTATAACAAGACAGGTTAGAACAGAAGTGCTAAGCTAAAAAAAAAAATATGTGCAGGTAGCTTACAACATAAGATGCAGGCAAAATAGAAAACAAAAATGAGACAAGTATGCCAAAACATAACAAAATATTTCAGCATAAAATTGGGTAAATTGAGACACAAGTACATTAGCTTTAATGACACCATTTATTAGCTGCAAACAAGTCATTTCTAATTGTTTTTTTCAGCCTCCAAATACAGATTTGGCCTGATAAAACAAAACGTATAATATCTGCATATAGCTTGTCTCAGATGCCACCTTCCCCTATAAGCCTCTTTTTGTACATAATTTCTTATTCGTTCAACATAGTATTACATAGCAAACTTTTATTTTAGCTGAAGCTTTGTATAATATCAAAAATATATCAATGCAAAGTTAAAGCAGAAATATTTCACAACAGTTCCAGTTTTAAAGCATAAGCTATTTCAATACTCAGGTGCTCTGTTCATTCCTTCAAATGCAATGGTGAGTAACACTTTTAAATTTCTTAAGTTTTTAAAACTGTTACATGCAAATATTTGGATGCTTGGATATATTGAATGAATATTTATACATTCATTTTACTCTGGATTATTGTGAAATGAGAATTACTGCATGTTTAAGTCTGCAAATACAAACTGTTTCATTTTAAACTTGCTTTGTTTTCCATTGCTGTAAGTTAAAATAACCCTAAGTTAATTTAGTGGTATGATGAATAACAGAGGTGTTTGTTTGTATATGCATTGCATTATATTATGGTGAGATGAAGCCTGCATATTATCTGGATGTTGCCTCTGTTTAAATTTCAAAAGTCTGGGTTAATCCAAAAATCATTATGGCCCAACCTATTAGTTGTTAGGACAAAGCATCTAAATAAAATATATTTTGTTGATTATAAAGTAAATTTTAAAATTTAATTTATGCTGAACAAAGTTGATTTGCCCTGTAAAACCTTAGGAATAGTCTAAATCTCATATAGGTAACAAATTCGAATGTCTTGAATTATCAATTCAAGTTTATGAACTGGTTACTAAATCAAAATTAGGATTTTAAAAACTCAAATCACATTTTTTAGTTGAGTCTTGAACATGCTTTACTGGGTTGATCAATTTGTGCATTTTGGGTTGCCTCTGGAAGTACCGTTGATCGGGGTGGTTGAGGTTTGTTCTGGAGGGAGATGGGTGATAGGAGAGGCCAGGTAAAATAGTCGGAGGCACTCTCGATCACTGTGGCGATGGTGGTTTTGGTTTTCAGTGGGAAAACCTAGTTTGGTTGAGTGGAGTTTATTGGATCGGTTTGAACGCCTCGAAGCGTCGAGTTCAACGCGGTCTTGGAAGTTCGTAGCTTGGTTGAAGATGAGTTCATGTCCGGGGCCGTTGACCATCAAGTGGTCGGGGTTGGAAGAATGCGGCGTTGACAGGTTCGAGAGGAGAAGGGGTGGTTGTGTTCCAGGTTTGGGTTTTCGAACCCCTCATCGTTTCAGGTTGTAGTGGCGAATTTGGGTGGTCGTGACGTGGTTTGGAGGCAGTGGGCGACATGTTGGAGCTCTAGTGGGTGGCCGGAGGTGGATGGGGCCACGGTGCACGTGCACCGTGCCCATGGCAGATTCTGTAGAATTTGGGGGTGCAGTTTTTTTTTTTTTTGGGCTCGGGGAAAAACTCGTGATACTCGAGTGTTAACTCGAAGCGTGGTAGGGGATGACCCGAAGTTAATGAAGTGGGGTTCGTGTAGTATTATTTCAGGAATGTGTAACCTGGAGACAGTGTGGTTCTGTTTTAAAACAATCTCTAATGAAATCTAAAATAAGTTTAAGTTTAATCAAGTCTAGATTCAGTTGGAAGATTAAATTCAAATTTATCTTCTTTAATTCAAGGTTGAAATGAAATCAAAGTTTAAATGATTTTAGGTGGGCTTCAGGTTTCAGATTTTTTTCATTTTATTTAAGTTTGAAAACAAAATTTAAAATGGGTTAAATTCAAGAACTTACAGTATAAATTTCAAATGAACTTTGAATCCAAGATTTCAAATGAATTTGGTTTTAAATCAAGATCAAATAAAAAAAAAACACAAAACCCAAGTTTTAAATTCAAAATTGAACTAATGAATTCAAATCCGGAAACTAAGTCAGTTTGAAATCTAAATGTTTTAAAAACAAGTTTAAATTAAATAATTAATTTTAAAAGCTTGATTTTTTAATAAAAAGGATTAAGCAATCTAGTTTAAACTTTTCTTACATAGGTTTCATATATAAGTGATGAATGTATTTCACATTATTTAGAATTGAATTTAAATTTGGTAATGTTTAAATTGGTGAATCCTTTGGATTTTTTTTTAATTCAAATGTAATTTGAATTTAAAATTTACATCTTAATATTAATGAAATTATTAATAGAAATGAATTACCTTAGAAATAATTAAGGTAATAAAATAATTTAATTAATAAGATAATTAAAGAATGATGTATTTAATTATTAATTTAGAGTCAGAAATAACTGATAATGTTTAAATCAAGAAAATTTCTTTAAGATATAGTTAAGGAAATGTCATTAGTTAACGATTAACTAAGAATTTTTAAGTAACTAAGTAATGTGATTAAATTTAATAATTAATTAGATTAGATAATCCTTGCAAATTGTGAGGTAATTACTTGATAAAAGTAATTAAGAGATTAATTAGTTATTGTAATTAATTTTGATAAATGATTAATTTAAGTTAATTAATTTAGTTTAATTAATTTAAGAAAATCATTTGATAATTGATAAGTGCATGCAATGGAGCACAATTACTTAAGAAAGTAATTAATGTTAATTACTGAATGTAATTAATGAAAAATGTTGAGATACTAAAGTAATTTGGATAGTTACTTTTATAACTAGTCTCGGGATTAGTTAGTGGAGATAATTAATTATGGGAATAATTAAATTATTAATATAAGTAATTAATGATAGTTAATTATTGGTTGATATTAATCAAGAGTGATTAATAATTGAGTTTGATTAAAGATGAATCATTTAATGTAATTTTAATGAAGTAATTAATGTAAATATAATTAGAAATCATTTATTTAATATAATTAATGATGAATTAATTAATGAATAACTAACAATGCAGTGATTAATTATTATAATTAATTAAGAATAAATGTAATTAATTATATTTAATTAATAATAAAGTAATTACATGTTAATTACTATGAATGATGTAGGATAATTAATTTGTGAAATTAATCAAAGACTAATTACCTATTGTAATTAGTAAATGATTAATCAAGGTGATTAATCAAGGTGAATATTTAAAGGATGAATAATTAATTTGATTTATAATTAATTAATGGTTGTATAAGCAGGATTTATAGATAGAGTAATTAATTTAATTTACTTTAAATTAATTAAAGATAGAAGTAGTTAATTTAATTCATTTTAAATTAATTACAAATGGTATGATTATAAATCATTGCTTATGAATGAATGTTATTTGATGATTGAGAGTTCAGATATGAGTGATATCTATGTGACATGTATGCTTAGTTTAAATATGATGATATTTAATTATTTGTTTGGATGATGATATTAATTATCTGATGTGATTATCCACTGTGATATTATGAATTATCTATCTGTGTGTATATTGATGATTTTGAATTAAACTGTTAAGGCTAAATAGACAACTTGGCCCTAAAAGACACGTTTTGGATTTCGATGAGACCGGGATCGGGTTTCCACATTCGGAACATCCGAAAACCACATCGATTCCAAATTAACGATAGGTCGTGAGTCTGAAGTGAAGATGAAGATTCAGATTGCAAGGGTTATCGTCGTTAACTCTGAGGGTGATTCCAAAATGAGTGTAACGAGATGATGCCTTCGGTTTCGTTCGAACCCGGAACGAACTTGTATGGATTGAATGCTTTCAACACATCGTCAGGTGGGCGATGAGCATTCTAAGAAATGTATTCTCTAAAGGTAATCGCAGCCTCAAGCCTCATCAACCGGGAATGGCTAAAACAGGGGAGGTGCAGCAAGGTTAGGTGGGTCATGCCCAAGCAGGACAAGGATATTCCCCTGTCTAGATGTCCCTTATTTTCGGCTGTGTGGGCGGTTGGTCATGACAACTGCCGGGGTTTATCTTGTTCGGGACTGTTCAGTAAGGAATGGTTCCGGCCTTATGTTGCAGGGGATGAAGGGAGTAATCCTCGGTACGGTGATCTAGGCCCCGTACTGTGACGGGCGGTACCCCAGTAGCCCTGCCATTGTATGGAATCCAAAATCCAATAAGTGCCGTACGAATTAGTTGTGCCCAACTATGTTGGAATGTGAGATGTAAGCATTTCAGCTATTTCTGTATTTTACTTGAAAACCCTAGACACTATTATAATATCACAGAATTTCCTATCAAATGTTTTGGTTAGCGTAAGGTAAAAACTTTTCCATGTTTATGTGTGGTGAAGTCTTACGTGATACCTTTTGTTTTCAAAAGATTTTTAAAGTTAAGCAACTTTAAACCGTTACTCATACCAGACCCATATCTGACCCGGAGTTTATTTTTGTTTTTCATAAACTCTCGGGTACCCAAATTTTTTACGGGTAGCCAAGGGATTCAGGTTAGCTTTGACGCATTCTGAAGGAGCAATGGAGCAGGAGGCTTCAGCGCCATAGATATATATATTTATAGTTCCGCTGTAGGTATCTTTGAGTTATTTGTTTGAGTTGTGTTGTATTAACTAGGCAGGTGTTTATAACTGTCTCGTATGTGATGTATTACCTGTATAACTCTGATTGAAGTTGTATATTATGTAAATACTTATGTGATTATTATAATTTATTCGTTCCGCTGTGAGATTCTGATGTTGTTGTTTCTTCTTCTCTATCTTTTCTACTTTCTCACCTCTTTCTTTTCTTAAAAACGATACGGTTTCCTGGGCATAGGAAGCTGGGTCGTTACAAGTGGCATGTGTTTTAGAGGGAAGGAATATTCTAGCATTCAAATCAAATATGTTGCCTCTAAATTCAATGCATTACTTTAAAAATTTGATTTCATAGATTTTTTTTCCATTCAACAAAATTTATTTCTTGCATTTTTCAAAACACAATTTTTCTCCTAAATCTCAGTCATGCGCAATATCCATTCTCCTATCTGCTTGCCTATTTCATATGCGTTTTTCTCTTTACTCATATTTCTTACGTTATTTTTCTCTTTCCAGTAAAATTTACTTCCCAATTTATATACATATTAATTTGATTAAATCATTTCCTAGAAGTCTAAACATAAACTGGAAGTTTTGAAGTTTTTAAATTTTGTTAAAAGACAACTCAAATTCACAATGTTAATAAAAAATGAATTTTGTATATTTAAAATACAAAAATTGTAAGCGAATTTAATTTAAGTAATAACTTTGTAAAATTCAGTGTTTTACAGACTGTTAAATTTCGCATTTAAAAAGGGCATGCATTGTAATGATATAAGTAACGTAAAAACGTATAAATTAAAAACGTTACTTTTGTATAAATTTTTGGGCGTATTGTAACGCGTCAGTTTGGCGTATTTTAAAAAAAAGTTATATTTATATCTATATGGATTAAAATATCAGCCAGTAGTTTTATAGTAAACGTTACCTTTTACATAGCTTTCAATTGGGTTTTAATTTTTGTATATGACTTTTTCATTCCAAAATCTTTGCCAATTCTTGCCTTTCATTTAATAAAGATCAAAATTTCATATAGCTGATCACGCAACTATTAAATGGTATAAAATGTTGAAATCAAATTTTCATAAATTGGCAGCATAAATCACGCATATAAAATAACGTTCAAACTAAATAAACTGGAAAGTAATCAACGCATGCATTTAATCAAGATTTTCGAATAACTGGGAATAGTGAATCACGCTCCTCTATTTCATAAAGCACGAATCCATATCTCTTGCTTCTTGTTTCCCACTGCAATTTTTTTTGCAAATTTTCGTACAACTGATCAAGCAAATTATGTAAACATTTATTTCATTTGCCTTTTCAGTACAGAGCCAATTTATATTCGCTGACCGTTTTGCCTAAAATCACGCAAGCTTATCCATGAATTCAAAAAAAAAAAAAAAGAGAGAAACAACGTTCAAGCATAACAAACTGGAAAGTAAATCGCGCATATTTTTTTCTAGAGATCGCTTGCCAATTTTCACCTATTTGTTTCCCTGCATGCCGTGCCTATGTTCCATTTTGGACCGAGTATATTTTACTTCCTTGCATACAAAGCAACTCCTCTTTATAAATACATAGCCTCGTCCAAAACTTTCCTCTGCATCTCATAGTTTAGCCTTCTTCTTCTTTTGTGCTGAAGCCTCTATCAGGTAATGGTTTTACTTTTTCTTTTCTTCTTCCAGTTTTTCCCTTTCTTCTTCTTGTTGTTCTCTATTTCCCTTTTGCCTTGCTCGGCTACTTCTCCACCACGTCACGTCCCTCTAAGTTTTCATAACCGAGCTTATATCCCGAACAAGCCCATGGTTAATATATTATAATATTTTTCTTAAAATTATTAAGTATTTTTGAAATAAATTTTATGTAATTTAACTAAAAATTTGACTTAAGGCTTTAAAATTGTAAAGGTGTTTTGTTTTTTTAAGCTAAATTTTTGTAAGTTAATAATTGGTTTTAAAGTGAATTTAAAGATTTTATTTACGATAAATGACATAATAATTAAATTTGATTTAATATGGAGTTGAAATCTAAGCTAGAAATTTTAATAAAAGTTATTTCCAAAAATGGATATGTTTGGTATAATAAATAATGTACTTTAAATTGATAAAATGAAAGACGGTTGAAATGGAACATTTTGGAATAACTTTTATTTAACTTGAATCATAGTTGAATTGATGTCTAAATGAATAAAGTTGTGAAGAAAATTTAGTGTATATTAACTATAAAAAGGAATTTTTTTTTTATGGAACGGATGTGTTTTGTGAGTAAATAATTGAAAATGTTGTTTTCAAATGGAAAGGTGAAATTTCAATTTATGACTTAACTTGAAAATTTGAAATTGGGTTTTAAATAAAATTGTTAAGTTAAGTAAATAAATGAGAATTAATTTTATTTAGGAAGTGGGTATTTTTAAATTAAGTGTAAAGTTATTTGGAAAAATATATATACAAGTTAAGTAAAATTGGGAAATTCTGACTTACAAATGATTCATAGTAAATTTGGATATTTTATTTATAAAATTTATTTTATTTAGTCATAAGATAAATGGTATCCAAATGAACATTTTTCTGAAGTAGGAATATTATTTTTAAAGTTAAGAATGGTTAAAAATTTAAATTTTAATGTTTCTAAATTCGACAATGTTTTGAAATTGAAGTGGCAGAGACGTGTTGTAATTAAGAAACAGAGAGAGTTTGCATTGAAGAATAGTTTAGACAGAGACGCAAGTTTGTGTAAATACATATTTTTCAAAACTAGATAAGTTAGGGTATGCCGGTGGAAATAATAATAATAATAATAATAATAATAATAATAATAATAATAATAATAATAATAAAATGTATAATAATAATAAATAGTATTGCCAAGCCTACGAAGTTGGGGTCGGGATGTGGGGTGAGGCAGTCGAGCAAAAGCTGAACCAAAATTTCTTTTATTCTATTCGTTCCAGTTGTTTCGAAAATTTTGCTTTGACAGTAATTTTAAAAGTCGCGTATTTGGTATTTGGATCTTATTTTAGATTTGAATCAAGGCGTGGCATCCGCGGAAACCTAATCGTGCCATTTGTACGATCCTTTATCAAGTGGTAAAATCGTTTGAATCTGATTATCTGCAGTTTAAGGTGAGTATTTATCACCAGACAAACATACCTATATTTATGTGAATTATCGCAAGTGTATTTGTAAATTATTTATTAAATGTCATCTGTCTGTAATATAACGTATGATGTTAAACCCCATTTTAAATTGACACCTCATCAGTTGTTTATCTGTTGTAATAGAGTTGCAGTTATATCATTTAATGCTTATTTACTGTTAAATCATCACTGCAAGTTCCCTGTAAATTGAGATCGTTATAGGCTGAAACGATAGGCCTGTACGATAATTATTTATTCATTTGTTTATTTAATTGTTTAATTTTAAATATTTAACTTGGGATTGCGGGTTTGAAATGATAGAACCCGGGGTTTTTGTAAATTGCGGATTGAAATGATATATATCCGTATCACTTGACCTAGGCTAGAAAACTATATACAGACCCGTGGTCTATATAATATTTTTATGAAATGTTTTAAAAATATATTTTTAAATAGAAAGTTTATAATTTTCTGGTTTAAATGTATTTGAAGGATTTTATATTTTTATTTATTTATAATGATTTTTGAATGAGTCAAATGTTAAATAAATGAATGTTTATGTAAAATTTTGGAGTATAACTTATTTTGGAAAATTATGAATTTTTGTTAAAAGTGAGATTTTAGTTAAGTAAAATAATTGATATTAAGTTTTATTTTGGGAATTTAAAACTTAATGGTTAAGTTAATAAATTACAGCACTTAAATGCTGTCTTTTGTAAATAGACTGTTTTAACCTATAACTTTAGGTAGCATTTTATAAGTGCTACGGAAACTGAATTTTGATTGTTTTAATAAAAATTTGTGGAAATAATCTTTGGAAAAAAAGCTTAAATTTTGGAATATAATATGAATAAATAAGAATAAGGAATTGACTTTAAATGGTTTTAAATGGAAGAATTTAATTTTTAAATGTGAGTTGAAAGGCAATTAATTTCTAAATAAATTGAATAGATTTAAATGGTATTTTATATTAAATGAAATGACTGATGTTTAAATAAATGATGTTTGAAAGGATATTATAATATTGAAATGTATTTGAAATTTATTTTGATTTTTAAAGTATAAATACCATTTTTTTTTAAAGTTGTAACCACGGGTTATAATAACGCTTGGTTGTTAAAGAGACCGGGATCGGATGTCTGGCATACTCTCTGTCGATACCGAAAACCACTTTGACAACCGTGTACGCGGTGGAGATTCCAGAATGAAGTAGGATGGTGGTGGCGTTTTCTATGAGGTAAATACGTGGACCCGACTCCCGTGAGTTGGCATAAGGTGGCTAAAACAGGAGCGATTGACGGATTAATGAGGTAGCACCTCTGATCGGACGCACTTCTTCGTATGCCATTCTATTACTTATGCGATTGTATTGGTGCGCACCTTTGATTTGGGAGTGTTGTTCGAGGTGGACGGTAGCTGCGTGCTACGCGTTACCATCGGTACGGAAGCGTAATTGGTATATCTACCCTGGCATTGCCTAGTTGTGCCGTGTCACCTACCATAGCGAGCCTTGTACGATTTTGTTTTTCTCCCGTAGCCCGTGCGGTATCCTCTGGTGGCTTCCCGATCAGGAGGGACCATGATATTGGATGGACTACTGGGACTATTACGTGTTAAGGGGAATATTGGGTCACTCCTTAACGCTATTTAAAAGTAAGTTTATTTTAATATAGACACTATTATAATAGCGAAAATATTACTACATAGTAAATAGTTTAACGGATCCTTAGAGGATGGGCGGTCCCAAGCATCCTTTAAGTTACTTGCCTTATATTACAGTACACTTGAATTAGCTTACACTATGTAAGTATGTATGTCCTGACTCGAGTGTTTATGTTTTATTTTACGCTCGGGTCAGCCTGAGTTGCAGTTCAGTCATCATCCCGGAGCTAGGACTTCTGTAGATCCTTTCAAGTTGCTGGCTTCTTTCTGTCCGCTATCTTATTTATGAAATCAAGACTTTGGGATTTTTATTTGATGATTTAAACTATATTTGGGATGGAAGACTTTGTAATTTGTATTTGTTGAGACTATTTATAGTGGCTTCATGAACCACTAAGTATTTTTAAATTCCACTGCGAGTATTCTGATTCTGTGTCTGTGATTCTGTGACTAATTATTTACTGTATATTTTGAGATTTGCCAAATTTTATTTACAATGCGGTATTTTGAACAATTCAAGTCCGACATGTGCGGATGCGAATGGTTGAAAATATCGGGTCGTTACAGCTGGATTGGGATTTATTTGAGCTAGTGTAAATTTTGGATAAAATTAAACGGTCGTTTAATTTTATTCAGAATAAAACGCTGAAATCACGACTACAAGCAAAGTGAGTACAACTCACTCTTTCTAACTCACGAATGTTTTTATATAAGTGAGAATAAATATTATTTATGATAATTGATGATTGTTTGGATGATATATGATATATTCATTGGTATTTGGATATATACCTGCCTAGTGGAGCAGATGACCCTATATGTTCCCGTGTATGAGCGGATGACCCTTTGTACGCGCGTCTGCCTTGAAGCGGACATTGTACACATATTCTAATATGTATATTTGTTGTAGGTGATAGGTTGGAGGGATCCAACTGGATTTCTCATCGTTATTGATTTATTTGCATATAGTGTGATATATTCTTTTATCATATGACATATGATGTTTTGGATGCCGTGATTGATGTATTTGGTGCTGTTGCAGCATTGGGCCTGTATTTCGAATTTAAAAAAGTTAAAGTGATGATTTCCAAATTTAAAAGGATTTTAAAGTGATTTTTGAAAGTGTACGTTCTACTGAATTTTGGAATTGATTCATCATAAATAAATAAACATTATAATTTTTATGTTATAAAAATTGTGGTTTTTGTGAAATAAAACCAGAATATGATTTTTGGGAATGTGAAGTTAACTAATTTGTAAAATGGTTTAAATTGAGATTTTTGATTTATTATAAATGGTTTATATAGAAGATTTATAAAATTGGTATTTTATAAATTAAAACATTGGAATTATAAAATGAGTTTTATAAGAGTTAAAATAAAGTTATAAATGGATTTTTATAAGTGAATAAGATTTATAATTTGGTAAAGTTATAAAGAATGATTTTGTAAATAAATGAATTATAAGTATTTAACTTTTAATTTGGATTTGGCATATAAAAGAGATGTAAATGGAATTGGTAAATAAAAGGAATTTATAACTTGAAGTTTTTATAAAATATAATTGTGAATTTGTAAACATTGTTTTATGAATCTGAAATCAATCGAATTTGATAAGTAAATACAAAAGTTTATTAATGGAGATATATCCATGATTTTGGGCAGCGGATAATCCTTTAATGAATATGTAGAAGTAATAAATTTGGTAAATGAAGTAAATCCACGAATTTGGACAGTGGATTATCCTTTAATTAAATGTGTAAAGCTTTAATTTGGTTAATGATTTATATTCACAATTTTGGGCAGTGAATAATATATTAAAGAAATATTTTAGGAAGTGGTATTTTAATTGAAGCAAAATGGTTTAAAGATGTTTTAAAATGTGTTAAGTATCGAAACCATAGATTTCAACATTTATTGTTGAAACAGACGTTTTCGAAAAGTATAAGGAGATGATGGACTATCACACTGTTGTTATAGTAAATGATTTTCAAAAAGAAATATTTTTGTATAGTATTGGGATTTATATATCTATCTTATTTTCGAATCCCTATACTAGTGATTTTGGGTTGTCATAACGATGTTTTACGCAACATTCTTTTTGACCCAAATAAATGTGTTTAAAAAGAATGTTTTCCTTATAGAATAAAGTATATACTTAACCTTGATTAAGTATATGGAATATTTTCCAAGTGTTGAAAATAAACTGATTTGTGAATTACTTATTAATAAATAAGTATTTGGAAATGTTTTCCAATATAGAAGTTGAAATGTTTTGAGAATATATCTTTTTAAAGATAAATTGAAGTAAATATTTGGCAATGATTTAATTAATAAAAGATTAATTAAAAATGGCCTTGTGATTGTATAGTGCTAAATATTTGTTTGTTTGTTTTGATAGTTAAATTACTGACTATCAAACTTAGCCAAAATTTTAGTTCCTCGACTTTATGTGGGAACTATTTAGTCGTACACTTAGTACGTAGCCTTCTGTATAGGCTTGATTATTGTTTGTGTTGAGGATGTTGATTCATATAGTGCGGAGTATTACTCCAATCTATCGAGCTTCCTTGTTGGCCCGAAGGATAGCAAGTTGAAAGTTGGAGACGTGATAAGTCTATGAGACTTAGTTGCTGTGTGAGGTTGAGAAACGCTTTTGCATTGTAGGTGCGAAGAGACCGGGATCAGATTCATCTGAAAACCACCTCGGAACAACGTATACGCGACGATTGTGCAGGTTGCTTGTGATGATATTGATATTCTGGGGTTTCATAGTGGGGGACTGCTTGTTGATCGTTTGAGGTTGAAATCCCAATATACATCCAGTAGAAGTGGTCTCTTCATTATGAAATATCCAATGCGAGGACTATTCGTTACTAATCCTTGGGATTTCTCGATAGGATGTGGTAGGAAAGTAACTTTGGTTTGTCCTGTTCCTAGACAAGTTGTATGGATGTTTGTCTGACATTGCATTTCTAAAGATTACGTATATTGGTTTTTACAAACGTACATCAGTGGTGGCGAAGAAGGCAACTTCTCTTAGCTTAACACCCTCCTTGAGACGTATGAGCTTAAGGGTTGTATTTTTGTGGAAGGCAATTAGTAGTCAACGGAAATGGCCGTGTGGTATTCTAAGTGATGTGATATGTGATTGTGAAAGGTAATCGTTACCTCATCAGGCCTCATCAACCGAAAATGACCAAAACAGGGCAGCAAGGCTAAGTGGGTCATTCCCATTTGTATATGATCATCCTCTTCTAGATATATCTTTACACGCTATGACGTCATGTATCTGATTATTGTGATTTGTATGCTATGAAGGCCCTCGGTAATGTCGGTAACGACTGGAGGATGACATATTCGGTACCATCTAGTTATAGAGGTGGGCCGGTCTTATGTTGGTAGAGAAACTTTGTGATGGTTTCTCGGTACATTCTTTTAGAGATGTACTGCCGGAAGATAGTCCCTTCACCTGGTCATTTGTATAGAAATCCAAACTCCACTACGTTCCTGCCATGTTATTTGTAGAGCCTAGTATGCTGGAATTTAATAATGGTAACAATTTCGGCTATTTTGAATATTATTTGTGCAGTAGACACTATTATAATATAAGTGGATTTGATATGAAATGTTTTAGTTATCGTAAGGTAAAAACATGTCCGTTTTTATGTGTGGACTTGTCTTACGAGATACTTTTATTTTGATAAAGGAAAAGTTTTGGTAATTTAATAAGTTCAGTTGAGTGTGTTTCTCACGCTGGTTTACCAGACTGATCCGGGCGTTCTTCCCTTTCAATGCTCGGGTCAGACCGAGTATATCTATAAGTTATGCTTTGGTGCTTTTGGAGCTTCAGCATGAGAGCTGGAGATCTTCATTTCGTATACGCGTATCTGTTTTGATTATTGATCCTCCGTTGTGCCTAGTTGTTTATATTATCAGCCATTGTGAGGACAGGTTATTATAACTGTCCAGGCTGATAACTCTGATTGATTGTTGAACTCTTATTGATGTGTATACATATAGTTTCTGTTTTGTAAAGATCATTAATATGATATTATATGTTTTCCACTACGACGTGAGATTTTGTATTGTTCTGTTTTGTCTATCTTCTCTCTTTCTTCTCTTCTCTTCTTCTCTCTTCTTTTCTTTCTCATGACTTTCCGTCAGTCTGTGCTTTCTGGATCAGACATGTGTGGATTATTGTCGATTTAAAGGGTAGGATTTGTAGGTCGTCGCAGCTGGTATTAGAGCTTAGATTTTGTATATTCCTAAGCTTTGATGTGTACTCATTATAGATAGGGATAGTAGCACCCTAGAGTGAGTTGAGTGTATTATCTATATGCATGCATATTTGTTAGTGAATATAAATTTTTTTATATTGTGTTTACTTATCGTTGAGTTGTTTGTGAATTCTAGTCAGTATGTGGGACGCCATATTATCGATAGAGATTTCTAAACACTTAAACGAGGCAAGTCGACATAATATTATTTTAAATTGGGTAAATGAAATAATTTTACCTCAAATATATTTTGTATATAAAGAATTTTTTTTTCAGGAATTATTAAAGTGTATACAAACTGATTGTTTGTGTGATGACCCGGAATTTTTAACAATTTAAATTGAAATAATTAATTGGTTTTAAATATTTAAAAGTTAATTTTTACTTGAATTCAAATAATATTATTATCATTTAGCAATTGAGTTATTGGATTTAATGAACTGAAATTGGATGAATTATTGAATCTTCAGGTTTAATCCCGTTAAAAATAATTTGAAGGCTTGTAAAATTTATAATGATGTTACTGAAGATAATAGAATGTTTGGAATTTAATTTGAAGGTGATTTTTTCAGTTTTAATAATATATCGTTTAAATTGAATTTAAAAATAGTCTTCCGAGGCACAGTCTCAGAATTCATCGAAACAAGTTCCATTGGATCCATAATAGTTAGTTATTATCGGATTTCAATTTTCGTAGCAATCGGAGTTGTCATTTGACCCTGGCAACTCATAACGCATAGAAACTATTTTAATCGATTTAATTTTAAATTGATTGTTTACTTCCGTAACTTGCGCATATGATCGAATTTGCCTCCGAAACACGTTCCATTGTATTCGGAATGCGGATAAAACCATATAAACGCCGGGCAGCATACCTCATTAGGGGTCGGAATTTTGAAATATGTTAAACGAGATATTTTGGAATTAAATAATATTATAAAATTCCTAAGTCAAACCCTATTACTTTCCATCAGCTAACCTATGCCCACACTCAAAGGAAATTCTGCACGCTTACATCATTTCTTGTCTTCCCTTTTTCTTCTTTTGAAAAGAAAGGAAATTAGAGGGGAACAACAGTCTTCTTCCTTAAGTTTCTAATCCGTTTGTTTATAAAAATGGCTGAAGCCCTTCGTCAAATAAAAAAATGAAATCGAGAAAAAAATATGGCAGAATGAAATCATCTCACACAAAAAAAACAAAAGAGAGAAAAGGGGCCGAGGGAAATTGTGAGCTCATTTTCGAGCTACCTTGAATCGCAGCGCAAATAATAGAGGGTGGAATGTCGCGCAGTGGATAGCACGACAGTTCTCAGAGGTAGGCGCATGGAGTTCGCCGAGAAACTCGAAGTCGAGGTCGTTAGGGGTTTGGAGTCGCGATTGAAGATTCGCGTGAAGTGGGAGCCGCTTAGGGTTTTCGCGAGCGTGTGGCGGTCGATAGTCGAGGTGTTGGGTGTCTTGCTCGAGCAATGGAGGAGGGGTCGCTAATGACTCTGGTAGTTCTGGTGAAGCATAGCAGGTACGAGCTCAGCATCGGAGAGACTTTAAGGAGAAGCTCGAGGCAGAGTTCACGCTCGGAGGGCAGTGATGGCTAGGATGGATTTTGAGCGCGTTAGTAAGGTATAAAATTGATTTCATTCAAATTTAGAATTTTTTTATATATATGTATATGTATTCAAATGCAGTAAAGTTAGATCGTTCCATTTTAATTTAAAAATAGTAAATTTTAAATGTGTTTAATCCTAATTTAATATATATATATATATATATATATATATGTATACATATATCTATTTATAGGAAATAGGAATTTTTTTTGATAAATTGGGAAAAGAGAAAACAAAAGAAAGGAAAAAAAAGGGATTTGAAAATGTTTATGTGAAGATAGATTTTTGAAGTCTATGATTTATTTTATATTTATATAATTTCAAGGGTAAAATAAAACAAGTATACAAATTTTAAAGGTTATTTTAAATATATGTATTAAAGAGATTGACTTATTTAATTATTTTTGTAACTTGAAATTTAATTATTTTGTTCCTAAGAATTATTTATTATAGGAAGATTAGCTAAAATAAATTATTTGTTAATTAAATAAAATTTATCAAATGAAAATTAATTATTCAAATTGTTCGAATATTAATAAAATCATTTAATGTTGTACAAGGTCTTAAATCGTGAAGAGACCGAGTCGAGATTGAAGTGGATTGCAAATGAAAATCAAAGGTGAGTTAATCTCACTCCTTTGGATTTTTTTTTAAATTGGTTAAATTTAAATAATTGGTTGAATGATTGAATTGATTTGATGTGTACTGATGGTCTGGTGACTTTGGTTTTGGTTGGTTCTCGAGCTAATTGTTGCATGACAATGGTTCATTTTAAAGTTAATATGGATTTAATGATTTGTGGTTCATTAAATTTGTAGGGTAATTTAAATGGATAATTAATTAATTCAATTAATTAATGATTTGGGTTAATTAATTAAGTTTAATTAATTTAGAATGATCATTGGGTGGTTTAATAAGTAATTACTTAATGTAATTAATAAAATATAATTACTTTGTGTAACTAATCAAGAGATTAATTAAGATAATTAATTAAGGAGTAATTAATTTATTTAATGAAGTAAATAAAAAGGTAGATAATTACAGGATGAGATAAATCAAGAGTGATTAATATTTGTGGTTAATGATTAATTATTTAATGAAATTAAATTAGATTAGGATAAATTGAAATGAAAATGAGAAATCATTAATTTATATAATCAATGATGTAATTAAAGATTGATTAATTAGGATCAATTAACCAATACTAAGAGACTTATGAGAAATTAATTAATAGTGAATTAAGGATTAATGTAATTAATTATAGTTAATTAATTTGTGAAGTAATTAAATAATTAATTATTATTTTTGGTTAAGAATAATTAATTTGTGTAATTAATTAAAGATAATTACTTGGATGTAATTGAACAATAATTAATCCAGGTTGATTAATTAAGATGGATAATTAAGGGATGATTAATTAATTGATTTGGAATTAATTAATGTTAAGTAAAGGAATTTAAGTGATCGAGGTTAGTAATTTAATTAGAATTAATTAAATTAATTTGGAAGTGATCAATTTGCTTATGGATGATTGAATGATATTGAATGCCTTGAATGAGACTCGAAGAGACCGGGGTCGGGTATTGGAAAATATCCGAAACCACTTTGAATTTTTTTATAAATTGATATGTGGAATCTAAAGGTTGGAATGAAGTGATTTAAATGAATTGGACTATTTAAATCTAAATCTTGGTACATAGAAATGGATGTGGGGAATAAGTGATGTCTATAATAAATTGTGGCTTTGTAAATCGATACGAGTTACCCCAGGTTTCAAATAAGTTCTATGCATTGAAATTTCATATTGGATGAGTTTACTCACGCTGGTTTCCAGCCTGACCCGGGTGTTACTTTGATGTAATGCTCGGGTCAGACCGAGTATTACAAATTTTCAGGTAAGGACGTTCTGGAGCTCAAGAGGCGAACTGGATGGCAAGAACGTATGGAGTGTTTCCGCTGTATTATATTGCTGTATATCCGTGACATGGTAATTGTGTATATTCAGTGTCTGTATATATATGTAACTCTGATGTATTATAAAGGTATTTTGATAGATACAGAATTCTTTTGTAAACTGTTATTATTTATTATTGTATTTTATCCACTGCGAATGTGAGATGTTGATGTTTCTGATCTCCTTCTTCTTCTATCGCTTTCTTCTTTTTCCTAACTATCTGAAATTTTCGGGGTCGAAAATTTCGGGTCGTTACAGTTAGTATCAGAGCAAAAAGGTTAAACGAGAACCTTGGCTTTGGTGGGAATTACTCCTTAAATAGAGTCCGTAGTACTCTAGGATGAGTTGAGTGTGTGTGTGTGTGTGTGTGTGTGTGTGTGTATGAGAGCGTACTTGTTATTTTCTTATACAAATGTTTTAAATGATTTTATATAAATATATATTTTGGTATATAAAGCAATATTTCCTTCTAATAAATATTAAGGCGATTGGTTGTTAAATTATTGGAATTAAATTAAGAAGTAATATTATACAACCAAATTGAAATCTTGAATTGGGATTAAATTAAGTGGTAATAGAAATACAATCAAATTAAAATTTAAATGAAGATAGGTTTGAAATGGATTTAGAATTAAATGGTTTAAAGAGATAAGTTGATTTGATTTAAAGGATTAAATCAACATTTAAAAATTTAACTCGAAATCATATAATTCAAGTTGGTTTAAAACTGAGATTGAAATTGAATTAGTTCAAAATTTAATTTGATTTGAATTAATTGGATTTGTGATTGAAGATATATAAGTCTAAAAATTTTAATGGAAAATTTTGGGTTGGATAAAACTGAAATGAATTGAAATTGAAGTGGGTTCAATTGATATTAGTCCAAATTTAATTGGAATAATTTGGAATTGTAATTAAAGTTGAACATGTTTAAAATCAAATGGAATTTGATTTAAATTGGGAAAGAAACCAGGATTGATTCAACTTGAATTAGGGTTAAATCAATTTCAATGGAAATTGAAGATTATTCAAATTGGAATTGAGTGAATTTAAATGGAAGTGGAAATTTAAATTGAATTGATAGGGAAGTGAACAGTTTTGACTCTAGACTATTTTCAATATAAATTGTTTTAATATAAACTTATTTTTCCAAGCTATTTAATAAATTCAACCTTTCTTTTTAAAGCCAAATTATTTTATATTTGTTTTACAATTATTTTTGGAACTATTTAACAATTTTTCAACTATTTTATAGATTAATTACTATTTTACAACTATTTTGCAATTATTTAAAATTTCTAAAACTATTTAACTATTTTCCAACTATTTTACAATTAGTTAACTATTTTGCAGCTATTTTGCAAACTAATAATTATTTTTCAACTACTTATCTATTTTTAAAATTTTCAAGCTATTTTCTATATATAAACTGGTCGGAGTTCAAACTGTTATTGATTAAGTACCCAACTGAGATAAGAATTGAAATGATAATTCAAATGAGGAATAAGGTAAGTATGAATAAGTGAATAAAATCGAAGTGAGGATGAATAGGAAGGAAATTGATTTGGCTAATAATAAATGAAGTTAAATACGTAGGATGTACGTATATTATTCTATTCACATAGTGATTTGATCCAGATTCGAGCACAGAATTTCAAGATAGTTTATCGATCCGAGTTGGGATTTTTCACTCGATTTTCGACGACGAACCTGGATATGGATTGTTGATTGGTTCTGGATATTCTCTATCATAGTTATTGCTATGCAAGGAGAATGACGGTTTCTGATCAAGAAACCATATCTGAGTCCACACTAGAAAGTCGGGTGGACAATACAAGTTCGGAAGTGAAACTGTGTGGTCGAGTGAGCGATTAGATTGGTATAGCGTAAGGATGATAAATGTACATCGTACAGATTTGAATGAAATTGATATTGGAAAGAGTAATCAAATTTGAATATTTGATTTTGAATAAACAAAGTTATATATCTTTGTTATATAAGATAAATCTCCCCTTGTTGAATCTATTGCCGGAAGAAAAGGATTTTGAAAGTGTTTGAAGTATAAAAGGAGTTTTGTACAAGATTGAAATGATCCAAAGTTTTTTTTTAAAAAAAAATTATATATATATATATATATATGTGTATGTGTGTGTGTATATATATATATATATATAAAGGATCTTATGAGGATTTTGGAAAAAGGGTTTTGGGTACCTTTGGATTTGGAAAGGCTTTTGATTTTTAGGTAAAATCAATATTGGAATTTGGAAAGCCTAGTTTGAGAATTATCGATTTTGTGTAAAGGAGCTTTGTATGAGATCATACTAGGTGTATGATTTGAAAGATACTAAACGTGTATAGTATAAAGTGTTTTGATAATGGCTTTGGGGAAAAAGGCGCTCCCATGAAATGAACTTCTCAGGAGTGCCACCGGGTGGTGCTGCCTTGATCCCTAAGGGCGGTTCTAAAGTTGATCCAGTGAGGAGTCTGGACGAAACTAATTCCTGAAGATTATGAGTAGTGTGTAGCGAAAGTCGAGGGGCGCTGATGCATACAGAGGCATTTGGGTTATGCTGTGACGACCGTGTAACTCGATGTCACTGCGATCTACAACAGACCATAGCGAAAGCCGTGTGTGCTGCTGAGAGCCAACAGTCTACGTTTGATTTTATATCGGTAAACTGCGACCTATGGTAACATAGAGAAAGTCGTGTGTGTGCCGCTGAGAGCCAACAGTCTGCGTTTGATTTTACATCGGTAGACTGCGACCTATGTAGGAGTGGAGAAGTTTCATTTTTGACAGCGAAAATCAAGGGCGCTGATGCCTACAGTTACATGGACTTTTGCTGCGATGGCAACGTAACCCTGGAATGTAACTGCGATCTGTTGTGGGTTCCATGGCGCAATTGAGGGGTACAGAGTGCCTACACTTATATGGACTTTTGCTGTGATGGCAACGTAACCCAGGATGTAACTGCTACCATGGATGGGGGTGATGATTTCCAGAGCATTCTCACCAAAGATATTTCCTCTATTTTCAAAAACTGTTTTCTATATTTTCAATAAAATTATTTTTCCAAGTATTTTCACTGGATGTTGAACGGGTTTGCTAAGTACTTATAGATTTTCAGTCCTACGCTTGATCAACGTATGACCGAATTTCTGTGAGAACAAGGATGGACTGGTTGAGACATCGAGTTATAAGAAGTATTTTTGTAAAAACCTATTTGAAATAGCATTATGTGAATTTAAAAGTATTTCTAAAATTTTAAAATAAAAGTGTTAGAATTTTGGAAAATGAAAGACAATCTAAATTGGGATTATGCAAAAAAAAACAAGTTTAACTCAGGAAAATACAATGAAGTGATATCGAATATTGAATTAAAAGTGGAAGTGAGCTAATTAGCTGAATAAATTATTTGATATAGTATACTAATAAAATTTAACTCGGTTAAATAAAATGGATTGTAAGTTAATAATGGAGTTTGGAAATGAACTCGAATTATAAATAGAATTCGACTTGGATTTGATAATGAATTAAATTAAGTGGAGATGTTGTAAAAATAAATGGAATTGAATTATAATAGAAATGGTTTGAGTTGCAAACAAAAACCTAGGTGTGTAAAAATAAATTGAGAATGGCTTTGTATTAATAAAATAAATTCGAAAATGAATTAAGTAGATGAATTTAAAATTTAAAATGGGGTGGATAAATGGGTCAATTGAATGAACTAATAAATGGATGAAGTCTGATTGAATAAAAATTAAATCAAAGTTTTAATTGGAATTGGGTTATCAGAATGAACTTAAGTTATGAGGCGTATTAAATTGAAGTAAAATTACTTAAGTCAATAAAAGCTTGGTTTCGAGTAAGAATGGAAGACCATTAAATAAAAGTTTGGGTTAAATTTATTTGGAAAATGGATATTAATATAAGCATCGAATGTTGTCAAGCTCAATGAAATAGTTTTAAAATGAAACCAATGCGGAGATGAAATAAAATGCAAATGTATGGTTGGTGAATAAATTAGAAACGAAGCGGAATTAAATATAGAATGAGTTGAAATTAATTTGAAGTAGTTATAAACTAAAATGGATACTCCATTAAGCGTATATCGCCGAATTTTCATAAAAATAGTTGTCGTTTGACATAAACAAAGGTAATTAAAATTTTATGAGTTGATAAAGATTGAATAAATTGGTTTTAAGATCAATTTAAGTGAATATGAGTTTGTTTTGCTTAAAAATGAATTGAATGTAAGAAATTGAGTTGAAAACCATTAAAATTTAATGAAATGGCATATGAATTGGTTGAAAGCAATTGAATTAGCTTTAAAATTATATAAATCTCTTATGGGAAGCGTTTGGAGCTTGTTGCTTATGAATGCATGTGTTTGGCTATGGAAAGTAAGTGAAATGCTAATAAATTTTCTATATATGGCACTTACATATTTAAATTGAGTAAGTACAGGTCCTTGAAGTCCGTTTGGCTGGATTTGGTTGCGCTAATTGCTAAAATAGTAAGCCGCTTGCTTGAAATGCTAAACAAAGGTATGCCTACGCAATAAAAAATAGAAATATGAACTGTTTTTTTTCGACCGTGTGGGTCGATGTATATATATTTATATCTCTTGTCAAATTGCAAAATCTCCTCCGTACAAAGGAGACCCTGCCAAAATTTTTCGAAAATTTTGGGAGTTAGAAAATTTTTGAAATTTTTTGGAAAATATTTTGTTAACGGCAAAATGATTTCAAATTGGAATTTGAAATAAATTAGTGGATGAAACTAATCTAAAATAATGATATGAATCAGTTATAAATGGAAGATAAAATTTAATATTCAGAATCAAAGACAAATTGAATTCATATGGAAATGGGAAAACTAATTTGAATAGAACTAGATATGAAACCTATGTAAGGAAATATATAAAATGATTTGAAAAGTTACGATTGGATATTATTGCTAAGTAAGATATGCAGGTATTATAAAGGCAAAAGGAAAATTGGTTTTGATTTCAGAAGATAAATTTGATTTGCTCGACAAAAAGGTATGTGTTTAAATATCTGTATGGAATTTGATTGGGTTTTTGATGTAACGACCCAGAATTTTATTTAATTAAAATTTGAATATTTAATTAATTTTAAATATTAAAAAGTGAATTTATAAATCAAATAAATTTTTATTTGAATTTTTGGATTTAATTGAATAATTAAATCGATAATTTAATACGTTAGATTATGGAAATAATTGAAAATTGAGTTAAATATGATTGAAAATGATTTGTAAAATTTTATTTAATCATATTGAAGTTAGAACGATATTTTAGAACTTTTAAAATCGAATTAAAAGTTAATTTGTGAAAATTGAATATTTTAATATTTAATAATCGACTGTAAAATAGTCAATTTTTGGACAGTCTCAGAATTGAACGAAACCAGTTTCATTGGATCCGTAATAGTTAGTTATTACCGGATTTCAATTTTCGTGTCAATCGGAGTTATCGTTTGATCGTGGCAGCTCGAAACGCATCGATTTATTTTTAATTTAAATTTGGCGAGTGAAAATAGCCATTTTTCAAAAAGTCTCGGAATTCGACGAAACTAGTTTCATCGGATCCGTAATGTGATATTATTGTAAGGTTTCAAATTTTAAGTCAATTGGATTTACCGTTTGTCCTGTACAAATTAAAACGCCTAGAAATCGATTTAAATCGGTTTAATTTAAATTGAGCGTTTTCAGCCATAACTCGCACAGATGTCCGAATTAGCTTCCGAAACCTATTCC
The DNA here is from genome assembly GCA_030765085.1 of Allium cepa. Taxonomy (NCBI): domain Eukaryota; kingdom Viridiplantae; phylum Streptophyta; class Magnoliopsida; order Asparagales; family Amaryllidaceae; genus Allium; species Allium cepa. Next base: position 395,597,708 of record CM060943.1, on the reverse strand, counting down.
ATTGTGTCTGGAACGCGGGATAAACCCTAGGTACGTCAGTTACGGCGCCTAAATCGGAGTTTGGAAAATCAAAATGAATAGTGTTCGAAAATTTCTCTATAAATAGACCTAAAATCACAAAATAAAAAAAAAAAAAATTCTAAAACCCTAGTTACAAAACGCGGCCGCCAGTGAACGATTTAATGGCCGATATACACCTATCTTCTCCCTCTCTTTTCTTCGAATCCAAGCAACGATTCGCAAAACTTTCTGAAGCAAACTTGTAGAGCTCGTCAAGAACTAGATATCCAACGGCTAAGATCGTTTCTAGTGCTTTGGATTGGTGGAAAATTGAGTTTGAACCATGGCCGAACGCACGTGTTTCTAGGCGTAGAAAGATGACCGAGTTTCAAGCCCTTATGGCCGAGCATGGAGTGGAGTGCGAGCTTCGCAATGGCACGAACTGATCGAGTTATAAGCAAGCAAGGTGGTCGATAGATTAAACCCTAATTTGCTTTGTAATGGGTTGTGCGGCCTGTAATGTCACGCGCGCGTGAGTTAGGGAGGAAGGAGAAGTAATTGTGCGGCCTGGATAGTTTGGGCTTGGATCCTACGGTCTGATTTGCTTAGGTTTAATTTTATAATTGTAATTTATATAAATAAAATCGTGTAAAGTTTAAAAATTGATAACTCTTTGCTGCTAGGTCGAAAAAATGCAAACCCAGTTGCGTTGGAATCGTATCGACGAGAACTACGCGATGGAGTTGGTTTGGAGTCGTTTGGAGTTAGTGAGAATTTCGGATAAAATTAAACGCGCGTTTAATTTTATTCGAAATAAAAGCTGAAACGAAATTAAAACCAAGGTGAGAACTTCTCACTCAATCGAATAGATTTCGATTTTATTTTAAATAGTTAGATTTAAAATATTTGAATGCATGTTTGAATGATGACTGTAAATTATTGATTGTTAAAATAGACATTATGCGCCGTTAGTAAGCGGATGTTATTTAGTAAAAACATATACCGCGAATATTTCATAAACATTGAAATTGGTATTATATATAATATCAATATATATATATTGGCATATGTATATATTGCAGTTGTTGATTTCCCGCATTTTTTGTTTAGCGGATGAGACCCTATTACGCCGTTATTAAGCGGATAATATTTAATAAGAACATGTACCGCGATAATTTCGTACTGGAGCGAAATTGGTATTGTGCTAATGTTTTTGGATGCAGGAAAACAGGTTGGAGGGATCCAACTGGATTCCTCAACAGTATTTATTTTATTTCAGATATTTTGATATTTGATGGATTATCATATCGATATATGATATCGTTGTTAGTCGTGATTGACTATTTGGTGTGTAGCATCATTGGACCCAGATTTTGGGATTTTAAAATGATTTTTAAAGTGATTTTTGAAAATATACTATATTTTTGGAATTGATCCATTATAAATAAATAAACGTTATAATTTTTAAAGTTATAAAAATTATGGTTTTTGTGAAATATAGTTAAAAAGCTGATTTTTAGAAATACGATTAAAAGTCGATTTTTGAGAAATATGAACTAATGATTTTATAAAATAATTTAGATTGGATTTTTGAATATATGATAAAAGTTTAAATATAGGATTTATAAAATTTGATTATTTTATAAATCGAAATGATGAAATTATAAAGGAATTTAAAGACGTTTTAGAATAATAATATAAACTGATTTATATTAAGAGATTTATAAATGGATATTTATAAATTGAAATATTGACATTATAAAACGAGTTTTTATAAGTGTTTGAATGAAGTGAAAATGAATTTCATAAATAAATGAAATTTATGGAATTATAAACTGTGAAGTTATAAAAGGAATTTATAAATAGTAAGATTTATAAATTTGGTGAAATTATTTGAAGAATAGATTGGTTAAATAGGAATCTTATAAGTTATAAGATTTATGATTTGGAAAGCTTTTAAAGGAACGATTTTGTAAAATAATCGTTTTATAAGGATTTAACTTATAATATGAACTTTTAGTTTATGATTAAGTTATAAACTGGAATAGGTTAATAAAGGAATTTATAAAAGGAAGTTGTTATAAAATAAATAAAATGGAATTTATAAACGTTGTTTTATAAATTCACAAACGACTTATTTTGATAAGAAAATTTGTTGAAACCTATTAATGGAGTTATATTCACATTTTTGAATAGTGAAAAATCCTTTGAAGTAAAATGAATAAAAGAATGAGATTTATTAACGAAGTTTATTCACGTTTTTGAATAGTGAATAACACGTTAAAGAAAATGGTTTAGATTTGATGTTTTAAATTGAATTAAAACGATCTAACGATGTTTTAAAGGTGTTGAGATTCGAAACCATAGATTTCAACATTTATTGTTGAAATAGACGTTTTCGAGAAATAAAAGGAAATGGTGGACTATAACACTGTTGTTATAGTAAATGATTTCCGAAAGGAAATGTTTTGTATAGTATTGGGATTTATATATCTATTTTAATTTCGAATCCCTATACTAGTGATTTTGGGGTGTCGTAACGATGTTTTACGTAACATTCGTTTTGGCCCAAATAAATATGTTTAAGAGAATGATTTTCTTAAAGAATGAATTATATACTTAATTCGATTTAAGTATATTGAATATTTTCCAAGGTTGAAAATAAAAAGATTTGTGAATTACTTATGAATAAATAAGTATGGAAATGTTTTCCAATAAGAAGTGAATAATTAGAATTTATCTTTTTGGAGGATAGATTGAAATGAATTATTGAAATCGTATATGCACGAATATTTTGAAATATAAATTCATTATGGAATTTATATGTGAAAAGTGAAATTGGTTAAAAATAAATATTGATTTATTTTTGAAGTGTTGAAACTATATATCTAGTAAAGATATTTTGGAAAATAAATAATTTGGAAAATTATTTGGAATCTGGTGATGTATGCATATCCAGTGATAGTTCAATAACCGACTATCAGTATTTCCCTTTGAATGGGTATTGGATGTGAATTGATTGAATTTGAATGCACACTTATTTTTGAATAAGCGCTCACTATTTGGGTTAACCGGGAAAGGACCATGGGGTCGTATAACCCACTCCGAATATGTGATACGTCGTTGTGAATCGCATTTGAAGATCGGTGTTGAAGACCGGTATTTGCGAGAGTGATAGGATGAACTATCGATTGACTCTGCACCGAGTAGCTACGGTATTGAGTTCTCCATATGTGATGGTGAATCCGATCAGGATTGTGAATATCCGGATTGCAAGGACTTCTTTGTAAGTGCCTTCGGTTCTGTTCGAGCCCGGAACAGACTTGTATGGATTGTATGTCTGACATTACAATTTGAGATATAAAGCCGATTTCTTTCAAATATATTTCTGTTGGTGGCGGAGAATTTATTCTTTTAGCTTAACACCCTTCTCTGAGACGTATGAGCTCAGAGGTTATGTAGTTGAATGTTATCAGCGATATATTCCCAATTTGGTAATGTGACATGCTGAGTGATGCTGAAATGATCATTGTGTTGATTATTTGTGATAGGATCATTTATTTGATCGTCTATCTTAGTGATCATTGTGTTGATCATTTGTTGACCCAAAGCATGGCTTTTGTATAAAGTATGTTTTTGTGGACGTGAATTCGTCGAGCCTCACACCCCGTGAATGGTCAAAACAGGAAAGATGCGGCAAGGTTATGAGGGGTAGCACCCTTTAGGATGTGTCCATTTCCTTCTGGAAAAGGGTGGTATCATGGTATGGAGCCCAGATACTTACTCATGTTGAAAACACTTTATGATTGTGTGAATTGATTACGAGCGCTCGGTGAAAAGGTCCCAAAGGACCGGGGGATGGCATATTCGGTCAGTTGTTACTCAGTTAGGAGTAACCCGGCCTTGTGTTGGTAGAGATCCGGTTTGGTTCTCGGGGATGTCCATCCAAAGGCATTCTCATGTGGCAATGGGAAGTTCCTTGGCCTGACCATTTGTTGGAAATCCAATTCCCAATACGAAACTTGTACGGTATTAGTTGTAGAACCTGCTATTCACTTATGGTGGTCACCACTGTTTGGATAGTAGCTATAGTAGGCATACGATAATGGTCGTATGTTGGCTAAGATTTATATTCTACTTTCGAAATGAATTTTTCCTACACTATGCACTAATAATAATATCAAATGTTATTTTAAATGCGTATCAAGCATCTTTGACTATCATAAGGAGAAATCTCCTCCGATTCTGCGTTTGCATGTGTGTGTGTGCGGGAGGCCTTATGGTAGTCTCATTTTTAAAAGCATTGCGAATTGAATTAAAAATATTCCTCCATTTTGATTTTAAAGTTAAATAAACTGTTTTGAGTTCTCACACCAGTCACATGACTGACTTGGAGTTTATTGTTTTCCTTCCTAAACTCTGGGTGCCCACCAATTTCCACACGGGCAGTTAAGAGTTAGGTTTATTCAGGATATTCTGGATATTCTGGAGTTGCTGGAGGCAAGCTGGATGGCATGACGTAATACTACTATATAGTATTTCTTTTTCCGCTGCATTGTTTGATGTTGTATGTTGTACACTCTGATGATATGATGTAATGTAATGTGATGTAATGTAATAACTGATATAGTTCTTTGTTTAAAGATTATTCATTTATTATTATATGTTGTTCCGCTACGAACTGTGAGATTCTGATGTTGTTCTGTTGTTTTCTGTCCCGTCCTATTTTAAAAAAAATTCTTCTATCTTCTATTATCTAATTTTAAATTTTTCTATTCTCTTATTTTCAAATTTCTTTTCTCCCTCTATTTTCTATCTTCTTATCTCTTCTTCTCTCTTTTTCTTTTCTTAAATTCTTTTTAAAACCCATAACATCTCGGTTTTTCGGCAACGAAAATCCGTACTGTTACATTTGGTATCAGAGCTGATGGTTAAGCGACAACCATGGTTCTGTTGGGTATTATTCATTAGAGATAGAGTCAGTAGTGCTCTAGAATGAATTTGAGTGTAATAATAGCTATGAGAGCGTATTTGTTAGTGAATATAAAAATTGTTTTATATTGTGATGATTGGTTTATTGAGTGGCATATGAACTTTCGTCAGCACAACCTCGAAACTGAGCCGAAGGGGTTTCTAAACACTTGAATAGAACAATTCGACACAATATTGATTTTAAATTGGGTAAATGGAATAATTTTGCCTTAATTATATTTTGAATATAAAAGAATAATTTTTCGGAATTATTAAAGTGTATATAAGTTGATTGTTAGGTTGTTTGAATAATCTAAATAAAAGAATAATTGTATAAGTAAAATGAATTATAAGAATTGAATTATAATTAAAGTGATTTACAATTGTGAAATAAACTTATATATATAAGAAGTGAAACTATATGAAATTATATGAATATGAGTTGTAAATAAAGGTGAAGTTCAAGTTAAATGGAATATAACTTAAATGTTGTTGAATGGAATTGATATTGGTATCGAAGTAAATAATCAAGTGGATTAAAAGAATATGAACTTGAGTTATATAAATGAAATTCAACTTTGTAATTGAATTGAATGAATGGCTTGAATGTTTAATCAATTGAATGTAATTTAAGTTGATAAGGAATAATGAATATAAGTGTTAATTCATTTAAATCTAATGTCGTTAGAAGTTGAATAAATTGAATGAGAATGAATATAAGCAAAGGAATTTGGTTGTAACTAATATACATTTGTTGTTATATGATTGTTGATTGATTATATGTAATTCATTAAGTGTTAATGAAATTGAAAGCTAAGTAATTGAATTCAAATTAGAAAGTAAATAAATTTGAATAGAATTGAATGTGAATTGGATTTAATTAGTGAATGCAAACTAATTAAAATTGAGAATGAATGTTAGTAAATCCAATGTAAATGAATCAAATGTAATTTAAAGTGAAAACCAATTCATTATATATGAATGAGAATATGAATGAATATAATTGGTTATGGATGTAATTGGTTGATGGTTGAATATATATTGCTTTAGTTGCATTTGCTATGTGACTTATATAGTTATTATGTTGCTATATGTTGTATATTGAGATTACTTTCATATATGCATGATTCTCATGTGGTTTGTTGAGTTTAGTAGGTGCGGATCGCGTTTGCTTCGCATTTGGAGTTCGCTTTTGCGCTATATTAGCCGTATATGCTTGCTAATAAAATATAAGGTACATATCTCGGATTAAATATCGCACTTTTACACTTTTTTTCCCTTCGGGATGCCTCATTACTTGATGAGATGTATATTTGTGATATATATACTTTCATTTTTTTTTCGGATCGAGCCGCACAAAGGAGACTATGGCGAATTTTTCCGAAAATTTAAGGCGTTAGAAAATTTGAGAAAAATTGGAAAATTTTGAAAACTTTAAACTTTGTTTTAAAGTTGAAAGTTAAATGATATAATTGTTTTTGAAAAGATAACTAAGTATGATTTGAAAACTTAGTAAAGATAGGTAAGAAGTTTAATTATAAATTTTGGAAAGTTAATGAATTCTGTAACCTTTCTTACTTGTAATTTCGAGGACGAAATTCTTTTAAGGGGGAAAGATTGTAATGACCCAGAATTTTATTTAATTAAAATTTGAATATTTAATTAATTTTAAATATTAAAAAGTGAATTTATAAATCAAATAAATTTTTATTTGAATTTTTGGATTTAATTGAATAATTAAATCGATAATTTAATACGTTAGATTATGGAAATAATTGAAAATTGAGTTAAATATGATTGAAAATGATTTCTAAAATTTTATTTAATCATATTGAAGTTAGAACGATATTTTAGAACTTTTAAAATCGAATTAAAAGTTAATTTGTGAAAATTGAATATTTTAATATTTAATAATCGACTGTAAAATAGTCAATTTTTGGACAGTCTCAGAATTGAACGAAACCAGTTTCATTGGATCCGTAATAGTTAGTTATTACCGGATTTCAATTTTCGTGTCAATCGGAGTTATCGTTTGATCGTGGCAGCTCGAAACGCATCGATTTATTTTTAATTTAAATTTGGCGAGTGAAAATAGCCATTTTTCAAAAAGTCTCGGAATTCGACGAAACCAGTTTCATCGGATCCGTAATATGATATTATTGTAAGGTTTCAAATTTCAAGTCAATTGGATTTACCGTTTGTCCTGTACAAATTAAAACGCCTAGAAATCGATTTAAATCGGTTTAATTTAAATTGAGCGTTTTCAGCCATAACTCGCACAGATGTCCGAATTAGCTTCCGAAACCTGTTCCATTGTGTCCGGAACGCGGGATAAACCCTAGGTACGTCAGTTACGGTGCCTAAATCGGAGTTTGGAAAATCAAAATGAATAGTGTTCGAAAATTTCTCTATAAATAGACCTAAAATCACAAAATAAAAAAAAAATAAAAAAATTCTAAAACCCTAGTTACAAAACGCGGCCGCCAGTGAACGATTTAATGGCCGATATACACCTATCTTCTCCCTCTCTTTTCTTCGAATCCAAGCAACGATTCGCAAAACTTTCTGAAGCAAACTTGTAGAGCTCGTCAAGAACTAGATATCCAACGGCTAAGATCGTTTCTAGTGCTTTGGATTGGTGGAAAATTGAGTTTGAACCATGGCCGAATGCACGTGTTTCTAGGCGTAGAAAGATGACCGAGTTTCAAGCCCTTATGGCCGAGCATGGAGTGGAGTGCGAGCTTCGCAATGGCACGAACTGATCGAGTTATAAGCAAGCAAGGTGGTCGATAGATTAAACCCTAATTTGCTTTGTAATGGGTTGTGCGGCCTGTAATGTCACGCGCGCGTGAGTTAGGGAGGAAGGAGAAGTAATCGTGCGGCCTGGATAGTTTGGGCTTGGATCCTACGGTCTGATTTGCTTAGGTTTAATTTTATAATTGTAATTTATATAAATAAAATCGTGTAAAGTTTAAAAATTGATAACTCTTTGCTGCTAGGTCGAAAAAATGCAAACCCAGTTGCGTTGGAATCGTATCGACGAGAACTACGCGATGGAGTTGGTTTGGAGTCGTTTGGAGTTAGTGAGAATTTCGGATAAAATTAAACGCGCGTTTAATTTTATTCGAAATAAAAGCTGAAACGAAATTAAAACCAAGGTGAGAACTTCTCACTCAATCGAATAGATTTCGATTTTATTTTAAATAGTTAGATTTAAAATATTTGAATGCATGTTTGAATGATGACTGTAAATTATTGATTGTTAAAATAGACATTATGCGCCGTTAGTAAGCGGATGTTATTTAGTAAAAACATATACCGCGAATATTTCATAAACAGTGAAATTGGTATTATATATAATATCAATATATATATATTGGCATATGTATATATTGCAGTTGTTGATTTCCCGCATTTTTTGTTTAGCGGATGAGACCCTATTACGCCGTTATTAAGCGGATAATATTTAATAAGAACATGTACCGCGATAATTTCGTACTGGAGCGAAATTGGTATTGTGCTAATGTTTTTGGATGCAGGAAAACAGGTTGGAGGGATCCAACTGGATTCCTCAACAGTATTTATTTTATTTCAGATATTTTGATATTTGATGGATTATCATATCGATATATGATATCGTTGTTAGTCGTGATTGACTATTTGGTGTGTAGCATCATTGGACCCAGATTTTGGGATTTTAAAATGATTTTTAAAGTGATTTTTGAAAATATACTATATTTTTGGAATTGATCCATTATAAATAAATAAACGTTATAATTTTTAAAGTTATAAAAATTATGGTTTTTGTGAAATATAGTTAAAAAGCTGATTTTTAGAAATACGATTAAAAGTCGATTTTTGAGAAATATGAACTAATGATTTTATAAAATAATTTAGATTGGATTTTTGAATATATGATAAAAGTTTAAATATAGGATTTATAAAATTTGATTATTTTATAAATCGAAATGATGAAATTATAAAGGAATTTAAAGACGTTTTAGAATAATAATATAAACTGATTTATATTAAGAGATTTATAAATGGATATTTATAAATTGAAATATTGACATTATAAAACGAGTTTTTATAAGTGTTTGAATGAAGTGAAAATGAATTTCATAAATAAATGAAATTTATGGAATTATAAACTGTGAAGTTATAAAAGGAATTTATAAATAGTAAGATTTATAAATTTGGTGAAATTATTTGAAGAATAGATTGGTTAAATAGGAATCTTATAAGTTATAAGATTTATGATTTGGAAAGCTTTTAAAGGAACGATTTTGTAAAATAATCGTTTTATAAGGATTTAACTTATAATATGAACTTTTAGTTTATGATTAAGTTATAAACTGGAATAGGTTAATAAAGGAATTTATAAAAGGAAGTTGTTATAAAATAAATAAAATGGAATTTATAAACGTTGTTTTATAAATTCACAAACGACTTATTTTGATAAGAAAATTTGTTGAAACCTATTAATGGAGTTATATTCACATTTTTGAATAGTGAAAAATCCTTTGAAGTAAAATGAATAAAAGAATGAGATTTATTAACGAAGTTTATTCACGTTTTTGAATAGTGAATAACACGTTAAAGAAAATGGTTTAGATTTGATGTTTTAAATTGAATTAAAACGATCTAACGATGTTTTAAAGGTGTTGAGATTCGAAACCATAGATTTCAACATTTATTGTTGAAATAGACGTTTTCGAGAAATAAAAGGAAATGGTGGACTATAACACTGTTGTTATAGTAAATGATTTCCGAAAGGAAATGTTTTGTATAGTATTGGGATTTATATATCTATTTTAATTTCGAATCCCTATACTAGTGATTTTGGGGTGTCGTAACGATGTTTTACGTAACATTCGTTTTGGCCCAAATAAATATGTTTAAGAGAATGATTTTCTTAAAGAATGAATTATATACTTAATTCGATTTAAGTATATTGAATATTTTCCAAGGTTGAAAATAAAAAGATTTGTGAATTACTTATGAATAAATAAGTATGGAAATGTTTTCCAATAAGAAGTGAATAATTAGAATTTATCTTTTTGGAGGATAGATTGAAATGAATTATTGAAATCGTATATGCACGAATATTTTGAAATATAAATTCATTATGGAATTTATATGTGAAAAGTGAAATTGGTTAAAAATAAATATTGATTTATTTTTGAAGTGTTGAAACTATATATCTAGTAAAGATATTTTGGAAAATAAATAATTTGGAAAATTATTTGGAATCTGGTGATGTATGCATATCCAGTGATAGTTCAATAACCGACTATCAGTATTTCCCTTTGAATGGGTATTGGATGTGAATTGATTGAATTTGAATGCACACTTATTTTTGAATAAGCGCTCACTATTCGGGTTAACCGGGAAAGGACCATGGGGTCGTATAACCCACTCCGAATATGTGATACGTCGTTGTGAATCGCATTTGAAGATCGGTGTTGAAGACCGGTATTTGCGAGAGTGATAGGATGAACTATCGATTGACTCTGCACCGAGTAGCTACGGTATTGAGTTCTCCATATGTGATGGTGAATCCGATCAGGATTGTGAATATCCGGATTGCAAGGACTTCTTTGTAAGTGCCTTCGGTTCTGTTCGAGCCCGGAACAGACTTGTATGGATTGTATGTCTGACATTACAATTTGAGATATAAAGCCGATTTCTTTCAAATATATTTCTGTTGGTGGCGGAGAATTTATTCTTTTAGCTTAACACCCTTCTCTGAGACGTATGAGCTCAGAGGTTATGTAGTTGAATGTTATCAGCGATATATTCCCAATTTGGTAATGTGACATGCTGAGTGATGCTGAAATGATCATTGTGTTGATTATTTGTGATAGGATCATTTATTTGATCGTCTATCTTAGTGATCATTGTGTTGATCATTTGTTGACCCAAAGCATGGCTTTTGTATAAAGTATGTTTTTGTGGACGTGAATTCGTTGAGCCTCACACCCCGTGAATGGTCAAAACAGGAAAGATGCGGCAAGGTTATGAGGGGTAGCACCCTTTAGGATGTGTCCATTTCCTTCTGGAAAAGGGTGGTATCATGGTATGGAGCCCAGATACTTACTCATGTTGAAAACACTTTATGATTGTGTGAATTGATTACGAGCGCTCGGTGAAAAGGTCCCAAAGGACCGGGGGATGGCATATTCGGTCAGTTGTTACTCAGTTAGGAGTAACCCGGCCTTGTGTTGGTAGAGATCCGGTTTGGTTCTCGGGGATGTCCATCCAGAGGCATTCTCATGTGGCAATGGGAAGTTCCTTGGCCTGACCATTTGTTGGAAATCCAATTCCCAATACGAAACTTGTACGGTATTAGTTGTAGAACCTGCTATTCACTTATGGTGGTCACCACTGTTTGGATAGTAGCTATAGTAGGCATACGATAATGGTCGTATGTTGGCTAAGATTTATATTCTACTTTCGAAATGAATTTTTCCTACACTATGCACTAATAATAATATCAAATGTTATTTTAAATGCGTATCAAGCATCTTTGACTATCATAAGGAGAAATCTCCTCCGATTCTGCGTTTGCATGTGTGTGTGTGCGGGAGGCCTTATGGTAGTCTCATTTTTAAAAGCATTGCGAGTTGAATTAAAAATATTCCTCTATTTTGATTTTAAAGTTAAATAAACTGTTTTGAGTTCTCACACCAGTCACATGACTGACTTGGAGTTTATTGTTTTCCTTCCTAAACTCTGGGTGCCCACCAATTTCCACACGGGCAGTTAAGAGTTAGGTTTATTCAGGATATTCTGGATATTCTGGAGTTGCTGGAGGCAAGCTGGATGGCATGACGTAATACTACTATATAGTATTTCTTTTTCCGCTGCATTGTTTGATGTTGTATGTTGTACACTCTGATGATATGATGTAATGTAATGTGATGTAATGTAATAACTGATATAGTTCTTTGTTTAAAGATTATTCATTTATTATTATATGTTGTTCCGCTACGAATTGTGAGATTCTGATGTTGTTCTGTTGTTTTCTGTCCCGTCCTATTTTAAAAAAAATTCTTCTATCTTCTATTATCTAATTTTAAATTTTTCTATTCTCTTATTTTCAAATTTCTTTTCTCCCTCTATTTTCTATCTTCTTATCTCTTCTTCTCTCCTTTTCTTTTCTTAAATTCTTTTTAAAACCCATAACATCTCGGTTTTCGGCCTTCGAATTCTCGGCAGTCGATAAAGTGAGTGTCGATGTTGAATTTTCGAAGAACGAAAAATCCGTACTGTTACATTTGATCTAGCCACTTGGCCTTTTGTTTTCTTTTGAAATTTGGGGGCCTGTAGAGTCATTTTGTAGTTGTACCGAGCTAGCCGCGCAAAGGAGACGCTGGCAAATTTTTTCGAAAATTTAGAGAGTTAGGATTTTTTTGAGAAAGTTGTGATAATTTAAATTTGAATTTTAAATTTGAATTTTAAATTTAAATTTGAATAAATGGACTAATTAATGTTGTTGGAAACTGTAGAAGGTTTTGGCAAGTTGGTTGAAGTAATAGCGGGTCTTTAATAAAAGATAGGTTATGGCAAGTTGATAAAACTGTTTGGTTTTGGAAAAATAGTAATGGGTATTGGACCATTCTTCTTAACTAGCAATTTCGGGGACGAAATTCTTTTAAAGTGGGAGGAATGTGATGACCTAGAATTTTTAACAATTTAAATTGGAATAATTAATTGATTTTAAATATTTAAAAGTTAATTTTTACTTGAATTCAAATAATATTATTGTTATTTAGCAATTTAGTTATTGGATTTAATGAACTGAAATGGGTGAATTATTGAATTTCCAGGTTTAAGCCTGTTAAAAATAATTTGAAGGCTTGTAAAATTTATAATGATGTTACTGAAGATAATATAGAATGGTTGGAATTTAATTTAAAGGTGATTTGTTCAGTTTTAATAATATATCATTTAAATTGAATTTAAAAATAGCCTTCCGAGGCACAGTCTCGAAATTCAACGAAACCAGTTCCATTGGATCCATAATAATTAGTTATTATCGGATTTTAATTTTCATAGCAACTGGAGTTGTCATTTGACCCTTGCAACTCATAACCCATAGAAACTATTCTAATCGATTTAATTTTAAATTGATCGTTTACTTCTGTAACTTGCGCATATGATCAAATTTGCCTCCGAAACACGTTCCATTGTATTCGAAATGCGGATAAAACCTTATAAACGCCGGGCAGCATACCTCATTAGGGGTTGGAATTTTGAAATATGTTAAACGAGATATTTTGGAATTAAATAATATTATAAAATTCCTAAGTCAAACCCTATTACTTTCCATCAGCCAACCTAAGCCGACACGCAAAGGAAATTCTGCACGCTAACATCATTTCTTGTCTTCCCTTTTTCTTCTTTTAAAAGAAAGGAAACAAGAGGGGAATGACAGTCTTCTTCCTTAAGTTTCTAATCCGTTCGTTTATAAAAATGGCCGAAGCCCTTCGTCAAAAAAATGAAATCGAGAAAAAAAAGGGCAGAACGAAATCATCTCACAAAAAAAGAGAGAGAAGGGGCCGAGGGAAATTGCGAGCTCATTTTCGAGCCACCTTGAATCGCATCGCAAATAATGGTGGGCGGAATGTCGCGCAGTGGATACGTGACAGTTCTTGGAGGTAGGCGCATGGAGTTCGCCGAGAAGCTCGAAGTCGAGGTCGTTAGGAGTTTGGAGTCGCGATTGAAGATTCATGTGAAGAGGGAGCCGCTTAGGGTTTTCGCGAGCGTGTGGCGGCCGATAGTCGAGGTGTTGGGTGTCTTGCTCGAGCAATGGAGGAGGGGTCGCTAATGACTCGGGTAGTTCTGGCGAAGTATAGCAGATACGAGCTCGGCGTCAGCGAGACTTTGAGGAGAAGCTCGAGGCAGAGTTCGCACTCGGAGGGCAGTAATGGCTAGGACGGATTTTGAGCGCGTCAGCAAGGTATAAAATTGGTTTCATTCAAATTTAGAATTTTGTTATATATATGTATATGTATTCAAAGCAGTAAAGTAAGATCGTTCCATTTTAATTTAAAAATAGTAAATTTTAAATATGTTTAATCCTTATTTATATATATATATATATATATATATGTATATCTATTTATAGGAAATAGGAAATTATTTTGATAAATTGGGAAAAGAGAAAATAAAAGAAAGGAAAAAAAGGGATTTGAAAATGTTTATGTGAAGATAGATTTTTGAAGTCTATGATTTATTTTATATTTATATAATTTCAAGGGTAAAATAAAACAAGTATACAAATTTTAAAGGTTATTTTAAATATATTTATTAAAGAGATTGACTTATTTAATTATTTTTGTAACTTGAAATTAAATTATTTTGTTCCTAAGAATTATTTATTATAGGAAGATTAGCTAAAATAAATTATTTGTTAATTAAATAAAATTTATCAAATGAAAATTAATTATTCAAATTGTTCGAATATTAATAAAATCATCTAATGTTGTACAAAGTCTTAAATCGTGAAGAGACCGAGTCGAGATTGAAGTGGATTGCAAACGAAAATCAAAGGTGAGTTAATCTCACTCCTTAGGATTTTTATTTAAATTTAATTGGTTAAATTTAAATAATTGGTTGAATGATTGAATTGATTTGATGTGTACTGATGATCTGGTGACTTTGTTTTTTTGGTTCTCGAGTCAATTGTTGCATGACTCGAAGCATTTGCGTTTTAAATTGTTTTAAACTTAAATCATAAATAAGAAAATGGTTCATTTTAAAGTTAATAAGGGTTTAATGATTTGTGGTTCAATAAATTGGTAGGGTAATTTAAATGGATAATTAATTAATTCAAATAATTAATGATTTGGGTTAATTAATTAAGTTTAATTAATTTAGAATGATCATTGGGTGGTTTAATAAGTAATTACTTAATGTAATTAATAAAATATAATTACTTTGTGTAACTAATCATGGGATTAATTAAGATAATTAATTAAGGAGTAATTAATTTATTGAATGAAGTAAATAAAAAGGTAAATAATTACAGGATGAGATAAATCAAGAGTGATTAATATTTATGGTTTAATTAATGATTAATTATTTAATGAAATTAAATCAGATTAGGATAAATTGAAATGCAAATGAGAAATTATTAATTTATATAATCAATGATGCAATTAAAGATTGATTAATTAAGACTAATTAATCAATACTAAGAGATGTATGAGAAAATAATTAATAGTGAATTAAGGATTAATGTAATTAATTATAGTTAATTAATTTGTGAAGTAATTAAAGAATTAATTATTATTTTTGGTTAAGAATAATTACTTTGTCTAATTAATTGAAGATAATTACTTGGATGTAATTGAAGAATAATTAATCCAGGTTGATTAATTAAGATGGATAATTAAGGGATGATTAATTAATTGATTTGGAATTAATTAATGTTAAGTAAAGGAATTTAAGTGATTGAGGTTAGTAATTTAATTAGAATTAATTAAATTAATTTGAAAGTGATCAAGTTGCTTATGGATGATTGAATGATATTGGATGCCTTGAATGAAACTCGAAGAGACCGGGTCGGGTATTAGAAAATATCAGAAACCACTTTGATTTTTTTTATAAATTAATATGTGGAATCTAAAGGTTGGAATGAAGTGATTTAAATGAATTTGACTATTTAAATCTAAATCTTGGTACCTAGAAATGGATGTGGGGAATAAGTGATGTCTATAATAAATTGTGGCTTTGTAAATCGATACGAGTTACCCCGGGTTTCAAATAAGTTCAATGCATTGGAATTTCATATTGGATGAGTTTACTCACGCTGGTTTTTCAACCTGACCCAGATGTTACTTTGATGTAATGCTTAGATCAGACCGAGTATTACAGATTTTCAAGTAAGGACGTTCTGGAGCTCAGGAGGCGAGCTGGATGGCAAGAACATATGGAGTGTTTCCGCTGTATTATATTGTTGTATATATGTGACATGGTAATTGTGTATATTCAATGTCTGTATATATGTGTTACTTTGATGTATTACAAAGGTATTTTGACAGATACAGAATTCTTTTGTAAACTGTTATTATTTATTATTATATTTTATCCGCTGTGAATGTGAGATGTTGATGTTTCTGATCTCCTTCTTCTTCTATCTCTTTCTTCATTTTCCTAACTATCTGAAAATTTCGGGATTGAAAATTTCGGGTCGTTACAGTTTGGTTGTTTGAAAATATAAATATATATAAGTTAATGAAAGATGTTTGAATGATCTAAATAAAAGCAATAATGGTAAGAAAACAAATTATATAAGCAAATGAATTATAAAGTGTGGAATTGTAATTAATATGATTTACAATTGTGAAATAATCTTGTATATAAGAAACGAAACCATATGAATATATTTATAAATGTGAGTTATAAATAAAATTGGATTTAAACTAAGAATTTGGGAAATTTGAATCCCATTTATTTTGGAAGTTATTTTTCAAAGTTAAAGATGTTATATTGTTGTAAATCTAAGTAAGATAAAAGAATTTGAATTGATCTTATGTAAGTAAAGTAAAATAGTAAAATTATATAAGTAAATGATTTATAAATGTGATTTATGAATAAAAAGAAATTTTTGAAAGAATATAAAGCACCGACTTTATTGCCGTTGCTTGAAAATAATAAGGGTGATGACTGCAGCATCATCGGTATCATTTTCGAGTTTCTGTATGATGGATTTGCTACCAAAGTAAATTGAAATTGAAGTTTTGTTATGATAAACAAATTTGATTTAAAATCCAAGTGTAATTGATAAATATAAGTAGAATGAGTTTTGGACTATAGTATGAAATGATAAGGATTTAACTTTGGTAAAGTTGAAATAAATTTGAGTTAGCATATTAGATATATGATTTGAAATTTAACTAAAGGAAAGTTAAATAAATAGAATTGAGTTTTAACTGAATTAGATAAGTTAATAAAGTGAATTAGAATTGAAATTATAAAGAATGAGCTTAGTGAAGGGAAGTGAACTTAAGTAGATGTTCACGAATTATGAATAAATAAGTTTTGTAACTTATAAAGCGGGAAAATGTAAGTAAAGCCAATTGCTAAAATGGTTAAACTATTTTGTTAAGTAAAGCAAGATATGAATTTGAATAGTGAGATGAAATTTGATTTAAGTAAAAGTTAAATAAATAGAATTTGAAATGAATTAGAGATGAGCTTAAGTTGTGTAGTGAAAGTGAAGGTAAATGAAATTGAAATGAAACATAACTTAAGTAATGTTGAATAAAGTTGATTTTGGTAGCGAAGTAAATTAATAAGTGAATTAAATGAAAATGAACTTGAGTTATATAAAGAAATTCAACTTTAGTTAAAATGCAAAATGAATTAGCAATCGAATTAGTGAATGAATATGAATTGAAATGTTATTTGTGTAAATTGAATAACTGAATGAAAGTCAATTGAATGTTAAACCAATTTGAAATTAAAAGTGTTGAACCAAATTGAATGAATGTAAATTAAATTAATTTGGTAATGTTGGTTATATATTGGTTGTTAGATGAATGTTAATTGATTGGATAGAAATTCATATGAAATTGAATTAATAAAATTGAAAGATAAATAATAGAATCCAAATTGGAATTTGAAGTTAAGTGAATCTAAATAATTGAATTTATTTGATTTGGAAGTAAACAAACTTGAATATGAATTAGTGAATGTAAACTAATTGAATATGAATAAATGAATGTTAGCAAAATCCAATGTTAATGAATCAAATGTGATTAAATTGGAAAACCAATCCATTGAATATTAATGAGAAGTGAAAGTGTATTGCTTTGGTTATGGATGTTAGTTGGATGATAGTTGTTTGATGATTGAATTTATTGCTCTTGTTGCATTTGCTATATTGGCATATATAGTTGTTGGTATATGTTGTATATTGATAATATTTTCATATATACATGTTTCTCAATTGTTTGTTGAGTGTATAGTAGGTGCGAATGGCGCTTGCTTCGCTTTTGGAGCTCGCTTTCGCGCTATATTAGCCGTATATGCTCGCTAATAATATATAAGGTACATATCTCGGATTACATATCGCATTTTTACACTTTTTCCCCTTCGGGATGCCTCATCTTTGATAATGAGATGTATATTTGTGATATATAGATTGTTATTTTTGTTGGATCGAACCGCGCAAAGGAGACGCCGACGAAATTTTCTGAAAATTCAACGAGCTAGAAAATTTAGGGAAAATTGGATTTTTTTTATAACTAAAATTTTGATTTGAAGTTAAAAGTTAAACAATATTAGTTGGTTTTGGAAAGATAACTATAAATGGATTTGAAAAACTTAGTAAAGTTTTTATAAGAAGTTTAACTAATGGATTTTGAGAAAGTTAAACGCTTAGAGATTTGGTAAATCTAGTTTTGACGAATTGTTTTGAAAAGTTAATGGATTTTGTAACTTTTTCTTACTTAGCAATTTCGAGGACGAAATTCTTTTAAGTAGGTGTGAATGTAACGACCCAGAATTTCCGTCATTTGAAATTCATATATTTCATTGATTTTAAATGTTCACAAGCAAATTTTATAAGCTGAATAAATAATATTTCGAATATCTTGATTTAACTGGATAATTAAATTGTTAATTTAATATTTGAAATTGTGAAAATAATTGATATTCGAATTTAAAGTGAATAAAAATGATTTGTAAAGTTGATTTAAATCTTATTTGAAGTTGTATGATGTTAGAAAACTTTTAAAATTGAACTAAAAGTTAATTTGTAGAAATTGAATATTTTAATATTTAATTGCGAGTGAAAATAGTCATTTTTCAAACAGTCTCAGATTTTGACGAAACCAGTTTCATCGGATCCGTAATGTAATATTATTGTAAGGTTTCAAATTTCGTGTCAGTCGGATTTACGGTTTGTTCGGGGCAAGGTAAAACGCGAAGAAATCGGTTTAAGTGAATTTTAAATTTAAATATTTCAATTTGGAAACCTATCTTTCAAATACGATCGAATTTGCTCCCTATATATATTCCATTATGTTCGGAATAGGGGAAAATATTATAAACGCTAGGCGGCACACTTCGTTTGGAGTTCGGAAAAATTTCGGGTGAATAGTGCGGGAAAATTTTCTATATAAGGACCTAACTTTTTTCATTTTGCACAAACCATAAATAAACTAAGGTTAGCCGCCAGCAACATTTCAATGGCCGATGATTCACGATCTTCTACCTCGTTTTTATTCCAATCCGTAAACATTTAGCGAAAGTCTTCAACTACAAAAGCATAGAGCATGATGAGATCTTCCACTTCAACGGTTGTGATTGAATTTGAGTGCGTGGATCAACAAAAAATCGACTATGAACATATGCCGTTCGCATGCATTTTTCGAGGCATCGGGGAGGCCAATTTCACGTCTTTCTCGATGATGGGGGAGCTTAAGACGCACGTTCAAGCCGTGATGGCTAATCGTCGTCTCGACGTCATGGGTGGCACCGAAAATTCGAACAAAGACGGCGGCAATGGTTTACGTGCGTGCGTGATAACCTAGAGGGGGGGAGATGTGACGACCCGGAATTTCTAACAATTTAAATTTGAATAGTTAATTGATTTTAAAATATTTAAAAGTTAATTTTAACTTGAATTCAAGATATCAATATTTACTTGGTAATTAAATCATTTAATTATATAGTTTAAATATTGAATTTAATAATTGAAATTGGGTAAATTGTTGAATCTGAAATTTCTAAACCAGTTTAAATAATTTGAAGGCTTATAAAATTTATAAAAAGATGATACCGAAGATAATATAATGGTTGAAATTTAGTTTAAAGGTGATTTGTTCAGTTTTGAAATCATATCATTTAAATTAACATTTAAAAATAGCCTTCCGAGGCACAGTCTCGGATTTCGACGAAACTAGTTCCATTGGATCCGTAATAGTTAGTTATTATCGGATTTCAATTTTCGTAGCAATCGGAGTTGTCGTTTGACCCTGACAGTTCTAAACGCTTAGAAACTATTTTAATCGATTTAATTTAAAATTGACCGTTTTCTTCTGGAACTCACGCATACGATCAAATTAGCCTCCGAAACACGTTTCATTGTGTTCGGAACGTGGGTAAAACCTTGTAAACATTTGTCGGCATGTCTGATTCGGGATTTCGCGTTATGCAGAGTGATGTTTTCAATATTAATTATATATTAATCAAAGCGTACTCTCGAAGCCATTTCCAAATCCCTATTTTTATCTCCGTCTTCCTCTATAATCCTAGATCAGAAAATCGAATTGAAGGCTTTAAAAAAAAAGAGAATGGCCACAGCACTTCTAGCCGAGTTTTTTCCCAATTGAATTCGTTAAAAAAAAAGAAGGAGGTCGCGTCCGAACGCGAGCGCGTTGACAAGGAGAGTCATGAGCTCGAATTCGAGCTAGGGTTTGGGTCGCACGGAGTAATGGGAAGACGCGAGGCAGGGTTTCGAATCATAGTTTCCATTTTCGCCGAGACTATGGTTTGCAGATGTGGTGATTCGCGAGGCCTTCGATCGATAGCTGGTGAGCGCGCGGCGATAGGAGGCGATGGTGATGTCGTTCGTGACAGTGAAGGAGGTGAGCACGAAATAGCTTTGGTGGCCACGCAGAGGGGTTGAGCTAGGGTTTCGGGTTGCGAGCGATCGAGGTAGAGAGGGTGGGGGGGGGGGGGGATTGCAATCGCGAGTGGAAGACAAAGCAGGTAGGGTTGGGGTAGCGATGTCGTTTCTGGCCTGGAGGGTTTTGGTTGTAAGTGAAGTAACTGCAGTCATGAGGCAACAAGGTATATGCATTTAAATTTATTTAATTTAATTAATGAATAAGTATATACATGTGAAATTTTATTTTTACAGTAAAGAAATTTTAAAATAACTCTGTTGATTTTATTGTAGTACATGTATATAGAGGCTAGAAAGAAATTTTTTAAATGTTGAATATTTATATAAAATTAGATTTTTGGGAAACTATACATGATCTGTGATTCATTAAATAGGTATGATAATTTAAATGGAAAATTAATTAATTAAATTAATTAATGACTTGGGTTAATTAATTAAGTTTATATTAAATTGGAATGATCATTGGGTGGTTTAATAAATAATTACCAAATGTGATTAATAAAATATAATTACTTTGTGAAATTAATCAAGAGATTAATTAAAATAGTTAAACAAGTGGAGTAATTAATTTATTTAATGAAGTAAAAAAAAGATAGTAAATTACTGGTTGAGATAAATCAAGAGTGATAAATATTTATGATTTAATTAATGATTAATTATTTAATGTAATTAATTTAGATTAGGATAAGTTAAAATATAATTGGAAATCCTTAATCTATATAATTAATGATGTAATCAAAGATTGATTAACCCATAAATAATGACTTATGAAAAATTTACTAATATAATTAATGAAGGATTAATGTAATTAAAATAGTTAATTAATTTATGAAGTAATTAAGATTACTTATTGAATTTGGTTAAGAATAATTCATATCATGAAATTAAATAAAGATAATTACTTGAATGTAATTGAAAATAATTAATCCAGGGTGATTAATTAAGATGAATAATGAAGGGTTGACTAATTAATTGATTTGGAATTAATTAATGTTAAATGAAGGAATCTAAGTGATTGAGGTTAGAAATTCAATTAGAATCAATTGAATTAATTTGGAAGTGATAAAATTTGCTTATGAATGATTGATTGGTATTGGATGCTTTGAACGAGTTGATATCTCTGATATGAAATATTGTGTATATTTCATTTGGATAAATTGGGTTAGAATGACACGAGACTCGAAGAGGCCGGTGTTGGGTATTGGGGTCGGGTATTGGGAAATACCCGAAACCACTTCGAATTTTTATAAATTGATTTGTGAAATCAATAGGCAGGAATGAAATGATTTAAGTGAATTGGATTATTTTATCTAAGTTTGGTACTTAGAAATTTATATGTGAAATAAGTGTCGTCCATAGCAAATTGTGTATTGGTTAAATTGATATAAGTTACCCCGGGTTTTATATAAGTTGTTGGCTTGGTATTCCATGTTAGTTGGGTTTACTCATGCTGGTTTCCAGCCTGACCCGGGTGTTACTTTGGTGTAATGCTCGGGTCAGACCGAGTATTACAGATTTTCAGGTAAGGACGTTTTGAAGCTCAGGAGGCAAGCCGGATGACAGGAACGTGTAGAGTATTTCCGCTGTATTATAATATTGTAAATCTGAGACATGTTGATTTGTATATGTCCAGTGTTGAATATTTGTGTAACTCTGATGTATTTAAATGTAATCGATAGATATAGTATTCTTCTGTAAACTGATATTATTTATTATTATATTTTATCCGCTGCGAATGTGAGATTTTGGTGTTTTTGTTCTTCTTCTTCTTCTTCTATCTCTTTCTTCTTTTTCATAACTATCTGAAATTTTCGGGTTCGAAATTTTCGCGTCGTTACAGGAGAAGAAAGAAGTAGCGGCCCAGATCCTCTCAAGTGAAATCGACGGCTATTATATTAGGATTAGAAAATAAAAATAGAAATTGAATTTATTATATTTAAAATTTGTATAATCTTTAAAACAGCGTATCTTTTTCATACGGGGTCCATTTCGCACGAAATGAATTGCAATGGGTTCGCAAGGACGAGCACTACATTATGGAGATTGAATGAGATTTATTTGAGCTAGTGTGAATTTAGGGTAAAATTAAACGGTCGTTTAATTTTATTTGGAATAAAACACTGAAATCGCGACTACAGGCAAAGTGAGTACAACTCACTCTTTCTGACTCACAGATATTTTTATATAAGTGAGAATAAATATTATTTATGATGATTGATGATTGTTTGGATGATATATGATATATTGATTGGTATTTGGATATATACCTGCCTAGTGGTACAGATGACCCTATACGTTCCCGTGTATGAGCAGATGACCCTTTCTAAGCGCGTCTGCCTTAAAGCGGACATTGTACACATATTCTAATATGTATATTTGTTGCAGTTGACAGGTTGGAGGGATCCAACTAGATTCCTCACCTGTTACAGCCTGCAAATCTGTAACCCTTGAGTCAACACTAATTGTACAGAAATACGAACCATTTGGGTTAAAGAAGAAGAGGTAGAAGAAGAAAATAGAAATCAACATCAGAATCTAACCATCGCAGCGGAATAAAATATAATAAGTAATAGATGATCTTTACTAAAAATCAAATATATCTATTTATATATTACATCATCAGAGTACATCAATCACAGCTCAACAATATCATACAACTGGATACACAACTACTCAGCACAGCGGAATATATATATATATATATATATATATATATATATATATATATATATATATAAGTACGGGAGTACATATCGTCATCCAGCTCGTCTTCTAAGCTCCACAGCATTATATCCTATAACCTATAATACTCGGTCTGACTCGAGCATTACAGTTAAATAATACTGGAGTCAGTCTGGAATACCAGTGTGAGAAAATCACACTCTATTGATTATTAAAGTTTCAAAATAATCCCTTTGAAAACAAAAGCATCTCGTAAGACCACGCCACAAATAAACATGTCGGGTTTTTACCTTACGATAGCTAAAACAATTTTTATAAAAATCCTCTGATATTATAATAGGGTCTATATACAAATACTTATAAAATAGCCGAAATTGTTACATTATTAAATTCCAACTACTAGCCACAGAGTGGGTAATACAAACAAAACTCGTACAAGGCTCGTAGGGAGAATGAATTTCCAACTAATGACTAGGTACTAGGGTACCACCTGTCACAGTACGTGGCCTAGATCACAGTACCGAGGAGTACGTCCGCTCCCTTGCAACACAAGACCGGGACTACCCCTTACTGGATAATCCCGAGTGGGATCACCTGCGATTGGGAATAGCAACCGCCCACTAAGCCGAAATAAAAGGGACATCTAGACAGGAACGACCTCACCCTGCTTGGGTGCTACCCACCTAGCCTTGCTGCATAACCCCTGATTTTCAGTCATTCCCATTTGATGAGGCTTGAGGCTAAGCGTTATCTTTTCAGAACATATCCCTTAGAATGCCCATCGTCCGCCTGACGATGTTTCACAAGCATTCATCCATACAAGTCCGTCCCGGGTTCGAACGGAACCGAAGGCACTATTCTACTACATCCATTTTGGAAATATCCTTAGGATTAGTAGCGAATATCCCTTGCACTTCACTGCTCCATCTTCGAATCCAAACTCGTTTCCACGAAACGTACAAACCGGATCGAAGTGGTTTTTGAGAAATAAATCTCGATCCCGGTCTCTTCGAAACGATCAACGCATTTGGCCAATATTGATAGTCGGTTACTTAACTCTCAATTAATATTCACAAACAACCATCAACCAATAAATAATTTCCCAAATTATTTATTAACCTCAAAGATATCTTCACAAGATATATTTCTATTTTCAAAACCCTTTGAAAATAGTTTCAAAACATCTTTCTTTCCCAGAATAAGCTTTCCCAAATATTTTCTATCTCCACTGAAATCACCGAGCACAAAACTAGATTTTAAAAATAATTTAAAACACTTTTCTTTGAAATGTACTTTAAGACATTTAAGTTAAAAACTACTTCAATAATTTGTTAAAAATACATACTATATGAATATTTGAAAATAAAGTTACTTTATAAATATAAAACTAGGTTTTCACTTTTTAAAACAAAATATTAAGTCACCTTTAAATAATTATTACAATAGTAGATTTGAAAAAAAATATTTACTTTAGAATTTTAAACATTCAGAAATAATAAATTTTCTAAAACATACTTTTTAAAGCAACATTAAACTTTTATCTTATATTTAAAAATTTACTTAAAACGCACTTGGCTATCCAGAGAAATATACTTCTCTTCACAACCTTTAAAAATAAATCACTATTTATTTTTAAAATTTTTTTTCTCATTCCTTTAATAAATTCGCACCTTGAATTTATTCTTCCAAATATCCAATTCCAAACACTTAATTCAATTTCCAAATTGATTTCCAATTTACTTCATTTATTCAAAAATCCTTTAATTTCAGATTTTATTCCTTAATTATGATTTAAAATACTTTTAATTGAAATACAAATTTAGATTTCTCAATTTACTTCTTATTCCTTTAAATAAATTTAAAACTTTAAGTTTTAAAATAATTCTTTATTCATTTAAATTAATATCACATAATTTTACAATTCATTCTTAATTTATTAAATTTTCTAAGATTATTTCGTTTACAACTTTACTTCCTTTATTTTCTTTCCAAAACCCAATTTATATATTTCTGGTAATTCACTATACCCAAATATATCCAATCAAATCATAACATTCAATATTCCAATATATTCATCATAGAATATCAAGTAGTCACACAGAGAATATTAAATAATAAATGTTGAGGGGTCCAGTTGGATCCCTCCAACCTGTTTTCCCTGCATCCACAGATGTTAGCACAATATAATATGCCAATTCCAAAATATACCATACTATAACACATCAATAAATTTCAACCATTAAATTTAAATTTAAATTTAATCATTTAAATTTAAATTTAAATTAACTGAGTGAGATTAACTCACCTTTGCTTTTATTTGCAATCCATTTCCATTCCAGCTTGTTCCTCGATTTTAGACCTTGTATAAATATTTACGGTTTATTAGTATTCGAAATAAATCGAACAATCAATTTCCATTAATATTCATTTTAAACTTTAAATAATTGGGTTAATAAAATTCCAATTTTACTTTACTGTTAAATCCCTGGTAACAAGTTAAATGAATAGTTTTTACCATTAGATTAAAATGTTTAAAATAATCTAATCAACTAATGATTTAATTCAACTAATACTTTGATAAAATATTTTAGTGACTCAATTCATTAAATAGCTTAATCATCAACCTAATTACCATAATACATTTCTAGATGTATTTATATTTATAATTTCTTTCCTGTAAATCAAATAGTAATTATGTTTACCGTACAAACAAATGTACTTATTTATCTTATGAATTGGAAAATAGCAAAATGTTGTCATACTGTTAAATAATAATAAAAATACCTTTATCTATATATATATATATATATATATAAATACAGACTTTATATATATATAAAAACCCTACTGTAATATGTAGTTTTACCCAGAAATTCATTTCTAAATCTTACTATAAAAATTACTGTTTATCTACACTATACATACATATATACATTTAAATTAAATTTTATTGAAAATTGAAAACAAAAGTCACAAATCTTACAACGAAGGTGAACCACATCTCTCGAACGCGGCTCCACCTATGATCGAACTCGAGCTAACCTCGATATCACCAGCACGTGCGTGGCGACTTCCCTCAACCTCCAAATCGAGATCGATCAGTGCGGCCATAACCCAAAGCCCTAATTTCGACCAACCCAAAATTGCACAGCGTCAAGTTCTTTACTCGCTCCGCTTGCGCGCGCACGTACACGTCCCATCGCCCACGGTACGCCGCTTAACCCAGCGACAAACCCTCCCTCGCATGGCAAGTTGCGACATCTCGAAGCCGCATACCCCTCCCTTCCACCATTCAAACCACTCGATTCTTGATACGTTCGTATGCGATGCGAGGAGTTCGATTTAAGGGAGGCCATTTTTTTTCGATCTGGGTTTCATTTTTTTTATTTGATTTGATTCGGCCATTCAAAGAAGAAGGGGGCCGCGATGTATATAGATGGAAGGTGACTTCACAGAGAAGGGTAACGATAAAGACAAGCTAGGTCTGCTTATAGGGTGGCTAAATGATTTGAAATTTTATATTTTTATATCCAAATATCCCGTGGTCCAAAATTCTAAACCCCAAACTCCAATTTATATGCAATGACCGGCTTTCCTAGCGTTATATCGCTAATCTGAACACGATGGAACAGGTTTCGAGGTCTAGCTCGACCGTATGGGAAAGATAGCTTTTTGGATCCAGTTATTTAATATTAGATTTCGATATAAATTCAACGCGTTTACCTATCGTACGCTCACACAACAATTCCAGATGCTACGAAAATTGAAATCCGCTAATAATAAAATATTACGAATGCAATGAAACTGGTTTCGTCGAATTCCGAGACTGTGCCTCAGAAGGCTATTTTTAAATTCAATTTAAACAATAAAATTTTAAAACTGAGCAACCCACGGTTAATTTCAATTTTACAACTTCTATTATCTTCAGTGTTATCAATATAAATTTTACAAACCTTCAAACTATTTTTAACCGGATTAAAACTTCAGTTTCAATATTTTACCCAATTTCAAATTATTTAATTCAATAATTTAATTATCAAATAAATTGTGATATTTGAATTCAAGTTAAAATTAACTATTAAATATTTAAAATCAATTAAATATTCCATTTTCAAATATTCAAAAATTCCGGGTCGTCACATTCCTCCCCTCTTAAAAGAATTTCGTCCCCGAAATTACTAGTTAGGAACAATGATCCAATACCCGTTTACTTTTCCCAAAAACCAACAATCCCACATCCTACCAACTATCCTTTATAAAATACCCATTACGATTCTTACTAACTTCCCAAATTCTCTCACAATTTTCAATTTAAAACCAAATTTTAAAATTTCAAAATTTCTCAAAAATTTTCTAACTGTAACTACCCAGGATTTTGAACAATTTAAATTGAAAATATTTAATTGATTTTAAATATTTGAATGATGGTTTATCTTGAAATTTCAATATAACTTTGAAATTTGTGATTAAATTATAAAATTTAATCTATTGACAGTTGAATTTAAAAATAGCCTTCCGAGGCACAGTCTCGGAATTCGACGAAACCAGTTCCATTGGGTCCGTAATAGTTTGTCATTACCGGATTTCAAATTTCGTATTTTTCGGAGTTGATATGTGAACACGCGGTGAGAAAACGCATTGAAATTTAAACGAATTCAATTTAAATTTAAAATTTTAAAATTTGTCAACTCAAAAGCCACCCTATGCGGTTTAAGCAGACCTACCCTCTAAAGCATTGTCTCCCCCGTACCCTACCTCCTCTCCCATTTTTGTGTACGCAGTAAGAAAAAAAAATGAATAAAAATCAAACGAGATAAAAATAATGGCCGCAGCCCTTTATAAAAATCAATCTCCTCTGTGTTCCTTCAATTCAAAGTCGCAAGCATCTTTCTCCCTCTTGTACAAATTAATAGCCGAAGCCTGTAAGAAAAATCAATTCAGTTTCGTTCCCAAAATTCAAAACGAACGAAAACGTCGTTCCTTTCCCTTCTTTCTCAAAACAAGCCGAGCCACCTTCTTCAAATCAAAATTCAAACGGGAAAAAAGTAAAATAAAATGAAATCATGGACGGACCCTTTCTTCCATCTTTCACTCGATCGAATCGAGCGGCGGCTTGGCGCACTGCCTCGCACACGCAGGGGGGTCGCGCGTGTGAGTGGGCACCATCGCGATCGATTCGCGATTCCTCAAGGCGGCGGCGGCGCTGAGGTTTGGGCGAACCCGAGGGAGGCGCGGCTTCGATCAGGTTGGAGGGTGGAGCGCGAGGTAGCGACGCTCGTTCGGCAGCGTCGAGTTTCATTTTTAGGGTTTTGGGAAGCTCGGTAGCTCGCAATGGTGGGTTTGGCATCGCGTTCGATCGGTGCAAGGCTGGGGTCGGCAGATCGTTCGTGACAAGGTATAAAATTTACCTTAAATTTTATTTTTAAATAAAAGTTAAATTAGTTAAAAAGTGAGAAGTAAATTTACTGCAGATAGGTTTTTGGAGTTTTATTTATATAGGAAAAAAATAAACAGTTGGGTTGAAACTGTAAAGAAAAAAAATATACAGTAAGAAAAAATATGGGATTATGAGATTTACAAAAATTGTTTCCAGTAAATTTAAATTTGAAAATAAAAAGTACAGAAAAACAGTGAGGAAGATAAAAATGTAAATATAGATACACATACATATTTCTAATTTAAATGGTTGATAGGTTCGATAAGCTTATTTAGTTTGTTTAGTTAAAAATAATTTATTTGTGGAAATTTAGTTTAAAATTAAAAAGAAGTTAGTTTGAAATTAAATTTTTAGTTAAATAAATTTATTTAAGTAAATTTAGTTGAAATTTAATTTGAATTGTAAAGACAGTTTAAAATTTAATTTTATGTTTAAGTGAATGAAGGAATTTTATTAAAAAGAAGTTATTTTAAAGTTTAGTTAAACAAATTTATTTAAAAGAAATTGATTTAAAGATATTGATTTAGAGTAAAATAATTAAGTAAAATAAATTTATTAAAGGAGAATTTGGTTTAAAACGAAACTATCAGAATTAAACAATTAAAAACGGAAATTGGTTATTTAATTGGTTCGAATATTTATTAATTTGTATAATATTTATACAAGGTCTATAAATCAAGGAAATCTAGTCAAGATGGAAATGGATTGCAAATAAAAGCTAAGGTGAGAACTTCTCACTCAAAAGGGTATTTAAATTTTAAATAGTTATATTTAAAATTTGCTGATTGATTGATTGCTGTTTGATTGTGATAGTAGATATAGTAGGATATACTATATATAGCAATATATATATATATATATATTGGCATATGTATATATTGCGGTTGATTGATTTCCCGCCTTGTATAGCGGATGAGACCCTATTGCGCCGTTAGTAAGCGGATAATATTTTATAAAATCCCATATACCGCGATATTCCACCTCGAAGTGGAATTGGTATTGTGCTAACATCTTTGGATGCAGGGAAACAGGTTGGAGGGATTCAACTGGATTCCTCACAAATATTTATTTGATTATAGATATTGTGTGAATTGTGATTATCATATTGATATATGATATTTGTTGTTGTGATTGGCTATTGGATGCTGTTGCATCATCAGATTCATTTTTAAAGTTAAAAATAACGATTTTTATTTTTAAAAAGGATTTTTTTTTAAATTGATTTTTCAAGCATATGTTTTTATTTAAATTTTGAATTGATTCATTTTAGATAAATTTAAAATTTCAATTTTTAAAGTTATAGAATTCAGGATTTTTGGAAAATATAACCAAAATGTTATTTTTGAGATAAGTAGTTAATAAATTTATGAAATGGCTTAAATTGAGATTTTTGAATTATTATTATAAACGGTTTATATAAAAGATTTTTTTTTGATATTTAAGAATTTAAAATATTGGAATTATAAAACGAGTGTTATAAGTATTATAAAATGAATAGATGTTGTAAAATAAAGGATTTATAAGTAATTAACTTATAAACTGGATTTTGGCATTTAAATAGGATATTAATAGAAATTTTTAATAAAGGAGATTTTATAAGTTGAAGTTGTCCTAAAATATAAACAGAATCTTATAAGTAACAAGATTTATAATTTGTGAAGTTTTAAAAAGAACGACTTCGTAAATAAATGATATTATAAGTGTTTAGCTTATAATATAGACTTTTGGTATAAAATTAAGTTATATAAATTGAATTGGATTGATAAAGGAAAATTATAAATCGAAGTTATAAAATAGGAATGGAATTTATAGACATTGTTTATAAATTCGAAAATAAATTGAATTTGATAAATTTAATATTGGAATTTATTAAAGAAAATATATTCACGATTCTGAACAGTAAATATATTATTAAAGAAAATGGATATATTTTGGGAAAGGAATGTTTTAAATGGAATTTAAAATGATTTAAAGGTGTTTTAAAATGCATTAAGTATCGAATACATAGATTTCAACATTCATTGTTGAAATAGGTGTTTTCGAGAAATAGAGGGAAATGAAAACATAGATTTCAACATTTATTGTTGAAATAGACGTTTTCGAGAAATAAGGAAATAATGGACTATAACACTGTTGTTATAGTAAATGATTTCCGAAAGGAAATATTTTTGTATAGTATTGGGATTTATATATCTATTTAATTTCAAATCCCTATACTAGTGATTTTGGGTTGTCGTAACGATGTTTTACGCAACATTCGTTTTGACCCAAATAAAAGTGAATAAAAGAACGTTTCCTTAAAGAATGAAATATATACTTAACTATGGTTTAAGTATATTGAATATTTTCAAATTGTTGAAAATAAATAAGATTTGTGAAATACTTATTATTAGAATAAGTATGGAAATGCTTTTCCAATATGAAATGAAACGTTTTTGAGAATTTATCTTTTTAAAAGATAAATTGAAAATGAATATTAGAAATCGATTTGAGATCGTATATTCATAAATATTTTGAAATATAAATTCACTATGAAATTTATAAATGGAAAGGGAAGATTTGTCTCAAAATAAACGTTGTTTATTCAAAGTGTGGAAAATTATATATCTTGTAAAGATATTTTTGTAGAAATAAATAATTTGGAAAATTATTTGGAATCTGATGATGTTGCTCATCTCTATTGATAGTTAAATAACCGACTATCAATATTTACCCTTGAATGAGTATTTGTTGTGATTGCTTGAATTGAATGCCACACTTATTTTAAAATAAGCGCTCACTATTCGGGTTAACCGGGAAAGGACCATGGGGTCGTATAACCCATTCCGAATAGTGATACGTCGTTATGAATTGCATTTGAAGACCGGTGTTGAAGACCGGATAATTGTGAAAACGGAAGGATTACCGTCGAGTTACTCTGCATTGGCTGATCTCCGATATAGAGGTTTTATCACCCTTAGTGACGGGATGTCCGGACGTGATTAATGAATATCCGGATTGCAAGGACTTCTTTGTAAGTGCCTTCGGTTCTGTTCGAGCCCGGAACGGACTTGTATGGATTGTATGTCTGACATTACAAGTTGAGATATAAAGATGATTTCTTTCAAATATATTTCTGTTGGTGGCGGAGAATTTATTCTCTTAGCTTAACACCCTTCTCTGAGACGTACGAGCTCAGAGGTTATATAGTTGAAGGTTATTAGTGATATACTCCCAATTTGGTAGTGTAGCATGCTGAGTGATGCTGTGAAATGATCATTGTGTTGATCATTTGTGATAGGATCATTTGTTTGATCGTTTATCTTGATGATCATTGCTTTGATCATTTGTTGACCTAAAGCACAGCTTTTGTAAAGTGTGGCTTTGTGGACGAGACTTCATCGAGCCTCACACCCCGGAAATGGTCAAAACAGGAAAGATGCGGCAAGGTTATTAGGGGTTAGCGCCCCTTTAGTGTATGTCATCCTTCTGGATAGAGGTGGTATCATGGTATGGAGCCCAGATACTTAACCTATGTGGTTACTGCAAATTTATTACTTTGTGGTTGTTGGAAATCGGGGATCCTCGGATATAGATCGGTTACGATCGGGGAAGGACATATTCGTGTCAGTTGTTACCCAGTTAGGGGTAACCCGGCCTTGTGTTGGCAGAGATCCGGTTAGGTTCTCGGGACGTCATTCCAGAGGCGTTTCCATGTGGCAATGGGAAGTTCCTTGGCCTGACCATTTGTTGGAAATCCATTCTTCAATACGCGCCTTATACGGTTTTAGTTGTAGAACCTGCCATCTAATATGGTAGATATAGCGGGCATAATATAATGGTACCTATGCTGGCTAAGATTTATATTCTACTTTCGAAAATGTTTTCTACACTATGCACTAATAATAATATCAAAAATGATTTGATTTTGCGTAGTAAGCATCTTTGACTAACATAAGAAGAAATCTCCTCCAAGTCTGCGTTTGCATTGTGTGTGTGGCGGGAGACCTTATGGTAGTTTCATTTTCAAAAAAACATTGCGAATTTTCTTTTAAAATTTCTCCTATTCTTTGTTTAAAAGATAAATAACTGTTTTTAGTTCTCACACCAGTCTCATGACTGACCTGGAGTTTATTGTTCCCTTCCTAAACTCTGGGTGCCCACCAATTTCTACACGGGCAGTCTAGAGTTAGGTTATCAGGTCATTCTGGATTCAGGTGTTGCTACAGATATCTGGAGGCGAGCTGGATGGCGTAGCATATTATCTATTGTATATAGTATTTCTTTTCCGCTGTTTGTTTGTTGTACACTCTGATAATGAATGTAATGTGATGTAATGTATAGTTCTTTTGTTTTGATGAATATTCATTTATCAATTATATGTTGTTCCGCTGCGATTGTGAGATTCTGATATTGTTCTATTGTTACTTTCTGTTCTGATATTGTTTTCTTTCTTCTTCTCTCTTTTTCTCTCTTTTTCTACCTCTTTCTTCTTCTTCAACCATAACATTTCGGTTTTTCGGCAACGAAAAAACGCAAACATTACATTAACTCTTTAAATTTTCGAAAAATTTCGTCAGCGTCTCTTTTGCGTGGCTAGCTCGGTACAACTACAAAATGGCTCTACGGCCTCCCAAAACCAAAAAAGAAAACAAAAAGCCAAGTGGCTAGATCAAAAACCCAATCAAATTTCATATAGAAATTTAAACACATACCTTTTCAGTCATAATTCAAATTTATCTTCTAAAACCAAAACCAATTTTTTTTCTTCCTGCTTGTAAATACCTGCGTATTCTACTTAGCAATAATATCCAATCACAACATTCAAAATCATTTATTTGACTCCTTTTCAAAATGTTAATATTCATTCCATTTAAGCCCGTACGATGCACATACATCATCCGTACGCAATATTGAATTCGATCGCTTACTCGATCACACAATTTCACTTCCGAACTAGTATCGTCCACCCAACTTCCTAGTGCGGACTCAGATTTGGTCTCTTGATCAGAAACCGTCATTCTCCTTGCACAGACATAACTATGATAGAGAATTTTCAGAACCAATCAAAATCCATATCCAGGGTTCGCCGTCGAAAATCGAGGTAAAAATCCTAACTCGGATCGATATAACTATCTCGAAATTCTGTGCCCGAATCTGGATCAAATAGCTATGCGAATAAAATAATATACGTACATCCTACGTATTTGCCCCAATTAATTATCAACTATATCAATTTCCTTTTTATTCACATTTATTTTGATTGTTATTCACTTATTCTCACTTTCCCTTGTCACAACTTCCAGTTTTAATCCTTTTGTGTTCCAATTCCAAATCAATTCAATTTGCGAATTAATTTCAAACCTCACTACTTTTATTCTCATCTTTTATCCAAATTTCATTTTCAATTTTACTTGAATTTCATTCACCTTCCAATTCAAAATATTGAGTGCAATTCATCTCATTTCAAACAATATTTGATTAATCATTCCTTAAATTAATTTCACTTATTAATTCGTTTTTATATCTCAAATAGAAGTTTGTTTGCAAACTTTTTCTATCTTTAGTTTCTTTGAACAATATCTTTAGTTTATCTTACTATACTTATACAATTTAAATTAGATTTCAATATTCAGTTCCAATTCTATTTGCTTACAAATTTTACTTCATTTGTTGTTAGTGAAAATTTTCAAAAGATTCAAAATTTTTCTAACTCCCAAAATTTTCGAATTTTTTTGGCAGAGTCTCCTTTGTACGAAGGAGCTTTTGCAATTTGACAAGAGATATAAATATATATACATCGACCCACACGATCGAAAAACAGAAAAACAGTTCATATTTCCTATTTGTATTGCATAGGCGTACCTTATTTAGCATTTTAAGCATACGGCTTATTTATTTTAGATGTTAGCGCGGGCAAACTAATCAACGACTTCCAAAAACCTGTACTTATTCAATTTAAACAGGTAAGTGACAAATGTACAAAGTTTATTAACATTTCACTTAATTTCAATAGCTAAACACATGTATAACATAAGCAATATACTCGAAAAATATTTCATAAGCAATTTATATGGTTCCAACACCTATTTCAATTGTATATTTCCATAATTTTCATTGGAAACCATTTTATTTAGGCCCGACCACTTTCCTTGCTTGCATATTAATAATCATTTCCTAAGTAATTGAATTCAAACTTTTATTTAGTGGACTTAATTTTCATCCGAAGCCAAGCTTCCATAAATTCAAACGTAAATTAATTTACTTCAAATCGTTTCAATTTCATAACTTAAGTTCATTTCCATTTTATTTGGTTCTCATCAAATTCCAAAATACCCAACAAATTTACTCAGGCTTATACTTTTCTTGCAGACTTCTATAAGTCATACACTTATTACTTTTTCGCACTCCCATTCAAGTTATTTCAACTTTAAAACTCAAGTTATATATATTTTATAAGCACTTTCCAATTTAAACCCTTAATTTGATTTTCAAAATTTCAAACAAATCTCATTTAGTTAGTCATTTCTTTAAACTTCAAACTTCCATACTTAATTCATTCTGAATTTATTCCTATCAATAACAAGGAAAGTTTTAAATTTATGTCTACTTGGATTTTATCCACCAATTCAATTCATCATTGTTATAATCCAATTCTATTTTATTCGACTACACTTCCAATTATATTCAATTCACCGACAATCCAAGCTGAATTCATTTACACTTCATTGTTTACATTCAATTTATTTTTCCAAACAAGCTCATATTTATTTTAATTGATTCAAAAGCCAATTTTATTAGCGTCTGTTAACCCATATAATCTATATAATCTCGTTTACGTCAAACGAAAATTATTTTTATGCAAATTCAGTGATATTTACTCAAAAGAATATCCATTTCTGTTTATAACTATTTTAAATTAATACCAATTCAATCTATACTTAATTTGATTTCATTTTAATCGATTCCGTTCAATTTATTTTGCATTCTATATTCTCATTCATTTTATTTGAATCCATTTATTTACCTTGGAACATTTCATATTGGTTACATAAAATACTCATTTCATAATTTACTTGCAAACTAAACATTTGCCACATTAAATTGGTATTTGACTTTCATTTAACCAAT
This sequence comes from Allium cepa, assembly GCA_030765085.1. Lineage (NCBI taxonomy): Eukaryota > Viridiplantae > Streptophyta > Magnoliopsida > Asparagales > Amaryllidaceae > Allium > Allium cepa. The sequence continues at coordinate 395,561,862 of CM060943.1, read as the reverse complement.
TCAAGTTCCATCTCCATATTTCATTACCAATTAATTATTAATTTATTTATTCAAGGTTTATTCCCAATATTTTATTTTTATCGCAAAACCACTTTAACTATTTTGCTAGAGGTTAATTCATTTTATAATTTAAGTTTTGAATTTTCTATTCACTTCCCAATATTCAATTCAATTTTATTTTGGCTTATTTACTTCACTTCCAAATTTTATAAGTTACAAACTTATTTATCTCCATACTTTTATCTATTTATAATCAATCCCATTCACGTTTTGCTTTTAATCCTGGATTATACATTTTATTTAGCCAATATATTTTTATTATCCCATAAACATTTTACATAAGATTCCAGAGCTTAAAAACTTTACCAGATTTCAAAATCACCTTTGAAATCAACTACATCCAAAATCCTTCGTGTAACATCCCGCCTTTTCGCACGATTTAAACAGACACACGTGCCAATTCAAACCATACGGAAGGGCGGATTGTTATGGGGTAAATAAGAAAACAGAGAAGAAATAAAACAAAATAGAATCTCACAGCGGAAGGATAAAATATAATAATAAAATATACAGTTTATAAAACTGTTTAAAAAAACATTTGATTCTTCTTTATACAATTAAATATCAGAGTTCACATACCAATAATATCAATGCAGCGGAATACAGTGTGAGTGTAGTGCAATACTATAAATAATAATAATACAAATCTTCGTCTTCGTCCTCCAGAGCTAAATCTTCAAATCCTGAAACGCTTGGACTGACCCGAGCGGATTTGAAAAGACAAAAACACTCTAGTCAGAACTAAAAGATCTTATGTAAGTTAAATTTACAGAAATAAATATGAGTGCAGTAACTCAAGAGATGCTCGGGATTTACATCTCCTAAGGATCCATTAAACTATTTACTATATAGTATATTGCGCTATTATAATAGTGTCTAATTATAAAATAAACTTACTTTTAAATAGCGTTAAGGGGTTACCCATATAGCCCTTAACACAGAATATATTCCCATAGTCTATACAGTACCGTAATCTCCCCCGTACTGGGCGTCGTTAGAGGGCACTCCATAGGTATGGTACAAAACAAAATCGTATAAGGCGTGCTAGGGTAGGCGACACGACACAACTAGGCAATGCCAGGGTAGATATACCAATTGCTATCCGAGCTGATGGTAACGCATAGCCGCAGCTACCGCCCACCTCGAACTAACACCCCCAAATCAAAGAAATCAACAGTGGCCACCGAATCAATCCAAAGTCAGAGTATAGTATCGAAGGAGTGCGTTCGATCAGAGGAATGACCTCATTGGCCCGAGAATCGCTCCTGTTTTAGCCACCTTATGCCAACTCACGGGAGTTGGGTCCACGTATTTACCTTACAGGAAACGTCGCCACCAACCTACTTCATTTTGGAATCTCCACCGCGTACACGGTTGTTAAAGTGGTTTTCGGAGTTAGCAGAGAGTATGACAACTTCCGATCCCGGTTTCTTCAACAACCAAACGTTATTATAACACCGCGGTCTTTAAGTAGTTTATACTTTAAAACCAGAATAAAAATTTCCATTTCAAAACTATATAAATACGATACCCTTTTCATTTCAAAACGAACTCATTTTGGAATTATTTTATAAAACCCTAAATCAAAATATCATTTTTATTCAAATATATTTCTTTTCCAAAATCATGCCACTTTTAAAATTTATAATACCTCGAAACCAAATATTTGAATTTTAACTTTCAACATAATACTTCGAAATCCATAGATTAAAACCATAACTTCTAAAACTTGAATGGTTTGGATATTCAACGGTATATAGAATAAATGGTTTAACTTTAAGGTCACTTTGTAAAGAAAATATTTCCATGGCTTTACAAATATATCTCTTTATTTAAAGTCTAAACCAAAATTTAAATATCACTTTCAAGTTCCAAAACCACTTCAATTTCTATATATATATATATATATATATCCATTTGGAGCATAAATATTTCAAAACTAAAGTTGGAATTTATTCTTTCAACAAATTAAAAGTTCTATTATTTAGTCTTGAATATTCACATAAAATCCATAAATAAAACTCCAATTTCTAGCAATTAAATATTTTCTTCAATTTAATTTATACTAGAATATTCATTTCAAATTTATCTTGGGAAAAATCCAGTTATAAATATCATATCTTAAAATTTCCAAACTTAAACATTTAATCATAAGATATAAATTATCAAACTCCATTTTATCAAATTTTCATTTTTATTTAAGAGATTTATACACAGTTTTAAAATTCACAATTTCTAACTTCATATTTATATATGTATAGAAGAAAAATATCAAAATTAAAATTATTATAAACCGTATTCCATCCAAACCATAGAAATCACTTTAAAATATTTTATATATAGACCACGGTGCCTGTATATAATTTTCTATCCTATGGTCAAGTGATACGGTATTTATCATTTCAATCCGCAAACTAAAAATAAAATTTTGCGGTTGTATATCATTTCAAACCACAATCCCGAATGAAACGAAAAATGCATGATAAATTGCAGTTTAATGATATACAATAAAACATCCATTCATCAAAATCATCCATCATCCAAATCACAAACACCATCCAATAATAAATTAATATCAATATATATCTGATATTATATAACAGGTAATAACTGGCAGTTATATTTAAAATAAAATTTAACAACTATTAAACTAACAGTTTATATTCAGTAATAAATTTTATAATTGTTTACTAGCAGTTCCTATGCAAATAAATAAATTCTAACTGTCAATTAATATGCAATAAATAAAATAAATTAATAGTTAAATTAAATAACGCGTTTTAGCAAATATGATGAACAAAACATGCCAAACAGTTATAAATCAATTTCTACTCATATCTAAAATAATTTTAACAAACATAAAAACTTTTAGAAGTTGTGAGTGGGTTAAAACACTCACCTTTGGGATTTAAATCGAATTTAAATTCGATTTAAACCCAAAAATCCGACGGTCTCCAAATCTGTCCAAACTAGGGTCATCAGATCCGAAATTTAATTACGATCCTAACGGAAAAAATCTCGTGTGAATCGGAGTACGTATGCAGAAGTTATCATCGTTAACGATTTTGAAATCTAAATTTAAATTAAACAAAGAAGATACCATTTCCCAATTGCCACGTCACCCCCCAAATTTCTCTCTTCCTCACAGAAACGCGACTACAGTTACCACTCACGAACCCAAATACACGGCCGTTGACCATGCAGTTGACCACGAACTGCTCCATCTATGCGCCGCCGAAACCAAGGTCGCCTCCACCATCGAGAGCCCCATCGCCGGCCGCACCTTCCATACTCGTCGCGTCCCTCCAGGTGGTTGCGCCGCCGCCACTTCCTTAAACCCTAATCGCGATTTGAGCCAAATCCAACCGTTGATTTGGCAAACGAACCCGACGTGCCTTGGTGCTCTCCACGATACCCAGAAGGGGTTTCTCGATCAGACTCCGTTTGATTCCGGCATGATGAACGGCCGAGAATGATTTGAATTTTTCTGGACAAACGATAGCTCCAATCGAAAAACGGATATCACCACTGAATTACGCTCATCGAGAGCATTGACATATATTTTTTGTAACGACCCAGAATTTTTAGAAATTAAAATATGAATATTTAATTAATTTTAAATATTAATAAGTGAATTTTTAAGTCAAATAAATTTTTATTTGAATTATTGGATTTAATTGGATATTTAAATCGATAATTTAATATGTTAAATTATGGAAATAATTGAAAATCGGGTTAAATATGATTGAAAATGATTTGTAAAATTTTATTTTATCATATGGGAGTTAGAACGATATTTTAGAACTTTTAAAATCGAATTAAAAGTTAATTTGTGAAAATTGAATATTTTAATATTAAATCGACTAGTGAAAATCCAGTTATAAATATCATATCTTAAAATTTCCAAACTTAAACATTTAATCATAAGATATAAATTATCAAACTCCATTTTCTCAAATTTTCATTTTTATTTAAGAGATTTATACACAGTTTTAAAATTCACAATTTCTAACTTCATATGTATATATGTATAGAAGAAAAATATCAAAATTAAAATTATTATAAACCGTATTCCATCCAAACCATAGAAATCACTTTAAAATATTTTATATATAGACCACGGTGCCTGTATATAATTTTCTATCCTATGGTCAAGTGATACGGATATTTATCATTTCAATCCGCAAATTAAAAATAAAATTTTGCGGTTGTATATCATTTCAAACCACAATCTCGAATGAAACGAAAAATGCATGATAACTTGCAGTTTAATGATATACAATAAAACATCCATTCATCAAAATCATCCATCATCCAAATCACAAACACCATCCAATAATAAATCAATATCAATATATATCTGATATTATATAACAGGTAATAACTGGCAGTTATATTTAAAATAAAATTTAACAACTATTAAACTAACAGTTTATATTCAGTAATAAATTTTATAACTGTTTACTAGCAGTTCCTATGCAAATAAATAAATTCTAACTGTCAATTAATATGCAATAAATAAAATAAATTAATAGTTAAATTAAATAACGCGATTTAGCAAATATGATGAACAAAACATGCCAAACAGTTATAAATCAATTTCTACTCATATCTAAAATAAATTTAACAAACATAAAAACTTTTAGTACTTGTGAGTGGGTTAAAACACTCACCTTTGGGATTTAAATCGAATTTAAATTCGATTTAAATCCAAAAATCCGACGGTCTCCAAATCTGTCCAAACAAGGGTCATCAGATCCGGAATTTAATTACGATCCTAACGGAAAAAATCTCGTGTGAATCGGAGTACGTATGCAGAAGTTATCGTAGTTAAAGATTTTGAAATATAAATTTAAATTAAACAAAGAAGATACCATTTCCCAATTGCCACGTCACCCCTCCAAATTTCTCTCTTCCTCACAGAAACGCGACTACAGGTACCACTCACGAACCCAAATACATAGCCGTTGACCATGCAGTTGACCACGAACTGCTCCATCTATGCGCCGCCGCAACCAAGGTCGCCTCCACCATCGAGGGCCCCATCGCCGGCCGCACCTTCCATACTCGTCGCGTCCCTCCAGGTGGTTGCGCCGCCGCCACTTCCTTAAACCCTAATCGCGATTTGAGCCAAATCCAACCGTTGATTTGGCAAACGAACCCGACGTGCCTTGGTGCTCTCCACGATACCCAGAAGGGGTTTCTCGATCAGACTCCGTTTGATTCCGGCATGATGAACGGCCGAGAATGATTTGAATTTTTCTGGACAAACGATAGCTCCAATCGAAAAACGGATATCACCACTGAATTACGCTCATCGAGAGCATTGACATATATTTTTTTTGAAATTTTTAGGAGGACATTGAATTTTCATTTGAATTTTGAATTGAAGTAGATCAAGGTTTTGCAACCATTGAGGGGAGAAAGAGATGAAGAAAATGAACGTACAGACAAATGATAGAAGATGGAGGCGAGGGTTTATCACAGCTTATATATAGACAAATCGTAGTAGGCTTGGTGGTCACGAATTACGAACGTGCTAAGCGGTAGTTGGCCCAAAAAGCCCGTTCTGACCCCGGAACGAAATTTATTAAACCCATATATCCAAATAGGTATTTTAAAATATTCTGAACGCGATGCAAAATGTTTCACGTCCAAATTCGATTGTATGAAGAAGTTATGCTGAAAACAAAATTTCCAAATTGATTTTTAATTAAATCGATTTCAAGGCGTTTCGTGTCCGTACGATCAAACGACAGGTTCGATCGATACGAAATTTGAAACCCTATAATAATTCACCGATACGGATTCGATGAAACTGGTTTCGTCGAAATCCTAGTCCATGGCCAAAATGGCTATTTTACATAAATTAAATAAATTAATAATTAAATAAATTAATTCGTTATTTGAATTTCAAATTCTACAATTCATAAATTTGTCACCTTGTATTACCAAATAAATTAAAAATCATTTAAACCAAATTCTAATACAAAGGTAAAGTAAATAAATTCACAATTTATAGTATTTAACATTAAATTCAATAATCCAGCTATTTAATAATCATTCCTTTAAACCTGATTTAAATTCTCCTATTTATCTATTTAACCCTTTCTAGAATCATAGCTAATATTTGTCTTTCCTTCCTTACCCAAATGTTCTTATTCCATCAAATTTTATTTACTGAAGGTTGCACTTAACCCAATTTATACGTCTTGCCCCTTTTCTCTTTAAATCCATAAATCTTCATGTAGTATACAGATTTATCATAAATTTTATCTATTTTTCCTTTTTAGGCAATGTTCTATATATTAGATATCATTTAAATGCAATAAATCATACTATCGTAGTTATATCCAATTAAATAAATAAATGCTTGATTCCCATCTTTACTCATTTGATTGCAATTAACCTTTTTACCATAAATTAAATTCCAATATATCAAATAAACTTTATTTCCATTCCTTTTACTCACAAATCATCGTATTATAAAGATATTTATGTTATTCCTCATTTATTATCTTAATTTTTTAAGGCAACATTAAATTAATATCTATTGCAATGATTTCAAATTTAACTGAAGGAACTAAGTACATAACTCAAAATAGTTGTGGTAAAACTCTTAATCCCGCATTTATAAGTATATTATTTCCCCTCAAGTGTTATAGATATTACAGAGTATTGGTTTTCATTTAATCATTATTTATTATATATTACTTAAATGAATTCACTATTCAAGTCCGTTAAATTTTATTACCAACATCCATCTACCTTTTCCAATAGATTTTGAATTCCATTCAATTTATAACAAATCATAATTTCCAATCACTCTTTATTATAAACCCAAATCTGCAATTCATGACCTTATATTAATGTCATCAAATTTTTATTTATTATTATAACTTTACGTTAAATTACTATTCAATGTATATTTATTCATCAATCAAATCCGATATTTACTTTCTATCCTTCTATTTGATAAAAAATCCAGTATACCTTTACATACATTCATTTATGGGTATTGCATTGAAATTAAATTTATTAGCCAATACCACATTTATTATCATTTATTACAATTGGATTCCTAATTTTATTCAATACCCTGAATAAATAACATAAATATCAATCATGTTCTTACTTTTGTTTCTCTCATATTAAAAATCAACTTAAAGCATTTAACTTATTTTATAGGGTCGATATTTTATTCAAGTCATAAATTATTAACCTGCATAAATATGATACCTTAATTTATTTAAATTTCCATTTACAACTTTTATTGCACTAAATCAAATTTATGCTTTCTTAAATTTCTCTTATTAGATCTTATATCCAGGTAAGAATCATTTTCCTACTTACTTCATTTGAATATTATACAAATTTCTATATAAATAATTTCTTTTAGCCTATACTTCAATATTTGTTTATAAAGTGAAAATTTTCCACTAAATTAAATTACACAGCTCATAAATCCAACCTAGCTAAATCCACGAATTATACGGGTCGTTACACTCTCCCCCACTCAAAACTTTTCGTCCCCGAAACGGAAAAAGAAGGGAGAAGAAAGAATTAAATAACAATACATCTTATTCAAAATATTAAATTTATAAACAATAATTTACTAAATTTATTACCTTAAATAAAATATAGCCGTTTTATAATCATTATATCTTTTTATACTTAGATAAATAAAGTTTGGAAAGCATTTTCAAATAATCTCTAATTGGTTTCAATTTCTAACAACAAATCAATCCAACAACCATCCAATTCAACAAATAGCATATAAAACAACCATATAATCAAACAAACAAATAGTTGTTTGGGTTCAAACTTGAAATGGTATGGAATGAAAAATAGCTTATTTATTCATCCTACAACTTGAAATTTCCTTACCCAGCTAACCATAAAGTAAACAATATCGATTTAAACCAACAAATCAATTTAACCTATATAAATTCATTACATACTTTAGTTGTTTGATTTCCTTTCTTTTAAACAAACCGCATAAATTTTCCTTTTTATAATTTACATTTATTTCTAACAAACTTCTAATTTTAATTCTCATTCAATGGTTGTTTCCTTATTTCTACTTATTACTTACCATTATTCCCCTTTTATTTATTCAGGTTATTCAAGTTTCTTTTATTTGTATTACATTTAATGCACTTCTCAATTTCAATCATTTATTCTATGCTTACAATTCTATTATATTTAATTATAGTAACCCTTTTTAATTTACCTTAAATTCTTAACCTTATAACCTCCATTCTTATAAATAAAGGATTTTATTAATTTATTACTTAGGGTTTGCAGCCATTTATTTATATTACCTACTTTCCATTTTATTCAACTAGTAGCATTTAAATCATACTAAATTTTATAGCCATACACATCAATCCTTATTTATTAAAGAATTTCGTTTTATTTACTTAAGTTTAAAATCACCTATTTATAATACTTACCTTTAATTATAGTAAAATTTGAATTATAACTTAAGTTTTATACCATTAAATTCTTATTCACAATAGCAATTCATTGAATACTTCATCATTTCCAAATTCCTACTTGTATAATATTCTATTCCAATCTCTTATTTAACATTTCAACTTTTCATATTGGTAAGTTATATATGTTAAAGAAAATGCAAAAGAACTTATACAAGTTTTATCTCATCTTTTAATTCAATTTAATGTTCAACAATATTACTTTTTGTCTCATATGTTCAAAATTTCAAATTTCCCTTTATAACTTTGCATTAATTCTCTTACCTAAATTAGAGGTTTCAATTCATTAATTACTTACCTTTTATTTCACTAAAATAAATTAAACAATTAATTAATGGAAATTTAAGAATTAAATACCGGGTCAAATTTTAATAGATAAATATATTCTTATAACTTATATACCTCTAATTATATTTAAAACAATTAAAAATTTAGAAAATTTCAAAATAAATCTGTAGTAGAATTCACTACAAGAGCCTTTCCCCTTCGAAACCCGAAAATGAAAGTCGATGATGCGGCCGCCATCACCGAAATTATTTTCCAGCGACAGAGAGGAAAGTACAAAATTTATTTTCTCCAAAATCTTTTTTAAAACAATTCTTCCGAATTATACTAAATATTTATATAAGAAAATACTTATAAACCAAGTCATTATATTTCATAAATCCTTTGAAAGCAGATTTTCAAAAATCCCGGACTTAAGTTCTAAAATTTCCAATTTGATTTATTATAATTTCAACTTAGCTTCAATTATTATAAATATTTCTATTACCTAACACCCAATCTATAGCAACCAAATATATATATCTTTATAAAATATTTTTATATATAGAAAATATAATAGGCAAAATTATTTCATTCACCTATATTAAAAACAAATATTATGTCGGTCTGTCCTATTAAGTGTTTAGAAATCCCTATTGATGACATAGCGTCCCATGCATCGACCAGAATTCATAAATACAAAACGGAACAGATTAACACAATATCAAAATCTTTTTATAACACTAACAAATACGCTCTCTCATATATATACACTCAGCGACTCCCATAGGGTATTACTACCCTATTAGCAAAGAGTCAAACCCCATAAAGCTAAGGTTTATCGCTAAACCAAAGCTCTGATACCAACTGTAACATCGCGCCTTTTCGCACGATTTAAACAGACACATGTGCCAATTCAAACCATACGGAAGGGCGGATTGTTATGGGGTAAATAAGAAAACAGAGAAGAAATAAAACAAAATAGAATCTCACAGCGGAAGGATAAAATATAATAATAAAATATACAGTTTATAAAACTGTTTAAAAAAACATTTGATTCTTCTTTATACAATTAAATATCAGAGTTCACATACCAATAATATCAATGCAGCGGAATACAGTGTGAGTGTAGTGCAATACTATAAATAATAATAATACAAATCTTCGCCTTCGTCCTCTAGAGCTAAATCTTCAAATCCTGAAACGCTCGGACTGACCCGAGCGAATTTGAAAAGACAAAAACACTCGAGTCAGAACTAAAAGATCTTATGTAAGTTAAATTTACAGAAATAAATATGAGTGCAGTAACTCAAGAGATGCTCGGGATTCACATCTCCTAAGGATCCGTTAAACTATTTACTATATAGTATATTGCGCTATTATAATAGTGTCTAATTATAAAATAAACTTACTTTTAAATAGCGTTAAGGGGTTACCCATATAGCCCTTAACACAGAATATATTCCCATAGTCTATACAGTACCGTAATCTCCCCCGTACTGGGCGTCGTTAGAGGGCACTCCATAGGTATGGTACAAAACAAAATCGTATAAGGCGCGCCAGGGTAGGTGACACGGCACAACTAGGCAATGCCAGGGTAGATATACCAATTGCTATCCGGGCTGATGGTAACGCATAGCCGCAGCTACCGCCCACCTCGAACTAACACCCCCAAATCAAAGAAATCAACAGTGGCCACCGAATCAATCCAAAGTCAGAGTATAGTATCGAAGGAGTGCGTTCGATCAGAGGAATGACCTCATTGGCCCGAGAATCGCTCCTGTTTTAGCCACCTTGTGCCAACTCACGGGAGTTGGGTCCACGTATTTACCTTACAGGAAACGTCGCCACCAACCTACTTCATTTTGGAATCTCCGCTGCGTACATGGTTGTTAAAGTGGTTTTCGGAGTTGGCAGAGAGTATGACAACTTCCGATCCCGGTCTCTTCAACAACCAAACGTTATTATAACTCCGCGGTCTTTAAGTAGTTTATACTTTAAAACCAGAATAAAAATTTCCATTTCAAAACTATATAAATACGATACCCTTTTCATTTCAAAACGAACTCATTTTGGAATTATTTCATAAAACCCTAAATCAAAATATCATTTTTATTCAAATATATTTCTTTTCCAAAATCATGCCACTTTTAAAATTTATAATACCTCGAAACCAAATATTTGAATTTTAACTTTCAACATAATACTTCGAAATCCATAGATTAAAACCATAACTCCTAAAACTTGAATGGTTTGGATATTCAACGGTATATAGAATAAATGGTTTAACTTTAAGGTCACTTTGTAAAGAAAATATTTCCATGGCTTTACAAATATATCTCTTTATTTAAAGTCTAAACCAAAATTTAAATATCACTTTCAAGTTCCAAAACCACTTCAATTTCTATATATATATATATATATATATATATATATATATATCCATTTAGAGCATAAATATTTCAAAACTAAAGTTGGAATTTATTCTTTCAACAAATTAAAAGTTCTATTATTTAGTCTTGAATATTCACATAAAATCCATAAATAAAACTCCAATTTCTAGAAATTAAATATTTTCTTCCAATTAAATATTTTCTTCAATTTAATTTATACTAGAATATTCATTTCAAATTTATCTTGGGAAAAATCCAGTTATAAATATCATATCTTAAAATTTCCAAACTTAAACATTTAATCATAAGATATAAATTATCAAACTCCATTTTATCAAATTTCCATTTTTATTTAAGAGATTTATACACAGTTTTAAAATTCACAATTTCTGACTTCATATTTATATATGTATAGAAGAAAAATATCAAAATTAAAATTATTATAAACCATATTCCATCCAAACCATAGAAATCACTTTAAAATATTTTATATATAGACCACGGTGCCTGTATATAATTTTCTATCCTATGGTCAAGTGATACGGTATTTATCATTTCAATCCGCAAACTAAAAATAAAATTTTGCGGTTGTATATCATTTCAAACCACAATCCCGAATGAAACGAAAAATGCATGATAACTTGCAGTTTAATGATATACAATAAAACATCCATTCATCAAAATCATCCATCATCCAAATCACAAACACCATCCAATAATAAATTAATGTCAATATATATCTGATATTATATAACAGGTAATAACTGGCAGTTATATTTAAAATAAAATTTAACAACTATTAAACTAACAGTTTATATTCAGTAATAAATTTTATAATTGTTTACTAGCAGTTCCTATGCAAATAAATAAATTCTAACTATCAATTAATATGCAATAAATAAAATAAATTAATAGTTAAATTAAATAACGCGTTTTAGCAAATATGATGAACAAAACATGCCAAACAGTTATAAATCAATTTCTACTCATATCTAAAATAAATTTAACAAACATAAAAACTTTTAGAAGTTGTGAGTGGGTTAAAACACTCACCTTTGGGATTTAAATTCGATTTAAACCCAAAAATCCGACGGTCTCCAAATCTGTCCAAACTAGGGTCATCAGATCCGGAATTTAATTACGATCCTAACGGAAAAAATCTCGTGTGAATCGGAGTACGTATGCAGAAGTTATCATCGTTAACGATTTTGAAATCTAAATTTAAATTAAACAAAGAAGATACCATTTCCCAATTGCCACGTCACCCCCAAATTTCTCTCTTCCTCACAGAAACGCGACTACAGGTACCACTCACGAACCCAAATACACGGCCGTTGACCATGCAGTTGACCACGAACTGCTCCATCTATGCGCCGCCGCAACCAAGGTCGCCTCCACCATCGAGAGCCCCATCGCCGGCCGGACCTTCCATACTCGTCGCGTCCCTCCAGGTGGTTGCGCCGCCGCCACTTCCTTAAACCCTAATCGCGATTTGAGCCAAATCCAACCGTTGATTTGGCAAACGAACCCGACGTGCCTTGGTGCTCTCCACGATACCCAGAAGGGGTTTCTCGATCAGACTCCGTTTGATTCCGGCATGATGAACGGCCGAGAATGATTTGAATTTTTCTGGACAAACGATAGCTCCAATCGAAAAACGGATATCACCACTGAATTACGCTCATCGAGAGCATTGACATATATTTTTTGTAACGACCCAGAATTTTTAGAAATTAAAATATGAATATTTAATTAATTTTGAATATTAATAAGTGAATTTTTATGTCAAATAAATTTTTATTTGAATTATTGGATTTAATTGGATAATTAAATCGATAATTTAATATGTTAAATTATGGAAATAATTGAAAATCGGGTTAAATATGATTGAAAATGATTTGTAAAATTTTATTTTATCATATGGGAGTTAGAACGATATTTTAGAACTTTTAAAATCGAATTAAAAGTTAATTTGTGAAAATTGAATATTTTAATATTAAATCGACTAGTGAAAATAGTCAATTTTTGAACAGTCTCAGAATTGAACGAAACTAGTTCCATTGGATCCGTAATAGTTAGTTATTACCGGATTTCAAATTTCGTGTCAATCGGAGTTATCGTTTGATCGTGGCAACTCGAAACGCATCGATTTATTATTAATTTTAATTTGACGAGTAAAAATAGCCATTTTTCAAAAAGTCTCGGATTTCGACGAAACCAGTTTCATCGGATCAGTAATGTGATATTATTATAAGGTTTCAAATTTCAAGTCGATTGGATTTACCGTTTGTCCGTTACAAATTAAAACGCCTAGAAATCGGTTTAAATCGGTTTAATTTAAATTGAGCGTTTATAGCCATAACTCGCACATACTTCCGAATTAGCTTCCGAAACCTGTTCCATTGTGTCCGGAACGATGGGTAAACCCTAGAAACGCTAGTTACGGCGCGTAAATCGGAGTTCGGAATTTCCGGGATGAATAGTGTCGTTTGAAATTCTATAAAAGCCCCTCAATATCACAATTTGCAAAAAAAATGAAAGGCTAGGGTTTCATCATGTACAGGCCGCCACTTTTATAAATCAATGGCCAGAAAGTGACAGTCTTCTTCCTCTATAATCTCTCAATCTACAAACATTCACGCGAAATCACCAACTAAGAAGTTGTAGAGGGGAGTGTGTTCTACAGATCCATACGGATATGATCGTAAATGGAGCATCGTAGTGGAAGATAAGTGGGGCCGACGGCCTTGGCCTGCGCACGCGAAACGAGGGTGATGGTGAGGCCGAGTTGCATGACCTTGGGGCCGAGCATGGAGGTTGGTGAGGCGCACGACATGGAGTAATTCGATCGAGTTCAAGTCGCTTATAAGTGGAGTAAAATTTAAACCCTAAATTGATGCTATGGGTTTTGGGTTGTCTGTAGATGGAAACGTGAAGGAGAAGGGGGAGGGGTATGCACGGTCATGATGGGTTGGTGTTGGATCCAAAGGCCTGGATTGGATGAAGGTTGAAAATTATTAAAGTTAGTTGTAAATCATGAATATAAACTCGTGTAACTTCAAAAATTCATATCTTTTTCATACGAGGTCGAAAAAATGCAAAACCAGTTGCGTTGGAATCATATGGACGAGCACTACGCGATGGAGTTGGTTTGGAGTCGTTTGGAGTTAGTGAGAATTTTGGGTAAAATCAAACGTCCGTTTAATTTTATTCGAAATAAATCTCTAAAACGGAAATAAAATCAAGGTGAGAATTTCTCACTCAATCGAATCAGTTTCGATTTTATTTTAAATAGTTAGATTTAAAATATTCGAATGCATGTTTGAATGATGATTGTTATCTATTTATTGTTAAAATAGACATTATGCGCCGTTAGTAAGCGGATGTTATTTAATAAAAACATATACCGCGAATATTTCATAAACAGTGAAATTGGTATTTTATATAGTAGCAATATATATATATTGGCATACGTATATATTGGAGTTATTGATTTCCCGTATTTTTTGTTTAGCGGATGAGACCCTATTGCGCCGTTATTAAGCGGATAATATTTAATAAGAACATATACCGCGATAATTTCGTACTGGAGCGAAATTGGTATTGTGCTAATGTTTGTGGATGCAGGAAAACAGGTTGGAGGGATCCAACTGGATTCCTCAACAGTTTTTATTTGATTTCAGATATTTTGATATTTGATGGATTTTCATATTGATATATGATATCGTTGTAGTCGTGATTGACTATTTGGTGTGTAGCATCATTGGACCAAATTTTGGGATTTTAAAATGATTTTAAAGTGATTTTAGAAAGTATACGTTTTATAAAATAATTTTGGAATTGATCCATTTTAAATAAATAAACGTTATAATTTTTAATGTTATAAAAAATTATGATTTTTGAGAAATATAGTTAAAAACTAATTTTTGAGAATACGATGCTATTGAGTTTATAAAATAGTTTAATCGAGATATTTTAGAATTATTGTGAAAAGTTTAAATATAGGATTTATAAAATTTAATTATTTTATGAATCAAAATGGTGAAATAATAAAGGAGATTAAAGACGTTTTAAAAGAATAATATAAATTGAATTATATTACGAGATTTATAAATGGATATTTATAAATTAAAATGTTGAAATTATAAAACGAGTTTTTATAAGTGTTTGAATGAAGTGCAAATGGATTGCATAAGTGAATGGAATTTATAAAATTATAAATGATGAAGTTATAAGTGAAATTTATAAATAGTAAGATTTATAAATTTTGTGAAGTTATTAAAGAATATATTTGGATGAATAATTGAATCTTATAAGTTATAAGATTTATAATTATGAAGTTCAAAGGAACGATTTTGCAAACGAATAAATTTATAAGTATTTAACTTATAATATGAACCATTGTTTATAATTGAGTTATAAATCGAATAGGCTAATAAAGGAGATTTATAAAGGAAGTTGTTATAAAATAAATAGAAATGGAATTTATAAACGTTGTTTTATAAATTCGCAAACAACTTATTTTGATAAGAAAATTGTTGAAACCTATTAATGGAGATATATTCACGTTTTGAACTGTGAATAATCCTTTTAAATAAAATGAATACAAGGATGAAAATTGTTAACGTAGTATATTCACATTTTTGAATAGTGAATAATATGTTAAAGAAAATGTTTAGAATGTGATATTTTAAACAGAATTAAAACGATCTAACGATGTTTTAAATTGTGCTGAGATTCGAAACCATAGATTTCAACATTGATTGTTGAAATAGACGTTTTCGAGAAATAGAAGGAAATAATGGACTATAACACTGTTGTTATAGTAAATGATTTCCGAAAGGAAATGTTTTGTATAGTATTGGGATTTATATATCTATTTTAATTTCGAATCCCTATACCAGTGATTTTGGGTTGTCGTAACGATGTTTTACGTAACATTCGTTTTGGCCCAAATAAATATGTTTAAGAGAATGATTTCCTTAAAGAATGAAATATATACTTAATTTCAATTTAAGTATATTGAATATTTTCTAAGTGTTGAAAATAAATAAAATTTGTGAATTACTTATGAATAAATAAGTATGGAAACATTTTCCAATATAAAGCGAATATTAGAGAATTTATCTTTTTGAAGATAAATTGAAATGAATAATTGAAATCGAATATTCATAGATATTTTGGATTATAAATTCACTAAGGAATTTATAAATGAAAGGGGAAACTTGTTTAAAAATAAATATTGATTTATTTTTGAAGTGTGAAATTTTATATCTTGTAAAGATATTTTGGAAAATAAATAATTTGGAAAATTATTTGGAAACTGGTGATGTGTGCATATCTATTGATAGTTCAATAACCGACTATCAATATTTCCATTTGAATGGGTATTTGATGTGGTTTGTTTGAATGTGAATGCCACACTTATTTTTGAATAAGCGCTCACTATTCGGGTTAACCGGGAAAGGACCATGGGGTCGTATAACCCATTCCGAATATGTGATACGTCGTTATAATTGCATTGAAGATCGGTGTTGAAGACCCGGTATTTGCAAGAGCGATAGGATGACCTGTCGATTTACTCTGCACCGAGTAGCTACGGTATTGAGTTCTCCATATGTGATGGTGAATCCGATCAGGATTGTGAATATCCGGATTGCAAGGACTTCTTTGTAAGTGCCTTCGGTTTTGTTCGAGCCCGGAACAGACTTGTATGGATTGTATGTCTGACATTACAAGTTGAGATATAAAGCCGATTTCTTTCAAATATATTTCTGTTGGTGGCGGAGAATTTATTCTTTTAGCTTAACACCCTTCTCTGAGACGTACGAGCTCAGAGGTTATATAGTTGAAGTTATCAGCGATATATTCCCAATTTGGTAATGTGACATGCTGAGTGTTGCTGAAATGATCATTGTGTTGATTATTGTGATAGGATCGTTTATTTGATCGTCTATCTTGGTGATCATTGTGTTGATCATTTGTTGACCCAAAGCATGGCTTTTGTATAAAGTATGTTTTTGTGGACGTGACTTCGTCGAGCCTCACACCCCGGAAATGGTCAAAACAGGAAAGATGCGGCAAGGTTATGAGGGGTAGCACCCTTTAGGGTATGTACATTTCCTTCTGGATAGAGGCGGTATCATGGTATGGAGCCCAGATATTTAACCTATGTGGTTATTGCGAATTTATTACTTTGTGGTTGGTTGTTTTCGGGATCCCGTGAGAAAGGTCGTTTACGATCGGGGAATGGCGTGCTCGTGTCAGTAGTTACCCAGTTAGGGGTAACCCGGCCTTGTGTTGGCAGAGTTCCGGTTTGGTTCTCGGGGATGTCTTTCCAGAGGCATTCTCATGTGGCAATGGGAAGTTCCTTGGCCTGACCATTTGTTGGAAATCCAAAGAAACAATACGAAACTTGTACGGTATTAGTTGTAGAACCTATCATTCACTTATGGTGTCGCAACACTGTTTGGATGGTAGCTATAGTAGGCATAGTTCGAAATGTCTATGTTGACTAAGATTTATATTCTACTTTCAAAATGAATTTTTCCCCTACACTATGCACTAGTAATAATATCAAATGTTATTTTAAATGCGTATCAAGCATCTTTGACTATCATAAGGAGAAATCTCCTCCGATTCTGCGTTTGCATTGTGTGTGTGTGCGGGAGGCCTTATGGTAGTCTCATTTTTAAAAAAATTGCGAATTGATTAAAAATATCTCTCTATTTTGATTTTAAAGTTAAATAAACTGTTTTGAGTTCTCACACCAGTCACATGACTGACTTGGAGTTTATTGTTTTCCTTCCTAAACTCTGGGTGCCCACCAATTTCTACACGGGCAGTCAAAAGTTAGGTTTATCAGGATATTCTGGATATTCTGGAGTTGCTGGAGGCAAGCTGGATGGCATGGCGTATTACTAGTTTATATAGTATTTCTTTTTCCGCTGCATTGTTTGTTGTTGTTGTACACTCTGATGATATGATGAAATAAAATGTAATGTAATGTAATAACTGATAAAGTTCTTTGTTTAAAGATTATTCATTTATTATTATATGTTGTTCCGCTGCGAATTGTGAGATTCTGATGTTGTTCTCTTGTGTTGTGTTCTGTTCCGTCCTATTCTCTTTTTCTTCTATTATAAAATGTTCTATCCTCTGTTCTGTTCTATTTTCTCTATATTCTATTTTCTTTTCCCTCTATCTTCTACCTTTTTCTCTCTTTCTCTTTCCTTAAATTCCTTTTTAAAAAAAAACCCTCAGTGTTCGGTTTTCCGTCGTTCGATTCTTCGGCAGTCGATAAAGTGAGTGTCGATGTCGAATTTTCGGAAGACGAAGAATCGTGTCCTGACAATTGGTATCAGAGCTTATGGTTAAGCGACAACCATGGTTCTGTTGGGTATTACTCATTAGAGATAGAGTCAGCAGTACTCTAGAATGAATTTGAGTGTAATAATAGCTATGAGAGCGTATTTGTTAGTGAATATAAATTGTTTTATATTGTGTTGACTTATCGGTTGATTGTTTATAGATTCCAGTCGATGTAGTCTAGCTAACTATCGTAGATAGGAGTTTCTAAACTCTTAAACAAGATAAACCGACATAATATTGTTTTAAATTGGGCAAATGAAATAATTTTACCTTGAGTATATTTTTATATATAAAGAAATAATTTTTCAGAATTATTAAAGTGTATATAAGTTGATTGTTTAGTTGTTTGAATAATCTAAATTTAAGAATAATTGTATAAGCAAAAAGAATTATAAGAGTTAAATTATAATTAAAGTGATTTACAATTGTGAATAAACTTATATATATGAGAAGTGAAACTATATGAATATAACTTAAGTGATATGGAATGAAGTTGATATTAGTATCAAAGTAAACTAATAAAATTAAGTGATAGATATGAACTTGAGTTATATAAATGAAATTCAACTTTTGTAATTGAATTAAATTAATGGATTGAATGTTGATCAATTAAATGTAAATAATTGATATGAAATAATGAATATAAGTGTTAATTCATTAAAATCTAATGTTATTAGAAAGTTGAATAATTGAATGAAAATCAATTAAATTAAACCAGTTGTAAGCAAAAGAATTTGGTTGTAATTAATATACATTGATTGTTATATGGTTGTTAGTTGAGTGATTGTATATAATTCATTAAGAGTTAATGAAATGGAAAGCTAAAGTAAATAAATTTGAATAGAATTGAATTTAAATTGGAAGTGAACCAACTTGAATATGAATTAGTGAATATAAACTAATTGAGAATGAATGTTAGTAAAAACATCCACTGTTAATGAATCAAATGTGATTTAAATTGAAAACCAATTCATTGAATATTAATGAGAATATGAATGAATATATATTGGTTATGAATTTGTTGGATGATAGTTGGTTGATGGTTGAATATATTGCTTTTCATACATTTGCTATGTTGGCATATATAGTTATTATGTTACTATATGTTGTATATTGAGATTATTTTCATATATGCATGTTCTCATGTTGTTTGTTGAGTGATTAGTAGGTGCGGATCGCGTTTGCTTCGCATTTGGAGCTCGCTTTCGCGCTATATTAGCCGTATATGCTTGCTAATAAAATATAAGGTACATATCTCGGATTACATACCGTACTTTTACACTTTTTTCCCTGCGGGATGCCTCATTACTTGATGAGATGTATATTTGTGATATATATACTGTCATTTTTTTTTGGGATCGAGCCGCGCAAAGGAGACTATGGCGAATTTTTCCGAAAATTTAAGGCGTTAGAAAAATTTTGAGAAAATTGGAAAATTTTGAAAACTTAAACTTTGGATTTGGAATTGAAAGTTAAACAATAGTAATTGTTTTTGAAAAGATAACTAAGTATGATTTGGAAAACTTAGTAAAGATTTGTAAGAAGTTTAACTATGAATTTTGGGAAAATTAATAAATTCTATAACTTTTCTTACTAGTTAATTTCGAGGACGAAATTCTTTTAAGTGGGGAAGATTATAACGACCCAGAATTTTTAGAAATTAAAATATGAATATTTAATTAATTTTAAATATTAATAAGTGAATTTTTAAGTCAAATAAATTTTTATTTGAATTATTGGATTTAATTGGATAATTAAATCGATAATTTAATATGTTAAATTATGGAAATAATTGAAAATCGGGTTAAATATGATTGAAAATGATTTGTAAAATTTTATTTTATCATATGGGAGTTAGAACGATATTTTAGAACTTTTAAAATCGAATTAAAAGTAAATTTGTGAAAATTGAATATTTTAATATTAAATCGACTAGTGAAAATAGTCAATTTTTGAACAGTCTCAGAATTGAACGAAACCAGTTCCATTGGATCCGTAATAGTTAGTTATTACTGGATTTCAAATTTCGTGTCAATCGGAGTTATCGTTTGATCGTGGCAACTCGAAACGCATCGATTTATTTTTAATTTTAATTTGACGAGTAAAAATAGCCATTTTTCAAAAGTCTCGGATTTCGACGAAACCAGTTTCATCGGATCCATAATGTGATATTATTGTAAGGTTTCAAATTTCAAGTCGATTGGATTTACCGTTTGTCCGTTACAAATGAAAACGCCTAGAAATCGGTTTAAATCGGTTTAATTTAAATTGAGCGTTTATAGCCATAACTCGCACATACTTCCGAATTAGCTTCCGAAACCTGTTCCATTGTGTCCGGAACGCGGGGTAAACCCTAGAAACGCTGGTTACGGCGCGTAAATCGGAGTTTGGAATTTCCGGGATGAATAGTGTCGTTTGAAATTCTATAAAAGCCCCTCAATATCACAATTTGCAAAAAAATGAAAGGCTAGGGTTTCATCATGTACAGGCCGCCACTTTTATAAATCAATGGCTAGCAAGTGACAGTCTTCTTCCTCTATAATCTCTCAATCTACAAACATTCACGCGAAATCACCAACTAAGAAGTTGTAGAGGGGAGTGTGTTCTACAGATCCATACGGATATGATCGTAAATGGAGCATCGTAGTGGAAGATAAGTGGGGCCGACGGCCTTGGCCTGCGCACGCGAAATGAGGGTGATGGTGAGGCCGAGTTGCATGACCTTGGGGCCGAGCATGGAGGTTGGTGAGGCGCACGACATGGAGTAATTCGATCGAGTTCAAGTCGCTTATAAGTGGAGTAAAATTTAAACCCTAAATTGATGCTATGGGTTTTGGGTTGTCTGTAGATGGAAACGTGAAGGAGAAGGGGGAGGGGTATGCACGGTCATGATGGGTTGGTGTTGGATCCAAAGGCCTGGATTGGATGAAGGTTGAAAATTATTAAAATTAGTTGTAAATCATGAATATAAACTCGTGTAACTTCAAAAATTCATATCTTTTTCATACGAGGTCGAAAAAATGCAAAACCAGTTGCGTTGGAATCGTATGGACGAGCACTACGCGATGGAGTTGGTTTGGAGTCGTTTGGAGTTAGTGAGAATTTTGGGTAAAATTAAACATCCGTTTAATTTTATTCGAAATAAATCGCTAAAACGGAAATAAAATCAAGGTGAGAATTTCTCACTCAATCGAATCAGTTTCGATTTTATTTTAAATAGTTAGATTTAAAATATTTGAATGCATGTTTGAATGATGATTGTTATCTATTTATTGTTAAAATAGACATTATGCGCCGTTAGTAAGCGGATGTTATTTAATAAAAACATATACCGCGAATATTTCATAAACAGTGAAATTGGTATTATATATAGTAGCAATATATATATATTGGCATATGTATATATTGGAGTTATTGATTTCCCGCATTTTTTGTTTAGCGGATGAGACCCTATTGCGCCGTTATTAAGCAGATAATATTTAATAAGAACATATACCGCGATAATTTCGTACTGGAGCGAAATTGGTATTGTGCTAATGTTTGTGGATGCAGGAAAACAGGTTGGAGGGATCCAACTGGATTCCTCAACAGTTTTTATTTGATTTCAGATATTTTGATATTTGATGGATTTTCATATTGATATATGATATCGTTGTAGTCGTGATTGACTATTTGGTGTGTAGCATCATTGGACCAAATTTTGGGATTTTAAAATGATTTTAAAGTGATTTTAGAAAGTATACGTTTTATAAAATAATTTTGGAATTGATCCATTTTAAATAAATAAACGTTATAATTTTTGAGAAATATAGTTAAAAACTGATTTTTGGGAATACGATGCTATTGAGTTTATAAAATAGTTTAATCGAGATATTTTAGAATTATTGTGAAAAGTTTAAATATAGGATTTATAAAATTTAATTATTTTATGAATCAAAATGGTGAAATAATAAAGGAGATTAAAGACGTTTTAAAAGAATAATATAAATTGAATTATATTACGAGATTTATAAATGGATATTTATAAATTAAAATGTTGAAATTATAAAACGAGTTTTTATAAGTGTTTGAATGAAGTGCAAATGGATTGCATAAGTGAATGGAATTTATAAAATTATAAATGATGAAGTTATAAGTGAAATTTATAAATAGTAAGATTTATAAATTTTGTGAAGTTATTAAAGAATATATTTGGATGAATAATTGAATCTTATAAGTTATAAGATTTATAATTATGAAGTTCAAAGGAACGATTTTGCAAACGAATAAATTTATAAGTATTTAACTTATAATATGAACCATTGTTTATAATTGAGTTATAAATCGAATAGGCTAATAAAGGAGATTTATAAAGGAAGTTGTTATAAAATAAATAGAAATGGAATTTATAAACGTTGTTTTATAAATTCGTAAACAACTTATTTTGATAAGAAAATTGTTGAAACCTATTAATGGAGATATATTCACGTTTTGAACTGTGAATAATCCTTTTAAATAAAATGAATAAAAGGATGAAAATTGTTAACGTAGTATATTCACATTTTTGAATAGTGAATAATATGTTAAAGAAAATGTTTAGAATGTGATATTTTAAACAGAATTAAAACGATCTAACGATGTTTTAAATTGTGCTGAGATTCGAAACTATAGATTTCAACATTGATTGTTGAAATAGACGTTTTCGAGAAATAGAAGGAAATAATGGACTATAACACTGTTGTTATAGTAAATGATTTCCGAAAGGAAATGTTTTGTATAGTATTGGGATTTATATATCTATTTTAATTTCGAATCCCTATACTAGTGATTTTGGGTTGTCGTAACGATGTTTTACGTAACATTCGTTTTGGCCCAAATAAATATGTTTAAGAGAATGATTTCCTTAAAGAATGAAATATATACTTAATTTCAATTTAAGTATATTGAATATTTTCTAAGTGTTGAAAATAAATAAAATTTGTGAATTACTTATGAATAAATAAGTATGGAAACATTTTCCAATATAAAGCGAATATTAGAGAATTTATCTTTTTGAAGATAAATTGAAATGAATAATTGAAATCGAATATTCATAGATATTTTGGATTATAAATTCACTAAGGAATTTATAAATGAAAGGGGAAACTTGTTTAAAAATAAATATTGATTTATTTTTGAAGTGTGAAATTTTATATCTTGTAAAGATATTTTGGAAAATAAATAATTTGGAAAATTATTTGGAAACTGGTGATGTGTGCATATCTATTGATAGTTCAATAACCGACTATCAATATTTCCCTTTGAATGGGTATTTGATGTGATTTGTTTGAATGTGAATGCCACACTTATTTTTGAATAAGCGCTCACTATTCGGGTTAACCGGGAAAGGACCATGGGGTCGTATAACCCATTCCGAATATGTGATACGTCGTTATAATTGCATTGAAGATCGGTGTTGAAGACCCGGTATTTGCAAGAGCGATAGGATGACCTGTCGATTTACTCTGCACCGAGTAGCTACGGTATTGAGTTCTCCATATGTGATGGTGAATCCGATCAGGATTGTGAATATCCGGATTGCAAGGACTTCTTTGTAAGTGCCTTCGGTTTTGTTCGAGCCCGGAACAGACTTGTATGGATTGTATGTCTGACATTACAAGTTGAGATATAAAGCCGATTTCTTTCAAATATATTTCTGTTGGTGGCGGGGAATTTGTTGTTTTAGCTTAACACCCTTCTCTGAGACGTACGAGCTCAGAGGTTATATAGTTGAAGTTATCAGCGATATATTCCCAATTTG
Source organism: Allium cepa (assembly GCA_030765085.1). Classification (NCBI taxonomy): domain Eukaryota; kingdom Viridiplantae; phylum Streptophyta; class Magnoliopsida; order Asparagales; family Amaryllidaceae; genus Allium; species Allium cepa. The sequence goes on along the minus strand of CM060943.1, from coordinate 395,537,497 downwards.
GTAATGTGACATGCTGAGTGTTGCTGAAATGATCATTGTGTTGATTATTGTGATAGGATCGTTTATTTGATCGTCTATCTTGGTGATCATTGTGTTGATCATTTGTTGACCCAAAGCATGGCTTTTGTATAAAGTATGTTTTTCTGGACGTGACTTCGTCGAGCCTCACACCCCGGAAATGGTCAAAACAGGAAAGATGCGGCAAGGTTATGAGGGGTAGCACCCTTTAGGGTATGTACATTTCCTTCTGGATAGAGGTGGTATCATGGTATGGAGCCCAGATATTTAACCTATGTGGTTACTGCGAATTTATTACTTTGTGGTTGTTGGTTTTCGGGATCCCGTGAGAAAGGTCGTTTACGATCGGGGAATGACGTGCTCGTGTCAGTAGTTACCCAGTTAGGGGTAACCCGGCCTTGTGTTGGCAGAGTTCCGGTTTGGTTCTCGGGGATGTCTTTCCAGAGGCATTCTCATGTGGCAATGGGAAGTTCCTTGGCCTGACCATTTGTTGGAAATCCAAAGAAACAATACGAAACTTGTACGGTATTAGTTGTAGAACCTATCATTCACTTATGGTGTCGCAACACTGTTTGGATGGTAGCTATAGTAGGCATAGTTCGAAATGTCTATGTTGGCTAAGATTTATATTCTACTTTCAAAATGAATTTTTCCCCTACACTATGCACTAGTAATAATATCAAATGTTATTTTAAATGCGTATCAAGCATCTTTGACTATCATAAGGAGAAATCTCCTCCGATTCTGCGTTTGCATTGTGTGTGTGTGCGGGAGGCCTTATGGTAGTCTCATTTTTAAAAGCATTGCGAATTGATTAAAAATATCTCTCTATTTTGATTTTAAAGTTAAATAAACTGTTTTGAGTTCTCACACCAGTCACATGACTGACTTGTAGTTTATTGTTTTCCTTCCTAAACTCTGGGTGCCCACCAATTTCTACACGGGCAGTCAAAAGTTAGGTTTATCAGGATATTCTGGATATTCTGGAGTTGCTGGAGGCAAGCTGGATGGCATGGCGTATTACTAGTTTATATAGTATTTCTTTTTCCGCTGCACTGTTTGTTGTTGTTGTACACTCTGATGATATGATGAAATAAAATGTAATGTAATGTAATAACTGATATAGTTCTTTGTTTAAAGATTATTCATTTATTATTATATGTTGTTCCGCTGCGAATTGTGAGATTCTAATGTTGTTCTCTTGTGTTGTGTTCTGTTCCGTCCTATTCTCTTTTTCTTCTATTATAAAATGTTCTATCCTCTGTTCTGTTCTATTTTCTCTATATTCTATTTTCTTTTCCCTCTATCTTCTACTTTTTTCTCTCTTTCTCTTTCCTTAAATTCCTTTTTTAAAAAAAACCCTCAGTGTTCGGTTTTCCATCGTTCGATTCCTCGGCAGTCGATAAAGTGAGTGTCGATGTCGAATTTTCAGAAGACGAAGAATCGTGTCCTGACATTTTTTTTTTAAATTTTTAGGAGAACTTTGAATTTTCATTTGAATTTTGAATTGAAGTAGATCTAGGTTTTGCAACCATTGAGGAGAGAAAGAGATGAAAAAAATGAACGTACAGACAAATGATAGAAGATGGTGGCTAGGGTTTATCACAGCATATATATAGACAAATCGTAGTAGGCTAGGTGGTCACGAATTACGAACGTGCTAAGCGGTAGTTGGCCCAAAAAGCCCGTTCTGACCCCGGAACGAAATTTATTAAACCCATATATCCAAATAGGTATTTTAAAATATTCTGAACGCGATGGAAAAAGTTTCACGTCCAAATTCGATTGTATGAAGAAGTTATGCTGAAAACAAAATTTCCAAATTGATTTCAAATTGATTTTTAATTAAATCGATTTCAAGGCGTTTCGCGTCCGTACGATCAAACGACAGGTCCGATCGATACGAAATTTGAAACCCTATAATAATTCACCGATACGGATCCGATGAAACTGGTTTCGTCGAAATCCGAGTCGGTGGCCAAAATGGCTATTTTACATAAATTAAATAAATTAATAATTAAATAAATTATTTCGTTATTTGAATTTCAAATTCAACAATTCATAAATTTGTCACCTTATATTACCAAATAAATTAAAAATCCTTTAAACCAAATTCTAATACAAAGGTAAAGTAAATAAATTCACAATTTATAGTATTTAACATTAAATTCAATAATCCAGCTATTTAATAATCATTCCTTTAAACCTGATTTAAATTCTCCTATTTATCTATTTAACCCTTTCTAGAATCATAGCTAATATTTGTCTTTCCTTCCTTACCCAAATGTTCTTATTCCATCAAATTTTATTTACTGACGGTTGCACTTAATCCAATTTATACGTCTTGCCCCTTTTCTCTTTAAATCCATAAATCTTCATGTAGTATATAGATTTATCATAAATTTTATCTATTTTTCCTTTTTAGGCAATGTTCTATATATTAGATTTCATTTAAATGCAATAAATCATACTATCGTAGGTATATCCAATTAAATAAATAAATGCTTGATTCCATCTTTACTCATTTGATTGCAATTAACCTTTTTACCATAAATTAAATTCCAATATATCAAATAAACTTTATTTCCATTCCTTTTACTCACAAATCATCGTATTATAAAGATATTTACGTTATTCCTCATTTATTATCTTAATTTATTTAATGCAACATTAAATTAATATCTATTGCAATGATTTCAAATTTAACTGAAGGAACTAAGTATATAACTCAAAATAGTTGTGGTAAAACTCTTAATCCCGCATTTATAAGTATATTATTTCCCCTCAAGTGTTATAGATATTACAGAGTATTGGTTTTCATTTAATCATTATTTATTATATATTACTTAAATGAATTCACTATTCAAGTCCGTTAAATTTTATTACCAACATCCATCTACCTTTTCCAATAGATTTTGAATTCCATTCAATTTATAACAAATCATAATTTCCAATCACTCTTTATTATAAACCCAAATCTGCAATTCATGACCTTATATTAATGTCATCAAATTTTTATTTATTATTATAACTTTACGTTAAATTACTATTCAATGTATATTTATTCATCAATCAAATCCGATATTTACTTTCTATCCTTCTATTTGATAAAAAATCCAGTATACCTTTACATACATTCATTTATGGGTATTGCATTGAAATTAAATTTATTAGCCAATACCACATTTATTACCATTTATTACAATTGGATTCCTAATTTTATTCAATACCCTGAATAAATAACATAAATATCAATCATGTTCTTACTTTTGTTTCTCTCATATTAAAAATCAACTTAAAGCATTTAACTTATTTTATAGGGTCGATATTTTATTCAAGTCATAAATTATTAACCTGCATAAATATGATACCTTAATTTATTTAAATTTCCATTTACAACTTTTATTGCACTAAATCAAATTTATGCTTTCTTAAATTTCTCTTATTAGATCTTATATCCAGGTAAGAATCATTTTCCTACTTACTTCATTTGAATATTATACAAATTTCTATATAAATAATTTCTTTTAGCATATACTTCAATATTTGTTTATAAAGTGAAAATTTTCCACTAAATTAAATTACACAGCTCATAAATCCAACCTAGCTAAATCCACGAATTATACGGGTCGTTACACTTCGCATTCCTAAAATCAAATTCAACTTTTGCAAACCATTCCAATTGAAAAAAATTTGGTACCAATTCCTTTCTTGGAAACTCGAAAATGAACACCGATGATGTCGCGACCATCATCGAAATTATTTTCCAGCGACCGAAAGAGTTTAATGCTTTTATCTCTTTAACAACATTTCAATTATTTTTAATTCCCAAATCTCACAGGATTTCAAATTCAACATAAAAATATTTCCAAAATATTAATATTATTCCTCCAAGCCTTTGAAAACCGTTTTCCAATCCAAAGGAATTTAAACCCTTTTCCAAAATTCCAAATTTGAAATCCATCCAATTTATATTCCAACATTACTCTGGGATTTTATTTCCAATGTTAAGTCACATTCATAGTTTATATTTACAAATTTCTCTAAGGTTTTATTTCAATTTACAAATTACATTTATTATCTATATTTCAAATTCCATTTTGTTATATAAATTTATTCTTCAACTTTGGTTATAAGTTTTTAATTTCTACACAATAGTGTTAATAATTTAATATTATCATTCCTTAACAATCAAGCATCCAAATACTATAATACTTTACAAAAATTATATCTTTTATATACAAAAATAATTTGGGTAAAATTATTTCATTTACCCTACTTTAAAACAATACTGTGTCGAATTGTTCGATTCAAGTGTTTAGAGATCCCTATCAATAACTTTAATTACTCGTATTGACCAGAATCCATAAATTACTCAATAAACCAGTCGACATAATATAAAATTATTTTAATTCACTAACAAATACACGCTCATATCTATTAATACGCCCAAACTCAGTCTAGAGTACTATTGACTCTATTTCAATGAGTAATTCCCAACAGAGCCAAGGTTATCACCAACCTAAGCTTTGATACCAACTGTAGCAGCCTGCAAATCCGTACCCCTTGAGTCAACACTATTCTACGTCAATTAACTCAAGTTGTACAGAAATACGAACCATTTGGGTTAAAGAAGAAGAGGTAGAAGAAGAAAATAGAAATCAATATCAGAATCTAACCATCGCAGCGGAATAAAATATAATAAGTAATAGATGATCTTTACTAAAAATCAAATATATATGTTTATATATTACATCATTAGAGTACATCAATCACAGCTCAACAATATCATACAACTGGATACACAACTACTCAGCACAGCGGAATATATATATATACATATACATACATACATACATACATACATATATATATATATATTTCAGGGAATTATACAATGGGGAGTCTCTTCAAAACTTACCTGAAGTTCAATGCAGAAGGAAAATCTCTCAAGAGGGCTGCGCCATGCTCACGGCTAGGATTACGGAAAGGGAACTGAAGAGAGCTATTCAGTCCATCCATATTGATGCCAGTCCAGGACCAGATGGTATGGGGGCAGCTGCTTTCAAAATGCACTGGATATACCTGAAAGAACACATGTTAGAGGCCTATCAGGAAGCTATGGACAGTGGTGAGTTTATACAAGAAATTAATCACACTTTTATATCTCTTATTACAAAAATCAAAAAACCAAACAAAATAGAAGAATACAGACCCATATCATGCTGTAATGTTTCTTACAAAATTTTGAGCAAAATTATATGTAATAGATTGAACAAAGTCCTCCCAAACCTGATTGCACAAAATCAAAATGCTTTTATAAAAGGAAGATTGATTTCTAAAAACTCTCTGTTAGCTCATGAACTTGTTAGAGACTTTAACAAACCTGGAGCAGACAAAATGTGCCTCAAAATTGACTTGCATAAAGCTTATGACAAAGTGAACAGATACTTTATTATTCATATGCTCAAGGAAATGGGGGTTCCAGAGAATCTTTTAAAGCTGATAAAGTGTTGTATTTTCTCCCCAACTTTCTCAATTCTGATAAACGGAATTCCTAAAGGACACATCTCTAGCAATAGAGGAATTAGGCAAGGGGACCCTCTATCCCCTTACCTATTTGCAGTAGCAATGGAGTGGTTTTCCCTACAAATGGAAATAGCATGTCATAATAATAAGATCATCCCTGTCCACAAAATATCACCAAAGGTAAATCACCTTATATACGCTAATGATTTGCTAGTAGTCATGAAAGCTACTACACATGCAGTTGATGAACTCAAAAAAATATTCTATGAATTAGAAAAATATGCAGGGCTAAAACTCAATGAAGGCAAAACCAAATGCTATTTTAACAAGTACTGCAGGAACAAACAGAATATGATAGATCGAATTGGAGTGACAGAAGGAATTCTCCCAGTTAAATACTTGGGTGTTCCTTTATCTACAAACTCAATTACAGATAAAGAATGTGCTAAACTCCTAGATAAAATTAGAGAACAACTACAAGGATGGAGATCTAAGTTGTTATCATTTGCTGGGAGAGTGGAGCTAGTACACACAGTAATAACATCCAAAGTCAGATATTGGCTCCAAACATTCCAGATTCCAGATTGCTCTCTTGGGAAAATAAATTCCATATGTGCAGACTTTATATGGAGGGTAAAATTTCACAAAATCAGTTATAATGACTTGTGCAGACCTAAAAAAGAAGGTGGAGTAGGTCTTAAAAATTTATTTGAACTCAAAAAATTTTATGGGATCAAATTGGCATGGAACATAATATCATCAGATAACTTATGGCCAAAATGGATGAGAACTAAATACATCAAGACAAATTTCTGGAAAGATTCCTTGGATAATAATGCATCAGTGGTATGGAAAAGTATCATGCAGCAAAGAGGTATGTTGAAAACTCTGATTGAAAGGAAAATAGCTAATGGAAAATCTACTGATCTATGGAAAGATCCCTGGTTTGAAAATAGAAGTTTAATTGACAGATTAGGTTTGGAAGGATATTCAGACTATGGACAACCGAACATTGTTGTTTCAGACATTATTGAAGGAGGAATTTGGAAATGTGAAAAACAAGTTGTTACAAGAAATTTTGTCCACGAAATTCAGAATATTCCAATCTATTCACAAAGAGAATGTGATGAGTGGATCATGAAAAATTCAAAAACAGGGAAATTTCAATTCAGTAAAGTGATGGAGGAAATCAGATTTAAACATCAAAAGGTTGAGTGGTACAGTCTTATATGGAGCAAATCGGTCACCCCTAAAATGGCACACACAACATACAAAGCAGTACTTGGCCGACTTCCCACTAAAGATCGTTTAAAAAAATGGGGGATAATAGATGAGACCACATGCATCTTATGCAAGGAACGGAATGAAAGTCATGAACACTTATTTTTTGAATGCAAATTCACTAAAGAAGTCTGGGGTATTTAAAAAATGAAATGTACTGGATTGGCAACAGCTGAAACACTAAAGGATGAAATCTTTTACCTGAACAATCGGAGAAACAGTGCGAACTTTCTGAAGGAAATATTCAAAATTTGCTTCGCAGCTACCATTTGGCACATCTGGCGTGAAAGGAACAACAAGGCTTTCAACGGAAAAGAAAAAAACACTGAGTTAGTGAATGCTCAAATTGAAAGAGACGTTAAATTGATGATGATGAGAATAAACAACAGAGTGCTTACCAGCCTAAAGGAACAAGGAAAATTACTACTGGAGAAGTGGAAGAGGAGGGTAGACGATGAAGGAAATCTATTAGAGATTCAGGAGCCGCCATGATCAAGTTCTGCGATGTAGAAGATAAAGAGGTTCAGAAATGGAATGTTCCAGTTCGAGTTCTGTAGTTCATAATTAAACATTCATTGTAAAATATTGTGCTGCGGCCTATTTGTGAGCAATAAAGATATTAACCAAGTTTCAAAAAAAAAAATTATATATAAACAAGTACAGGAGTACGTATCGTCATCCAGCTCGTCTCCTGAGCTCCACAACATCATATCATGTAACCTATAATACTCGGTCTGACCCGAGCATTACAGTTAAATAATACTCGAGTTAGTCTGGAATACCAATGTGAGAAAATCACACTTAATTGATTATTAAACTTTCAAAAAAATCCCTTTGAAAACAAAAGCATCTCGTAAGACCACGCCATAAATAAACATGTCGGGTTTTTACCTTACGATAGCTAAAACAATTTTTATAAAAGCCCTCTGATATTATAATAGGGTCTATATACAAATACTTATAAAATAGCCGAAATTGTTACATTATTAAATTCCAGCTACTAGCCACAGAGTGGGTAATACAAACAAAACTCGTACAAGGCTCGTAGGGAGAATGGATTTCCAACTAATGACTAGGCACTGGGGTACCATCTGTCATAGTACGTGGCCTAGATCACAGTACCGAGGAGTACGCCCGCTCCCCTGCAACACAAGACCGGGACTACCCATTACTGGATAATCCCGAGTGAGATCACCCCACGGTTGGAATCAACAACCGCCCAATAAGCCAAAATAAAAGGGACATCTAGACAGGAATGACCTCACCCTGCTTGGGTGCTACCCACCTAGCCTTGCTGCATAACCCCTGATTTTCAGTCATTCCCATTTGATGAGGCTGAGGCTAAGCGTTACCTTTTCAGAACATATCCCTTAGAATGCCCATCGTCCACCTGACGATGTTTCGCAAGCATTCATCCATACAAGTCCGTCCCGGGTTCGAACGGAACCGAAGGCACTATTCCTACTACATCAATTTTGGAAATATCCTCAGGATTAGTAGCGATTAGCCCTTGCACTCCACTGCTCCATCTTCGAATCCAAACTCGTTTCCACGAAACGTACAAACTGAATCGAAGTGGTTTTCGAGAAATAAATCTCGATCCCGATCTCTTCGAAACGATCAACGCATTTGGCCAATATTGATAGTCGGTTATTTAACTATCAATTAATATTCACAAACAACCATCAACCAATAAATAATTTCCCAAATTATTTATTAACCTCAAAGATATCTTCACAAGATATATTTCAATTCTCAAAACCCTTTGAAAACAGTTTCAAAACATCTTTCTTTCCCAGAATAAGCTTTCCCAATTATTTTCTATCTCCACTGAAATCACCAAGCAAAAAACTAGATTTTTAAAATAATTTAAAACACTTTCTTTGAAATGTACTTTAAAACATTTAAGTTAAAAACTACTTCAATAATTTGTTAAAAATACATACTATATGAATATTTGAAAATAAAGTTACTTTATAAATATAAAACTAGGTTTTCACTTTTTAAAACAAAATACTAAGTCACCTTTAAATAATTATTACAATAATAGATTTGAAAAAAAAATTTACTTTAGAATTTTAAACATTCAGAAATAATAAATTTTCTAAAACATGCTTTTTAAAGCAACATTAAACTTTAATCTTATATTTAGAAATTTACTTAAAACGTACTTGGCTATCTAGAGAAATATACTTCTCTTCACAATCTTTAAAAATAAATCACTATTTATTTTTAAACAATTTTTTTCATTCCTTTATAAATTCCTACCTTGAATTTGTTCTTCCAAATATCCAATTCCAAACACTTAAATCAATTTCCAAATTGATTTCCAATTTACTTCATTTATTCAAAAATCCTTTAATTTCAGATTTTATTCCTTAATTATGATTTAAAATACTTTTAATTGAAATACCAATTTAGATTTCTCAATTTACTTCTTATTCCTTTAAATAAATTTAAAACATTAAGTTTTAAAATAATTCTTTATTCATTTAAATTAATATCACATAATTTTACAATTCATTCTTAATTTATTAAATTTTCTAAGATTATTTTGTTTACAACTTTACTTCCTTTATTTTCTTTCCAAAACCCAACTTATATATTTTGGTAATTCATTATACCCAAATATATCCAATCAAATCATAACATTCAATATTCCAATATATTCATCATAGAATATCAAGTAATCACACAGAGAATATTAAATAATAAATGTTGAGGGGTCCAGTTGGATCCCTCCAACCTGTTTTCCCTGCATCCACAGATGTTAGCACAATATAATATGCCAATTCCAAAATATACCATACTATAGCACATCAATCAATTTCAAACATTAAATTTAAATTTAAATTTAATCATTTAAATTTAAATTTAAATTAACTGAGTGAGATTAACTCACCTTTGCTTTTATTTGCAATCCATTTCCATTCCAGCTTGTTCTTCGATTTTAGACCTTGTATAAATATTTACGGTTTATTAGTATTCGAAATAAATCGAACAATCAATTTCCATTAATATTCATTTTAAACTTTAAATCATTGGGTTAATAAAATTCCAATTTTACTTTATTGTTAAATCCTTGGTAACAAGTTAAATGAATAGTTTTTATCATTAGATTAAAATGTTTAAAATAATCTAATCAACTAATGATTTAATTCAACTAATAGTTTGATAAAATATTTTAGTGACTCGATTCATTAAATAGGCTAATCATCAAGCTAATTACCGTAATACATTTCTAGATGTATTTATATTTATAATTTCTTTCCTGTAAATCAAATAGTAATTGTGTTTACCGTACAAACAAATGTACTTATTTATCTTATGAATTGGAAAATAGCAAAATGTTGTCTTACTGTTAAATAATAATAAAAATACCTTTATATATATATATATATATCTATAAAAATACAGACTTTATATATATATATATATATATATATATATATATATATATATATATATATATATATAAACCCTACTGTAATATGTAGTTTTACCCAGAAATTCATTTCTAAATCTTACTGTAAAACTTACTGTTTATCTACACTATACATACATATATACATTTAAATAAAATTTTATTGAAAATTAAAAACAAAAGTCACAAATCTTACAGCGAAGTCTAACCAGATCTCTCGAACGCGGCTCCACCTATGATCGAACTCGAGCTAACCTCGATATCACCAGCACGTGCGCGACGACTTCCCTCAACCTCCAAATCGAGATCGATCAGTGCGACCACAACCCAAAGCCCTAATTTCAACCAACCCAAAATTGCACAGCGTCAAGTTCCTCACTCGCTCCGCTTGCGCGCGCGCGTATGCGTCCTATCGCCCACGGTACATCGCTTAACCCAGCGACAAACCCTCCCTCGCTTGGCCAGTCGCGACATCTCGAGGCCGCATACCCCTCCCTTCCACCGTTCAAACTGCTCCATTCTTGATAGGTTCGTATGCGATGCGAGGAGTTCGATTTAAGGGAGGCCATTTTTTTTCGATCTGGGTTTCATTTTTTTTATTTGATTTGATTCGGCCGTTCAAAGAAGAAGGGGGACACGATGTATATAGATGGAAGGTGACTTCACAGAGAAGGGTAATGATAGAGACAGGCTAGGTCTGCTTATAGGGTGGCTAAAGGATTTGAAATTTTATATTTTTATATCCAAATATCCCATGGCCCACAATTCTAAACCCCAAACTCCAATTTATATGCAACGACCGGCGTTCCTAGCGTTGTATCGCTAATCTAAACACGCTGGAACAGGTATCGAGGTCTAGCTCGACCGTGTGGGAAAGATAGCTTTTTGGATCCAGTTATTTAATATTAGATTTCGATATAAATTCAGCGCGTTTACCTATCGTACGCTCACACAACAACTCCAAATGCTACGAAAATTGAAATCCGCTAATAATAAAATATTACGGATCCAATGAAACTGATTTCGTCGAATTCCGAGACTGTGCCTTGGAAGGCTATTTTTAAATTCAATTTAAACAATAAAATTTAAAACTGAACAACCCACGGTTAATTTCAAATTTACAACTTCTATTATCTTCAGTGTTATCAATATAAATTTTACTCACCTTCGAACTATTTTTAACCGGCTTAAAACTTCAGATTCAATATTTTACCCAATTTCAAATTATTTAATTCAACAATTTAATTATCAAATAAATTATGATATTTGAATTCAAGTTAAAATTAACTTTAAATATTTAAAATCAATTAAATATTCCATTTTCAAATATTCAAAAATTCTGGGTCGTCACATCACCGGTATTGATTTATTTACAGATATTGTGATATATTCTGTTATCATATGATATATGATGTTTTGGTTGCCGTGATTGATGCATTTGGTGCTGTTGCAGCATTGGGCCTATATTTTAGAATTTAAAAATGTTAAAGTGATGATTTCCAAATTTAAAAGGATTTTAAAGTGATTTTTGAAAGTATACGTTCTATAGAATTTTTGAATTGATTCATTTTAAATAAATAAACGTTATAATTTTTATGTTATAAAAATTGTGGTATTTGTGAAATAAAACCAGAATATGATTTTTAGGAATGTGAAGTTAACTAATTTGTAAAATGGTTAAAATTCAGATTTTTGATTTATTATAAATGGTTTATATAGAAGATTTATAAAATTGGTATTTTATAAATTAAAACTTTGGAATTATAAAATGAGTTTTATAAGTGTTAAAATAAAGATATAAATGGATTTTTATAAGCGAATAAGATTTATAATTTGGTAAAGTTATAAAAGAATGATTTTGTAAATAAATGAATTATAAGTATTTAACTTATAATTTGGATTTGGCATATAAACGAGATGAAAATGGAATTGGTAAATAAAAGGAATTTATAACTTGATGTTTTCATAAAATATAATTGTGAATTTATAAACATTGTTTTATAAATCCGAAATCAATCGAATTTGATAAGTAAATATAGAAGTTTATTAAAGGAGATATATCCACGATTTTGGACAGTGGATAATCCTTTAATGAATATATAGAAGCAATTTATTTGTTAAATGAAGTAAATCCATGAATTTTGACAGTGGATTATCCTTTACTTAATTTGATTAATGATTTATATTCACGATTTTGGACAGTGAATAATATATTAAAGAAATGTTTTGAGAAGTGGTATTTTAAATGAAGAAAAATGGTTTAAAGATGTTTTAAAATGTGTTAAGTATCGAAACCATAGATTTCAACATTTATTGTTGAAATAGACGTTTTCGAAAAGTACAAGGAGATGATGGACTATAACACTGTTGTTATAGTAAATGATTTTCAAAAGGAAATATTTTTGTATTGTATTGGGATTTATATATCTATCTTATTTTCGAATCCCTATACTAGTGCTTTTGGGTTGTCGTAACGATGTTTTACGCAACATTCGTTTTGACCCAAATAAATGTGTTTTAAAAAAATGTTTTCCTTATAGAATGAAGTATATACTTAACCTTGATTAAGTATATGGAATATTTTCCAAGTGTTGAAAATAAATTGATTTGTGAATTACTTATTATTAAATAAGTATTTGGAAATGTTTTCCAATATAGAAGTTGAAATGTTTTGAGAATATATCTTTTTAAAGATAAATTGAAGTAAATATTTGGCAATGATTTAATTAATAAAAGATTAATTAAAAAGGGCCTAATGTTTGTTATAGTGCTAAATATTTGTTTGTTTGTTTTGATAGTTAAATAACCGACTATCAAACTCGGCCAAAATTTTAGTTCCTCGACTTGATGTGGGAACTATTTATTCGTACACTTAGTACGTAGCCTTCTGTGTAGGCTTGATTATCGTTTATGTTGAGGATGTTGATTCGTATAGTGCGGAGCATTACTCCAATCTATCGAGCTTCCTTCTTGGCCCGAAGGATAGCAAGTTGAAAGTTAGAGATGTGATAAGTCTATGGGACTTAGTTGCTGTGTGAGGTTGAGAAACGCTTTTGCGTTGTTGGTGCGAAGAGACCGGGATCAGATTTATCTTAAAACCACTTCGGACCAACGTATACGCGACGGTTGTGCAGGTTGCTTGTGATGATATTGATATTCCAGAGTTTCATAGTGGGGCACAGCTTGCTGATCGTTTGGGGTTAAAATCCCAATACACATCCAGTAGCGGTGGTCTCTTCGTTATGAAATATCTAAAGCGAGGACTATTCGCTACTAATCCTAGGGACTTCCCGACAGGATGTGGTAGGAAAGTACCTTCGGTTTGTCCTGTTCCTAGACAACTTGTATGGATGTTTGTCTGGCATTGCATTTTTAAAGATGACGTACATTGGTTTTTACAAACGTACATCAATGGCGGCGGAGAAGGCAACTTCTCTTAGCTTAACACCCTCCTTGAGACGTATGAGCTTAAGGGTTGTATTTTTGTGGAAGGCATTTAGCAGTCAACGGAAATGGCCGTGTGGCATTCTAAGTGATGTGATATGTGATTGTGAAAGGTAATCGTTACCTCATCAGGCCTCATCAACCGGAAATGACCAAAACAGGGTTAGATGCAGCAGGGCTAAGTGGGTCATTCCCATTAGGATATGATCAACCTCTTCTAGATATATCTTTACACGCTATGACGTCATGTATCTGATTATTGTGGTTTATATGCTATGAGGGCCCTCGGTAAGGTCGGTAACGACCGGAGGATGACATATTCGGTACCATCTAGTTATAGAGGTGGGCCGGTCTTGTGTTGGTAGAGAAACTTTGTGATGGTTTCTCGGTACATTCTTCTAGAGATGTACTGCCGGAAGGTAGTCCCTTCACCTGGTCATTTGTATGGAAATCCAAACTCCACTACGTTCCTGCCATTTATTTGTAGAGCCTAGTATGCTGGAATTTAATAATGGTAACAATTTCGGCTATTTTGAATGTTATTTGAGCAATAAACACTATAATAATATAAGAGGATTTGAAATGAAATGTTTTAGTTATCGTAAGGTAAAAACATGTCCGTGTTTATGTGTGGACTTGTCTTACGAGATACTTTTGTTTTGATAAAGGAAAAGTTTTGGTATTTTAATAAATTCAGTTGAGTGTGTTTCTTACGTGGTTTACTAGACTGATCTGGGCGTTCTTCCCTTTCAATGCTCGGGTCGGACCGAGTATATCTACAGGTTATGCTTTGGTGCTTTTGGAGCTTCAGCAGGAGAGCTGGAGATCTTCATTTCGTATATGCGTATCTGTTTTGATTATTGATTATCCGTTGTGCTTAGTTGTTTATATTATCAGCCATTGTGAGGACATGTTATTATAACTATCCAGGCCGATAACTCTGATTGATTGTTGAACTCTGATTGGTGTGTACATTTATATATATATATATATACAGTTTCTGTTTTGTAAAGATCAATGATATGATATTATATGTTTTCCGCTGCGATGTGAGATTCTGTGTTGTTTTGTTTTGTCTATCTTCTCACTTTCTTCTCTTCTCTTCTTCTCTCTTCTTTTCTTTCTCTTGACTTTCCGTCAGTCTGTTCTTTTTGCGTCTGACATGTGTGGATTATTGTCGATTCAAAGGGTACAGATTTGTTGGTCGTCGCATATATGTTATTTACATCTTCTTTCTACACTTTGGATTTTCTTCTATTTTTAGTTTTATTTTATTCCTCCTTCTTCTTCGCGTATGGATTAGAATAGGATTAACAAGAATATTGATTAAATTGTAAGAAAACTGAAATAATGGAATATAAGATGTAAATTACAAAGATTATAATATAAATGGAATTGGAATGAAATTATGCCTAATTATGACATTAATTGGACTGAATTAAAAAGATTGGCCTAGTTATAACTTAGAATTATTACTAAAAAGAGTAAAAGATGAAAGAGGATTATTTTCACACTTAGAACTTGGGTTAAGTAATTAGCATGGTTATAACGTGGGTTATAATAAAAAAGAACATAATAAGGCATATTTTAAGACTTAAGGATAAATTAATAAGCACAAATAGTAGAGAAAAGTGTAAAGACTTATTTAAATAATTTATCTAAGTTAATAAGAAAAGATGAAAGTAGGACCATACCAAACAACGTTCCCTATTAGACTAAAAGATGGTCTCACATTAGCCTGAAGAGAGATGAGGGCACGCTTATGCTAAAAATGGTAATAATTGGTCAATTAGATGTCCAAATCACAAAGGATTTGGATAAGGGGAGCAACTAGATATTGTTTGGATGAGGAGCCAATACCAACAACATCTTTTTTTTTATGGACACACGGTGGTCTCACATTAGCCTAAAGTGAGATGAGGGGCACGCTTATGCTGGAGTTTGAGGTAATAAGAAGACCTAATAGGTGGAGAAAAAGGTAGCATGGGCATGGTGGAAGTTGTGCGTGCGACTTCCATTTTGGTGCTCAGTAATCCTATGAATTACAAGCAATTAGTATGTGTATCTTTTATTGACACCATTGCCTTCTGTGTAGGGAGCTATGTATCGCCTAGATCCATAGTGGTTGCATTTTGCATCTTTTGTAGATACCATTGGCCGCTGTGCAGGGAATTACCTAGTCTTTGGTCCGTAGTAAGGTCTATGGAGTAGCAAGCTGATCGAAGGGTAGAGTTAGGAATTAATCCTAATTATAAAATTAGGAATTCAGCCTAATCAAAGCAGCTATCAAGAACAAGTGCAGACAATCAAAGTTAACCCATCTTATAGTTAATTGTATTTATTTCCAGTTTATCTCTTCCCTATTTCCTTTGTTTCCTCTTTATATACTAGAATTGCTGTAGAGTCTTACTTTTACTTTGCTTAAAGACTCTAGTAATTACTATCATTCACCAGACTTTTAGTCTGACCCACTCATCTACTTTCCCCTACCCCTCTTAGGCAATCGAGAGAGAGGACAATAGATTGCAGTTGTTTGGAGATTTCTTAGATGAGTTCGCTACTAGGCATTTCTTTTCTTTCATCTTTTGTTCTTTCTATGTACTGACTTATTATGAGGGATATTATGTAATCTGATTTTTAAGGCTATGGGTTTTTGTTTCATGAGAGGTTTTTGTTTCATGAGACATATTGGCCTTTTAGACATGTATGTGGTATTTTGTATTTGACTTATTTATGAAGCCATTATGACGTTTTGTTTTAATTAAATTATTATTTTAAGTTTTCGATGTTTTTATCTATTTTGGTTTTATGAATCTTAGTCTCTGTTAGCTTTATTTATATCTACAATGCACCACGCCTTTTAATGTGTCCTTTTGGGTATATTAAGGGGTGTGGAGTGTTTCAACGTCACCCATAATTAATCATAAATTATCCAACAATGTCTGATACTCCTTATTGATTCATCATTATGTATCACATGGAGTGATTTTGAGATTGAATCTATATTCATTTTTAGGTACATTTGGAACTCTTTCCACTATACTCACTTATTCGACCAAATCAAATCATTTTATTTTGTTGCATGTTATTTTATTTACTTTTCATTTATATTCTACGATTTTATCATAAACTTACCACATATGCATCTAACATACATGTTCATGTGGGTATTAAATCATCGATGAATATAATAAAGTATATGGAACCCTTATGGTTGCATGCATCAATATGTATCAATTCAAACAGTTTATGAACTCTTATGATGCTCCCACTGAATGGATGCATAGCCATTACTTGTTTGAGATATAATTAACCTGTATCATATGATTCATAATCATATAGTAAAATTATTTCTCAAAACCACGGCTTAGTCTATAATTCCAAAACAACTGTAAATAATATTAGATACATATGTATTTTTGTTGCATCAATTTTACTATGAAAACCAATTCCATAATATACTTTTATTTCATTATAAATATTCATAAAACTCATATTGAAATATAGTAACATGTATTTTCAGTCTATACCAAAAATAAACATTATTTCACAAATAATATTCGATACATTTTACGAAAACAATTTTCGTAATTTGATGCAATCATTAAGTGCTATATGGCATGCTCCCACTATTTTCGCCATTACCATAATAATGCACTAAATTTAGAGGTCCACCATTCACTTAATATTGTTAATACTGTTTACTTATTACATATGTTGCAACTATTTTATAGAGGAGAGTTCTTTGATCAAATATCTTGAACTTAAAGAAATAAATGTTATAGAAAACAATTTTTTATATGAAAATACATTTTGAAATAAAAATCATATTTCATATTCCAATATTAAGTATCAGTTATTATTGCAATTCTTGTTCCCAACATTTCTCTATGAAGCAGAAGTGACCACTCATTCTCTTCGTTCCAACTTTACCTTAAATTACATCTATTATTATACATTCGTTTTTCTCTCAAATGGTCAAACTATTCAAAAGAAAACCTTTCTACAATATTATAACAAACCTTTTACAAAAACGCATTCGACTATTCTTAACATTTCAGACATCAAATATGTTGCACATTATGTAAACCAATCAAGATGACATTTCAACAATCGAGTTCTTAGATGTATCTCGTATTTTATGGTCTTGTGTTACATTAACACAAAATGATCTTAAAATACTGTTTATTGGCTTACTTCGAATGAACTAACTCCATCGAAATATTATACCCCACAAACTATGACTGTACACCATATAACATTTATATGTGAAAGTACATGGATCAAATATCCATTGTTTTGAATAACATTTAAAGTCCAAAAACTCATAAAATGCAATACATGGTCTAAACTAAATAAACACATAAGTGACCAACTTACAAATGTATTAAGTAGTTGAAATTGGGCACTTGCATGGGTATAGAAACATTATATGACATGCAATTGAATTATTAGTAAGTATATATTATATATCTATTTGTCAACTTTCAGTTCAGTTTGTTTATATATATTAATTGAAAAACGTTTTATCAATCATATTAAACGACAAATTTATCATTGTAGATAATTATAACATTATATAGCATATGCTATTACAATATTAAAAAGCTTAAATGTTACCATTTCATTTTTCTAATAAGGCTCCCACTAGTCTTTTATGTTTCTTCAAACCCTAAAATGAAACATAAAAGTCTTACAACTCCACTAGTGGGTGTTAGGACTCGTTTGTTTTGGTATTCTGACCTTGAGTTTGTTCAACAAATCATAGCCCCACAAACAATGGATAACTCCTTATTGGTTGTATTATACACAACTCCTAACCCTTTTTTCCTTGTTCTAATCTCATTTCAACCTTGAGTTTGCTCAACAAATCGAAAGAGATTATTCACTCATACCTACCATATCGTGATGGCCTAAGTATAGTATATATACCTTGAGTTTGCTCAACAAATACATATAGTTATCTTACCTCATCCGTTCAATATGTTAATAGTACTATGCATAACATCCCTAGCTTGAGTTTGCTCAACAACCAAGGAGTATGGAGGTAATTTATTAATATATATATGGTTGAGGACAATATTATATTGAAAATTCATAATCTTCAATACATATATTGAGTGATACCAACTTATAGAATAATATATTTCTTCTGAAATACCCCAGCGATTCAAGTGTCAAACACATCAAAGATCACAATATATGTACATTTACATATGTATTTATTTCTCAAGTTTATTTGGGTTTCTTTAATGTTCCATATTTATTTTATACACATATCATATAAGTTTTATTGTTATATAACTTTTATATTTCATATTACTTATACGATAGTCTTACGTATAATATATCATTAATTAAATCTTGTCTAATTAATTTTATTCAATTAACTCTTTAATTAATTTTAAATTAGTATTCCAATATAACTTTTATATTGGACATATCTACTATAATATTATAGTGTATACGACAACCTTTATAGCGTAACACACATATATCATATATATGAGTATTTTATTTCATTAATTAACCTTTAATTAATTTATTCAATTAAACAATTTTTATTAAAATTTATTAATTTCGAAATTTATCTTGTATACATATACGCATACTTATCTTAAACATTTTAAAATAACATAACATATATCAACATATGTAATACATGCATATATGCATTAATTAATTAACATATTTAATTAATTTATTTTATTAATCTTATTAATAAATTTAATATTTAAAATATTATATAAATATTTTCAAACATTTTGAAAATATCATTATCCTTTCAAACCTTTTGAAAAATTATGTAGTATTATAATTTTATAATAAACATGTTTTATTTTAAATTTAACTATTAAATTTAAAATCTTTAACATTAATTTTCGAAACAATTTTGAAAATTAGCCCAAGGCCAAAATTAAGTTGGGCCTTTTCTATTAGGAGCAACTTTTGGGCTCACACCACCTTTCGGGCCAGGCCGGTAACCAGGTAGGCTAGGGTACTTGATTACCCAATTCCAATCCTAGACATTACCTTTCTGGACACCGTCCTAAGTGGGCAAGCATAATTAGTTAGCCCTAATATGACTAATTTAGACTGCATAGGCTATTGGCCTCTGATACCATAGTTGGAACTGGACTAGCCTACAGCGGAAGTTATGGGTGAATTTCAAAAAATTTACCCTATTGGATCTTTTATTGGGCCTCTGAAGTCTAACTGAATTAGAACATTTCTAAATTTCATTTAAATAAAATCATTTATTTTATTTAAATTCAAATATATTAAGATATGGAATTAATTTTATTTGATTTAGTTTATTCATAAACGTATCGGATACATATATGATTACATGTATAACATAATAATCCGTGAAAGGTATAATATGCCCATATGTAGATGTTAGGATCTCCATCGCAACAGACATATTTGCTCATTTTGTATGTCATGTATGCTGTTCAACTATGTGCATGTATATGTGTTACAAAATACACACACACACACACACACACATATACATATATGTAAGTATAAATATATTATATATAATATATGAACATAAAACATTTATATATAGATAAATACACACACACACACACACACACACACACACATATATATATATATAGGAAGAGAGAGAACAATTATTAAAAATTATTTATAATTCAAAATTAACTTAGTTTTGCAAACATAATAATTTTAGTATTTTAATTTGTATATATTATGAATAAAATAATGTTTTCATCCATAAATAATTAACATAAAATAATCTATTGATGAAAAATTCAAATTCCACAATTTTCAGAAATCTAGGATCATAAAGTAGAGCTTAGGAAAAATCTGGAGATTTTTCAAAGTTGAAATATTATTTTTAAAAACAAATACATTAATTTCGACAATAATTATTTAATGTAAAATAATATATTATTAAAATTTGAAACCTTAAAATTTCAAAACTTCTAGGACCATGAATGAAAGTTTGCAAAAAAATTGATGAATTTAACAATTAAATTATTATTTTTAATAAATCATAAATAGTTTTTCTGAAATAATATTAATTATTGCTAATAATAAAATTTATTGAAAAATTCGTGAATTTTCTCTTTATGTTTTTGAAATGATATAATATTCTTAAAAAATAGAATACTGAATTTTTAATGTAATAATTATTTTATATATAATACACAATTCAAAAATTCAATAAATGTTAATTTAGAAATATGAATATATGCATGATAATTAATTTTTGAAGTTGTAAATTCATATTGTATATAAATAAGTGTACTAATTTTTTTAAATTATATATATATATATATCTTATATATGCGTATATGCTATTATGAGAGAGAAATATACACTAATATATGTATATGAATTTATTAATAAATATATATAAAACATTATTAATGACAAAAATTGATTTTGTACGATAAACAACATTTGTCTATACATAAATCAAATAATATAATAAACAATTATGCATATAACCAAACTAATTTGTGACAACCACATCTACTTATACAAATCTCACCTAACTAAACATATAGTTGCAAAATATTTAAGCAGATATGAAATTGCTCATTATATGATCATAGAATACAATTTAAGTACTGTAGTATGAATTAAAATTACCAATTTAATGATGCCTTTGAATCCACATTGAACCAATGACTTTCCTGCCTTTTACCATTCTTGATTCATCAGATTGCAAGTCTGAAATCACCGACCTCTAACTATCGAATAGTATTATTTTAATTTGAAATATATTGAGAATTTTTGAGTGGATTGAGAGCTATGGTGTAACCAGCAATAAAGAAGGTAACGACGGCCAAAAAGTTCCATAATTATTTTTAGCGATACATACATACATACATTCGTTTATACATACATACATACATACATACGTACGTACGTACGTACATACATAGAGGGTTGTATTAGAGAGAAACGAGGAAAACCTTTTTACCATTCTCATATGATCTCAACCCATTATCTCCTAGTCAATTTCTTATGTTTTAGCCACCCCTAGACCTTTCCAAAACTGAAATTTTCAGCCCTATTGATGGGCCTTAAACCCGTCTAAGCCCAAGCCAAAATATTATGCAATTAAATCTAATTTAATCGCTTGTCGATATTGTATATCGATCGATATATTTATAACTTTTATAAATATATATAACATTATTTATTTCTCAAATCATATTCAAATTTTATGATTAATATTTCATAAATATTAATTAATTTAATTAATTTATAACAATCATAAACTAATTAAATCATTCAGTCTTAAGGGAATTCATTTTTCGACTATGTAACTCTTGGGTGTAAATTTAGTCAGGGGTTAACATCCAACTATTCTAACGTTAACATTCACATGACACTTAACAGGTGGTGCGACATTATGGCCAAATTTATCGCTTACTCATTTTCGATATAATCCAATTTTAGTTTAATAAGCGTTACGCGGTTATGGCATTTGTTTACACCAATTCTCTTCGTCAAAACTATATCACTTTGGACTTATGGAATTCGGTAACAGTCAAAATTCCAACCTCATCCACATTTAAATTATAGTCTAAGTACAAAGTCCTTGGTTCAATAATAATAATTATTATTAAACGAAATGCTCTGGCTAAAGACTTTGACTTTGAGTTGACTTGAGTTGACTGTGATACTAACCGCATATAACTGAAGAGACAAATCCTCTCTTAAATAGTGCTTCACTTTCAATACTTCCACTTGACCCAACTATAGTCACTCAATGGACACCATGCCAAGATTTGGCTATAATCAAAGTGGAGCTTCCATATTAAAGATCCACAGTATTCTCAAGTCGAGAGAACTGTATAAATCAGTCATATTGATATTTTCTGTTTAACCTTAGTCATATTAACCAACAGAAAACTATCGAGTGTATCCAATAACTATTACTAAGTAACCCCTAGGTTCCCCTAGTAGTCATGAATAATACACTGCCTAACATTTGGAGAGTGTTACATACTTCAGTCTCAACGGATACATCGATATCCAGTCTTGATGCATCTTGACTAGGAACATTTAAAATGGTATATTTGCTTCGTCATGATAAATTACTCACGCTTAGAACACTTTGTGACTACTATAATAAAATATAACATTTATGAATTTTTCTATTAAATATACTTTTAATTAAGTTAATTAATTAATATAATCACATTATATCAAGTATATAATAGGAAGAAAATACCTTTCTTTCAAACAAGATTGATCAATGAGTTAGATATGTGTAACAAGTTACAAAATTGCTCCTAGGGCATACCTCTAACTCTATCAATTGTGAGATTCTGGAATTGTTTTAGTTTCTTTTGTTTCTCTTCTTCTCTCTTCTTTCTCTCTTCAAGTTTCTTCTCCTTCTTCTCTTCACTTCTTCCCACTACTTTCTTTCTCATGACTATCGGATTTTCCAACATTCGATTGCTTGACATGCAATACAGTGGACGTATTAGTATTGATTTTCGATGGTCGAAAAAACCTAGAGCATCACAATGTTCCTTTTTAACCCAAGAGATATGTATAAAAGGTTATATTAATTTAGAAAGAAAGTGAAGAAGAAGAAATAGCAGAGCTTCGCTACTGCCTCCATAAAAATACGAGAAGAGAAGGGAGGGTTAGACATAAATTAATGGATGCTAGAATAAACCAGAACCATACGATTCAAACTATTAAATCTCAACCATTTGCGGCGTAGGCTTACTAGAGCTGCCAAGTCGCCACTGGTTGACCTCCTCAGGTGACCGATCGACAACTAGGGGTCGATCATCCCTAATGATGGGTCGGCCTGTGAGCCCGGTTAATCAATATAAAAATGTTAATTATTTTTTATTTAATTATTTTCATTTCGAATTCGTTTTTCGTTTGCAACTTCTTCATTTGAACTCCGATCGCAAAACTCCAAATATGAAAGTTGCTTAGAATTTCGCTATGAACGTAGTGATGTAAGTTTCGTAGCCAAATTCCATCATTTGCACAAATTCCATTTTCGTGGCCTAATTAACCAACCAATTAAATAAATAACTAACACCAAATTACAAGGTGTTACATTCTTCCCCAGTTAAGAAGAATTTCGTCTCGAAATTTCACCAAATCAAGATTTTGCTTCCTAATAATTCTAAACTACACTGCCAATAAGTGTACAACAAATTTTGCAACCAAATATGCGTATGTGCATAGTGTATTATTGTATCATCATACAAAAAATATGTATGTAGAATTATTCTAAATCGAATCCTCCTATACGAAAGCTTTTCTTTTGAAAAAATGTGTAAACAACCTACATATATACTGGCAGTTCCACATGTATGTAGATTTTTGAAAAATCTTTTCAACCGAAAATCCCATACTCCTACTAATAGAAATATGAAGCAACCGATTTTGCATCCACTTCCTATCATCCAGTAATCTAACACATCGAAAAATCACTTCCTAAACTTTACTCCTATACCTAAAAAAGGAATTTAGGAAGAGAATTTAACATTCTTTTCACACTATAATCTTCCTATCCCCTTGGTATAGTAGAAATTTCTTCGCTGACCCGGATTTACTCTAAATTTTCCATGCAAAAAATTCATAAGGAGTCTTATTTTCGAGCTCTAAAATGGAACTAAGTCTGAAAATAGACTTGCGCGCATCGGCGACAAGGCATGGAAATAGAAATTCCAAGGATAAAACAGCTTTTACCTTATTATCGCTTGCATTTGTCGCATCGTTGACACTAATGTACCGTTAAATTTGTAAATTCTAACTCTATTGTCTTCCCTACGCTTAAATATGGTCTTCCAAACTAAAATATTAACAATTTTTTTTCTCACGTTTCAAATTTGTACATCATTTGAAAAATAAAATCTAAAAGTATTTAGACACACAGTTTCCCTTGAAATAAAATTTTGACCAAACACTAAAAATAATATAAGAGTAAAAAATAACTAAAACACAAAACTCTATTTTTTTTTACTTTCTCTGTTTTTTTTTTCAAAATTGAACTTTTCAAATCAAGGGGAAATTTTTCAAAATATTTTTCTTCTCTAAACTTTGACAAATCGAGCCATACTTTTAGCATAGTCAGAATTCGGTTATGCGCTTGGCGCATAAACCAAATTCCAAAATTCTACAACTAACTTTTACCTAGAAATGTGATGTTTTATTCAAAAATGTCAACACGTCTACCATTTAAAATTTTAGCTTTTAAGGAACATGAGCAATGACCCATCATATCAAAAAAACTTTGTCATGTCCATTACTAAAATTTCCAACTATTCTAAACTTCCGGTCTTACGTTGCATTTACTATTAGTTAAGGGTCTTTATTAGATTCCCATATTTATGTTCTTTCTCTACAATGCACATATACATAGGAGTGGTTCGCATATCTAAAAAATAACAATAAAGAGAATGAATAGAAACTCATAATATCGTGCGTGCCGTTTATAAGAACAACTAACAGTTTTACAACCAAACAACCCAAAAAAAGAACAAATACTGGAAATAGAAAGATACAACAATCCTAAATGAAAACTCTACCTAAGAGATGAGAGAAGGTCTTGCTCTACGGTTGGAGCTTGAGCCATTGCCGCGACCGCGGAATGGTCGTAGCATGGCGACTATGCACCCAATCTCACGTCCTTGGCGCTGCTGCTCCATCCTAATCTCTTGGAGCTCTTCCTGGATCTAACGATAGCAACAAGATTAGGACCCATGTATCCCTTGGTGCCCTAAGCTATTCCCTACTGTTGGTGCTGCAGCTCTAGTGGTGGTATAGGTGGTGCAGTAGACGGTAAAGGAATATTCATCCTCTTAATGATGGTACGGTCGATAACGGGAGGGACCTTCCTTACCACTGACTCTCCGCTCAAATTTACCCCGTAATGCCTAAACACTCGAGTGGGCAAGTGGCAATGTGGAAAATGAGTCCTCGAGGTACAAACTCCTTGAGCGACTATATGAAGCCTCAAGACACGAGCCTAAATGACGGCTATGCCATCAATTATAGCATAAGCGGCTTTCCGCGGTGAGGTATAGACCTGGTCAAGGCTCCCTTTCTTCAGAGTGATATTTTGATGAATGATGCACATGATGAGCAGGCCACTGATCGTAAATTGTCAGTTCTCCAATCACTAACATTCCCAAAAAAATCCACTGAAAAATCGCAGGATTAGACATCTTTAAAATCCCAGCAAGATCATCATCTGACATCTCAATTCGAGCTCCCTTCACCTCAAAGTCATTGTAGCTGTTGCCATCATTGAATGTTACGCCATTTATGCATTGAAAAGATGAATGCAACATGGGTAATAATCCCACTCATACATCTCAAAGCGGGGGATCGGTGCAAGTGCTGCCGCGATAAAAATCCCTTCAAGCCAAAGAGCGGTGAAATCTTCGAATTTCACTGTTGTCCGTGAAGGAAATCAAAGTCTGTTGTTTTGAAATAGGTTGCGATCTTCCGCTCGCTCCATTCAAGCCAAGCGACTTCTTGCGAGTGAGGCCAGGGTGAGAGAGGAAGAGCCACCGGTATATGGCAGTACTGTGGACTGAGAGGTGATTAAAAAAGGGGAGAAAAGGGTTTAGACCCGAAGTAGTGGTGGGGCGAGATTTGTTGCACAAGGATTTTTTCATCGACTGGTGGAGCAATGGAGGAGGGAGTCCTTAGTTAAGTGGAGGAAATAGGAGGTGGAATTGGTCCGACCAAAAAAATTGAAGAGGGGGAAGAAAGTGTGGGGGTGCGGTGGCTGAAGCTTTGGATGCGACTTATAGTCACGTTCCAGGTTCAGATTCAACCCAAACCCCGCTAGCGGTCAACTGCTATAAGGTCAATCGTTCGACCGCTTGGTCAATCGTTAGCCCAGATTTGTGCACGACCTAAACCTGGATCTAATAGGGCTGGTTAAATTAATTAATATTCTTATGACCGTTTTGCACACCATCTTTAGCTTAACCCATCGAAAAAAGTTCTACCTACCACACGATGGTATCCACATTACTGTGTAGACCATTCCTTGGAAAGATTGCAATAGCCTCAACAAAACTGTCGTTTCCAACAACACTTTCAAAAACCAAAAAATATTCCAGCCGTTGTTTCGTGCCTACTTAGCATGGAAATATTCCTTCTAATAGCTGGTGGGTTTAACAACACTTCAAACTACATAGCCCAATAAAGTTGATGTCATTCCTATTTTGTCCATACCTCAAAGAAAGAAATATAAAATCTATCGATTTTATAAATCAAAAAATCATTGAGCTAAGTATATGCTACTTTATACTTGTTTTTAAATAATAGAAACCATTTTGTACCAAAACTTCCCTTAAAAGTCAAACTTATATATAAATATTTTAGGTTTTCCAAAAACCTTATTTTTAAAACACAAATTTCCCAAATTGGGATACTATTTCTTGCCACAAATCAATATCAAGCCTTTACTGATATATACATATAAATATTTAAGTATTTAAAGAATTAATCTTTTATAAACATAAATTTCTTAAAATGACCAATCTATTGGTATATGCGTTTCTTAAAAAATTAAAGTTTTAAAACTTTTCCATATTTTTTTTTCAAAATAAAACCTTGGAAAAAGAAATCCTATGAAAACCCCTTTTTTCAAAAGTCTAAAGCACTTCCAAAATATACTTTCTAAAAATTCTCTCACAGGTTTTAAACTAAGGAATTAACATAAATTATTCAAATAAAAATCTAGTTTGCCATTAAGGAGGTGATCAATGAATGCACCCGAGCAAAAACTTGCTTCCATACAATTGCAAAATACATAATCTAATTTCTCATTCATATGGAATAGTTGTGCGTCTTCGATTGGAACTCAAAATCCAAAGTCATAAGGAAGCAAGAATCTTAACCATTAAAAAGAATATGTCCAGTCTCCAAGATTCAGCCATAGGTCGTACTCATGCTCTTCATCAACAGCGCTTTACGCCTTGCCAGCACTCTGTGTGGTACTACGAAGTCGACGTGAAAATCTTAACTCTAAGATATTTCCAACTCATAGTTACTTTATCAATTCCTTCGAAGTGGAACTACAACTACTTCTATAGTTGGAACTTATGGAACCTAACATAAAAATATAATATTACAAGATAGGAAAGTATAAATACATTCTCTCAATTTATCCTAATCCCTCTGATCTACTAATCTAGTGCTCGGGTACCAAATGTAACAATCCACATCTAAATGGTCCTAAATTTCAACAAAAATTGAAACCCAAATCCATCAAAGCACAGATCGTTGGATTTGGTATCTGCAAATAAGCATGTGCATTATCCGAGGTTCATAGAAATTTAAACTTACAATGGAAACAATAATAGAATAAGAATACTAACTCTGACTACTACCTTGGAACTAAGGGTATTCCTTGGATAGCAGATTATCACATCATCTTCGAGCATGAGAGAAAGAAGACTCTCCAACAACAAAGCACATCCAGCTCCAGTGACCCGTTCCTCTAAATCTATATTGTGATTTGTAATGAGGAGGGGTTAAGAACAACCTTCATGTGATTGGAAAAGTATAAACTGTCCATAACACAAACTTAAATAGATAGGTTTCCATTTAATTATTATGTCCATTAAGGTTAGCAATTATAATCTAACATTGCATTGCACACATGATTACATACTTACCCTTTCCCAAGGTATGAAATACTAACAAAGCCATATCAACCACCCAATACTTCCAAACTCATTAGCCACTTAATACTTCTAAATGTGAAGCGGGCTTCTATAATACTTGTTAAAAGAGAAATAGGTAGACTCTGTCATTTACGACATTAATTGAGGTAGACCCCATCATTTAAGACCTATTCCCAAGGTAGTTTTCTAACAATGTTGTGAATGGTCAGTGGGTCATAGCTACAAAACCTTAAATAAGGCACATCCCATCATTTAAGACCTATCGCCAAGGCATGCTCATAAATGGTACTATTATTATTTCGGCTTTAGAAATGTATGAGATTGTACCCAAGTCACTTAATACTTCCCAGTGGAAAAATAGGTAGACCCCGTCATTTAAGACCTACTTCTAGAAGCATGCCCCTCAATGGTATTATCTAGTTGTCATTGCTTGGAAATCTCATTGGGCAACTTAATACTTCTTTTATAGGAAAGAGGAAGATTTTATAGCCACTCAGGACCGTTAACCTAAAGCGAACCCTTCGCTATCCACTCTCACTCTTTAATTATAAATATTGCATCTCATTAGGTTATTTTTTTGGTAAGGAGGCGAACCCTTCAACCACTTAAGACCTCATTGCAACGGTAAACCGTTTTTAGAGATATCCTTATTTATTTATTTGCAATTGTACTAAGTTACTTATTACTTCCATTTAGGAGAGGAGCAGACCCTTCAGCTACTTAAGACGTCAAACCAAAAGCGAACTCTATGGGATATCCCTCACAACTCCTAATTTCAAATTTGGACTATTTAATAATTTCCAATCAAGATAGCAAGCCCAATCTCCCACATTGTCATAGATAGTTGGATTAGTGATATCCCACATTAGTAGTAAGTACACATAACTGCTGGTAGCCTCAAAATGAAGGGCAGTCTTCCGTCTAGTGACTCTACTGACCTTGCATCACTAACCTACTAAGTTTAATTAACTACCCTAAATCTTTATTTATATTATCTCAGTTTGACACTGGACTTAGCTTACTAATTCCCTTTGTACCTAAGGCACTGAAATTTACCTTAAATATTTATCTACCCATAAATCCCAGTTTAATGCTCATAAATGTCAATTTGTCTATAGAATCCTAATGGACATTTCCTAGGACATTTATGTACGATTATTAATTTCAAATTAGTAACCTTTTATATTTATTTTATTTTTATCATTTCAACTTCTTTATTTATCAGTCTCATTAATTTATTTACCATATCAAATTATTGCAACTCCCATATTTATTGCCATTTATTGGAGTTATAACCTTTTAAATTCTTTTCTCATTAGTTAATTATCCAAAATACAAATATTTTGTCTAAGTGTCATTATTAACTTTTTATTTAATTATTATAAACACACTAATTACATACAAATATTTACTTTTATCAAATATGTTCTAGTTATATCTTTACTATAATATACTTTTTCCATGTATTGGAATCATATCTAAAAAGATTATCTGTTATAATTTCAATAAATTAGTCCAAATCAAAAGATTTAACTTTAAAATATAAAAAATTGCATCATTTAAAACTAAAAGGGATAATCATTTCTTTTTATTATTGAAATAGACGGTGTAAACCATAATGAATTCATACTTTATACAACTCTTTCTCTTTCTATTTGCATCTATTTCTTGTTAGATCAAACATTGTATCTTTCTAAAGGGGAAAGAAATCAAACTAATTTACAAGTATTAAATGAATCTAAATTCAAACAATTCCAAATATAAAAAAGTTTACATTCTAATTAGATTAAGATAATAATCCAAATGTGTGACATTATTATACAACCTATTTCAGATCCGGAACAAATTTCATTCAAATTAATATTCTAAATTCACACTTTTGGGACCGATTTACAATCAAGTTGTATACAATGCTAAATCTATTCATAAACAAGAATATGTAGGCGATATTGATTATATTTAGATCGTATTCAATTTGTTGCCTAAACTTATATATAATTAGCGAATTAAGCAAAAAAAACCAAATAGAAATCAACGGGATAATTTTTATAATATAACAATATGTAAAAATTCCCATTCACCTTTTAAAAGTGATGCAAAATTCTAGATCTGAATTAGAACCATTGATTCAGCTCCAAATCCTTTTTAATCCAAGAGTTATGTATAAAATAGTATGTACATACATTAGAGTTATTGATCTGTGAAGAGATTTCAGATTGGAAGAGAAAATATATATATGTGTGTGTGTGTGTGTGTGTGCGCGCGTGTGTGTGTGTGTGTTTGTTAAAATTACCTCAAATACGCATATGGTCGATTCTCTTCTTCTTTCTGTTAGATTTCTACCCTTCTTCGATTTGTATGAATGCAGATATAAATATTTTATCTTTATAATTTGTAAAGAAAGTGAAGTAGAAGAAATGACAGAGCTTCATTACTGCCTCCATAAAAATATGAGAAGAAAAGGGAGTGTTAGGCTTGAATTTATAGACACTAGAATCAACTAGAACCATACGATTTAAAATATTAAATCTGATCCATTACATCCTAAATTTACTGGAGCCACTAAGTCGCCACGGATCGACCACCCTTGGATGACCAGTTGATCGCAAGGATCAACCGTCCCTAATGATGGGTCGAACTAAGGGCCTGGTTAATTAATATAAAAACATTGATCACTCTTATTTAATTATTTTTGTTTTTGAGTCTGTAACTTCTTTGTTTGAAATCTGATCGCAAAATTCCAAATATGAAAGTTGCTTAGAATTTCACCATGGACGCAATGGTGCAGGTTTCATAGTCAGATTCCATCATTTGCATAAATTCCAATTTCAAAGCCTAACTAACTAACTAACTAACTATATAACTAACACTAGATTACAGGATGTTACATTGAATATGTGGGTTAAACATGAATTAAATTTGTTAAGTGAAGGGTTCATTGTCATCCTAGGAAAACTATGGGATGTAAGATGGATAGTCCACAACATGCCAGAGATGGATAGTCTTTATGAGGCTAATGAAGGTTTCATAGTTAACATAGGAAAACTATGTGATGTGTGATGCATAGTCTACATCATTTTAAATGAATGGAATATATGTGATGGATAGTTCACATAATTTAAATAGCCAACTAATGTGATGGGTAGTCCATATGGTAAGGGATGGGAAATCTAAGTAATAATTACATGTGAGATGGATAGTCCAAATAATTTTGTTAATGAAACCATGTGTGATGGGTTTCCTATATGGAAGGGGATATCCTTAAAAATGTTCATATGTGAGATGGACTGTCCACATATATAAATACATAAGGCGGGTAGCCAGATTAAATTGAGAAAGATAGTCATTTGAATTTAAATGGAACGTCAATTAAACTAGGATGTATAATCCATTATATGATTTTGGGGATTGGGTAAGGGTGTTGGCAACACTGTGAAGACAGATTAGTCAGACTTACCTAAGTTGTGTAATTGTATAGGTTATTTACTATGTTTAATTCATTGTGGATGTAGGAGCAGTATATGGTTAATATGTTTCAGTTAAGGTACTAGTGAGGGGAAACCCCGTTCCACTCAACGGCATGGTCTCACTAAATCTCTATTTGGCTCAAGGTGGTAGGTTATATTCACACTAGACTATTGTCTAACTCATCGTTTTTGTTTTCCCCTTAAACTCTCGAATGATTATTTAAGTAGGTTGAGAGTAAGAGATTTCAGGTTCTAGTTAGACGAATTATCTTTCTAAGACGTGTAGAAGGCAATCTAGCTATAGCAAGAGTCTCTAATTTATCCGCTGTGTTATTTTGTATGTAGTTGGTAAGTTGTGTAATGCCAAGTATTTAACTCTAATCAACCAAGAAGGCATTTTTATATGTTGCTCTTATAGTATTTTATAATAATCACAATTTCTTTGAACGTGGATTTGCGAATGGGATTATGTAATGAATATGAAATATCATTTGTGAAATGTATAAAATTGTGTTTGATAATTTTCATATTCGTGTGCTTCTTATTATTGATATTATTAACACAAGCGTATTTTTGTCTTCGGAAATCAATATATAGATGACTGCATCATCCATAGCGCTTAGTTTTGGACCTCAAAATAGGGATGTTACAAGTTTGTGTTCGAGCATAGGTTTATGTTAAACTTAACGAAAATTTAAACCTAAAGAGTTTTGAAAAATAAATCCAATGAATCAGAGAAAAAGATTAGGGAATCAGACAACGCTATAGTAAAATACTTGTATTTGCGATATATAAGTATGTATTATCCCCTCTCTCTTAGACCGTTCTTCTATATCTTACTCAGGCTCCTAGTAGATTACGAAAAAGAAAGATATGGAACCAAGAAATAGAAGAGTGAACCTAGGTGGTGGAAGCTCCATAGCCAATGGAAATGCTTGGTATAACATTAAAAGGAGCCAGGGTTCCACCACCTTGCGACCCCACCAGTAGATATGGGGACTATGTATTAGTTCTTCATCAATTTGATGCAAGCAGGGGCAAGTGTAGGGGTAGCTATAGGAAATGTAACTAATGCAGGAAGAGAAAATTCGGCGGTGCCAAATGGTAATAATTATGCTAAACTGAGCCAAGATTATACTAGTCTAGGTGGAAAACCTTTTCTCGAAACTGAAGATGCCATTGAAGCGGAAAAATGGTTGTTGCATTGCGAAAGAATTTTTGCTGATTTGGGTATGAATGATGAGCAAAAAAGGAGGCTGGCTTCAAGATAGTTGTGAGGAGCTGCTTTGTTCTGTTGAAACGAGGTGACCCTAAAGATACCAGAAGAGGAATTGACTTGGGCATAATTTCTAAGGAGATTTGAGTAAAGATTTTTATTTAAGATAGCCAAGTTAGCCTTGCTCGGAAAGTTTATGGAATTGGAGTAAGAGAAAATGTCAGTGTTGGAATACTTTGCTATGTTTGATGAACTGTTCAGATATGGGTACACCGTTATTGGTACTGTTATCAAGAGGTATGAAAAGTTTATCCAAGGGTTAAGGCTAGAGATAGCTAGGGCAACTATGACACATCTTAGTGATCCATCGATTGTAGCGTTGGAAATTACTATTAGGAATGAGGAGACACTTTCTACTTTTGGAAAGGAGAATCCAGTTGGAACCCAAAGTTCTTGGAATAAGAAGAGGAGGTTTTTTAAGGGAAAGGAAGTTCAAAAGGGTGGAGATGCTAAGAAAGGGAAGGCAGATACCATTTGTTATATGTGTGATAAGAAGGGGCACTATGCTAATGAGTATCAATTGGGTGATGTTAAGATGGTTGTGGGCAAGCAGAATGCCCAAAAGCAGCCAAAGCTAACAAAGGAAAGGTGTTTGCTTTGGAGCCGTTTGCATTATGATTGACTGTTGCTAAGAAAGGGAAGTCCATGATGCAAGATACTCTTTTGATTCATAGCATACCAGTTAGAATATTATTTGATACCGGTGCATCGTATTCATTTATCTCTTAGTATTTGGTAGATAAGTTATGTTTAGAACCATCATACCTTTGTTACTTTCTTAAGGGTAGCTAATCCCATTGAAGGGTATGTAACTCTTGGGATGAGAAGTGACCATCTAGAATAAGCTGCTAGAATATACTTTTTTCTACACTTTTATGTATTTGATTTTGCAAGTTTCAGGATTATTTAGGTATAGATTGGTTGAGAAAATGTGATGTTAGGATATTTTGATGGGATAGAAAAATATCAGACACTCTGATAGTAGTTACTGAATTATACAGTCAGTAGAAAACTTGAGTGTGGTGTACTGGAAGTAGAAGACGAAGTAAATTTGGCTATTGTTACAAGAGAATTTGTAGATGTGTTCAAGCCTATTACTGGACTACCATCAAAACAAGCTATTGAGTTCCATATAGATCTTATACTGAAGCTGAAGCATATGTTGACTACCTAGCAGAATGACACCTACCGAGATGAAGAAGTTAAAGGTGCAGTTAGTGGACTTAAAAGGAAAGAGTTTTATTTAACCAAGAAGTTTGCCTTGGAGAGCGGTTGCGGTGTTTATAAAGAAACCAGATGGGTCGTTGAGATTATGTTTTGATTATCGTATGCTGAATGAGAAGATGATAAAGAATAGACATCCTTTGTCGAGAATTGGTGACTTATCTGATCAGTTGAGTGGAGCCAAAGTATTTTTCTACTTAGATTTGGCGACATGGTACCATCAATATAGGATGGTGGAGGACAGTATTTATTTAATGACATTTTGAACGAGATATGATTCGTACGAGTAGTTAGGGACACCATTCGGATTGAATAATGTGCCTGCTTTCTTTGTGGACTTGATGAACCAAATTTTCCAAAAGCATTTGGATAGGTTCATGTTTTGGTATTCATTGATAACATTCTGATATATTCTAAGGATGAAAGAGATCATGAGATTAAATGTAGAATAGTGCTTGAGACATTGAGGCAGCATCAACTAGCAAAGTTTCAAAATGTCATTTATGGAAAAGAGAGGTGAAGTTTTATGGTCGTGTAGTTTCTGACAAAGGGTTGTCAATAGATCTAGCCAAGATTGAAGCTGTGAATAATTGGAAGAGAACCAAGACAGTGACCGAGCTAAAGAATTTTTTGGATTAGGTGGCCATTACCGGAGATTCGTCGGGGATTTCTCATGGATAACAGCAGCCCTAACTAAACTAAGAAGGAAGGACGTAAAGTTTATTTGGTACGAAAAATGTGAGGAAGCTTTCCTTGAGTTAAAGCGTTTGTTAACCAATGCACCCGTATTAGTTGTTCCAGATGGAAATCGAGATTTGATCGTGTATATGGATGCATATGGAACTGGATTAGAAGGTGTGTTGATGCAAAGGGGTAAAGTGATTGCCTACACTTCTTGACAGCTTAGACCATATGAAGTTAGATATTTGACTTATGATTTGGAGTCTATAGTAGTGATTTTCGCATTAAAAATATGGAGACACTACCTCTTAGGAGAAATATTTGAATTGCATACAGATCATAAGTCTTTGAAGTATTTATTCTCTCATAAAGAGTTAAATATGAGACAGTAGTGGTGGCTAGAATTTTCAACAGCTTATGATTTTGGTATTGAGTATACACCAGGGAAAGGAAATATAAAGTTGTGGATGCATTAGTAGAAAACATCAGACTGTGGTGTTAGTAACGTTGGCATAATGGAAGGATTTAGAGGCATTGACTGCTAATAGTGTGCAGTTAAGGTCGACTGCTAGTTTTAGTCAAAGTACTGCCATGCTGTCTTGCTTGGAATTTCGACTAGTATTGACTGAGAAGATTACTTCTAAGTAGGGAGATAATCAATTGTTATCCAAAAAGATTAGAAGGTTAAAAGGTGGAACCAAGATCGATGATTTGAAAATTTTTAGTCTTGACCAGAGAGAATGGTTAGGAAAGGAGGAATGGTTATGTGTTCCATGTATTGGTGACCTAAGAAAGGAAGTTTTTAAGGAGCATCGTCGATTGAAGCTTACTATATATCTTGGAGGAACTAAGATTTATCAGGATATGAAGAGAAGTTTCTTCTGGGAAGGTATGAAAAGGGATGTACGCTTGTGAGTGAAGCAACTTGTGAATTGCCAGCAAGTTATAGCCGAGCATTAGATGCCGAGTAGATTGCTTCAACCTTTAGACATACTGGTTTGGAGATGGGATTCTACGTCTGTGGATTTTATATACGGGTTGCCAAGGTCAAACAAGGAAAATGAAAGTATTTGGGTCATAATGGATAGTTTTTCCAAAAGTGCACATTTCATTCCCGTTAGGTCAACGAGGATGACATATGTATTGGCTAAGTTGTTTGTGAAGAATATTTTTAGACTGCATGAGATTCCTATCAGTGTAGTCTGTGACAAAGATTCTTTGTTCACTAGTGAATTTTGAATGTGTCTATAGAAGGTATTAGGTACCAAGCTTAAGCTAAGTACCGCTTATCATCCACATACAGATGGGCGGTCAGAGAGAGTGAATAAGATACTTGAAGATTTGTTGAGAGTATGTGCACTAGACTTTGGTGTGTTGTGGGAAGACCATTTGCACTTTGTTGTGTTTTTCCATAATAATAATTTTCATACAAGTATAGGAATGATGCCTTTTTAAGCTTTGTATGGAAGGCCATAAAACTCACCAGTATGTTGGTCAGAGACCTAAGAAAGATTGGTCATTGGTTTTGGATACGTAAGAGAAGCCCATAGAAGATTGAGTAAGTCTAGGATAAGACGAGAGAAGCTCAGTCTAGGAAAAAAATTTATGTACCAAAAAGACGTAAATTTTAGAGTACCTAGTTGGAGTCAGTGTTTTCATTAAAGTGTCATCGATGAAGGGCATGGTACAGTTGGGAAAGTCAGGGAAACTGGCATCTAGATATGTTAGACCATTTCCTATTATAGAAAGGATCAAGAAACTTACGTATTGGGTGGAGTTACCAAGTAATTTGACAGAAATTCATAATGTGTTTCATGTTTTTCATCTTAGGAAGTACGTGCATGATCTAAAACTACTATTACCCCAATTGCACCTAAAGAATTAGTGGTGGAACTGGATCCGACCATTGTGAAACAACCATTTCGAGTTGTAGCGAGAGATAAGAAGAGATTAAGGAACAAGACAATCAAGTTAGTGAATGTCCAGTAGAGTGACAATAAGAAAGCTATACTTGGGACACAGAGGGAATGATTAGGGATATTTATCCCGAGCTATTATGACGATATGCTCTATATTTGTTGTATATAGACTTTATAGCTAGTGGGATATACTAGCATTGTTTGCATGTTTGTTGTGCTTGTATATAGTCCTTATTGAACTTATAAGATGAAATTCTTTAAGAGAGGGGAACCTGTAACACCCTTATCCATTTAATAGTATTGAGGATGTTTAATTGGATATATCAAATAGAATAATGCAAAAGGTTAAGAAGAGCGAGGTTTTTGTTATTAACAAGGTCATGCCTTAAAAATTAAGTAATAAGATTATGTTGAAAAACTTAACACATAAGAGAATACATAAGAGGGGAAAAATATGTGGATCCATTTTTTAATCCATAAACCCTCTCCCCCTCATATTATTTTCATTTTACTCGCGCAAAAATAATCAAAGGAAAGAGAGAGGTCAGCTATAACCTAAGGGAGAAATCACGAAATCAAATGAATTCAAAAGAGAAAGAGCTTAAGGAAATTAGAGCAACATCAAATCTCAACTCCAACATTTAATCTAAGGCAAAT
The DNA here is from genome assembly GCA_030765085.1 of Allium cepa. Lineage (NCBI taxonomy): Eukaryota > Viridiplantae > Streptophyta > Magnoliopsida > Asparagales > Amaryllidaceae > Allium > Allium cepa. The sequence continues at coordinate 395,499,905 of CM060943.1, read as the reverse complement.
AATACATGAACCATCTCTATTTTATTCTTGAATTTGGCTATGAGTAATATCCGAATTATTTTGATTATTTTGGCCAAGATATGAAGTCTAGCAATTTATTGGATATAATAGTGATTCATAGGGTTTTTGTGGAATTTTTAAACAAGTTTTAAGGGTAAAACCTAAGTTTTTAGCCTCCAATCGATTTAATTTTTCCATATGTGATGTAAAACATTAATTGGAAGATGGGTTTTAATTTCATAATTCTTCGAATTTAAATAAATAATTCATCTCCTAGGGAGGAAATTATGTTAATTCGGTTTTAGTTATTTCATATAACTAAATAAGGATTTTTGATCCGAATTTTTTTTTTAGCGAAGATGTGACGACCCGGAATTTTTAGACATTTGAAATGGGAATATTTAACTAATTTTAAATATTCGAAAGTCAATTATTAACTTTAATTCCAAATTTCAATATTTATTGAATAATTAATTATTAAATTTAATTATCGGGATTGGGTAAAAATATTGAATCTTGATTTTAAAGCTGGTTAAAAATAATTAGAAGGCTTATTTAATTTATATTAATAATACCGAAGACGATAGAAGTTGTAAAATTTAAATTTAAAGGTGTTTTGTTCAGTTTTAAAAAGTATACTGTTTAAAATTGAATTTAAAAAATAGCCTTCCGAGGCACAGTCTCGGAATTTGACGAAACCAGTTCCATTGGATCCGTAATATTGAATTATTATCGGATTTCGAATTTCGTGTCGATCGGAGTTGGTATGTGAGCGTACGATAAGTAAACGCGCTATAATCTATATTGAATTCAATTTAAATTTTATATTTATATTGGTCAATGTCAACCGACTTCCTTCTTATCCGTGTCCCCTCTTTTAACATCAACACGCGAAACATCTCCTGCATCAAACTTTCTATCAGCCGCTTCCTTTCACCATCGACACTTTTGAGTCCCCTCTGAAACAAGCAATGGCTGGTGCAAAAATCAAATCCATCTTCCTGTACGAATTCGATTTAAATAAACTCGAGCCCCTCTTCTTATTTCCTCAGTTCTATTCCAGAAATCCCAAATCAAACTCGAAAATATATATATATATATATATATATATATATATATATATATATATATATATATATAAAGGGGAAGCGACCGACGTCGCTGCGAATCGTGGGAGCATTGGTGAGGAAGCGCGACCGAAGTCGCCGCGAGTTGCGCAAGCATAGGGGTCGACGCTCGAATGGGAGGATCGCGGGTCAGTCGCGGCTCCAGCTAGAGTATGCGTTCGCAAGCTTGGGGGATTCGACTTCGTACGCGACAACGGCGTAGGGCAGTGGCGATGCGTTGGGTTCGCGAGCAGGAAACGCGACGAGGGACTATCGCGTTTGGTTGGCTCGAGCACGAGCATTTGGATGCAACTGGGAGCGTGGTGGGCTGAGGCCGAAGCGTCGAATGGGGTCGCTGGGGAATCGAGGCAGCGGTGATTTTGGCTGCCGAACAGCTGTGAGGTATTCGATTTTGTTTATCATATTAACTTGATAAATATGTGTTTGCAGATTTAAAATAAATTTAGTAACCTCATCATACAGAGTCTGTTGATTTATTTGCAAATTGGAAATTTATTAAATCTGTCTTAGTAATGAGATTAATAACGGTAAAGGAAAGAATGATATAAACAGTAATTATATATAGGTTATTTTTAGAACTTGTAGTTTCAAAATAATAGATAATAGAATAAAATCTATTTTTAGTTTTAAAATTATACATACAGTTTATGTATTTTAAATAATAATAATAAATGAATTTGCAAAAGTTTACAATAACCAGATTGTTTGGGTTAAGATAAATGTTAAAAGAAAAATTGTATTTTTGTTTAAACTTTATATATATGTAGATATATATAGATTTAATGAAGTGAATATAGATAAAGATTTTTACAACAAATTTTCTGAAAAATAAAATAGAATACATAAATAAATCAATAAAATAGTAATTGATTTATTCAAGTTCTTTAAATAATAAATTGTTCATTTGACTCGTTCAAATATTAATAAAACATCTAATGATTTTACAAGGTCTGAATCGTGGGAAAACAAATTTAGATGGGATGGATTGCGAAAGAAAAAAAGGCAAAGGTGAGTTAATCTCACTCAGTTTAAATTTAAATTTAAATGATTAAATTTAAATAATTGTTTGAATGGTTGAAATTGATTGATTGATGTGTTATAGAATGATATATTCTGAAATTAGTAAATAATATTGTGCTAACATTTGTGGATGCAGGGAAACAGGTTGGAGGGATCCAACTGGATTCCTCAAATTTATTAGATTATTTAATATTCTGTGTGATGAATATTTGATATCCTGTGATTGTTTTATGGATATTTGGAATATTGGATAGTATGGTTGGATTGATTAACTCAGTATAAAGAGTTACCAAAATCTATAGAATTGGATTTTTGAAAGGTAATAAAAGAGTAAAATTTTAAGTAAATAATTCTAGTAAATTGAAATAAATTGAATAATGAAGTGAAAATAAAATAAAATAGAGTGATTTATAAACTCTAACAAAATATGGAATATGAGGAAATTGAATTAACAAAGGAATAATAAATTCTGGAACTTAAGTGAATAAAAGTCACTATTTTAAATGTAAGGATTAAATTTAAAGGTAAAGAAAGGAAATTGAGGAATCTGAATTTGGTATTTTTCAGTTTAAAGATTTTAAAACATAAATTGGAAATTAAATCTACAGTTAATAAATTTTGAAATAAATGAAGTAAGAGAATTTATTTCATGGTAAAGTAAATGGAAATCAATTGTAAAATTGATTTAGGTGTTGAAATTTAAATTTACAGTGAAGTGAGATTTTGGGACTTTATGAACTGGGTTTATAAAGTGGAATAAAATGTCGGAGAATATTTTATATTATAAATTCAAGGTAGGAATTTATTAAAGGAATGAGGATTTGTTTAAAAAAATAAATGGTGATTTATTTTTAAGAAATGGAAAAAGAAGAGTATTTCCCTGGATAGCCAAGTATGGTTTTCAAAAATATTTTAAGGTTTTAAGATTGTTTTAAAAAAAGCATGTTTTTGGAAAGTTTATTATTTCTAAATGCAAATTTTTTAAAGTAAGTATATTTTTCCAAATTTATTATTATTATAACTATATTAAGTAACTTAGTATTGTTTTTAAAGAGAAAATTTAGTTTATATTTTATAAAGTGGTTTATTCAAAATACTTTTAAGTATATTTATTTAATAAAATATTTAAAGTTTTAATTTTAAAGTTATAAATATATGTTATAATAGTGTTTTTAAATTATTTAAACTTAAGTGTTTGTACTTGGCGTTCCAGTGGAAATAGTAATTGGGAAAGTACCCTAGGAAAGGAAAACTGGTTTTGAAATTTGTTATCGAAAAGGGGTTGAATTGGAGATATATATCTTGGAAATATATTTTGGGATTAATAAATAATTTGGGAAATTATTTATTGGTTGATGATTGTTTGTGAATATTAATTGATAGTTAAATAACCAACTATCAATATTGGCCAAATGCGCTGATCGTTTCGAAGAGACCGGGATCGAGATTTATTTCTCGAAAACCACTTCGATCCGGTTTGTACGTTTTCGTGCGAAAAACGTGTTCGGAGTCGAAGATGGAGCAGTGAAGTGCAAGGGCTAGTCGCTACTAATCCTGAGGATATTTCCAAAATGGATGTAGTAGGAATAGTGCCTTCGGTTCCGTTTGAACCCGGGACGGACTTGTATGGATGAATGCTTGCGAAAACATCGTCAGGTGGACGATGGGCATTCTAAGATGTATGTTCTAAAAAGGTAACGTTTGACCTCAAGCCTCATCAAATGGGAATGACTGAAAATCAGGGGATATGCAGCAAGGCTTCGTGGGTAGCCCCCACTGGAGAGTAAGGTCATCTCTGTCTAGATGTCCCTTTTTATTTCGGCTTAGTGGGCGGTTGCTGATCCCAACCGCGGGGTGATCTTATTCGGAACTATTCAGTAAGGAATGGGTCCGGCCTTGTGTTGCAGGGGATGAAGGGAGTAATCCTCGGTACTGTGATCTAGACCACATACTGTGACAGGTGGTACCCCAGTGCCTAGTCATTGTTGGAAATCCATTCTTCCTACGAGCCTTGTACGAGTTTTGTTTGTATTACCCACTTTTGTGGCTAGTAGCTGGAATTTAATAATGTAACAATTTCGGCTATTTTATAAGTACTTGTGTACAGACCCTATTATAATATCAGAGGATTTCTATAAAATTGTTTTAGCTATCGTAAGGTAAAAACCCGACATGTTTATTTGTGGCGTGGTCTTACGAGATGCTTTTGTTTCAAAGGATTTTGAAACTTTAATAATCAATTGGGTGTGATTTTCTCACGCTGGTAATCCAGACTGACTCGGGTGTTATTTAACTGTAATGCTCGGGTCAGACCGAGTATTATAGGATACAGGATATGATGCTGTGGAGCTCAGGAGACGAGCTGGATGACGAAACGTACTCTCGTACTTGTATATTTATATACGTATTCCGCTGTGTTGAGTTGTTGTGTATCCATTGTATGATATTGATGTTGAGTTGTGACTGATGTATTCGGATGATGTAATGTATGTAAACAGATATATTTGATTTTGAGTAAAGATTATTTACTATCTATTATATTTTATTCTGCTGCGATGGTTAGATTCTGATGTTGATTCTGTTTTCTCTTCTTCTACCTCTTTTCTTAAACCCAAATGGTTCGTATTTCTGTACAACTTGAGTTAATTGTTGTAGATTAGTGTTGACTCAAGGGGTACGGATTTGCGGGTCGTTACAGTTGGTATCAGAGCTTAGGTTGGCGACAACCTAGGCTTTGGTGGGAATTACTCAAGTAGAGTCCGTAGTACTCTATAATGAGTTTGAGTGTATTAATAGATATGAGCGCGTAATTGTTAGTAAATATAAAATGATTTTTATATTGTGTCGATTGGTTTATTGAGTGGTTTATGGATTCTGGTCAATACGAGTAATTAACGTTATTGATAGGGGTCTCTAAACACTTGAATAGAACAATTCGACACAGTATTGTTTTAAAATAGGGTAAATGAAATAATTTTACCCAAATTATTTTGTATATGAAAGAAATAATTTTCAGAAATTATTATAGTATTTGGATGCTTGATTTGTTAAGGAAGGATAATATTAAATTATTATCATTAAAGAGAAATTGAATAAGCAATTGGAAACTTATAACCAAAGTTGAAGAATAAATTTATATAACAAATGGAATTTGAAAATATAAAATATAAATGAAGTGTATAAATTGAAATAAATTAAGATTTCCAGAGTAATGTTGGAATATAAAAATTGGATGGATTTAAACTTTGGAATTTTGGGAAGTTAAAATTCCTTTGGGATTGGAAGTGGTTTTAAATAAAACAAAGGGATTTAGAGAAATAATGGTATTATTTCAAAAATATTTTTGAGTTGAATTTGAAATCTTGAGAGATTTGGAAATTTGAAATATTTGGAATGTTTTAAAGAGATAAAAGCATTTAATTTTCTTTCGGTCGCTGGAAAATAACTTCGGTGATGACTGCAGCATCATCGATGTTCATTTTCGAGCTTCTAAAAGAGAGGATGCTACCAAATTGTTTTAAAATGGAATTGGCTGTGAATTGGGTTTGATTTTGAAATTCAAAGAGATAATTGAGTTTGCCAAAAGATTTAGGGATGTAGTTGATATCAAAGTGGTTTTGAAATTTTGGGAATTGTTTAAAAACTCTGGAATCTTATGTAAAAATGTTTATGGAATAATAAAAATATACTTGGCTAAATAAAATGTATAATCTAGAAGTAAGGTGTAAAAAAATGTGAATTAGATTGATTGTAAATAGATGAAACTTGAATATAAATAAATTGTGACTTATAAAAATTTAGAAGTGGTATAAAAAAAAAGTAGAAATAAAATAGTTTGAAATCTGGAAAGTGAATGGAGATCCAAAACTTAACTTATAAAATAAATAGGTTGAACTCCAGTAAAATAGATAAAGAAATTTTGAAATAAAAATCAAATATTGATTTAATGTATGTTGAATATCAAATTTTGTGGTGACAAATGTTGAGTTTGTAAATGAATTATGGGATGAATATTCGATGTAAATAATATGGAATGTTCCAAGATTAATTAATGGAATATGGAAATGGAACTCGAATTGTTTAAATAAAAATTTGAGTTGCGGATAAATGATAAAATTTGAAAGAGATGTTGAGTTATTAATAGAAGTTCAACTTGAAATTGTAAGTGAATTAAATTTGAATTGAAGTTGAATGGATTTGAATTAATATAAAAATGATTTGTATTGCCAATAAAAATCCAAGTAGGGATAAATTGGAAATGGCCTCATTATAAAATGAAAGGAATTCCGAAATAAATTATTGAATGTGAATTAGAATTCATATTGATTCAATGAAATATACTAATTTAATTTAAGCAAATGGAGCTAACAATGAAATTGGAAATGAGCTCGAGTAACATATAAATTCAACTTAGACCAACGATGAATTAAAAATAATTGGGAGTGTCGTCCAACAAAATGAAATTGGGTTATAACAGTGATGGTTGGAATTGTGAATCAATTCCAAGTAGGTTGAAATAGAATGGAAAAGACCTTGTTATCAATAAAATCAAAATTCTATGAATGAATAGAAATTGACTAAAAATTTATTTTTGAAATCGGTTGAATTATAAATGGTTTATAATAAAACCTGTTTGGTAAGTGGAATGAAATTAGTAATTAAGTTGAGTAACTCAAGTTATATTAACAAGAGCTTGGCTTCGAATAAAATGGGAATTCGTTGAATAAAATTTTATGAGTTGTTAGAAGTGAAATAAAATTTATTTTGAATCACTTGGAATAAAAATAAACTCGTTTGGATTCAAATGAATTGGAAGTAGGCATTGAAGTGTAAATCATTTAATTGGAATGTAAAATGAATTAAATGAAATGGTATTGGAATGGATTGGAAGCATTCAAAATAAATGTCGAAATGTTTCACATGTGCTTGTGGAAGTATATGATATGCATCGTTTATGAAACCCATGTTTTAATTATTTATATTTAAGTGAAATGCTATAAATTTGTGTAATTGTCACTTACATATTTATATTGAGTAAGTACAGGTTCAGGGAAGCCGTTTGGCTGGTTTGATTGCGCAATTTGCTAAAATAAATCGCCGCTTGCTTAAAAATGCAAAAAAATAAGGTACGCCTACGCAATACAAATAGGAAATATGAACTGTTTTTCTGTTTTCCGACCGTGTGGGTCGATGTATATTGATTTCCGGCCTGAGGCCGATGTATATATGTTTTTGTGCATCCTGCGATATCGCAGAAGTCCCTCTGTACAAAGGATACTCTGCCAAAATTTTCCGTAAATTTTGGGAGTTAGAAATTTTTTTGAAATTCTCGAAAATTTTCATTAACGGCAAATGATCTAAATTTGCTAAGCAAATAAAATTGAAATTGGATATTGAAATCTAATTGGAATGTAAATGTAAAGAGAATGAAATTGAAGAAACTAAAGAAGTAAAGTTTCCAAATAAACTTTGATTTGAGATGTAAATTAATTGGTAAGTGCAACTAATACAATATTCAAAGTGGAAACCAAAATTTAAACTTAAATGAAATTGTAAAGGCAAAGAGAATGGTAATGGAAATTAACTGAAGGTTAAAGTGATAGCTGGGAATGTGAATAAAAAGAGAATTGGTGTAGCTAAAAATAAATTGGGCTAATTACGTAAGGTGTACGTATATTATTTATTCGCATAGCTATATTGATCCAGAATTCGAGCACAGATTTTCGAGATAGTTATATCGATCCGAGTTAGGATTTTTCACTCGATTTTCGACGGCGAACCTGGATATGGATTGTTGATTGATTCTGGAAATTCTCTATCATAGTTATGACTATGCAAGGAGAATGACGGTTTCTGATCAAGAAACCAGATCTGAGTCCGCACTAGGAAGTCGGGTGGACGATACTAGTTCGGAAATGAAATTGAGTGATCGAGTGAGCGATCGAATTTGGTTTTTCGTACGAATGGTATGTGTGCATCGTACGGGCTTAAATGAATAAATATTGAAATTTGTAAATGTTTTTGAATGTTGTGATGGATATTGTTGCTTAGTCGGATATACAGGTGTATAAAAGCAATGGATAAATAAAGATTTTGGGTTTTAGAAGATTAAAATTAATGGCCCGACAAAAAGGTACGTATTTGAATTTCTATATGAAATTTGATTGGGTTTTTGGATTGAGCCACTTGGCTTCTGTTTTCTTTTTGGATTTGGGAGGCCGTAGAGCCATTTTTGTAGTAGTACCGAGCTAGCCGCGCAAAGGAGACGCTGGCGAAATTTTTCGGAAATTTAGGGAGTTAGAAAAATTTTGAGAAAATTTTGATAATTTAAAATTTGAATTCAAATTTAAGATTTGAATTGATAAGTAAGTATGTAATATGGTTTAAGGGTTATGGATAAGTTCAAAGGGCTAGGATAGAGTTAGAGTGTCTTCGATAAAAAGATTTGTTTGCTAAGTTGTTAAAAATTGTTTGGGTTGAGAAACAGTAGTGGGTTATGGACCATTCTTCCTAACTAGTAATTTCGGGGACGAAATTCTTTTAAGGGGGGAGGAATGTGACGACCCAGAATTTTTAGACATTTGAAATGGGAATATTTAATTAATTTTAAATATTCGAAAGTCAATTATTAACTTTAATTCCAAATTTCAATATTTATTGAATAATTAATTATTAAATTTAATTATCGGGATTGGGTAAAAATATTGAATCTTGATTTTAAAGCTGGTTAAAAATAATTAGAAGGCTTATTTAATTTATATTAATAATACCGAAGACGATAGAAGTTGTAAAATTTAAATTTAAAGGTGTTTTGTTCAGTTTTAAAAAGTATACTGTTTAAAATTGAATTTAAAAAATAGCCTTCCGAGGCACAGTCTCGGAATTTGACGAAACCAGTTCCATTGGATCCGTAATATTGAATTATTATCGGATTTCGAATTTCGTGTCGATCGGAGTTGGTATGTGAGCGTACGATAAGTAAACGCGCTACAATCTATATTGAATTCAATTTAAATTTTATATTTATATTGGTCAATGTCAGCCGACTTCCTTCTTATCCGTGTCCCCTCTTTTAACATCAACACGCGAAACATCTCCTGCATCAAACTTTCTATCAGCCGCTTCCTTTCACCATCGACACTTTTGAGTCCCCTCTGAAACAAGCAATGGCTGGTGCAAAAATCAAATCCATCTTCCTGTACGAATTCGATTTAAATAAACTCGAGCCCCTCTTCTTATTTCCTCAGTTCTATTCCAGAAATCCCAAATCAAACTCGAAAATATATATATATATATATATATATATATATAAAGGGGAAGCGACCGACGTCGCTGCGAATCGTGGGAGCATTGGTGAGGAAGCGCGACCGAAGTCGCCGCGAGTTGCGCAAGCATAGGGGTCGACGCTCGAATGGGAGGATCGCGGGTCAGTCGCGGCTCCAGCTAGAGTATGCGTTCGCAAGCTTGGGGGATTCGACTTCGTACGCGACAACGGCGTAGGGCAGTGGTGATGCGTTGGGTTCGCGAGCAGGAAACGCGACGAGGGACTATCGCGTTTGGTTGGCTCGAGCACGAGCATTTGGATGCAACTGGGAGCGTGGTGGGCTGAGGCCGAAGCGTCGAGTGGGGTCGCTGGGGAATCGAGGCAGCGGTGATTTTGGCTGCCGAACAGCTGTGAGGTATTCGATTTTGTTTATCATATTAACTTGATAAATATGTGTTTGCAGATTTAAAATAAATTTAGTAACCTCATCATACAGAGTCTGTTGATTTATTTGCAAATTGGAAATTTATTAAATCTGTCTTAGTAATGAGATTAATAACGGTAAAGGAAAGAATGATATAAACAGTAATTATATATAGGTTATTTTTAGAACTTGTAGTTTCAAAATAATAGATAATAGAATAAAATCTATTTTTAGTTTTAAAATTATACATACAGTTTATGTATTTTAAATAATAATAATAAATGAATTTGCAAAAGTTTACAATAACCAGATTGTTTGGGTTAAGATAAATGTTAAAAGAAAAATTGTATTTTTGTTTAAACTTTATATATATGTAGATATATATAGATTTAATGAAGTGAATATAGATAAAGATTTTTACAACAAATTTTCTGAAAAATAAAATAGAATACATAAATAAATCAATAAAATAGTAATTGATTTATTCAAGTTCTTTAAATAATAAATTGTTCATTTGACTCGTTCAAATATTAATAAAACATCTAATGATTTTACAAGGTCTGAATCGTGGGAAAACAAATTTAGATGGGATGGATTGCGAAGCAAAAAAAGGCAAAGGTGAGTTAATCTCACTCAGTTTAAATTTAAATTTAAATGATTAAATTTAAATAATTGTTTGAATGGTTGAAATTGATTGATTGATGTGTTATAGAATGATATATTCTGAAATTAGTAAATAATATTGTGCTAACATTTGTGGATGCAGGGAAACAGGTTGGAGGGATCCAACTGGATTCCTCAAATTTATTAGATTATTTAATATTCTGTGTGATGAATATTTGATATCCTGTGATTGTTTTATGGATATTTGGAATATTGGATAGTATGGTTGGATTGATTAACTCAGTATAAAGAGTTACCAAAATCTATAGAATTGGATTTTTGAAAGGTAATAAAAGAGTAAAATTTTAAGTAAATAATTCTAGTAAATTGAAATAAACTGAATAATGAAGTGAAAATAAAATAAAATAGAGTGATTTATAAACTCTAACAAAATATGGAATATGAGGAAATTGAATTAACAAAGGAATAATAAATTCTGGAACTTAAGTGAATAAAAGTCACTATTTTAAATGTAAGGATTAAATTTAAAGGTAAAGAAAGGAAATTGAGGAATCTGAATTTGGTATTTTTCAGTTTAAAGATTTTAAAACATAAATTGGAAATTAAATCTACAGTTAATAAATTTTGAAATAAATGAAGTAAGAGAATTTATTTCATGGTAAAGTAAATGGAAATCAATTGTAAAATTGATTTAGGTGTTGAAATTTAAATTTACAGTGAAGTGAGATTTTGGGACTTTATGAACTGGGTTTATAAAGTGGAATAAAATGTCGGAGAATATTTTATATTATAAATTCAAGGTAGGAATTTATTAAAGGAATGAGGATTTGTTTAAAAAAATAAATGGTGATTTATTTTTAAGAAATGGAAAAAGAAGAGTATTTCCCTGGATAGCCAAGTATGGTTTTCAAAAATATTTTAAGGTTTTAAGATTGTTTTAAAAAAAGCATGTTTTTGGAAAGTTTATTATTTCTAAATGCAAATTTTTTAAAGCAAGTATATTTTTCCAAATTTATTATTATTATAACTATATTAAGTAACTTAGTATTGTTTTTAAAGAGAAAATTTAGTTTATATTTTATAAAGTGGTTTATTCAAAATACTTTTAAGTATATTTATTTAATAAAATATTTAAAGTTTTAATTTTAAAGTTATAAATATATGTTATAATAGTGTTTTTAAATTATTTAAACTTAAGTGTTTGTACTTGGCGTTCCAGTGGAAATAGTAATTGGGAAAGTACCCTAGGAAAGGAAAACTGGTTTTGAAATTTGTTATCGAAAAGGGGTTGAATTGGAGATATATATCTTGGAAATATATTTTGGGATTAATAAATAATTTGGGAAATTATTTATTGGTTGATGATTGTTTGTGAATATTAATTGATAGTTAAATAACCAACTATCAATATTGGCCAAATGCGCTGATCGTTTCGAAGAGACCGGGATCGAGATTTATTTCTCGAAAACCACTTCGATCCGGTTTGTACGTTTTCGTGCGAAAAACGTGTTCGGAGTCGAAGATGGAGCAGTGAAGTGCAAGGGCTAGTCGCTACTAATCCTGAGGATATTTCCAAAATGGATGTAGTAGGAATAGTGCCTTCGGTTCCGTTCGAACCCGGGACGGACTTGTATGGATGAATGCTTGCGAAAACATCGTCAGGTGGACGATGGGCATTCTAAGATGTATGTTCTAAAAAGGTAACGTTTGACCTCAAGCCTCATCAAATGGGAATGACTGAAAATCAGGGGATATGCAGCAAGGCTTCGTGGGTAGCCCCCACTGGAGAGTAAGGTCATCTCTGTCTAGATGTCCCTTTTTATTTCGGCTTAGTGGGCGGTTGCTGATCCCAACCGCGGGGTGATCTTATTCGGAACTATTCAGTAAGGAATGGGTCCGGCCTTGTGTTGCAGGGGATGAAGGGAGTAATCCTCGGTACTGTGATCTAGACCACGTACTGTGACAGGTGGTACCCCAGTGCCTAGTCATTGTTGGAAATCCATTCTTCCTACGAGCCTTGTACGAGTTTTGTTTGTATTACCCACTTTTGTGGCTAGTAGCTGGAATTTAATAATGTAACAATTTCGGCTATTTTATAAGTACTTGTGTATAGACCCTATTATAATATCAGAGGATTTCTATAAAATTGTTTTAGCTATCGTAAGGTAAAAACCCGACATGTTTATTTGTGGCGTGGTCTTACGAGATGCTTTTGTTTCAAAGGATTTTGAAACTTTAATAATCAATTGGGTGTGATTTTCTCACGCTGGTAATCCAGACTGACTCGGGTGTTATTTAACTGTAATGCTCGGGTCAGACCGAGTATTATAGGATACAGGATATGATGCTGTGGAGCTCAGGAGACGAGCTGGATGACGAAACGTACTCTCGTACTTGTATATTTATATACGTATTCCGCTGTGTTGAGTTGTTGTGTATCCATTGTATGATATTGATGTTGAGTTGTGACTGATGTATTCGGATGATGTAATGTATGTAAACAGATATATTTGATTTTGAGTAAAGATTATTTACTATCTATTATATTTTATTCTGCTGCGATGGTTAGATTCTGATGTTGATTCTGTTTTCTCTTCTTCTACCTCTTTTCTTAAACCCAAATGGTTCGTATTTCTGTACAACTTGAGTTAATTGTTGTAGATTAGTGTTGACTCAAGGGGTACGGATTTGCGGGTCGTTACAGAAGAATAAAGTATTTTTGAATTTTTATGATTTTTGGGGATTATTTCCAAGTGGTTATGAATTATTATCAATTAATATGCTAGAAAAGCATTCAAATTACTAATTAACTTAGGCTATTAAATAATTAAGTTGGAAAATGCTTTGGAAATGTAAAACTGAAGTGCGATAGATTTTCAAAAAATAATTAGGTAAAGTAATGTAATATCCAACAAAAGTTGGACAAGAATTAAGATTTAATGAAAAGAAATTGCTTTATTAGTAATAAACCATTTTTGATAAAATTTACGATAATGCCATGTTGCTTTTATCATCGCTGAGTCTAGTATGCCAACGCATCCATGATTGCCAACGTCGATGAGAAGAGAAGCATGTGATAACTACTTAGGTAGTTATGGAGTGACTCCACCCGTGTCGAGGTGGACATCGGCGACAATCCATCATTGGTGGCATCGTATTCTTGTAATTCACTTAAGTGTTTAAAACTTAACGCCGCGGTCATTAATGCCACTTGTCTTATTGCCGCATATCTTCATCGCATTTTAATGCCACATATATTTACCTTTCGTTTTTAATAATACCACTAGTTTTCAAAACTTATATGTTTGACGGCATGATATTTGTGACGACTTGGATTTTCAGACCAGTTAAAATTGTCGAAAATTCCATCCGTTCTAAAACTACTAATGAAAACTATCAACTTAATACACCATATTTGATAAATATTCAACATTACTAATTGTGTAGGATTTAATTTCAATTATACAACTTATCAGAGTAATTGATTAACTTATTAATCCTACAAACTATGCTTTAATACGTACCAAATACAATGACTATAAATCTACCACTACACAAATCTGATGAGAGAGAAAGCACTATCCTTACATGCGAACTCAATAAACAATGTAAATGCGGAATAAAATAGTAAGCAGGAAAGATACAATAACACAAGATAAACAAGAACCAATAACATATAAACATAAAAGGGTTATATTATTTTAGGGGCTGCATCCTGCCTACTTACCCCTATCTAATTGGGTATCCAATTAGATACAGGATGAAGCCAATGTACTTCTCCGACTGCAAACAGGACTCATGGAGCCTACGATGCAACAAACAATATGCAATTCCCAAAACTACCCACTTAGGCTTAATCTTCAACTTTAGATTTTCAAATCTAATTACTTTTACGAAAATTATCTCTTTGGACTTTATTCTCGAATTCTTATTTCAAAACTTTTAAAATGCGTGTGTGTGTGTGTGTATATATATATATTATATGCAAATTATACTTTACTTCGAGATATTAAATCAAATCACTTTTGAAAAGTTTATTTGGAAACCCCAAATGTTGTACTAAAAGCATATCAAACCATATGAAACCAAATCGGTAGGTTTCTCCCAATAACAAGGCAACTGGGTCGTAGCCTTCATACAGTCGATAAATAAGCATATCCCTCTATTCCAAGGGCAGACTATACCAAAAACATGTGCCCACTTTATAGTTATGGGTTACCCGAATCATCGGTAACATAACAAATTATTTTGTATCCTGAAGCGATAAATCATTTCACACTAATATTCATAAGTACTTTCAAATCTATAATAATTTTCGTTTTCCAAATCCATTCAAAAATCATCTTAAAACCATCAGGTTTAGTCCTCGAAATTCTTTCCGTTTCATAAAACAATTTTATAAAACCATTCTTATATAAATCACTTATATATAACATAACTTCAAAATATTCATTACCGAACATTTCTATTTCTTTTAAAGGGAAAACATTTCATAACATTTCCATTTGAAAATCAATTTTCAAAACAGTTCATTAAATTGAAGTGAACCAAATATTACCGATAAACACCTTATAGTCAATCATGAAATAAATCACAAGGTGTTAGCCTACAATTGTTTTCTACTCAGCCCATGCATATGGATAATTAATTGCTCGTAAACTAGTTGAGCAAAGTCAATAATCAATAAATAATGACCAGTGCTCATAACTAGTCGAACACAATCCAAACAACCAAACAATCTATAAAATAAACACAACAATAAATTATAAATCAATGCTACACTCTATCAAATATTTATAACACGTTTTATTTTATCTTGAGTTAAAATGATTTGATATTCATTTTAGAGCATCCGAGCTTTCCATTCGACATGTTCCATCCCTCGTCCAAGTCTCCTTGGATCTCATAGATGAAACATGCATACTAGTCGTTTCCGCATACCTCATTAAGTATCTAACTTTTAAATTTTAAAATAATTGATTAACCATCCAAATAGTCAAACAAGGAAATAAAATCATTTTTTAGCAAACAAAGTAAACAAGCATTAAACAAGGGTTTTCAAACAACACTTAACACTTAACACTTAAAGTTCCTTCAACTTAGCAATGATTTTAACGAACTTAAAGGAAGAAATAACTCATCTGGATTCCAATCTGTCAAACTTTAAGGCAAGGAAATTAAGACCTTACCCATACTTCCAACCATGCTTAGAAACCAAATCAAAATTAGCCTGATTTTCTCCTTCCTAGTGCTTGGCTAAGGCTTGAGATGGAGTTTGGCCAAAAGTACAGAGAAGAAGTGGTGGAGCTTTGATCTTGAATTCTCAAAATTAGACCCAAAAAATAGGTCATTTTCTCCATAGTTTTCGTCCCTTTTACTCACAAAATTTGAAAATGTGGTTCCTATAAAGTTGTTGCAATTTATTTTCTCTTGAATTTGAAAAAAAAGAAACACTATATTTCAACTAGTTATGAGGAAGTTATGATCAAAAGAAGAAAGGGTATTCTTGGATTGACCAAAAAGGAAGCCCAAAAATGCACTGCGAAGAATTGAAATTTTGACATAGCTTCAAAACAGAAAGAAGTGCTCAACATAAAATTTTTAGCCACTAGAATTTCAAATGATTTGATATTTTTTTCTTAATTTGGATCAGCTATGATCAAGTTATGATCAAAACAAAATGGGCTATTCTTTGCCTTAAAAACTGGGCCAAAGAATGTACTAGAAATAAGTTGAATTTTGACATGGTTAATTTTAGAATGAGACAAAGTGGTTAACATAAAAGTTGTAGCCACTGTAAAAATACATGATTTGAAAATTTTTTTGTATTTTTATATGAGTTTGAAGAAATTGTGACCAAGATAATAAGTAGTAAAATATGGAGAAAAGATGAGTTTGATTTAAAGAGAATGAACACTGATTTCTTTTGAATATTTTGTAAATATTTTGACATTATTTCATTCTAATTTTTTCCTATGGCTTCGAAGACATTAATGATGGGAAGAAGAATTTGAAGAATCTTGAGAAAAGAAGAAGTAGAAATGTGAATGAAATTAAAGAAGAATATATGTATTTATAGAAAAAGAAAGAAATAGAATTTTACAAATTTATCCTCTTATCAAATTAACAAAACGCCCTTACTTTAAACTAAAGTAAGCTATATTTTTTCAACACTTAACATCGCCCGTTAACGTTTTACTTTATGTCATAGCCACTTAAAGATTTAGTAAAGAAAAATAATTATTTTGTTGGATTTTAATGTGATTTGGATTTGATGTTTACTTTTGACTTTTCTTAAACTTACTTACTTTTCTTAATGACATTCTAGAATTTCCGAATATCATTTAGTAAAAGTAAACTTGATAGTGAATTAATCAATACTTATACTACTTAAATATATGTTCCTATGTAAGAAAATAAAGATGCGATAACGTTGCGACAACTTTTAATCGACAAAATGTTGATTTTCGACAAAATGTTTTGCGGTCACATTTTGATGTTCTAGTTAAACTATTTATTTATGTAAACCAAACTTAAAAATAAATTTGTATAATATTATTTAAAAATATAAACACTCATAAATCAATTATAATAATATATTTAACCAGTGAAACTTACTTTTTTGAAATTAGCATTTTGTCACTTTTGTCGATATAAGCAAATGCTACTATTTTTATGTATATTTCTATTTTCAATTCCTATCTAATATTATTTAAATCATAAAACCCTTTATATTTTATATTTAAGATCACTCTAAATATTATATTTTAAAGTGGTCAAACTCTGGATCATTATAATAGTCGTAATAAGCTAAGTATAAAATTTTGTAATAATGTCGTTAGTCTTGTCATCGCTATTCATTAAGTTTGTCAAGATTTGTTTTGCATTGTTTTGGGCAATGATGTCATGCGTTAGTGCCACTGGAATCAATATTGGAATTTAAAGGCCATTTAAGTCTATATGCCTTGTTAAAATTTTATTTTAATAGAGGATAACCCATAGTTTATGTAAGTTGACAACATCATTTTCGATACGAAGTTTTATACTTAAAAGAGTTTAAGCCTTTGTTTTCCACCTTGGATAGAGGTCAAGATTGTTTTAATGTCGAAAATATACTATGTTGTACTACCAAACGACCGCGAGCCATATAGTTATTGATTTTGAATTTAATCATTGGGAGTACTAAGGTGTTTCTTTTATTAATTTCCACATAGATCATTGGGGGATACCAATACATATTATTTTGAGATGTTATAGTTTTAAGGGATATATAACATAATTAGGGACACCAATAAACATAGGTTGAACACGTGGGTTGAAATAAAATTGTTAAGTGAAAGGTTCGTTGTCATCCCAGGAAAACTATGGAATGTGAGACGGATAGTCCACATCATGCCGTAAATGGATAGCCTTAATGAGGTTAATGAAGGGTTTATAGTTAACCTAGGAAAACTATGAGATGTGTGATGAATAGTCCATATCATTTTAAATGAATGGAATATGTGTGATGGATGTCTATATAATTTAAATAGCTAAACCAAGTGGATAGGTATCCATATGGTAAGGGATGGGTAATCCAAGAATAATTACATGTGAGATGGGTAGTCCATGTAATTGTGTTAATGAAACTATACGTGATGGGTTATTCACATGGTATGGTATAAATGATCCATAAAAATGCTCATATGTGAGATGGATAGTCCATGGATATAAATATATAATGAAAGGTAGCCGGATTAAATTGAGAGGATAGTCATTTGAGTTTATATGGATGGTCAATTAAACTTGGATGGATAATCCATTATATGATTTAGCGATCGGGCAAGGGTATGGGTAACACAATGAAAACAGATTAGTCAGACCTACCTAAGTTATGTGATTTAAAGGTTATTTACTATGTTCTAACCATTATAGTTGGAGAAGCAAAGTATATCATTAATATGTTTTAGTTAATCTATTGGTGAGGGAATAATCCGTTCCGTTTAGCGGCATGATCTCACTAGATATCTATTTGGTTTGAGATGGTAGGTTATTATTCACACCAGACTGTTGTCTGACCCGAAGTTTTTGTTTTTCCCTTAAACTCTCTGGTGTTCATTTGAGTATGTTGAGAGTAAATGATATCAGGTTACAGTTAGACGAATAAGCTTCCAAAGACATGTAGAAGGAAATCTAGCTATAGTAGGAGTCTCTATTTATCCATTGTGTTGTTTAGAATTTAATTGGCTGGTTGTGCAATGCCAAATATTTGTCTCTGATCAACCAAAGGGGCACCTTAATAAGTCACTCTTGGAGTATTTTGTAATAATTCAAATTTCTCTGAACGTAGGTATGCAAATGAGAATATGTAATGAATACGAAATATCATTTGTGAAATGAAATGTGAATTTTTTTTATAAAATTGTGTTTAGTATTTTTCGTATTCGTTTGCTTCTGGTTATTAATATGCTTAACATAACCGCATTTTTTTCACCAGAAATTAATACTATGGACGATTGCAGCATCCATAGTGCTTTGTTTTGGGCCTTAATATAGGGGTTGTTATAGGTGACCTGTAGTTCAAGATATAACACTTTCAAAATTGGAATTTGATTAAGGAGTTCATTTTAATGCTTTAAGGTGTAATCTTTTGCATTGGTGAATAGTAATTATCTGATCCATGATTATATACTAATATTTTGGTTATATATATATATATATTTTATTAGTTAGATGACGATCCTATTAGGTATGTCATTGCATTTAGAATTGTTGTATATTCATATGCCGATATAATTTAAATAAAAACTTCTTTACGCTTAGATACTTATGCTCAACATAAAAAAAGCTAAAAATAATTTAATATATATTGTTTAAATAACCTAAATTTTATAAATTAAAATACTAAAGATTATACTATACAAACTATGTTTTAAAATGACATATAGATACTTTTGTACCTAAAATATTTTTCAGGATAAAAATTAGAATTTTAATATATATAAAAATATTATTTAATTCAAATCACTTAAATAAATTTATAAAAAAATGTATCATAAAATATAATTTAAATTTTATAAAATCATTTTCACACATGATGAACTTTCCGGTTGCAAAATTATAATTATGCATATATATATTAATTAAATAGTCAAATGCTATATTATCATCTAAATATTTATAAAATATTAAACATAAATTATAATTTTGAATTTTTTTATGTAATATTATTAGTTTTTGATCGAAAATTTAAACTAAAAAAATTTGATTTGTCCCTGAGTATTACTTGGTAAGAATGTGGGTATGTATGTATATGTGTGTGCGCACGTGCGCGCATGTGAAAAAAGTCAATTTTGTTTTCGGTTTTACAATTGGATAGATAATACAATTTTATATTATATTTTAAATGTTTCTATACACATAATTATATATATTATAAATTCCTCACACACACACACACATATTTATTATTTTTCAATGTAAATTACAAATTTATATATATACATGCATACGTGCATACATGCAAACATACTTATATGTACTTGTAATACCTTATCTATATAAATAAATTAAAGCATATGATCATAAATTTGGACGATATGTTTGTATACTAGATTAGCTAACATGTATGTTGCGGTATAACACACTTATACATGGACATGTTAACATTGTACGGATTGTTGTGTTACACATGCATACGCACACATATATATATATATATATATGTGTGTGTGTGTGTGTGTATTTACATAATATATATGCAATATTATAAGCTTAAATAAAATAATGATTTTATTAAAAAGTAATTTAGAAATGTTCTAAATAAATTACACTTCATAGGCCAATTGATAATCCAAAATGGTAAATAATTTTGAAATCTACCCATTTCTTTTGCTGCGGGTTGGCACATACCATAATAATATCGGAGCCCAATAGTCTACCTAGTCTAAATTAGTGATGTTATGGCTAACTAAGTAGGCTTACAACCCAGATAAAAGGGTGTATGGAAAGGAAGTGTTAAAGGATGTGGTTCAGGTAATTAAGTACTCTACCGTACCTAGCTACCAGCCTGACCCGAACTAGTATGTGAGCCTAAAGATTGTCATTATAGAGGAGGACCAATTTACATTGGGCCTTAGGCAAATTTTTAAAAATGTTTAAAAACCAGAAATATAAGATTTAAAATTTAAAAGTTACATATGTCGTAAAAGTTATAATATAATAAATGCTTATTGCATGTTAACGTTTCAACACCCATGCTAGCATGCAACGACCTGCCATTTCGACCCTCGAAGTCAGCACTCAATACGTCCATGGTATTCAAATGCTTAACATCCAAGTGCCGGAAAGGCGAACTTTTTAGGTAAAAAGAAAAAGAAAACGAACAGGGAAAACAGAATCTCACTGCGAAACGACAACATACAATATAAAAAAAACACTAAAAGCTATCAATCTAAAATACATGTTATATCAAAGTTAAAACAAACCACATTAACTAGGCTTTTATATCTTCCTTACCATATAATGGCTAATGGGTATACACGATAATAAAGTGGAAAATAAAAATACTACGGTAGGTGAAAATCCAACTTTACTCCATGAGCTCCATGTCCCACTAATGGAACCTAGAAAACTCGGTCTGACCCAAGCATTATAATAAATTAATACCCATATCAGTCTGGAAAGCCAGTATGAGAAAACAAAAGAAATATAGCAAACATATAATAATTTTATGAGAACATGCCGCTAAACATGGAATGTGTTTTTCCTCACAAGAACAATATCCACAGATGAAAGAACGGAAACAAGGCGAAATAAAACAAGACTTGAAGAATGGAAATAAATAATTATACATTGATAAGAGCTCTAGGAACTTCTTGATGCAATTAAGAAAAATGATACAAAGATTTGAATCAAGTAAAGAAAGAGAATTTTTCCAACAATGATTAGGAGGATGCACCCCCTCACAGAAAGTATAGCTTTAGAAAATATACTTGAGAGGGCCTTTTACTCTATGACTCTCTCGGAAATGTATAAGCCAGACCCAGCCAATCTCTCTTAAAATCCGAGTATTTCACATCTCCATGCATATACAATCAAATCCAATATAGAGTAGATGTGAAGATACCATAATGGGAGCAACCCTACATAGCTTAATGACCACTCGTGCTTTGGTTTTAGTCATTTTTGATCAAGAATATATATCTACGCTCAAGTGAGCAACAAATATTCTTGAATCGACGAACACAAAGAAGAAAACATGATCAATAGTGAATAAATCAACTGTCATTAATAAAAAAATGGTCGTACATGAAAATTAAATCACTTAAAGCATTTAACTCACACTTGTGCTTGGTTATCATGTCATAAATATTTGTAAAAACACTTTAAAAACAAACACATCTTTGAAATATTATTTTAAAGGACTATTTATATTTCTAAGTGTGTTAAAAAGAAGGGTCAAAGACAAATGTCATTAAAACATCATTTACTACAAACCCAAAACAATTTGCCCCTAGCTTTATTTTTAAACATTCCTTTTTAAGATTTTAATTTTTGTAAACTATCATTTATAAATTTTAAAACAAAATTTATTATTCTGAAAGATGATAAATAAATTAGTGATATATTTATAAAATTTAAAAATGTTAATAATCCCAAAAGATAATTGATATAACTCTTTTATAAATTTAAAACTATAATAATTATTCCGAAGGATGATTAACCGAAGTTTTAACCTTTTTATATATTTAAAACAACATTAATTATCCCAAAGGAAAATAAAAAAAATTTGAAAACTTTTTATAAATTTAAAACTGCATTAATTATGCCAAAGATTATTAATCAAATTTATAATCATTTTACGAATTTAAACAATATTAATTATCCCAAAAAGATAACTAATCAAATTTATAACCTTTCATAGATTAGAACAACATTTATTTTCCTAAAAGATAATTAATAAAATTTATAATCCTTTTTATATATTTAAAACAATGTTAAGTATCTTGAAAGATAATTAATAAAATTTATAATCATTTTATAAATATAAACAACATTAGTTATCCCAAAAAATAATTAATCAATTTATAACTCCTTTTATAAATTTTAGACAAAATTTATCCTTTATTTCAAAATTCTTCAAAATACTTGAAACTATAAGTTTAAATAGTTTTCAAATTGCAAAAACACGATTAAATATTTATTTTGTAAAAATACAAGAACAAGTTCAACACACACCAAGGTTTAAGAAGATGATATTTCATAAGTGACAGTATAGCGATAATTGCTATAATGACACTTACTTGAATTAAATAGTATATCACAAATATTTCAACCAAACATCAATATAAGCAACATAAGAATATAAGTGAGATGCATATAACAGTAAATTAATAAAGATGAGAAACCCCTGAAGGTCTCTGCAAAATAATGGTTATTTACGCAATTTAATTTTTAAGCGGGAGTTCAAATCCAAACAATCAATTAAACAATAATTACAAACATACCATTATCAAAAATTAGTTATCAATAGCTAACATATCATTTCTTAATTGATCCGCATATTAATTAACTTCAAGAATAATATTTTTACTTTGCAAGCACATAACCGTGATTTATTCTACTCGACAAATGTCCAAAATAATTTATTTAACTTAAATATAGCAAAACGATGTTTTATTCTACTAAATAGATATCACAAGCGAAGCACAACTAATTTAACTACGTTAAACATAACTAAATTAAATCACTATATTTTTTTGTATTAATTTATACGTTATTGAAACTATCAACTATCATCCAACTATTCAACAATAATAAATAGCAATACAGATATCATATGGTTTATTTAGAGGTGAGTAAACTTACAGAAATTACTGTTGATGTTTTCGAGTTCTGTTTGATCTAAAATCAAACGGCGTTCAATTTTATCTTAAAATTCTACTAGCTTCAAATTCAACGAATCCATCTCCAGTGCATAGACAACGTCGATATGCGTCCAATACAAAAAAGATCGCGTCAAAATCCGATGTAGTATGAAATAGCTACCGATTCTATAAGATTTTGAATTAATCAAACAAATTAATTAGTTAATTAAATATTAATCAATCATTAATAACCTAATCAATTTTCGAATCCTTCTTTCCCAAAAAAAGATTCTTGCTATTGTGCACATGTACATGCCTATACACCCATCAACCCTGACCCTCTCTTTCTTCCTATATCTATCCACACACCATGAAATGATAGCACACCACCATCATTTAACTCCACTATGCAAACTCCACCTCCACGAACCAAATGCAAGCAGCTCGGTCAAGCTGATACTAATGCGACCTGACACTTAAACACATGAAAGTAAAATATTGCACCTCCCAATCACTAGCCACACTCCATCGAAACCCTACCACCGATGCTCCATCACCCTAGCAACTCGAATCCACACTCAATTTTTCCCCTCGCCTCACCAAACACAAGAAAACTCAAATCCTAGTTTACTTCCCTAATTCGATTCGATCAAATGCTTGTCGCACACTACAATGAAGACGTTGATTTGTAGATCTAGCTACTATGAACACAAAGAAACTTGTTTTGCATTTTTTTCTTTGAGCAGATTATTCGTATTTGATTTTAGAAGGTAGTTGCCATTTCTTATTTTTGTTTATAGAAATGATAAAAAGAAAAGAGAGAGTAAAATGAAAACTAGTGGAAAATTCAAGAATGAAGAATTGAATAAGTGTTTGGTTTAGTTTATAATATGATTTTCGACAGCACGCTATAAAGGATTTCATTTGCGTATGAACCATGAATGAGAAAATAACAATATGATTGTGCATAAAAATACGACATGATCTCAAAATAATAATAAAATACAGTGATTATCTTATTATATAAAATTTTAAAATACCATCATTTGCCGTAATATACGTCAAATGATGATTCAACAATTTTCCGAATTAAAATTTATGGAAAAATCATATAATCTAAATAAAAAATATTACAATAAAAATCGAGTTATTTGATTAACAATTGATTTTCTTGTTATTTTTTCAAACTATTTATTGTTGTAAATAGATTTACAAAGTGAGTCCACCATCATTATTTATTAATTAAAAGAAGTTAAATAAGACCATTAATCGATTGATATCTTAATTCACAATTAAATTATTTAAACAATCCATATATTTAAATATAATTTATTTATATTTTTAAACATTAATTATTTGAATATTTTAAGTTAATTAAATATTCACAATCAAAACGATAAAATTCTGAGATGTTAGATTCTCTCCCTAAAAGAATTTCGTCCCCGAAATTCCTAAAGAAAGAAAAGGTACTCTTACCCTTTGGCAACTTATTAATTAAAATAAGTTATTAAACTTTTAAAGTCCTTTATGTTATAAAAAATTTTGGCAGCACCTCCTTTGCACGTCCAGTTGGGAAAAACTACAACTCTCCACAACCGGCCCAATCAATAAAGAAAACAAAAGCCATGTGGCTTCCCATATTTGGGGTATAAAATCATCAATCAATCACCAATTCTAAATTTACTACATACCGCTTTTGCATTTTATTTTTATTTTTGCAAGCAACTCACTATCCCAATGCAAATGCAGATGTGCAAGAAATCAAATAGTAATCTGTTGCAGCCTTGTACCTATCTTATACTTAAATAATTCAAAAGAGAATTACCCAAACTATTTTTATCATAAGCAGTGGCAACATAAACAATATAACAACCATGTGTAACAAAAGTACAAAGAATATTCCATAATAAACCACCATGCATCTAATCTTTCTAAGGGATAAATTTAGAACTAAATGCCTAGATTTTCTTACCAAAATATATTTTCAAATTCTTCGAAGAGAAATGTATCAAAACCAAAATAAGTTATGACAAGGAGGGGGCTCCTTCTACCGAAGCATGGTATATCACTATAATCAAAACAAAATAGAGCATCTAGTTTTATTCTAGTTCCTCCAAAATCAACGACTAGAGTAAACAAATATACCTAATGAGTCTTCCAAATCAGGAAACTCCCAATCACCCGATTTTAGTCAAAACCACAAATATTTGAAAAACTACACAAAAACTTTTTTGAATATCCTGAAAAATAATACTTCACAAAAGTTTCAAAATAATATTTTTATTATTTATTTCACAAATTCTTTCGAAATCACTTTCTCAAAAGCACCGGGATTTAAGTCCTAATAAACAACTTAAAATCCTTTGTTTATAAATTTAGGCATTTTAAACCATAGTATATAAACATAGTCACACTATCAATTAGATGAAATTCCGTAAGGAATAAAGTAACGCTTAACATTACTTAAATTATTAAATGACTAACAAACAAGATTTAGAATTTTGCTTAGGTTTACAACTTTCTTGATCGTTCAAGGATATAGATAATTTTCTATGCATATTATTTCACTCATTAGCCTTTGGTTATTGCCTAGAAGATTACTTGAGCTATCCTAGAACAAAATTGAAAGTCACTGCCTAAACTTTTCTAAGCTACACAACAAAGCATGTTAATATATTTAAGTATGCTTCATGTACATAAATCATCCATCCATAATGTTTGATCTGTTCACTTTCTCGGATACATAAACTTTACTTCCGAACTAATATCGATCAATTGAGCACCCAAGTGCAGACTTCGATCAGGTTCCTTGATTTGAAACCGCTGTTCTCCTTAAATAACCATATACTATGATACAAAACCATAGTATTATATTGAGAATCTGAATCAAGTGTTCGCTGGCAAGAGTCAAATGAGAATTCCTTTTTTGGACTGGTGTGAATCACCTCAAAGTTATATATTCGAATCCTAGATTAAGAACCGTGCGAATAAGATGATTTACGTATAACTTACATACTTAATTTTATCGGTTTCTTAACTACACCAATCTCTTTTTGAATCACTTTCATTTTTATTTATAGTATTTCATTCAATATTAAAATTACTTACGAATTATTTCACAAATTTTCACTTAATTTATAAGTATTTTATAAAGACACAACTTTATAAAACATTAGATTAAAAACTTACTCCACTTTTATTTAATTGTTTAGTATTGTTCTACATCCTAAGGTTGCATACAAAATGTTAATTTAATTTAATTTATTTTTTATTTTTTATTTTTATTTTATTTCTCAAAATTCAAATGGTGGCCCAAATAAAATATGGGTCTTAAAACTGAGTCGACCACTTCGACCTTTATACCTATAGTGTTCTGAGGAAAGATGTTTATGGATTGGCCCAATAACATCAAGTAGTTTACACAACTTATATGTTTTAAACAAAAGCTACGGTTAATAAAACTAATCAAAACCTTCCTATTTTATTTAACTCATTTAAAACTTGAGTCAAATTATCTCTTCTCTATCCAAGAGTTTATAATTTCATTTATCAAACATTCTTTTATTAAAAATATCTTTTATTTTAAATCAATTTCCTTTAAGGAAACTTAAGAACTAAATACCCGGTTTTTATCTTAAAACCCTTTAGGAAATCATACTACGTATACTTCTAAATATAAAATAACTTTAACAACTTATTCACTAACACTCACTTTAGGTATGTGTAGATTCGAACTCATTTCGATCGCACAATAATAAAGAGAAAATTTAATTAAGTGCACTATAACGTTCATCTAAGACAATATTCGATCGCCATTTAGAAGATTATTTAGATTACCACAAAAATAATTGAAATGTTTCCCCTAACTATCAAGAAAATGCACCTTTCTTAAGAATTCTCTTTGAAATATTTGTACTTATGAATACATCCAGGTAATAGTACCATTACTTTTCTTAAAATTGTTTTTGAAACCAATTTATCCAAGATCGAGATTTAAATTCTCAAAAACCCTTTTTACTTATAAAACATTATAAATCATTTTATATGCCATACTCATATAAAATGCAACTTTAAACTCATCTTATATTATAATAACGTTCCTTTATTATAATAAACTTTTCACAAATATTTATCCTCTATATATCTTACCTTCCCATTTAGATTATATTAAGCAACTTTATTATAATAAATGACTTTTAACTTAACATTTCCATCAAATAGATTGCAATCAAACTGTGAAACTTTAAACAAAAAGGGTTCGTTTTAATGTACTCATATTACCAAAATAATAATTACTCATAAACTGAACGAGCATAAATTAACAATCAACAAATAATAGTCAATGCTCCTAAACTATCCAAGCATGATAAATAAAAATATAATGGTAATAAAGAAGTATTATCGTTAACAAACCAACATACACAGCATATGTAATTATTTAATTTTTAAAATTCTTTCTATATATGTATAAAATATATAACCCTAAGTAAAATATTTTGCTTACCAAATTTCAAAAAATTAATATCGTGTCCATTGCCTTATTCCAGTGTTTAGAAATCCCTATCCACACCATGACATCCCCGTCTCGACCAAAATTCATAAACAACTCAATAGACAATTAACACAGTATGTTTTTGTAGCAATAACAAATATGCTCTCGTATATGTATGTGTATGTATAGACACACACAAAACTTATTTTAGGATGTCACTTACCATATCTCTAATGAGTTACCCCACCAAAGCCAAAGTTCTCTCTTAACCCTCAACTCTGATACCAAATTTATTGACCTACCTTTTCGATCTTTGAAAGTCGTCAATCAATACATCCACAGTATTCAAATGTCAAGCATCCAAGTGCCGAAAAGCTAGATTATTAGGGTAAAAAGAAAAAAAGGAAAAACAGAATCTCACAGTGAGACAACAACGTATAATATAACAATGACAGTAAAATCTGTCAGTCTAAAATACATGGGTTATCAGAGTTAAGAACAAACCTCATCAGCCTGGACATTTATAACTTTTTGACTTTACAGTTATTGATGGGTATACATAATAATACAGTGTAAAATAAAAATATTATAGCAGTTGAACATCTAGCTCTACTCCATGAGCTCTGTGTCCCACTATTATAACCTGCAAAAACTCGGTCTAACCCGAGAATTATGATAAAATGACACTTGGTCACTCTAGAAAGAGAGCATGAGAAAACTCAAGAAAAATGGTGAACATATAATAATTTTATGAGATCATATCGCAAAATACGGAACGAGTTTTTCTACAAAAGAACAACTTCTATAGACGAAAGAATTGAAACAATCCAGAACAAAACCAAACTTGAAAAAATGAAAATAAATAGTTAAAAAATGAGAAGAATGTTACCCTGCCTTTTTGACAAAGCCGGGATATCAACAAACTAGCTAAAAAGGATGGATATCAAGATCGGAGATCGACTGGAAACAAGGCTATAATCGATATCGCTAAACTAGACCAAGCTCTAGTCTAGGTGGGATCAATTGGGAATGATGAACAAGGCTTGGAGAAGGTAAATTTCAGGTCAAATGGAGTTCGTATGGTTGATTTGTGGATGGATCAAGGTTCATAGAAAACTAGTTCGTATCGACCAAGATGGGCAAGGTAACATACTTCGGGTTGTCGATTGCGTGGACACAACAGAGACATAGCGGCACACTTCGTATCGATCAAGGCGGGGATTAGTACGAAGAATGAAGCATGATCACTGGACGAGCATTTTGCATCGATCAATTGTTGATCGATGCAAAGGACGCCCTAAAGAATTGATAGAAGAAGGGACATAGAGGATGGATACGAAACGCGACATCAATGGATGGATACGAAGACATGCTTCATGTTGATCGTGTTTGTATCGATTAAGGTGGAATGCAGGACTTAGATCGATACGAACAACATGGATATTGGTCTACAAGAAGGCAATGGATACAAATGGATGGAGCCAAAATGATGGATATGCACTATTTCATGGATACGAAGCTGCCAGCATACATTGAAAAATACAAACTTGGATCGATCATTACTCTCAAACCATGGATCCAAATGTTATGAAATTTTCACAGAAGCTTCCTTATGCACTCAAGAATGTTCATGATCAATATCATCTTGTTTTGACCATTTTGGATCGATACGGATAATACTGGGATCGATCGGGATCGATCCCAAATAACCTCGGATCGATCTAGTAGGACGACGTACGTATGAGAAGAGGTATTCCAGGTTTTGGGGCGAATATTTTCAGATCTACAACTATAAATAGCATATCTATAGCAATTAAAAAGGGATCTTCTTCTGTTTTCCTAAGCGAAAACTCTGCCATTTTGTTCACTGATTTCAAAGGCTTGTAAATGTAAGTATAGCATAAAAGGAATAAAAGGATTGATTTAAAGTGGTTGTAGGCTGGAGTTAGCCGAACCACTATAAATCCCATATTTTTCCTTACTTTCTTCCATTTTAATTTTCTATTTCTTCATATCTATTCTCTACTTTATCTAGATCTGAGATCTGTGGTTGAATACTGTTGATCTTTGTATAAACACCGGTGCTTTCACGACTTTTGAGGTTTGGTGCTTTCACTGAGAAGGACTAGCACCCGTTATACTGAATTGGGAGTTAAGGTTTGAAAAGCTAAAGGGTCAGATCTAGAAGGAATCATGGCCAAGAAATCAACAAGGAGACAGAAAATGGGAAGGAGCCAGCATGAAGGAAGTCAGGAGGCTTCCTCAAGAGTTAATCAGGCCTCAATCTTCATCACTAGAGACGAGATGGAAGCGATGATGAAAAGACAAGAGGACATGATATAAAACGTACTCCAACAAGTTGGATAAGCTGGAGTGCAAAGGCACGGGAATGGAACTACATGAAATGATAGAAATGAAGATCACGAAGCCGGAGCAGCAGAAGTAGAGGCGGTTCAAAATCAGGACCGAAAAAACACAGCAAACAGGATGCAGGACAGAGAAGAACCATCGGGAGCAGCTCCTGTACTTGGGGGAATAACACCGAATCATGTTGGCTCGATTCCAAGAAGGATACGAGGCATTGCTGTGCAGTTTGGAGTTGAGTGGAATATGGATGCTCATCTAAAAGGACATGCTTCACAATTCCCTCGAGGACTCGAGGGGCAGGTTGGAGATAATAGGAAAAGGCTACCGCTTGATGATAACGATGGGTCAGCAAACATGATCAAATGGGCTATGTTGGGAGGATTAGTGAACAGAGATTTGGAGGATGTGAATAGGAGCCCCTTCGCTTCTACAATCAGCACGTTAGGAATCCACTGGATTTCAGACTACCAATGCTGGAGATGTATGATAGGAGAACAAATCCCGATGTTCACTTGATGAGGTACATAAGGCACATGGAAGTGCTGGGGGCATCGGAGGAAATCATGGTGCGGTGCTTCCCTTCGTATTTGATGGATATAACAGCACTATGGTTCAGATAACTGGAAAGCGGCTCTATTGGCACATGGACGGAGTTGATTAAGAGGTTTATGTGGCAATTTTGGGTCCACATAGTCAGAGCCAAGTATGTGATGACTTTGACATCGATGAGACAGTGGAAAGGAGAGCCACTTAGGTTAACCAGATTCAATGTGGTGGTAGCCTCAGTGGATCAACATGATCCGACAATGGTGTTGATGGCAGCAGTCTCAGGAATTGAGGATGATTAAAATTTTAATGTATCGTTGAAACAAGTTCCGTCGATGGATCTCATGGAGTTTTATAATGTAGAAGAAATGTCTTAAGATAGGAAGATGCAGAGGCTGAGAGAGAGGGGAGAGTGGCTGAAGCTTATATGGTAAAAGGTGGAGGTCCACCTAGGGAGGATTCAAACAAGGACGATAGAGGAAAAAGGAAAATGAATGATAACAGTAACACTTTAAAAAGGCAACGAAGGGAAGAAAAATTTTCTTCTTACATGGATTTAACTGAAACTTTGGAAAGGATTTATATGGATACTCGAGGGCGCCACCAGTGTCGAAGGCCGGTAAAAAGGGAATCCTCTGAATATGAGCATGCATCGGGAAAGAATTGCCTATTCCATGGATGAGTGGGCACAACACGAACGACTGCATGAATTAAGCATATCGTTGAGGATCATGTGAGGAATAGTCATTTGCAGCAATACATAAGGAATTGAGCTATGGCAGTGGAGCATGAGTAGCAACCGCCGACCTCAAACGAAGATGGTGCTGGATCTAGGCATCGTCATCAACTTATTATCAACTAATTGGATTTGTGGCATGGAATAAGTAATAAACATTGTAGTAATAGGGCTATGTCACTTAGACATGTACAGGATCGAGGACGGTCCCTAGGTGTGCTCTGAGATAATGATAAATTGTAATGCTCGGGTCTATGAAATCTTGTTTTCTTTCCGTTCTTCTGTAAACTTTGGTTTTTTCCTAGTTGTACGGATTTCTATTTTGTCAATTGGACTTTATGATGATTGGATTTGGATAATGTAATAAATAATACAGTTCACATGATTACGGTCCCGACCGGAGAGACGGGGCAGTAAACGCAAGTTACGAGTCCCTTCGCGGGAGAAGAATGGAATGGACTCGAACAAAATATAAAAGTCCTTGATCGAAGAGTTGAGGCCAGATAGGATAAACGACTCGGCGTGGTCTATGGATTGTAATTTAGACCCAGAGAGGTCATGGATTCGTATTTCGGCTTTGAATGGCCAAGGATTCGCTGTAGACTAGGAGTGGTCCTGGATTTAGATAAGAGCCCGGAGCAGTCCCAGATTTGGAAATCGACCCAGAGATGTTATGGATTTGGTTATTGGTTATTGGATATGGATGGATTATGACTCATTTGACGGCTTCTGATGGATATGGAATTGGCTAAGGTTTATTTTACTGGATTCGAAATCGAATATCGACTCGGAGTAGTCGCAGATTCAGATAAGGATATGGCTAAGGTACTTGTATAGAATGGCTTGGTAGTGGATTGGATTATGGATCAGATGATATCTCAATGTATGGAATATGGACTTTAGATGTCGGATTTAAAGCTATTCAAAACATGCCTTCCTATCGCAAGGCATCTTTTTGGGGGCAAATGTTACCCCACTTTTTAGACAAAGCCGGGATATCAACAAACTGGCTAAAAAAGGATGGACATCGGGATTGGAGATCAATTGGAAACAAGGCTATGATTGGCACTGTGAAAATTGGACTAAGCTGCAATCAATGTAGGATTGATTGGGAATGATAAACAAGGCTTGGAGAAGGTACTTTTTAAATTTCAGGTCAAACAGAGTTCATATGCTCGAGTGATAGATGGATCAAGGTTCATGGAAAACTAATTCATATCGACGCTTTGTATCGATCAATTTGGGCATGGTAACATACGTCGGATTGATGGCTTTCGTATCGATGCAACATGCATCGATTGGGTGGACACGATAGAGACGTAGCGGCACACTTCGTTTTGATCAAGGTGGGGATCGATATGAAGAATGAAGAAGCGATCAGTAGATGAGCAATGCGAAGGACGCACTAAAGGATGGATACAAAGAAGGGATGCAGAGGACAGATACGAAAGGCGGAAGCACTAGATGGATACGAAGACATGCTTCATGTTGATCGTGTTTGTATCGGTCAAAACAAAGCGATCAAGCTGGAACGCAGGACTTAGACCGATACGAACAGCATGGATATTGGTCGATATGTAGGCAATGGATATTAATGACTGGAGCCAAAATGATGGATGCGCACTATTTCATGGATACGAAGCTGCCAGCATACATTGGAAGTACAAACTTGGATCGATCATAACTCTCAAACCATGGATCAAAATGTTATGAAATTTTCACAGAACCTTCCTTATGCACTCAAGAATGTTCGTGATCGATCTCAACTTGGTTGGACCACTTTTGGATGGATACGAATTGTGCTTGGATCGATCAGGATCGATCCCAAACGATGCCGCATCGATCTGGTGGGCCCACCTGCGCATGCGAATAGGTATTCTAGTTTTTGTGGTGGATACTTTCAGATCTACACCTATAAATAGCAGATCTATGGCAAATAAAAAGGGATCTTCTTTTTCTTTCCTAGGAAAAAACTTTTCCATTTTTTTTATTTTGTTTCAAAGGCCTGCAAATGTAATTACAATATAAAAGGAATTAAAAGATTGATTCAAAGTGGACGTAGGCCAGAGATATCCGAACCATTATAAATCCCATGTCTTCTCTTACTATGTTTCATTTAAATTTTGCTATTCCTTCATTTTTATTCTCTACTTTATCTACATTTGAGATTTGTGTTCAAATATTGAGGATCTTTGTGTAAACATTGGTGCTTTCACGACTTTCGGGGTTTGTGACCAACCTTGGCACAAACAAAGAGCTCCAAGCATTCTCGATCCAAATAAGAAAATGATTCAAAGATTTGAATCAAATAAAGAAAAGGAATTTTCCCAACAATAAATTGGAAGGTCCAACCCCATTACTGAAAGTATACTTCTAGAAAATATACTTGAGAAGGTTATCTGCTATAACAACCTAGAATTTTGGTCATTGAAATTTTAATATTTAATTAATTTTAAATGTTTAAATAGTTTAATTTTGGAATTTAATTACTTATATTCATGTGTATAGATTACTTCAATATTTGGACTTATGAATTAAACATTAATTAAATGGATTTAATGATTTTATTTAACTCCTTTTAATTAATTAATAATATTAGTGATTCTAATTTTTAAATTTAATTAAAAATAAATAAATAGATTGGATAAATATAGGTAACTGGATTAGAAATATAAAATAATATTTTATTTATTGAAATTAGTATTCTGGGGCACTGTTTGAGATTTATGAAACCAGTGCCACTGAATCCAAAATAATAAATTATTATTCGCCAATGACTTTCATGATGATCGAACGTATCGTTCGGTCGAGCGAGCTTGGAGCATGCAACGATTAATTTTAGAAAATTAAAAAAATAGTATAATTTGATTTTAAAGATCTAACTTATGTATACGATAGAATTAACTCTCAATAATAATTCTATTACGTTCAGAATAGGGGTATCTAGCTAGGAATGCCAGTGAGCATACCTCAATTGAAGTTCGTAAATTTTAGGCATGATTAGTGTTGGTTAGGATTTCTATAGATGGACCCATATCCTTTATCTTTGCCTAAACCCTAATTTTATAACCCTAACCATCATTTAACCTTCCTTCGAATCAATGGCCCAGGATTATCAGTGCGATGCAGGCATTTTTTGATGATGGCATCAACATGGAAGATGATTGCAGGGACGAGGCAAGCTCGATGTACTACCGGAATGAGGCGGTTCGTAGCATGGCGACCGGAATTTTGCGATGAACGACGTTGGGTTTTTGTTTATTCTCGGTGATGGTAGCACCGCGGGGGTCGAGGCCAGTGCTAATGGGTTCATTTGGGTCAGGGCTTCCTGCTGGTGGAGTGCGGCGATGAATGGTGACCTATGGCGGTGGTGTTAGATAAGTGATCGTAGTCGTGTTTTTGGGGCCCTGGTGCTCAATTTCGAGTATTAAGCGACCATGATTTTTTAATTAGGGTAATTGTAGGATTATCCATGTAATTGGTAAATAAATTTTATTATTTAATTTGCTAATCTTATAAATGCAATAACTTGATCATATTAGGTCCAAATCGAACGTGACGAGTTGTATCGTACTCATACCATCATTAACTACATAATGGAATTGAATTCGATGGATTTAGAGCTTGTAGAATTTTATACTAAAATCGAATGCCCGTTCAGTTTTAGTTCAGAACGACGCTTCAATGATTACTAGAATTTCTGTGTGTTTACTCATCCTTATATTAACTGTATAATATCTATGATGCTATATTTTTTTTGTTGAATTCTTAGTTGATAGTTTAGATATTGTTGTTGTTATTTGATTGATTGTTTGTTTGAAATCCCATTTTGGAAAACGGATGACATATTAACTTAATTGCCTTGAACCCATATGATTATATATATTATCCATAACCATTGTTTTCCAAGGAATATCTGTAAAGAGACCCTAAGGTGTTTCTCGCCAATAATTATTATTTATCACTTAGTTGAAATTAATCGCAATATTCTATTTAAATTGTTAAAGTGTCTTTATAGAAATTTTCATTATAACGTCAATTATTGAATATCATCTCCCAAACTCTTCATATTTGTTGGTTGACCTTGTATTTTCACAAAATAGATATTTAAGTTTATTAATTATTTTGATTAATGAGATTAAAATTAATTAATCATTTTAATTAACGATGCTTAAAATTTATCAAATCATTTTAACCAATGATGTTTGAATTAAATTAATCCATCTAGTTGATGAAATTTGGATTTAATTAATCATTTTAATTAATGACATTTCAAATTTTTATGATTTTAAGTAATGATATTTTAAGTTAATAAATCATTTTAACTAAAGATGTTTAAATATAGTTTATCATTTTAATTAATGATATTTGAATTTAGTTAATTATTTAAATAATGATAATCTTTAGTAGTCATTTTAACAAATGATATTTGAATGTAGTTAACCATTCTAACTAATGATATCTAAAGTTACTTAAATAATTTAATTAAGCTATTTAATTTGATTAATTTATTTAATAAAAGTGGTTAAAGTTAATTTGGTGAAAGTGTTTTAAAGTGAATTAACTGATTTAGTGTTTTAAAAGTTTATTTACTGATTAATTAAATGTGTTGTAGAAGAAAATAAATATTTAAATAATGATGGTTGATTTATTAAAAGAGATTATAAATTTGATTAGTTATCTTTTTGGATAATTATTGTCGGTTAAATTTGTAAAAAAGATTTTAAATTCCATTTATTTTCTTTGGGAAAATTAATGTGATTTTAAAGTCATAAAAGGATGTTCCTTTAGGATGATTAACATTTGTATTAATTTGTAAAAGTAATTTAATCTATTTGTTATCTTTTTGAATAATAATTTTTTTTTTAAATTTATAAATAATAGTTTATGAACAAGAAGATGTCTTAAAAAGAACCGTTTCAAATAAAGCTAAGTGTAAACTGTTTTAGATTTATAATAAACAATTGTGTTGATATTTGTTTTGACCGTGGTTTGAATACACTTAGAATATTTAATTTGCCCCATTAAAAGAATATTTTTTTAAAGAGCGTTTCTAAAGCGACTTTAAAATTATTGCAATTGAAAATCAAGCGTAAGTGAAAATAACCATTTTACCATTCCCGATATTGGAATTATTGACTATCGAATTTCATTATGCTTTCTTCTTTATATTTCATCACTTTAAGACGATGCATGGATCATTTAAGCATTGTTATCCTTTGTCAAAAATTATTAAACTCAAAGAGCGAGTGGGGGCCAAGCCATGTAGGGTTTCTCCCATTAGCGTATTTTCACATCCACTCTAAATTGGATTCGGTATTATGCATTGAGATTTGAAATACTTGAATACTCGGTAATAATTGGAGGGGTCCAGCTTGGAGGTTTCTAAGAGCCACTAGAGTTCTTAAGTATATTTCTATAGGCATAGGTTCGGTAAGGGGGGTCTAGTCATTGTTGGATAAACATCTTCTTTTCCATTGTTGTTAATTCAAATCTTTGACTTGTTTCCTCAATTGCATGAAGAATTACCTTGTGCCCTTCTCTATATTCAATTATTTGTGACCATGTTTTCAAGTTTGGAATTTGATATTGTTTATGCCCATTCATTCAGTATGGGATCTATTCTTACTAGTACCCACCTTTTTTATTTTGATTGTTTCTGTTTTTTGTTTACATTCTTTCTTGATTGGATTGTTTTCCCAATTTGTTTCCCATTTGTTCATTTGTAGATGTTGTTCTTATGAGGTAAAAACCCGTTCCGCATTAGCAGCGTAGTCTCATAGAATTTTTATATGTTCATAATATTTTGTAACAACCCTGAATTTTGAACAATTTAAAAATGAAAATATTTAATTAATTTTAAATATTCGAATGATAATTGACTTGAATTTCAAATTTTCTGGATAAATTGGCGATTAAATTTTAGAATTTAATCTATAAAAAGTTGAATAAAATTTGAATTTGACTTTGGAGTTTGAAATGGAATATTGAATTTGTATTTTTAGTTCAAACTAATGACTTAGAAAAAATAATTTGGATACAAGAATTATTATTTGTGTAAATTTATAAATGGATGGTTAGTTTAATAACATTTTCTTTAGCTTAAATAAAAAGGAATAAAATTTTAATAAAGAAATACACATAGTAAAAAAAATTCAAACAACAAAATTAAACAAAACAAAGTAAAGAAAATGATTATACAAAACAAATTGGATTTAAAATGAAAAAAATAAGAAAAAAATATATAAAAATAATAATAATAGTATAATAACAAAAAAAAGAGTACGCTGCCTTACTTATCAGCTGTAAAAACGCCCAAATTCGTGCCTTGATCCATGCCTTCCATCACGCCAAAAACACGTCTCTCCCCTACTCTTTTATACCCGTCCCCTTTACCTTTCTCATTCAAAACCCTAAACAAATCAAACCGAAGAAATAGAAAAATGGCGGCATCGTCTTCGTTTTCCCTTGACAAATTTTGGGCTTGAGATATTTGCTTGCTGTCTGGAGCTTTGTGCTTCTCGATAGCCTTGGAAAGCTATCGTCTTCTTCGCTTGCTCGATTGAGGCTTTCGAGATTTAGGGTTTTGTAATTTTGGGACTTCGTTCCCTTTTGTGCTCTGCTTTGCGAATTATGGTGGCTTGACGTCGGCTCCTTCAATCTGCGCTAAAGGTGAGTGATTTTTATTTCACTCACATCTAGTTCAACTTAGTACTTTGCTTTGCGTTTGGGTTGATTTTGTCGCTGATGATTTCTAACTTGATTTCTTTACTGATTTGATTTCCTGTTCTCTTGGTTATCTCGGCGCTGTTTTTATTTAGAGGTTGATGATTTCCTCTGACTAGTTCATAATCGCATATGCTTGATTTTGCACTGTTAGTTGGTATTTGGTGATTGAATTCGATTTCTCGGTGAATCATTTCATCGGCATTCTTCTTGGTATTGGATGTTGTTGCATTCAATGTTGGTCTGCATTCGATCTGATGCACTCCGTTTGGACCACTGTTTCATCATGCCATAGGTCTAATATTGCTTGATTCATCTGTTGCACTTGTAGTTGCATTCCATTCTGTTGCATTTGACTTGGTGCTTTCTGGTCTGCATACTATTCAGTGCTTCACTGTTGCACTTCTTTATGTTGTTATTAATAGTCCATATTATTTGTTGAGGTTGCCGTCTTGATTCATTCCATTCTATCTATACTTTGCAGTTCATTCACTTAGTCTCCCTTTGCATTATTCACTATTGTACAGTTTGCATGTTCATGTATGCTTCTTCTCATATGCATAGCTTTTAATTTAAGTTGCATTTCATTTGTTTGAATAATGAGTAACAACATTTATAAGTTGAATCTGCATGGTGCTGCCGACCTGTAGCCTGCAGTTATGTTGCTAGTTCCTTGGTCATTTCCAGTTACTTGTAGTCTGGTATCTAATCATTTGTATCAGTGTTGTTTTTTTTATTGTTGTTATATTCTTCCATTTGACAACTGTTTGTTTCACTTGAGTGTACATGCAGCTTGGAGTCAGTTTCCTTGTAGTGCTTACATTCTTGGAACTATTTTAACTTCTGGAATTACTTGAGTTTCTTGTTGCATTTTCAAATTGCTGTTTCAATTTGGTCTGGTTGGACTTGAGACTGTAGCATTCATTCATGCTTCATTGTGTAGTTGTGTTGCCATATTGAGTTGCACTATCTAGTGGCAGTTTTCTGTTTTTGTCGATTGATTGGGACTTGAGGCGAGACTTGATTTTTATGTCTTGACCATTTCAATTAAATTTGTACTTGTGTTGAATCTGATTTTGATTTGACCTTGTGCACTCGAGTTGGCGAGGCAGTGCACATGTATGTATGTGTGTACTGCAGCCACACCGCCATGATTTTATTGGTATTTCTTTTGCTTTGATGCATTGATCTTTTGTGCATTTTATACTAGTGGCGAGGCAGTGCACGCAAGCGTGAACTGCAGCCACACAGAGTTAACATTTTAAATGTGGCGAGGCCGTATAAGCAAGTGCGTGCACTGCAGCCCTACCAAATCTAATGTTTTAATTGTTTTTCTCTATTTGATGAAAATTGTTTTCTGTTGCCAATTCAATATATTTTGAATCAATTTTGATGATTTTGTTGTCAATTGCCGTTTAGGCAATTCTGATGTTTTTCCTAAATTTCCTTCATTAAAAATCCCTTCATCTATCTTCGTCAAAAAAAATCTGAATCTACTGTTTTATTGTTTAACATTGTTAAGTGTTATATTTACCGTTATCCGATTTCTTGTTAAAGGATCGGATAGGTAAATTTATATTTGACTGTCGTCTAATTGTTGTTTGATTATTATTGCCTCTATGCACTAATAACTGAGTTTGAATTAGACTGACCTGTGTATTATTTTCTTTTGAATGTAATACTCGGGTCAGACCGAGAAATTTTACAGCTTGAAGATTTTCAGGCATCGAAGTTAGAGAGAGAGGGGAAATTTCTTCACTTTAGCTTTTCAAAGAATTTTTGTACTTAAAAGAAATATTCCGCTATATAAAATTTAATTCATTGTACAAACTCTGATATATGTATAAAAATTCATTTATGTAAAATATTATGATTATTCTGTGGCTGATTATGTTTAAACTCTATAAACTGAATAACAATCCGTTATTTTGAACGTCTCAAGTTGGTTTAATTACCGACTGGGGGCGGTCAGAATGGCGGGTCGTTACAAAAGTGGTATCAGAGCTTTGGTTTATACAAAGCTCAGTTTATGATGTTTAATATGAATAGTTACTAGGATCACCTTAAAGAAAAATGTTTTTCAAATTTAAAAGAAGTATAAAATTGTTTTCTTAGGAAAAAAAAGGTATTTTGAAAATTCAAATCTTTTTTGGAGATCTACCTCCCTTAAAATATGGACTTTAAAATAAAATATTAGGTTTGCGATGGTTTCGATCATTCGACAACAATTATCGAATTGTTGAGATTTATGAAAAATAAAATAAAAGTTAAGTGAATTAATGAATTGGTTTAAATCGAATATTTTGAATATCTCCAAAATAATAATTGTGAAATAAAATGATATGTCAATTTAGTTATAGCCAACGGGATCATTAAACTATAACTTGGGAATTTGATTCTGAATTTTTTTGAAAAATTAATTTCAAATGTTTTGAAGAATGATTTAGTAAATAAATGGATTATAAGTATTTAACTTATAATATGGACTTTTGGTATATAATGGAGTTATATAAATTGAATTGAATTAATAAAGAAGATTTATAAATCGAATTTTTATAAATAGAAATGGAATTTGTAAAGATTGTTTATAAATTCTAAACCAATTGAATCTGATAAATGAAACATAGAAGTTATTAAATGAGATATATTCACGATTTTGGACAGCGAATTATCCTTTAAGTTGAATATTGTGATAGTAAAAGTTGGTTGGGAATTTTATCCACGATTTTGGACAGTGGATAATCTTTTAAATAAATGTGTAGAAACATTGAATTGAATAAACGAAGTATATTCACGATTTTGGACCGTGAATAAAATATTAAAGGATATGTCTTGGGAAAATGATTGAATAATCCTACCTCTGCTAATAAGGATTTCAAATATTGATAGGAAACTTCGAAAACATCTTGTTAATTATAATGGCGAAAACCGAAGCACAAAAAGCAGCACGCCGTGAACAAAGAGCAATTGCCCGTAGAGAAGCAGAAGCGGCACGTGCGGAGATTGAAAGGAGATTCAGTGAAAGGCAAGCACCTGGTCCATATGCCGAGGTTATTTGTTATCGATGTCATAAAAAGGGACATTATGCCATTAAGTGCCGAGAGAGGAGAAAGAAATGGAATGTGGATGTCCGGTTCGCTCGTCCTGAGATTGTGTGTCTTAAATGTCGGGGGAAAGGGCATTTTCTTAGTCATTGCCCTAAAATGAAAAGGAAAAAGTGCGTACTCGATTTACCCATCGATAGATTGACAATCTGCTACCATTGTCGTCAGACTGGACATATAGCCAGAAACTGCACCGAAAGACAGCATGGAAAGAAAGCTATAGCCGTCCAGCAAGAGCGAAAAGTGTTAAGGTGATAGATAAGGATGTAAACATCTCATATTTTTGCAGTAACTGTGGGGATTGGGAACATGTTGATTTTGAATGTGTTAATTCTCCTTTAATACAACCTGAAATAGTGCCATCCGAAGATGAAATTTTGGAATATTGAGTACTACCGGACAAGAAGTCGATAGTCCTTAATAATTCTGAATCTTAAACCAATCAGTATATTTGAAGCAATCAATATATTTTGTAATACTATCTTTTGAAATCCACAATCTTCTATGTACGTCTTTTAAATGTATTAAGCTATGTATAATTTTGTACTGAAGGAAATATTTTAATGAAATAGCATCTTGGGAAGGAAGTTTATTTGTTGACTTAACTGTATGAATCAAACTAGTTTGATGTAAAGCTTATATTTCAAGTTTAAAAAGTAATGGCTAAAATGGTTAATGTGGAAATATAAATTTAATGGAACCAAGTCGATGAATGACTTACTAAAGAACTAACTGATTATTTTTGGAAATAGAAAGGCAAATGCAAAGTTTAAATGGAATTTAAATTTCAAATTTGAAGTTGTCAACATGATAATCCATAATAGGGTTCAATAAATTCAGTGATGAATTTGAATTTAAATGTACCGAAAATTAAATTAAGTGAAAAACTTAATATTGAAAAGTTTGAAATTGGTTTAAAACTAATATTGTGAAAAGTATGAGAAATTCAAACTATGAATTAAGTTGAAGTTGAAAACGTTAATAGTTTTAAAGATTTTTTAAAATGCATTAACTATCGAATACATAGATTTCAACATTCAATTGTTGAAATAGACGTTTTTGAGAGAAATAAAAGGAAATGGTAGACTATAACACTGTTACTATAGTAAATGGTTTCCGAAAGGAAATGTTGTTTATAGTATTGGGATTTATATATCTATCTTAAATTTCGAATCCCTATACTAGTGATTTTTGAGTTGTCGTAATGATGTTTTACGTAACATTCGTTTTGACTCAAATAAATGTGTTTAAAAGAACGCTTTCCTTAAAGAATGGAATATATACTTGATTATGATTTAAGTATATTGAATATATTTTTTAGTGTTGAAAATAAATGGATTTGTGAATTACTGATTATTAAATAAGTATGGAAATGTTTTCCAATATGAAATGAAAGGTTTGAAATTTTATCTTTTAAAGATAAATTGAAAAAAAATGAATATTTGAAATTTGTTTCAAATGTTTAAGTGTGGAAAATTATATATATCTTGTAATGATATTTATGGGAAATTTGAACAATTAGTTCAACTTGAATTTTTTCACAAAAGGATTGAATCTTGAGTTAAATTGAGTTTAACTTCGACACCAAAAACAATATAAGTTGAGCTTTGAATTTTAGTTAGTCGATTTGGATTATATGTCTAGCATTGTGAATTGATGACATAGAAATTGATCTCTATTAAATATGTATCTGTTGGTGGCGGAGAATTTATTCTTTTAGCTTAACACCCTTCTCTGTGACGTACGAGCTTAGAGGTTATATATCGTTAGACATCAATTATGTGTTGAGAATTGACGATGTAACGTGAAATCCAAATCGAATGTGAAGTCGATAATGAATTGGGTTTGAGATAACCTTAAATTTTCAAATCGATTTAGAGGAAAATTTTAAACGAGATGGAAATTTTGGAATCCTCTATTTGTTATGAATGTGAATTGAGTTTTCGTAACTTATATATGTGAATGTAATAATTCGAAAACCATCAGTTTGGAAAGTCATTATTATGAAAATCCTATGCAAGTTTACATAGGTATGATATGTACGAAATGTGAAATGAAGTACTATATGTATATGACATATGTTTTCTAAAACTGAGGATATGGAAATGTACCTTCCATTTATAATTTGTGAAGGTGATTGGAACTCGGTGTGAGTGTCCATTGGAAATCGTAGCTACGTAGAATTTCCATTAGTGGAATGTCCATTAGGACTGGAATCCCCCACGATGGATCATCGTGTTGGGATTATGTGAATTGATGCTGGCGTAATTCGTGGGGCGTGATGCATACAGTTACAAGCGATTCCACTGGGATAGTGGCGCAACCGCCGAGTAAACTGCGATCTAGAGGCCGAAGCGTAATTTGAGGGGCGAGATGCCTACGGGCACGAGCGATTCTACTGGGATAGTAGCGTAACCGCCGTGCGAACCGCGATCTATGGCAACAACCATGGCGAAATTCAAGAGAGATGTGAAATCTAAAGTTACAAGCGATTCTACTGGGATAGTAGCTTAACCGCCGGGTAAACTATGATCCATGGGGGAACGTGCTTTCCATATCCATTTTTTGAAAGAATTTTTAAAGTATTTTCACTGGGAGTTGAAGCAAGTATATTTAGTACTTGGAGATTTTTAGACTTGCGCCTGGCCAGCGTATGCCTAAAGTCTGTGAGAACGACGATGGACTTGTTAAACTTCGAGTTAGCAAGTATTTTCAAAACTTTGAATAGAAAATAAATAGTCTGAAATTAGAATTACATAATTCCAACCTAATGAATTAAAGAAGAAGATTTTTAAAATATCTTGAAAGCCCACAGCTTTGGAAAAGATATGATATGCAAATATCTAGCATGAAGAATTTCAAGTTTAAAAATCTGAGTTTTGTAAGTCGAAAATTTTGGTAAAAGACTTTTACATCTTGATTTTATAAATAATGAACAAAGCTAGTGAAATAAAATAAATGGAATGAATCCTATATTTATTTATGAGTTTCGAACTTGGTAAAAAAATTGTGTAGGGTATAAATATCGGTGAGATTTTAACAATCGTTTTTCCTAACTTATAATTTCGGGATGAAATTCTTTAAGGAGTTAAGATTGTAACAACCCTGAATTTTGAACAATTTAAAAATGAAAATATTTGATTAATTTTAAATATTCGAATGATAATTGACTTGAATTTCAAATTTTCAGGATAAATTGGCGATTAAATTTTAGAATTTAATCTATAAAAAGTTGAATAAAATTTGAATTTGACTTTGGAGTTTGAAATTGAATATTGAATTTGTATTTTTAATTCAAACTAATGACTTAGAAAAAATAATTTGGATACAAGAATTATTATTTGTGTAAATTTATAAATGGATGATTAGTTTAAT
This sequence comes from Allium cepa, assembly GCA_030765085.1. NCBI lineage: Eukaryota > Viridiplantae > Streptophyta > Magnoliopsida > Asparagales > Amaryllidaceae > Allium > Allium cepa. Next base: position 395,455,252 of record CM060943.1, on the reverse strand, counting down.
AACATTTTCTTTAGCTTAAAAAAAAGGAATAAAATTTTAATAAAGAAATACACATAGTTAAAAAAGTTCAAACAACAAAATTAAACAAAACAAAGTAAAGAAAATGATTATACAAAACAAATTGGATTTAAAATGAAAAAAATAAGAAAATATATATAAAAATAATAATAATAGTATAATAACAAAAAAAAGAGTACGCTGCCTTACTTATCGGCTGTAAACACGCCCAAATTCGTGCCTTGATCCATGCCTTCCATCACGCCAAAAACACGTCTCTCCCCTACTCTTTTATACCCGTCCCCTTTACCTTTCTCATTCAAAACCCTAAACAAATCAAACCGAAGAAATAGAAAAATGGCGGCATCGTCTTCGTTTTCCCTTGACAAATTTTGGGCTTGAGATATTTGCTTGCTGTCTGGAGCTTTGTGCTTCTCGATAGCCTTGGAAAGCTATCGTCTTCTTCGCTTGCTCGATTGAGGCTTTCGAGATTTAGGGTTATGTAATTTTGGGACTTCGTTCCCTTTTGTGCTCTGCTTTGCGAATTATGGTGGCTTGACATCGGCTCCTTCAATCTGCGCTCGTCGAAAGGTGAGTGATTTTTATTTCACTCACATCTAGTTCAACTTAGTACTTTGCTTTGCGTTTGGGTTGATTTTGTCGCTGATGATTTCTAACTTGATTTCTTTACTGATTTGATTTCCTGTTCTCTTGGTTATCTCGGCACTGTTTTTATTTAGAGGTTGATGATTTCCTCTGACTAGTTCATAATCGCATATGCTTGATTTTGCACTGTTAATTTGTATTTGGTGATTGAATTCGATTTCTCGGTGAATCATTTCACTGGCATTCTTCTTGGTATTGGATGTTGTTGCATTCAATGTTGGTCTGCATTCGATCTGATGCACTCCGTTTTGACCACTGTTTCTTCATGTCACAGGTCTAGTATTGCTTGATTCATCTGTTGCACTTGTAGTTGCATTCCATTCTGTTGCATTTGACTTGGTGCTTTCTGGTCTGCATACTATTCAGTGCTTCACTGTTGCACTTCTTTATGTTGTTACTAATGGTCCATATTATTTGTTGAGGTTGCTGTCTTGATTCATTCCATTCCATCTATACTTTGTAGTTGATTCACTTAGTCTCCCTTTGCATTATTCACTATTGTACAGTTTGCATGTTCATGTATGCTTCTTCTCATATGCATAGCTTTTAATTTAAGTTGCATTTCATTTGTTTGAATAATGAGTAACAACATTTATAAGTTGAATCTGCATGGTGCTGCCGACCTGTAGCCTGCAGTTATGTTGCTAGTTCCTTGGTCATTTCCAGTTGCTTGTAGTCTGGTATCTAATCATTTGTATCAGTGTTGTTTTTTTATTGTTGTTCTATTCTTCCATTTGACAACTGTTTGTTTCACTTGAGTGTACATGCAGCTTGGAGTCAGTTTCCTTGTAGTGCTTACATTCTTGGAACTATTTTAACTTCTGGAATTACTTGAGTTTCTTGTTGCATTTTCAAATTGCTATTTCAATTTGGTCTGGTTGGACTTGAGACTGTAGCATTCATTCATGCTTCATTGTGTAGTTGTGTTGCCATATTGAGTTGCACTATCTAGTGGCAGTTTTCTGTTTTTGTCGATTGATTGGGACTTGAGACGAGACTTGATTTTTATGTCTTGACCATTTCAATTAAATTTGTACTTGTATTGAATCTGATTTTGATTTGACCTTGTGCACTCGAGTTGGCGAGGCAGTGCACATGTATGTATGTGTGTACTGCAGCCACACCGCCTTGATTTTATTGGTATTTCTTTTGCTTTGATGCATTGATCTTTTGTGCATTTTATACTAGTGGCGAGGCAGTGCACGCAAGCGTGAACTGCAGCCACACAGAGTTAACATTTTAAATGTGGCGAGGCCGTATACGCGAGTGCGTGTACTGCAGCCCTACCAAATCTAATGTTTTAATTGTTTTTCTCTATTTGATGAAAATTGTTTTCTGTTGCCAATTCAATATATTTTGAATCAATTTTGATGATTTTGTTGTTAATTGCCGTTTAGGAAATTCTGACGTTTTTCCTAAATTTCCTTCATTAAAAATCCCTTCATCTATCTTGGTCAAAAAAATCTGAATCTACTGTTTTATTGTTTAACACTGTTAAGTGTTATATTTACCGTTATTCGATTTCTTGTTAAAGGATCGGATAGGTAAATTTATAGTTGACTGTCGTCTAATTGTTTTTTGATTATTATTGCCTCTATGCACTAATAACTGAGTTTGAATTAGACTGACCTGTGTATTATTTTCTTTTGAATGTAATACTCAGGTCAGACCGAGAAATTTTACAGCTTGAAGATTTTCAGGCATCGAAGTTAGAGAGAGAGGGGAAATTTCTTCACTTTAGCTTTTCGAAGTATTTTTGTACTTAAAAGAAATATTCCGCTGTATAAAATTTAATGCATTGTACAAACTCTGATATATGTATAAAAATTCATTTATGTAAAATATTATGATTATTCTGTGATTCTGTGGCTGATTCTGTTTAAACTCTATAAACTGAATAACAATCCGTCATTTTGAACGTCTCAAGTTGGTTTAATTACCGACTGGGGGCGGTCAGAACGGCGGGTCGTTACATATTACATGAGGTTTCTCATGTTGGTTTTTCCGACTGACCCAAGTTTTGTTTATTATAATGCTCCGGTCAAACTTAGTTTTTCCAAATTGGCTTTGATGTATAGGGTTATTGGAGAAAAGCTGGATGTTCACCTATCGTAGTGCTTTACTTTCCGCTATATCATATTTTATACCTATTAGCAATTTGTAAGGTCAAAATTTTATAATTATCCAACTGATAAGGTTTTTTTAACTTACTCTATATTTTAGAGTGATAATTTTTATTTTCTTTCTTATATTATATGTTGTCGATTCTGCCGTGAGATTCTAATTTTCCCGTTCTCTACTCTTTTCCTTTTATTTTACCCTAACAATTTGCCTTTTCGGTGATTTGATGTTTGAAATTTGAATATCGTGGATGTATTCGGTATTGAATTTCTATGGTCAAAAGTTAGGTCATTACAAATTGGTATTAGAGCTGAAGGTTAAGCGAGAACCCTTGCTTTGATAGGGTATGGCTCACTAGAGATAGGGTTAGTAATACCCTAGAGTGAGTAACTTATTAGAAATAGGGTAAGTGACACCCTAGAATGAGTTTGATAGTATTGTATATATACGAGAGCATATTTGTTATTATTATAAAAACGTATCATGTTAATTGCTCCATTGAGTTATTTATGGATTCAGGTCAAGAATGTAGGATGCCATATTGTCAAAGGGATTTCTAAACACTCGAATAAGGCAAATTGACAAGATATTGAATTTTTGAAAATTTGGTAAATGAATTTTTTCCAAGGATTATATATTTTATATATATAAAGAAACAATTTTCAAATTTATACAATTTTATAATGTTTGTTTGCTAATGATAATACTTTTTTATTATCATTGTCTTTTGATTTGTCATGCTCAAATAGTTTAGGAGCATTAGCTATTATTTGTTGGTTGTTAATCCATGCTCAACTAGTTTATGAGCATATATTTTTTGATAATTATAAGTACATTAAAATAAACCTGTAACAACCCGCATATTTATCGAGTTTGTATTTAAATATTTTATTTAAATATTAACTCGTTAATCGGATTTTGGTCCGAAAAGCTACTTTTTGCAAACGGTCAAATTAGGACCCGAGACCACTTCCATTGAGTTCGAAATGTCATTTACAACTTTTTAAGTATAAACATCGATAGGTTTGGAGTTATAGCAATTTCACTAACTTTTCCTGCTTTGGACTTTGGGTTAGTTTAGCCTATTAAGCCCAAGTTCCAACCCTCTTCTCCTCACTCTTCATAAATTTCCTAACTAACTCAAGCTTGGGCATTAATGGTGAAAAGAATGGGAAATTAAAACTCCAAGCACAAATTCAATTGCAAATCCAACATTCAACTCCAAATTCAAGTAGAAGATATTGGATTCAAGCTTTGGATTGCTTCTCCTTGCTTTCAAGCTTCATCTTCATAAACTTTAGTGCAAAGGTGAGATTTTTATCTCACAAATCTAGCCTATAACTATATTGGACTGTTGGGAATGATTCCCTATCACTTTTGCATGCACATTTGCATTTGGTTTGAATCGAATTGGCGAAAAAACTCCAATTTTTAGTGTTTTTGGTGAAATTCTGCACTTAGGTCGTTCTGCCTATGCTAGGTCGTTCGCGTGGAAAAGTCTCGGCCTCAAAGTAGCTCGTTTCCGACCTTAAAATGGCCTACAACGTTAGGTCGCTCGGCACTCGGAATTAGGTCGTAGGTCGTAGGATCTTAGGTCGTAGGTCGAGGGCTTTTAGGTCATTAGGTCGCAAACACTTAGGTCGTTTCTGACCTTAAATCCCCTATATAGCCTTAGGTCGCTCGCTCTGGCTCCTTAGGTCGTAAGTCGTGGGCCTTTAGGTCGTAGGTCGTCAGGCCGTTAGGCCTTAACTCGTGTGGCCTTGGTTCTTTAAGTCTCTCGACCTTGCCTTCCATTTTTAGGTCGCATGACCTTCTAACCCGCTAGGTCGTTGGACCTATAACCCGTTAGGTCGTTGGGCCTATAACCCTTAGGTCGTTAGGCCGTTAACCCACTAGGTCGCATGACCTATAACCTGTTAGGTCGCTCGACCGTTTACTTCGTTAGGTCGTATGACCTTGTTCCACTAGGTCGCATGACCTATAACCTGCTAGGTCGCTCGACCGTTTACTTCGTTAGGTCGTATGACCTTGTTCCACTATGTCGCTCGACCCTTAGGTCGTAACACTTTAGGTCGCACGCCTTTCACACCATTAAGTCGCAAGTTTAATTAGGTCGCTCGGCCTTAAAACGTTAGGTCGCTTGACCTGTGCTATTGTTAGGTCGCGAGTTCCTTAGGTCGCTCGTCTCCCTTAGGTCGCTTGACCTGTGCTATTGTTAGGTCGCGAGTTCCTTAGGTCGCTCGCCTCCCTTAGGTCGCTTACCTGGTTGAGTCGCACCTCACCTTAGCTCGGCCATGATTAGGTCGCGAGTTTCCTTAGGGTCGCTTACTCCCTCCGTAAGGGATCTTATCTGAAAAACATTGAGCTGATTTCCTTGGATTTTATTCGCATCCCCGTATGCGATCTTTGTGACTGATTGTTCCTACACTTGCTTATGTGTTTTGTCACTTTATAATATAAAGGTTTCAATACTAGTAGTAAATATCAAAACTCTTTTAACAAACAATTTCAACTCTATTTTTAATAACAAAGCTCTTTTCTTAAACCGTTTTCCAATCTATTAGTATATACAAGCCTTTACCTCACTCGGATGAGAAATCTAATTAAACGACTTAGTAAAACAAGTGGTATGAAACGCTTGCATTCACTTCGTCGGTTAATTCTTGGAATTGTTCGATTGAACCTCTTGTGACAATTTTATTAGTGAAGATTTACAGTTTGTTGGTAAATATTTAAGTTAAGCAAGTGGTTATGGGACATGAAGCTAAACTTCTATATTTACTAGCTTAGTGTAATTGACACTTCTCGTTGATCTTGATGATCGCTTTATGAATTAGACTAGCAATTGCACGATGTCTCTTTCATTGCAAGGTTAGACTAGACACCACTTGTGTGATTCCATTCACACATACCTTTCTGCTTTTTGGTTAGTCTTGACCTCAATCTGTGTGATTCCACTCACACATGTGGGGTAGCTCCCCATGGTCTTCGGACCGTCATGTGATAGGCCTCTTTCCCTTTTTATGATTTCTGGATTTCTTGTGTTGATTTCTGGAATTTATCTCTTTGACTTGTCATGAGTACAAGTTTAGGGTATGATGCCCTCTTTGGATCTTTGAGAAGATTCTTGTGATATTGATTTATCTCTTATCGGTTGATCTCCTGTTGATCATTATTTGCATACTTATAGTAGTATGTCAGTATGGATATTTTATGTTTATGCCATATCTTTTATTTTATATCATGTCATCTGATATTTATAGGTAGACTGATCCGTTTATTATTTTCTTATAAATAATACTCGGGTCAGGCCGAGATGTTACAGGTGCTACTGCTTGACTCCTCCCCCAGTGATTCACTACTCAGACTTTTGGCTACTTGTTTAGATTAGCAGCTTTTGTTGTTTACACTTGAGATATAGACTCATAGTTGTATTCTTTTGTATAGCACGCGTTGCTATTCTTTTGTATTATCGTGGATCTTTCTAGACCACTACTCTGATGTACACTTTTATGTGATATATATTCATATCTCTTTCCGCCTTTGTGATATGGATATCTGTGATTGATTCGCATGTTATGCTTACTTCTATATTTGTTTCCGAAGATCATTTTATAGCCACCGTGTGATAAGAAATTACATGGATGGTCGCTCCTCAACAGCCTTATTCTCCGCGCTAGTTGACAGCACTACACCGTAGTGTTCTTGGCTAGCGTGGGTATAGAGGTGGGGCGTCACAAAACCCTTGTGAATTATGTTTTATAATTTGATTATAAAGTGTTTGGAGAAAATGTTAAGTTAAAGTAATCTTTTAACAAAAGGTTGTTTAAATAATCTAAATGGCAGGATAAGACACTTAGAGAATAAATATTTGAGAAAATTTTATTATAATAATCGAGAATTATTATAATATGAAATGATTTTATATAAAGGTATTTTATATAGATTCGATTTATAAAAGGTGTTTTAAAAAGGATTTTTGAATTTAAATCCCAGAATCATTTTAAATAATTTCGAAAGTTTTTTTAAAATTGGTATATGTGGTAGTGTTACTTAAAAGTATTTCTAAAATATAAATATTTTGAAAGAGAAATTTTAAGTGGAATGCATTTCCTTTAGCATGATTCGGAGGAAATCATCTCGGTTAGTTTTGTGGTAATCTGAATAATCTTCTAAGTGATGATCAGATGCTTGCTTAGGGGGATGTTGCAGTGCACTTAGTAAATTATTTCTTTATTATTGTATGATCGAAATGAGTTCAAATTTAAATAATTAATTGGATTTTAAGAAATAAATTGTTAAAGTTATTTCATAAAAGAAATATACATAATATGTTTTCAAAAATGAGTTTTGAAAAAAAAGGGTAACTAGTCTTAAGTTTCGTTAAAGGAAACTGGTTTAAAATAAAAGTTATTTTGAATTATAATTTGATAAATGAAAAATTAAAAACTCTTGGATAGACAAGAAATAATTTAACTAAAGTTTTGAATGGGTTAAGTTAGATAGAAAGGTTTTGGCATATTTATTTAATTAAAACCATAGTTGTGTTAATCATATAAATTGTGTAAAATATTTTGTCATATTGAGCCAACCCATGAACATTTTTCCGTAGAGCACCATAGGATAAAGAGGTCAAAGGTTTGACTCAGTTTTAAAGACCCATATTTTATTTGGATTTCCAATTAAATTTTGAGAAAATAAAATTAGCTAAATAAATAAATAAAATAAAATTTGTATTTCGTATATACTTTTAGGACCTAGAAGGGTATTATACAAGTAAATAAATAGAATAAGTTTTTATTTGTTGTTTTATAAAGAATTTTCTTTGTAAAATATTCTTAAAATTAGATGAAAATTTATGAAGAAATTCATAAAATAATTTTAGTGGTGGATGTACTACTAAGTAGAAAATACAAAGGGTTTGGAAAGATATTGGTTTTACTAAGAAGCCAATCGAACTACGTACATAAGTTATATGCAGATCATTTTGTTCATATGGTTCTCAATCTAGGATTCAAGTACATAACTTCAAGTGATTACCACCAATTCGAAAAAAGGTTTCACATTTGATCCTTGTCAACGAGCATTAGATTCAGATTTTAGTTATGTTACCGAAGTTTTCTATCATAATATATGGCTATGCAAGGTGAATAGAAGTTTCTAATTAAGAAACCTGATCGAAGTCCGCTCTAAGAAGGGTCAAGTGAGCAATATTAGTCCGAAAGTAGAAGTCTATGTATCCAAGCAAGTGATCAGATCGAATATAGCATATGGATGATTTATATTTATATACGGACTTAAGTATAATTGTATACTTAGTATATGACTTAAGAAAATTTGTGAACTTAAGCAAAATTCTAAATCTGGTTGTTAGTCATTTGACATTTTAAATAATGTTAAATCTTTGATTTTCCTTGATGAAATTTGATTGATTGATAATGCTAGTTTATTCTTATATAGAATTTGATTTGATTGGTTATGTGATTTACATACAATAGTTTATAAAGTTTGAGTTTACAAACAAATGTTTTGGATTTGTTGTTTATTAGGAATTAAATCTTGGTGTTTTTGAAATCGTTTTAATTTTTTTTTGAATGATTGTGAAATGAAATAATAATAGGATGAATTATTTGATAAAAATTGAAATTTGTTCCAATGAATACTTGTAAAGTGTTTTACAAATATTTTTGTTTATCGCGATGAATGACTAAAATCAAAGCATGATTGGGAGCTTCCCCCATTTTGAGACACGCAGGGTGTATTTACTCTATTGTATTTAGAAGGTACCAGAATACCATTCCAGGCTCCTTTTATAGAGTTATACCATGCTTGGAAGGAGGGGCACCCTTCAAGTCGTTGGATCTGGTTTTGATATATTTCTTCTTGAGGGAGTTTTAAAATATAATTTTAAATATAAAACTTAGGTATTTGGTTTATAATTTATGGTTTGAAAATATTGGATGCAAAGCATTGGTTATAGAATATTTTTTATAATTTGTTGCATAAGTTTGAAAATTTTCTTTTGGTAGCATTTAGCTTTATTTCATACTAGAGTTGTACGTAGATTTATATTATGCTAATTTTTGCATGTAGGATTGCCTCATTATTATCTGTTTCATCCTATTACCTTGTTGCATATGATTATTACAACATCTATGCTATTGGAATTTATGATGAAGACAGCTGGTATATTGCCATTTTATCAACTTGACCCTCTTTTGGATTGTGTACGTACAGTTAAGTAAGAGACTTCTACAAGATTTCTTGCATTCCTATATTAGTATTGAGGTAATAGGTTGCTTGAAAAAATTTAAATCAAACGCAAAAAGGTATGTAGTAGATTTAGTAGGTTGATATTTTTTTGGTTGATGATTTTAGTCCCCGGATATGGAAGGTCGTTTGGCTTTTATTTTCTTTTGTTGGCTTAAGGCCTGTAGTGGCCATTTGTCGTTTTTTCGATTATGCCACACAAAGGAGGTACTACCGAATTTTCCACAATTTAAGAAACTTTAAGAATTTAACAACTCATTTTAATTAATAGTTCCAAACTTAAGTGTTTGGAGTCATTTTTTCCTTAGGAATTTCGGGGACGAAATTCTATTAAGAGGGGGAGAATGTAACACCCACAATTTTAGTCACTGAATACTTAATATTTAAGTAGTTTTTAATATTTTGTTAATTGGATTTTGAAATTTAATAACTTATAATCATATATAGGGATTACATGAATATTTGGACTTATGAATTAAAGATTAATTAAATGGATTTAATGATTTTATTTAACTCCTTTTAATTAAGAAATAATATTGGTGATACCAATTCATAAATTTAATTAAAAAATAAATCGATCGGTTAAGTATGGATAATTGGATTGAAAATATAAAACAATATTTTAATTTGTAAAATTAGTGTTATGAAGCACTGTCTCGGATTTTGATGAAACCAGTGCCATTGGATCTAGAATAAGAAATTATTATACACCGATGATTTTCGTGATGATCGGAAGTATCGTCCGATCGAGCAAGCTCGTAACGTGTAATCATTAATTTTGGAAAATTAAAATATAACGTAATTTTATTTTAAAAAGATAACTTATGTATATGATAGAATTACTGTAACGACCCATAATTTTGAACAATTTAATTTGAAAATATTTAATTAATTTTAAATATTTTAATGATGGTTTGACTTGAATTTCAAATTATCAGAATGAATTTAGCGATTAAATTATAAAATTTAATCTATTGAACAGATTGGATAAAAATTTGAATCTTCAATTTTAAGCCGACTAAAATTATTTCAAAGGCTTGTAAAATTCATATTGATAATATTGAAGATTATAGAAGCTTCAGAATTGAATTTGAAACTTCTTTGTTAAGTTTTGAAATTTTAATCGTTTGAATCGATATTTAAAAATAGCCGTCCGAGGCACAGTCTCAGAATTCGACGAAACCAGTTCCATTGGGTCCGCAATATTGAATTATTCTCGGATTTCAAATTTCGTATTTTTCGAAGTTGATATGTGAGCACACGGTGAGTAAACGTATTGAAATTTTCAACGAATTCAATTTAAATTTAAATTTAAATTTAGTCAAACACAGCACGTTATCTCCCTAACATCATTCCTTTAAAACACGCCCCTTTGTTTCAACCGAGTATCACGCAAAAAATCATGGAAGAAATCGCGCAAGCATGCCTCGTTCAACTTTAAGTACCTCATCCCCCTCTTCCTTTATCATTCAAAATCAAATCGAAGAAAAAAAATGGCCGAAGCCCTTTCTCTTCAGAAAAGAAAAAAAAATGTCGCGCCTCGTTCGATTCACGAATCGCGATGGAGGAGCTCGAGTCGACCAAGGCATCGCGCGCGCGATTCGAAAGGGTGGCCGATGTCGCGATTCCTGGAGGCGCGAACGCGGTACGGCGGCGGCGTCACAGCAGTTGCAAGGAGTGGCTTGCGATGGTGGCTATGGCTTGGGGCTCGAATCGGAGATGGGCAGCGTGACGACGAGGTGAGGCAAGTCGCGTGGCCTCTGGGATTGAGGTCGAGCATACTTGGGGTTTGCGACGTATGGTGGCTGGAGGACTCGGCGAAGGGCATGACGCGGCTCGAGATTGCTGTAGAGGGTCACGGTTCAAATTACGTCGAAGTCGAGTGATGAAGGTACTCAATTTTTGTTTCAATTCAATGTAAATATTTACAGTTTTGTTTAAAATAAGGACTTCTAAAATGTTGAGTTATTTAAAACATTGGATTTTTGAATATGAGTAAATATGTATATACATATGTGTATATATATATATATATATATATATGAGATGGTTTCAAAGTAAAAAAAAATATAATAAGAAAAGCAGTTCTGTTTTAATATGTATGTGGAAGTATGTATTCAGTCTAGGTATAAAATAATAAATGTTTAAAGTATGAAATTTATTAAATTGATTTTTAGTTTGAATCAATAAAAAAAAATGATGTGAAACCAGTATTTACATTTTTACAGTAAGTTAAAAATTAAAATTTTAACATCCTGATTTGAAATTAGGAAATTGGTTTAAAATTAAATCATTGGCAAATAAAAATTTGTTAAATGGGAAATTTATAGTTCGATTTAATTCAAATATTAATAAATTGTATAAATATGTATACAAGGTATAAATCAAGAAATCAAGTCGAGAAGGAAAATGGATGGCAAATTAAAAAGCAAAGGTGAGAATTTCTCACTCAAAAATTTTTAAGTTGGATTTGCAGTTATTTATTGATTGTTGTTTGGTTGTGATATTAGATATAGTAGGATATATCTATATATATAGCAATATATATATATATATATTGGCATATGTATATATTGCAGTTGATTGATTTCCCGCATTGTATAGCGGATGAGACCCTATTACGCCGCCTATTAAGCGAATAATATTTTATAAATCCCATATACCGCAATATTCCACCTCGAAGTGGAATGGGTATTGTGCTAATGTCTGTGGATGCAGGGAAACAGGTTGGAGGGATCCAACTGGATTCCTCACAAATATTTATTTGATTTCAGATATTGTGATATTTGATTGTTTATCATATCGATATATGATGTTTGAAAGTCGTGATTGACTATTTGATGTGTTGCATCATCGGATCCAATTTTGAAGTTTAAAAATAACGATTTTGATTTTAAGGGATTTCTAAAGCGATTTTTGAAAGTATACGTTTATAAAATATTTTTGGAATTGATTCATCTTAAATAAATAAACGTTATAATTTTAATGTATAAAAATTATGATTTTTGAGAAATTTTGGAAGTTTGAAATTTGAATGTAAATTTGAATTTGAATTTTGAAGTAAACGAATCTTATAAGTTATAAGATTTATAAATTTGGAAAGTTTAAAAGAACGTTTTTGCAAACAAATAAATTAAGTATTTAATTTATAATATGAACTTTTAGTATATCATTGAGATATGAAATTGAATAGAGGAAATTATAAAAGGAAGTTGTTATAAAATAAAAAGAAATTGAATTTATAAACATTGTTTTATAAAGCCGCAAAACGACTTATTTTGATAAGTAAATTGTTGTAACTTGTCAGTGGAGTTATATTCACGTTTTAGATAGTGAATAATCCTTTAAAACAAAATGTATAGAAATGATGAAATTGGTTAACAAGTATAGTCACGTTTTTGAATAGTGAATAATATATTAAAGAAAATGTTTTGGATGTGATGTTTTAAATAGAATTAAAACGATCTAAAGATGTTTTAAAATGTATTAACTATCGAAACCATAGATTTCAACATTCATTGTTGAAATAGACGTTTTCGAGAAATAGAAGGAAATGGTGGACTATAACACTGTTGTTATAGTAAATGATTTCCGAAAGGAAATGTTTTGTATTGTATTGGGATTTATATATCTATTTTAATTTGGAATCCCTATACTAGTGATTTTGGGTTGTCGTAACGATGTTTTACGCAACATTCGTTTTGGCCCAAATAAATATGTTTAAGAGAATGATTTCCTTAAAGAATGAAATATATACTTAATTTCGATTAGAGTATATTGAATATTTTCCAAGTGTAGAAGGTAAAAAGATTTGTGAATTACTTATTTTTAATAAGTATGGAAATGTTTTTCCAATATTAAGTGAATATTTTGAGTTTAACTTTTTGAAGATAAATTGAAAATGAATATTAGAAATCGAATGGAAATCGTATATTCATAAATATTTTGGAATGTAAATTCACTATGGAATTTATAAATGAAAGGGGGAAATTGTTTAAAAATAAATATTGATTTATTTTTAGTATTGAAAATATATATCTTGTAAAGATATTTTTTGGAAAATAAATAATTTGGAAAATTATTTGGAAGCTGGTGATGTTGTGCATATCCATTGATAGTTCAATAACCGACTATCAATATTTACCTTTGAATGGGTATTTGTTGTGATTTGCTTGAATTTGAATGCCACACTTGTTTTTTTAAAATAAGCGCTCACTATTCGGGTTAACCGGGAAAGGACCTTGGGGTCGTATAACCCATTTTGAATATGTGATACGTCGTTATGAATTGCATTTGAAGACCGGTGTTGAAGACCGGATATTTTCGAAAGCGAAAGAGTTTCTTGTCGATTGTCTCTGCACTGGCTGATCCCCGGTATAGAGATCTCCATATGTGATGGGAAATCCGGACGTGATTAGAGATTATTCGGATTGCAAGGACTTCTTTGTAAGTGCCTTCGGTTCTGTTCGATCCCGGAACAGACTTATATGGATAGTATGCCTGACATTACAAATTGAGATATAAAGCTGATTTCTTTCAAATATATTTCTGTTGGTGGCGGATAATTTATTCTCTTAGCTTAACACCCTTCTCTGAGACGTACGAGCTCAGAGGTTATATAGTTGAAGGTTATTAGCGATATATTCCCAATTTGGTAATGTGACATGCTGAGTGTTGCTGTGAAATGATCATTGTTTGATCATTTGTGATATGATCATTTGTTTGATCGTTTATCTTTGCGATCATTTCTATGATCATTTGTTGACCCAAAGCACAGCTTTTGTATAAAGCGTGGCTTTGTGGACGAGACTTCGTCGAGCCTCACACCCCGAAATGGTCAAAACAGGAAAGATGCAGCAAGGTTATAAGGGGTAGCTCCCTTTAGGGTATGTGCATTTCCTTCTGGAAAAGGGTGGTATCATGGTATGGAGCCCAGATACTTACTCATGTTGGAACACTTTATTTACTATGGTGTGATGTTGATTACGAGTGCTCGGATAAAGGTCCCAAAGGATCGGGGGATGGCATACTCGTGTCAGTTGTTACCTAGTTTGAAAGGTAACCCAGCCTTGTGTTGGCAGAGATCCGGTTAGGTTCTCGGGGACGTCCTTCCAGAGGCGTTTCCATGTGGTAATGGGAAGTTCCTTGGCCTGACCATTTGTTGGAAATCCAAAGAAACAATACGAGACTTGTACGGTTTTAGTTGTAGAACATGCCATCTAATATGGTAGCTATAGTAGGCATAATATAATGGTACCTATGCTGGCTAAGATTTATATTCTACTTTCGAAATGATTTGTTCTACACTATGCACTAATAATAATATCAAAATGGATTTGATTTTTTGTGTAGTAAGCATCTTTGACTAACATAAGAAGAAATCTCCTCCAAGTCTGCGTTTGTATTGTGTGTGTGGTGGGAGGTCTTATGGTAGTTACATTTTCAAAAGCATTGCGAATCTATTTTAAAAAAAATTATCCTGCACTTTATTTTAAAGAAAAATAAACTGTTTTAAGTTCCCACTCCAGTCACATGACTGAATCGGAGTTTATTGTTTTCCTTCCTAAACTCTGGGTGCCCATCAATTTCCACACGGACAGTCAAGAGTTAAGGTTTATCAGGATATTCTGGAATTCAGGAGTTGCATGAGGCAAGATGGATGGCATGGCGTATCACTAGTATATAGTATTTTCTTTTTCCGCTGTTTGTTGTTGTTGTACACTCTGATGATGTAATGTAATGTAATGTAATAATTGATATAGTTCTTTTGATTTATGAATATTCATTTATCTATTATATGTTGTTCCGCTGCAATTGTGAGATTCTGATATTGTTCTGTTATTTCTTTCTGTTCTATTTTCTATCTTCTTATCTCTTCTTCTATCTTTTTCTTTTTCTTAAACCCTAATGGTTCGTATTTCCGTTCATCTTGAGTTAATCGATGGAGATAAGTGTCACTTCAAGGGGTACGGAAAAGCGGATTATTACAAGTGGTATCAGAGCGTATGGTTAAGAGACAACCATGGCTCTGTTGGGTGTTACTCATTAGAGATAGAGTCAGCAGTACTCTAGAATGAGTTTGAGTGCAATAATAGATATGAGCGCGTATTTGTTAGTGAATATAAAATTGTTTTGTATTGTGTTGACTTATCGGTTGATTGTTTATAGATTCCAGTCGATGTAGTCTTGCTAACTATCGTAGATACGAATTTCTAAACACTTAAACAAGATAAACCGACACGATATTGTTTTTGAATCGGGTAATAAGATAATTTTGCCCAAAACTATTTTTTGTATAGAAAAGAAATGATTTTCTATTATTATAGTATATGGTTGCATGGTTATTAGAAAGTGATAATATTAAATTATTATCATTATTATATGGAATTAAGTAAGAAATAAAATGTATAACCAAAGATTAGAGTTAAATTCATTTAACAAATGAAATTTATAAACATGAATTAAAAAAAATATAAGGGATTGAATTCAAGTATACTAACTTGATAAATCATTAATTCATGGACTAATGAATTGGAATTTGAATTGGTTAAATTAAAGTTTAGTCGTGAAATAAATTTGAAGGTAAATTTGAATTTGTATATAAATTCAAGTAAGTAAAAGAAATAAATTGAAATTCCCTTTGTTAGTAATTAAGTAAATTCGAGATGAATTGAATATGGAAATTGAAATTTAAAATGAATAAGTGAATGTACTAATTGAATTAAATTAGTGAATGGAATAGATTTGAAATGGTTTGAATGTTGGAATTGGATATTATGGCTAGCAGGATATACAGGTGTATTAAAAGAAATGGAATTGGGATTTTGATTTCGAAGATAAAATTTAATTGCTCGACAAAAAGGTACGTATTTCAATTTCAGTATGAGATTTGGTGATTTTTTTCTCCATCCAATTGGCTTTCTCTTTTCTTTTTGATTCTGAGGGGCCGTGGTGCCATTTTGTAGTCGTACCGAGCTAGCTGCGCAAAGGAGACGCTGGCGAAATTTTTCGAAAATTTAGAGTGTTAGAAAATTTTTGAGAAATTTTGAAAGTTTGAAATTTAAATTTAAATTTGTTGAATTGTTAGGAGAACAATGTTGTTTGAAACTTATAATTGATTTTGGAAAATTAAATGAAATAATAATGGATCTTTAATAAAAGATTTAGGTTAGTAAGTTGATAAAACTATTTAGTTTGGAAAGATAACGAACAGGATAAGGGCATTCTTCTTAACTTGTAATTTCGGGACGAAATTCTTTTAAGGGGGAAAGATTGTAACGACCCAGAATTTTGAACAATTTAATTTGAAAATATTTAATTAATTTTAAATATTTTAATGACGGTTTGACTTGAATTTCAAATTATCAGAATGAATTTAGCGATTAAATTATAAAATTTAATCTATTGAACAGATTGGATAAAAATTTGAATCTTCAATTTTAAGCCGATTAAAATTATTTCAAAGGCTTGTAAAATTCATATTGATAATATTGAAGATTATAGAAGCTTCAGAATTGAATTTGAAACTGCTTTGTTCAGTTTTGAAATTTTAATCGTTTGAATCGATATTTAAAAATAGCCGTCCGAGGAACAGTCTCGGAATTCGACGAAACCAGTTCCATTGGGTCCGTAATATTGAATTATACTCGGATTTCAAATATCGTATTTTTCGAAGTTGATATGTGAGCACACGGTGAGTAAACGTATTGAAATTTTCAACGAATTAAATTTAAATTTAAATTTAGTCAAACACAGCACGTTATCTCCCTAACATCATTCCTTTAAAACACGCCCCTTTGTTTCAGCCTAGTATCACGCAAAAAAATAATGGAAGAAATCGCGCAAGCATGCCTCGTTCAACTTTAAGTACCTCGTCCCCCTCTTCCTTTATCATTCAAAATCAAATCGAAGAAAAAAAATGGCCGAAGCCCTTTCTCTTCAGAAAAGAAAAAAAAAATGTCGCACCTCGTTCGATTCACGAATCGCGATGGAGGAGCTCGAGTCGACCAAGGCATCGCGCGCGCGATTCGAAGGGGTGGCCGATGTCGCGATTCCTGGAGGCGCGAACGCGGTACGGCGGCGGCGTCACAGCAGTTGCGAGGAGTGGCTTGCGATGGTGGCTAGGGCTTGGGGCTCGAATCGGAGATGGGCAGCGTGACGACGAGGTGAGGCAAGTCGCGTGGTCTCTGGGATTGAGGTCGATCATACTTGGGGTTTGCGACGTATGGTGGCTGGAGGACTCGGCGAAGGGCATGACGCGGCTCGAGATTGCTGCAGAGTGTCGCGGTTCAAATTACGTCGAAGTCGAGTGATGAAGGTATTCAATTTTTGTTTCAATTCAATGTAAATATTTACAGTTTTGTTTAAAATAAGGACTTCTAAAATGTTGAGTTATTTAAAACATTGGATTTTTGAATATGAGTAAATATGTATATATATACATGTATATATATATATATATATGAGATGGTTTCAAAGTAAAAAAAAATATAATAAGAAAAGCAGTTCTGTTTTAATATGTATGTGGAAGTATGTATTCAGTCTAGGTATAAAATAATAAATGTTTACAGTATGAAATTTATTCAATTGTTTTTTAGTTTGAATCAATAAAAAAAATGATGTGAAACCAGTATTTACATTTTTACAGTAAGTTAAAAATTAAAATTTTAACATCCTGATTTGAAATTAGGAAATTGGTTTAAAATTAAATCATTGGCAAATAAAAATTTGTTAAATGGGAAATTTATAGTTCGATTTAATTCGAATATTAATAAATTGTATAAATATGTATACAAGGTATAAATCAAGAAATCAAGTCGAGATGGAAAATGGATGGCAAATTAAAAAGCAAAGGTGAGAATTTCTCACTCAAAAATTTTTAAGTTGGATTTGCGGTTATTTATTGATTGTTGTTTGGTTGTGATATTAGATATAGTAGGATATATCTATATATATAGCAATATATATTGGCATATGTATATATTGCAGTTGATTGATTTCCCGCGTTGTATAGCGGATGAGACCCTATTGCGCCGCCTATTAAGCGGATAATATTTTATAAATCCCATATACCGCGATATTCCACCTCGAAGTGGAATGGGTATTGTGCTAATGTCTGTGGATGCAGGGAAACAGGTTGGAGGGATCCAACTGGATTCCTCACAAATATTTATTTGATTTCAGATATTGTGATATTTGATTGTTTATCATATTGATATATGATGTTTGAAAGTCGTGATTGACTATTTGATGTGTTGCATCATCGGATCCAATTTTGAAGTTTAAAAATAACGATTTTGATTTTAAGGGATCTCTAAAGTGATTTTTGAAAGTATACGTTTATAAAATATTTTTGGAATTGATTCATCTTAAATAAATAAACGTTATAATTTTAATGTATAAAAATTATGATTTTTGAGAAATTTTGAAAGTTTGAAATTTGAATTTAAATTTAAATTTGAATTTTGAAGTAAACGAATCTTATAAGTTATAAGATTTATAAATTTGGAAAGTTTAAAAGAATGTTTTTGCAAACAAATAAATTAAGTATTTAATTTATAATATGAAATTTTAGTATATCATTGAGATATGAAATTGAATAGAGGAAATTATAAAAGGAAGTTGTTATAAAATAAATAGAAATGGAATTTATAAACATTGTTTTATAAATCCGCAAAACGACTTATTTTGATAAGTAAGTTGTTGTAACTTGTTAATGGAGTTATATTCATGTTTTAGACAGTGAATAATCCTTTAAAACAAAATGTATAGAAATGATGAAATTGGTTAACAAGTATATTCACGTTTTTGAATAGTGAATAATATATTAAAGAAAATGTTTTGGATGGATGTTTTAAATAGAATTAAAATGATCTAAAGATGTTTTAAAATGTATTAACTATCGAAACCATAGATTTCAACATTCATTGTTGAAATAGACGTTTTCGAGAAATAGAAGGAAATGGTGGACTATAACACTGTTGTTATAGTAAATGATTTCCGAAAGGAAATGTTTTGTATAGTATTGGGATTTATATATCTATTTTAATTTCGAATCCCTATACTAGTGATTTTGGGTTGTCGTAACGATGTTTTACGCAACATTCGTTTTGGCCCAAATAAATATGTTTAAGAGAATGATTTCCTTAAAGAATGAAATATATACTTAATTTCGATTAGAGTATATTGAATATTTTCCAAGTGTAGAAATAAAAAGATTTGTGAATTACTTATTTTTAATAAGTATGGAAATGTTTTTCCAATATTAAGTGAATATTTTGAATTTATCTTTTTGAAGATAAATTGAAAATGAATATTAGAAATCGAATGGAAATCGTATATTCATAAATATTTTGGAATGTAAATTCACTATGGAATTTATAAATTTAAGGGGGAAATTGTTTAAAAATAAATATTGATTTATTTTTAGTATTGAAAATATATATCTTGTAAAGGTATTTTTTGGAAAATAAATAATTTGGAAAATTATTTGGAAGCTGGTGATGTTGTGCATATCCATTGATAGTTCAATAACCGACTATCAATATTTACCTTTGAATGGGTATTTGTTGTGATTTGCTTGAATTTGAATGCCACACTTGTTTTTTTAAAATAAGCGCTCACTATTCGGGTTAACCGGGAAAGGACCTTGGGGTCGTATAACCCATTCTGAATATGTGATACGTCGTCATGAATTGCATTTGAAGACCGGTGTTGAAGACCGGTTATTTTCGAAAGCGAAAGAGTTTCTTGTCGATTGTCTCTGCACTGGCTGATCCCCGGTATAGAGATCTCCATATGTGATGGGAAATCCGGACGTGATTAGAGATTATTCGGATTGCAAGGACTTCTTTGTAAGTGCCTTCGGTTCTGTTCGATCCCGGAACAGACTTGTATGGATAGTATGCCTGACATTACAAATTGAGATATAAAGCTGATTTCTTTCAAATATATTTCTGTTGGTGGCGGAGAATTTATTCTCTTAGCTTAACACCCTTCTCTGAGACATACGAGCTCAGAGGTTATATAGTTGAAGGTTATTAGCGATATATTCCCAATTTGGTAATGTGATATGCTGAGTGTTGCTGTGAAATGATCATTGTTTGATCATTTGTGATATGATCATTTGTTTGATCGTTTATCTTTTTGATCATTTCTATGATCATTTGTTGACCCAAAGTACAACTTTTGTATAAAGCGAGGCTTTGTGGACGAGACTTCGTCGAGCCTCACACCCCGAAATGGTCAATACAGGAAAGATGCAGCAAGGTTATGAGGGGTAGCTCCCTTTAGGGTATGTGCATTTCCTTCTGGAAAAGGGTGGTATCATGGTATGGAGCCCAGATACTTACTCAAGTTGAAACACTTTATTTACTATGGTGTGATGTTGATTACGAGCGCTCGGATAAAGGTCCCAAAGGACCGAGGGATGGCATACTCGTGTCAGTTGTTACCTAGTTTGAAAGGTAACCCGACCTTGTGTTGGCAGAGATCCGGTTAGGTTCTCGGGGACGTCCTTCCAAAGGCGTTTCCATGTGGAAATGGGAAGTTCCTTGGCCTGACCATTTGCTGGAAATCCAAAGAAACAATACGAGACGGTTTTAGTTGTAGAACCTGCCATCTAATATGGTAGCTATAGTAGGCATAATATAATGGTACCTATGCTGGCTAAGATTTATATTATACTTTCGAAATGATTTGTTCTACGCTATGCACTAATAATAATATCAAAATGGATTTGATTTTTTGCGTAGTAAACATCTTTGACTAACATAAGAAGAAATCTCCTCCAACTCTGCATTTGCTGTGTGGTGGGAGGTCTTATGGTAGTTACATTTTCAAAAGCATTGCGAATCTATTTTAAAGAAAATTATCCTGCACTTTATTTTAAAGAAAAATAAACTGTTTTAAGTTCCCACACTAGTCACATGACTGACTCGGAGTTTATTGTTTTCCTTCCTAAACTCTGGGTGCCCATCAATTTCCACACGGGCAGTCAAGAGTTAAGGTTTATCAGGATATTCTGGAATTCAGGAGTTGCATGAGGCAAGATGGATGGCACGGCGTATCACTAGTATATAGTATTTTCTTTTTCCGCTGTTTGTTGTGGTTGTTGTACAATCTGATGATGTAATGTAATGTGATGTAATAATTGATATAGTTCTTTTGATTTATGAATATTCATTTATCTATTATATGTTGTTCCGCTGCGATTGTGAGATTCTGATATTGTTATGTTATTTCTTTCTGTTCTATTTTCTATCTTCTTATCTCTTCTTCTATCTTTTTCTTTTTCTTAAACCCTAATGGTTCGTATTTCCGTTCATCTTGAGTTAATCGATGGAGATAAGTGTCACTTCAAGGGGTACGAAAAAGCGGATTATTACAATTACTCTCAATAATAGTTCCATTGAGTTTGAAATAGGAATATTTAACTAGGAATGCCAGTGGGCACGCCTCGATTGGAGTTTGTAAGTTTTAGAGCGTGAGAAGCGCCAGTTAGGATTTCTATATAAGGACCCATACCCTTCTTCTTTGCCCAACCTTAGTTTTATAACCCTATCCGCCATTTAAACCTTCCCCCAATTTAACAACCGTGGATGATCTGCGAGATGCACACATTTTCTGGCGATGGTGTCAACATGGAAGATGACCACGGGGACGAGACGATCTCAATGGAGGGTCGAATTGAGGTGGTTCGTAGCGTGGCGACTAGAATTTGGTGATGAATGCCACTAGGTTTCGTCATTTGTTCTCGATGGCAGTGGCACAAGGGGGGTCTAGGATGGTGCCAGTGGGTTCGTTGGGGGCATGGGGGTGCTCGAGTTAGAATATTAAGAGACCGTGATTTGTTAATTAGGGTAATTATAGGATTAGCCATGTAAGTAGTAAATAAGTTCTATTATTTAATTTGCTAATCTTATAATTGCAATTGATCATACTAGATCCAAATCGAACGCGACGAGTTGCATCGTACCCTTATAATCATTAACTACATGATGGAATAGAATTTGATGGATTTGGAGCTTGTAGAATTTTGTACTAAAGTCGAATGCCTACTCGACTTTAGTTCAGAACGTAATGCTTTGATGCTAATTGGAATTTATGTGAGTTTACTCACCCTTAAATTAACTTTATAATATTTGTGATGCTATAAATTTATTATTGAATGTTTTATTGATAGTTTAGATATTGTTATTATTGTTTGATCGATTGTATATTTGAAATCCCATTTTGGAAATGGATGACCTATTAACTTAATTGTCGCGAACCCATAAGATTACAAATATTGTTCATAACCATTGTTTTGCAGGGAATATTTGTAGAGGCACCCTATGGTGTTTCTCGCCAATAATAATTTTTATTTCTTTATGCTGCTTATATTGACGTTTAGCTGAAATTAATTGTGATATTCTATTTAAATTATTACAGTGCCTTTATAGTAATTTTCCCTATACTATCAATTATTGAATATCATTTCCTAAACCCTTCATGTATATTGTCTTGAGCTTGTATTTTCACAAAATAGATATTTAAATTTATTAATCATTTTGATTAATGATATTTAAATTAATTAATATTTTAATTAATGATGTTTAAAATTTATCAAATCATTTTAACTAATGATATTTGAATTTAATTAACCCACCTAGTTAATGATATTTGGATTTACTTAATCATTTTAAGTAATGATATTTTAAGTTAATAAATCATTTTAACTAAAGATGTTTAAATATGTTTTACAATTTTAATTAATGATATTTGAATTTAGTTAATTATTTAAAGTAATGAGATTTGGAATTTAAGTAGTCATTTTAACTAAGATATTTGAATGTAATTAATCATTTTAACTAATGACATCTAAATTTACTTAAATAATTTAACA
Source organism: Allium cepa (assembly GCA_030765085.1). Taxonomy (NCBI): domain Eukaryota; kingdom Viridiplantae; phylum Streptophyta; class Magnoliopsida; order Asparagales; family Amaryllidaceae; genus Allium; species Allium cepa. The sequence goes on along the minus strand of CM060943.1, from coordinate 395,432,313 downwards.
AAGCTATTAAATTAATAAATTTATTTAATAAAAGTGATTAAAGTTAATTTAGTGAAAGTGTTTTAAAGTGAAATAGTGTTTTAAAAGTTAATTTACCAATTAAGTAAAAGTGGTTTGGAAACAATTAACTATTTAAATAAAGATAATTTTATTAAAAGACATTATAGATTGGATTAATTAGTCAAGATAATTAATGTTGGTTTAAATTAATAAAAGAAATTTTAATTAAATATATTTTCTTCCGGAAAATTAATGTGATTTTAAAGTTATAAAATAATGTTGTAAATTATCCTTTGGGATGATTAGCATTTGTTTTAATTTGTAAAAGTGATTTAATTTGTTTATTATCTTTTGGGATAATAAATATATTGTTTTAAAATTGAGAAATAGTATTTTATAAATAAGAATATCTCTTAGAAAAGAATTGTTTCGGATAAAGCTAAGCGTAAATTGTTTAGGTTTATAATAAACAAAGTTTTGACATCTGTTTTGACCTAATACACTTATCATTCTCGATAGTTGATTTATCAACTATTGACTTTGATTCTTCTTTCTTGTTTATAATTTGTCACTCTAAGACGATGTGTTGCTCATTTGTGTCTTGTTATCCTTTGTCGGAAATGACTAAACCTAAAGAGTCAGTAGGGCCTAAGCTATGCAGGGTTGCTCACACTAGCGTTTTTTCACATCCACTCTAGATTGGATTTGTAGTTTCACATTGAGATGTCAAATACCCAAGTACTCAGTAACAGATAGCAGGGTTCGGCTTGGAGGTTTTCGAGGGCCATTAAAGTTCTCAAGTATATTTCTAGATGTATACTTTAGGTAAGAGCGGCGTACCCTCCTAGTCATTGTTCGAAAAACTTCTCTTTTTCCCATATTGTCAATTCAAATCTTTGTATTGTTTCCTCAATTGCATAGAGAACAACCTTGTGCTCTTCTCTATGTTCAATTATTTGTGACCATTCTTTCAAGTCTGGAGTTTGGTATTGTTTATGCCCATTCATTCAATATTGGATTTATTCTTACTATTACCCACCCTTTTTATTTGGATTGTTTCTGTTGTTTATTTTCATTCTTTCTTGATTGGATTGTTGTTCTATTTTTTTTTCGTTTCTTTATTTATGGATGTTGTTCTTATGAGGTAAAAACCCGTTCGCATTAGTGTTATGGTCTCATAGAATTTTTATATGTTCACCATATTACTTGAGTTTTCTCATGCTAGTTTTCAAGACTGATCTTGGTGTTATTTTACTATAATGCTAGGGTCAGACCGAGTTTTTCTTGGTGTTCTTTGGTGGTATAGAGTTATTAGAGAAGAGCTGGATGTTCATCTATCATAATGTTTTACTTTTCGCTGTATCATATGTTATACCAGTCGGTAATTTGTGAGGTCAGACTTTTATAACTGTCCAGTTGATAAGGTTTGTTTTTAAGTCTAAAATACTCTGCATTTTGGAGTGACGATTTTTATTTTCTTTGTTATCTTATATTTTATCGATTCCGTGGTAAGATTTTGATTTTCCTGTTCTATGTTCCTTTCTTTTTATTTTATCCTAACAATCTGCCTTTCCGGCGATTGAATGTTCAACATATGAATATCGTAGATGTGTTTAGTGTTGACTTTCAATGGTCAAAAGGCGAGTCATTACATTTACTCTATGACTCTCTTGAAAATTTACAAGCCCAACCTCACTACCTTACTGAGAATTCGAGTATTTCACATCTCCACTCCTATACAACCGAATCCAATCTAGAGTAGATGTGAAGATAATCAAATGGGAGCAATCCCACAGCTTGATGTCCACTCACTCACGCTTTGATTTTTGTCATTACTGGTCAAGGATATCAACATTTAAATGAGCAACAAAATCATCTTGAACCAACGAACACAAAGAAGATAAAATGATCAAAAGTTAATAAAGTAACTGTTGGGAATAATAAAATGGTCATATATGAAAATTATATCTCTTAAAACATTTGACTCACACTTATGCTTGGTTATCACATCACAAAACTTTTCAAAATATTCTTTTAACGGAATATTTATATTTCTAAGTGTATTAAAACAAGGGTCAAAGAAAAATGTCATTATAACATCGTTTACTATAAGCCTAAAAGAATTTACACTTAGCTTCAATTTTAAACATTCCTTTTTAAATCTTTTATTATTTATAAATTATCATTTATAACTTCTAAAATAATATTTATTATTTTGAAAGATGATAAATCAATTTGAAATATCTTTATAAATTTAAAACAAAGTTGATCATCCAGAAAGATAATTGATATAATTCTTTTATAAATTTAAAACCATAAAATTCTTCCAAAAGAAGATTAATCAAAATTTTAACCCTTTTATATGTTTAAAACAACATTAATTATCCTAGATGAAGATAAATCAAATTTATACATTTTTTATAAATTTAAAACAACATTAATTATCCCAAAGATATTAATTAAATTTATTATCTATAAATTTAAACAACATTAATTATCCTAAAAGGATAATTAATCAAATTTATAACCATTTATAGACTTGAAACAACACAAATTATCCCAAAAGATAATTAATAAAATTTATAATCATTTTATATATTTAAAATTGCGTTAGTTGTCCCGAAAGATAATTAATCAAATTTATTATCTTTTTATAAATTTAAACAACATTAATTTTCCTAGAAAGATAATTAATCAAATCTATAAATCCTTTTATAAATTTTAAACAACAATTATTCTTCATTTCAAAATTTATAAAAATTCTTGAAAATGTAGTTTATACAACTTTCAAATTGCAGAAACGCGACTGAACATTTATTTTGTAAAAAAACAAGTGCAAGTTCAACACAACCAAGATTTAAGGAGATAATATTCATAAGTAGCGGTATAATGATAATCGCTGCAACGACGCTTATTCCAATTAAATAGTATATTGCAAATATTTCAACCAAACATCAATATAAGCAACATAATAATATAAGTGAGATGTATATAATAGTAAATTAATGATGGTGAGAAACCCCTTAGGGTCTCTCTACAAAAGTTTCCTACAAAACCATGGTTATTTATGCAATCCGCATTTCAAGTGAGAATTCAAATCCTAAAAAACAATCAAATAATAATAATAAACATATTATTATCAATAATTAGCAATCGATAGCTAACAAATCCACATATTAATTAACTTCAAAAATAATCTTTGTACTTTGCAAGCACAGATTGGTGATTTATTTAGCTTGATAGATGTCCAAAATAATATATTCAATTTAATTATAGAATTAGCATTTTATTTTTCTAAATAGATACCATAAACAAAGTATAACTAGTTTAACTATGCAAAACGTAATTAAATTAAATCAGTATAATTTTCTCATTCATTTATACTTCATTAAAACTATCAACTATTATCCAAGCATTCAATAATAATCTTTTGCAATATACATATCATATAGTTTATTTAGAGGTAAGTAAACTCACAAAAGTTCAAAGTTAATGTTTTCACATTCTGGTTTGATCTAAAATCGAACGACATTCAATTTTAGCTCAAAATTCAACGAATCCAACTCTAATGCGTAGGTAAAATCAGTCGAGTACAACACAAAAGATCACGTCCAAATCCGACCTTGTATGAAATAGTAGTTGATTAAATAAGATTTAGAATTAATCAAACAAATTAATTACTTAATTAAATATTAAATAATCACTAATCACCTAATAAATTTTCAAATCCTTCTTCCCTAAAAAAAGAACACCGTTCCTGTGCACATGTACACGCCCGTACAACAATCACCACCGTCCTGTTCTATCCTCCTAGATCCATCCGCATACCATGAAACGACATCACACGACCACAATTCAACTCTAGTATGTGAACTCTACCTCCCAAACCAAATGCAAAAAGCTCGGTAAAGGTGATACCACCACGACCTAACACCCAAATCCACGACAGTAAAATTCCGCACCTCCTAATTAGTGGCCACACTCCGCCAAAATCCTACCACCGATGCTCCACCACCCAAGGAGCTCAAATCCACACTCGATTTTACCTCTCGCATTACCAAACTTGAGAAAACTCAAACCCTAGTTTACTGCCCTAATTCGACTTCGACCAAACGCTTGCCGCACACTATAATGAGCATATAGATTTATAGATCTAGCTACTATGAACTCAAAGAAACTTGCTTTGCATTTTTCTCATTGAGCAGATTATTTGATTTTGATTTTAAAAGGTAGTGGCCATTTCTTGTTTTTATTTACAGGAAATGATCGAATGAAAAGGGAGAGAAAAGTGAAAACGCATGGAAAAGTCAAGAATAAAGAATCATATAAGTGTTTGGTTTAGTTTATTGTGATGACCCAGATTTTTAACGTATGTTAATTGGATGATTAGCTGATTTAAACTATTGGGATATTAATTTTGATTAGTCGAATAAATAAATTTTCTGATAGTTAAAATATTTGGAGTTAAAAATTGAAAAAGCACTATATTTAAATTTTAAAACATAAATTTTTGGATATGATAAATTTTATAATATAAATAAACTCCACCTATAAATAAACTCCACCAACTAGAATAGTGTGTATGAAATCTCCATATATGTGTATATATATATATATATATAGAATATAGACAAGTTTTATGATGTTTAAATACAAATACATATATAAGTATGCAAATATGTATATATATGTGAGGGTTAAAAATACATAGGTATATGTATGTGTGTATGTGTGTATGTGTATGTATATATATATGTTAGATAAAATAGTGAATATGTGAATATACATGCTTGTGAAAATATTGTATATGTAAGTAAGTGTATATACAAGTTTCATAAATAACAAATTTCAAAATATTTGAGTAGTATATGTATATATGTTCATATTAAATAAGAAATATGTAACTAAGAAGGTGTATATAAGCAAGTGTAAACATATGAACATATGATGACAAATATATATATATAAGTATATATATATGTGAAGTATGTATATACGTATATAAGGAGACAACATCATGAATACATATCAATTCAAGCCTATAAAATGGCAAATCAACAGAATAAATCATACCAACAGGAAATCCAATCAATTCCTTTTTTTTTAAGTCAATCTATTTTAAAGTGAAAATAAAAAATAAAGTAGGCTGTGAAGTCTGTGCAAATCTCCAACCAACCCATTGCTTACCCTGTACACTTCCTCCTCTTATATACATATTTATAGCCTAGCCTTGCCTTATTCTTTTTGCTCATACGTAAATAAAAAAGGGACAATCTGCCATTAAGAATGCAACTTAAGTATTAGAGTTTGAAGGATGGAAGATTAAAACAAAAAGCAAGCAGCATTTCATCTTCTGTAACAACCCGATATTTTCAACCATTCGCACCCACACATGTCGGACTTGAATTGCTCAAAATACCGCGTAGTAAATAAAATTTGGCAAATCTCAGAATATACAGTAAATAATAATAACAAATCATAGAAATAGAGTAAATAATAATGCAGGGAAAGTAAAAGAGATAGTAGTTCATGAAGCTACTATATAAATATAAGACACATTAGAGTTAAACAAGATACAATAGAAGAGTAACAAGATACAGTAGGTACAAATCAGAATACATCACTGAAATCACTGGATACTGAAAGCAAAATAGATGGCTGGATCTTCATGCAAAGCTCCAACTCCGAAGGTGAGTCTTGAATGCTGAATCACTCAGTCTGACTCGAGCGTGAAGCAAAACACAAAACACTCGAGTCAAGAAATAAATACTTATGAACTTTAAATCAACTCAAGTGAACAGTAACAAAAAATGCATCAATAACTTAAAGGATGCTTGGGATCGCCCTTCCTCTAAGGATTCGTTAAACTATTTACTATATAGTAATATTACGCTATTACAATAGTGACTATTAGTAAAATAAAATTACTTTAAAATAGCATCATGGGGTTACCCATATAGCCCCAGACACGTAATAGTCCCAGTAGTCCATCCAATATCTGCATATCTCCTGATCGGAAGACTACGAGAAGATACGCATGGGTTACGGGAGAAAACCAAACTCGTAGTAAAGCTCGATATTGTAGGTGACACGACACACAAGGCAATGGCAGGGTAGATATACCAATTACGCACATGGGCTGGTGGTAACGCAGCAGCCGCATACGCCTACCTCGGAACACACTCCCATATCAAAATCGGAGGATGGCCATCAAACCAACCACAAGTTAGAGTATAGTATCGAAGAAGTGTGTCCGACCAGAGGAGTTACCTCTTTTGGCCCGAGATCGCTCTTGTTTTAGCCACCTTATGACAACTCACTGGAGTTGGGTCCACGTAATGTGCCTCGAGAACGACGCCACCATCCTACTTCATTCTGGAATCTCCACCACATACATGGTTGTTAAAGTGGTTTTCGGAGTTGGCAGAGAGTATGACCACTTCCGATCCCGGTTTCTTTAATAACCACATTATTACAATGCCGTGGTCATTTCAAAATAGTTTATACTTCAAAAAGATCAAATCATTTCATTTCAAAACTATATTCCTTTCAAAATAGTTTATACTTCGAAACCAAAACCATTTTCATTACAAAACTATTTATTCAATCAAAATAGTTTATACTTCAAAACCATAATCATTTTCAAAACTATATTCAAATCAAAATAGTTTATCTCTTCCATTTCAAACATATATTCACCTTTCGAAAATTATAATACTTTCAAAGTTATAATTTTTTCGAAACCAAAACACTTGAAATCATTACACTTTGAAAATCATAATATTTTTAAATCATGGAACATTCCTTTAATTCTTTACATTTTACAAATTTATTCAATTAAACCATAATTTGAAATTTCCAATTTAATTCAAATCAAACCATCTGTTTCAACTCAATTCAGTTTCCGTACAAAATATTTCAAATATTATCAATTTAAAATATAGATTTGATCCAAAAATAAACTATTAAATTTTTATTATACTTCAAAGCTTTAATATCCCACATTTCAAAATTAAATTTTATAATTTCATATATCTCAAATTTAACTTCATTATTACTTAGTTTTGAAATATTCATTTAATAAATCCAATATCATTAAGTATACTCAAATTACAAGTAAACCAAATATCCTTTCATACAAATATAAACTTTAAATATTCATTTATCAAAATCAAATATCATTCCAAATTCATATTCTTTCTCAAAATAAAGATTAAATCATTTCCAAACCATTTAAATCATCAAAATATCATATCCTTTCAAAACCTCATTATCAAATCATTATTTGAATCTAATTTAAAATATTCAAATTTAAATATCATTTGAAAAATCAATTATTTCATTTATTTATTATTTCAAATATCATTACGAAATACATTTCAAAATTCCATTCAAAAATTCATTTATGTCATTTCATTCAAATTAACACATAACCAAGTAAACCTTATTTAAATACAAATTCAATTTAAATTCCTTAAAAATTCAAATTTAAATATTAAATATATATTCAAACTTCTTAAATTTCACAAATAATCAATTCCAAAAGTTAAATCATTTAACACTTTAGAATATGACTCAAATAGTGTTAAAATCTATAATATTTCAAACATTGTCAAAATATAGCAACGACAACATTTATAAAGTGCTATGGTAGCTTAAAATTTCCAAAATAGTTTAGTTTAGGAATAATGGCATTTATAAAATGCCGTAATAGATATTTATTTACTTCAAACATAGTTGAATTCAAAACAACAGCATTTTAAAGTGCTGTCATAAAACTACAGCATTTTAGAAATGCTATTAATAAAATTCCAGATTTTATTATAACTTCAGAAACATTGAACTTCAAAAAGTTTCTATTCTAAATTTTTAAATCATATTTCTAGACATCAAAGTTTCACATTTAAATCAACTTAACATATGATTTATCACAACAAAATTTTATAATTAATTCTCTAATTAAACCTCACTTTCATTCGTTAAGTCAAAATTTCACCGTTTCTTAACTTATAAATTTCAACAAAACTTAACATTTTTCTTCAAATATCATTTCAAAACTTTAAATTTAATTTCCATTATTTACTTACATTTTTAAAATAAAATTTGAAGTCAAAAACCACATTTACTTCAAATTTACATACTTAAATTCACAAATCCAAAACTTAATATTTAACTTTCTTAAAACCATAAAATATATCAAAATTCATACTTTTAAAAATACATTTTTAATAAAAATCATTTAAAAATATACCACGGCATCTGTATATAATTTTCTAACCTAGGTCGAGTGATATGGATACATATCATTTGAATCCGTAATTTAAAAAGAAAACCCGGGTTCTATCATTTCAAACCCGCAATCCCAAGTAAATAAAAATAAATAAAAATCACTCAGGCCTATCATTTCAGCTCATAACGATTTTTTCCCTATTCTAAAGTTCGTTCGGGTATATCATTTCAACCCATAGTGATTCTATTCTGCCGGGAACTTGCAGTGAATATATGCATAAACAATATAAACAATGTCAATGTCACAATATAATGTCATATATCAAATGTCAGGTAATAATTAACAGTTTTAACATGGTAATAACATGGCATAGCAATCATATATCATCATTAACTTGCATAAACATTTTTAATTGCTAAACACTTGTCATCGATTCACCATTTCATAAGTAGAAATGTCGGAGTGAGAAAGACTCACCTTTATCAAAGCTAGAGACAAACAACGCACATAAGAGCGATTCCAAAGAAACGACAAGCACGATTTGATTTGAATGGATGGAGATCCTTGTAAACAATACAAAATATAACATACATAGGCACAAATATAAATATCGACATACAAATATAATCAACAACTTTAGTTTGCAAAACAATTGCAAAAAAAAGAGAGATGACCAAACCTTAGAAGCAAAAGACTTGCACAAGACAACATAAGCTTGTCACATGATCAAATAGGCTTGATCTCACCATACTAGGCCCGGCCTAGGTGTCAACATGGCTCGGCCATGGCCTAGAGATAAGTCTTAGGGCATGAAAGTGGAAGGTAAAGGCAAAACAAGAGGAAGGTAAAGGAGGCAAGGGGTTTAGGTCAAGGAATGAAAGGTTTTGGTGTACATAGGCCCGGCCTATGGATCTATGGGCTTGGCCTGGTGCATCTTCAGGTCAGGTCAGAGGTGATGGTGATGGCTGTAGGTCATGGCAGCAAGTGGTGGTGGTGTTAGAGGCGGTGGCCAAGGCTAAACATGAAGGGAATGGGAATACAAGGCTCGGCTAGGCAATATTTGGAGTTTTAAGCAAAGTTTTGAGGTGTTGCTCATCTATATGGTCACGGCCTGGATATGGGAAGAGAGGAGGAGTGCTGTCCATGGGTGATGAGGGGAAGGAGGTGATGCTGGTGGTCGGTGGAGGTGATGGTGAGTAGGGCCGAGCAAAACTAGAAGAGGAGCAAGGGCAAAATCAATGAAAATGAAGAGGAAAATAAGAAAAAGAAGAAGCCATTATCATACAAAATTTTCAGAAAATAGAATTGCCATAGGAATGAGGATGATGAGACGTTGTTTTCACATGAATTATCAATAAGAAATGTATGGCTATGCTAGAAAATGAAAAGCCAAGGCAAGTGAAAAGACTAGGCAATGAAAAGTCACAAGCAAATCAAAAGACTTTGACTCTTGGATTTCTTTTAAATCAAAATAAGCAAATAAAAAGTAAGTAAAAATAAGAAATAAAACTGAAAAAAATAAAGTAGAAAAGAAAATAAATAATTATTTTAAGGAAAAATAGAATATAATAAAAGAAATAGTTTAATAATTGAAACTAGAAATAAAAATTGTAAGCAAAATACAATAAACATTGGAAAATTATAACCACACTTTAAAAATGTTTTAAAAATAAAAATAAGCACATAAAATTTCATATATACATATATACAAAATTAAAATATGAATATGACAAACAAAATATTATTTATACAAATTAAATAAACAATTTTGTTAAATAAATCAATTTACATACAATATTGTAAAAATCATAACTTTCACAATATAAATCGGATTTCAACGAAATGAAAAGCAGTATTCTTGAAATTTTATTTATTTTCATAATAAAGATAAAATTCAAAAATTAAGATATTTAAATTTTAAATTTAAAAGTCAAAGTTTGACCATTTTGACCAAAATTCACTTTTTGGAAAATATTCAGTTTATACATGTTTGAAATTATAATTCACATCAAAATCAAAGTTTATATTTACAATAACAAAAAATTATTCATTTTAATAAATAAAATAAAGTTTTTAAATCAGGCATTCAAATTGAAAAAAAATCAAAATAAACAATTAAAATAATCACAAAATACAGGGTTGTTACACTCTCCCCCACTCAAAACGTTTCGTCCCCGAAAAGGACTGAGGTACGGAAAAGCACAGAAAAGATAGAATGAAATAGGATTAAGACAAGATGACAAGAAGATTGAAATTATACCTGATAACTGTTTTTATATGCAAGTTTGACATGGTGGAGATGATCTCCCCAAGATCCTCCAGAATCAAGAACACAAGCACGAGAAAGATCTTTTAGAATCTGATTCACCCTTTCCGCTGGACCGACGATCTATAAATGGCAAGTAGTGCTCAGATTCAAGATGAGTACCAAAGATTATCAAAGATTATAGAAAGATTTCTAAACAGACTGGTATAAGCAATATAGCCTTCCCATTCTGTAGCAAGATAAGGAAAATAAGGACAACCAGAAGATAGTTTGAAAAATAAAATAAGAACTTAAATTTGGAACCATGAAGATTTCAACTTAAATTGAAAATTAATTTTTTTTACATAAGTGAAATAAATCTTAAGCATCTCTAATTTCATTATCTTATCATTCAATTATCTTAAGTAACAATCTCTAAAATCATGGATTTTGAAAAAAAAAACATTTATTATACTCATAATGTACTCAATAAGTTAATTCTTCTTTATTCCCAATTATAATTAAATTTATTCCTCTCAATATATTTTATCACCAATGTTAAATATATTTACACTTATTATAACTGTCTTAATTTATTCTTAGTTCCTTTAACATCATTTTATATTGTAAATTAGTCCATTACCCTTTTTTCTTATTTACCTCTGTAAACATTTTATAACTAAAATTTAAGTGTGTAAAATTTATTATAACCACTCAAATTTTGTTTATAAAATCCTTTTTTTTATATTGTATATTATCCAATTACATATTCAACTTCTGTATAATTTAGGTAAGTTATATTGGAATGAAATTGTGTATTACACAAATAAAACTTTCTAATTCAATCATTTCAAGTATAATTTAAAGATTTGGATAAATATTTAAAATTTAGGAATTAAATTTCCGATAACTTACAAACTATTTAGAGATAAATAAATGCACATATACTATATATATATCCATTCAACTTTAAATCATATATCAGTATAGGTTATAAATCCAGTCTTATTTTAGAAATTCGAATCAATTAAATTCCCCAAAACAAAACTGTAGCAAGACTACAGAACGGTCTCTTCACTTTGAAGCTCGAAAATAAATATCGATGATGCTGCAGTCATCATCGAAGTTATTTTCCAGCGACAAAGAGAAGAGCACTAGTTTTAAATTTTAAAAATTCTATGGAAACAAATTTCTATTCGAAAATACTTTAAATAATACATCCTTTAGAAATTTAAATACATGGTTTGAAACCATTGGAAATTAAATTCCAAATTCTTGTTTTAAATTCATTTTAAATTTCCAAATAATTTTAAAATCATGTTTATAATTCAATTATTTATATATGAAACAAGAGATAATGATATATAAATCAAAAACTATTTCTTAACAACCAATTCAATAAAATCCAGAAAAAATTTATAACATAATTACAAAATTTATTTCATTACCAAATTTGCAAAACTATATTGTGTCAGTTTGCTCTGTTCAAGTGTTTTGGAAATCCTATCAACAGCGTTGATCAGACGAATCCATCGAAAACCCAAATCAACATCAACAACTCAAATAACACAATATATAAAACATTCTAAATATTAGTTTACAAATACACTTCAAGAATGATTTGAAGATAAATTGGAAACAAAGATGAGATGATTAAATAACAGAATAGGAAGATGGATAAGCTTCTATAAATCGTGGGCAACCTTAACCGGGTCAATCGTGACTTAAAGAATAAGATCGATGTGAATTTCTTGGTTAAATCAACAGTCAATCTCAAGATATGGAGTTTGAAATTATAGGAGATACTAGCATCTAAACAGAGGATATAAAATCTCTGGCGAATCGATGTTGTTGTAAAGGAGTTTCCCCTTTACAAATAAATTTGGGATTGGCGAGACCGCCGACTCATTATAAAGATCTTTTGAAATGGAGTTATGGGAAACTCCAGAATCAAAAGAAGATAAATAGTGACGGCACGAATGGATTTTGGAACTGCAGGGAAAGTTCCAAAATTCAAAGGAATCGAGTCAAAAAGGAAGAGATTCAACTCGAATGAAAGTGATTCTGTAAATACATTTACCATATATGCTAAGTTTTGCCTAGAGCTATCAAAGCTCTGATACCAAATGTAACAACCCGATATTTTCAACCATTCGCATCCGCATTTGACGGAATTGAATTGCTCAAAATACCGCGTAGTAAATAAAATTTAACAAATCACAGAATACGAAGTAAATAAATAATCACAAATCACAGACACAGAGTAAATAATAATGCACCGGAAGTAAAAGAGATAGTAGTTCATGAAGCTACTATATAAATATAAGATACATCAGAGTTAAACAAGATACAATAGAAGAGTAACAAGATACAGTAGGTACAAAGTAGAATACATCACTGAAATCACTGGATACTGAATGCAAAATAGATGGCTGGATCTTCAAGTAAAGCTCCAACTCCGAAGGTGAGTCTTGAATGCTGAATCACTCAGTCTGACTCGAGCGCGAAGCAAAACACAAAACACTCGAGTCAGGACATAAATACTTATGAACTAAAAATCAACTCAAGTGAACCGTAATAAAAAATGCATCAGTAACTTAAAGGATGCTTGGGATCGCCCATCCTCTAAGGATCTGTTAAACTGTTTACTATATAGTAATATTGCGCTATTATAATAATGTCTATTAGTAAAATAAACTTACTATAAAAGGCATCACGGGGCTACCCATATAGCCCCAGACACGTAATAGTCCCAGTAGTCCATCCAATATCTGCATATCTCCTGATCGGAAGACTACGAGAAGATACGCATGGGCTACGGGAGGAAACCAAACTCGTAGTAAAGCTCGATATAGTAGGTGACACGACACACAAGGCAATGCCAGGGTAGATATACCAATTATGCACATGGGCTGGTGGTAACGCAGCAGCCGCATACGCCTACCTCAGAACACACTCCCATATCAAAATCGGAGGATGACCATCAAATCAACCACAAGTTAGAGTATAGTATTGAAGAAGTGTGTCCGACCAGAGGAGTTAGCCATTTTGGCCCGAGATTGCTCTTGTTTTAGCCACCTTATGACAACTCACTGGAGTTGGGTCCACGTAATGTACCTCAAGAACGACGCCACCATCCTACTTCATTCTGCAATCTCCACCACGTACACGGTTGTTAAAGTGGTTTCGGAGTTGGCAGAGAGTATGACAACTTCTGATCCTGGTCTCTTTAACAACCACATTATTATAACGCCGTGGTCATTTAAAAATAGTTTATACTTCAAAAAGATCAAATCATTTCATTTCAAAACTATATTCCTTTCAAAATAGTTTATACTTCAAAACCAAAACCATTTTTATTACAAAACTATTTATTCAACCAAAATAGTTTGTACTTCAAAACCAAAATCATTTCTATTTCAAAACTATATTCAAATCAATTTACATACAATATTGTAAAAAAACATAACTTTCACAATATAAATCGGATTTCAACGAAACGAAAAGCAGTATTCTTGAAATTTTATTTAATTTCATAATAAAAGATAAAATTCAAAAATTAAAATATTTAAATTTTAAATTTAAAAGTCAAAGTTTGACCATTTTGACCAAAATTCACTTTTTGGAAAAATTTCAGTTTATACATGTTTGAAATTATAATTCACATCAAAATCAAAGTTTATATTTAAAATAACAAAAAATTATTCATTTTAGTAAATAAAACAAAGTTTTTAAATCAGACATTCAAATAGAAAAAATCAAAATAATCAATTAAAAATAATCACAAAATACAGGTTTGTTACATCTTCTAAAGTCCGTGAGTACAGCTTTAAAGATTTTCTTACTAGAAATTATATATGCATCTATACACTTGGGAAATTTGAACGAACTCTAGTACCTTGGCATATATTCATGCAATAATATGTCTATGCTTTATATATTTGTGTGTTAGGCATGATTGGATACTCTGTAACAAAAGAAAAATGAACAACAACTCTGTCCTTTTAACAAGTTAACATTTTTTTAACTTCAAAAAAGTATGGATCTCACTACATTTAAATTAAGGTTCGATCTCAAAAGGAAATTCGATTGTTTTTTATGTGTTTCATTTTAAGATTTGTTTCATTAGTTGCCATTAAGCAAAGGGGGAGAAAAGTCTAGTTTACAGTAAACAAATTTGAAAAGACAAAATTTTAAATAGCATAGTTTGATCGATTTAACACATGAGTGTGTTCAAAATAAAAAATGATGATTTTTGGAAGGAATTTGATGTTTTTTAGTGTTATAATTGATGAGATAAAGGCAGATGATCGGTTTTTGGTCATTGGCAAATTCCGATGACTTTGTCAATCTGGGAGGCTCGACATTGGGTGTGGGGGTGACTAAGGGAACAGCGCACCCGAGGCAGGTCTCGTGGCGGTTCCTAGTTGTTTTTTTAGGCTACGCATGAGTGAACTTGAGATTAAGATGGGAATTGGGTGATCCCGTTTTCGAGGCAAATGGCGGCGTCATGGAGTAGATAAGGGGCTGCGGTATGCGGGGAAAAGGGAGATGAGGTCACGGCGAGGCTACTGGTGAGTTTCAGGAAACTCCGATGGCCGGAGGTGGTGTAACGAGGTGTTTTGGGTGAATGTGGTTCCTTTCTATCTGGATCGAAGCAATTCAATTTTGAACCAAGGGGTTTGCCGAGGCTTCAAGGGGGCTTGGTGGATGAGGGGGTCATGGGTGATCGGTGGAAGTGGTCGGCGAAGAGGGGAAAGTCGGAGGCAGTGCGTACAAGTGCACGTTCGTGCACAATTTGGATGCACAGGGGAGTGAAGGAAGAACTGGTAGAAAGGATGGAAGAGGAAGAAAGAAAGGTGGAAATGGGCCGCGAAAGAATGGCCTGAGGAAAAGGAGAAGAAAAAAAAGAAAGGGAAAAAGAAAAGGAAGGAAGAGGGGAGGAAAAGGAAAAAAAGAAATGGAAAACACACTCACATATATGTTAATATGATAATTTAAATATTTAAAACTCAAAATCTATTTTCATTTTGAATTTAAATCAATATGAAGATCTTTACATCTAAATCCTAGTATCGATAATTATAAGTTGAATTTTCTGTAAAATTAGAGTTAATGATATTTTATAATTAAAATGGGTGATTAATTATATTATTGTTTGACTCAAGATTTATATAAATTATGTAACGACCCTAACTCAACCTTCGAAAATCGGCACCAAATACATCAACCGTATTCGGCAGATTCAAACGTCGAATCTGGTTCTTCGGAACTTATAATACATCAAGTACAACAACACGGCGGAAAAAGAAATGGATATCATTGAAACAACAATGGATACAATATCTGATACAATATGAAACAACAGATGCCCAACACAATCAGAGCCAAAATGCACAATAGCGGAAACACAGCAACAGAAAGATAGCACCAACATAGGCTCCAAAAGAATCCAAATATTCATACTGAAAGTCCAACTCCAATGCTTCAAAACCAAATAGCTCTACCCCAAAGCTTTAAAGACTCCAATTGAATAAGATCAAACCACCATCAATGCTGAACTTGTAGCAAACTCGGTGTACAATGCGATCACCAAACCGTAGATTCCAAAGATTACCAAAAACTATATCTACTAGCCGATTATCTGAAAATCTGACTCTAGGATGCCCGTGTGGAAAATTGTGGGCACCCAAAGTTTAGAAAGGAAATAATAAACTCCAGGCCAGTCATGAGACCGGTGTGAGCAAACGAAAATAGTTTATTTAAACAAAAACAATCAAAAAGAAATAAAATGAAATCCGCTGTGCTTTTTGGAAAATGAAACTACCATATGGCCTCCTCGGACGCACAATGCAAGCGCACAATTGGAGGAGATTTCTTCTTATGATAGTCAAACATGCTTCATATGCAAAATCCTTTTTGATATTATTATTAGTGATAGTGCAGAAAACATCTTGAAAGTATAATATAAATCTTAGCCAGCATACCACTATTATGGTATACCTACTATAGCTACCATGTTCAATAGCAGGTTACCGCCACATTCCATGGAAGGTTATACAACTAAAACCGTACATGGCTCGTATTGTTTTGTTTGGATTTCCAGCAAATGGTCAGGCAAAGGAACTTCCTACACCACATGGGTACGCCTCTAGAGGGATGCCCCGAGAACTTAACCAGCTCTCTGCAACCACAAGGCCAGTTTACCTCTATAACTAGGTAACTACTGGCATGAGTATGCCATCCCCCGGTCGTTGCCGACCTTTATCCTGGGATTCACCAACAAATAGCAATAACCATATAGGTTAAATATCTGGGCTCCATACCATGATACCACCTTTTTCCAGAAGGAAATGGACATACCCTAAAGGGCACGACCCTCATAACCTTGCCGCATCATTCCTGTTTCAACCATTTCCGGGGTGTGAGGTCCTGATGAGGTCTCATCCACAAAGCTACGCTTTTCACAAAAGCCATGCTTTGATCAACAATTGATCAGCAGCACTTAGCATGCCACATTACCAAATTGGGAATATATCGCTAGTAACCATCAACGACATAACCTCTGAGCTCGTACATCTCAGAAAAGGGTGTTAAGCTAAGAGAAAACCAAGCAGAAATGAATTTGATAGAAACCAGCTTTCCATCTCAAAGGGTAATGTCAGACATTAATCCATACGAGTCCGTTTCAGGTTCAAACGGAATCGAATGCACTTCACAAAGAAGCCCTTGCAATCCCGTATTCACAATCTCGATCGGACTCCCCACCACATATGGAGATCTCTATACCGGCACGACTCAGTGCAGAGACATTCGACATGTAATCCTTTCATTCTCGAAAATACCACGTCTTCACCGCCATCTTCAAATGCTATCCATTTTGTCGTATCAATATTCGGAATGGGTTATATGACATAAAGTCCTCTCCCGGCTAAAGCGAATAATGAGTGCTAAATTTTAAAACCATATGGATATAGTGGGATTTTAGTCAAGTCACAACTTTTAATCCTCAAAACCTTTCCTTTTGAATGGTTTAAACAAAATCCACTTTTAATCTTTTTTAAACAAAAGATTCACCTTTTAAGATCACTTTTAAATTTGAAACAAAGTTCATCAATCTTTCACAAAGATTCATTCATAGCTTTCAAAACAATTTCCATTTCAAACTTGAAATCTTTCAACCAAAACTAGAAGTTCTTTCGTTATATGAAAGCCATTATCATTTAAAAAAATACTTTTCATTTTGAAAAAATCCGATAAAATTTACATAAGTTATAGCCTTTAAAAGTATAAACCAGAAAATCAATGAACTGCCGTATCGTCGGCAAGTTCTATTTGAATTAATTTCAAATTCCCAAAACATTTTATTCAACATACTTCAAAATGGTTTAAAATTCATATATATATTGTATAACTTGTATAACCCTTTCGAACCATAATTTCTAAAATAATTTCAAACTTAAATAAGATATATTATATTCAAGCTAAATTTAAATTTCAAAACTTCTTTCCAAAAACTTTTCATATTCAACTCAATTACACTTCCAAACCAATTGGATTCAAAATTCAACGTTTTAAACAAAATAATATTTAAGTTCAAAATATCTGTGACTTAACTGATTCCACGTGAAATCCATATTTGTGTGTGTGTGGTGTAGTCCAGGAGTTTTACACACAACAACAACATATCACTACCATCATCAATTCAAGCACAACAATATCAACAATATCTGTAACGTCTCGCATTTCCGCATGCTTTAAATCGACGATAAACGACACACGTCAGACTTAAACCATATGGAAGGGCGGATTGTTATGGGGTAAATAAGAAAAAGAAGAAAGAAATAAAACAAAACAGAATCTTACAGCGGAACGATAAAATATAATAATCAAATATACAGTTCATGAAACTATTTTACAAAAACATTTGATTTTCTTTACTTATACAGTACAATATTAGAGT
Organism: Allium cepa; assembly: GCA_030765085.1. Classification (NCBI taxonomy): domain Eukaryota; kingdom Viridiplantae; phylum Streptophyta; class Magnoliopsida; order Asparagales; family Amaryllidaceae; genus Allium; species Allium cepa. Next base: position 395,413,875 of record CM060943.1, on the reverse strand, counting down.
CACACATACCAGAGAATATTAATAATGCAGTGGAACGGTATGGATGTAGTGGAATACTAAAATAAATAATAATAAATCTTCGTCTTCGTCCTCCAAAGATAAAGGCTTCAAATCGTGAAATGCTCAGTCTGACCCGAGCGAATTGAAAAGACAAAACACTCGAGTCGGAACTAAAAGATCTTATGTAAGTTAAACCAACAATAAACAATAAGAGTGGAACGGCGTCAGAGATGTTTACGATATTTGACATCTTCTATCTAGTGTCAACGTGAGTGCAGTAACTCAAGAGATGCTCGGGATTCACATCTCCTAAGGATCCATTAAACTATCTACTATGTAGTAATATACGCTATTATAATAGTGTCTAAAGTAAAGTATAATATTCTGAAAATAGCATTAAGGCTTTACATTTTCCACCTTAACACACATTTATATTCCCATAGTCTATACAGTACCGTAATCTCCCCCGTACTGGGCATCGTCAAAGGGCACTCCATAGGTATGGTACAAAAAAAACTCGTACAAGGCATGCTAGGGTAGGTGACATGACACAACTAGGCAATGCCAGGGTAGATATACCAATTACGCTTCCGGGTCGGTGGTAACGCATAGCCGTAGCTACCGCCCACCTCGAGCCACACCCCCAAATCAAAGAAATCAAAAGTGGCCACCGAATAAATCCAAAGTCAGAGTAGAATATCAAAGGGATGTGTCCGATCAAAGGGGCTACCTTCTTAACCCGTCGATCGCTCCTTTTTAGCCACCTTATGCCAACTCATGAGAGTCGGGTCTACGTATTTACCTCAAAGAAAACGCCGCCACCATCCTATTTCATTCTGCAATCTCCACCGCATACACGGTTGTTAAAGTGGTTTTCGGAGTTAGTAGAGAGTATGACAACTTTCGATCCCGGTCTCTTTAACAACCAAACGTTATTATGACACCGTGGTCTTTCAAAATAATTTATACTTTAAAAACCAGAATAAAATATCCATTTCAAAACCATATAATTACGATATCATTTCCCGTTTTAAAACTAAATCAATATGATATCATTTTCAAATATATCCTTTTCTAAAGCCATAACATTTTCAAAGTTATAATATTTCAAAACCAAACACTTGAGATATAGCCTTTCAAAACATAAAACTTTGAATTTCATAACTTTGAAATATAACTACACTACTTAAATGGTTTAAATATTAAATTACTTTATATATAAAATAGTTTCATCACCTTCACAAATCAATTCCAATATAGATTTAAATTCCCAAATAAACCATTTCAATTTTCATATATTTCAAAGCTTTAAGTATTTCACTATTTCAAAACGAATTCTTTGAAAATTTCATATATATCAAATTCAATTGCTATTACTTATATTTGAAATATTTACTTAATAAATCAAATATCATTTAAGTAAAACCTTTAACTTCAAATAAAAGGATATACTTTCAATTTAATTAAACTTGATAATATTCATTTAAATCGACTTGATATTCATTTAAATCCTCTAAACCAAACCCAAGTTATAAAAATCATACCTTTTAAAATCTCAAATTTATTTAAATTTCAAATCAATTTTATTCAAGGATAATTCTTAAATACTTTAATTCAAATCAAATTCCCATTTATCTTCCAACCTAAATTTTATTTGAGTCATTATAAACTCTATATACCATAAAATTTAGATACTTAACCACATTATATAAAAGAAATCAAACTTTATTATTTAGCTTATTTTATAATTCAAAACAAATTTATACATAGCTAAAAACTATAATAAAAATAGCATTTATATAACATCTAAAATCAATATCTATATAACCCATATGTTTCTTTACAATCATAGAAGTCATTTCAAAATAATTTTATATATATAGACCGCGGTGCCTGTATATAATTTTCTATCCTATGGTCAAGTGATGCGGATCTTTATCATTTCCATCCGTAATTTAAAATAAAATTACGGTTATATATCATTTCAAACCGCAATTCCGAATGAAATAAAATGCATAACAACTTGCAGTTTATAATTAATACAACATCCATTCATCCATCAACGGATCACACATCCATCACAATCATCATCCAAAACAATCAATCAATACCAATAGATAACTGATAATATATGTAACAAGTATTTAACTGGCAGTTATATTCAATAATAAATTAAATAATGATTTAATTTAAATAAATGCAATAAGTGAGATGATGATTAAAAATATACGAAAACGTCATAAATAAATGCATAATCACAACAAAATTTAATTTAACAAACATAAGAAATTTTAGAAGTTGTGAGTGGGTTAAAACACTCACCTTTTGAATTTAAATCCAATTTAAACGCAAAATTTTCACAGTCTCAGAATCCGTCCAAACCCACGTCAGACTGTCTGAAATTCCCATACGAACCTAGCGGAGAAAACCGCACGTGAAACAGAATTCGTACGCGAAAGCTATATCAGTTAGAACAATTGAATTTGAATTTAAATAAATAAAATAAAATAAAAGAACCAAGGCCACGTCACGTTCTCCACACATACGCGAAACAACACCCAGACCGCAGAATGCACGAACCATCGTGACCGACCTACCTTCGACCGCCGATAAACCCCGCCTCCGACCAACATATGCCATGCCGCCGTCACCATATTGCTCGCCTCGGCCTCTCCTACCTGCCGTCGAAGTCCGACCTCCCCAGGTGTCAACAGTCGCCGCTAAAAATTGGGGTTTTCCAAACCCAAATCAAGAAATTCGAGACACACATGCCGAATTGGAAGAAGCGACCACCGCCTATAGCCTCGTGACATAACTCTCGACAAAACCCATAAATCGATTTCGACGATTGGATCCAAAATCAAAAAGCCCCAATTGGCATTAGGGTTTCGAAAATTTTGACTTTGACTAAGTTTTGCTGTTGATTTGAGCATCTATTCTAAAAATAGATGCTAGACGCAAATTCGTATCGACGAGATCTTCGAATCCCATATTTTTCTGAATTTTTTTGATGAGTTTGAAATTTTGATTTGATTTTGAATTGCAATTGGAATTAGGGTTTGTCTACCATTGAAATGAGGAGCTGAAAAGAATTTGTACGTACAGACAAATGACAATGAGGAACAATTGGGGTTTATAAACGGGTATTTATAGACAAAGCTAAATGTAGAATAGATGGACCAGATTGATATACGCGTTGAACGATGAATGGCCCGAAAAGCCCGTTCTGACTCCGGAACGAAATTGCGTCAACCCATGTATCAAAATAGATGTTTTAAAATATTTTAAATGCAATGGAAAAGGTTTCAAGTCCAAATTCAATCGTATGAAGAAGTTATGCAAAAAATCAAATTATTTCAAATTGATTTTAATTGATTTCAATTTATCGATTTCAAGGCGTTTCAAGCCTATATGACCAAACGACAAGTCCTATCGCTATGAAACTTTAAATTCTGCAATAATTCACCATTATAGACCCGATGAAATTGGTTTCATCGAAATCCGAGTTAGTGTCCAAAATGGCTATTTTTACACTAATTAAATAAATTAATTAAATCACTTTTCAATTTCAACTCTATAATTAATAAATTTCATCATCCTATATACTTTAAAATTTTAAAATCCTGTATAACAAATTCCTATATCAATTTAAAATTAATCAATTTACCAATTATACTATTAAATTCCAATATATTAAAGTTGTCAAATATACGTTTATTATAAGTAGAACTTCAACTAATTCATTCAAATAGGTTTCATTCCTTTACATTATCTTACATATAAAATATGCATTCCCATTGCTTTATTACATTTACACTTTACAATTACTTTCCCACATAAATGAGACATTTATTTTCATTTAAATGCAATTGATTTACATTCTTCTTATCCAACCAATTGCTTTAATAAATTGGGATTGCACTAATTAAGTCAATTACTACAATTGCTTTCAAATTAAATTCTATGAACAAAACAAATAGGTAATTTGTAACAATTGTAACCATTTAACTTTAAATTTCCTTTAAGTTTATTTCCTTTAAACAAATATTATAATTACTTCCATAACATTGATTTTATTCAATGATCATTTATTATAATTTAAATTCATTAATCTAATTCAATGCTTACATTTTGTTTTCATATATTCAATTTGTATCTAAGTATACATCTACATTATTTCCATTGATTTGAATTTCATTCAATTTGTTCATAGTCAACTTATTAACATCACTACCTTTAATTTTAATTATCAGTTCATTCATAAACCACTAACCATACCTTATTACCAAATATTACCTTAAATCTACACTAATGTAATATTAAATTCCATTTATTGCAATAGGTTTCAATTAATAGTGATTGCGCTAAATTAGTTATTTATCAACTTGCATTAACGTTATTACATAAATCTACATCCAATTACAATTAATATTCTCAATAAATTTATTTACTTCGTCTCCTGCTTCCTATTACACCAATTACTATCTTATAAACAAATTTACCGTTTCCTTTTCAATTTACACCCACACTTTCCGTTAAAATATTAATTATCAATAAAGTACATTTAGTTATCTTTATTCTTCCCAACCAATTACCATATGTTATTATAACCTTACAATTTTAATAAATTCATTAATTGACATTTCGTTCAACCTGTTAATTATTAACCTAAATTAGCACTATTATGTTTTAATTTACTTATTAGCTCATAGCAAGTGCTACCATGTATTCGTACACTAATTAATTTCATTTCCATTCATTATACATTATTTTATCGGTAAATTAACATTTTAAATTATTAATTTACCTTTTATATCCCATCACAAATTAATGCACATATTAATTAAGATTTTAAATCAATTTAATCATTTCATTTTGGAACATTCTTTTATTACAATAAAAATAAAATCAACATTTACATTGTTTCACTTATTGGAATTACATCCAAGTTATTAACAATTAACTTACCAATCTTATCCAAGTTATTATTTCATTAATAATTTACAAAAATTTTATTTTCATCAATATTAAATTTCAAAAATCTTATTAAATTAAAAATTATAGTTACTGAAAATTTACGGGTCGTTACAATATCGATAAGAGGTATAATCCTACAACGATTATCTTCATTCACAGATTCACAAATAAATATGTAAATTCATCATAGATAAATAAATTACACTTCACAGTTTAATTCAAAACAATTCACATCACAGAACAATACACATCAGAGATAACAAACAATTCAAAACATTCCATATAATCCAAATATGTATAAGCAAGATCAACTAATCACTTAATCCCTATAATTCAATTTAATCTCCAAACAAATTAAGTAATTACTTTAATCACTTTTTAAATCCTGCTTAATTAATATTAACAAATTATAAACCATTTTCTATTACATTAATTAATTAATGAAATTAATTAACCAATCCTTGATTACCCATCTTAATTAATTATCCTTAATTAATTGTAATAAGTGATTATCCCAAATCACTTATATTAATAAATCACAAATTAATTTCATTGAGTAATTATCCTTTAATCACTTGATTAATAAATTTCATTAATTAATTACTTTTAATTAAGTAATTATCTTGAAGTAGTTAATTACCTTTGATTACTTACATTAGTTAATCTTAATTAATTAATTATCCTTTATTGTAATTACATAAAGTAATTATACCTTAATTACATTAAGTAATAATCTCTTATTAAGTAATTATACTTAACTAATCTCGCTAAGTAATTATCCTTTAATTACTCATCTTTAATTACTTAACTTCCTTAATTAATACTTAAATTAATTGAATTTCAAATTAAAATAACCCATTTATCTCAATTAATTATTTAATTACATTCAAGTTTATTTGATAAACCTATAAAAATTAATTATAATCAACAGATGGATTAACTAATGACATTTAAGTTAATCCATAATTGAAAACATTTCCTTAATTAACTATATAATTATAATATTAAATTTATTTAAAATTGACTTTTAAAATAAAGATTACATATGTATATAAAAACACTTTAAAACTAAACTAATTTATAATAATTTCTTTAAAAATTTAACTAATCCCAAAATTAGAATAAAGCATTTATTATTTTAAAAGAATTAACAAGAAGGTGTTTTAAACTTGTTTTAAATTACAATTTGGAAAAACTTGTTTAAAAACAAAAACTATTTCAATATCAACCCGAGACCACTTCAGATCATCACCCGAGTCAAGTACCAAATCCCCCGAGACCCTCTTCGAGTTACCCTTTTTTTCCTTTTAAAAATTTGTTTATTTTAAAATTTTAGAATTATGTTATACACTCGCGAGTTACCATATAGTACACTCGAGCCACAACGCCAAAACCTTGAGATCAACTTCAAGACAAAAGCTTCATCTCTAGTACTTTAAACTAGACCAGATATGAGAGATATCTCGTGTACGTGCACACATGATCGGAGCAGCTCCGATCATCTTTGCTGGCTTCAGCACATCACTGATGACCGCAACAACTAACTCGAGCACCCAAATTGTCGAATATGCCAGAGAATCAAAATTGAGCTTTTCAACTTTAATCTGGAAACACCACCTGATCAACAATCTCCCTCTCTCCAATGCCACTGTCCACTGGCGAACTCGCCATTCCAACCAGACCTTCGCCTCCAAACCATGCATCATTTCCCAAGTCTGATCGACTACGATCAACCGATGACATCGCATGAACTCACGCATCGACCAACAAGCTTGTAAAACCCAAAATCATCTTCGATTAACCGCCTTGGCATGTACAAAAACTCCGTACAATTTTGCGATGATCCACAGGCATCCAGCCTTCTTCCCCAATGTTTACAACATTCAATTCGTCGTGGGTCGACGAGAATCGACGAAAACAAATTTTCCGTTCAAAACCAAAATCCCACCTCAAATCAAAACTATAAATCACGATTTTATTATTAAAATTCATTATTTACAAGATCGAATCAGATTATAAAGTAAAAACATTGAATTAAAATCATCGAATTTCCCTGATTTAAAAGTTTTCATTGTAATTTATCACTTTTGAAATAACTACTAAATATTTTCACTCGAATCTATTTTTAAAATTTAAATCAGGTAAATACAAATGCTTTTCCTTTAAAGATCATTACCTAAATCCTTTTGATTTGGAAATATGAATTTTTCTCGAATTTTATTAGCCTGTTACCAAACAAAGACATATCTATATATACAGGCATGCACACCCATTCACAGATACACACACACACATTCATACAGAGATATTTTACCCATGCAAACGTATTTCACAACATACATCCAATATTGGTCATATGCAAACCAATATACATATAGACATATATATATTGTATATGTATATAGGTTTAGGAGTTTGCTCACCTGGAAATGAGAGACAGAGAACAAAGAATATAAAATCTAGATCTTATACTTTGTTTTTGAATTGATTTACTGAGTTGAATCCTTGATATCATGTTGAGTTGAATCAAATCTTTATGTTGCTTCAGTTTGATGGCCTCGGGTTCAAATGCTTCGAACTTATTTTTAGTTTATATTTGCTCAGGTTTTGATCTGAAATCTGGAATTTGATCTTCCTGAGTTTGATCTGGATCTTGTTTGATTCAAATTCATATTAAGTTTGAATTTGTTCCTTGCTTGATTGTTTTACTTTCTTTGTGTTGCTCTGGTTTGAAGATTTCAAATTTACAGGTTTTGTTTTTAGTTTTGATTTTTTTTCTATTCTCTAGTTTTGGATTTCAATCTTTGCTTTGGTTTTCTTTTTCTGTTTTCATTTTGGGTTTCCAGGTTTTTGATTTTTAGCAAATGAAGATGAGATATCTTAAGCCTGGTTCCTTTTTAAGTCATATGTTTATATTTTCCAATTTTAAAACAAACCTATTTGCCACTTGTAAATTCATATGATAAAAGAGCTACACTTTTTTAAATGTAAGTTTAAATGGTTTACACTTATTAAGGTATGTTAAAATTTATTTTACAAATGTCATATGCAATATAATTTATGTTATACCCTTGTTTAATTAAGTATTTATTTTATATATATATATATATCTTATTTACATATGTATTATATTTTAAATTTATATACAAACTATATTTATTCATTTTAAAATAAAGAAAATATATTTTAAATCTTTTAATCAAATTCAAGCTTAAGCTACTATACTTATTTAATGCTTATCTTATTAATTTCAAATTTTCAACATATATATTTATTAAAGCTTCTTATTCATTTTTGTTTTTATATATTTGTATTTATACATTTTATATTATTTATACTTTTATAACTTTTTAAATAAAATGATTTAAAATTTAACTATACATTAATATATATATATCTAATATGTACATAAGTTTTAAAATTTGGAATTTAACTTAATTAGCTTTTGAAAATTATTTATATCAAATTCAAAATGTAACTTTCAAAATATATATACATATGTGCATAATAATTCCAGGACAAATTTTTATTAGTTTTAAATTATAGAGTATTCAAATTCAAATTATTTATTTTAGAATTTCAATTTCAAAATTCAATTTAAATAAATTTATACACATGTATATAAATAGACAAACAAAATCTTATTTAATTCGAAAAATATCAAATTAATTCACAATTAAATCCAAAATTTTATATAAATTACCAACTTAAATCTGGCTTAAAAACGGGAATGTTACAGATTCCTCCCTTAAGAAAATTTCATCCCCGAAATTTGCTAGACAGGGAGACAAACAAAGAACGGGTAAACACATCAAAGATAGTGAAATAGCTTTCCAGGTCAAACTGAACATTTACTCTTCATTTGGCTTACTCAATCAGAATCATCGATAATTATGAGAACGAAATCATTTAATATTTTACGAAGTGCTTAGGTCATCAGATCTACGAAATATTCACGGACATTGGTTAGTCCGAAGAGCAACTAACCATTCGTAGAATATATCGAGACCCCAAAGAATAGACAACGGATACAATTTAATTTAGTTTCATATTTTGTTAATCAATTTATTTCAATTAAAATTTCAAATTTATTAAAGTTAAAATGAAAAGATTGATAGAAACTGTTGTTTCCGTTGTTGTAGGGTATCGACCATTTGTAGTGGTACTCCCCTGTCCCCTACCTCGTCCACTTCTTGCACTCATACTCACTATCAGTGGATAGTAAGATAATTTACTTAGGCGTATGGACGGATATCTTAGGGATATACTCATTCTAGAGTAATTATAACCATATCACTAATGAGTTACCTAACGTGTTATACTCCTGAGCTAAAGTTCTTACTCGACCTTCAGCTCTGATACCACTGTAATGACCCTAGACCTTCGAAAATCGGCACCAAATACATCAACGATATTCGAATGTCGTAGATTCAAACGTCGAATCTGGTTCGCCAGAGCTTATAACACATTAAGTACAACAATACAGCGGAATCATTGATACAACAAGGGATACAATATTCGATACAATATGATACAATAGATGCCCAACACTATCAGAGCCAAAATGCACAACAACGGAAACACAGCAACGGAAAGATAACACCAACATTGGCTCCAAAAGAATCCAACATCCATACCGCAACTCCAACTCCAATGCTTCAAAACCAAATAGCTCAACCCAAAAGCTTTAAAGACTCCAATTCAATATGCTCGACCACCATTAATGCTGAACTTGTGGCAAACTCGGTGTACAATGAGATCGCCAAACCACAGATTCCAAAGATTGCCAAAAACTATATCTGCTAGTTGATTATCTGAAAACCTGACTCTAGGCTGCCTGTGTGGAAAATTATTGGCACCCAGAGTTTAGAAAGGGAACAATAAACTCTAGGTCAGTTATGGGACTGGTGTGTGCAAACAAAAATTGTTTATTTAAACAAAAACAATCAAAAAGAAATAAAATGAAATCCGCTATGCTTTTTGGAAAATAAAACTACCACAAGGTCTCCCCATACACACACAATGCAAGCGCACAATTGCAGGAGATTTTTCCCTATGATAGTCAAACATGTTTGATATGCAAAATCCCTTTTGATATTATTATTAACGCATAGTGCAGAAAACATTTCGAAAGTATAATATAAATCTTAGCCAGCATACCACCATTATGGTATAACTACTATAGCTACCATATTCAATAGCAGGTTACCACCACATTCAATGGCAGGTTATACAACTAAAACTTTACAAGGCTTGTATTGTTTTGTTTGGATTTCCAACAAATGGTTAGGCAAAGGCACTTCCTACACCACATGGGTATGCCTTTGGAGGGACGCCCCGAGAACTTAACCAGCTCTCTGCCAACACAAGGCTAGGTTACCTCTGTAACTAGGTAACTACTGACACGAGCATGACATCCCCCGGTCGTTATCGACCTTTATCCCGGGATTCACCAACAAATAGCAATAACCACATAGGTCAAATATTTAGGCTCCATACCATGATACCACCGTTTTCCGGAAGGAAATGGACATACCCCTAAAAGAGCGACCCTCATAACCTTGCCTCATCATTCCTGTTTTGACCATTTCCGGGGTATGAGGTCCCAATGAGGTCTCATCCATAAAGCTACGCTTTTCACAAAATCCATGCTTTGATCAACAAATGATCAGCAGCACTTAGCATGCCACATTACAAAATTGGGAATATATCGCTAGTAACTATCAATAACATAGCCTCTGAGCTCGTACATCTCAGAGAAGGGTGTTAAGCTAAGAGAATAAATTCTCCACCATCAAACAGAAATGTATTTGATAGAAACTAACTTTACATCTCAAAGTGTAATGTCAGACATATATTCATACAAGTCCGTTCCGGGTTCGAACGAAACCGAAGGCACTTCGCAAAGAAGCCATTGCAATCCTGGTATTCACAATCCCGATCGAACTCCCCATTATGGAGATCTCTATATCGACGTGACTCAGTGTAGAGACATTTGAAAGGTAATCCTTTCGTTCTCGAAAATACCTGGTATTCACGGCCGTCTTCAAATGCTATCCATTTCGTCGCATCACTATTCAGAATGGGTTATATGACACAAAGTCCTCTCCCGGCTAAATCGAATAATGAGCGCTAAATTTTAAAACCATATGGATATGGTGGGATCTTAGTTAAGATGCAACTTTTAATCCCCAAAACCTTTCCTTTTGAATGGTTTAAACAAATTCCACTTTTAATCTTTTTTAAACAAAAGATTCACCTTTTAAGATCACTTTTAAATTTGAAACAAACTTCACCAATCTTTCACAAAGATTCATTTATAACTTTCAAAACAATTTCCATTTCAAACTTGAAATCTTTCAGTAAAAACTAGAAGTTCTTTCGTTACATGAAAGCCATTATCATTTGAAAACAAATACTTTTCGTTTTGGAAAAATCCGATCAAATATACGCAAGTTATAGCCTTTAAAAGTATAAACCAGAATATCAACAAACTGCCGTATCATCGGCAAGTTTTAATTGAATTAATTTCAAATTCTTAAAACAATTTATTCAACATACTTCAAAATGGTTAAAATTCACATATATATTTTGCATAACTTGCATAATCCTTTCAAACCATAATTTCTAAAATAATTTCAAACTTAAACAAGATATATTATATCCAAGCTAAATTTAAACTTCAAAACTTTCTTTCCAAAAACTTTTCATATTCAACTTAGTTACACTTCCAAACCAATTGGATTCAAAATTCAACTTTTTAAACAAAATAATATTTAAGTTCAAAATATCTATGACTTAACCGATTCCTCGTGAAATCCATATTTGTGTGTGTGGTGTAGTCCAGGGGTTTTACACACAACAACAATATGTCACAACCATCATCAATTCAAGCACAACGATATCGATAAGTGGTATAATCCTATAACGCTTATCTTCATTCTCAGATTCACAGATAAATATGTAAATTCATCACAAATAAATAAATTATAGTTCACAGCTTAATTCAAAACAATTCATGTAACAACCCGCATATTTGTCGATTTTATATTTAAATATTTTATCGTTCGTCGGATTTTGTTCCAAAAAGCTACTTTTTGCAAACAGTCGAATTGGGACTCGAGACCACCCCCATTGAGTTCAAAATGACGTTTGCGACCTTTTTGAGTATAAACTTCAATATGTTTGGAGTTAGTGGAATTTTGCCACTTTTCACTTAGGGCTTTGGTTTGGGCTGAGACCAATAACCCCACTTACTAGCTCAGTTCCAACCCCCTCTCCTCTTCATTACTTCATAATTTCCTAATACATTCAAGCTTCATCAAAAATGGGGGAATAGAAAAAGAATTAGGAAATCCTAAGCCCTAGTTTCCATTAGCAAATCCATCTTCTTACTCCAAACTCAAGAGAACCCATTGGTAAGCTTTCTCTTCATCTTCTCCAACTTATTCTCTTACCAATTTCAGAAATTCCTAAACCTAATTTTGGGAATGTTCTTGATTTGAGCATAGATTCAAGCTCATTTGGGTTGTGTTGAAGAGAGGTTGATTCTCCATTTGCTTTCAAGCTTCTTCTTGTTTGATTTTGGTAAAAAGGTGAGATTTTTATCTCACATCTATGCTTATATTTATCTTCGATTGTTAGGTATGAATTCCTAACACTTATTCGTGTGCAATTGCTTTTGGTTTGGATTGATTTGGTGAATATTCCAATTTTTAGTGTTTTGGGTTCAATTCTTTAAAAAATCATAGCTTTGATGTTTTGATCATGTTTTGATGATGAACCAAAGAGCTTCTATGGCCGGGTAGTCGATTGGCGTAAACCCTTAGTGGCGATGCTCAACCGATAGCAATATGGAAGAGTTTGGCATTCATTAGATGGGCTTGGGGAGTGCTGGCTACAGGTTCGGCCGACCGAACTCAGGGTCCGGTCGACCGACCTGCTACTCCGAGCACTTTCCAGCCTCTGTTAGGAAGTGCAGGCTACAGGTCCGCCTGACCGAGCTCAGGGTCCGGTCGACCGACCTGCTACCCCGAGCACTTCCTGCCTCTGGTTCGGTCAACCGACCCAGAAAGTCCGGTTGACCGACCTGCTCCTTTTTGCAAGTTTTGCCTATTTTCCTATTTGCTTGAGAATTCCAATTTCAATCGATTCGTGTTGATTCCCTTTTTGTTATTATCACTTATTATCGACTTTGACGACATTTTCTTCGTGATTTATGGGAATATCCATTTTGATGGATTCAGTATCGATTTCTTGGATTTTATTCACTTCTTCGAATGTGAATTTTTATGATTGATTGTTTCTACAATCACTTCTATGATCTGTCACTTTAAAAATATAAAGGTTTTCTATACTAGTAGTAAATATCAAAACTCTTCCTTCAAATGATTTCAACACTATTTTATTACAAAGCTCATTTTCTTAAACCGTTTTCCAATGTATTAGTATATACAAGCCTTTACCTCACTCGTATGAGAAATCTAATTAAACGACTTAGTAAAACGAGTGGTACGAAACGCTTGCGTTTACTTCGTTGGTTAATTCTTGGACTTGTTCGATTGAATCTCTTGTGACAATTTTCTAGTGGAGATCTACAATTTGTTCGTAAATATTTAAGTTAAGCTAGTGGTTATGGGACATGAAGCTAAGCTCATATATTTACTAGCTTACTGTAATTGACACTTCGCGTTGATCATGACGATCATCTTTGTGTTTTAGACTAGCATTGTGAGATGTCTCTTTGTCCACGTGGAGGACTGTACGTCGTTTTTATTGAGCTTCGGGTCACCAGGAGGAGCTTCGGCTCAATGTCCGCAATGGGGGACTATACCCTGTCATGAGGAACTTCGGTTCACCAGGAGGAGCTTCGGCTCAAAGTCCGCAATGGGGGACTATACCCTGTCAGGAGGAGTTTTTGATTCACCAGGAGGAGCTTCGGCTCAAAGTCCGCAATGGGGGACTATACCTGTCAGGAGGAGTTTTTGAGTTACCAGGAGGAGCTTCGGCTCAAAGTCCGCAATGGGGACTATACCCTGTCAGGAGGAGTTTTTGACTCACCAGGAGGAGCTTCGGCTCAAAGTCCGCAATGGGGGACTATACCTTGTCTGGAGGAGCTCTGGCTCATTTTTATGGATTGGCCATCCTTTTCTTATGATATCTGTATTTCGTGTGTTGAATTCTGGAATTTATGCTTCACCTATTTTCATGATTTCTATTGATTTGATTTATCAATTATTGTGGCTTGGTTAATGAAATTAGGAGTATGACATTCCTTTTTATCTTGAGTAGATCTTTGTGATATTGATTAATCTCTTATTGATTTTTCAATTACTTATATATCACAGGTTGGCATTGTGATTATTATACGTTTAGTCATATTTCTTATTCTATATCATTTCATCTGATATTTATAGCTAGACTGATCCGTTTATTATTTTCTTATTAATTAATACTCGGGTCAGACTGAGATTTCACAGGTGCTTATTCTTGACTCCTTATCGGACCATCATCTGACTTTTGGCTAACTACTTAGATTAGTAGTTTTTTGTTGTATACATTTGAGATACAGACTCTATGATGTATACTTATTCTTTTGTCTAGCACTTGTATCCATTCTTTTTGATATTGTGGATCTTGTTTGACCACTACTCTGATTTACACTTTTATGTGTAATATTCATATCTATTTCCGCCTTTGTGATATGAATTGTCTGTGACTGATTTGTGTTATGTTTATTTCTATATTTGTTTCCGAAGATTTTATATAGCCACTGTGTGATAGCTTTGAGTTTGTATCTGTATGTCGGATTTCCTCTTGAGATGAAAAGTTATATTTTTACTATCTGACATATCGATGCTCGCACAAAGAAATTACACGGATGGTCGCTCCTCAACAGCCTTATTCTCCGTGGTAGTTGACAGCATTACTTCGTAGTGTTCTTGGCTAGCGTGGGTATAGAGGTGGGGCGTCACAGCTTGGTATCAGAGCCAAACTTTGGAACAATGTAGAATAATTTAACAAGTATCATCGTCCTAAGTCCATCTTAAGAGTCGTGCTTTAGGATTTTATTCGAGTCTTCGTACCGATTCATCCTATTTTCTTTATGATTCCTTGTTTTATCAATCAAGTTTGATTGAAATTTACTTTGAGAATAACTTTTTCCTCTTCTTTCTTTCTTTCTTAAAGAAGAGAAATGGTTAGACCAGGCCGTCCCAGCGCCGGTCAATCTAGTGCTACTCCCCAAGATGGAGTTTTCATGTCTGCCCAACAGCTTCTTGATCTAGTAAAGAATGCTCAAGCTGCCGGTCCCAATTCAGAGCCTACTCATCCTAGATCCGGTTTTGCACGCTTGTGCAGAGACTACACCGATTTGGGAGGAAGGTCATTCACGGGATTCGAGAGTGTTATAGAAATTCAAGCTTGGCTCAAATCATGCGATCGCATCTTTTCTCGCATGAACCTTATTGATCTACATCGAGTCCAAGTGGCTTCTAGCATGCTCCAAGAAAGAGCGTTAGATTGGTAAGAGCTTTTAATTTCTGAAATCGTTGAAGCGGACCTCACTTGGGAGCAATTCCGAGAAAGATTCGAATTGAAATTTGTGCCGGAGGCTGAAAAAATAACTTTGGCCCGGCGTTTTATTGATCTTGTTCAAGGTGAATCTTCTGTGACAGACTATGTCGCATCTTTCGAATCTCTTTCTAAATACGGGGTTGAATACATTAATACCCCATTGAAAAAAAATCAGAGATTTGTCTATGGCTTGAATAAGAATCTTAAGAAGCCATTACTCCTGAAACTTGAAGTTTCATTTGATCAGCTTGTTGATATCGCCCTTCGTCTTGAAGAGGCCGATAGAGAAAGTGATGTCGAGGTTGGGAGTGCCAAACCGAACTCCAACAACACCAAGAAGAGGCATCCCTTTATTAGGTTCGAAAGTCCTAATCCTAACAAGAGGGCGAAGCAAGAGACTTCTATAGCAAATACTCCTATCCCGAATCGCGGAGAATGCTACAATTGTGGCCTAGGGACCACTATATAAATAGGTGTCCAAGGCCTATTTCTTGCCGCTATTGCAAAAGTGCGGATCATTATATATCTTCGTGTCCCAAGCGTCAAAGCAAGAGAGAAGGAAAGATGCAAGTCCCTAGCAACTCTTCTCTTAGCCAACGTATTTTATATTCAATCCTTGATGGCATTATTTTATTTCGTGATCTTCTTATTCGAGTTCTTTTTGATATGGGTTCCATCTCACTATTTTATATCAAAAGAACTTGTTGATTCTTTTCTTTGAAAATATTTTGGGCTTGATGACTTCCTTGAGAATTGCGAATCCGGATGGTAGATCCGCAACAAACAATTTGTTTTCTATAGATGTCGAAATTATTTTATGTGATTTTTCTTTCCGAGCCGATTTTTACTTAGGCTTCGGAATTGATTTTTTTGTAAGGATTGGCTTAATTTTGAAGCCCATGTCCTATTTTCCGTGTGGACTATTCATCTTCGACATTTTCTATCTGTTAAGCAGATTTCTATTTTCCTTTATGATTTTGATTCCAACTTGATGGCATCATTTTCTTCCTTAAGCCCACTTATAAGGTAAGTGTTATTTCTCTCATTCATGTAGTTTGAGAAATTTTTTGGTATTTTTGAGTTTGTCTTAGGATTATCACCTAAGAAATCTTTTGTGTGGTGTTAAGGTCTTTTTAGTTTGACTTTGCCACCGATTTTCATTTGCTACGAGTTGCGGAAGTTAGCATTCCACTTACCGCATTCCGCACTCGTTACGATTTTTATGAATGACTTATTTTGTCGTTCAGTTTGTCCA
Source organism: Allium cepa (assembly GCA_030765085.1). Classification (NCBI taxonomy): domain Eukaryota; kingdom Viridiplantae; phylum Streptophyta; class Magnoliopsida; order Asparagales; family Amaryllidaceae; genus Allium; species Allium cepa. The sequence goes on along the minus strand of CM060943.1, from coordinate 395,397,068 downwards.
GCTTATTTCATCCATTTTATAAATCGAATATTCTATGAATATTTCGATGAGACCATTCTTGTATTTATTGATTTTGGATGAAAATAGAAAATTAAGATTTTGAAAATCTTTTTCATAAGATTTATTTATAAGTACGATTTGATTTTGCTCTTAAGCGAGCAAAGAATATTCTTAAAACTTTTTAAAAGATATTTTTATCATATGGAAGATGATTTTGTGATTGTATTACCCGTTGAGTGCTTTAAGAATTCTGGTCGATGTGCTTGATCAACGTTATCGATAAGAATCTCCTAAACGCTTTGATGAGGCAGTCAGACACGATATATTGACTTGTAAAAATGTAAATTTATCTAGAAGGATAATTACTTAAAGATGATTGTAATTTTGAAAATTTTAGTTTTTTGGGAAAAAGGATTGTTTAAAAGAACTCTTCCTTTCGATACTCTTATTCTTGTGATTCCTGAAGGGGAACCAAGACTTTGCTATTTGTACCGATACTAGTCGTATTGGTTTGGATGCCATTCTCTTGCAAAGGAGAACGTGCTATCACTTGTGCTTCTAAATCATTATAGCCTATCGAGACTAGATATGCCACTCATGATCTAGTGATCGCGGCTATTGTTTTTACTTTTGGAATTTGGCATTATCATATTTGGATGAGAAATTTGTTCTCTACCTCGATCATAAATCTTTGTAATATTTATTTCCTCATAGGGAACTTCATGTTAACTCGAGTTCCTAGCATCTTATGATCTTGATATTCTTTTTATTCCAGAAGGGAAATGTGTTGCCATTGCGCTTTGTCGTATGCAACAAGTGGTTGATTCTTTGATGATGTCTGAAAGGAATTACCTTTTTATTAATTTCATCGGACGTTTTGATATACTTCGTTTTATTGAGCTTTATCTCATTCCTTTTATGGACTAGTGTCCGATGTTCTTTTATGGTGTTCGGTTCATCGGATGTACTTTTATTATACTACATCGATGTTCCGTCTTATCTGGATCAATGGGTGTACCATTATTATACTACATCGTTGTTCCGGTTTATCGGTTCATTAGGCGTACCATTTTTGTACTACTCCGTTGTTCCAAATTATTCGAGTTCCTCGTTTCTCGGGCGTACTGTTATTGTACTACGTCGTTGCACCAGCTTAATTTTCTGCTATTCTTGACGTTTTCCACGTCTTTTATCTACGGAAATGCCTTAGGGATTCCGATTTTTATTCTTGAGCCCGGTGTTATTGAGGAAATTGAAGTTTCACCAGATTTGATTTATGAGCAACATTCCATTCGCATCATTGCTTTGGAGGTTGAGCGCCTTCGGAATAAAGATATTCTTTTTGTGAGAGTTCAATGGTTCTCGAATCTTAGGGATTACTCTTGAGAATCTAGAGAATTCATCGAGCGATCCCGTTCAGGCTTACTCTTTCATGCTCCATACGGTGAACTACCTACTTCAAATTTTCTTTTGTTTTAATATGCTTCTATGGTTGTTACCTCTTATTTTCTTCTTAAGTATTGCGAGGACCCAATTTCTTTAAGGAAGGGAGTCTGTAACAACCCGCATATTTGTCGATTTTATATTTAAATATTTTATTTAAATATTTTATCGTTCGTCGGATTTTGGTCCAAAAACCTACTTTTTGCAAACAGTCGAATTGGGACTCGAGACCACCCCCATTGAGTTTAAAATGACGTTTGCGACCTTTTTGAGTATAAACTTCGATATGTTTGGAGTTAGTGGAATTTTGCCACTTTTCACTTAGGGCTTTGGTTTGGGCTGAGCCCAATAACCCCACTTACTAGCTCAGTTCCAACCCCCTCTCCTCTTCATTACTTCATAATTTCCTAATACATTCAAGCTTCATAAAAAATGGGGGAAGAGAAAAAGAATTAGGAAATCCTAAGCCCTAGTTTCCATTAGCAAATCCATCTTCTTGCTCCAAACTCAAGAGAACCCATTGGTAAGCTTTCTCTTCATCTTCTCCAACTTATTCTCTTACCAATTTCAGAAATTCCTAAACCTAATTTTGGGAATGTTCTTGATTTGAGCATAGATTCAAGCTCATTTGGGTTGTGTTGAAGAGAGGTTGATTCTCCATTTGCTTTCAAGCTTCTTCTTGTTTGATTTTGGTAAAAAGGTGAGATTTTTATCTCACATCTATGCTTATATTTATCTTCGATTGTTAGGTATGAATTCCTAACACTTATTCGTGTGCAATTGCTTTTGGTTTGGATTGATTTGGTGAATATTCCAATTTTTAGTGTTTTGGGTTCAATTCTTTAAAAAATCATAGCTTTGATGTTTTGATCATGTTTTGGTGATGAACCAAAGAGCTTCTATGGCCGGGTAGTCGATTGGCGTAAACCCTTAGTGCCGATGCTCAACCGATAGCAATATGGAAGAGTTTGGCATTCATTAGATGGGCTTAGGGAGTGCTGGCTACAGGTTCGGCCGACCGAACTCAGGGTCCGGTCGACCGACCTGCTACTCCGAGCACTTCCCAGCCTCCGTTAGGAAGTGTAGGCTACAGGTCCGGCCGACCGAGCTCAGGGTCCGGTCGACCGACCTGCTACCCTGAGCACTTCCTGCCTCTGGTTCGGTCAACCGACCCAGAAAGTCCGGTTGACCGACCTGCTCCTTCTTGCAAGTTTTGCCTATTTGCCTATTTGCTTGAGAATTCCAACTTCAATCGATTCGTGTTGATTCCCTTTTTGTTATTATCACTTATTATCGACTTTGACGACATTTTCTTCGTGATTTATGGGAATATCCATTTTGATGGATTCAGTATCGATTTCTTGGATTTTATTCACTTCTTCGAATGTGAATTTTTATGATTGATTGTTTCTACAATCACTTCTATGATCTGTCACTTTAAAAATATAAAGGTTTTCTATACTAGTAGTAAATATCAAAACTCTTCCTTCAAATGATTTCAACACTATTTTATTACAAAGCTCAATTTCTTAAACCGTTTTCCAATGTATTAGTATATACAAGCCTTTACCTCACTCGTATGAGAAATCTAATTAAACGACTTAGTAAAACGAGTGGTATGAAACGCTTGAGTTTACTTCGTTGGTTAATTCTTGGACTTGTTCGATTGAATCTCTTGTGACAATTTTCTAGTGGAGATCTACAATTTGTTCGTAAATATTTAAGTTAAGCTAGTGGTTATGTGACATGAAGCTAAGCTCATATATTTACTAGCTTACTGTAATTGACACTTCGCGTTGATCATGACGATCATCTTTGTGGTTTAGACTAGCATTGTGCGATGTCTCTTTGTCCATGTGGAGGACTGTACATCGTTTTTATTGAGCTTCGGCTCACCAGGAGGAGCTTCGGCTCAATGTCCGCAATGGGGGACTATACCCTATCATGAGGAACTTCGGTTCACCAGGAGGAGCTTCGGCTCAAAGTCCGTAATGGGGGACTATACCCTGTCAGGAGGAGTTTTTGATTCACCAGGAGGAGCTTCGGCTCAAAGTCTGCAATGGGGGACTATACCCTATCATGAGGAACTTCGGTTCACCAGGAGGAGCTTCGGCTCAAAGTCCGTAATGGGGGACTATACCCTGTCAGGAGGAGTTTTTGACTCACCAGGAGGAGCTTCGGCTCAAAGTCCGCAATGAGGGACTATACCCTGTCTGGAGGAGCTCTGGCTCATTTTTATGGATTGGCCATCCTTTTCTTGTGATATCTGGATTTCGTGTGTTGAATTCTGGAATTTATGCTTCGCCTATTTTCGTGATTTCTATTGATTTGATTTATCAATTATTGTGGCTTGGTTAATGAAATTAGGAGTATGACATTCCTTTTTATCTTGAGTAGATCTTTGTGATATTGATTAATCTCTTATTGATTTTTCAATTACTTATATATCACAGGTTGGCATTGTGATTATTATACGTTTAGTCATATTTCTTGTTCTATATCATTTCATCTGATATTTATAGCTAGACTGATCCGTTTATTATTTTCTTATTAAATAATACTCGGGTCAGACTGAGATTTCACAGGTGCTTCCGCTTGACTCCTTATCGGACCATCATCTGACTTTTGGCTAACTACTTAGATTAGTAGTTTTTTGTTGTATACATTTGAGATACAGACTCTATGATGTATACTTATTCTTTTGTCTAGCACTTGTATCTATTCTTTTTGATATTGTGGATCTTGTTTGACCACTACTCTGATTTACACTTTTATGTGTAATATTCATATCTATTTCCGCCTTTGTGATATGAATTGTCTGTGACTGATTTGTGTTATGTTTATTTCTATATTTGTTTTCGAAGATTTTATATAGCCACTGTGTGATAGCTTTGAGTTTGTATCTGTATGTCGGATTTCCTCTTGAGATGAAAACTTATATTTTTAGTATCTGACATATCGATGCTCGCACAAAGAAATTACATGGATGGTCGCTCCTCAACAGCCTTATTCTCCGTGCTAGTTGACAGCATTACTTCGTAGTGTTCTTGGCTAGCGTGGGTATAGAGGTGGGGCGTCACAATTCACATCATAGAACAATACACATCAAAGATAACAAACAATTCAAAACATTCCATATAATCCAAATATCTATAAGCAAGATCAACTAATCACTTAATCCATAATTAATTCAATTTAATCTCCGAATTAATTAATCAATTACTTTAATCACTTTTTAAATCCTGCTTAATTAACATTAACAAATTATAAACCATTTGTTATTACTTTAATTAATTAATGAAATTAATTAATCAATCCTTGATTACCCATCTTAATTAATTATCCTTGATTAATTATTTATCCCTTAATTAATCACATAAATAAATTAACCTTAAGTTAATTGCAAAATTAATTAACCATTAATTAATTACATAATTAATTAATTAACCCTTAATTAATTACATAATTAATTAATTATCCTTGATTAATTACAATAAGTGATTATCCCTAATCACTTATATTAATAAATCACAAATTAATTTCATTGAGTAATTATCCTATAATCACTTAATTAATCAATTTTAATCATTAATTAATTACTTTTAATTAAGTAATTGTCTTTAAGTAATTAATTACCTTTAATTACTTACATTAGTTAATCTTTATTAATTAATTATCCTTTATTGTAATTACACAAAGTAATTATACCTTAATTACATTAAATAATAATCTTTTATTAAGTAATTATATTTAATTAATCTCATTAAGTAATTATCCTTTAATTACTCATCATTAATTACTTAACTTCCTTAATTAATACTTAATTAAGTAATTGAATTTCAAATTAAAATAACCCATTTATCTCAATTAATTACTTAATTACATTCAAGTTTATTTGATAAACCTTTAAAAATTAATTATCATTAACACTTGGATTAACTAAAGACATTTAAGCTAATCCATAATTGAAAACATTTCCTTAATTAACTATATAATTATAATATTAAATTTATTTAAAATAGACTTTTAAAATAAAGATTATATATGTATATAAAAACACTTTAAAACTAAATTAATTTGAATTAATTTTTTTAAAAACATAACTAATACCAAAATTAGAATAAAGCATTTATTATTTTAAAAGAATTAACAAGAAGGTGTTTTAAACTTGTTTTAAATTTAAATTTGGAATTACTTGTTTTAAAAACAAAAACTGCTTTAATATCAACCCGAGACCACTTCGGGTCTTTACCCAAGTCAAGTAACAAATCCCCCGAGACCCTCTTCGAGTTACCATTTTTTTCATTTTAAACCATTGTTTATTTTAAAATTTAAAATTATGTTATACGCTTGCGAGTTACCCTATAACATACTCGAGCCACAATGCCAAAACCTCGAGATCGACTTCGAGACAAAAGCTTCTTCCCCAATACTTCAAGCCAGACTGGATACGAGAGATATCTTGTGTACATGCACACGTGATTGGAGCAGCTCCGATCATCTACGCTGGCTTCAGCACATCGTCGACGATCACAACAACTAACTCGAGTACCAGATTGTCGAATATGCCAGAGAATCAAAATCGAGCTTTTCAACTTCAATCTGGAAACACCACATGATCAAAAATCTCCCTCACCCCGACGCCACCATCCACTGGCAAACTTGCCGTTCCACCCAAACGATCACCTCTGACCCACGCATCATTTCCCCCAAATCTGATTGACTCCGACCAAGCCATGATGTTGCACGAACTCACAAATCATCGTCGACCAACAAGCTTGTAAAACCCTATATCATCTTCAATTAACCACCTTGGCATGCACAAAAATTCTGGGCCATTTTTTCGATGATCCACACGCATCCAGCCTCCTTCCCCAATGATCATGACATTCAATTCGTCGTGGGTCGACGAAATCGAAGAAAACAAATTTTCCTTTCAAACCTAAAATTCCACCTCAAATCAAAACTAAAAATCACAATTTTATTATTAAAATTCATTATGTACAAGATCGAATCAGATTATAAAGTCAAATCATTGAATTAAAATCATCGAACTTCCCCGATTTAAAAGTTTTCTCTGTAATTTATCACTTTTGAAATAACTACAAAATATTTTCACTCGAATCTATTTTTAAAATTAAAATCAGGTAAATACAAACACTTTTCCTTTAAAGACCATTACCTAAATCCTTTCAGATTTGGAAATACGATTTTTTCTTGAATTTTGTTAGTCTGTTACCGAACGGAGACATATCTATATACATATACAGACATGCACACCCATTCATAGATATATATATATATATATAGACACACATTCATACAAACATATTTTACCCATCCAAACATATTTCACAACATATATCCAATATTAATCACATACAAACCTATATATATGTTTAGGAGTTTGCTCACCTGGAAATGAGAGACAGAGAACGAAGAATATAAAATCTGCATCTTATACTTTGATTTTGAAATGATTTATTGAATTGAATCCTTGATCTGATGTTGAGTTGAATCAAATCTTTATGTTGCTTCAGTTTGATTGCCTCAGGTTCAAATGCTTTGAACTTGTTTTTTGAATTTGCTCAGTTTTTGATCTGAAACCTGGAATTTGATCTTCCTGAGTTTGATCTGGATCTTGTTTGATTTGAATTCATATTAAGTTTGAATCCGTTCCTTGCTTGATTTTTTTACTTTGTTTTGTGTTGTTCTGGTTTGAAGATTTCAAATTTGTAGGGTTTTTTTTTAATTTTGATTTTTTTCTCTAGTTTTGGATTTGAATCTTTGCTTTGGTTTTCTTTTTCTGTTTTCATTTTGGCTTTCCAGGTTTTTGATTTTTACCAAATAAAGATGAGATAATTTAAGCCTGGTTCCTTTTTAAATAATATGTTTATATTTTCCAATTTTAAAACAAACCTATTTGCCACTTGTAAATTCATATGATAAAAAAGCTACACTTGTTTAAATGTAAGTTTAAATGGTTTACACTTGTTAAGGTATGTTAAAAAAATATTTTACAAATGTCATATATAATATAATTTATGTCATTCCCTTGTTTAATTAAGTATTTATGTTTTTTATATATATCTTATTTACGTATGTATTATATTTTAAATTTATATACAAACTGTATTTATTCATTTTAAAAGAAAATATATTTTAAATCTTTTTATCAAATTCAAGCTTAAGCTACTATACTTATTTAATGTTTATCTTATTAATTTCAAATTTTCAACACACACACACACACACACATATATTTATAAAAGCTTCTTATTCATTTTTTAAATATATTTGTATTCATACACTTTATATTATTTATACCTTTTTAACTTTTTAAGGAAAATGAGTTTAAAATTTAATTATACATTAACAAATATATGTATATCATATATGTACATAAGTTTTTAAATATAGAATTTAACTTAATTAGCTTATGAAAATTATTTATATCAATTCAAAATATAACTTTCAGAATATATATACATATGTATAAAATAATTCCAAGACAAATTTTTATTCGTTTTAAATTATAGAGTATTCAAATTCAAATTATTTATTTTAGAATTTCAATTTCAAAATTCAATTTATAATAAATTTATATACATATATATAAATAGACATACAAATATCCTATTTAATTTAGAAAATATCAAATTAATTCACAATTAAATCCAAAATTTTATATAAATTGCCAATTTAAATCTGGCTTAAAAGCGGGAATGTTACTGTAACAACCTGCATATTTATCGATTGTATATCTAAATATTTTATTTAAATATAGCATAATTCGTCGGATTTTAGTCCAAAAAGCTACTTTTTACAAACAGTCGAATTATGACTCGAGACCACTTCCATTGAGTTCAAATGCCGTTTGCGACATTTTTGAGTATAAACTTCGATATGTTTGGAGTTAGTAGAATTTTGATACTTTTCACTTAGGGCTTTGGGTTGGGTATTAGCCCATTAACCCCACTTATCAACCTAGCTCCTAACCTCTTCTTTCCATTCCTTCATAATTTTCCTAATATTCAAGCTTTAGCAATAATGGAGAGAGGAATGGGAAATTAAAACTCCAAGCCCTAATTATCTTTGCAAAATCCAAGCTTTAACTCCAAATTCATAGAAGAATCTTTGGTAAGCCTTCTCTTCTTCTTCTCCAACTCATTCTCCTTTCTATTTCAGAAATTCCTAAACCTAACTTAGGAAAAGTTTCTCTTTTAAGCTTAGATTCAAGCTTTTTTGTAACGTACGCGGATTTTCGTTGCCGAAAAACCGAACAGTTAGGGTTTTAAAAGGAAAAGAAAAAGAAAGAAGATAGAGAAGAGATAGGAAATAGAGAGGAAAGAAGATAGACAATTTTTAGAAAACAGAGAAAGAAAAAGAGAATAGAGGAAAAAGAAAACAAAAGACAGAAAAGAAAATAGAGAATTTGAAAATAGAAGATAGAAGAATTTTAAAAATAGAACGGGACAGAAGAAAACAACAGAACAACAACAGAATCTCACAATTCGCAGCGGAACAACATATAATAATAAATGAATAATCTTTAAACAAAGAACTATATCAGTTATTACATTTCATTTCATTACATCACATCATATCATCAGAGTGTACAACAACATACAACAACAACAATGCAGTGCAGCGGAAAAAGAAATACTATATAAACTAGTAATACGCCATGCCATCCATCTTGCCTCCAGCAACTCCAGAATATCCAGAATATCCTGATAAACCTAACTCTTGACTGCCCGTGTGGAAATTGGTGGGCACCCAGAGTTTAGGAAGGAAAACAATAAACTCCGAGTCAGTCATGTGACTGGTGTGAGAACTCAAAACAGTTTATTTATCTTTAAAATCAAAAAAGAGGAATATTTTTAAATTAATTCGCAATGCTTTTTAAAAATGAGACAACCATAAGACCTCCTGTCACATACACAATGCAAACGCAGACTTGGAGAAGATTTCTCCTTATGATAGTCAAACATGCTTGATACGCATTTAAAAAGAGCATTTGATATTATTATTAGTGCATAGTGTAGGAAAAATTCATTTCGAAAGTAGAATATAAATCTTAGCCAGCATAGGTACCATTATATTATGCCTACTATAGCTACCTCCTGAGGAAGCAGGTTCTACAACTAAAACCGTACAAGATCGTATTGTTTCTTTGGATTTCCAACAAATGGTCAGGCTAAGGAACTTCCTACTGCCACATGGAAACGCCTCTGGCTGGACGTCCCCGAGAACTTAACCAGCTCTCTGCCAACACAAGGCCGGGTTACCTTTATCACTAGGTAACTACTACACGAATATGGCATCCCCCGGTCCCATCGGACCTTTAACCGAGCGCTCGTCACCAACAACACCACACAGAAATAGATATAGTGTATCAACATGAGTAAGTATCTGGGCTCCATACCATGATACCACCCTTTCCAGAAGGAAATGCACATACCCTAAAGGGAGCTACCCCTCATAACCTTGCCGCATCTTTCCTGTTTTGACCATTAACGGGATGTGAGGCTCGATGAATTCACGTCCACAAAAACATACTTTATACAAAAGCCATGCTTTGGGTCAACAAATGATCAACACAATGATCACTAAGATAGACGATCAAATAAATGATCCTATCACAATAATCAACACAATGATCATTTCAGCATCACTCAGCATGTCACATTACCAAAATGGGATATATCGCTGATAACTTCAACTATATAACCTTTGAGCTCGTACGTCTCAAAGAAGGGTGTTAAGCAAAAAGAATAAATTCTCCGCCACCAACAGAAATATATTTGAAAGAAATCGGCTTTATATCTCAAATTGTAATGTCAGGCATACAATCCATACAAGTCTGTTCCGGGCTCGAACAGAACCGAAGGCACTTACAAAGAAGTCCTTGCAATCCGGATATTCACAATCCTGATCGGATTCACCATCACATATGGAGAACTCAATACCGTAGCTACTCGGTGCAGAGTCAATCGATAGTTCATCCTATCGCTTTCGCAAATACCGGTCTTCAACACCGATCTTCAAATGCAATTCACAACGACGTATCACATATTCGGAGTGGGTTATACGACCCCATGGTCCTTTCCCGGTTAACCCGAATAGTGAGCGCTTATTCAAAAATAAGTGTGCATTCAAATTCAATCAATTCACATCAAATACCCATTCAAAGGGAAATATTGATAGTCGGCTATTGAACTATCAATGGATATGTATACATCACCAGATTCCAAATAATTTTCCAAATTATTTACTTTCCAAAATATCTTTACAAGATATATAATTTCAACACTTCAAAAATAAATCAATATTTATTTTTAACAAGTTTCACTTTCACATATAAATTCCATAATGAATTTATATTTCAAAATATCCATGCATATATGATTTCAATCATTCATTTCAATTTATCTTCAAAAAGATAAATTCAATATATTCACTTTATATTGGAAAACATTTCCATACTTATTAAAAATAAGTAATTCACAAATCTTTTTATTTTCAATACTTAGAAAATATTCAATATACTTAAATCGAATTAAGTATATATTTCATTCTATTAAGGAAAACATTCTCTTAACATATTTATTTGGGCCAAAACGAATGTTGCGTAAAACATCGTTACGACGTCCCAAAATCACTAGTATAGGGATTCGAAATTAAAATAGATATATAAATCCCAATACTATTCAAAACATTTCCTTTCGGAAATAATTTACTATAACAACAGTGTTATAGTCCACCATTTCCTTTTATTTCTCGAAACATCTATTTCAACAATAAATGTTGAAATCTATTGTTTCGAATCTCAACACATTTTAAAACATCATTAGATCGTTTTAATTCTATTTAAACATCTCATTCAAAACAATTTCTTTAACATATCATTCACTATTCAAAAACGTGAATATACTTCTTTAACAAATCCCATCCTTTTATTCATTTTAATTCAAAGGATTATTCACTGTCTAAAAACGTGAATATAACTCTATTTCTAAGTTATAACAATTAACTTATCAAAATAAGTCGTTTGCGAATTTATAAAACAACGTTCATAAATTCCATTTCTCTTTATTTATAAAAACTTCCTTTTTATAAATTCCTTTATTAACCTATTCCAGTTTATAACTTAATTATAAACTAAAAGTTCATACTATAAGTTAATTACTTATAAAACGATTATTTTACAGAATCGTTCTTTTAAAGACTTTCCAAACCATAAATCTTATAACTTATAAGATTCATTTATTTAACAAATTTTATTCTTCAAATAACTTCACAAATTTATAAATCTTACTATTTATAAATTTCATTCTATAACTTCACCATTTAAATTCTATAAATTTCATTCTTTAGTGAAATTCATTTTCACTTCATTCAAACACTTATAAAACTCGTTTTATAATGTCAGTATTTCAATTTATAAATATCCATTTATAAATCTCTTAATATAAATCAATTTATATTATTCTTTAAAACGTCTTTAAATTCCTTTATAATTTCACCATTTTGATTTATAAAATAATCAAATTTTATAAATCTTAAATTCAAACTTTTAATAATAAACTCAAAAATCCAGTTTAAATTATTTTATAAAATCATTGATCCATATTTCTCAAAAATCAACTTTTAACCGTATTTCTAAAAATCAGCTTTTTAACTATATTTCACAAAATCATAATTTTTATAACTTTAAAAATTATAACGTTTATTTATTTAAAATGGATCAATTCCAAAAATATTTTTATATTTCAAAAATCACTTTGAAAATCATTTTAAAATCCCAAAAATCTGGGTCCAATGATGCTACACACCAAATAGTCAATCACGACTAACAACGATATCATATATCAATATGAAAATCCATCAAATATCAAAATATCTGAAATTAAATAAAAACTGTTGAGGAATCCAGTTGGATCCCTCCAACTTGTTTCCTGCATCCACAAACATTAGCACAATACCAATTTCGCTCCAGTACGAAATTATCGCGGTATATGTTCTTAATAAATATTATCCGCTTAATAACGGCGTAATAGGGTCTCATCCGCTAAACAAAAAATGCGGGAAATCAATCAACTGCAATATATACATATGCCAATATATATATATTGATATTATATATAATACCAATTTCACTGTTTATGAAATATTCGCGGTATATGTTTATATTAAATAACATCCGCTTACTAACGGCGCATAATGTCTATTTTAACAATCAATAATTTACAGTCATCATTCAAACATGCATTCAAATATTTTAAATCTAACTATTTAAAATAAAATCGAAACTGATTCGATTGAGTGAGAAATTCTCACCTTGGTTTTAAATTTCCGTTTTAGCTTTTATTTCGAATAAAATTAAACGCGCGTTTAATTTTACCCGAAATTCTCACTAACTCCAAACGACTCCAAACCAACTCCATCGCGTAGTGCTCGTCCATACGATTCCAACGCAACTGAGTTTGCATTTTTTCGACCTCGTATGAAAAAGTTATGTATTTTACAAGATTGTACACGTTTTAATAATTAATTTCAACATAAATTTTTATATTTTAATACCCTCTACTCATCACCACCGTCCAAAATCTTTTGCAACAGATCGTAGCGTTCCCCTCCTTCTTCATCTTCGTGCGTGCTCCCTGAAGAAGCCGAACCCATATCCTTCCATTAGGGTTCGAAATCTCACCACCCAAACGTTGCCGAAACCCCATCATCTCACCTCCATTCGAACGACCCCTGCATCCCCTACGACCGCCCCCAATACCATAGCACTCGGCTCACCCCTCAGCACGCAATTCGATGATGAACGCGCGGCCTTTGAGCCTCGATTTCGACCACTACGAAGCACCGGTGATGATCACAACCGTATGGATGTGAAGCCCTCATGACGATCTACATTTCCCTAGTTGAAGTCGAAGTCTAACGGAGAATGGATAAAGAGAAAATCGAGGAGGAACGATAGTGTTTTCTGGCCGTTCAGTTTTAGGGCCGGCTACATTAGTTTAGGGTTTTAATTTCTTTTTTTTTTTTATTTTTTTGAGAGGGTGGGGGTCTATTTATAAGGAACCGATCGACACTATTCACCCGGAAATTCCGAACTCCGATTTAGACGCCGTAACCAGCGTACCTAGGGTTTACCCCGCGTTCCGGACACAATGGAACAGGTGTCGGAAGCTAATTCGGAAGTATGTGCGAGTTATGGCTGAAAACGTTCAATTTAAATTAAACCGATTTAAGTCGATTTCTAGGCGTTTTAATTCGTACCGGACAAACGGTAAATCCAATTGACTTGGAATTTGAAACCTTACAATAATATCACATTACGGATCCGATGAAACTGGTTTCGTCGAAATCCGAGACTTTTTGAAAAATGGCTATTTTGACTCGCCAAATTTAAATTAAAAATAAATCGATGCGTTTCGAGCTGCCACGATCAAACGATAGCTCCGATTGACACGAAAATTGAAATCCGGTAATAACTAACTATTACGGATCCAATGAAACTGGTTTCGTCCAATTCTGAGACTGTTCAAAAATTTGCTATTTTACAGTCGATTATTTAATATTAAAATATTCAATTTTCACAAATTAACTTTTAATTCGATTTTAAAAGTTCTAAAATATCATTCTAACTCCCATATGATAAAATAAAATTTTACAAATTATTTTCTATTATATTTAACTCAATTTTCAATTATTTCCATAAATTAACATATTAAATTATCGATTTAATTATCCAATTAAATCCAAAAATTCAAATAAAAATTTATTTGACTTATAAATTCACTTATTAATATTTAAAATTAATTAAATATTCAAATTTAAATTAATAAAAATTCTGGGTCGTTACAATCTTTCCCCCTTAAAAGAATTTCGTCCTCGAAATTATAAGTAAGAAAAGTTACAGAATTTATTAACTTTCCAAAATTCATAATTAAACTTCTTACCATACTTTACTAAGTTTTCAAATCATACTTAGTTATCCTTTCAAAAACAATCTATATCATTTAACTTTCAATTTTAAAACAAAGTTAAAGTTTTCAAAAAAATTTCCCATTTTCTCAAATTTTTTCTAACGCCTTAAATTTTCGGAAAAATTCGCCATAGTCTCCTTTGCGCGGCTCGATCCGAAAAAAAAAAAATGACAGTATATATATCACAAATATACATCTCATCAAGTAATGAGGCATCCCGAAGGGAAAAAGTGTAAAAGTACTGTATTTAATCCGAGATATGTACCTTATATTTTATTAGCAAGCATATACGGCTAATATAGCGCTAAAGCGAACTCCAAATGCGAAGCAACGCGATCCGCACCTACTAAACACTCAACAAACAACATGAGAACATGCACATATGCAAATAATCTCAATATACAACATATAGCAACATAATAACTATATATGTCACATAGCAAATGCAACTAAACAACAAATGCAATATATTCAACCATCAATCAACTAGCATTCATAATCAAATGAATATTCATTTATATTCTCATTCATATATTCAATGAAATGGGTTTTCAATTTCAAATCACATTTGATTCATTTACATTGGATTTTTATCAACATTCATTCTCAATTTTAATTAGTTTACATTTACTAATTTAAATCCAATTCACTTTCAATTCTATTCAAATTTATTTACTTTCCATTTGAATTCAATTACATAGCTTTCAATTTCATTAATACTTAATGAACTTATATAAAATCAACTACAATCATATAGCAACCAAAGTATATTAATTTCAACCAAATTCCTTTGCTTTAAATTGATTTTCATTCAATTTTATTCAACTTCTAATAACATTAGATTTTAAATGAATTAACATTCATTATTTCATACCAACTTGATTCACATTCAATTGATTAACGTCCAATCCATTAATTCAATTCAATTACAAAGTTGAATTTCATTTACATAACTTAAGTTCATATTTCTTTTAATCTACTTGATTTATTTACTTCGATACCAAAATCAATTCCATTCAACAACACTTAAGTTATATTTCATTTAACCTTATATTCATTTTTATTTACAACTCATATTCATAAATATATTCATATAGTTTCACTTCTTATATATATCAGTTTATTCACAATTGTAAATCACTTTAATTATAATTCAATTCTTATAATTCTTTTGCTTATACAATTTTTCTTTTATTTAGATTATTCAAACAACCTAACAATCAACTTATATACCTTAATAATTCTGAAAAATTATTTCTTTATATATAAAATATAATCAAGGTAAAATTATTTCATTTACCCAATTTTAAACAATATTGTGTCGGTTTATCTTGTTTAAGAGTTTAGAAACCCCTATCTACGATAGTTAGCTAGACTAGATCGATCGAAATCTATAAACAATCAACCGATAAGTCAACACAATACAAAATAATTTTATTCACTAACAAATACGCTCTCATAGCTATTATTACACTCAAACTCATTCTAGAGTACTGCTGACTCTATCTCTAACGAGTAATACCCATCAGAACCATGGTTGTCGCTTAACCATCAGCTCTGATACCAAATGTAACGTCAACGGAGGAAGCGGTCACAACCGGTAGGCTTTTCAACCATCCCAGCCCCACCGTGGCTTACACTGATATCCCAAACTTGCTTTTACGGCCAGCCTTTCGACTGTCACAGCTTACGCCTAACCAACCCCCTAAAAGAGGATGTGTGGGAGTAAGAGTCTCCCGTTCGCCACCAAACCGCGAAGCGAGAACCCCCCATCACATAGCCCAATAGCGTAACAAGACTGGTGTGAGAACTCAAAACAGTTTATTTATCTTTAAAATCAAAAAAGAGGAATATTTTTAAATTAATTCGCAATGCTTTTTAAAAATGAGACTACCATAAGACCTCCTGCCACATACACAATGCAAACGCAGACTTGGAGAAGATTTCTCCTTATGATAGTCAAACATGCTTGATACGCATTTAAAAAGAGCATTTGATATTATTATTAGTGCATAGTGTAGGAAAAATTCATTTCGAAAGTAGAATATAAATCTTAGCCAGCATAGGTACCATTATATTATGCCTACTATAGCTACCTCCTGAGGAAGCAGGTTCTACAACTAAAACCGTACAAGATCGTATTGTTTCTTTGGATTTCCAACAAATGGTCAGGCTAAGGAACTTCCTACTGCCACATGGAAACGCCTCTGGCTGGACGTCCCCGAGAACTTAACCAGCTCTCTGCCAACACAAGGCCGGGTTACCTTTATCACTAGGTAACTACTACACGAATATGGCATCCCCCGGTCCCATCGGACCTTTAACCGAGCGCTCGTCACCAACAACACCACACAGAAATAGATATAGTGTATCAACATGAGTAAGTATCTGGGCTCCATACCATGATACCACCCTTTCCAGAAGGAAATGCACATACCCTAAAGGGAGCTACCCCTCATAACCTTGCCGCATCTTTCCTGTTTTGACCATTAACGGGATGTGAGGCTCGATGAATTCACGTCCACAAAAACATACTTTATACAAAAGCCATGCTTTGGGTCAACAAATGATCAACACAATGATCACTAAGATAGACGATCAAATAAATGATCCTATCACAATAATCAACACAATGATCATTTCAGCATCACTCAGCATGTCACATTACCAAAATGGGATATATCGCTGATAACTTCAACTATATAACCTTTGAGCTCGTACGTCTCAAAGAAGGGTGTTAAGCAAAAAGAATAAATTCTCCGCCACCAACAGAAATATATTTGAAAGAAATCGGCTTTATATCTCAAATTGTAATGTCAGGCATACAATCCATACAAGTCTGTTCCGGGCTCGAACAGAACCGAAGGCACTTACAAAGAAGTCCTTGCAATCCGGATATTCACAATCCTGATCGGATTCACCATCACATATGGAGAACTCAATACCGTAGCTACTCGGTGCAGAGTCAATCGATAGTTCATCCTATCGCTTTCGCAAATACCGGTCTTCAACACCGATCTTCAAATGCAATTCACAACGACGTATCACATATTCGGAGTGGGTTATACGACCCCATGGTCCTTTCCCGGTTAACCCGAATAGTGAGCGCTTATTCAAAAATAAGTGTGCATTCAAATTCAATCAATTCACATCAAATACCCATTCAAAGGGAAATATTGATAGTCGGCTATTGAACTATCAATGGATATGCATACATCACCAGATTCCAAATAATTTTCCAAATTATTTACTTTCCAAAATATCTTTACAAGATATATAATTTCAACACTTCAAAAATAAATCAATATTTATTTTTAACAAGTTTCACTTTCACATATAAATTCCATAATGAATTTATATTTCAAAATATCCATGCATATATGATTTCAATCATTCATTTCAATTTATCTTCAAAAAGATAAATTCAATATATTCACTTTATATTGGAAAACATTTCCATACTTATTAAAAATAAGTAATTCACAAATCTTTTTATTTTCAATACTTAGAAAATATTCAATATACTTAAATCGAATTAAGTATATATTTCATTCTATTAAGGAAAACATTCTCTTAACATATTTATTTGGGCCAAAACGAATGTTGCGTAAAACATCGTTACGACGTCCCAAAATCACTAGTATAGGGATTCGAAATTAAAATAGATATATAAATCCCAATACTATTCAAAACATTTCCTTTCGGAAATAATTTACTATAACAACAGTGTTATAGTCCACCATTTCCTTTTATTTCTCGAAACATCTATTTCAACAATAAATGTTGAAATCTATTGTTTCGAATCTCAACACATTTTAAAACATCATTAGATCGTTTTAATTCTATTTAAACATCTCATTCAAAACAATTTCTTTAACATATCATTCACTATTCAAAAACGTGAATATACTTCTTTAACAAATCCCATCCTTTTATTCATTTTAATTCAAAGGATTATTCACTGTCTAAAAACGTGAATATAACTCTATTTCTAAGTTATAACAATTAACTTATCAAAATAAGTCGTTTGCGAATTTATAAAACAACGTTCATAAATTCCATTTCTCTTTATTTATAAAAACTTCCTTTTTATAAATTCCTTTATTAACCTATTCCAGTTTATAACTTAATTATAAACTAAAAGTTCATACTATAAGTTAATTACTTATAAAACGATTATTTTACAGAATCGTTCTTTTAAAGACTTTCCAAACCATAAATCTTATAACTTATAAGATTCATTTATTTAACAAATTTTATTCTTCAAATAACTTCACAAATTTATAAATCTTACTATTTATAAATTTCATTCTATAACTTCACCATTTAAATTCTATAAATTTCATTCTTTAGTGAAATTCATTTTCACTTCATTCAAACACTTATAAAACTCGTTTTATAATGTCAGTATTTCAATTTATAAATATCCATTTATAAATCTCTTAATATAAATCAATTTATATTATTCTTTAAAACGTCTTTAAATTCCTTTATAATTTCACCATTTTGATTTATAAAATAATCAAATTTTATAAATCTTAAATTCAAACTTTTAATAATAAACTCAAAAATCCAGTTTAAATTATTTTATAAAATCATTGATCCATATTTCTCAAAAATCAACTTTTAACCGTATTTCTAAAAATCAGCTTTTTAACTATATTTCACAAAATCATAATTTTTATAACTTTAAAAATTATAACGTTTATTTATTTAAAATGGATCAATTCCAAAAATATTTTTATATTTCAAAAATCACTTTGAAAATCATTTTAAAATCCCAAAAATCTGGGTCCAATGATGCTACACACCAAATAGTCAATCACGACTAACAACGATATCATATATCAATATGAAAATCCATCAAATATCAAAATATCTGAAATTAAATAAAAACTGTTGAGGAATCCAGTTGGATCCCTCCAACCTGTTTCCTGCATCCACAAACATTAGCACAATACCAATTTCGCTCCAGTACGAAATTATCGCGGTATATGTTCTTAATAAATATTATCCGCTTAATAACGGCGTAATAGGTCTCATCCGCTAAACAAAAAATGCGGGAAATCAATCAACTGCAATATATACATATGCCAATATATATATATTGATATTATATATAATACCAATTTCACTGTTTATGAAATATTCGCGGTATATGTTTATATTAAATAACATCCGCTTACTAACGGCGCATAATGTCTATTTTAACAATCAATAATTTACAGTCATCATTCAAACATGCATTCAAATATTTTAAATCTAACTATTTAAAATAAAATCGAAACTGATTCGATTGAGTGAGAAATTCTCACCTTGGTTTTAAATTTCCGTTTTAGCTTTTATTTCGAATAAAATTAAACGCGCGTTTAATTTTACCCGAAATTCTCACTAACTCCAAACGACTCCAAACCAACTCCATCGCGTAGTGCTCGTCCATACGATTCCAACGCAACTGAGTTTGCATTTTTTCGACCTCGTATGAAAAAGTTATGTATTTTACAAGATTGTACACGTTTTAATAATTAATTTCAACATAAATTTTTATATTTTAATACCCTCTACTCATCACCACCGTCCAAAATCTTTTGCAACAGATCGTAGCGTTCCCCTCCTTCTTCATCTTCGTGCGTGCTCCCTGAAGAAGCCGAACCCATATCCTTCCATTAGGGTTCGAAATCTCACCACCCAAACGTTGCCGAAACCCCATCATCTCACCTCCATTCGAACGACCCCTGCATCCCCTACGACCGCCCCCAATACCATAGCACTCGGCTCACCCCTCAGCACGCAATTCGATGATGAACGCGCGGCCTTTGAGCCTCGATTTCGACCACTACGAAGCACCGGTGATGATCACAACCGTATGGATGTGAAGCCCTCATGACGATCTACATTTCCCTAGTTGAAGTCGAAGTCTAACGGAGAATGGATGAAGAGAAAATCGAGGAGGAACGATAGTGTTTTCTGGCCGTTTAGTTTTAGGGCCGGCTACATTAGTTTAGGGTTTTAATTTCTTTTTTTTTTTTTATTTTTTTGAGAGGGTGGGGGTCTATTTATAAGGAACCGATCGACACTATTCACCCGGAAATTCCGAACTCCGATTTAGACGCCGTAACCAGCGTACCTAGGGTTTACCCCGCGTTCCGGACACAATGGAACAGGTTTCGGAAGCTAATTCGGAAGTATGTGCGAGTTATGGCTGAAAACGTTCAATTTAAATTAAACCGATTTAAGTCGATTTCTAGGCGTTTTAATTCGTACCGGACAAACGGTAAATCCAATTGACTTGGAATTTGAAACCTTACAATAATATCACATTACGGATCCGATGAAACTGGTTTCGTCGAAATCCGAGACTTTTTGAAAAATGGCTATTTTGACTCGCCAAATTTAAATTAAAAATAAATCGATGCGTTTCGAGCTGCCACGATCAAACGATAGCTCCGATTGACACGAAAATTGAAATCCGGTAATAACTAACTATTACGGATCCAATGAAACTGGTTTCGTCCAATTCTGAGACTGTTCAAAAATTTGCTATTTTACAGTCGATTATTTAATATTAAAATATTCAATTTTCACAAATTAACTTTTAATTCGATTTTAAAAGTTCTAAAATATCATTCTAACTCCCATATGATAAAATAAAATTTTACAAATTATTTTCTATTATATTTAACTCAATTTTCAATTATTTCCATAAATTAACATATTAAATTATCGATTTAATTATCCAATTAAATCCAAAAATTCAAATAAAAATTTATTTGACTTATAAATTCACTTATTAATATTTAAAATTAATTAAATATTCAAATTTAAATTAATAAAAATTCTGGGTCGTTACATTTTTAGGTTGGAATTGAAGTGTGATTTGTTCTTTCCATTGCTCTATAGCTTCTTCTTCTTCATAGTTTTTGGTTTAAAGGTGAGATTTTTATCTCACATCTAAGTCTATGATTATCTTTGATTGTTAGGTATGAATTCCTAACTCTTATTCATGTGCATTTGCTTTGATTTGGATTGGTTTTGTGAATATTCCAATTTTTGGTGTTTTGAAGTCAAACCTTTAAAAATCATAGCTTTAGTGTTTGATCATGCTTTTGGCGATGCATCGAGGAGCCTATAGGGCTAGGAAACTGATTTGTGTAAACTCCTAGTGCCGTTCCTCGACCGATTGCAATTTGGAAGGGATTGGCCTTCATTTAGATAGGCTTGGAAGCGCAGGAAACAGGTTCCAGTCGACTGGATTTCCGATCCAGTCGACTGACCTGCTACCAGATCACTTCTCTGGCTCTAGTCCAGTAGACTGGCATACTGAGTCCAGTCGACTGACCTGCATCCCGCGGGTTTTCCGGGACTCTGTTCAGTCGACTAACCTCAGTGAGCCAGTCGACTGACCTACTCCTATTTGCCTGTTATGCCTATTTTGCCTACTTTTGCTTGGTTTTCAAATTTAATCTGTTCATGTTGATTCCCCGATTTGTTGTTATCATTTATTATCCACTTTGATGACATTTTCTTTGGGATTTTTGTGAACATACTTTTTGATGGGTTCGGTATCGATTTCTTTGGAATTAATTCACGTCTTCGAACGTGGAATTTTGGTGATTTATTGTTCTACAATCAACTTTGTGATTTGTCACTTTAAAATGCAAAGGTTTCTATACTAGCAGTAAATAATCAAACTGTTTTACAAAAATGATTTCAAACTCTATTTTTAATACAAAGCTCGTTTATAAAACCGTTTTCCAATCTATTAGTTTATACAAACCTTTACCTCACTCGTATGAGAAATCTGATTAAATGACTTAGTAAAACAAGTGGTATGAAACGCTTGCGTTTACTTCGTCAATTAATTCTTGGACTTGTTCGATTGAATCTCTTGTGACACATTTTTTAGTGGAGATCTACAATTTATTCGTAAATATTTAAGTTAAGCTAGTGGTTATGGGACATGAAGCTAAACTCATATATTTACTAGCTTAGTGTAATTGACACTTCTTGATGATCGATGATGAACATTTTATGGTTTAGACTAGCAATGTGCGATGTCTCTTTGTCCATGTGGAGGACTGTACCTCATTTTATTGAGCTTCGTCTCATTTCTTTATGGGCTAGCGACCCATGTACTTTTAATGTGTTTCGATTCATCTGATGTACTGTTTGTACTACATCGATGTCTCGGCTTTTCGATTTATCTGATGTACCGTTTGCACTGCGTCGATGTTCTAAATTGTTTTGTGTTTCAATTCATCTGATGTACCGTTTGTACTACATCGATATCTCGGCTTTTCGATTCATCTGATGTAACGTTTGTACTGCGTCGATGTTCTGAATTGTTTTGTATTTCGATTCATCTGATGTACCGTTTGTACTACATCGATGTCTTGGCTTTTCGATTCATCTGATGTACAGTTTGTACTGCATCGATGTTCTGAATTGTTTTATGTTTCAATTCATCTGACGTACCGTTTGTACTACATCGATGTCTCGGCTTTTCGATTCATCTGATGTACCATTTGTACTGCATCGATGTTCCGAATTGTTTGTGATACACTTGTTGGTGAGTTTTAATGCTCCCGTCTTGTGATAGGCCTCTTTCCCCCTTTTTGTGATTTCTGGATTTCTATTGATCATTTCTAGAATTTGTGTTTCACCAATTTTCGTGATTTACAATGATAAGCTTTATCAATATTTGTGTATTGGTGAATTTGTGTTTCAACAACTTTTACGATTGGCAATGATATGTTTGTCAATATTTGCGGTTTAGTGAATAAAACAAAGAATATGACATTCTTTTTAGTGCTTCGAGATTTCTTGAGATATTGTATGATTTTGTTGTTATTTAATGTATATTTGTCGTAGGACATTTTTGTTGTCATACCATTTTATCATATCTCTTCATATATCTCATTTTACCTGATAATTATAGCTAGACTGATCCGTTTATTATTTTCTTCTTAAATAATACTAGGGCCAGACAGAGATGTTACAGGTGCTTCCTCTTGACTACTTATCAGGGACTGTCGTCTGTCGTTTGGCTAACTATATTAGATTGGTAGTTTTTGTAGTTATACATTCGAGATAGAGACTCCTTGATGTATACCTTTTCTTTGTCTAGCACTTGTATCTATTCTTTTGTGATGTTGTGGATCTTGTATGACCACTACTCTAATGTACACTTACATGTGTTATATTCATATTTGTTTCCGCCTTTGTGATATGGATATCTGCGACTAATTTATGTTATGCTTATTTCTATATTTGGTCCCAAAGTTATTACAGCCACTGTGTAGTAGTTTTGAGTTTGTATCGGTATGTCGGATTTCCTCTTGAGATGAAATGCATGATATTCTATCTGACATATCGGTCCTCGCAAAAAGCAATTACACGGATGGTCGCTCCTCAACAGCCTTATTCTTTGCGCTAATTGATGGCATTACACCGTAGTGTTCTTAGCTAGCGTGAGTATAGAGGTGGGGCGTTACAGCTTGGTATTAGAGCAAAACTTCGGAACAATGTAGAATAATCTAACAAGGATCATTGTCCTAAGTCTTTCTTAGGAGTCGTGCCTTAGGATTTAATTTGTGTCTTCGTATCGTTCTATCCTATTTTCTTTTATGATTCCTTGTTTTATCAATCATGATTGTTTAGTAATTATTTTGAGAATAACCTTTTTCCTCTTCTTTCTTTCTTTCTTTCTTAAATAAGAAGAAATGGTTAGTTCTAGCAGTCTTAGCGCTGGTCAATCCAGTAGCCCTTCTCTGGATGGCGTATTTATGTCTGCCCAACAACTTTTGGATCTTATAAAGAATCAAGAGTTTATCTGTGCTTTGAATAAGAACCCCGAAAAGGTTCTACCTTTGAAACCTGAGGTTCCTTTCAATCAGCATGTGGATATCACTCTCCGACATGAAGAGGCTGATAAAGGAATTGATGGTGATATTAGGATTTTCAAGAAGAGGCATATTAAGTTCAAAAGCCCCAATCCCAATAAGAAAGTGAAGCAAACTACTTTGGTAGCAAAGACTCCAATCCCTAGTTGTGGAGGATGCTACAATTGTAATTCTAAGGAACACTATTTAATTAAGTGTCCGAAACCCCTTACTTGCCGCTATTACAAAATTTCGGGTCATTATTTATCTTCTTGCCCAAAACTTCAAAGTAGGTGGGAGGGAAAGTTGAAAGTTGTGCAAGCCCCTTGTGACACTTCTCTTGGTCAGGGTATTTCTCATTCAATCCTTGATTAATTTGTTTTGTGATTATCCTTTCGAGTTCTTGTTGATATGGGTTCATCTCACTATTTTATATCAAAAGAACTTGTTGATTCTTTTTTCTTTGAAACATTTTGGGCTTGATGACTTCTTTGAGAATTGCGAATTTGGTTGGTGGTTCCGCAACACTCAATTTGCTTTGTTTTGATGTCGAGATTATTTTATGTGATTTTTCTTTCCGAGCCAATTTTTTTACGTAGGCTTCGGAATTAATTTTTGAAAAGGGATTGACTTAATTATTATGAAGCCATATCCTATGACCCTAGTGGACTACTCATCTTCGAAATTCTTAATTTGTTAAGCAGATTTCTATTTTTCTTTGCGATTTCGATTCCAATTTGATGGCGTCATATTATTCTTTAAGCCCACATGTTGAGGAAATGTTATTTCTCTCATTCGGGTAGTTTATAAATTTTTCGGTATTTTTGAGCTTGTTTTAGGATTATCACCTAAGCAATCTTTTGAGTGGTGTTAAGGTCTTTTCAGCTCGACCTTGCCACCAGTTTTCATTTGCTACGAGTTGCGGAAGTTAGCATTCCACTTACCACATTCCGCACTCGTTATGATTATTATGAATGAATTATTATGTCATTCAGTTTGTCCGGCTTATTTCATCCATTTTATGAATCGAGTATTCTACGAATATCTCAATGACTCCATGCTTTTATTTATTGATTTTGGATGAAAACAGCAATTTAAAAATTTTACAAATCTTTTTCATAAGATTTATTTATAAGCACGGCTGGATTTTGTTCTTAAACGAGCAAAGAATATTCTTAAAACTTCTAAGAGACATTTTTATCATATAGAAGATGATTTTGTGATTGTATTGCTCATTTAGTGCTTTAAGAATTCTGTTCGATGCGCTTGATCAACGTTATCGATAGGAAAATCATAAATGTTTTGATGAGACAATTTGACACAATCATATATTGACTTGTAAAAATAAAAAAATTTCTAGAAAAGTTAATTACATAAAGATAATTGTGATTATGAAAGTTTTAGGTTTTCGGGAAAGAAGATTATTTAAAAGAAATTTTTTCCAGTTCTCTTATTCTTATGATTCCCGAAGGAAACCAAGACTTTATTGTTTATACCGACGCCAGTCGTGTTGGTTTGGGAGCCGTTCTTATGCAAAGAGAACGTGTTATTGCTTATGCTTCTAGGCAATTGAAGCCAGCCGAGACTATATATGTCACTCATGATTTAGAGCTCGAGGCTATTGTATTTGCCCTTCGAATTTGGCGTCATTATCTCTTGGGAGAGAAATTTGTTCCCTATACCGATCATAAATCTTTGAAGTATTTATTTTCTCATAAGGAACTTAGTTTGTGTCAACAATGTTGGCTCGAGTTCCTTGCATCATATGATCTTGATATTCTTTATACTCCCGGAAAGGGGAATCGAGTTGCCGATGCACTTAGTCATAAGCAACAAGCGGTTGTTTCCATGATGATATCCAAATGGAATGATCTCGAGAGTTTATCCACTTGTGAGATTTGAGATCGTGAGTCCGATTTATGTTCATCTTTGGCTTTATGTAGCCTTTAGGCTCATCCTTCTCTTATAAACCGCATCATTGAAGCTCAAAGGCTAGATCCTGAATTGGCTCTTCTTAGCCAGAATTTTAGGGATAAAATTGATATTGAAGGTTTGAAAGACTTTGATATTGATGTCCGTGGCGGTATTCGAAAATTTGGTAGACTTATCGTGTCAAATATTAGTGATCTTTGTAAAGATATTTAAGAAGATTCTCATCGTTCTAAATTTATCATTCATCCCGGTAGTAGTAAAACGTACACGGATATGAAGCGACTTTATTATTGGGATGGGATGAAATCTGATATTGCTAACTTTGTTAAGTGTTACATGACTTGCCAACTCATTAAGGCCGAACATCAAAGGCCCGGTGAGTTATTGCAACCTTTGGACATTCCAATTTGGAAGTGGGATCAAATTTCCATGGACTTTATTGGCGGCCTTCCCCGTTCTCGTTCGGGTCATGATAGCCTATGGGTGATAGTTGATACACTTACTAAATCCGTCCATTTTATCCCCGTTCGGTCCAATCGGACCATACCTCTTTTGGCCAAACTTTTTATTAAAGAAATTATTAAATCACATGGAGTTTCTACTTCTATTGTTAGCGATCGTGATCCATTGTTTACTAGTGGATTTTGGAAGAGTCTTCAAAAAGCTTTGGAAAGAAGCTTCATTTTAGCACCGCTTATCATCCTCAGTCCGATGGACAAACCGAGCGTGTGAATCAAACTCTTAAAGATCTTCTTCGTTCATGTGTTCTTGATTTTGGTGGAAGTTGGGAAGATCATATTTCTCTTGTTGAGTTTTCCTATAATAATAGCTTCCAATCTAGTATTAATATGGCACCTTTCGAGGCACTCTATGGAAGGCCATGTCGATCTCCTTCTTGTTGGCATGAGGCCGGTGAGAAGCTAGTTTTTGATCTAGATTTTATTCGAGATTCCACCGAAAAGATTGACCTTATTCGTCATAGGATGAAAGAAGCTCAGAGTAGAAAAAAAAAATCCTATGTCGGTAACTGAAGAAGGAAATTAGAATTCGTGGAAGATTTTGTGTTTATTTGTGTTTCACCTATGAAAGGTGTTGTGCATTTCAGTCGATCGGCAAAGTTAGCACCTCGATATATTGGCCCCTTTCCCATCATCGAATACACTAGTTCCGTGGCTTATCGCCTTTTATTACCGGCTCAATTTTCTGCTATTCATGACGTTTTCCACGTCTTGCAACTACGAAAATGCCTTTGGGATTTCGGTTTTTTATTCTTGAGCCCGGTGTTGTTGAAGAAACTGGAGTTTCACTTATTTGACTTATGAGCAACATACGCTCTTGTGCTCTTTAGGGTGAACTTCTTATTTCAAATTTTCTTTTGTTTTGATGTGCTTTTATGGTTGTTACTCTTTATTTTCGTCTTAAGTGTTGCGAGGACGCAATTTCTTTAAGGAGGGGTGTATGTAACAACCCGCACATTTATCGATTGTATATTTAAATATTTTATTTAAATATAGTATCGTTCGTCGGATTTTTGTCCAAAAATCTACTTTTTGCAAACAGTCGAATTATGACTCGAGACCACTTCCATTGAGTTCAATTGCCGTTTGCGACCTTTTTGAATATAAACTTCGATATGTTTGGAGTTAGTAGAATTTTGATACCTTTCACTTAGGGCTTTGGGTTGGGTTTTAGCCCATTAACCCCACTTATCAACCTAGCTCCTAATCTCTTCTCTCCATTCCTTCATAATTTTCCTAATACTCAAGCTTTAGCAATAATGGAGAGAGGAATGGGAAATTAAAACTCCAAGCCCTAATGATCTTTGCAAGATCCAAGCTTTAACTCCAAATTCATAGAAGAAGCTTTGGTAAGCCTTCTCTTCTTCTTCTCCAACTCATTCTCCTTTCTATTTCAGAAATTCCTAAACCTAACTTAGGAAAATTTTCTCTTTTAAGCTTAGATTCAAGCTTGTTGGGTTGGAATTGAAGTGTGATTTGTTCTTTCCACTGCTCTATAGCTTCTTCTTCTTCATAGTTTTTGGTTTAAAGGTGAGATTTTTATCTTACATCTAAGTCTATGATTATCTTTGATTGTTAGGTATGAATTCCTAACTCTTATTCATGTGCATTTGCTTTGATTTGGATTGGTTTTGTGAATATTCCAATTTTTGGTGTTTTGAAGTCAAACCTTTAAAAATCATAGCTTTGGTGTTTGATCATGCTTTTGGCGATGCATCGAGGAGCCTATAGGGCTAGGAAACTGATTTGTGTAAACTCCTAGTGCCTTTCCTCGACCGATTGCAATTTGGAAGGGATTGGCCTTCATTTAGGTAGGCTTGGAAGTGCAGGAAACAGGTTCCAGTCGACTGGATTTTAGGTCTAGTCGACTGACCTGCTACCAGATCACTTCTCTGGCTCTGGTCCAGTCGACTGGCATACCAAGTCCAGTCGACTGACCTGCATCCTACGGGTTATCCGGGACTGTGTTCAGTCGACTGAGCACAGTGAGCCAGTCGACTGACCTGCTCCTATTTCCCTATTATGCCTATTTTTGCCTACTTTTGCTTGGTTTTCAAATTTAATTGATTCATGTTGATTCCCCGATTTGTTATTATCATTTATTATCCACTTTGATGACATTTTCTTCGGGAGTTTTGTGAACATACATTTTGATGGGTTCGGTATCAATTTCTTTGGAATCAATTTAGGTCTTCGAACGTGGATTTTTGGTGATTTATTGTTCTACAATCAACTTTGTGATTTGTCACTTTAAAATACAAAGGTTTCTATACTAGTAGTAAATAATCAAACTCTTTTACAAAGATGATTTCAAACTCTATTTTTAATACAAAGCTCGTTTATAAAACCGTTTTCCAATCTATTAGTATATACAAACCTTTACCTCACTCGTATGAGAAATCTAATTAAACGACCTAGTAAAACAGGTGGTATGAAACGCTTGCGTTTACTTCGTCGGTTAATTCTTGGACTTGTTCGATTGAATCTCTTGTGACAGATTTTTTAGTGGAGATCTATAATTTGTTTGTAAATATTTAAGTTAAGCTAGTGGTTATGGGACATGAAGTTAAACTCATATATTTACTAGCTTAGTATAATTGACACTTCTTGATAATCGATGATGATCATTTTATGGTTTAGACTAGCAATGTGCGATGTCTCGTTGTCCACATGGAGGACTGTACCTCATTTTATTGCGCTTCGTCTCATTTCTTTGTGGGCTAGCGACCCATGTACTTTTAATGTGTTTCGATTCATCTGATGTACCGTTTGTACTACATCGTTGTCTCGGCTTTTTGATTCATCTGATGTACCGTTTAAATGGCGTCGATGTTCTGAATTGTTTTGTGTTTCGATTCATCTGATGTACCGTTTGTACTACATCAACGTCTCTACTTTTGATTCATCTGATGTACCGTTTGTACTACGTCGATGTTCTGAATTGTTTTGTGTTTCGATTCATCTGATGTACCGTTTGTACTACATCGATGTCTTGGCTTTTCGATTCATCTGATGTACCGTTTGTACTGCATCGATGTTCCGAATTGTTTGTGATACACGTATTGGTGAGTTTTAATGCTCCCGTCTTGTGATAGGCCACTTTCCCCCTTTTTTTGATTTCTGGTTTTCTATTGATCATTTCTGGAATTTGTGTTTCACCAATTTTCGTGATTTACATTGATAAGCTTTATCAATATTTGTGTATTGGTGAATTTGTGTTTCAACAACTTTTACGATTGGCAATGATATGTTTGTCAATATTTGCGGTTTAGTGAATAAAACAAAGAATATGACATTCTTTTTAGTGCTTCGAGATTTCTTGAGATATTGTTTGATTTTGTTGTTATTTAATGTATATTTGTCGTAGTATGACATTTTTGTTGTCATGCCTTTTTATCATATCTCTTCTTATATCTCATTTTACCTGATAATTATAGCTAGACTGATCCGTTTATTATTTTCTTCTTAAATTATACTAGGGCCAGACCGAGATGTTACAGTTGCTTCCGCTTGACTACTTATCAGGGACTGTCGTTTGTCTTTTTGCTAACTATATTAGATTGGTAGTTTTTGTAGTTATACATTCGAGATAGAGACTCCTTGATGTATACCTTTTCTTTGTTTAGCACTTGTATCTATTCTTTTGTGGTGTTGTGGATCGTGTATGACCACTACTCTGATGTACACTTGCATGTGTTATATTCATATCTTTTTCCGCCTTTGTGATGTGGATATCTGTGACTGATTTATGTTATGCTTATTTCTATATTTGTTTCCGAAGATATTACAGCCACTGTGTAGTAGTTTTGAGTTTGTATCGGTATGTCAGATATCCTCTTGAGATGAAATGCATGATATTCTATTTGACATATCGATCCTTGCACAAAGCAATTACACGGATGGTCGCTCCTCAACAGCCTTATTCTTCGCGCTAGTTGATGGCATTACTCCGTAGTGTCCTTGGCTAGCGTGAGTATAGAGGTGGGGCGTTACAGTTACAACTTAACAATGTTAGATATCAAATAGAGTGTTTAATTTTAATTAACTAGTAATAAATTATTGTATAATTTCATTAATTTGTAATTAATTTGGATTGAAAACATAAATGGACTCAGTTAATTAAAATTATTAAGATTTTGATGTGAAATTGTTGATATTATTGTAGATCGTAATTTGGTTGACAGTCTATATCTTGGCTTAGTTCTATTGGAGATTTAATTCAATTATTCTTGCCTGTGCGACCTAATGGTCAACAAAATCAAAATAATGAGATTAAAGTGATGATACGTTTCATTGAAATGAAATCTGTAATAAATTCCCATATGTGAATATTGTCACCCTGAGTATAAATTGTTTATTTTAAAACAATTTACTCTTTAACTTATTATTTGGATTCGAATTCACCGGGGCCGGATATCTATATTATCAGAAACCGCTTCAATGTAATAATCGCTCCGTACCTTTTGCATGTTTGATTTTTAGAGTTTAATAGGCTAGAAGGGATTAATATCACAAATTTAACTATTTTAAATCAGTATTTTAATTAGACACTATATTGTATCAATGGTTCTTCTAAAAAAGTTGGGTTAAAATAAGATGATAAAACTCGTAGCTTTGTAGGAGTTAGATTGGTTTTTAAAAGATTTTTATAACTTAAGTAATTCATTTTAAGTGTGTTTACTCACGCTGGTTTCCATCCTGACTCGGGTGTTACTTTATTGTAATGCTCGGGTCAGACAGAGTATTACAGAATTTCAGATTAGGACGCTTGGAGCTCAGGAGACGAGCTGGATGGCAGAGACGTATTGACTATATTCCACTATGTATTATAGACTGTATAGTCAGCATTTGGGGGCAAGTTATTTTAACTGTCCAGATTTATTTGTTGGTGATTGTACTCTGATAACTTGAATGTATATTAACAGTTATAGCTTTTCTTTATACAAAATGTTGTTATTGTATATTATGTTTTGTTCCACTACGATTATGAGATTCTGTGCGGTTGTTTTCTGTTCTTCTTCTCTATTTTTTCTTCTTAACCCTAACAGCCTGGTATTTCCGGCACTTGACTGCTCGGCACTCTATACAGTGGATGTTTTAGTGTCGATTTTCGAGGGTCGAAAACTTCCGGCCATTACATTTATAATATGATTTCCAACATCACGCTACATACTATTTTGTTTGTGTACGAACCACGAATGATGGAACAAAAATATAATTATGCATAAAATATGACACGATCCTAAAACAATAATAAAATACAGTGGTTATCTTATTATATGAAATTTTAAAAATACCAACGTTTGCTGTAAAATACATCAAATGGAAATTTAAATATTTTCCAAGTTAAAAATTATGGAAAAGCACTACAATTAAATTAAAAATACTACAAAAAAATCGAGTTGTTTTATTAAAGAATAATTTTCTTGTTATTTATTCGAACTATTTATTATTGTAAATAAATTTATAAAATGATTCCACCATCATTATTTATTAATGAAAAGGAGTTAAATAAGACTATTAAATCCAGTTAATCAATATTTTAATTCACAATTCAAATATTTAAATAATCCATATATTTAAATATAAGTCATTTTTTTTAAACATCAATTATTCAAAAATTTAAAATTATTTAAATATTCAAGATTAAAAGGATAGTAATTTCAAGATGTTATATAGCGCCTAATTTTACAATTACTAAATGCGTTGTTAATTCGATAGCTAATGTTTTTGTTCGGTCAGGACCGTGTATTGTATTTTATGAGTTCCGAACTCAAAAACAATAAAAGACAATGGATATTTGATCCATATACAATCGCATATAAATATTATATGCTGAACGATCATAGTTCGCTGTACAATATTTTGATGAAATTAATTCATTTGAAATAAGCAAATGAACCATTGTACGAGATCATCTATTCAATTTGATTTATTATAATAAAAGATCATATTTTCTTAAATGTAAAGCAAGACCATAATTATAATATAGATGTAAGAACTCGATCGCTGAAATGTAGTTTGATGGATTTACGTAAGGTGCATCATAGTTGATGTCCTTAATTATTAAGGATGGTCAAATGCATTTTTGAAAAGAGTTTGTTTTGATATTGTAGTAAAGGATTTCTTTTGTATGGTTCTACATTTAGAAAGAATAACGAATGTATAAGAGTAAATGTGATTTAAGGTACAGTTGGAAAGAAGAGAGTGAACAGTCACTTCTGCTTCATAGAAAATATAGCGACCCACTTTTTTGTACAATCTAAGCTGACAATAAATCGCATATGCCAACTCAAATTGAACAAAAAGGCGGATTGTTTGGGGCGAAGAAGAAGAAAGAAGATACGAAGAAAACTAAACAACCTTGAAACTCATAGCGGAATGAATAATCTATAATATACCATAAATCTTTACACAAAAACAAAACTATATTGGATGTATATGCAGACATTAATCGGAGTTTTCTAACCTATCTCAGCATAGACAGTTATAACAGTCTATCCTCACAATTGTTGATAACACACCAATAAAAACAGTGAAAATTATAACCATCTACGTGAATATGTCTCTGGCCTCCAACTCATCTCTTGAAGCTCTAAGAATCCAAACTAATCTGTAATATACTCGGTCAGACCCGAGCATTATAATAATTAACACCCGAGTTAGTTTGAAAACCAGCGTGAGAAAACACACTCAATTTAATTTATTACTATTATCAAAATCCTTTAAAAACAAAGGTATCTCGTAAGACCATGCAACACCTAGATACGACGTGTTTTTACCTTACGATAATCAAAACATTTTATATCAAAATCATTTGATATTATAACAGTGTCTATATAAAATAGACAATAAAATAGCTGAAATGCTTGCATCTCACGTTTCACCATAGTTAGGCACATCAATAACCGTACAGGCTCGTAGTGGATATTGGATTTCATACAATGACTGGGCTATTGGGGTACCGTCCGCCACAGTACATCTCTAGAAAAATGTACCGATATCGTACCTAAAGATCCCTACAAATACATGACCGGCCAACCTCTTAATGGATAGTACCGAATATGTTATCAGTCTGGGTGTTCCCACCCTATCGAGTGCTCTCTTTTCCATGCACAACCATATCCATAATTATAATATAACCGTGGGCATATAGAAAAGTGATAACATACCCTACTTGGGTGCGACCCATTTAGCCCTACCGCATCTACCCTATTTTAGTCATTCCTGGTTGATGAGGCTTGAGGCTACGTGCTACCTTAGATTTAGCATTCATATACTTGGAATGCTAACACTTCCTTTCAGGAAACAATGTAATGATAGCATTCATCCATACAAGTTGTTTTGGGTCTGAACAAACTGAAACTCCAAAATCACAGTCTTCACTATCTTCACAATATCATAATTCCTAACGCTCAAATAGAATCGAAGTGGTTTTCGAATAATTAAATGCCGATCCTAGTCTCTTTGAAATGATCAACAAATTTAGCTAGATTTAATAGTCGGTTATTTAACAATCAAATTACTCACATAAGCAGTCACTAGGCCCCATATTATAAATTTTCCAAAACATTTATTTTAAAATATCTTTACAGATATATATATACATATATTCAAATCTCTTTCAATAATTCATTATTTGAAAACACTTTCTAATACTTAAATCCATAACAGGATATTTTCAAATAATACCAATACTTAGAATGTAACGTCCCGATATGTTGAACCATTCAAATCGACAATAATCCACTCATGTCAGACTTAAATTGCACAAAACAATAGATTGTTAATTTTATTTGGAAAAACTTAGCACATACAGTAAATAAATCGGTCACAAAATCAAAGACATAGAGTAATATAATAATAAGCAGTGGAATAGATAAACAGTAGTTCATGAAGCTACTACATTAACATCAAGGTTACAAATGAATACAATAGGATATCATAAGTACATAGAAGTCTCGAATGCCAATGCAATTAACAAATCTGAACATATACAGCTGGAAATAACCGAAATAAATGCATATCGGAATAGATAGAGATGGTCTCCAAGAAAAACTCCAAGCTCTAAAGGTAAGTCTCAAAAGCTGTGACACTCAGTCTGACCCGAGCATAAAGCAAAACACAAAGCACTCGAGTCAGGATTAGCATTCTTATGCAAGTAAACCAACTGAAATGAAATGTCTAAGTGAAATGCAATATAACTTAAAGCATGTTTGGGATTCCATCCTCTAAGGATCCGTCAAACTATCGACATAAATAGTACAATATGCTACATATATAATGTCTACAGTAAAGTTAACTATTAAAATAGCATTAAGGTGTTACTCATATCCCCCTTAACATATTTTTATGTATTCCCGTAGTCTATATAGATACCGTAAGCTCCCCTAGATCGGTGTTTTATTCAAGGAGCACTACGTAGGACAATATAAACCAAAGTCGTAGTGGGCGCGATAAGGCATATGACAAGGCATGCGAGGCAATGCCTAGGGTAGGGTACTACCATTTTGCGGATCCAAACTGGTGGTAACACATAGCAGCTGCTACCGCCCACCTCGAGACACACTCCCAAAATCAAAGGTGCATCCAATCAAATCCCAAAGTAATAGAATGGTATCAAAGAAGCATGCTCGATCGGAGGTGCGACCTCACTTGTCCCGACGTGGCTCCTATTTTAGTCGCATCAAGCTGACTCGTGGGAGTTAGGGTTGCGTCAATACCTCATATGTACATTGCAAGACCATCCTACTTTGTTCTGGAATCTCCACCATTCACACCGTTGTTAAAATGGCTTTTGGTATTGGCAGAGAGTATGATAATATCTGATCCTGGTCTCTTTAACAACCAAACGCTTATTTCACACCGTGGTCATTTCATTTCAAACAGTTCCTACTTCATATCAAAATATCATATTCATTTCAAAATATCATCACCTTCGAAATCTTATTCACTATCGTTATAATATCACTTTAAATCATATTCATTTTCAAAATCATATCACTTTAAATCGTACTTATTTTCGAAATCATGTATCAAAGTATTCGCATTTAAATCCATTAAATCTAAATCATAACAGTCCAACGTATACAGTTTGAATATTAAAAGTAGTTTATATTTTGGAATAGTTATAGATTAAAAATAGTTAATATTTAAAAATAGGTTATAGATTAAAATAGTTTATATATTAAAAGTAGTTTATATAATAAAAGAGTATATATCAAAAATAGTTTCAAATTAGAATTGCTTCTTCCAATTTCACAAGTCGATTCAAATCAACGTTAGTTTCAAAATTCAATTTAATCAATCTCGGTTCAACAATTTCAATAAAAAAGATTTAAAGTTCAATTCAAATTCTCAATAAAACCATTTAAATTTGTATCGATTTTAAATCCTGGTTGAAGCACAAATTGAAACCATATCCAATTTAGTAGGTTTCAAAGTTAATTATTCAAACAAATTACAATAACTCAATTCGATATATTCATTTATATTTCAAATTCACTCAATCATTAATATCATTTCAATCAAATCTCAAATAACAAATTTAAATCATTATTAAATATTAAAATTCAATTTTATTTAAATTTAAAATATTCATTTAATCCTCTTTAACAAAATCAAGTTATCAAGTTATATAAACATATCTTTAAATCTCAAAATCAATAAGTTCCACATAAATCTTTATCTAAATTCAATTATTAACCAATTTCAATTTCAAGTCAACTTTAATTTATCTTTCTAACATCTATTTAATAAAGTTATTAAAAATCTATTTAAAAACATTAATATAAATTTTATATAATATTTAAACATATTATATATATATATATAAATCATTACAAAATCTATTTTAAAATATTAATATAAATTGTAAATAAATGGTTTAAAACATATTATATATACTAGTTAAATTAAATTCTTATTAAATTTATTATATTAATTATTATTAAATTAAATCTTATTATTATTAAATCTATTTTAAATCTTATTTTATATATTTAAAAAATAATAAAATTATAAGTAAAATCCTAAAATTTACATTTGTCAAAATTTAACTTATAAATTCAAATTTCAAAACATAAATTTAAGAATATAAATTTTACACATATATTAAAATAAAATCTATATATTATATTTTAAAATCAAAAAAACATATATTTTCTTTACAAAACCTTGTAAATCATTTTCAAAAATAGACCAACGGTGTCCGTATATAGTTTTTTAGCCTATGGTCAAGTAATACGGATGTTTCATTTCAATCCGCAATAATTTAGTATTTACGGGTATATATCATTTCAACCCGCAAACCCAAAATTCAAAATTAATAAAATCGCTTGGGTTTATTATTCCAACCCATAACGATTTTCCTTTATCTATAATATCGTTTAGACATGTATCATTTCAACCCATAGGGGTTTAATAAGCTAACAGGGAACATGTAGAGTGAGAACAAATAAAATAATAATGTAATAACATATTAATTTCAAGCATATATAATCATCGACAATTTAAATCTAATATTTATTCAACAGGTTACAGTGTCGATTTACATAATTGAATAATTTAACATATTAACATATCATGTTCAGCAATTAAATAACTAACAACTCAAATTTAACAACATATTTAAATCACCATTTCATGTGAATTAACTTTACTAAATAATAGAATGTTAATGGTGAGTGATCGCTCACTTTTTGGCTAGAAAAAGTTAGACAACACAATGAGCTACGATTTGAATCATGAACTTGAAAAAACTTCCAAAGCAAAGCCAATTGACTGAACTTGGATTCAATAAGGATACAAAATATATAAAAAGTTTTGTAGAAATCTAAAATTTTCTCACATATTAAAGTAAAAATCTTTATATTATATTTTTAAAATCAATATTCAATCAAAACACAATTAAAATAAAGTCTTTATATATATAATTTAAAATCAATATTAAATCTAAAACACATATTGAATATATATATATATATATATATATATATATATATATATATAAATCATTATTTCTTAAAACACATATCAAAATCATTATATATTATATTTCAAATCATAATTCATTAAAACACCTTATGCTTTTTTTTCTTTATATAGAAGGCTGTTGCGAACTACTCGGCTATTGGCTATGCTTGGAGTTTGACAAGGGATGATGGCTGCCGCTGTGATGAAATGGTGGGCTGTATTGCGACACAGCGGTGAAGTGAAGCACGATGAGGGAGAGGGTGATCGGGTTTGCAGTGGCGGTGGATTTGGAGTACTGGCGGTTGTTGTGCTTGGACGGCCGAGATGTAGGCTGACAGATAATGGGCTGGACGCCGAGCATGGCGGTATGCTGAGGTGGAGGAAACCGGGTTTGGTCGGAGCTATGATGGCGAACTAAGGTGGAGTTGGTCATGAGGTGAAGGGAGGTGGATGGCCGTTCAGGTTGGTGTTGTGGTTAGAGGCTGTGGTGTGGCCTCGCGAGTTTTATGGACAGCTGGAGTACAAAGAAGGATGAGTGATGGAGTGATTCGAAGGGAGAGGATGGTGAGTATGGTTTGCAAGCGTGTGTCAGTTTTTTTTCCAACTGGGTGGTTGCAGGCCGTACTTGACTACAGAGGAAGTTCAAATTGTTGGCTGCATGGCGCTGTGAGCTGGAGGCATGGGGCGAGGAGAATGGTGCAGGCAGGGTACGGGTCGTGGTGTGGGAGCAATAGAGAGAGACGAGGTGGTGGTTGTGGGTTTGCTTGGAGGGCGGATGGGCTCAGGTGGGAAGACGTATGAGCTGTTTGGAAGGAACATGGGCAGTAAGGTTGTAGATCTGGTCGGGACTTCGGTGTTCGGAGTTGTGGTGATTGAGCGGCCGAAGAGTGGATGGTGTTTGGATATGGGTGGCGGTATGGACCCGAGTGAAGCGGTCGAGCAGTTCAAAAGGAAGAGGAAGATTACGAGGTCCACAATGACTCAAAGCAAAGAGAATGATGTCTCAAAGAAAAACGAATGGAAACTTGAATCTCAATATATAAATATGTGAACGAGCAGTTTACTTCAGGAAACAAAGAGACGTGTTGCAAACTTAGACTATATATAATAAAAAAAAATTCAGGCTAGAACAAAATAACCAAAAGCCAAGAGGTGAGAGAAATATAGACGAACCAAAAATAAAATGAAGCATCAAATAATATTGAATAGAGGGATAGCAAAAGTCATCCAAGTTGAATTCAGTGAAATATTAAAAGCTAAGTGGCCATTTGGTTTTACACGGTGGATAATAGAATGGTCACATGGAAACCCAAAAGGTCCGAAATGGGTACTGATACGGCTAATCGTTTTGCAGATTTTGCTGCGTACCGAACGTCGAAACATACAAATGAATATACTGTGGAGATCAGCACGACGAGACAAACAAAGTGGTACACAGATATGAGCGACATGAACCTCCTTTTAAAACTTGATTTTCACTGCCAAATTGTTGTTAAAACATCGAAAATAAGATAGACGGAGCAAGAGCAGTCCAAATTTGGCGAAATAAAATATGACGTCTCTCTTAGAAAATAATTACATTTTTCTCGTGTAAAATTATTCAGATTTTGGAAATATTTTATTTTCATCCAAATTTAACCGATTTAAACTAAAATTGAAATTTCACAATAGAGCTAACTTTCATATTTTCTATTGAAAATCTGCCATTCCCTATGCTTCATTAGACACATACCGAATATCAAATTTTCATTGCAAAAATTTAATTGTTTATTTTCATGAAAAATTCAATTTATTACGTTATAAAAATCGTTGAAAATTTCAAGTCGTAACATAGAAATATTTCCAAATCCAACTTATAACTCATTTCTTAGAAAATATTTCTATAATAATCATTTCGTCGCTAAAATATCTCCAAAACCTGTAGTTCCATTATTTAGAAAAATATTATCAGTCTATTTCTGTGACGCCCCACCTCAATACCCACGCTAGCCAAGAACACTACGGAGTAATGCTGTCAACTAGCGCGGAGAATAAGGCTGTTGAGGAGCGACCATCCATGTAACTTCTTTGTGCGAGCACCGATATGTCAGATAGTATAGCATGCATTTCATTTAGGGAGGAAGTCCGACATACCGATACAAACTCAAAGCTATCACGCGGTGGCTATAAATAAATCTTCGGAAACAAATATAGAAATAAACATAACACAATCAGTCACAGACATCCATATCACAAAGGCGGAAAAAGATATGAATATATGACTAACACATGAAAGTGTACATCAAAATAGTGGTCATGAAAGGACCACATACACAAAAGAATAGCAACACGTGCTATACAAAAGAATACATCTATGAGTCTATATCTCAAGTGTAAACGACAAAAACTGCTAATCTAAATGGTCAGCCAAAAGTCAGAGTAGTAAATCCCTGGGGGAGAAGTCAAGCAGAAGCACTTGTAACATCTCGGTCTGACCCGAGTATTATTTATAAGAAAATAATAAGCGGATCAGTCTAGCTATAAATATCAGATAACATGATATAAAACAATAGATATGGCAAAAACATATAGTAACCATAAAGACATACTATGATAAGCATGTAAATGAAGATCATCAAGAGATCAAACAATATCAAAAGAATCTTCTAAAAGATCCAAATTCACCTAAAAAAAAGTGATGACACACAAATTCACCAAAACATAAAAGCTGGAAAATCATAACAATGAAAGTCATGAAAATAGGTGAAGCACAAATTCCAGAAGACTACACAAGAAATCCAGAAATCACAATATAGGAGCATGAAAACTCACAAAATGGGAGCATGAAAACTCACCTACACGTGTAACACAATGCGAGACGTTATCTCATGGTTGCAAGCCATTAATTTTGACATACGAATGGCCTGAAGACCGTGGGGCGCTACCTCACATATGTGATGGCGAAACATCACACAAATGCGATGGTGAAACATCACAAGAGCGGGGTCTAGTCTCCCTCGCAGACAAAGAGATATCGCACAGCTGCTAGTCTAAAACACAAAAATGATCGTCATGATCATCAAGTAGTGTCAATCTCACCAAGTCAGTAAATATATGAGTTTAGCTTCATGTCGCATAACCACTTGCTTAACTTAAATTTTTACGAACAAGCTGTAGATCTTCACTAGAAGATTGTCACAAAAGGTTTTAAGGAAAAGGTTTGTATATACTAGTAGATTGGAAACTGGTTTAAGGAAAGAGCTTTGTAGTAAAATAGAGTTAAAATCGTTTTGATGAAAGAGTTTTGATATTTACTACTAGTATTGAAACCTTCATATTTCTAAAGTTGTTATCCCGCCATTTTAGCGAGGCCGTGATACCATAAAATCGACCGAGAAGCCCAAGATAGTTTGTCTCGAAGAATGGTCAACTCAGCATCTCAACAAAGCAATTTCTGTTGAATGTTTTTCAGATAAAATCCCCTACGGAGGGGGGTCCAGGGGGTGGCAACCCCCCAAGGTGGGGGTGCGGGGGCAACACCCCCGCTGCGGGGTTCGACCTGCCCGGTCAAGTCGCGGAGGTCCAGGGGGCAGCCCCCGTCCAAAACGGTATGACCTAGTGAAGACCAAAGGGAGGATAGGATCGAGCGACCTAATGGTTGCGACCTAGGGGTCTAAGCGGTCAAGCGACCTAGTGGTTGCGACCTAGAGGTGATCGCGAGTTAGCAGAAGCGAGCGACCTAACAGAGGCGAGCGACTTAAGGGGTCATGCGACCTAACTGGAGCAACCTTGTAGTCACGCGACCTAACTGGAGCAACCTTGTGGTCATGCGACCTAACTGAAATGGCCAAGCGACCTAACAAACCAGGCAAGGTGGAGCGACCTAACGACCTAATGGAGGAAGCGACCTAAAGGAAGTGAGGTCGAGCGACTTAAAGTGGTAAGCATGCGGCCTAGGTGGACGCGACCTAATGGTCATGCGACCTAGAGGGATGAGCAACTTAAGTGAGCGACCTAGTCATTTGAGGACGAACGACCTATTTAACCCGCGACCTAACATGTCTAACACGCGAGCGACCTAAGGGTTTAACACGCGAGCGACCTAAGGA
Source organism: Allium cepa (assembly GCA_030765085.1). Lineage (NCBI taxonomy): Eukaryota > Viridiplantae > Streptophyta > Magnoliopsida > Asparagales > Amaryllidaceae > Allium > Allium cepa. Next base: position 395,355,231 of record CM060943.1, on the reverse strand, counting down.
TTTTAACACACGAGCGACCTATCGGTTTTAACACGTGAGCGACCTATCATCCCAAGGCCTAACGACCTAACTCCGAACGAGCCAAATATGCAGGCAGATCAACCTATAGGCGAACGACCTAGAGGAAACGACCTAACTCCGAACGAGCTAAGGCCAGAACGAGCCAAATGAAGGTGAGACTTTTTCTAGGCGAACGACCTAACTGCAGTTTTTCGCCTAAAACACCAAAAATTGGAGTTTTACACCAATCCAATCCAAACCAAATGCAAATGTACGTGCTAAAGTGATGGGGAATCATTCCCAACAGTCCAATATAGTTATAGACTACAATTGTGAGATAAAAATCTCACCTTTTCACCAAATTATGAAGGTAAAGCTTGAAGGTGAATGGATAAGCAACTACAAGCTTGAATCCAATGCTTTTCCTTGAATTTGGAGTTGAATGATGGAGTTGGAGTTGAAACCTAGGCTTGGAGTTTCTAATTTCCCTTTCCACTCACCATTAATGTTAAAGTTTGTGTTTGGTACGAATTTATGAAGAGTGAGGAGAAGGAGAGAAGTGGGTTTGAGTTATAATGGATAACATAACCCAAAGTCCAAAGCGGGAAAAGTAAGTGAAATTCCACTAACTCCAAACCTATCAATGTTTATACTTAAAAAAGTTGTAAACGACATTTCGAACTCAATGGAAGTGGTCTCGAGTCCTAATTTGACCGTTTGCAAAAAGTAGCTTTTCGGACCAATATCCGATTAACGACAAAATATTTAAATAAAATATTTAAATATAAAATCGATAAATATGCGGGTTGTTACAATTTCACAAAATCATTTCTAATGTCCGTACCTAGGAAATATTTCGTACTTAATTCATAAATCGTCAGAATTTTTTTTAATTCCCTTTACTATTTTAAAAAATTATCGATTATAAATAATTATAATCCAACTTATAATTTATAACTCCTTCGATGAATTCTCATTCATTTTTCAAAGTTCCCGTATCTAAATAATTTGGAAATTCTCTTAAGTTTCATAAATTCCTTTGTAAGATTTCTCTTATTAATTCTCACCTGTAAAGTACACCTGATTTACTAATCTCTAGAGGATTTATAAATAATTTTCAAACACTTACCTTTAAATGCCACATATATATAATGAGTTATTTTAAAATAATAATTTGTTTTCAAAAGACATTTAAGTAATCATTAAAAATGTCAAAAAAACCTTTTAAATAAACATCGATACTCATTCTCAATTCATTTTAAATAAAACTAATCAATTTACAAAAACTTATTAAAAAAATTAAATTCTTTTCAACTAATATTAAATATTTAAATAACCATTTTTACGAAATATTTCAATACTAAAAACAGGTTTTAAGCTACATACTTAAACAAATAAAAATTCCCTTTTTGAATGAAACTTAATTTCTTGGTGTAACGCCCCACCTCTATACCCACGCTAGCCAAGAACACTACGGTGTAGTGCTGTCAACTAGCACGGAGAATAAGGCTGTTGAGGAGCGGCCATCAATAGTTAGGCCTTACACTAGTATTGGTTATCTCGATAGGAGTGGTATAAATATAAATATTCTTTCATTTTTCATCTCTGATTTATTTCTCCCATCGGCATACCCCATTTCCAGTATAAAACGAACTACGATGGTTCATAATAGTTTAGAACATAAAATATAAAATATTACACAGATAATATAATGCGGAACACAAATAAAACATAAAGTCTCATATATACAATAACTGATGTCAGTTACAGTACATTTGATACAATACATAAGACACGGTACATATGATACAACTACCACAGTCGACTCAAGAAGTTACATATACAAGTACATTAACGTATATAATATACATGAATACATATCTTCCTATACAATTTTTCAGACTACAACAAATGACGACGACTACTCCAAAAGATATGAAAGAACTTCATAGCTCTAGCAGCAACCCAAAGCAGAATATATACAACCTGAAATACGCGGTCTGACCCGAGTATTAGATTCAAAAGAAAATAATACTCGGGTCAGTCTAATTCAAACTCAGTTATTAGTTCACAAAAGCAATAATAATAAAATAATGAATAGACGACAGTAATTAAACCCAATCAGAATGCAATTCAGAATATTGAATTGAAATGAACAAAACAGTTCAAACCATTGAAATATCAATTAAAATATTAATTCAAGTAGGGCTGCAGTACACGCACGCGTGCACTGCCTCGCCACTACGGAATATGGAATACGCAAAGGATCAATAAATCACAACAAAATAGAATATCACAAAACCAAACCGTGTGGCTGCAGTTCACGCTTGCGTGCACTGCCTTGCCACTATAGTGATGATGTACCCAAAAGATCAACGAACCAAAATCAATGAAGGTTCAAATACCAATGGAAACAAGGCGGTGTGGCTGCAGTACACACGTACATACATGTGCACTGCCTCGCCAACTCGAGTGCACAAGGTCAAATCAAAAATCAGATTCAACACAAGTACAAATGGCCTCGACCAAAAATTCAAAATATCATTGCAACAATGAAACTGTACATGTACACAGAAATACAGCAAAAATGCAGCATCAGGGGCAACCAGCCAACATACATGAAGATACACATGTATGCATATATACGCATGTATACATACACATGTCAGTTCAGGTATGAATAGGGTTTCAGAGATAACAAAGAAATGTACAAAGGCAGTTTCAAGTATAAGATCACAGTCATATGAAACCATGGACCAGTACACATACACATATATATGTAGTGGCACATATACATATGATAATATACTACTGCAATTACTAGCAGCATGGATGTGTATCTCAATCAAACTTGACTGCATGAACATCAAACCAATATACGTGAAACAGATCAGATATGAGGACTCAGAAACCAGATAGGAGTATTTACAAAGTTAACAAGACTCAATCAAGTGTACACTAAAATGCAGACTCATGTGAACCAAATGTATCAATCCAGAGTAAATCAACCATGTATGTTCAGGCATGAACATAACTACACAAGGGGAGACTCCAACCAAGCAATTTAACAATAGTACAGTTCGAACAAGAATAAGGACATCATGTGACAGTGTGGACTACAAACATGGAATGGGTATGCAACCAGAACTGTTTAGAAAAGTGAACAAAACTGCAAAAGGCACCAAGCAAAGGACATGAACAGTGGACATCAATTGTTAACATGCACATATAACTGCATGAACAAGAGTGGAAACGACAACAACTCGAAGCGAACACATTATCAAGTCAAGCTTATAACAAGTACCACTTCAAATTCAAAGGGATCATAATCAAGACAGTAGCTAAGGTAATCAAACAAGACTGAGAATGTCTGCAGTGGTACAAGTCGAAGTCACTCGAAGGCAACCTCGTGGTGGACACGAAGTTAATCCAACTCGTTACACAAAAATTCATATGGCCGAAGTCATTAATGTATAAGGAAGTGAAGTCGAGAGTCAACGTATCAAAGCCGTGAAATCATTGCCGTAGATATCAAATCACACAAATATACGAAATTGCCAAAACCAGAAATCATCTCCAACATCCATACGAAAATCGAAAACATCAACATCTCAACAAAACAGTGCCGAGACAACTAACAACCAAGTAGAAATAGATGTGAGTAAAACTCACGCAAGTTCAAATCGAAATCACTAAAATTCGAAGCAATAATCAGCCAAGAATTCAAGCAACCAAACACACAAATAACTAGAGCCAAGAATTAGATGTGAGCAAACTCACCTTTGCTTTGAAGGCGAAGGCGGCTCGACCAAATTGAAGTAGTCGCGAGCAACACGAAGGGGCGAACGAGAAATGGGAAAGGGGGCCGCCATAATTTTTCTTCGTTGATCATTACTAGGGTTTTTTAAAATAATAAAGGGGACGGGTTGTAGGGTTTCGAATGAAAAGGGGGAAGAGGGGGACCGGTTTGAATAAAAATGGAAAAAAAAAAAGAATCGTGGGCCGAGAATTTATTTTAAGGCCCATCAAACTTTTCAACAATTTTATAAAAGAATTTTAATTCAAAATTAAAAAAAAAAAACTTCAAATGGAAATTTGCAAGAATATTAATCGTCAAAATGTCAATTATTAATTGATGCAAATACCGGGTTGTTACAGAATCCCCTCCTTAAAGAAATTGCGTCCTCGCAATCATAAGGAATAAATGGACAAAAGGTAACAACCACAAGAGCATGAAAGAATAAACTTGGACGTGTTTGCTCGATGAATTCTCTGGATTCCAAAGTGAAACCCATAGGATTTGAGAACCACTGAGCTTTCACGAGAAAAACATCTTTATTTCGAGGGTGCTGAACCTCTGAAGCAATGATGTGAATAGAAGGTTGCTCAAGAATAAGGATCAGAAATCCATAAGGCATTTCCGGAACCAGAAGACGTAGAAAACGTTATGAATAGTAGAAAATTGAGCCGGTACACTGGCGTAGTACAATATAAACGCCAAAGAAATCTTTTAATTTCATGAAAGAAATTCACAAATTATCAACAAAATCTAATTATCAATAGATAATTCGAAATCTCAAATCACAAATATTCGATTATCAAAAACGATAACCAAATCAACAAGTATTCGATTATCAAAATCGAAAATCAATCTTAAATCACAAATATTTAATTATCACAAACGATAATTAAATTTCAAATATCTAATTATCACAAGCGATAATTAGAAACAATAAATATCTGATTATCAAAAACGATAAATCAGAAATCATAAACATCCAATTATTAAAACGATAATCAGAAATTACCACAACGGTAATCAAATTTCAAATCACAAATATTTAATTATCACAATTGATAATCAAATCTCAAATCGCAAATGTTTAATTATCACAATTGATAATCAAATCTCAAATCACAAATGTTTAATTATCACAATTGATAATCAAATCTCAAATCACAAATGTTTAATTATCACAAACGATAATTAAATCTCAAATATCTAATTATCACAAGCGATAATCAGAAACAGCAAATATCTGATTACCACAAACGATAATCAGAAATCATAAACATCCAATTATCAAAACGATAATCAGAAATTACCACAACGGTAATCAAATTTCAAATCACAAATATTTAATTATCACAATTGATAATCAAATCTCAAATCACAAATATTTAATTATCAGAAACGATAATTAAATCTCAAATATCTGATTATCACAAGCGATAATCAGAAATAGCAAATATCTGATTACCACAAACGATAATCAGAAATCATAAACATCCAATTATCAAAACGATAATCAGAAATTACCACAACGGTAATCAAATTTCAAATCACAAATACTTAATTATCACAATTGATAATCAAATCTCAAATCACAAATATTTAATTATCACAAACGATAATTAAATCTCAAATATCTGATTATCACAAGCGATAATCAGAAACAGCAAATATCTGATTACCACAAACGATAATCAGAAATCATAAACATCCAATTATCAAAACGATAATCAGAAATTACCATAACAGTAATCAAATTTCAAATCACAAATTTTTCAATTAACGAGTCCGAAACTAACCGAAATAGCAAACACACATGACCCATAACCACGAGTTTTACTAAATCGTTTAATTCACTTCATCGTTTCCTTGAAAGTGCAAAATTGTGTATTTTAAATAAATTACATTTTACGTTCTCAGACGGACAAGTCCGGAATTAAGCGAATCAGTAAAAGAAAGGGGTCATAGTCCTCGATTTTTCTGAAACGTTTAAATCGCTTCCTCATTCTTTTGAAAGCGTAAACTGTAAAAATTTTGAAAACCATTTTATTTATAAAATTACAATTTACATTCTCAAACGAACAAGTCCGGAATTAAGCGAATCAGCAAAAGAAAGGGGTCATAGTCCTCGATTTTACTGAAACGTTTAATTCGCTTCCTCATTCTTTTGAAAGCGCAAATCGTAAAAATTTTGAAAACAATTTGGATTTATATTTTGAAACAATTTTTAAAACACGTGATTAAAACAGCGACATCAGTAGCAACTTCGATAAGTGGATTTTCATTCATCAAAAGTGTCACAAGAATCTTCTCAAAGATAGAAAGGGGTATCATACCCTAAACTTGTATTCATAACAAGTCATTAACACGCGAGTTCACCAATGCACAAAAATTGATAAAACTTATCAATAGAAATCACAAAAATTGGTGAAGCACAAATTCTAGAAATCTACACAAGAAATCCAGAAATCACAATATGAGAGTATGAAAACTCGAACGCGAGTATGAAAACTCGAACCGGGGTATGAAAACTCGAACGCGAGTATGAAAACTCGAACCGGAGTATGAAAACTCGAACGGAGTATGAAAACTCGAACGGAGTATGAAAACTCGAACGGAGTATGAAAACTCGAACCGGAGTATGAAAACTCGAACGCGAGTATGAAAACTCGAACGGAGTATGAAAAATCGTCAGCACATGTAAAGCAAAGCGAGAACGGGAGCACGGAATCTCACCTACACGTGAGCATGAAAATCACCAACACGTGCAACGCAAAGCGAGAACGGGAGCACGGAATCTCACCTACACGTGAGCATGAAAATCACCAACACGTGCAGCGCATAACATAAAATATCCATAATAACATACTACTATAAGTATGTAAATAATGATCAACAGGAGATCAACCGACGAGAGGTATGGCATAAATATGAAATATCCATACTGACATACGACTATAAGTATGCAAATAATGATCAACAGGAGATCAACCGATAAGAGATAATCAATATCACAAGATCTTCTCAAAGATCCAAAGAGGTATCAGACCTCAAATTTGTACTCATGACAAATCAATAACATATGAATTCACCAGTACACAAAAATAGGTGAAGCATAAAATTTCCAGAAATCAACATAAGGAATCTAGAAATCACAGAAAAAAGAAAGAGGCCTATCACATGACAGTGCGAAGACCAAGGGGAGCTACCCCACATGTGTGAATGGAATCACACAGATTGAGGTCAAGACTAACCAAAAAGCAGAAAGATATGTGTGAATGGAATCACACAAGTGGTGTCTAGTCTGACCATCAGAACGATCATCATGATCAACGAGGAGTGTCAATTACACTAAGCATGTGTGAATGGAATCACACAGATTGAGGTCAAGACTAACCAAAAAGCAGAAAGGTATGTGTGAATGGAATCACACAAGTGGTGTCTAGTCTAACCTCGCAAATAAAAAGACATAGCACAATTGCTAGTCTAGTTCATAAAGCGATCGTCAAGATCAATGAGAAGTGTCAATTACACTAAGCTAGTAAATATAAAAGTTCAGCTTCATGTCCCATAACCACTTGCTTAACTTAAATATTTACGAACAAACTGTAAATCTTCACTAATAAAATTTGTCACAAGAGATTCAATCGAATAAGTCCAAGAATTAACCGGCGAAGTAAACGCAAGCGTTATATACCACTCGTTTTACTAAGTCGTTTAATTAGATTTCTCATACGAGTGAGGTAAAGGTTAGTATATACTAATAGATTGGAAAACGGTTTAGGAAAAAAGTTTTGTAGTAAAATAGTTTTGAAATCGTTTGGAGAAAAGGGTTTTGATATTTACTACTAGTATAGAAAACCTTTATATTTTTAAAGTGACAAATCACAAAAATGATTGTAGGAACAATCAAGCACAAGAATTCACATACAAAGATGTGAATAGAATCCAAAGAAATCGATACTGTATCCATCAAAAGGAATGCTCACAAAAATCCCGAAGAAAATATTATCAAAGTTGCTAATAAATGGTAGCAACAAATCGGGGAATTAACAAGAATCGATTAAATTTGGAAAAACAAAGCAGAACGAGCATAAATGCATAAATGACTTCAACGAAAATGAAAATCAAGTCAATGCTGAAGTCAACAAGTAATGGCCATAATAGAGTACAAAACGATTCAACATCATAATCAAAGAATTCAACGGCAAACAAAATCAGAGTCGTGGAAATCAAGAAATTAGAAATTTCTCAAAAACAAAGTGACCGAAGTCGAATGGAAATCAAGCCGAGGAAAACATAAAATATCTAGTTCAGAATCGCTGAGATTCGAACAAAATGAATCATCGGCTAAATCAAATCAAAGCCGATAACACAAAAATTCAAAAATCAAATGCATATGAATAAGCGTTAGGAATTCATACCTAACAATCAAAAACAATCATATGCAAATATGAGAGATAAAACGTCGACAAATAGTTGTAACACATGTACTATCTAAGTTACGTTTTATATTTGTTCTAAACCCCAGGCTCAGATACCAAGCTGTAACGCCCCACCTCTATACCCACGCTAGCCAAGAACACTACGGTGTAGTGCTGTCAACTAGCACGGAGAATAAGGCTGTTGAGGAGCGGCCATAAATAGTTAGGCCTTACACTAGTATTGGTTATCTCGATAGGAGTGGTATAAATATAAATATTCTTTCATTTTTCATCTCTGATTTATTTTCTCCCATCGGCATACCCCAATTCCAGTATAAAACGAACTACGATGGTTCATAATAGTTTAGAACATAAAATATAAAATATTACACAGATAATATAATGCGGAACACAAATAAAACATAAAGTCTCATATATACAATAACTGATGTCAGTTACAATACATTTGATACAATACATAAGACACGGTACATATGATACAACTACCACAGTCGACTCAAGAAGTTACATATACAAGTACTTTAACGTATATAATATACATGAATACATATCTTCCTATACAATTTTTCAGACTACAACAAATGACGACGACTACTCCAAAAGATATGAAAGAACTTCATAGCTCTAGCAGCAACCCAAAGCAGAATATCTACAACCTGAAATACTCGGTCTGACCCGAGTATTAGATTCAAAAGAAAATAATACTCGGGTCATTCTAATTCAAACTCAGTTATTAGTGCACAAAGGCAATAATAATAAAATAATGAATAGACGACAGTAATTAAACCAAATCAGAATGCAATTCAGAATATTGAATTGAAATGAACAAAACAGTTCAAACCATTGAAATATCAATTAAAATATTAATTCAAGTAGGGCTGCAGTACACGCACGCGTGCACTGCATCGCCACTACGGAATATGGAATACGCAAAGGATCAATAAATCACAACAAAATAGAATATCACAAAACCAAACCGTGTGGCTGCAGTTCACGCTTGCGTGCACTGCCTTGCCACTATAGTGATGATGTACCCAAAAGATCAACGAACCAAAATCAATGAAGGTTCAAATACCAATGGAAACAAGGCGGTGTGGCTGCAGTACACACGTACATACATGTGCACTGCCTCGCCAACTCGAGTGCACAAGGTCAAATCAAAAAACAGATTCAACACAAGTACAAATGGCCTCGACCAAAAATTCAAAATATCATTGCAACAATGAAACTGTACATGTACACAGAAATACAGTAAAAATGCAGCATCAGGGGCAACCAGAAAACATACATGAAGATACACATGTATGCATATATACGCATGTATACATACACATGTCAGTTCAGGTATGAATAGGGTTTCAAAGATAACAAAGAAATGTACAAAGGCAGTTTCAAGTATAAGATCACAGTCATATGAAACCATGGACCAGTACACATACATATATATATGTAGTGGCACATATACATGTGATAATATACTACTGCAATTACTAGCAGCATGGATGTGTATCTCAATCAAACTTGACTGCATGAACATCAAACCAATATACGTGAAATAGATCAGATATGAGGACTCAGAAACCAGATAGGAGTATTTACAAAGTTAACAAGACTCAATCAAGTGTACACTAAAATGCAGACTCATGTGAACCAAATGTATCAATCCAGAGTAAATCAACCATGTATGTTCAGGCATGAACATAACTACACAAGGGGAGACTCCAACCAAGCAATTTAACAATAGTACAGTTCGAACAAGAATAAGGACATCATGTGACAGTGTGGACTACAAACATGGAATGGGTATGCAACCAGAACTGTTCAGAAAAGTGAACAAAACTGCAAAAGGCACCAAGCAAAGGACATGAACAGTGGACATCAATTGTTAACATGCACATATAACTGCATGAACAAGAGTGGAAACGGCAGCAACTCGAAGCGAACACATTATCAAGTCAAGCTTATAACAAGTACCACTTCAAATTCAAAGGGATCATAATCAAGACAGTAGCTAAGGTAATCAAACAAGACTGAGAATGTCTGCAGTGGTACAAGTCGAAGTCACTCGAAGGCAACCTCGTGGTGGACACGAAGTTAATCCAACTCGTTACACAAAAATTCATATGGCCGAAGTCATTAATGTATAAGGAAGTGAAGTCGAGAGTCAACGTATCAAAGCCTTGAAATCATTGCCGTAGATACCAAATCACACAAATATACGAAATTGCCAAAACCAGAAATCATCTCCAACATCCATACGAAAATCGAAAACATCAACATCTCAACAAAACAGTGCCGAGACAACCAACAACCAAGTAGAAATAGATGTGAGTAAAACTCACGCAAGTTCAAATCGAAATCACTAAAATTCGAAGCAATAATCAACCAAGAATTCAAGCAACCAAACACACAAATAACTAGAGCCAAGAATTAGATGTGAGCAAACTCACCTTTGCTTTGAAGGCGAAGGCGGCTCGACCAAATTGAAGTAGTCGCGAGCAACACGAAGGGGCGAACGAGAAATGGGAAAGGGGGCCGCCATAATTTTTCTTCGTTCGATCATTACTAGGGTTTTTTAAAATAATAAAGGGGACGGGTTGTAGGGTTTCGAATGAAAAGGGGGAAGAGGGGGACCGGTTTGAATAAAAATGAAAAAAAAATAAAAAAAAGAATCGTGGGCCGAGAATTTATTTTAAGGCCCATCAAACTTTTCAACAATTTTATAAAAGAATTTTAATTCAAAATTAAAAAAAAAAAAAACTTCAAATGGAAATTTGCAAGAATATTAATCGTCAAAATGTCAATTATTAATTGATGCAAATACCGGGTTGTTACACTTGGTAAAAATATATTCATAAAATTCCAATTTAGCCAATTTTATAATTACAAATCTCTCTTGATTCATCAAAATTGATTTACGTTTCAATTCCATGGCCTTTTCCAAAATTTCAATAAAGAATCCGCTAATCCTTTCTAAACAAATTACCATATCTCATTATAAACTCTCGTTGTGAATTTATATTTCCATTTTATCAAATGATAATCCTTCCACTTTATTTATAAACATTGTTGATAAGTTTCATAAATTCATTCCCAGTTTTAGAATAGGTTCATATTACTAAGTCCATTTATAAATCGATTTCTAATTAAAATCCCATTTATGAATCTATTCCTTAAATGATCTAAACTATATTCCAAAACCATCCAAATCTCTACTTCAATTCCCTTTCCATATTCTAAGAATCTATTTTAAAAATCCATCGTTTGATAGCATCAAATTAAAATTCCCTACTAAAATCATTTTACGAAATAGCTAAATAAATATTCAAAAGAAAATCGTTTATTTTATCCAAATCAATTCCCTTTTAAATAATCTAAAAATTAGATATAATTATTTTTATTTTCGAAATTGCCTTTGAATTTCCTTTTTAAAATTCAAAAATATTATTTGTGGTATTTATAATACCAAAATTAAGGCTAGTGTCACTATACCATCCAATAAATGAAATCATAAGATAACCTATGTCAGATTATTCACACACATCATATATCCCTATATATGAAAATAAAATCAACATTTTTTAGGAATATAGTTTGATCCCACCAACCTGTTTTCCTGCAACCACATAAGTTATATAACATAAAAATACCAATCCTACTTCGAAGCTGGATATCGTGGTAATATAGGGTCATCCACTATTATGCGGGACGCATAGTGTCTCATCCGCTCCAATCGGTAGGAATATACCCAACTACTAATATATATACTAATATATATAACATAACGTTCAACTGATAATAATTTATCAACCCATCCAATCAATCAATAATTAATTTTTTTACACTTTTAAAATAAAACTAGTTATCTAAACGTGTGAAATTTACTCACATTTATTTCCTGTTGTCGCGAGGCGTCCCAGTTTTGAACTAAAATCCAACGACATCCGATTTTAGCCTGAATTTCGATAGTCCCCAAATCCATCTAAACCATGTTAATTTTGAAGCCCTCGTCGACATGAGCGCATGGCAAAAAGTTTCGTTCCAACTGGACCTTGTATGAGGGAGATACGAATTTTATAAGTTACTGATTCAATTTAAATTTAAAATTAATAAACAAATCCAACTTCTACCTATTTACCAATCTACCCTCATCTTCTTCTTACCAATTCCTCTATGCACGCTAATTGGGACGAACACCATAGCATGCATGACAAACAGTGATAGCCAGATTTACTCGATGAAATTAAATTTCGACTTCGCCATCCATCTCCTCTCGACGAACTCGACTCACCAAGCACCAACATTCCAATCATGGTCCACCCTATCAAAATGCATCATCACCACGACCTACTGCCGAGCCAAAAGTCGCGAATTCCCATGCACCGGCGCACACCACAAACCATGCCCACGCATGCGCCTATCCACCACAAGCTTAACCCACCCTTCATTCGAACCATTGAGGCCTAAATCTCCCAAAATCAAAAATCCTAGCTTCATACTCATGCTCTGTAAGAATGTCGATCAATCCAAAATCCCACCGCTCCAATCAAGAAGTATACCAGCGTGAAGATCTCTTCAAATAGAGATTTTTAAAACTAGTTTTTTGATTTTTAGTTGTTTATATTTCAAGATATAAATATGCAGTTGCCATATTCTTTTTCTTTCTTCTTCCGAGCTATGTTTAAATAAAAAGGGGAAGCTAGATGGAAGTCTACATGTATAGTGGCCGGAGCTGGGTAGGGTAGGGGTTGATGAAATGGATTGGAGGCGGGTCAAAATCACACACAGACACACTGAAACAACCCGATATTTTCAACCATTCGCATCCGCACATGTCGGACTTGAATTGCTCAAAATACCGCGTGGTAAATAAAATTTGGCAAATCTCAGAATATAAAGTAAATAAATAATCACAGATCATAGGCATAGAGTAAATAATAATGCAGCGGAATTAATAGCGATAGTAGTTCATGAAGCTACTATATAAAAATAAGATACATCAGAGTTAAACAAGATACAACAGAGGAGTAACAAGATACATCAAGTACAAATCAGAATATATCACTGAAACACTGGATACAGAAAGCAAAATTGATGGCTGGATCTTCAAGCAAAGCTCCAACTCCGAAGGTGAATCTTGAATGCAGAATCACTCAATCAGACTCGAGCGTAAAGCAAAACACAAAACACTCGAGTCAGGACATAAATACTTATGAACTGTAAATCAACTCAAATGAACAGTAACAAAAATGCATCAAAAACTTAAAGGATGCTTAGGATCGCCCATCCTTTAAGGATCCGTTAGACTATTTACTATGCAGTAATATTGCGCTATTATAATAATGTTTACAGTAGAATAAAATTACTTTAAAATAGCGTTCCAGGCTTACCCATATCACCCTTCACACATAATAGTCCCAGTAGTCCATCTAATATCATGATATCTCCAGATCGGGAGACTATCAGAGGATACCACATGGGCTACGGGAGAAAAACAAACTCGTAGTAAGGCTCGCTATGGTATGTGACACGGCACACAAGGCAATGTCAGGGTAGATATACTAATTACGCACACGGAACACACTCCCAATCAAAATTGAAGGATGGCCATCTAATCAATCATAAGCAAGAGTATAGTATCGAAGGAATGTGTCCAACCAGAGGAGCTACCCCTTTTGGCCCGAGATCGCTCCCGTTTTAGCCACCTTATTCCAAGTCACGGGATTTGGGTCCACATAATATACCTCAAGAACTTCGCCACCATCATACTTCATTTTGGAATCTCCACCGCGCACACAGTTGTTAAAGTGGTTTTCGAAGTTGGCAGAGAGTATGACAACTTCGGATCCCGGTCTCTTTAACAACCAAATGTTATTATAACGCCGTGGTCATTTCAAAATAGTTTTTCAAAAATCAAATCATTTCATTTCAAAACTATTTTCCTTCCAAAATAGTATATACTTCGAAACCAAAACCATTTTTATTTCAAAACTATTTATTCAATCAAAATAGTTTATACTTCGAAACCAAAATCATTTTTATTTCAAAACTATTTATTCAATCAAAATAGTTTATACTTCGAAACCAAAATCATTTTTATTTCAAAACTATATTCAAATCGAAATACTTTATACTTCGAAACCAAAATCATTATTATTTCAAAACTATATTCAAATCAAAATAGTTTATACTACGAAACCAAGAACATTTTTTATTTCAAAACTATATTCAAATCAAAATAGTTTATCATTTCCATTTCAAACATATATTCACCTTTCAAAAATTATAATACTTTCAAAGTTATAACTTTTTCGAAACCAAAATACTTAAAATCATTACACTTTGAAAATCATAACATTTTGAAATCATACGTTTGAAATCATGGAACATTCCTTTAATTCTTTACATTTTACAAATTTATTCAATTAAACCAAAATTTCAAATTTCCAATTTAATTCAAATCAAACCATCAGTTTCAATTCAATTCAGTTTCTTTACAAAAAATTTCAAATCTTATCAATTTAAATATAGATTTGATCCACAAAATAAACTATTAAATTTTGATATATTTCCAAGCTTTAATATCCCACATTTCAAAACTAAACTTTATAATTTCATAAATTCATATCTCAAATCTAATTTCATAATTATTTAGTTTTGAAATATTCATTTCATAAATCCAATATTGTTTAAATAAACTTAAATTTCAATTAAACCAAATATCTTTTCATACAAATATAAACTTCAAATATTCATTTATCAAAATCAAATATTATTCCAAATTCACATTCTTTATCAAATTAAAGATTATATCATTAAAAACCATTTCGAAATTATTAAAATATCATATCCTTCAAAACCTCATTATCAACTCATTATTTGAATTCAATTTCAAATATTCAAATTTAAATATCATTTAAAAATCAAATATATCATTCATTTATTATTTCAAATATCATTACAAAAATTCATTTCAAAATTCCATTCAAAAATTCATTTATCTCATTTGATTTCATTCAATTTAACACATAACCAAGTAAACCTTATTTAAATTCAAATTCCATGTAAATTCCTTAAAATTCAAATTTTAAATATTAAATTATATTCAAAACTCCTTATATTTCATGAAAAATCAATTCCAATAGTTAAAACACTTTAAAATATAACACAAACCGTGTTAAAATCTATAACATTTCAAAACATTGACAAAATATAGTAACGACAGCATTTATAAAGTGCTATCGTAGCTTATAGTTTTCAATGTAGTCTGTTCAAGAATAACGACATTTATAAAATGCCGTAATAGATATTTAGTTATTTCAACATAGTTACGTTCAAAACAACAACATTTAAAAATGCAGTCATAAGACTACCACATTTTTAGGAAATGCTGTTAATAAAATTTCATATTTTATTTTAACTTTTCAAAAACAATAAAACTTCAATTCTTGTTATTGAAATTTATAAATCATATTTCTAGACTTTAAAATTTCATATTTAAATCATTTTAACATATGATTTATCATAATAAAATTTTAAAATCAAATATTCAATTTTTAAAACTCAATTCATTTATTAAGTCAAAATTTCACTGTTTGTTAACTTATAAATTAAATAAAACTTGGCATTTTACTTTAAATATCATTTCAAACTTTAAATTTGATTTCCATTATTTACTTACATTTTTTAAAACTAAAATTTAAAGTCGGAAATCACGTTTATTTCAAATTTACATACTTAAATTCACAATTAAAAACTTAAGATTTAACCTTCACAAAACCATAAAATATATATTTTTAATCAAAATTTCATACTTTTAAAAAATACATATCTTAATAAAATCATTTAAAAATATACCATGGGGTCCGTATATAATTTTCTTACCTAGGTCAAGTGATACGGATATATATCTTTTCAATCCGCAGTTTAAAAAGAAAACCCGGGTTTTATCATTTCAAACCCGCAATCCCAAGTAAATAAAAATAAATAAAAATAGCTCGGGCCTATCATTTCAGCCCATAATGATTTTTTCCTATTCTAAAGTCCTTTCGGGTATGTATCATTTCAAGCCATAGTGATTCTATTCTAACAGGAAACTTGCAATGTGATCATAAATAAATAAACAGTATAAACAATGTCAATGTCACAAAATAATGTCATATATCAAATGTCAGGTGATAATTAACAGTTTTAACAGAGTAATAACATGATATAACATATCATATAATCATCATTTACTTGCATAAATATTTTATATTACTATACACTTGGCATCCATTCACCAATTCGTAAGTAAAATGTCAGAGTGAGAACGACTCACCTTTTCAAACTGGTGTTAGCAAATCGAACTACACGAAGGAATTCCAGAAAGCACGATATGTCACGATATAATATAACTATGATTTGAATGAATAGAGTGCCCTTGATATTGACCTTGTATACAACAAATAAACAAGACAATATGAACATATATATTCAATACAAAATACATTGAAACAATTGGAAATTTAAAAGCGACAAGGAAAATGATGACTAGATCTTGCTTTAACCATCCAAATGCTTGGCTATGACATCATTTGGCTCAGCCATGATCAGGTCTAGACCTGAAATGCTCATCCAATGGTCAGAAAAAAGAAGGCAAAACAATTGGATGTGAGGAGGTAGGAGTTACAACATCAAAATGCAAAGGGACAAGGCAAAAGAGAAGAGTTTTGGACTCAACAAGGCTCGGCCTTAGGTCAAATGGGGCTCGGCCATGCTTGCTTCAGATCTGGATAGAGGTCAAGTGATGGCCAGAGGTTGTGTAGGAAGGTGGTGGTGGAGCTAGGGCGTGGCCGAAGTCATATGTGAAGGAGTGGTGAAACTAGGCTTGGCTAGGCTTGTTTTGGTGGAGTGCTTTGCAAATTTGAGGTGGTGGCTTCATCTAATGGTCATGGTCAGAGGTGGTGGTCAGAAGAGAGGGGGTTGGTTGTGATACCCCGGAATTTTTGGCGATATCAATTTAATAATCTGTGTTAAAATTAAATAGATTTGGTTAGATTGTTAATAATAAATTTGAATTTGATTTAATAATCTTTTTTAATAAATATTTAAATGAGAGATTTTATCTTTTAGAAACTAATTAAATTGTTTTCTATTTATATTGTATATATATATATATGTGTATATATTGTAAATAGATAAACTTTGTTTTAAATTTAATAAATAAAGGCATGTTTTCTAATTCTAATATTTTTGGTAAATTGGAAATTTGATTTAATTTAATATTGAATAAATAATCATATGACTTTAAAATACTCAAGATAAAAACTTAATTGTTTAAAATTGATTTTAGCTTAATTTTAAAAAGGTTTGTTTTGTTTTAAATATAGCTTGATAAAATAAGCAATTTATTAATAAAGAGATAATTTCTTTTGTAAATTATTTTAATTTAATAATGAGTTATTTTTCAACAATATTAATAATGAAATGTTTTTACAAATGGATTTTTTAAATATAAATAGAAATTTTTATTTCAAATCTATTTATTTTATATATATAAGTATTTTGAGAGAAAGCTATGATTTGTAAATTTAAAATAAAATCTTTCAAAAATGTTTAAAATTAAATAAACTTTGTAAATATTAAACTTAAGTATAAATCAAATGTATGATATTAACATGAGTAAAATAAAATAATAATAAGTAAACTAAGTATTTTATAGTTTTAAAATAAAAGAGTGATAAAAATAAGCATAGAACTTAATACATAAGTTAAAATTTATAACTAATAACTAAAACAACTTTACATTTTGTACCTAAAGTATAAAAGCAAGCCAGGCAAAATATGTAACCTGTAAGTAATATGTGCAAGGCAAATAAACAAAGTGTAAAAGAAATAAAACAAGAGAGAAAAAATATAAATAAAGCAAAACCAGGCAAGTAATAAGTATGTTGCCTGTAAGAATATATGCAAGTACAAGTAAAAAGAAAATATTAAGTATATAGGAGTAAAGACAAACCAGGCTTTGTAATATTTGTTGCCTATAAAATAAATATACAAGGCAAGAACAAAGTAAGGAAAAAGACACAAACCAGGCAAGCCAAAGGAAACATCAACATACAAAAGAAGATAAGCATGAAAACATAAAATACCTTTGCATTTAATTCTAGCACACCATTTAGTCAATTCGAATTGTATAAAAATCAAATCAGCCTCCATATAAAAAAAAATATCTCTGATCAAAGAAAAGCTTGTTCCAGTAACACCTACCCCCAATACAAACTCTTCTTTATATATACAAAACCTGTCTTCTTTATATTTGCAGTGCTAATTCATTCAACATAGCAAACCTGAAAATAGTAAACTTTTCTTTTTACAAACTCAAACAACTTCAACAATCAAAAGCAAGATGATTTTAAAGGAAGATCAAAGCAAGAATTTTAATGCAAAGTTTTAAAGCAAAAAGGATTTTAGTTTTCAAAGCTCTGACTTCATTCTTCAAATTGGTGAGTAACATCACAAATTTAAATAGTTTAAGTTTATAAATTCCATTGCATACTCACCTTTGAAAATAACATGTTTGTGAGTATATGTATAAGTATGTTTCTGTAAATATATGTGAGTATCTAATTGTGTGCATACTGTGTTGTGCTCTGCTTTGTTTCCCAGGCTCAAATTTTTATTTAAATTGGGTGCATACTATGAATATATGTGATTATCAAACAAATATAGTTTGATTCAACCCAGATTAATAATTAAAAAATCTAAGTTAGTTAAAAGTATGGTTTGTTTGACTCTGAAAGTATTAAAATAACTGAGCATATTTAGTAAAATCAAAACTCAAACTTTTTAATTTATAAATTCAGTATAAATCGAATACTTCTATCAAAATATGATTTTTAACACAAGAATCAAGTTTTCTAGTTTGGGATTAGAGCTGCAGCTCTGGTTTGAACATTATATGGAAATTCTGGATTTTCTGGTGATCTACATGGATATGCGGATCGGTTTCCTCCTGGAGGTGGGGGAATGACTGGAGATTGGTGGAAAAATGGGTAACGGTGATGGATTTCATTAGGGAAGTTGCGGCAGAGAGATTCTTCCTCGAACCCTAGTTTTTTAATGGGTTTGATGAATCGATGACCATAGCACGTATGGTTGATCGAGTGTTATGAGATTTTGGGAAACGATAGCTGGGTAGAAGATGAAGTCGAGGCCGGAGTGGTAGACTTTCTGGTGGTCGGAGGGTCGGGGACGGCGTGTTGACAGGTTTTGGGTGAGTTCCTGTTGATGGGTTCCAGGTTTAACTTGAACTCGAATTCAAATTCGAGTTGAGTCAGAGACAATCTGGTGATCAGGTTAGAGTTTGGAGAGGTTCGTCGATAAAGGAAGGTCGTCGAACTTGATCGGATTCGATCAAGATCACTGTGCCTATGCACAGTGTTCATTGGTGGATGCAGTGGGTTTTTGGTTTGGGCAGGAAATGGGACTCGAGTGTTTACTCGAGTTGTTGAGAGGTTTCACTCGAAGCACGTTCGAATCTGACTTGAAGCAAATGAGAATTGCCTCGGGTTTATTTCTTGTAACGACCCGCTATTTTGGACTATTCGCATCCACACATGTCGGACTTGAATAATTCAAAATATCGAATTGTTAATTTAAATTTGGCAAAACTCAGATATGCAGTAATTAAATAATCACAGAATCACAAACACGGAGTAATAATATGCAGCAGAAGCAAAAGATAGTAGTTCATGAAGCTACTGTATATATATATATATATGTGTATATATATATATATATGAGTTAAATAAATTACAACAGAAGTTTCGAATACAATAGTCAAATACAATAATCAGAATATATCACTGGAATCAACTGAATATCTGGAAGCTGATAGATAGTTGGATTTCCAGGCGAATCTCCAACTCCAAAGGTGAGTCTCAAAAGCTGAACCACTCAGTCTGACCCGAGCGTAAAGCAAAACACAAAACACTCGAGTCAGGATTAACATTCTTATATCAATAAATCCAACTCAAGTGAAATAACAAATGAAATACAAATAACTCAAAGGACGTTGGAATAATCGTTCTCTAAGGATCCGTTAAACTATCTACTATGTAGTAATATATGCTAAATAGGTAATGTATATCAGTAATATAAAATATCAAAATAGTGTTAAGGCGTTACCAATATCCCCCTTAACACATTTTATATAAGTGTCATAGACTATAAAGCACTGTAAACTCCACCGTAAACTAGTGGGATATTAGGAGTACTCCATAGGTATAACACAAAACAAATTCGTAGTGGCCGCGTATATAGGGATACAAGTATGGCAAGGCACATGAGGCAATACCCAAGGTAGTGAAACTACCATTTGCCTGATCCGGACCGGTGACAACGCATCACCGCAACGATCGCAACACCGCGAAACAACACTCCCAAAATTACGAGGGTGCACCAATCAATAACAAGTAATGAGTAGTTACGAAGAAATGTGTTCGCTCGAGGTGGCTAACCCCATTTGGCCCGACACGGCTCCTGTTTTAGTCATTTCCAATTTGACACAAGTGTCAAGGCTATCCATTATCGTTCTCTTTCTTCAGTCATCACGTACGTCATTCCAACCACTTCATTCTGGATCACACTCTGCGTATAGTTATTAAAGTGGTTTTCGGTTTAGACAGAGAGTATGTCCATAATCGATTCCGATTTCTTTAATAACTTTCGTAACTATTATACCGATTGGTCGTTTACCAAATTTCAAACCAAATCAAATTCAATTTCAATTAGAATTTGTAAATCAACATTTCATTTGTCTTTCTAAATCAATTTCCATAATTTACGTTTCAAAACTTCCAAATTACCATTTCAAAATCTTTTAGTTCAATTTCAAATTTTATTCAAACAATTCAAATATTTATTGAAGTTTGAATACAAATTTCATTCCGTAATTATTTAAATTAATTTAATTTAACATTCCAATCAATTTAAATTCATATATCGATTTCATTCAATATTCGTTAAGTTAATTTATCATTCAAAAAAATTTCTATTAAATTACCAATTCATTAAATCAATTTCTTAAGTTCAACTTCATTATATCAGCTTACAAATTGAATTCAATTAAATTCGTCAAATCAAATTCTTTAAATTACAAGCCTTATATTTATTCCAATAAATCACATTTTATTTCTTCTTAAAGAAATTCAATTCCACTTATTTCTTTACTTAGTTACAAATTTCAAAACTCAACTAAATTTAACATATTCAAGAAGTTAAATTTCACTTGTTAATTTACTTAAATAATTTTCCAAACTTAATAAATAAGAAACCCAATTATATTTATTAACGTAGTTCAAATTCACTTATTCAAAAGTTTAATTTCTCTTATCAAAGAATTCAAAATTCTAATTATCAAATAATTCAATCTTATTCAATTATTAAATAATTTCAAAACTTAATTATTAAGTATTTCAAGACTTAATCGTTAAATAATTTCAAAACTTAATAATTAAATAATTTCAAACTTAATTATTAAATAATTTCAAACTTAATACAATGAATAAGTCCAAATTTTATTGTTAAATAATTTATTATAAAACAACGTTCTTTCAATAACTAATTGTTAATATTTTGTTTCAAATATTAAATATTAAAATTTTCTTTCATTAAATTGAAATTCCAACTTCCTTTCAAAACTTATTATTTATTCAAATAAAATCTTCATTTTATTTTTTCCAAATCGAATTATTGACCAATCGGGTTTTTATTTGATTCTCTATCCTAGGTCAAATACATTTGGGTATTTATCATTTCAACCCGATTCCATTCCAATTCAAAAATCAAAGCATAACAAAGGGAACTTGCAGTGTGATAACTGAGATGGTGTCAAAGTAAATAAACAAGCAATAACAACAATCAATAACGATTCAATAATCAATTCAAATAATCCCGAAATAATCGTATTAATTCACATTGTTGTTTGTGCAAATTAATATAATTATTTCTAGAATCTACACTATCATTTCATGTAGATTAAAGATTACTACAATAGTCTTTATACGGTTCTTCACTTGATATTCATTATTTAATTTATACAACATCAATTTATACAACATACATTCAATGGTTAAAGGTGTAGTTAACACTAGTTCTACATGTCAATTTATTTAACATTTAAAAGGGGTCATATCATACAAATTTTATCTAATCAAAATCAACACATATATCAATTCTAACTATCCAACATAAAATTCAATCTCAAATCATTTATCACTTACAACATTAACAATTTATCGTCCAATGTCAACATCAAACAATCAATCATTCAACCAAACTGGATTATAACAGATAATGCAGTCGGATGTCACAGGTGAACTGATACAGGTAATAACAGTGTAAATCACTAACATCAGCATATTTCAATTGTCGTTTTAATTGAAATCAAATTTAATAAATAAAAGAACAGTAATCGTGTGTGATTGCTCACCTTTCGAGGTTAGAGATTTTGCAAGGAAATGAGTTTCGAAATCCACGCACGAATTCCAAACAAAACTAGATGGACACGACTTTTACGATCAAAGCTGATAAATAGAAGTTGACGAAATAAATTAGAATCATTCGGATATGACTAAAACAAAATCTATGAATATTATTTCTCTGAAATAAATATTTAAAAATAATCAAATATATATATACAATTTAAAATCATTACTATAAATTAAAACATATATATATAAATTAAACATATATACACCTATACCCTTTATAAACCTATATGCATAAACTATTTTACACAATCTAATATATACACGTATGCAAATATAACCAGAAAAATAACAAACCAACATATGTATACATGAGTAATGTATACATCGTACTTTAAAACTATACTTAACAAAATATTTTTTTAATAATATATATACAATACATATGTGGATAAACAACAGACCAAACTTCAATATATATCATACTATATATTTTTTAATACATATATATAAATCAATGCTAAAATCAAGAAATAGGCATACATATATATCGAAGCCAGAATTTAATACAAAAGATATGCAACACTATGACATATATATTATTATGCAACTGTCAAAATTTATTTCAAGAGAACAAAACGCATCACAGAGTATAGTTTATAAGACCTTTACATATGGTAAATATATCCTCCCATATAACTGACCGAATAAAAACTTACATTTTACAAAAAACCAAGTATAGAAATGCGACTATATATATATATACACACACACACACAAGTAAAGTACACGTATACTTTTAAACCCATGATATCCAAGTGAAGTATACGTACAAATATATATACATTTCGGTTATCCAAGTCACAACTAAACCAGACATATTATATAACTAAAAAAATATATAACCCAACTCATAAGCAAATATGTATATATACAGTCAACATATACATATATATAAACCAATATATGTGAACTTACATTTGTAAATGCTTTGAGATTAAAATATACGTATACTATTATATATACAGCAAGTTCATATAACTATATAGCTGTAATATAAAAAAATAGCAAATATAATATATGTAAACAAATATATATATCCTATCTATATAACTGTAACGATTTATAATATAATATAATGTAACCAAATATTTCATTTACAACTTGAATATATAAATAAATTGTAGATAAAATTTAAACTTGTGAAAAATATACGTACCTGTAAACGACCCGCTATTTTGGACTATTCGCATCCGCACATGTCGGACTTGAATAATTAAAAATATCTAATTGTTAATTTAAATTTGGCAAAACTCAGATATGCAGTAAATAAATAATCATAGAATCACAAACACAGAGTAATAATATGCAGCGGAAGCAAAAGATAGTAGTTCATGAAGCTACTATATATATATATATATATATATATATATCAGAGTTAAATAAATTACAACAGAAGTTTCGATTACAATAGTCAAATACAATAATCAGAATACATCACTAGAATCAACTGAATATCTGGAAGCTGATAGATAGTTGGATCTCCAGGCGAAGCTCCAACTCCAAAGGTGAGTCTCAAAAGCTGAACCACTCAGTCTAACCCGAGCGTAAAGCAAAACAGAAAACACTCGAGTCAGGATTAACATTCTTATATCAATAAATCCAACTAAAGTGAAATAACAATTGAAATACAAATAACTCAAAGGACGTTCGAATAGTCGTTCTCTAAGGATCCGTTAGACTATCTACTATGTAGTAATATACGCTAAATAGATAATGTCTATCAGTAATATAAAATACCAAAATAGTGTTAAGGCGTTACCATTATCCCCCTTAACACATTTTATATAAGTGTCATAGACTATACAGCACTGTAAACTCCACCGTAAACTAGTGGGATATCAGGGAGTACTCCATAGGTATAGCGCAAAACAAATTCGTAGTGGTCGCGTATATAGGGATGCAAGTATGACAAGGCACATGAGGCAATACCCAAGGTAGTGAAACTACCGTTTGCCTGATCCGGACTGGTGACAACGCATCGCAGCAACGATCGCAACACCGTGAAACAACACTCCCAAAATTACGAGGGTGCACCAATCAATAACAAGTAATGAGTAGTTACGAAGAAGTGTGTTCGCTCGAGGTGGCTAACCCCATTTGGCCCGGCGCGGTTCCTCTTTTAGTCATTTCCAATTTGACATAAGTGTCAAGGCTATCCATTATCGTTCTCTTTCTTCAGTCATCACGTACGTCATTCCAACCACTTCATTCTGGATCACACTCCGCGTATAGTTATTAAAGTGGTTTTCGGTTTAGACAGAGAGTATGTCCATAACCGATTCCGGTTTCTTTAATAACTTTCGTAATTATTATACCGATTGGTCGTTTACCAAATTTCAAACCAAATCAAATTCAATTCAATTAGAATTTGTAAATCAACATTTCATTTTTCTTTCTAAATCAATTTCCATAATTTACGTTTCAAAACTTCCAAATTACCATTTCAAAATCTTTAGTTCAATTTCAAATTTTATTCAAACAATTCAAATATTTATTCAAGTTCGAATATAAATTTCATTCCGTAATTATTTAAATTAATTTAATTTAACATTCCAATCAATTTAAATTCATATATCGATTTCATTCAATATTCGTTAAGTTAATTTATCATTCAAAACAATTTCTATTAAATTACCAATTCATTAAACAATTTCTTAAGTTCAACTTTATTATATCAGCTTACAAATTGAATTCAATTAAATTTGTCAAGTCAAATTCTTTATATTACAAGTCTTATATTTATTCCAATAAATCACATTTTATTTCTTGTTAAAGAAATTCAATTCCACTTATTTCTTTACATAGTTACAAATTTCAAAACTCAACTAAATTTCACATATTCAAGCAGTTAAATTTCACTTGTTAATTTACTTAAATAATTTTCCAAACTTAATAAATAAGAAACCCAATTACATTTATTAACGTAGTTCAAATTCACTTATTCAAAAGTTCAATTTCTCTTATCAAAGAATTCAAAATTTTAATTATCAAATAATTCAATCTTATTCAATTATTAAATAATTTCAAAACTTAATTATTTAGTATTTCAAAACTTAATCGCTAAATAATTTCAAACTTAATAATTAAATAATTTCAAACTTAATTATTAAATAATTTCAAACTTAATACAATGAATAATTCTAAATTTTATTGTTAAATAATTTATTATAAAACAACGTTCTTTCAACAACTACTTGTTAATATTTTGTTCCAAATATTAAATATTAACATTTTCTTTCATTAAATTGAAATTCCAACTTCCTTTCAAAACTTATTATTTAGTCAAATAAAATCTTCATTTTATTTTTTCCAAATCAAATTATTGACCAATCGGGTTTTTATCTAATTCTCTATCCTAGGTCAAATACATTTGGGTATTTATCATTTCAACCCGATTCCATTCCAATTCAAAAATCAAAGCATAACAAAGGGAACTTGCAGTGTGATAACTGGGATGGTGTCAAAGTAAATAAACAAGCAATAACAACAATCAATAACGATTCAATAATCAATTCGAATAATCTCGAAATAATCGTATTAATTCACATTGTTGTTTGTGCAAATTAATATAATTATTTCTAGAATCTACACTATCATTTCGTGTAGATTAAAGATTATTACAATAATCTTCATACGGTTCTTCACTTGATATTCATTATTCAATTTATACAACATCAATTTATACAACATAC
This sequence comes from Allium cepa, assembly GCA_030765085.1. Classification (NCBI taxonomy): domain Eukaryota; kingdom Viridiplantae; phylum Streptophyta; class Magnoliopsida; order Asparagales; family Amaryllidaceae; genus Allium; species Allium cepa. Next base: position 395,328,764 of record CM060943.1, on the reverse strand, counting down.
ATTCAATGGTTAAAGGTGTGGTTAACACTATTTCTACATGTCAATTTATTTAAATTTTAAAGGGGGTCATATTATACAAATTTTATCTAATCAAAATCAACACATATATCAATTCTAACTATCCTACATCAAATTCAATTTCAAGTTATTTATCACTTACAACATTAACAATTTAACGTCCAATGTCAGCATCAAACAATCAATCATTCAACCAAACTGGATTATAACAGATAATGGTGTCAGATGTCACAGGTGAACTGATACAGGTAATAACAGTGTAAATCACTAACATCAACATATTTCAATTGTCATTTCAATTGAAATCAAATTTAATAAATAAAAGAACATTAATCATGAGTGATTGCTCACCTTTCGAGGTTAGAGATTTGGCAAGGAAATGAGTTTCGAAATCCAGGCATGAATTCCAAACAAAGCTAGATGGACACGACTTTTACGATCAAAGCTGATAAATAGGAGTTGATGAAATAAATTAGAATCATCCGGATATGACTAAAACAAAATCTATGAATATTATTTCTCTGAAATTAATATTTTTAAAAAAAAATCAAATATATATATATATATACAATTTAAAATCATTGCTTTAAATTAAAACATCTATATAAAAATCAAACATATATACGCCTATACCCTTTATAAACCTATATGCATAAACTATTATACACAATCTAATATATACACGTATGCAAATACAACCAGAAAAATAACAAACCAACATATGTATACATGAGTAATGTATATATCGTACTTTAAAATTATACTTAACACAATATTTTTTTAATAATATATATACAATACATATGTGGATAAACAAAAGTCCAAACTTCAATATATATCATACTTTATATTTTTAAATACATATATATAAATCAATGCTAAAATCTAGAAATAGGCATACATATATATCGAAGCTAGAATTTAATACAAAAGATATGCAACATTGTAACACATATATATATGCAACTGTCAAAATTCATTTCAAGAGAACAAAACGTATCACAAATTATAGTTTATAAGACCTTTACATATGGTAAATATATCCTCCCATATAACAGACCGAATAACAACCTACATTTTACAAAAATCCAAGTATAGAAATGGGACTATATATATATATATACACACACAAGTAAAGTACACGTATACTTTTAAACCCATGATATCCAAGTGAAGTATACGTACAAATATATATACATTTCGGTTATCCAAGTCACAACTAAACCAGACATATTATATAACTAAAAAAATATATAAACCAACTCATAAGCAAATATGTATATATACAGTCAACATATACATATATATAAACCAATATATGTGAACTTACATTTGTAAATGCTTTGAGATTAAAATATACATATACTATTATATATACAGCAAGTTTATATAACTATATAGCTGTAATATAAAAAAATAGCAAATATAATATATGTAAACAAATATATATCCTATCTATATAACAATAACTATTTATAATATAATATAATGTAACCAAATATTTCATTTACAACTTGAATATAGAAATAACTTGTAGATAAAATTTAAACTTGTGAAAAATATACGTACCTATAAACTAACCGATTTTATGTATACAGCTACTTAAGATAACTTATATGTTTTTTAACTTCAAATCCACTATTTTATAACCCAGATAGCTTACTTTATAAACTACATATATTTTAAATGCTAATCACCTGGGTTTAAAGTTGAGAGGGAGAAAGGATGAAGGCTCGGTCACAGGTCAGAGGGACAAGGTAACGGCGACAAAGCTGTGGTTTGGGAACGTCGGTGGTAGGCGAGCCAAAGGGTGGAGCAACACTGGTTGGTGGCTAGCTGAGTGCTGTGGATGACGCGGGTCGAAGGGTTTCACGGTAGGTTGGGTACGGCGGAGCTCACGGTGGATGTATTCGGCTAAGGGGAGAGGTGCACGTGGTCGAAGGATGGCGGTGCTGGAAATACGGAGACGTGGTCGGCTGGCCGTGTGCTTGCATGGGGCGGAGGCGGAGACGCGGTAGCGAGGTGATGGCGACAACTATGTTGTGATCGGATCGGCCAGTGGAGTCGATGGGTGAAAAATGATGGTGGTGGCCGAAGTGAGCAAGAATGGTGTAGGGTTGTGTGGCCTTGGTGGCCTCGGGTGAATGGTGCAGGGACTGTGGAGCAAGTGTGGAGCAGGGTTTGCCGATGAGGCTGCATGGACGGCCATTGCATGGAGCTTTTACTTTGTTTTCGGAGCTCTTCTGCGAGAATCGCGATTGGGATTTTGTGGTGGGGTGGTTGCAGGCCGTGTGCGAGGGTGGGGCCGTGATGAGGAGCAAAATATTTGTGGTGGAAGGAGCTTTGAAATGTTCAGTTTCACAAATGAACTAACAGAGAACAGATAATGGACGAGCAAAGTGATTGAAATAAATTGGAAAAACAAAGACAACTGCAATTTTAAATTTTCAATAAGAATATTGAGGGTCAAAAATTAAATTCAGAGAATAGTAACAATAATGGGTACTGGTATGATGTCGGAAATAGTGAAGGTTATGACTATTCATATCAGTTGGGGAAACGAATGGACATGAACAAAAGTGTTAAACTGGTACCGATACAGAATTGTTTTCACTGATTCCACTACGTATTGGACTTTAAAGCACAAAATGGAATATACCACATAGACCAACACGACGAGATGATCAAAACGGTATACAAATATCAGTGGTACGATTTGAATTATAAAAATTCGAATTTTCTACTACGGAAACTGCAAGAAAAACGCAGAAGAATAAGATCGACGGAGCCAAAGAAGTCCGAATTTGGAAAAACGAAAAATGTCGTCTTGCTCAGAAGATGATTTAGAATTTTTCTATGTAAAATATTTAGGTTTCGAAAACATTTTATTTTCATCGCTTTTTAAGTGATTGAATTGAAGTAAATTTACGCACGAAATAAACTTTAATATTTTCGTACGAAAATTTACCAGTTGCTATATTTAACTAGACGTATTTCAAATATTAAATTTTTTTATTTCAAAATTTTATTGGTTAAAACCCCACAAAATTTCAATTAATAACGTTACTAAAACCAGTTAAATCTGCGGGTTGTTACATTTCTTGATTACAGGTTTTATAGGAAACCTATTATCCTGTTTTAAAATTTTAAAATAAAATCTAAAAGCTAAGTTCAAATGAAAAGCAAAGATTAAAAATGAGTTTAAATCCAAATTTAATCTGCTACAAGTTAGTTTTGAATCTTAATTTAAAAATAAATAAAATTTTGTTTTATTAAAATTGTTGTAACTACTTTAAAAAGGCTTAAGTAGTTTTGATTTTTAAAGTGAAGATTAAATTGTAAGTGGAGTTTAAAATCAAAGATTTAAATCTGGATTCAAATATAAATTTGAATCTTAATTTTGAAATAAAAGTAGATTTTAAATTGTTTTAAACATTTTGAATGATAAAATAAATTTCTAAATTGATTTGAATTCAAAATGGAATTGTGTTTAAATTCTTTTAATCTTCTATTATAAGATAATTAATTCTTTAACTTGTGAAATTAAAAGGGTTTTGATATTGTTTTAAACTTGTTAAAGTTAATTTTGTTTTCATTTTAAATCTTGAATTTAAAATGAAATTTTAAAAGTAAAGTTTGAATTAAATTATTTTTGAATACCTTGTTAATGATAATTTGAACATTAATAAGAAAAATGTTTTTATGATTGAAGATTTAATGATTTGTAATTATCAAATTAATTAAATGGGTAATTATTGATTTGAATTAATTAATTTAGTAATTAAGAGTTTAAATTAGTTAATTAAGATAAATTAATTGGTAACTAAGGATCATTAATTAAATAAGGTTTAATTTTTAATTAATGATTAGTAACTAATTAATGAATTAATTAAGAATTAATTCAGTTACAGTTAACACTTAATTAATTAAGGTGGGGGTGCGGGGGCAACGCCACCGCTTACGGGGTTCGACCTGCTCGGTCAGGTCGCGGGGGTCCGGGGGGAAGCGCCCCCGGCGGGGTGCGGGGCGGCGCCCCGTCCATAACGGTACGACCTAAGTGAAGACAAGCGGCCTACGACCTAAAGATAAATGAGGTCTAACGACCTAAGGGTTCACGCGACCTAACACAATGGCCGAGCGACCTAACTGGAGTTAAGGGAGGCAAGCGACTTAAGGTCCAACGACCTACGACTCAAGCAAGCCGAGCGACCTAGTGTGGAGGGGTCGAGCGACTTAAGGAAGGCGAACGACCTAAGGTCTAACGACCTACGACTTAACAGAGTCGAGCGACCTAAGGTAAATAGTCCAACGACCTAACTCGAACGACTTATCAGGAGCTTAGGTCGGAGACGACCTACGAGATAAACCAGGCCGACTTAGTGGACGAGCGACCTAAGGTAGATGGTCCAACGACCTAACTCGAACGACTTATCAGGAGCTTAGGTCGGAGACGACCTACGAGATAAACCAAGGCGAGCGACTAAACGTTTGCCTAGGGATTATAGGTCGGAAACGACCTAAGACTTAAGGCTTAACTCGCGAGCGACCTACGGCTTAAGGCCTAACTCGTGAGCGACCTACGACTTAAAGCTTAACTCGCGAGCGACCTAACTCCGAAGTGCCAATACTTCCAGAATGACCTAAAGCCCTGCGACCTATGGTCCTAACTCGCGAGCAACCTAACGAATTAACTCGTGAGCGACCTAATTCCGAAGTGCCAATTCTTCCGGAACGACCTAAAGCCCTACGACCTACGACCCAGTGACCTTGCGACCTATCACCGAACGAGTCAAGTGGCCAGAACGAGCTAAGTGCAGGAAATTTCCAAAAATGCTAAAAATTGGAGTTTTTCGCCAATCAAATCCAAACCAAAGGCAAATGTGCATGAAAAAGTAATAGGGAATCATTCCTAACAGTCCAATATAGTTATAGACTAGATTTATGAGATAAAAATCTAACCTTTGCACAAATTCAATGAAGAAGGAGCTTGAAACAATGGAGAAGCAACTACAAGCTAGAATCCAATGTCTTCACTTTGATTTTGGAGTTGAATGATGGATTTAAAGTTGAAACCTAAGCTTGGAGTTTTAATTTCCTCTTCCACTCACCATTAATGCAAAATCTTGGTTGTTAGGAAATTTATGAAGAGTCAGAAGAAGGAAGGGGGTTTGGGCTTGAGTTGTAATGGCAATCTAACCCAAAGTCCAAAGCGGGAAAAGTTAGTGAAATTCTACTAACTCCAAACCTACCAATGTTTATACTTAAAAAAATTGTAAACGGCATTTCGAACTCAATGGAAGTGGTCTCGAGTCCTAATTTGACCATTTGCAAAAAGTAGCTTTTCGGACCAATATCCGATTAACGACAAAATATTTATATAAAATATTTAAATATAAAATCGATAAATATGCGGGTTGTTACGGACTCCCCTCCTAAAAGAAATTGCGTCCTCGCAATATATAAGATGGAAATAACAAGTAACAACCATAAAAGCATATTAACACATAAGAAATTTGAAATAGGAAGTTCACCTCAAAGAGCAGGAGTAAGCAAGTCCGGATGCGTTCGCTCGATGAATTCTCTGGATTCCCAAGAGCAATCCTTAGGATTTGAGGACCATTGAACCTTCACAAGCGGAACATCTTTATTTCGAAGTCGTTTAACCTCCGAAGCTATAATTCGAATAGGATGCTGGTCATAAGTTAAATTCGGCGAAACTTCAATTTCTTCCACAACAGCAGGCTCAAGAATAGAATCGGAATCCCGAAGGCATTTCCGTAATTGAGAAACGTGAAATACGTTATGCATAGCAGAAAACCGAGCTGGCAATGCAAGGCGATAAGCCATGGAACCAATACGTCCAGTGATAGGAAATGGCCCAATATATCATGGCGCTAACTTCCCCGATCGACTAAAACGTACAACACCCTTCATAGGCGAAACACGAATAAAAACAGGAACCCCAACAGAAAATTCTAATTTCCTTCTTCGATTATCAGCATAGGATTTTTGTCTACTCTGGGCTTCTTTCATCCTATGTCGAATAAGTTCTATCTTTTCCGTGGAATCACGAATAAAGTCTGGACCTAAAACCAGCTTCTCACCGGCCTCAAGCCAACAAGAAGGAGATCGGCATGGCCTTCCGTAGAGTGCATCGAAAGGTGCCATACCAATACTAGATTGGAAGCTATTATTATAGAAAAATTCAACAAGTGAAATATGATCTTCCCAACTTCCACCAAAATCAAGCACACAAGCACGAAGAAGATCTTCAAGAGTTTGATTCACACGCTCGGTTTGTCCATCGGACTGGGGGTGATACGCGGTGCTAAAATTAAGCTTCGTTCCTAAAGCTTTTTGAAGACTCTTCCAAAATCCACTAGTAAACAATGGATCACGATCGCTAACAATAGAAGTAGGAACTCCATGCAATTTTAAAATTTCCTTGACAAATAGTTTGGCCAAAAGAGGAACGGTTTGGTTAGACCGAACCGGAATAAAATGGGCGGATTTAGTAAGTTTATCAACAATTACCCATAAGCTATCATGACCCGAACGAGAACGGGGAAGGCCACCTATAAAGTCCATGGAAATTTGATCCCACTTCCAAATTGGAATTTCTAAAGGTTGCAATAACCCACCAGGCCTTTGATGTTCGGCCTTGACAAGTTGGCAAGTCATGCAACACTTAACAAAGTTAGCAATATCAGATTTCATTCCCTCCCAATAATAAAGTCGCTTCATATCAGCGTACATTTTACTACTACCGGGATGAATGGTGAATTTAGATCGATGGGAATCTTCTAAAATATCTTTACGAAGATCTCCAATATTTGGTACGATAAGTCTACCAAATTTTCGAATGCCGCCACGAGAATCAATATCAAAGTCTTTCAAACCTTCAATATCAATTTTATCCTTAACATTTTTGCCAAGAAGAGCCAATTCAGAATCTAGCCCTTGAGCTTCAAGAATGCGATCTAAAAGAGAAGGATGAGCCTCAAGGCTACATAAAACAAGCGATGAGCATAAATCGGATACGCGCTCTCGAATCTCACAAGTGGATAAATCTCGAGATCGTTCCATTCGGATATCATCATAGAAACAACTGCTTGTTGTTTACGGCTAAGAGCATCGGCGACACGATTACCCTTACCAGGGTATAAAGAATATCAAGATCATAAGGTGCAAGAAACTCGAGCCAACGCTGTTGACGTAAATTAAGTTCTTTTTGAGAAAATAAATATTTCAGAGACTTATGATCCGTATAAAGAATAAATTTCTCTCCCAATAGATAATGACGCCAAATCCGAAGGGCGAAAACAATAGCCGCGAGTTCTAAATCATGTGTGGCATATCTAGTCTCGGCCGGATTTAATTGCCTAGAAGCATAAGCAATAACACATTCTTTTTGCATAAGAACGGCACCCAAACCAACGTGACTAGCATTAGTATAAACAACAAAATCTTGATTCCCCACGGGAATAACAAGAATAGGAGCATCGAAAAGGAGTTCTTTCAATTTCTGAAAAGAGGCTTCACATTTGTCCGACCAAATGTATTTAACTCCCTTCTTAGTCAAGCTAGTAAGAGGCACAGCAATCTTAGAAAAGTCCTTAATAAAACGACGGTAATAGCCCGCCAAACTGAGAAAACTACGAATCTCTATCACACTCTCCGGTCTCTTCCAATCTTGAATCGCTTCAATCTTTGAAGGATCCACGGAAATCCCGGATTCGAAAATAATATGACCGAGAAACTTCACACGGGATTGCCAAAAGTGACATTTAGAAAATTTCGCCTTTAATTGATTACTCCTAAGAGTTTCCAATACAATCCGAAGATGTTTCTCATGTTCCTCCTCGGTTTTTGAATACACAAGAATATCATCAATGAATATGAGAACAAACCGATCGAGGAAATCTTTGAAAACTCGATTCATGAGGTCAACGAAATAAGCTGGAGCATTCGTTAACCCAAATGGCATAACAAGCCATTCATAAGATCCATATCGAGTATGGAATGATGTCAAAGGAATGCTATCCTCAGCGATACGAAGCTGATGGAAACCGGTAGCCAAGTCCAATTGTGAAAAGACCTTAGCACCACTAAGCTGATCGAATAGATCATCAATTCGAGGTAAAGGATATTTATTTTTAATAGTCAGATCGTTAAGCTTGCGATAGTCAACGCAAAGCCTCAGCGTACCGTCGGATTTCTTTACGAAAATAGCCGAAGCTCCCCAGGGTGAGGAACTAGAGCGAATAAATTGCTTCGTCTCCAATTCGGATAATTGTTTACGCATCTCCTCATTTTCCTTATTGGACATGCGATAAGGAGGACGAGTAATAGGTTGAGCTCCAGAAACAAGATTAATTCTGAACTCAATTGCTCGTTTAGGTGGTAAACCTAAAACAGGCTCAAATATGTCGGAAAATTCACGAACAACGTGAATACGAGAAATAATATCATCTTCATCATCATCATCATCATCGCGAGGATTTAAAGAATATAAAGATGCCACCAAACAGGATTCTGAATCTTTAAGATTAACAGAAATCTGTTTAACAGATAGTGGATGTCGGAGATGAATAGTCCGCTCAGGACATAGGATATGGGCTTGATAACAGTTAAGCCAGTCCATTCCCAAAATTATTCCAAAGCCTAAGTAACGCATGACATGCAAATCGGCTAGGAAAGAAAAATCACATAAAATAATCTCCACATCTCTACAAAGCAAACTAAGAGTTGCGGATCCACCAACAGGATTCGCAATTTTTAAAGAAGTCATCAATGCAGTAACACTTAAGGAAAAAGTGTCTACTAGTTCCTTTGATATAAAAGAATGGGATGCACCCGTATCAAAGAGAACTCTAATAAGTTGATCATGAAATAAAATAATACCATCAAGAATGGAATGAGAAATACCTTGGCCACGAGATGTGTTGCCAAGGGCTTGAGCCACATTCAACTTTCCTTCCTTCTTGCCTTTACGCTTGAGGCATTGATGTATGTAATGATCCGGGATCTTACAATAGCGACAAGATTTGGGCTTAGAGCACTTATTCGCATAATGATCCCCAGACCCACAGTTGAAGCAACTCGCACCACTAGGAGAAGGAGACTTTGCCGCGGGGGTTGCCTGCTTACCCTTTTTGTTGGGATAAGGACCCTTGAATTTGCTTGGCCTCTTCTTGTTGTTGAAGTTTGGTTTAGCGCCTTCCACTTTAGCATCACTCTCTCTATCAGCCTCTTCAAGACGAAGAGCGATATCGACGAGTTGATCAAATGCGACTTCTAGTTTCAGGAGTAGTGGCTTCTTAAGATTCTTATTTAAGCCATAAACGAACCTCTGGTTCTTCTTCAATGGGGTGTTGATGTATTCAACCCCATATTTGGAAAGCGACTCGAAGGCTGCGACGTAATCAGTCACGGAGGATTGACCTTGAACAAGGTCTATAAAACGTCGAGCCAAGGTTACTTTCCCAGCTTCTGGTACAAACTTTAACTCGAAGCGTCCCTGAAATTGCTCCCAGGTGAGATCCGCTTCATTAATTTCTGAAGTAAGGAGTTCGTACCAGTCCAATGCTCTCTCCTGGAGCATGCTGGAAGCCACCTGAACGCGGTGGAGATCGATAAGGTTCATGCGAGAAAAGATTCGATCACATGATTTTAACCAAGCCTGGACCTCGATGATATTTTCCGAACCTTTGAAGGGCTTCCCACCCAAGTTAGTGTAATCGCTGCACAAGCGTGCAAATCCCGACTTTGGGTGAGTAGGTTCCGGGTTAGCTCCAGCTGCTTGAGCATTAGTTACTAAATCAAGAAGCTGTTGAGCAGTCATAAAAACTCCATCCGGGGGAGCAGCACCAGATGATCCAGTTCTGGGACGGCCTGGTCTAGACATTCTCTTCCTTTAAGAAAGAAAGAAGAGAAGGAAGAAGGTTATTCACTAATGAACATCAAGCAATCTTGATAGATAAAACAAGGAATCATAAAGGAAATAGGATGAATCGGTACGAAGACTCGAATTAATCCTATGGTATGGCTCCTAAGATAGACCTAGGACGATGATCCTTTGTAAGTTATTCTACATTGTTCCGAAGTTTGGCTTTGATACCAAGCTGTGACGCCCCACCTCTATACCCACGCTAGCCAAGAACACTACGGAGTAGTGCTGTCAACTAGCACGGAGAATAAGGCTGTTGAGGAGTGACCATCCATGTAATAGCTTATCACACGGTGGCTATAAATAATCTTCGGAAACAAACGTAGAAATAAGCATAACGCAAATCAGTCACAGACATCCATATCACAAAGGCGGAAGAAGATATGAATATATAACTAACACATGAAAGTGTACATCAGAGTAGTGGTCAAAAGATCCACAATAATACAAAAGAATAGCAACACGTGCTATACAAAATAATACAACTATGAGTCTATATCTCAAGTGTATACAACAAAAAACTGCTAATCTAAATAGTTAGCCAAAAGTCAGAGGATGAATCCCTGGGAAGAAGTCAAGCAGAAGCACCTGTAACATCTCGGTCCGACCCGAGTATTATTTAAGAAAAATAATAAACGGGTCAGTCTAGCTATAAATATCAGATGACAAGATATAACATAAAAGATATGGCATAAACATAAAATATCCATGATGACATATCACTATAAGTATGTAAATAATGATCAACAGAAGATCAATCAATAAGAGATAATCAATATCACGAGAATCTTCTCAAAGATTCGGAAAGGGCATCATACCCCAAACTTGTACTCATAACAAGTTAATGACATAAATTCTAGAAATCAATGCAAGAAGTCCAGAAATCATAGAAAAGAGAAAGAGGCCTATCACATGATGGTCCGAAGACCAAGGGGAGCTACCCCACATGTGTGAATGTAATCACAAAGATTAAGGTCTAGACTAACCAAAAAGCAAAAAGGTATGTGTGAGTGGAATCACACAAGTGGTGTCTAGTCTAACCTCGCAACAAGAGACATCGCACAGTTGCTAGTCTAAAGCATCAGAATGATCGTCATGATCAACGAGAAGTGTCAATTACACTAAGCTAGTAAATATAGAAGTTTAGCTTTATGTCCCATAACCACTTGCTTAACTTAAATATTTACGAACAAACTATAAATATTCACTAATAAAATTGTCACAAGAGGTTCAATCGAACAAGTCCAAGAATTAACCGACGAAGTGAACGCAAGCGTTTCATACCACTTGTTTTACTAAGTCGTTTAATTAGATTTCTCATCCGAGTGAGGTAAAGGTTTGTATATACTAATAGATTGGAAAACGGTTTAAGAAAAGAGCTTTGTTATTAAAAATAGAGTTGAAATTGTTTGTTAAAAGAGTTTTGATATTTACTACTAGTATTGAAACCTTTATATTATAAAATGACAAAACACAGAAGCAATTGTAGAAACAATTAATCACAAAGATCGCATACGAAGATGTGAATAAAATCCAAGGAAATCAGCTCAATGTTTTTCAGATAAGATCCCCTACGGAGGGGGGGGTCCGGGGGGGTGGCAACCCACCAAGGTGGGGGTGCGGGGGCAACGCCACCGCTTACGGGGTTCGACCTGCCCGGTCAGGTCGCGGGGGTCCGGGGGGAAGCGCCCCTGGCGGGGTGCGGAGCAGCGCCCCATCCAAAACGGTACGACCTAAGTGAAGACAAGCGGCCTACGACCTAAAGATAGATGAGGTCTAACGACCTAAGGGTTCACGCGACCTAACACAATGGCCGAGCGACCTAACTGGAGTTAAGGGAGGCAAGCGACTTAAGGTCCAACGACCTACGACTCAAGCAAGCCGAGCGACCTAGTGTGGAGGGGTCGAGCGACTTAAGGAAGGCGAACGACCTAAGGTCTAACGACCTACGACTTAACAGAGTCGAGCGACCTAAGGTAAATGGTCCAACGACCTAACTCGAACGACTTATCAGGAGCTTAGGTCGGCGACGACCTACGAGATAAACCAGGCCGACTTAGTGGACGAGCGACCTAAGGTAGATGGTCCAACGACCTAACTCGAACGACTTATCAGGAGCTTAGGTCAGAGACGACCTACGAGATAAACCAGGGTGAGCGACTAAACGTTTGCCTAGGGATTATAGGTCGGAAACGACCTAAGACTTAAGGCTTAACTCGCGAGCGACCTATGGCTTAAGGCCTAACTCGTGAGCGACCTACGACTTAAAGCTTAACTCGCGAGCGACCTAACTCCGAAGTGCCAATACTTCCAGAATGACCTAAAGCCCTGCAACCTATGGTACTAACTCGCGAGCGACCTAACGACTTAACTCGTGAGCGACCTAATTCCAAAGTGCCAATTCTTCCAGAACGACCTAAAGCCCTATGACCTACGACCCAGTGACCTTGCGACCTATCACCAAACGAGTCAAGTGGCCAGAACGAGCTAAGTGCAGGAAATTTCCAAAAATGCTAAAAATTGGAGTTTTTCGCCAATCCAATCCAAACCAAAGGCAAATGTGCTTGCAAAAGTGATAGGGAATCATTCCCAACAGTCCAATATAGTTATAGACTACATTTGTGAGATAAAAATCTCACCTTTGCACAAATTCAATGAAGAAGGAGCTTGAAACAATGGAGAAGCAACTACAAGCTAGAATCCAATGTCTTCACTTTGATTTTGGAGTTGAATGATGGATTTAAAGTTGAAACCTAAGCTTGGAGTTTTAATTTCCTTTTCCACTCACCATTAATGCAAAAGCTTGGTTGTTAGGAAATTTATGAAGAGTCAGAAGAAGGAAGGGGGTTTGGGCTTGAGTTTTAATGGCAATCTAACCCAAAGTCCAAAGCGGGAAAAGTTAGTGAAATTCTACTATCTCCAAACCTACCAATGTTTATACTTAAAAAAATTGTAAACGGCATTTCGAACTCAATGGAAGTGGTCTCAAGTCCTAATTTGACCGTTTGCAAAAAGTAGCTTTTCGGACCAATATCCGATTAACGACAAAGTATTTAAATAAAATATTTAAATATAAAATCGATAAATATGCGGGTTGTTACAATTACCCACTTTTGTGGCTAGTAGATGGAATTTAATAATGTAACAATTTTAGCTATTTTCTATTTACTTGAATACCCTAGACACTGTGACGACCCGAAATTTTCGATCATTTAAAATCGGGATATTTAATTGATTTTAAATATTCAATAGAGCAATCTTAACTTGAATTACAAATATCGCTATTTATTGATAATTAAATAATAGAATTTAATAATTAGAAATTGGGTAAATTGTTGAATCTAGAATTTTAAGCCTGTTAAAAATAATTTGAAGGCTTGTAAAGTAATTATTGTTGAGGATAATAAAAGTTTTTAAAATCAAATTTAACACTGAATTGTTCAGGTTTGAAATTATATCGTTTAAATTGAATTTAAAAATAGCCTTCCGAGGAACAGTCTCGGAATTCGACGAAACCAGTTCCATTGGGTCCGTAATATTGAATTATTATCCGATTTCAATTTTCGTAGTGATTGGAGTTGTTATGTGAGCATACGATATATGAACGCGTTGAAATTTACAACGATAATTTAATTTAAATTTTATAAGTATTATCACATAAGCAACATCACAGCCGAAATCGTTCCTGAGCACGCTGACTTTCTTTCATCTCCGTGTTTCCTCTTTTATTTACATCACGCAATGATCACATCGCCCCCACTTCTAAATCATGTCGCTTTTATCTTTCAGTAGAAGCCATTATCCCCTTTTTTATTAATCTCGAGTTCCCAGACACATCGTATTCGAATAAGAAAAAAAATAAAGGATGGCCGAAGCCTGTATCCTTCAAAGTTGGGTAGGAATGAAAACTAGTAATCGAATCAAGTAAAGTAAAAAAAATGGCGGAACAAGAGGGGGGCGACTCGAGATTAGGGTTTCGCGGCAGCTCTAGGGTTTTCTGGGAAGTCGCGGCGTCGTGAAGTCAATCAATTCGATGTTGGAGGTCGCAAGACTGTGGCTTCACGCGTCTCGAGATACGCGTCGGCAAGGTCGAGCTAGGGGAGTGGATTCGTTGACGTCGCGTGAGGCTAAGGGGTTCTCTGGAGGGATTCGCTTGAGGGGGGATTCGTGTTGCCGCGAGCATAGCAAGGCGGCGAGGGGGTGTTGGATTCCGTTGGGCATTACAGTGGTTGAAGGTCTGGATTGAGTTGCGACTTGGGGATTGAATGTTTGCAGGGTTGGGGTGGTGTTTTCGAGTTTGGGGTTCGGCGGAACTGGCACTTGCAGTGGTTTGTGGCAAGTCACGATTGGTCACAGGCGATTGGCGGAGGTCGTGATTGAAGATGGAGGCAATTGCGTAATTGATGACAGAGGTAGGGATTGATGAAGAGGGTTCTGTCGTCGTTAGTCCAAGCATTTGGTAACTGTGAGGTATTGTTTTTTTAATTCAATATATATATATTTGTTAACAGGAAACGGGAAACAAATTTTATTTACCGTAAATTAATTTACTGTTGTACTTGCTGAAAAGAAAGATATAAATAAAATATTTTTTTTACAGCAAGTTTAAAATGACTGTATGTACCTATATTTATGTAGATGGAAGAAAATTTATTTTTACTGTAAGTATATGAAGACAATTCTATTTTGGTTAATGGAAATATATATGTATACGGTAAAGACCGAATAAGGTTTGAAGGTATAGAGATTTTGAACGTTGAAGTTATATAAAAATCAAATTTTAACCCATATAGGTTATTTTTATAGGTGTAATTTCAAGGGAAATAAATATATACATTTTCATCAACCAGTTTATTTCAAATAATTTATTTAAGTGATTAATTTGTTAAATTAAATTAAGTTATTCGTTTAAAACCAAATTATCGGTTTAAATTAAACACGTAAGTAGTAATTAACTGTTCGAACAATTCAAATATTAATAAATCATATTATACTTATTCAAGGTTAGAATTTGCGGAAAACAAGACGAGTTTGAAGTGAATGGCAATCTAAGGCCAAAGGTGAGTTAATCTCACTCAGTTAAATTTAAATTTAAATGATTAAATTTAAATAATTGTTTGAATGGATGAATTGAGTGATGTGATATAGTATGATATTTTGGAATTGGCATATTATATTGTGCTAACATCCCTCAACAGTTATTTAAATTATTTAATACCCTCTGTTGAGATTATTTGATATTCAATGATGAATCATATTGGAATGTTGAATGCTATGGTCTGATTGGATATAATTTGGTATAATGAATTACCAAAAATATATAAATTGGATTTTTGAAAGAAATAAAATGGGTGGAATTGTAAGTAAATCAATTATAGAAATTTGAATAAATTTAAGAATGAATTGGAAAGAAATAAAGTGACTTTAAAATTTTAATAAATAAAACTAGAGTATAGAAGGTAATTATTGAATTTTAAACTGTAGTGTCATTATTTAAGAGAACAAACATTTATTTAAAATTTAAGATTCAAATTATGGAAAGGATTAAAGAAGAATTGGGGAAGACCTGAATTTGTATATTTCAGGTAAGAGATTTAAAATCAAACGGAAATAATAACAATAATAATAAGTCCATAATTAATGAATTTTGGAATGAATTGAGTAAGTAATGAAATTTATCTCAAATGGAGTAAATTGGGAATCAATTTGGAAAATTGATTTAAGTGATTGAGATTGGAAATTAAGTATGTTTTCAAAGTTAATTTTCAATATAAATTAAAGTTTAAAGTTGTTGTAAGAAGTATGTTTTGAAAAATTTACTATTTCTAAATATTTAAATTCTAAAGTAAGTATTTCTTTTTAATCTATTATAGCAATAATTATTTTAATCTATTATAGTAATAATTATTTTAAGAGTGACTTAGTATTTTATTTTTAAAAGTGAAATCTAGTTTTATATTTTATTTAGTAACATTATTTTCAAGTATTCATATAGTGTGTATTTTTAACAAATCATTGAAGTAGTTTTAACTTAAATGTTATAAAGTATATTTCTAAGTAAAATGTTTTAAATTATTTTAAAAATCTAGTTTTGTGCTTGGTGATTTCAGAGGAGATAGAATATATTTGGGAAAGTTTATTTTGGAAAGAAAGATGGTTTTGAAACTGTTTTCAAAGGATTGAAAATAGAAATATTGAAAGTCAGGGGTAATTGATAGGATCGTGTAATATGGAATAGCTATATGGTTAATGTATATATGGTAAGTAAAAATTGCACCATGATTTTATACTGGTTCAGATCACTTATCCTACGTCCAGTCCCTAAGCTTCACTTAGGTATTCACTAACTACAAAACCCTCTCTTAACCCGGAGGAATAGGTTCACAACTTACCCGAACAACCGAACGGGATTTCTTTGCCTCAAACTACCTAAGAGGACTTCAAACCTCAATGCTAAACAAGTTTTGACTAGTTGTGTTCTTTATAACACGAATGAGTCTAATGTAGTACAATGTTCCTATAATCTTATCCTCAAGAATATGAAATATGTTTGTGAAGATTAAGGAATTATGAATTTGCTATGAATCAAATATATTAAATATAAACAGTGATTCAAGCAAAGAGAGTAGTGATTGCTTTGATAATGTTTAGAAAAATATGATCAAGAAATAGATAGATTAGAGTAAGAGAATTCGATGATTTGAATGATGTTTGAATCATGTATTTATAGTTGTAAAAAGGATGCATGTATTGCCAAGGGTTGTAGATAAGAGAAGCTTCCATTTCTATTAAGGAATGGTCGCACCTCTTGGGAAGAAGAAGGTGTCCTTTCATGCAAAATTCGCAGGTTCAAATTCAGTCGACTGTGCAGGAATTTCAGTCGACTGAAATTATAGTAGGAATCTTTCTGGAAAATTTTCAGTCGACTGTGCAGAAAATTTAGTCGACTGAAACTGTGCATATTTGTACATGTTTGCCAGTTCAGTCGACTGGTAAATTTAGTTCAGTCGACTGACATATGAATTTATGCATTATGAAGAATTGAAGTATGCGTAGTGAAAAATTGAAGTATAATGAATGTGTTCTTGTGTTTGTGCAACTCTTGAGGATAGATTTTAACAAATAAACCTATATATATAAAAATCATACTCAAGTTTATATTTCATTGATCTTCCTCTATCTTGCATATATTTCTTCCTTTCTATATTGTCATTGATCAAAAATCTTCGTGTATCAACATTCTCCCCCTTTTTGATTGATGACAATACTTGATTTTCTAAAGATATCTAAACTTTCTCCCCCTGAATGTGTACATCTATCTTTCCTACAAAAACAAAGTTAGTGCCATAGATTTCTCCCCCTTTGTCATCGACAAAAAGGAAGTAGTAACCGTAGTTGCATGGAATTAAAACAATCACTTTAACCAAGAATGAATCTTAGAATTGCATAAAAAAAAATGCATCAAATATAATAGTTCAAATGTCATAGTTGCAAGAAACATAATAGAATAATAACTCAAATAAATTACTGATCCTTATCCCAATCGTAAGAACCTTCTCTGTTTCCTGGTTCTCTAATGACTGGTCCTCCTGTTGATGGTCGATATTGTCTTCCTCCTTGTCCACCACTAGCTCCGCTTGTGCTGCTACTGGTATGCTCCTCGGATGACGTCCATGTAAATGTTGGTGCAGGACGCTTGCCATGAGATGTTGAAGCGGTAGTAGTGCTTGAGCATGAGATAGCGTCCCAAAGCTTATTAAAAAATCCTTTGATTTTGTCAAGCTTTTTATCCACCTTTTTAAGACGATTATCAAGAATTTGTTGATTTCTTGATAATATTCCTAAGGATTGGTTGGTAGAGTAGGTCGGGTCAACAAGACGAATTTCATCTTCTTGTTCAAAATGTTCTTCGGGTTGAGGTGGCGGAGGTTGTTGTTGTTTCTCTTGACGCCTAGCTTCCCATTCGGCAAGTGATATAAATCGAGGAGGTCGAGTAGGGAGTTGCATAAGGCTTATGGTCCGATGGTTTATTTGATGGACCATTGTGTTTTCTGAATCCGGTAATGGTGTATCAACATTGAGGAGAAGGCGCATGATATATTCTCCAAAGTAAATTGTGCGCATTTTATCATTATGAAACGAGAGAAACTCATCAAGGATTAGTTGTACCCAATTGACTTTAATATTGCCAAAGATGGCATATAAAGCTCGATAGTTAATTGGGTAAACGATTTCATATGAGCCCGTGCGAGGAGTGATCATTCTCATTAGAGTTTTATGTAGAATTCTTGCTCGAGGACGAAGAGAAGTAGATTTCAAATCTTGGAAATTTATATTATCATCCATAAATTGGTGATTTATGTTATCACGAATTTGTGGATTGAATTCTATTTCTTCTAGTTTCCTTCCGATATTAGTTGACCCTAAAATGTGAGCTATTCGATCCAAAGAAAACCAAACCTTCTTTCCGCAGACCATGCTCCAAACACTGTCGTTTGGATTCCTGGGAGTTTGGTGTCCAAGATTGAGATTTGCGTAGAACAATTTGACCATAATATGATTTATGGCAATGTCATTCCGTTTCAAATCAAGAAGAGGAGTTAAGCCTGCTCGATCAGTGAGCTCTTGGAAATTGTAGGTGTGAAGACTTTGGAAATCTACAAATGAATGCTCGAATATTCTTGAGTTCTTCATCTTGTTCCATCGGGTGATCGCGACTTCATCATATAGCCATTGAGCAATTTGAGCATCAATGGGCTCGGAGGATGAAGAGGATGAAGCTCTAGATCGTTTTGGTGCCATTTGCTTTTGATTTGAGGGAGATTGGAAGTATTTGAGATCTAGGGTTTTGGGGAAATTTGGGGAAGAAGATGTAAAAAGTGATTTTGGAAGTAAAAAACTGATGTAAATAAAGGGAATTTTACCTGGAAAAGGCCGTTCAGTCGACTGAAAATGTCTGTTCAGTCGACTGAATTGTAGACCGAAAGTTTGTAGGTTTGAATTCAGTCGACTGAACAGAGATTTTAGTCGACTGAATATTTTCCCGAGAATTTCTGTTAAGTTTCAGTCGACTGTGCAGAAATATTTAGTCGACTGAAAATATGGAAAGAATGTTTTCTGTTTACATTCATTCGACTGGGCTTATAAGTTCAGTCGACTGAGTCATGTACTTTTGTTGTTTCAGGTTCTTTTTGAATTTAAACAATTTATTTGAAGAAAAATAGTTACAAATAATATATTTCAAATTGAATTATTTCTTTTGAGAAGGACTTGGATTCTTCTTTCCTTCATTCTTCATGTAATTTCTATCCCATGAATTCGGACTATATTGTGGTGTCTTAGGAGACATCCATGGATTGACGGGATCGTTTGGTGTACGATAAGATGAAGATGGATCAAATGAACTGACGGGTCGAGGTAGGGGCTCAGCCACTTCATTCTTCTTTGATCCACAGAAACGTAAGCCAATTTGCTCTAGAAAGTTCAAACGTCTAGCTGTAACCTTTTGCTCGAAGTATAGTTCTCGTTGAAGGTCAATCTGTTGTTGTTGAAAGTGATGAATCTCATCAATCATTCTTTTCGTGTCCGGAGAAATAAAAAGTCCACGCTTAGCCTTCTGGGTTTCTGGAGTGTAACCAGTATGATAATTTTTCCAATTATACATTGGCTCATGTGGTGGTGTTGGTGTGGGAAATTTTGGTGATGTTGGAGAGTTTTTGCTTGACGATGTGATGTTGATTGGAGAGTAGGAGTTGTTAGATGTCATTTTGAGTTTGTTAAAATTTTAATTGTAAAAATTAGATGTTTTAAAAACTAAATTTGTTTAAGAATTTATAATAGAATTTGAGTAAACAATTAATGGTTATTGTTTAGCTAAGATTTTTAACCACATAAAAATTTAATGATTAAGCAAAACTTTGTTAAAAATGTAAGGATGTTATTAATAAATCAGTTTAAAAAAATGTGAGGATTATAATATAGCTGAAAATAACTCTTGATTTATGTTCAGTCGACTGAAAAAATAATTTAGTCGACTGAAATATGTATATATCTATTGTAAATTTAATTGATATCTTTAATGGATATTATCCCTAATTCTCGTCGAAGTTTTATGAAGGAATTTTCTAATAAGGGTTTAGTAAATATATCGGCAATTTGATTTTCGGTAGAAATATGTTCTAGATTAATTATACCTTTCTCGATATTGTCACGTAAAAAATGGTGACGAATATCTATATGTTTTGTACGAGAGTGATTAACTGGATTTTTAGATAAGTTTATTGTACTAGTGTTATCACAATATATTGTAGAATTTGTTAAATTTATATTAAAATCTTTGAGTGTTTGTTGCATGTATATAACTTGAGTACAAGCTAAGGCGGCTGATATATATTCTGCTTCGCAGGTGGAAAGAGAGACGCAATTTTGTTTCTTACTAAACCATGATACAAGTGATTTTCCAATAAAATGACATGTACCACTTGTACTTTTTCTATCTGTTCGAGATCCACCAAAATCAGCATCACTGAATGATACTAATTCAAATGTACACTCTTTTGGATAAAAAAGTCCAAATTCTTTAGTGTAGTTAAGATATCGTATAATTCGTTTAACTGCTCTTAAATGTGATTCTTTAGGATTAGATTGAAAACGTGCACATAAGCATACACTCATCATTATGTCTGGTCTACTTGCGGTTAAGTAAAGTAAGGAGCCTATC
Source organism: Allium cepa (assembly GCA_030765085.1). NCBI lineage: Eukaryota > Viridiplantae > Streptophyta > Magnoliopsida > Asparagales > Amaryllidaceae > Allium > Allium cepa. The sequence goes on along the minus strand of CM060943.1, from coordinate 395,308,077 downwards.
ATACTTCTACATAATTTTTGATCTACACTTTTGCCATTGTCATCTCGATCGAGATGAGTAGTAGTACTCATAGGAGTAGGTTTAGCTGAAGTGTTTTCCATTCCAAAACGTTTAATTAAGTTTGTACAATATTTCTCTTGGTTTATAAAAATTCTATTTGATAATTGTTTTATTTGAAGTCCAAGAAAGTATGATAATTCTCCCATATGAGACATCTCAAACTCTTTAGTCATTATATTTGAAAATTCTTTGCATAAATTTTCATTTGTTGATCCAAATATAATATCATCTACATATATTTGAATTATTAAAATGTCTTTTGAAGTATCTTTAATAAAGAGTGTTTGATCGACTTTTCCAATTTTAAATCCCGAATTTAATAAATAACTTTTAAGTCTTTCATACCAAGCACGAGGTGCTTGTTTAAGACCATATAGTGCTTTCTTTAATTTATAGACATGATCTGGATATTTTTCGTGTATAAATAAAGGAGGTTGTTCTACATATACATTTTCTTTGATAAAACCATTTAAAAATGCACTTTTCACATCCATCTGATAGAGTTTGAAATTGTGAAAACACGCAAAAGCTAAAAGTATATGAATTGCTTCAAGTCTTGCGACGGGAGCAAATGTTTCTTCAAAATCAATACCTTCCTCTTGATTATATCCTTGTGCTACTAGTCTAGCTTTATTTCTTGTTATATTACCTAATTCATCTACTTTATTTTTGTAAATCCATTTTGTTCCTATTACTGATTAATTATTAGGACGGGGAACTAATTTCCAAACGTCGTTACGTTCAAATTGATTTAATTCTTCTTGCATAGCAATAATCCAATAATCATCTGTTGATGCTTCTTTAGGATTTTTAGGTTCTATTGAAGAAATGAACGCTACATGACCCATTTGATTTAGTTGATTTCTTGTTCTAACTTGAGAATTCATTTCTCCTATAATATTTTGAGTTGGATGATCTCGTAATATTCTAGGAGGGGATCTTAAATTATTATTTTCAAGATTTGTTTCTTCTATATTTATTAATTCTTCATCATCTTTTATACTTAAATTTCTATTAAAATTTTCATCAAAAGATATATGTAAGGTTTCTTCAATTATGTTTGTATGTTTATTAAATACTCGATATGCTTTACTTCGTTCTGAGTATCCTACGAAAACTCCTTCGTTAGCTTTTGGATCGAATTTTCCTAATTGATCTTTTGTATTTACAATGAAACATTTTGATCCAAATACTTTAAAATACGATATATTTGGCTTTTTGTTATTAAATAGTTCATAAGAAGTATTTTTAGTTAGTGGTCTAATTGATATTCTATTTAATACGTAACATGCAGTAGCAACGGCTTCTGCCCAAAAATGTTTTGGTAAGGAAGATCCATTTAATAATGTTCTTGCGCATTCTTTTAATGTTCTATTCTTTCTTTCTACAACTCCATTTTGTTGAGGAGTTCTAGGAAATGAAAAATTATGATTTATTCCTTTCTTTTTACAAAAAGTTTCAAAATCCTCGTTTTCGAATTCTCCTCCATGATCGCTTCGAATATTTTTAATTTTTAAGTCTTTAGCATTTTGAATTCTTTTGACAAATGTTTTAAAATTTTCAAAAGTATCACTTTTATTTTTCATTAAAATAGTCCATGTATATCTTGAGAAATCATCAACTATTACAAATACGTATCGATTATGATTAATGGATTGAACTTGTGTTGGTCCAAATAAATCCATATGGAGTAATTCTAATGGTTGTGTAGTCGAAATAATTTTCTTAGATTTGAAAGATGACTTTGTTAATTTACCTTTTTGGCAATCATCACAAAGATTATTTATTTTAAAGTTTATCTTGGGTAGACCTCTTACTAAATCATTTTTAGAGAGTTTTCTAATAGTTTTAAAATTTATATGACAAAATCTTTTGTGCCATAACCAAGGATCATTGTCTTTGGCAAGTAGACACATACTTGTATTATGATTAATATTCATATTTAAAATGTAAATATTTCTATCTCTATTTCCTTCAAAAACAAGATTTTGGTTTTGATCAAAAATACTACATTTATTATCCGAAAAAATTATTTTAAAGCCTTTGTCACATAGTTGACTTATGCTAAGTAGGTTATGTTTTAAATTTTTAACTAATGAAACATTTGTTATAAAAGGTAATTTTGATGTACCGTAGTTGTTCACATCTCCTTTGCCAATGATATAGCCTTTTGAATTGTCTCTGAAGGTAACCGAGCCACCATCAAAGTATGTTATGTTTGTAAGCATATCTTTGTCTCCGGTCATGTGTTTTGAACAACCACTATCTAATATCCATTTTTTCTTTTTGAGTGGGACCTGAAAATAGATATGAAATTATTGGTACCCACTTTTTAATAGGGTCCTAAAGAAAAATTAGAGTTTAGGAAACCAAACCCAATTTGGTTTAGTATCCTTTTTATAGATATAGTTTTTATTATGGTGAACATTATCTATAAATGTTTTAATATATTTATTCCTAATTAAAATATTGTTAGTCTTTGGAATCCAAATTTTGACTATCTTAGTTTCTTCTTTTGTTTGAATAGATTCTTGAAGTAATATTTGTTGTTTTGAATTTTTAAAATTTTTATTTTTAGAAATTTTTACTTCCTTTTTATATCCTAATCCATGTTTGTTTGAAGAGGATTGAGAATTTTCTAAAATTTTAGATAAATTTTCTCTTCCTTTATTAAAGTTAGAAACATTTTTAGTAATGCTATCTAATCTAGCTTGAAGACCATTGTTTTCTAACTCAACTTGTCTAATTTTTGTTTTTAACTCATGATTTTCAGAAGCAATTATATCATTCTTAGTCTTTTGAGTTTCAATTTCTTGACTTAAAAGTGATAATTGAGTTTCTGAGTTTGAATAAGATTCTTGAACTTTTTCAAGTTCTTCTTCAAGAATTTTCTTTTCATCATGTAACATATCTCTTTCAAACTCAGCTTTATTTTGATTTTCACGAATTTCCTTAATTTTCTTTTTAAGACTTTTTATTGTGCTTAAAAGTTCAGTGTTTACTTCAATTAAATCATCGAAAGTTAAATTGCTTACCTCAGACTCTTGAGCCATGAAGCATACATTTGCTTGTTCATTGTCGCTATCACTATCACTTTCAGATGAAGATGAATCTGAATCGCCCCATGTTACAAAGAATGCCTTCTTTTTGAATTTATCCTTTTTGTTTTTGTTGTTGAAACTTTTCTGATTTTCCTTCTTTTGTTCTTGGCAATCCTTTTGCATGTGTCCTTTCTTGTGACAATTAAAGCATTCTATATTTGAGGAAGGAGGTTTACTCATGAAATTCTTTTTGAATCGTTTTTGTTTCCTTTTCTAAATTTTAAGAATTTTTTGAAATTCTTGGCTATGAATGCTAAATCCTCATCTTCCGATTCTGAATCTTCTTTTTCCGCGTGAAAAGCAACATTCTTTCTTTCTTGAGCTTGATCTTTCTTAGCTTGCATATTAACTTCATATGACATGAGATTTCCAATTAATTCTTCTGGTTTCATTGAAGATAGATCGTTTGCTTCCTCGATTGCTAGCACCTTTCTTTCCCATTCATCAGTGAGTGAATTTAGAACTTTAGATACAATATCGAAATCCGTAAACTTTTCTCCCAATCCGATTAAGGTATGATGAATGTCTTGAAATCTTGAATACATGTCATTGATGGATTCATTTTGTCGCATTCTAAAGTTTTGGAATTGATTCTTTAGCATGGAGATCTTTGTTTGTTTGACCTTGTTAGTGCCTTCGTGTATGGTTCTAAGTGTCTCCCATATCTGATGTGCAGTAGTACATATGCTAACTCGGTTGAATTCATTTCTATCCAAGGCGCAAAATAGCATATTCATTGCTTTGGCATTTGCACTAGCTTCATTCTTCTGAGTTTGTGTCCATGTAGGATAGTCGGTAGTGGGTACAACGAACTCTACTTGAGTGGCGTTCCATGCTTCGAAGCTAGTTGCTTGCATATAAATCCTCATCCTTGTAGCCCAATAGTTATAGTTAAGTCCATTGAAAAGAGGGGGTCTTTGAGTAGATTGTCCTTCGGCAAATGTAGAGTTATAGGCAGAAGTTGTACTTGTACTTGCGTTATTTTCCATATTATCAATATGTCTAATAACGGTGTTATGGTTATAGGACGACCAGTCTCTGATACCAATTGAAAGTCGGGGGTAATTGATAGGATCGTGTAATATGGAATAGTTATATGGTTAATGTATATATGGTAAGTAAAAATCGCACCAAGATTTTATACTGGTTCGGATCACTTATCCTACGTCCAGTCCCTAAGCTTCACTTAGGTATTCACTAACTACAAAACCCTCTCTTAACCCGGAGGAATAGGTTCACAACTTACCCGAACAACCGAACGGGATTTCTTTGCCTCAAACTACCTAAGAGGACTTCAAACCTCAATGCTAAACAAGTTTTGACTAGTTGTGTTCTTTATAACACGAATGAGTCTAATGTAGTACAATGTTCCTATAATCTTATCCTCAAGAATATGAAATATGTTTGTGAAGATTAAGGAATTATGAATTTGCTATGAATCAAATATATTAAATATAAACAGTGATTCAAGCAAAGAGAGTAGTGATTGCTTTGATAATGTTTAGAAAAATATGATCAAGAAATTGATAGATTAGAGTAAGAGAATTCGATGATTTGAATGATGTTTGAATCATGTATTTATAGTTGTAAAAAGGATGCATGTATTGCCAAGGGTTGTAGATAAGAGAAGCTTCCATTTCTATTGAGGAATGGTCGCAACTCTTGGGAAGAAGAAGGTGTCCTTTCATGCAAAATTCGCAGGTTCAAATTCAGTCGACTGTGCAGGAATTTCAGTCGACTGAAATTATAGTAGGAATCTTTCTGGAAAATTTTCAGTCGACTGTGCAGAAAATTTAGTCGACTGAAACTGTGCATATTTGTACATGTTTGCCAGTTCAGTCGACTGGTAAATTTAGTTCAGTCGACTGACATATGAATTTATGCATTATGAAGAATTGAAGTATGCGTAGTGAAAAATTGAAGTATAATGAATGTGTTCTTGTGTTTGTGCAACTCTTGAGGATAGATTTTAACAAATAAACCTATATATATAAAAATCATACTCAAGTTTATATTTCATTGATCTTCCTCTATCTTGCATATATTTCTTCCTTTATATATTGTCATTGATCAAAAATCTTCGTGTATCAACAAATATATCTTTGAGGATATTTTGAGATAAGTAAATAATTTGGGAATTTTTTTATTGTTTGATGGATGGTTGTGAATGTTAATTGATAGTTAAATAACCGACTATCAATATTGGCCAACTGCGCTGATCGTTTCGAAGAGACCGGGATCGAGATTTATTTCTTGAAAACCACTTCGATCCGGTTTGTACGTTTCGTGAAAACGATTTTGGATTCGAAGATGGAGCAATGAAGTGCAAGGGCTAGTCGCTACTAATCATGAGGATATTTCCAAAATGGATGTAGTAGGAATAGTGCCTTCGGTTCCGTTCGAACCCGGGACGGACTTGTATGGATGAATGCTTGCGAAACATCGTCAGGTGGACGATGGGCATTCTAAGAAATATGTTCTATAAAGGTAACGCTTAGCCTCAAGCCTCATCAAATGGGAATGGCTGAAAATCAGGGGATATGCAGCAAAGCTAGGTGGGTAGCACCCAAGCAGGGTGAGGTCATTCCAGTCTAGATGTCCCTTATTATTTCGGCTTAGTGGGCGGTTGCAGATTCCAACCGCGGGGTGATCTCACTCGGGATTATCCAGTAAGGGATAGTCCCGGTCTTGTGTTGCAGGGGAGCGGGCGTACTGCTCGGTACGTTGATCTAGGCCCCGTACTGTGACAGGTGGTACCGCAGTGCCTAGTCATTAGTTGGAAATCCATTTTCCCTATGAGCCATGTACGAGTTTTGTTTGTATTACCCACTCTGTGGCTAGTAGCTGGAATTTAATAGATGTAACAATTTCGGCTATTTTATAAGTATTTGTATATAGACCCTATTATAATATCAGAAGATTTCTATAAAAAGTGTTTTAGCTATCGTAAGGTAAAAACCCGACATGTTTATTTGTGGCGTGGTCTTACGAGATGATTTTGTTTTCAAAGGATTTTTGAAACTTTAATAATCAAATTGGGTGTGATTTTCTCACGCTGGTATTCCAGACTGACTCGAGTGTTATTTAACTGTAATGCTCGGGTCAGACCGAGTATTATAGAATACATGATATGTTGCCGTGGAGCTCAGGAGACGAGCAGGATGACGACACGTACTCTCGTACTTGTTTATATATATATATATATATATATATATATATATATATTCCGCTGTGTTGAGTTGTTGTGTATCCATTTGTATGGTATTGATGTTGAACTGTGACTGATGTACTCTGATGATGTAATGTTTGTAAACAGATATATTTGATTTTGAGTAAAGATTATTTACTATCTATTATATTTTATTCCACTGCGAAGGTTAGATTCTGATGTTGATTTTGTTTTCTCTTCTTCTACCTCTTCTTCTTAAACCCAAATGGTTCGTATTTCCGTGCAACTTGAGTTGATTGTTGTAGAATAGTGTTGACTCAAGGGGATCGGATTTGCGGGCTGTTAAAGTTGGTATCAGAGCATAGGTTGGTGATAACCTTGGCTCTGGTGGGAATTACTCATAAAATAGAGTCTATAGTACTCTAGAATGAGTTTGAGCGTATTAATAAATATGAGCGCGTATTTGTTAGTGAATATAAATTGTTTTAATATTGTGTTGATTGCTTTATTGAGTGGCATATGAACATTCGTCGGCACAGTCTGGACAACTGTATTGAAAGGGTTTCTAAACACTTGAATAGAACAATCGACACGGTATTGTTTTAAATATGGGTGAATGAAATAATTTTACCCAAAAATATATTTTGATATAAAGAAAGTTTTTGGTAAACTATATAGCTATTATATGGTTGCTTGAATGTTAGAAATGATAATATTAAAGTATTTGTTGGGGATATTTCCACCGAGCCATCACAAGGAGGTTACCACCGAATCAAACACACTACCCAAGCTACTACCGGTCCAACCCAAACCGAAGCATCACCGATCCAACCCACTTCCAACTACCACCGAATCAAACACACTACTACCGGTCCAACCCAAACCGAAGCATCACCGATCCAACCCACTTCCAACTACCACCGAATCAAACACACTACTACCGGTCCAACCCAAACCGAAGCATCACTGATCCACTACCACACCAACTCACAACTGGACCATCCCTCACCGGACCAACACCCACCGGACCAACACACGCCGAACCAAGCCCACACCATTACCGAACCAACCATCGTCATACCAAATTACAACTCCAACCATCTCCGAACCAAGAGGATGCCGAACCAACATCGCCAGGCCAGATGGCTTCGGCCCAAGCCCACCATCAGCTATATACATCGAAGACCCCGGCCTCCAACCTCACTCTACAAATAGAGGGGCAGGGGTACAACAATGGGGGACAAGTTTGAGAGCTCAAGCACGGAAGGAACTTTCAAACAACTTTCGGTTACGTGTAATCAAAGCTTTGTACTTGTAATCTAAATAGAAAAGGAGAATAACATATAAAGTGGACGTAGGCACGTTCTGGCCGAACCACTATAAATCTATGTCTTTTACAGTTTAGTCCATCTATTTCATATATTTGCATAAATCATACAAATCACTAAGAATAACTTAAAATCAAGTAAATCATACGACTTGGAGGTGTTTGCCCATTTTTTGTGCAAACATTTTTGGTGCTTTCACTAAGAACGGAGCTCGAAGCTTCAGCTTCTCCCACTCAACCCCTTTTTCTATCACCATCGTTCATTGCTTGGAAAATATGGCTCCCGGACGGAAGAAAGATGCTAACAAAGGAAAGGATATCGCAACTGGCAGTATCCCAAATCCAGTGACCAGAGACCAAGACAATCGTCCAGTTCCAACAGCAACTTTAAATCTGGCAAATCCGACAGCCCCTGCTACGGAACAACCAATTTCAAGGGCGGATCTGGACAGGGTTGTGGCTGAAGTAACTAACCGCTTCGCATCTCAACAAGAAGCCTTGGTAGACCAACTCATGTCACGCTTAAGAGATGCTGAAGAATCCAACCGCAACACTGAATCATGGGGTGAGTCCCGGTCTGGAGGATCTGGGAGGCGACAAAGGTCTTTCTTCTTCGAAGAGGCTAACAACAGAAACAGCCATGGTAGGAGCCGAGCCCGGACTCAGCCCGAATTCCGACCCGAGGAAACACTTGGAACCGAACCCAACGGGGGAGGTACCAGGAAAGGGTCGGATGTAGCTGAGCCCGCCATGCTACCTAACCATGGGAACACCAAGGAACGAGGCCGAGCTGGAGTCCAGCCCGAAGTTGGACCCGAGAAAGTGCTGAGAAGAGAACCCAACAGGGAAAGATCAAGGCAAGGGCCAACTGTGGCTGACCCCAGCATGCCCCCGGAAGACCAGAGGTAGCCATTGGAGAATGTCAGGAATGATAAACGATACCATCCTTACAAGTCGTCTGGACGGAATCAGCCCCGCAGGGAAGAACCAAACTCATTTCTATCCGCTCCAAGTTCTAATGAAAGGATGGCGCGATTTTTCAGAGAGTGCGTCCAACGAGAGCAAAGAGATCGGGGGATAGGTGCTAGGGTAACTAGCCCCTTCACCCGTAATATCGAAACTGCCATCACCCCCCGGGAATGGAAAATGCCAACAATGGAACCTTACAAGGGAACCTCTGACCCCGTCGTACACTTACAGAGATACACCCAGCATATGCTCATGAGCGGAGCAACGGGGGAGTGTTGTGTAAATGCTTCCCACTATTCTTGGCAGATCTAGCTACCTCCTAGTTCTGCCACCTACCACAGGCGTCCATCAGCTCATGGGAAGTGTTGAAAGAAAAGTTCATCAGCCAGTTCCGCATTCATGTGGAACAACCCAAGGATGCTTATTCCCTGTCTAATATCAAACAGAAACCCGGGGAGACAGTGCAACAATATCTAACCCGATTCAACGCCGCAGCGGCCGCAGTCCAAGATGCCGACGAGAAACTTATCCTAATGTCCCTCTACAGTGGTGTACATATGAATACTAAATTTGCTAGAAGACTAACCAAGGAAAAACCAGCTACTTTACCTGATTTCTTCCATGAAGCTGGAAAGTATACGAGACTTGAAGACGCTGCCACTGAGAGGCAGTCGGGACAGCAGGTTAGGACAGCTCCAGACAGAGTTCCCACTACAGCAAAGGATGTTCGGAAAAGTGACTCTAGAGACAATGCTGGGGGCAAGAAGGGAGAAAAGCGCCTATACCGATCAGGACCAAGATTTGACTCCTACACTTCTTTGAATGAAACAATCGAAAACATCTTCCTAGCCACTCAAGACGAAGTTAGGTACAAGCGCCCCCCGCATAAGAAGGAGTCAGATAACGCACTCAAGTCTGGAAAGTTCTGCCGCTTCCACGAATCCCATGGACATGACACCAATAAATGCCACCATCTCCGGGACTTGATTGAAGAACACATTAGAAGGAGGAGACTGGAACGCTATGTAAAAAGCCAGAACAGGACTCCAGCTCTCGCCAATGAAAACCCAGGGCTACCCCTCCCAGAGCTAGGCGGAGGAAATCGCAACACCAGCGGCTCTTGTCAAGAGAAGATAGTGGTCCATACCATATCGGGAGGACCACACATCGCCGACAGAAGCTGGGAAGAGATGGAAAGATACGGTAAGTCACTTAGAAACGATGAAGGCTACGTTAGTTCTGTTATGGAAGAACGCCACCCGAAACGGAAAGAGAGTAACGACATCACATTCAGTGGGCGTGATCTAGAGGGAAGACAGTACCCACACATGGATCCTATGTTCATCTCTGCCTGGTTCGGTCCGGCCAAAGTTTTCCGAATTTTAGTAGACACTGGAAGCTCGGTAAATATCCTATTCAAGCATGCTTTCGACAAAATGAAGCTGTCAATGAAGGATGTGTCTCCCTGCAAAAAAACACTGCATGGTTTCACTGGAAATGCGAAGATGCCCCTCAGGCAACTTGACCTTTTTGTTGAAATAGGAAGTCATCCCCGCTCCGTTGTGCGAAAACAAACATTTGTGCTAATAGAAAGCCACTCGGCCTACAACGCCTTTTTGGGAAGACCAGCCTTGTCTGACTTCCAAATTGTCCTAGCCCCATGGTGCCTAAAAATGAAATTCCCAACAGATAACGGAGTAGGAGAAATAGAAGGAGATCAAGACGCCGCTTGAGATTGCTATGTAACTGAGCTTCGCAATACCTGCAGGAAGGATAAAGGGAAGGATGCAGAGACTTCTCTCTACAAGAAAAACCTGGAAGCATAGCAATTAAAGAAAGCCCCTCCGAGTCTTCAAGTCTCGTATCCTTTCAACAAATTAGACCCCAGGGACAAAGAGGAGGAGGCCACCACCGAGCCTGCAGAGGCTATGGAATTTGTATCTATAGACAAACACGACCCAAGTAGACTGCTGAGAGTCGGGTCTCAGTTAAGAGCGGAGTTGAAAGATCAAATCGTCGATTTTCTTTGCCACAACATGGATGTATTTGCATGGACGCACGCTGATATGACAGGAATCTCCCAAGATGTAGCGTGCCACGTATTGAACATCGATCCCACCAAGGTGCCATTAAAGCAGAAAAAGAGAAGTATGAGGGCAGAACGATCAGCAGCCCTAGAGGAAGAAGTAAAAAACCTACTTGCCAATTACTTCATACGAGAAGCCATCTACCCAGAATGGATCGCCAACCCGGTGCTGGTAAAGAAGGCTAATGGGAAGTGGCGAACATGCATCGACTTCTCCAACTTAAATGACGATTGTCCGAAGGATTGCTTCCCACTCCCCCTATTCGATCAGCTCGTGGACAGCACCGCCGGACACGAACTCTTATCTTTAATGGACGCATACTCAGGATACAACCAGATCCCTATGCATGCCCCCGATCAAGACCACACTAGTTTCATCACTGACCGAGGATTGTACTGCTACAGGGTAATGCCTTTTGGGCTTAAAAACACCGGGGCTACTTATCAACGCCTCATCAACAAAATGTTTGCGGAACTAATAGGACGAACTATGGAGGTTTATGTGGATGACATGATGATAAAATCGAGAAAAGCCAACGATCATATAAACCACCTGGATGAGATGTTTCAAGTACTTCGCCAATATGGAATGAAGCTGAACCCTCTAAAGTGCTCCTTCGGAGTATCATCGGGAAAGTTCTTGGAATTCATCGTCCACGCCAGAGGGATCGAAGCAAACCCCGAACAGGTTCGGGCTTTGCAAGATATCAAGATACCATCCACTCGAAGAGAGATGCAAAGCCTAAACGGGAAAGTGGCCGCCCTAAGCAGGTTCATCTCTAAAGCAACCGACAAATGCATCCCTTTCTTTGAAGCTCTAAAGAAAGACAAAGGAAAGTTCGAATGGACTGACGAATGCTCGACAACCTTCCTCAATTTAATCGAACACCTCCAGAGACCACCAATACTCTCAACTCCAAATGAAGGCGACGAACTATGCCTATACCTTGTTGTATCGTCCCATGCTTTAAGCGCCGCTTTGGTAAGAGAAGACGACCACGCGCAGTGGCCTGTATACTTTGTAAGCAAGAGATTTACGGGGGCAGAAGCCAGATACCCTAAACTTGAAAAGCTAGCATACTGTTTGCTAATTACGTCACGGAAACTGCGACACTATTTCCAATCTCATTCCATCAGAGTTTTAACCGATCAACCGCTAAGGCAGGTACTCCACCCCCCCGACACCTCTGGGCGACTACTTAAGTGGTGCATTGAACTGAGTAAATATGATATCACCTACCATCCTCGCACTACTATCAAGGGTCAAGCCATAGCTAATTTCGTTGTCGAATTCACTACTAACGAAGGTAAGGAGCAATCTGAAATAGCAGAAGATATCAAATGGAATCTCTTCGTAGATGGAGCATCAAATGAACAGGGCTCGGGGGCAGGTGTTGTGATAATCACCCCCCGGGGAAGGAAGCCACACTACGCCCTAAGGATGGGATTCGCTGCCACCAATAATGACGTAGAATATGAAGCGGTGATAGCTGGATTAGAACTTGCCCTGGAGATTGGAGTCGGTTCTTTATGTCTCCATAGTGATTCTCAACTCATTGTAAATCAAATACTTGGGGAATTCCAGACTCGAGGAGAACGACTCACAGCATACCTAAAGAAGACCAAGCTACTGCTCAATCAATTGGATCACTATTTAATCAAGCACATTCCTCGAGAAGAGAATCAGGAGGCCGACGAACTGACAAAGCAAGCTAGCATGAAGGACAGCACTGCTTCCCGAACAATAACCATCTCAAAGCAACTGGCCCCGAGCTACGAGCCAATGAATATGATAGCTGCAATTGAAGAAGAAACTTGGATGACCCCTATCCGGAAGTACTTACAAAGTGGCACACAGCCCGACGGACGTGACGAAGCTAAGAAAATATTAAGGAAAGCTTCCCACTACACATTACAAGAAGGCATCCTCTATTGGCACGTCTTCTCTAATCCCTTATTAAGGTGTATCGCTGGAAGGGAAGCCAGGGAAGTCTTGTCCAACATCCATCAAGGAAGTTGTGGAGATCACACCGGAGGACAGACTCTAGCAAAGAAAATACTCCGATACGGATATTACTGGCCCACTTTAAACAAAGATGCCTTAGACTTCGTCAAGAGATGCGACAGATGTCAGAAATTTGCTAAGATTCCTTGACTACCCACGAAGGAGATTACTCAAATGACCAGCCCTTGGCCCTTTGCAGTATGGGGAATTGACTTGATTGGCGAACTGCCAACGGGCCGAGGCGGAGCCAAATATGCTATAGTGGCAGTCGACTATTTCACCAAATGGGTGGAAGCGGAACCTCTAAATAAAATATCTTCGTCAAAAATTATCAACTTCTTGATCAAAAATATTCTATGCAGGTACGGAGTCCCACTCAAGATCATATTAGACAACAGACTCCAGTTTGACAGCGAAGAGTTCGCCGACTAGTGCCAAGAGCACGGAATTCACAAAAGCTTCTCATCCGTGGCTTATCCTCAAGCAAACGGACAAGTCGAAGCTGTCAACAAAATTCTCAAAACTCTAGTCAAGAAGAAACTTGAAAAGTCAAAATGCGCTTGGGTAGATGAACTTCCTACGGCACTTTGGGCCTACCGCACATCTTGCAGAACATCAACAGGGCATACTCCTTTCTCTTTGGCATACGGATCGGAGGTCATGCTCCCAGTTAAAACTGTAGTGCCTTCCTACCGTAGGATCCACTACAACCCAGAAGAGAATGAAGAACTCCTACACATGTCTTTGGACCTAATTGAAGAAAGAAGAAACGATGCAGCACTTAAAGTGGCAGCTCACAAGCAAAAAGTAGCGGCACAATACAACTCTAAAGTCAAACACCGCAGCTTACAAGAAGGAGATCTTGTCCTCAAACGGATCTTCCCGATCCCCGGAGCGCTAGATCCAATCTGGGACGGACCCTATGTAATTCATAAAGATCTCCACAACGGAGCTTATATTTTGTCAACAGTGGACGGAGAGGTGTTCTAGAGGGCATGGAACATCCAACACCTCCGTCGATACTTTTCTTAACTTGCACTGCCCATATGAAGTTAACTAACAAAAAGAATCAGTGGACGTAGGCATTTTCGTGCCGAACCACTTTAAAAATCTTGTCTCTTTTTAACTTGTTCCTTTATATCTTGGCTGCTTGTTAAGCTTTATCCTTTTCTGTTGAACAAAATCATGTATAGCGACATTTCCATTCTGGACACTTCGCGGCACAACTTCACCTGGACAAGACCCAACAGGTACTATGCGAATCTATGCACTCGCCAATGAGACACTTTTGCTCCGGCATCCCTCTGCTGCGGGTTAACTCATTGCTCGCGACTGCCCTCAAAGCCAACTGTAATGAGCCGATTATAAGCCGTCAAGAAGGCCGACTATAGCCGATGGCAACTCATTACGGCGTTCGGCTCGCCGGCAACTGTGAACCTACTTTAAGCCCCAACATAAGGTGTGGCCAGCCAGGGGTAGTTCACGGTTGACGATCGGCACCTACTCTAGCCGGCCACAGTAAATCGAATAATACCCACGATTACGGGCCATAATGGCTCGGGTAGTTATTGTGCGCGATCTCGGCTCCGATATGTCTTAAGTGCGGCTGTGGTAAAAAAGATAAACTCCCCGCGGAGGCGTAAGATGGGTGACAAATGTCTCCAAGACCCACAGCTAGGGAAAGTGACTACAAAACCCGTTTGCCACGAACTTAAGCATGTCGACGGCCTTCCGTGATTGGAAGTTTTACTGTTTCTCATATTTCCATTTCATTCAAAAACTTTTCTCCTATCCTATATAACAATCCTTAAAGTACAGGTCACAAAATAGGGGAACTCTCACTTGTGGAAATAAGAACTCACATCCGGATGACGGAACACTCAGCTACATTCTGTACTCAGTCACGCAAGACATTCAAAGCAACCCTCTACAACTAAAACACGAAGGGTGGTACTATCTTCTCTTGTATACAAATATGTAGCTTTAATGTATTCACACATCATATTGGCATTGCAAGACATGAAACAATATTTTGAGCAGAAACTTAGCATCAAATGCGATTAAATCACATGCATAAACGCGCAGCTGTATTTTTTATGCAACATATCAAAATAACAACCACATTCGAACATAACAGAATCAGCTTATGTTATAAAATTGCAGAAAGTCATTCTTTACAAATAATATAATTACAAGTTACATTAATGTTTCGGACTAACATAGACAGCAACCAAAATATGTACAAGTCAAGTCAAGGAATCGGAGCTTCGCCTCCATCCCGCTAGCCCTGTGGATCTACTTAACTACAGGGTCAGAACTCCCCGCATGTATTCCATAGGTCCTGCCTGCCCAATTCAAAGAAGAATCCATCAATAATCACGAAAGATAAGCAATCAAATCATGAAAAGGTTAAAAGGAAAGACTTACCAGTGTCTGCTCCCTGATCATCATCATCTAGCTGCACGCCTACCTCATCCGCAGCAAGCAGCCGCATGCCCTCCTTAACCGCCACCTTCTCTTCCTTAGTGAATTGGGCCGTAACCACATCCATCCTGAAAGTCGCATCACCTTCCTTATCCGCATCGGCCTTAGCCTCCTCCAAAGCCCGAAGATATATCCTTGCCATGACCCGAGGATAGTCGTCCATCCAGGACAGGTTGCCCTGCCTCCAAGTTTGAAAATACATGTCCTGGAGCATCTCGTCCATCATCCCCTCGTTCTCCTAAAACTCTTTCGTCCGGGCCTCAGAAGCCGACAGCCGTGCGACGGCAGCATCTCTCTCCAATCGGTATCTCGAGCAGTCAGCCTGAAGGGATTTCCGTATCACTTCCATCTCCTCCTTCAGCCTGGCCTGAGCAAGCTCAGCGGATTCAAGCCTCCCAGATAACTATTCTACCTGCTAAAGATCCGCTCTCCGAACCTCGTCCACTATTGCGATGGCCATGTCAATCCGTTCCTTGCACGCAGCCTACATCTTTCGTAGTTCTGCCTTATTAGCCTCTTCCATAGTCTTCTTCAACCGCCTGGATGCTGCCTCATGCTGAGAAATCTGAATGGCTTGATCGGCGAGCTGCTTGGCCTGGTCCGAAACCATTAACCGTAGTCGGATGTTGGCACTCTCAATCTCCTCTCCAGCCTTGACCATACGGGCATGATGCCCCATCAACTTCCTGGTTTCCTCCGCGACCCGGTCGATATTAGCCTTGGCTTCGTCCCCCATGGTAACTATCCGAGTAGTAAGCAAATCGAGTTCTAAGGACTTAGCCTCATCAAGCACCCATACCATGGGGTTGCGGGGAAGAAGATGCTCACCCGTGGCCTCGTCAAAAGAGATGTCCTGAAAACTCGGGTCCAGATCCAGGTGGCCGGCAAATGGGTTGCGAACCAAACAAGGATGGTCTATCGGGGTGACGGTTGGATTTTCGGACGGACGTGGAGAAGGCATAAGCTCGATATCTTCCTCAATAATATCATGGATAGGCTGGACTGGAGGCTGAGGGTCAGGTGAAGGTTCACACGAAGATCGCCCCCTCTTCCTCTTTCGCATATCTTCTTCGATAACTCTGAGAAGAGGGCGATATCTAACCACATCTCCAGGACGGCTAGTTGACGACTTTGGTTTGGCAGAAGCTTTGAGTAGCTTGTACTGTTCAAGGCGGTGCCGAATATCTGATGTATTGGCCAACTTACCTGTTCCTGGAATAAAAACCAGGTATTACAAGCATGCATGAAACTATGATCCGAGAAATATGTTAAGTAGGAAGACACGCCTATTTTACAAACCCTGAGGGGAAGTGGGATACTGCAATAACTCCTGAATCTCATTCCAGGACGGGAGCTGGCCATAAAATATTACTAAGTCCTTATCATAAGGGGAGTCTGCGAAAGTTAAGAATTCACCTTGAACCGCCGGAGTCGCCTTAGCTGAAGGACCCTTAGAAGATGGATCGGCACCAGTCCCAGCCTTGTCATCCTTCTTCGCCTTCTCCACCGAGGCTGATCCTTCCTCCAACCCCTCAAAAGCCTGGCGGAAGGCGTCATCCGTCCATTCCTGGATCTCCCCCGCCTGCTCAGAAGACAAAGCCCCGGCACCACTACCACCCTGTCCTTCACCTTCTCCATCTCCTCCGCTCTCCTCCTCGCCTCTTTCCTCCTCTCCACCTTCCTCCTCCGGAATATCTGGGCATGTGCTATGGGAGGGTCCGTCAGACTTCTTAAGCTTCTTCCCCCCGACGACTGGAGATACCGAGAAAGGTCTCCTCTTGCTACTCTTCGCAGTGGCCCCATCTTTTTAGCTTTAGCAGCCCTCTCCTCGGCTGTATCTCTCTGCTTAACCACAGATTGACGTGGCAAAATCAAGTTGTGCTCCAGGAGAGTGGCATTCCTGATCAGGTAAGAAGCCGACCTATCCCTTCCTGAGATAGCCCCTACCTCCGCAGCCATTTGTACAAGGTGATCGTTCTCCACGACCGCAAAGCCACTTGTCGCTAGCAAAAAATAAAAGCACATAAGAAGAAGCATTGTAGTCGAGACAGAGAAATTACGAATGGAATTCAACTTACAGCCAGAAGTGAAAAGGCGAAAAGAAACGGAATCGTCCTTAACGAAGAACCATTCCTTCTTAAACATGGTAAACTTCGAGTATAAGTCCAAGACCGGCTTGAAGGACACGATCGACTCTAAACTAATGTACGGAGACCCCTTCTTGTAGCCCCTCAGATTATATAGATATTGGATTTCCCAGTTAGAAGGGGGCGCCCATATTTCCTCTGAAAAATGATGAACAAGCACACCAGGATAGCATAGGAGTTGGGCTGAAGCTGGAAAGGAGCCACCTTCAGTTAGGTAATGAAGCTGACTATCCACGCATTGATCGGAGGAATGGCCCCGCACATGCAATGGTATCAGCTATACGCGAAATATCCTTCAGGGGGATTGTACGGCATCACTCCATCCCCGGCAACAGCATACTTGCTCTGTCAATCCCAAAGGAGCGAGAGATAACGTCAAGCTGCTCCTTTCTGAGAGAGCTCGGAAAGCAATCGGGAGGAGAATTCAGAAGCTCTTGAGGACCATATCCGTCCACTAATGACCTCGGGGCAGGTCCATGTCGCGCTGGTTCCGGCTGGACTGGGGGCACGGCAGGAGACTCTCTTCTGTCCCTAGATTTCCTCTTATCTGATCGGGTTTCCACTCTTTGAGACATTTATCTGCAACACAAGAAAAGTATATCGTTAAAACATACAAACAATGTAGTCTGGAATTTCACCCATAAGTCAAAATGCTCAAGCTTCCAGTGTCATTCGGTAAAGAAAATGTAAAATTTCATTCGGTATTCGAAGTCTCAGGGTTCATCCGGTGGTTCAAATACAAGTTCATTCGGCATTTCCTTTTCTCATTCGGTGGTTCGAACACGAGCTCATTCGGTAAACCACAACTTTCAGGTACATTCGGTACACGAGGCCCCCAAACCATTCGGTAATTGAGAATGAAAAGTTCACTCGGCAGAATAGATCATCACCTGGTTCGGCAAGAATCTGATTCGGCTAACGCTTTGATTCGGCAGAAATTATAGTTTGATTCGGCTGATGAGGAAAAATGGAGGCGTTAGGCCCCTATTTATAAGCAAGCATCAATGACCGGACCAGGTGGCTCGGCGTTAGAGACCGGATGGAAACACACGAGCTCAAAACAAAGCATGCCATGTGTATACACATACCCTACTTTAGGGGGCATGTGTTGGGGATATTTCCACCGAGCCATCACAAGGAGGTTACCACCGAATCAAACACACTACCCAAGCTACTACCGGTCCAACCCAAACCGAAGCATCACCGATCCAACCCACTTCCAACTACCACCGAATCAAACACACTACTACCGGTCCAACCCAAACCGAAGCATCACCGATCCACTACCACACCAACTCACAACCGGACCATCCCGCATCGGACCAACACCCACCGGACCAACACCCACTGGACCAACACACGCCGAACCATGCCCACACCAAACCAACACCATTACCGAACCAACCATCGTCGGACCAAATTACAACTCCAACCATCTCCGAACCAAGAGGATGCCGAACCAACATCGCCAGGCCAGATGGCTTCGGCCCAAGCCCACCATCAGCTATATATATCGAAGACCCCGGCCCCCAACCTCACTCTATAAATAGAGGGGCAGGGGTACAACAATGGGGGACAAGTTTGAGAGCTCAAGCACGGAAGGAACTTTCAAACAACTTTCGGTTACGTGTAATCAAAGCTTTGTACTTGTAATCTAAATAGAAAAGGAGAATAACATATAAAGTGGACGTAGGCACGTTCTGGTCGAACCACTATAAATCTGTGTGTCTTTTACAGTTTAGTCCATCTATTTCATATATTTTCATAAATCATCCAAATCACTAAGAATAACTTAAAATCAAGTAAATCATACGACTTGGAGGTGTTTGCCCATTTTTTGTGCAAACAGTATTATCATTGTTAAGTGAAATATTTAATTAGAAATTGTAAATATAATCAAAGATTGAGAAGATAAATCCAATTATGAAATGAATTGTAAATGTAATTTATAAATTGAATTAAAATAAAATGGGAATTTGTATAAGCATAAATTGTACAAATGCATTATAGTTAAAATTGGAATTAAAATAAAATTTGAAACGTTAAAACCCTGGAGATTTTGGAAATATTTTGAAGATAAATAGTAATATGGTTGTTATTTTTGGGGTATTTCTGAAAGGAAATTGTTTCAAATAAATTTTGGGAAGTGAGATAGCATTGAATTCACATCAGTCACTAGAAAATAACTTCGGTGATGACTGCAGCATCATCGATGTTTATTTTCGAATTTCTAAGTGATGAATTGCTGCCTAATTGATTTGTTCAGGAAAACCTGTTTATTTTTGGAAATCTCAAAGGAAATTTGTTGGGAATAAAACCAGGATTGGTTTAATTTGTGAGAAATATGATTTGAGATGTTGGAGATTTCAAAACAATTTGAAACCAAAGCTGGGTGTTTAAAAAAAAATCTAGATAAGATAAGTTGTAAGCTTATAAATGGAAATGGTTTGTAAATCAGGAAGAAATTTAAGCTTTGGATAATGGAATATAAATCTAAAGTGAAAAGTTAAAATGTAATTAACTTGGATTGGAGAATAAAATTTAATTGGATTAAAATAAATTGAATAAGCTGAAAATAATATCCAGTTGTATTCGAATTTAGTTGCAATCGAATTGAATTAGATAAAACTGAGTTAAAATAAAATTGAATTGGAATAAGGATTCAATTAAGTTATTAAATGAAATTAAATTTTTACCTGGATAACTGGGAAATAAGTTGGATAAGTATTAGATTGAGTTAAATAAATCAGAATGACTTGTAAAAGAATTAAAAATCCATGAAATATAAGTTGTGACTTGTTAAATTTGAAGGTGAGATAGAAAAACCAAAAATAAATATCTTTGGTGAATTGGAAAATAAACAGAAAAGACAAACTTGAATTATAAAATAATGTGAACTAAGAAAATTAAATGAAGTGATATTTGGAAATAAAATCAAGTATTGTACTATAAATAAGGGAAGAACTAATTGATAATAAATTAGTTAATGAAATGTGTAAATGGAGATCAATGTAGGTAAATAGAAGCTGAATTGTCAGCTAATAATGAAGATTGGAAATAGAACTCAAGTTATAAATCAAATTCGACTTGAATCAATAGTGAAGAAATTATAATTGAAGTGGCCTTGCAATTAATTAAGTGATTTGTGAATGAAATTGCAATGTAAGTTAATAAAATTGGATGGTAAATTAGAAAGTCAATGGTGGAATCAAAACTTGAGCTATTAATTTAAAATTTAACTTGAAAAGTTAACAAATTAGATATAATTGAAATGTATCGAAAGAAAAAAATAATGGAAATGGATTAAAATAGTGATGGAATGAATTACAAATAAAATCCAAATAAGTGGAAGTAAATTGGAAACGGCCTTGGAATAAATTGAACGAGTGAATCTGGAAAGTTAAATTTTATAATAACCAATCAAATGAAATTGCAGATTTAAAAATGAAATTTAATTGAGAGAGGGTTTACTTGAAAAATGAAAATGAGCTTAAGTATAAAATTTGAATAAATTGAAGTAAAATGACTTAAGCTAAATAGATGAGGAGTTGAATGGAAATGAACTTAAGTTTTTGACTTACGTAAGTGTTGGATAAAATCCGAACTCAAAATGAAGTATGGTTTAAATGAGTTGAGAAATAGTTATTGAATGGAATGGCCTGAATTGTTGTCGAGCAAAATAAAAGGTTGTGAATGGGTAAATGGAGGTGATTAAAATTCTATGAATTAATAGGAGAGAAATAAATTGATTTTGAGAGCAATGGAATTAAAAATGAATTGAGTTTGCTTAAGAATAAATTAAATGTTGGCGATTGAGTGTTAAACCATTCAAATTGACTGAAAATGGTTATAAAATAATTGGAACAGTTGAATTAGCATGGAAACTATATTAATTGCTTACGGAAAAATGTTTGGCATGAGTTTCTTTTAGAATTCATATGCTTTAACTATGTAAACAAGTGAAATGTAGTTAAATTTTATATATATGGCACTTACATGTTTAAATTGAGTAAGTACAGGTACCTGGAAGCCGTGTGGCTGGTTTTGGTTGTGCTATTTGCTAAAAATAATAAGCTGTTTGCTTAAAATGCTAAATAATGTACGCCTACGCAATTAAAATAGGAAATATGAACTATTTTTGGTTTTTCCGACCGTGTGGGTCGATATATATATATTTATCTCTTTTGTCAAATTGCAAAAGCTCCTCCGTACAAAGGAGACTCTGCCAAAAATTTTCAGAAATTTTGGGAGTTAGAAAATTTTTGAAAATTTTTGTTAACGACTAAACGGTTTAAAACTGAAAATTTAAAATAAGTTAGTAAAATGAGACTAATTAAAGTAATGATATGAATTAGTAAGAAATGACCAATAAAATTTATATATTCAGAGTTAAATAAATTGAATTCATATGAAAATGAAAGAATCATATTGAATAGAATTAGATATAAACTGAAGTTGTAAGATGGAAATAAATATCAGAAGCGTATAAAATTCTCATACTAACTTAAGTATGAAATGGTGCATTCTTAATTGGAAATGGAATATTACAAATACATTCTAAGTTGATATATGGATTAATAAATATTGACATTGGTAAGAAAGTCAATAAAATGTTAAGTTATGTTTGGATATTAGTGCTAAGCAGGATATGCAGGTATTTTAAAGAAAAAAGAGAATTGATTTTGATTTCAGAAGAAAAATTTGAAATGCTCGACAAAAAGGTATGTATTTAAATTTGGTATGAGATTTGATTGGGATTTTGGATTGAGCCACTTGGCGTTTTGTTTTCTTTTTGGATTTGAGAGGCCGTAGAGCCATTTTGTAGTTGTACCGAGTCAACCGCGCAAATGAGACGCTGGCGAAATTTTTCGAAAATTTAGGGTGTTAGAAAATTTTTGAGAAAATTTGAAAATTTAAAACTTAGTTTTGAATTATGATTTGTACGATTAAGCAAGTAATAATATTTGGAAACTATGGGAGAGTGGAGAAGTTAATAAGAATAATAATGGTCTTTTTATAAAAAGATAGTTGGTAAGTTGTTGAATTGTTAGAAACCGTTTGGACACGGAGAAAAGTAAACGGGCAATGGATCATTCTTCCTAACTAGTAATTTCGGGGATGAAATTCTTTTAAGGGGGGAGGAATGTGACGACCCGAAATTTTCGATCATTTAAAATCGGGATATTTAATTGATTTTAAATATTCAATAGAGCAATCTTAACTTGAATTACAAATATCGCTATTTATTGATAATTAAATAATAGAATTTAATAATTAGAAATTGGGTAAATTGTTGAATCTAGAATTTTAAGCCTGTTAAAAATAATTTGAAGGTTTGTAAAGTAATTATTGTTGAGGATAATTAAAGTTTTTAAAATCAAATTTAACACTGAATTGTTCAGGTTTGAAATTCTATCGTTTAAATTGAATTTAAAAATAGCCTTCCGAGGCACAGTCTCGAAATTCGACGAAACCAGTTCCATTGGGTCGATAATATTGAATTATTATCGGATTTCAATTTTCGTAGTGATTGGTGTTGTTATGTGAGAATACAATATATGAACGCGTTGAAATTTACAACGATAATTTAATTTAAATTTTATAAATATTATCACATAAGCAACATCACAGCCGAAATCGATCCTGAGCACGCTGACTTTCTTTCATCTCCGTGTTCCCTCTTTTATTTACATCATGCAAAGATCACATCGCCCCCACTTCTAAATCATGTCGCTTTTATCTTTCAGCAGAAGCCATTATCCCCTTTTTTATTAATCCCGAGTTCCCCAGACACATCATATTCGAATAAGAAAAAAAATAAAGGATGGCCGAAGCCTGTATCCTTCAAAGTTGGGTAGGAATGAAAACTAGTAATCGAATCAAGTAAAGTAAAAAAAAATGGCAGAACAAGAGGGGGGCGACTCGAGATTAGGGTTTCGCGGCAGCTCTAGGGTTTTCTGGGAGGTCGCAGCGTCGTGAAGTCAATCAATTCGATGTTGGAGGTCGCAAGGCTGTGGCTTCACGCGTCTCGAGGTACGCGTCGGCAAGGTCGAGCTAGGGGATTGGATTCGATGACGTCGCGTGAGGCTAAGGGGTTCTCTGGTGGGATTCGCTTGAGGGGGGGTTTCGTGTTGCCGCGAGAATAGCAAGGCGGCGAGGGGGTGTTGGATTCCGTTGGGCATTACAGTGGTTGAAGGTCTGGATTGAGTTGCGACTTGGGGATTGAATGTTTGCAGGGTTGGGGTGGTGTTTTCAAGTTTGGGGGTCGGCGGAACTGGCACTTGCAGTGGTTTGTGGCAAGTCACGATTGGTCACAGGCGATTGGCGGAGGTCGTGATTGAAGATGGAGGAAATTGCGTAATTGATGACAGAGGTAGGGATTGATGAAGAGGGTTCTGTCGCCGTTAGTCCAGGCGTTTGGTAACTGTGAGGTATTTTTTTTTTAATTCAATATATATGTATATTTGTTAACAGGAAACGGGAAACAAATTTTATTTACAGTAAATTAATTTACTGTTGTACTTGCTGAAAAGAAAGATATAAATAAAATATTTTTTTTACAGTAAGTTTAAAATGAGAATTTCGGTATATACCTATATTTATGTAGATGAAAGAAAATTTATTTTTACTGTAAGTATATGAAGACAATTCTGTTTTAGTTAATGGAAATATATATGTATACGGTAAAGACCGAATAAGGTTTGAAGGTATAGAGATTTTGAACGTTGAAGTTATATAAAAATCAAATTTTAACCCATATAGATTATTTTTATAGGTGTAATTTCAAGGGAAATAAATATATACATTTTCATCGACCAGTTTATTTCAAATAATTTATTTAAGTGATTAATTTGTTAAATTAAATTAAATTGTTCGTTTAAAACCAAATTATCGGTTTAAATTAAATACGTAAGTAGTAATTAACTGTTCGAACAATTCAAATATTAATAAATCATATTATACTTATTCAAGGTTAGAAATTGCGGAAAACAAGACGAGTTTGAAGTGAATGGCAATCTAAGGCCAAAGGCGAGTTAATCTCACTCCGTTAAATTTAAATTTAAATGATTAAATTTAAATAATTGTTTGAATGGATGAATTGAGTGATGTGATATAGTATGATATTTTGGAATTGGCATATTATATTGTACTAACATCTGTGGATGCAGGGAAAACAGGTTGGAGGGATCAAACTGGATCCCTCAACATTTATTTAAATTATTTAATACCCTCTGTTGAGATTATTTGATATTCTATGATGAATCATATTGGAATGTTGAATGCTATGGTCTGATTGGATATAATTTGGTATAATGAATTACCAAAAATATATAAATTGGATTTTTGAAAGAAATAAAATGAGTGGAATTGTAAGTAAATCAATTATAGAAATTTGAATAAATTTAAGAATGAATTGGAAAGAAATAAAGTGACTTTAAAATTTTAATAAATAAAACTAGAGTATAGAAGGAAATTATTGAATTTTATACTGTAGTGTCATTATTTAAGAGAACAAACATTTATTTAAAATTTAAGATTCAAATTATGGAAAGGATTAAAGAAGAATTGGGGAAGACCTGAATTTTTATATTTCAGGTAAGAGATTTAAAATCAAACGGAAATAATAACAATAATAATAAGTCCATAATTAATGAATTTTGGAATGAATTGAGTAAGTAATGAAATTTATCTCAAATGGAGTAAATTGGGAATCAATTTGGAAAATTGATTTAAGTGATTGAGATTGGAAATTTCTCTCTGAATAACCAAGTACGTTTTCAAAGTTAATTTTTAAATATAAATTAAAGTTTAAAGTTGTAGTAAGAAGTATGTTTTGAAAAATTTACTATTTCTAAATATTTAAATTCTAAAGTAAGTATTTCCTTTTAATCTATTATAGCAATAATTATTTTAATCTATTATATTAATAATTATTTTAAGAGTGACTTAGTATTTTATTTTTAAAAGTGAAATCTAGTTTTATATTTTATTTAGTAACATTATTTTCAAGTATTCATATAGTATGTATTTTTAATAAATCATTGAAGTAGTTTTAACTTAAATGTTATAAAGTATATTTCTAAGTAAAATGTTTTAAGTTATTTTAAAAATCTAGTTTTGTGCTTGGTGATTTTAGAGGAGATAGAAAATATTTGGGAAAGTTTATTCTGGAAAGAAAGATGGTTTTGAAACTGTTTTCAAAGGATTGAAAATAGAAATATATCTTTGAGGATATTTTGAGATAAGTAAATAATTTCGGAATTTTTTTATTGTTTGATGGATGGTTGTGAATGTTAATTGATAGTTAAATAACCGACTATCAATATTGGCCAACTGCGCTGATCGTTTCGAAGAGACCGGGATCGAGATTTATTTCTCGAAAACGACTTCGATCCGGTTTGTACGTTTCGTGAAAATGATTTTGGATTCGAAGATGGAGAAGTGAAGTGCAAGGGCTAGTCGCTACTAATCCTGAGGATATTTCCAAAATGGATGTAGTAGGAATAGTGCCTTCGGTTCCGTTCGAACCCGGGACGGACTTGTACGGATGAATGCTTGCGAAACATCGTCAGGTGGATGATGGGCATTCTAAGAAATATGTTCTATGAAGGTAACGCTTAGCCTCAAGCCTCATCAAATGGGAATGACTGAAAATCAGGGGATATGCAGCAAGGCTAGGTGGGTAGCACCCAAGCAGGGTGAGGTCATTCCAGTCTAGATGTCCCTTATTATTTCGGCTTAGTGGGCGGTTGTTGATCCCAACCGCAGGGTGATCTCACTCGGGATTATCCAGTAAGGGATAGTCCCGGCCTTGTGTTGCAAGGGAGCGGGCGTACTCCTCGGTACGGTGATCTAGGCCCCGTACTGTGACAGGTGGTACCCCAGTGCCTAGTCATTAGTTGGAAATCCATTTTCCCTACGAGCCTTGTACGAGTTTTGTTTGTATTACCCACTCTGTGGCTAGTAGCTGGAATTTAATAGATGTAACAATTTCGGCTATTTTATAAGTATTTGTATATAGACCCTATTATAATATCAGAGGATTTCTATAAAAAGTGTTTTAGCTATCGTAAGGTAAAAACCCGACATGTTTATTTGTGGCGTGGTCTTACGAGATGCTTTTGTTTTCAAAGGATTTTTTAAACTTTAATAATCAAATTGGGTGTGATTTTCTCATGCTGGTATTCCAGACTGACTCGGGTGTTATTTAACTGTAATGCTCGGGTCAGACCGAGTATTATAGAATGCAGGATATGTTGCTGTGGAGCTCAGGAGACGAGTAGGATGACGACACGTACTCTCGTACTTGTTTATATATATATATATATATATATATATATATATATATATATTCCGCTGTGTTGAGTTGTTGTGTATCCATTTGTATGGTATTGATGTTGAACTGTGACTGATGTACTCTGATGATGTAATGTTTGTAAACAGATATATTTGATTTTGAGTAAAGATTATTTACTATCTATTATATTTTATTCCGCTGCGAAGGTTAGATTCTGATGTTGATTTTGTTTTCTCTTCTTCTACCTCTTCTTCTTAAACCCAAATGGTTCGTATTTCCTTGCAACTTGAGTTGATTGTTGTAGAATAGTGTTGACTCAAGGGGATCGGATTTGCGGGCTGTTACAGACACTATTATAATATAACTGGATTTCCTATTAAATGATTTGGTTAGCGTAAGGTAAAAACTTACCATGTTTATTTGTGGGAAGTCTTACGTGATACCTTTATTTTTAAATGTTTTTCAAAGTTAAGCAACTTTAACCTGTTACTCATACCAGACCCATGTCTCACCCGGAGTTTACTTCTGTTTTTCATAAACTCTCAGGTACTCAAATTTTTACGAGTAGCCAAGGGATTCAGGTTATCTTTGACGAATTATGGAGGAGCAATGGAGCAGAAGGCTTCTGCGTTGTAGATATATATTTAGTATTCCGTTGTGTTGGTATCTCTGTGTTGTATTGTGTATTGAATTGTATAACTAGACAGGTGTTTATAATTGTCTAGTATGTGATGTATTATCTGTGTAACTCTGATGGATATTGTATATTATGTAATACTTATGTGATTAATATAATTTATTCGTTCCGCTGTTGAGATTCTGATGTTGTTTCTTCTTTCTTCTCTATCTTTTCTCTTTTCGATCCCTTTCTTTCTTCAAGATGATACGACTTTCTGTGGTTAGAAAGTCGGGTTGTCACATTGGTGCTGCTGTAGATGGTGGAGAGGATGGTGGTGATGGTGGGTGGTAGAGGCTAGGCCGAGCAAGGCTAGAGAGAGGAAGAAAATCAATGAAAATAAGAAGGAAAAGTAGAAGAAGAAGACATTAAATCACATCAAAATAATTTCAGAAACGAACTTGGCCGTGAGTTGTGAGGAGGATGAGAAGTTTTCACGTGAATGAGTGATGAAAGTTCACGGCTAAAGCAAGAAAAGGTACGGCCAAAACTAAATGGAAGAGTTAAGACAACGAAGAGACACAAGGAAAAGGAAGAGTCAAAAGCAAATGAAAGGACTTGTCTCTTTGTATTTCTATTTCATTTAAATCAAAATAAACTAAATACAATTCGAAAAATAAAATAAAATACTGAAAAAAATAAAATAAAAAAGAAAATAAATAAATAATTTGAGGAGAAATATAAAATAAATAAGAA
Source organism: Allium cepa (assembly GCA_030765085.1). Lineage (NCBI taxonomy): Eukaryota > Viridiplantae > Streptophyta > Magnoliopsida > Asparagales > Amaryllidaceae > Allium > Allium cepa. The sequence goes on along the minus strand of CM060943.1, from coordinate 395,280,059 downwards.
AATAGCTTGATAATTGAAACTAGACTTTAAAAATTGAAAACAAAATACAATAAGCACTAGAAAATTATAACAACACTTATAAAATGTTTTAAAAATAAAATATGTGTATAACATGTCATATATACATATATACACAAATTAGAACAAACAAAAATATTATTTATATAATTTAAAATAAACAAATTTTGTTAAATAAATCAATTTATACACAATATTGTAAAAAGCATAACTTTCACAATATAAATCAGATTTTAATGAAACGAAAAGCAGTATTCTTGAAATTTAATTTATTTTCATAATAAAATATAATATTAAAATTTTAAACTATTTAAATTTTAAATGTAAAAGTCAAAGTTTGACCAGATTGACCAAAATTCACATTTTCTGGAAATATTCAATATATTCAGGTTTGAAATTATAAGTCACATACAAATCAAAATTAATATTTAAAATAACAAAGTTATTCATTTTAATAAATAAAATAAATTTTTATCCGTAAATAAAATAAAGTTTTTTTTAAAATCAGGAATTTCAATTTAAAATAATCAAAATATACAATTAAAATAAGCACAAAATATATTGTTGTTACACACATATATGTGTATGTATGTATATATATATATATATATATATATATATATATATAATTTAAAATCCTAAAATATCATGCTTATAGTAACTTAAAATCTCTAACCCCTATTGAGGTGTGCCGCCTGGCTTTTCTAATGTTATACCCCAATTCCAAACACAATGGAACAAGTTTCGAGACCTAATTGATTGTATGTAGAAGATAGCTTTTTGAACCCAATTATTATATTAAATTTTTGATATTAAATTCAACGTGTTTCTATCCCGTATGACCAAATGGTGAATCCAATCGCAATGAAATTCGAAATTCGATAATAATACACTATTATGGATCCAATGACATTGGTTTTCTCGAAATATAAGACTGTTCCCTGGAAGACAATTTTTATATGTTAACTTAAACGAGCTATTTTTGAAATCGAGTAAATCACTTACAAATAAAATTTAAATTTTTTGTTATCTTTCTTCTTATTAATAGAATTTAAATAAGCCTTTAAATCATTTTTATCCAAATAAATCCAAGATTCAATTACTTGCATAATTTCAATCATTAAATCCAACAATTAAACTATCCAATAAATCCCTATATTTGAATTTCAAGTTATTAAATCTTAAAAAAAATTAACTTTCAAATATTTAAAATTTATTAAATATTCCAATTTCAAATACCTAAAATCTTGGGTTGTTACGTTCTTCTCCCTTAAAAGAATTTCATCCCCAAAATTGCCAAGGTAGAAAAAATGCTCCAAACCCATTTACTTTTTAAAACTCACTTAGTTAAACTTCGGTATTTTACTTTTCTATATCTTTTAGTTCCATTCAAGAAAAATTAGTTCCATTCCTAAATCAAAATCTCATTTCAATTAAATTCAAAATCAAATTTTAGTTAAAAAAATTTCTCCAAAAAAATTCAAAATTTTTCCAACACCCTAAATTTTCGATTTTTTTTGGCAGTCTCCTTTGTATGGAGAGCCTTTTGCAATATGGCAAATATGCTAAAATGGTATACATCGGCTCTCATGGCCGAAAACATAATGTATATCAAACTTTTTATTTTTTGTGCATTAAATTTGTATGCATACCTTATTTTAGCGTTATTAAGCGAATTCGCTTAATCTATATGCAATTTCGCAACCCAAATCTAGCCCAATAATCTTCTTGTACTTTACTTACTCAAGTAAAACCCATAAGTACCAAGAACCTGAAATTAAACAACGTTTCATTTATTTAACTAGTTAAACATGCCATTTGCATAAACCAACATGTTCTCTATGCATATATAAGCAATTACAAGTTTCTAGCATAAAATTATCCACTTCCAATCGATTTATATACTTTTTATTCGATTTCTAAAAACTTCACAAGCAATTTATTTGCATTTTATACATATTTGCACACAATATATTCACATCCATTTCAAATTGATTCTAAATCAGTTTATTCACTTTCCATTGAATCACCAAATATTAGTTTCTCCTATTTACTTCAAACCACAAATCTTTCCACGCAATTCAGTGATACTCATTTAATAAAATAACTACTTAAGCTTATAGCTATTTTAAATTGATTCTAAATCAATTTATCAATTTCCTACCGATCCACATTATATTTATTAACAAAATCTTGTTCGCTTCATTTCATATTAACGATGTTTCATTCTGTGTCAATTTATTTATGAATAACTTCATAAAAATAGTTACATAAATTGAATTCCATTCTTATCAATAATATTCCCAACCATATTCAATTTACGTTTAAATTAAATTCATTTATAACTTAAGTCACCACCATTTCAAACCCTTTTTATTTTATTCAACAACATTTCCAAATATTTTTAATTCGCTTAAATTTAAATTAAATTCCATTTTTAACTCATGTTCCATTTATAATATTCAATTTACTAACTAATTCATGTAATTAGTTACTTCCATTTTCCACTTTACAATTAGATTTTTATTTCAAAAATCACTCCATTTAGTTGGCTTGATTTCAAATTCATTTTTACAATTCAAATTTTATATTCAACTCAATTTGGTATTGTATCAAATCCAAATCCTATTTTATTCCTTAGCTTAAGTTAGATCTCAATTCATTCAATCTACTTTTACAAATTCAAATTATTTAACTTGTATAAGTAAACTTTAAGTTCCATTTTGAAATTCACATTTTTCTTTCAATTCACATCATTTCCAATTTATAAGTTCAAAAATGTATTTTCTTTCTGGTTTCACAAAACCTTCAAATGAATATATCCCAGAATTCAACCAGTGGATTTATTTCAAATCATTTTGAAATCAATATATATATATATATAGCTCTTTTGGTTTAACAAACCATTCTTTTGGAATTTCCAAAATCAACATGGGTTTACTCAAAAAAATTCTTTTGGAATTTTCACACGAAACTTGTTTCCAAACAAAAATATCCATATCAAATTATTATGATATAAATCCGTCACTTAGAAACTCGAAAATGAACACCGATGATGTCGCGATCATCATCAGAATTATTTTTCCAGCGAATGAAGTGAGTTCAGTGCGTTATCACTTCTAAAATCAATTTAAAGTAATTTTAATCCTAAAAGTATTTTCAAATGATACCATTCTTATTTTCACAACACTTTGGAAAATATTTTCCAAACCTTCCGGGATTTAAATCTCCAAACTCTGGTTTTATCCATTTTTAGTTTAACTCGTTTGTATAAATCATATTTATACAATTCTATTTGGTTACATAAACAATTTCAAATTTATAATCTGGGTTAGATAATAATAACAACCAAACACACCAATTATACTATAATGATTTCTGAATATTATTCCTTTTATATCAAGATATAATTTTTGTCAAATTATTTCATTTACCCGTTTCAAAACAATATTATGTCGGTTTACCATGTTTAAGTGTTTAGAAACTCCTATCGATGTCCTGGCGTACCACTACTCGACTAGAATTTATAAGCCACTTAACATATAAATCAACACAATATAAAACATTATATATTCACTAACAAATACATGCTCATATCTATAATACACTCAAACTCATCTTAGGATACCGCTGACCCAATCTTTAATGAGTAATCCCCACCAAAGCCTAGGTATGCACTCAACCTAAGCTCTGATACCAAATGTAGCAACCCACTTTTCTTTACAGTCTTGGCTAACAATAAATAGCACCTGTCAACTCAAGTTGAACAAAAAAGTGGATTGTTAACGATAAAGAAGAAGAAAGAATATAAGAAGAAAACTAAACAACATAGAATCTCACAATGGAACGAATAATATATAATATACCATAAATTTATACACAAAACAAAACTGTAACAGATGTATATACAGACTTCAATCAAAGTATTCTGACCTATCTCAGCTTGGAAAGTTATAATAGTCTATCCTCACAATTGCTCATAACACAACAATGAATACAACGGAAAATATAACCATCTACATGAATATGTCTCTTGCCTCCAACTCATCTCTTGAAGCTCGAAGCATTCAAACTAATCTGTAATATACCCTGTTTGACCTGAGAATTATAATAAAATAATACCCGAGCAGTCTGGAAAACCAACATGAGAAAAACACACTCAATTAGAATTATTACTGTTATCAAAATCCTTTGAAAACAAAGGTATCTCATAAGACCACGCCACATATAAATACGATGACTTTTTGCCTTACAATAACCAAAACATTTTATATCAAAATCATATGATAATATAACAGTGTTTATAGAAATTAAACTATAAAATAGATGAAGTGCTTGCATCTCATCTTTCAGCATATTTGGGTACATCTAAAACAGTACATGCTCGTAGTCATATTAAATTCCATACAATGACTGGGCTACTGGGGTACCGCCCACCACAGTACGTCTCTAGAAAAATGTACCGAGAACGTACCTAATGATCCCTACCGACACAGGACCGGCGTACCCATTGCTGGATAGTACCGAATATGTTATTACCACGGATGTTGCCACCCTATTGAGCGCTCTCTTTTCCATGCCCAACCATATCCATAATTATAATATAGCAGAGGGTATTTAGAAAAGTGATAACATGCCCTACTTTGGTTCAACCCATTTTGCTCTGCTGCATATCCCATGTTTTGTCATTCCTGGTTGATGAGGCTTGAGGCTACGTACTACCTTAGATTTAGCATTCATATACTTGGAATGCTAACACCACCTTCCAGGCAACAATGCAATGGTAGCATTCATCCATACAAGTTGTTCTGGGTCTGAACAAACCAAATCTTCAAAATCACCATCTTCACTATCTTCCTGATATCACAATTCATAATGCTCAAATCAGTTCGAAGTAGTTTTCGGATAATTAAATTCCAATCCCGATCTCTTCAAAACGATCAACGAATTTGATCAGATATGATTATCGGTTATTTAATTATCAAATTCACGCATAGGCAGTCACCAGGACCATATTATAAATTTTCCAAAACGTTTATTTTAAAATATATTAACAGAGATATATATTAAAATCTCTTCCAATAATTCAATATTTTTCGAATACTTATATCCATAACAGTATATTCTCAAATCATATCAACACTTAGAAAGATTTCCAAATCCAACTTATCATTCATTTCTTAGAATATTATTTCTATAATAATCATTTTATTGCTAAAATATCTCCAAAACCTTTAATTCCAATACTAAGAAAAATACTATAAGTCCATTTCCCAAAATCATTTCTAATATCAATAGTTAGGAAATATTTCGTACATAATTCATAAACTGTTGGAATTTATTTTAATTCCCTTTACAATTTTACAAAATTATCGACTACCAATAATTATAATCCAACTAACAATTTATAACTCCTTTAATGAATTCTGATTCATTTTTCGAAGTTCTCGTATCCAAAACAATTTGGAAATTCATTTAAATTTTCAGAATTCCTTCGTAAGATTTCTATTAAATCTCATCCGTAAAGTACACCAGGTTTACTAATTTCAAGAGGATCTATAAACAAATTTCAAACACTTACTTTTAAATCCCATATATATAATGAGTTTTTTTAGAATAATAATCTATTTTCAAAACATGTTAAAATAATCATTAAAGATGTCAAAAACACCTTTTAAATAACATCGATAGTCATTCTCAGTTCATTTTAAATAAAACTAATAAATTTACAAAAGCTTATTACAAAAATTAATTTTTTTAACTAATATTAAATATTTAAATAACCATTTTTATGAAATATTTCAATATTAAAAACAGGTTTGAAATTACATAGTTAAATAAATAAAATGTAACGACCCAGAATTTTTAGAAATTAAAAATTTGAATATTTAATTAATTTTAAATATTAATAGGTGAATTTATAAGTCGAATAAATTTTTATTTCGATTTATTGGATTTAATTGGATAATTAAATCGATAATTTAATATGTTAAATTATGGAAAATAATTGAAAATTGAGTTAAATATGATTGAAAATGATTTGTAAAATTTTATTTTATCATATGGGAGTTAGAATGATATTTTAGAACTTTTAAAATCGAATTAAAAGTTAATTTGTGAAAATTGAATATTTTAATATTTAAATCGACTAGTGAAAATAGCCAATTTTTGAACAGTCTCAGAATTGAACGAAACCAGTTCCGTTGGATCCATAATAGTTAGTTATTACCGGATTTCAATTTTCGTGTCAATCGGAGTTATCGTTTGATCGTAGCAGCTCGAAACGCATCGATTTATTTTTAATTTAAATTTGACGAGTGAAAATAGCCATTTTTCAAAAAGTCTCGGATTTCGACGAAACCAGTTTCATCGGATCCGTAATGTGATATTATTGTAAGGTTTTAAATTTCAAGTCGATTGGATTTACCGTTTGTCCTGTACAAATTAAAACGCCTAGAAATCGAGTTAAATCGGTTTAATTTAAATTGAGCGTTTACAGCCATAACTCGCACATACTTCCGAATTAGCTTCCGAAACCTGTTCCATTGTGTCCGGAACGCGGGATAAACCCTAGATACGTCAGTTTCGGCGCCTAAATCGGAGTTCGGAATTTCCGGGTGAATAGTGTCGATCGGTTCTCTATAAATACACACCCACACCCTTCATAAATTAAAAAAAAATATCAAAACCCTAATTTTATAACCCTAGCCGCCTATGCTAAGACCAATGGCCAGAATTGTCTCTCACTTCTTCATCAATCTCTCTCAATCCGTAAGGAATTACGCGAAGTGTTCAACACGGAAGTCGAAGAGCTCGACGAGAGCTTCGATTCCATACGGTGATGATCGAATTTGGAGCGACGATGGAGGAGCTATGTGGGGCCGTTCATAGCAGGTCACACACGCATTTGTGGGCTGTAGAGCAGGCCGAGCTTCATGATGGGGGTGGTGGAGGTAGCTCTTGCAATGGTCTTCAACATGGAAGTGGTTTGATGAAGTATCGTCGAGCGTAGCGATCACAAAATCAAACCCTAGTTCAAGTTGGATGGGTTCAAGTGTGCGTGTTTTGTTACTGGGAAGGAGAACGTGGAAGAGGGAGTTGCGTGCAAGGGCTGTGATTAGGTTGGAGCAAGATCCTACGGCCCAGAAGCAAGTGTGGGTTTTAATTATTAAGTTTATGTTGAAATTAAGTTATAAAATCGTGTACAATCTTTAAAAAATCATAACTTTTTCATACGAGGTCGAAAAAATGCGAAACTAGTTGCGTTGGAATCGTATGGACGAGAACTACGCGATGGAGTTGGCTTGGAGTCGTTTGGAGTTAGTGAGAATTTTGGGTAAAATTAAACGTCCGTTTAATTTTATTCGAAATAAAAGCTGAAACGGAAATTAAAATCAAGGTGAGAACTTCTCACTCAATCGAATCAGTTTCGATTTTATTTTAAATAGTTAGATTTAAAATATTTGAATGCATGTTTGAATGATGATTGTTATCTATTGATTGTTAAAATAGACATTATACACCGTTAGTAAGCGGATGTTATTTAATAAAAACATATACCGCGAATATTTCATAAACAGTGAAATTGGTATTATATATAGTAGCAATATATATATATTGGCATATGTATATATTGGAGTTGATTGATTTCCCGTATTTTTAGCGGATGAGACCCTATTACGCCGTTATTAAGCGGATAATATTTAATAAGAACATATACCGCGATAATTTCGTACTGGAGCGAAATTGGTATTGTGCTAATGTTTGTGGATGCAGGAAAACAGGTTGGAGGGATCCAACTGGATTCCTCAACAGTTTTTATTTGATTTCAGATATTTTGATATTTGATGGATTATCATATCGATATATGATGGATCGTTGTAGTCGTGATTGACTATTTGGTGTGTAGCATCATTGGACCAAATTTGGAATTTTAAAATGATTTCAAAGTGATTTTTGAAAGAATAAGTTATAAAATATTTTTGGATTTGATCCATTATAAATAAATAAACGTTATAATTTTTAAAGTTATAAAATTATGGTTTTTGTGAAATACAGTTAAAAGCTGATTTTTGAGAATACGATGCTAATGATTTTATAAAATAGTTTAATCGGGATTTTAGAATTTATTGTGAAAAGTTTAAATATAGGATTTATAAAATTTAATTATTTTATAAATCAATAGAATGGTGAAATTATAAAGGAATTTAAAGACGTTTTAAAAGAATAATATAAATTGATTTATATTAAGAGATTTATAAATGGATATTTATAAATTGAGATATAGACATTATAAAATGAGTTTTTATAAGTGTTTGAATGAAGTGAAGATGAATTTCATTAAAGAATGAAATTAATAGAATTATAAACGGTGAAGTTATAAATGGAATTTTATAAACAGTAGGTTTATAAAATTTGTAAAGTTATTAAAAGAATAGACTTGGGTAAATAATTGAATCTCATAAGTTATAAGATTTATAATTATGAAATTCTAAGGAACGATTTTGTAAAATAATCGTTTTATAAGTAATTAACTTATAATATGAACTTGTAGTTTAAAATTGAGTTATAAACTGGAATAGGTTAATAAAAGAATTTATAAAAAGGAAGTTTTTATAAATAAATAGAAATGGAATTTATAAACGATGTTTTATAAATTCGCAAATGACTTATTTTGATAAGAAAATTGTTGGAACCTATTAAAGGAGTTATATTCACATTTTTAAATAGTGAATAATCCTTTGAATTAAAATGAATAAAAGGATGAAATTTGTTAATGAAGTTTATTCACATTTTTGAATAGTGTATAACACGTTAAAGAAAATGGTTTGAATGTGAATGTTTTAAATAGAATTAAAACGATCTAACGATGTTTTAAAAAGGTGTTGAGATTCGAAACCATAGATTTCAACATTCATTGTTGAAATAGACGTTTTCGAGAAATAAAAGGAAATAGTGGAATATAACACTGTTGTTATATTAAATGATTTCCGAAAGGAAATGTTTTGAATAGTATTGGGATTTATATATCTATTTTAAATTCGAATCCCTATACTAGTGATTTTGGGTTGTCGTAACAATGTTTTACGCAACATTCGTTTTGGCCCAAATAAATATGTTAAGAGAATGATTTCCTTAATAGAATGAAATATATACTTAATCTCGATTTAAGTATATTGAATATTTTCCAAGTGTTGAAAATAAAAAGATTTGTGAATTACTTATTGAATAAGTATGGAAATTGTTTTTCCAATATGAAGTGAATAATTAAAATTTATCTTTTTGAAGATAAATTGAAAATGGATAATTGAAATCGTATATGCATGAATATTTTGGAATATAAATTCATTATGGAATTTATAAATGAAAAGTAGAATTTGTTTGAAAATAAATATTGATTTATTTTTGAAGTGTGAAAATTATATATCTTGTAAAGATATTTTGGAAAATAAATAATTTGGAAAATTATTTGGAATTTGGTGATGGGTGCATATCAATTGATAGTTCAATAACCGACTATCAATATTTCCCTTTGAATGGGTATTTGATGTGAATTGATTGAATTTGAATGCCACACTTATTTTTGAATAAGCGCTCACTATTCGGGTTAACCGGGAAAGGACCATGGGGTCGTATAACCCATTCCGAATATGTGATACGTCGTTATAATTGCATTGAAGATCGGTGTTGAAGACCGAGTATTTGCGAAAGCGATAGGATGACCTATCGATTGTCTCTGCACTGGGTAGCTCCTGGTATAGAGATTCCTTAAGTGATGGGAAATTCGATCGGGATTGTGAATACCCGGATTGCAAGGGCTTCGTAAGAAGTAACTTCGGTTTTGTTCGAGCCCGGAACAGACTTGTATGGATTGTATGTCTGACATTACAAGTTGAGATATAAAGCCAATTTCTTTCAAATATATTTCTGTTGGTGGCGAAGAATTTATTCTTTTAGCTTAACACCCTTCTCTGAGACGTACGAGCTCAGAGGTTATATAGTTGAAGTTATCAGCGATATATTCCCAATTTGGTAATGTGACATGCTGAGTGTTGCTGAAATGATCATTGTGTTGATTATTTGTGATAGGATCGTTTATTTGATCGTCTATCCTTGTGATCATTGTGTTGATCATTTGTTGACCCAAAGCATGGCTTTTGTATAAAGTATGTTTTTGTGGACGTGACTTCGTCGAGCCTCACACCCCGTGAATGGTCAAAACAGGAAAGATGCGGCAAAGTTATGAGGGGTAGCTCCATTTAGGGTATGTGCATTTCCTTCTGGAAAGGGTGGTATCATGGTATGGAGCCCAGATACTTACTCATGTTGAAACACTATATTTTATTACTGTGTGGTGTTGTTGGTGACGAGCGCTCGGTTAAAAGGTCCAATGGGACCGGGGGATGCCATATTCGTGTAGTAGTTACCTAGTGATAAAGGTAACCCGACCTTGTGTTGGCAGAGAGCTGGTTAAGTTCTCGGGGACGTCCAGCCAGAGGCGTTTTCATGTGGCAATGGGAAGTTCCTTGGACTGACCATTTGTTGGAAATCCAAAGAAACAATACGAAACTTGTACGGTTTTAGTTGTATAACCTGCTATGGAATGTGGCGGTAACCTGCTATTGAACATAGTTAGCTATAGTAGGCATACGATAATGGTCGTTTGTTGGCTAAGATTTATATTCTACTTTCGAAATATTTTCCTACACTATGCACTAGTAATAATATCAAATATTATTTTAAATGCGTATCAAGCATCTTTGACTATCATAAGGAGAAATCTCCTCCGATTCTGCGTTTGCATTGTGTGTGTGTGCGGGAGGCCTTATGGTAGTCTCATTTTTAAAAGCATTGCGAATTGAAATAAAAAATATCTCTCTATTGATTTTAAAGATAAATAAACTGTTTTGAGTTCTCACACCAGTCACATGACTGACTCGGAGTTTATTGTTTTCCTTCCTAAACTCTGGGTGCCCACCAATTCCCACACGGGCAGTCAAGAGTTTAAGGTTTATCAGGATATTCTGGATATTCTGGAGTTGCTGGAGGCAAGCTGGATGGCATGGCGTATTACTAACTTATATAGTATTTCTTTTTCCGCTGCATTGTTTGTTGATGTATGTTGTTGTACACTCTGATGATATGATGTAATGAAATGTGTTGTAATGTAATAACTGATATAGTTCTTTATTTAAAGATTATTCATTTATTATTATATGTTGTTCCGCTGCGAATTGTGAGATTCTGTTGTTGTTCTGTTGTTTTCTATTCCGTCCTATTTTCTTCTATTTTTCTTTTCCGTTCTATTCTCTTTTTCTTCTATTTTAAAAGTTTTCTATTATCTTTCCTCTCTCTCTTCTAAATTTTCTGTTCTCTTTTCTATTTTCTTTTCTCTCTATTTTCTATCTTCTCTCTTCTTCTCTTTTCTTTTCTTAAATTCTTTATAAAAAAACCCATAACTATTCGGTTTTTCGGCAACGAAAATCCTCGTGCGTTACATTTGGTATCAGAGCATATGGTTAAGCGACAACCATGGTTTTGTTGGGTATTGCTCATTAGAGATAGAGTCAGTAGTGCTCTAGAATGAATTTGAGTGTAATAATAGCTATGAGAGCGTATTTGTTAGTGAGTATATAAAATTGTTTTATATTGTGATGATTGGTTTATTGAGTGGCATATGAACTTTCGTCAGCGTGGTCCGCAAGACTATGCTTAAGTGGTTTCTAAACTCTTGAATAGAACAATTCGGCACAATATTGTTTTAAATTGGGTAAATGAAATAATTTTGCCTTGATTATATTTTATATATAAAGAAATAATTTTTCAGAATTATTAAAGTGTATATAAGTTGATTGTTTAGATGTTTGAATAATCTAAATAAGAGAATAATTGTATAAGCAAAAGAATTATAAGAATTGAAATTATAATTAATGTGATTTACAATTATGAAATAAACTTATATATATAAGAAGTGAAACTATATGAATATATTTATGAATATGAGTTGTAAGTAAAAGTGAATTTAAAGTTAAATGGAAATTACTTTAGAATTGAAATCTGAATTTATTTACAAGTGGGAATTTAAGTTATGTAAATGAAATTCAACTTTGTAATTGAATTGAATTAATGGATTGAATGTTAATCAATTGAATGTAAATGAAATTGATATGAAATAATGAATATAAGTGTTAATTCATTAAAATATAATGTTATTGGAAGTTGAATAATTGAATGAAAATCAATTTAATTAAACCAATTGATAAGCAAAGTAATTTGGTTGTAATTAATATACATTGGTTGTTATATGGTTGTTAGTTGATTGTATATAATTCATTAAGTGTTAATGAAATTAAATTAATGAAATTGGAAGCTAAAGTAATTGGAATTCAATTGGAAGTTAAGTGAATCTTGAATAGAATTGAATTTGATTTGGAAGTGAACCAACTTGAATATGAATTAGTGAATATGAACTAATTGAAAATGAATGTTAGTAAAAACATCCACTGTTAATGAATCAAATGTGAATTAAATTGAAAACCCAATTCATTGAATATTAATGAGAATATGAATGAATATTTATTGGTTATGGATGTTAGTTGGATGATAGTTGGTTGATATTGCATTTGTTGCTTTTACTTCATTTGCTATGTTGACATATATAGTTATTATGTTGCTATATATTGTATATCGATACTATTGTCATATATGCATGTTCTCATGTTGTTTGTTGAGTGATTAGTAGGTGCGGATCGTGTTTGCTTCGCATTTGGAGCTCGCTTTCGCGCTATATTAGCCGTATATGCTCGCTAATAAAAATATAAGGTACATATCTCGGATTACATATCGTACTTTTACATTTTTTCCCTTCGGGATGCCTCATTACTTGATGAGATGTATATTTGTGATATATAAACTGTCATTTTTTTTCGGATCGAGCCGCGCAAAGGAGACTATGGCGAATTTTTCCGAAAATTTAAGGCGTTAGAAAATTTTTGAGAAAATGGGAAAAATTTTGAAAACTTTAATTTTGATTTTGGAATTGAAAGTTAAACAATAGTAGTTGTTTTTGAAAAGATAACTAAGTATGATTTGGAAAACTTAGTAAAGTATTGTAAGAAGTTTAATTATGAATTTTGGAAAATTAATAAATTCTGTAACTTTTCTTACTTGTAATTTCGAGGACGAAATTCTTTTAAGTGGGGAAGATTGTAACGACCCAGAATTTTTAGAAATTAAAATTTTGAATATTTAATTAATTTTAAATATTAATAGGTGAATTTATAAGTCGAATAAATTTTTATTTCGATTTATTGGATTTAATTGGATAATTAAATCGATAATTTAATATGTTAAATTATGGAAAATAATTTAAAATTGAGTTAAATATGATTGAAAATGATTTGTAAAATTTTATTTTATCATATGGGAGTTAGAATGATATTTTAGAACTTTTAAAATCGAATTAAAAGTTAATTTGTGAAAATTGAATATTTTAATATTTAAATCGACTAGTGAAAATAGCCAATTTTTGAACAGTCTCAGAATTGAACGAAACCAGTTCCGTTGGATCCTTAATAGTTAGTTATTACCGGATTTCAATTTTCGTGTCAATCGGAGTTATCGTTTGATCGTAGCAGCTCGAAACGCATCGATTTATTTTTAATTTAAATTTGACGAGTGAAAATAGCCATTTTTCAAAAAGTCTCGGATTTCTACGAAACCAGTTTCATCGGATCCGTAATGTGATATTATTGTAAGGTTTCAAATTTCAAGTCGATTGGATTTTCCGTTTGTCCTGTACAAATTAAAACGCCTAGAAATCGAGTTAAATCGGTTTAATTTAAATTGAGCGTTTACAGCCATAACTCGCACATACTTCCGAATTAGCTTCCGAAACCTGTTCCATTGTGTCCGGAACGCGGGATAAACCCTAGGTACGTCAGTTTCGGCGCCTAAATCGGAGTTCGGAATTTCCGGGTGAATAGTGTCGATCGGTTCTCTATAAATACACACCCACACCCTTCATAAATTAAAAAAAAATATCAAAACCCTAATTATATAACCCTAGCCGCCTATGCTAAGACCAATGGCCAGAATTGTCTCTCACTTCTTCATCAATCTCTCTCAATCCGTAAGGAATTACGCGAAGTGTTCAACACGGAAGTCGAAGAGCTCGACGAGAGCTTCGATTCCATACGGTGATGATCGAATTTGGAGCGACGATGGAGGAGCTATGTGGGGCCGTTCATAGCAGGTCACGCACGCATTTGTGGGCTGTAGAGCAGGCCGAGCTTCATGATGGGGGTGGTGGAGGTAGCTCTTGCAATGGTCTTCAACATGGAAGTGGTTTGATGAAGTATCGTCGAGCGTAGCGATCACAAAATCAAACCCTAGTTCAAGTTGGATGGGTTCAAGTGTGCGTGTTTTGTTACTGGGAAGGAGAACGTGGAAGAGGGAGTTGCGTGCAAGGGCTGTGATCAGGTTGGAGCAAGATCCTACGGCCCAGAAGCAAGTGTGGGTTTTAATTATTAAGTTTATGTTGAAATTAAGTTATAAAATCGTGTACAATCTTTAAAAAATCATAACTTTTTCATACGAGGTCGAAAAAATGCGAAACCAGTTGCGTTGGAATCGTATGGACGAGCACTACGCGATGGAGTTGGTTTGGAGTCGTTTGGAGTTAGTGAGAATTTTGGGTAAAATTAAACGTCCGTTTAATTTTATTCGAAATAAAAGCTGAAACGGAAATTAAAATCAAGGTGAGAACTTCTCACTCAATCGAATCAGTTTCGATTTTATTTTAAATAGTTAGATTTAAAATATTTGAATGCATGTTTGAATGATGATTGTTATCTATTGATTGTTAAAATAGACATTATACGCCGTTAGTAAGCGGATGTTATTTAATAAATACATATACCGCGAATATTTCATAAACAGTGAAATTGGTATTATATATAGTAGCAATATATATATTGGCATATGTATATATTGGAGTTGATTGATTTCCCGTATTTTTAGCGGATGAGACCCTATTACGCCGTTATTAAGCGGATAATATTTAATAAGAACATATACCGCGATAATTTCGTACTGGAGCGAAATTGGTATTGTGCTAATGTTTGTGGATGCAGGAAAACAGGTTGGAGGGATCCAACTGGATTCCTCAACAGTTTTTATTTGATTTCAGATATTTTGATATTTGATGGATTATCATATCGATATATGATGGATCGTTGTAGTCGTGATTGACTATTTGGTGTGTAGCATCATTGGACCAAATTTGGAATTTTAAAATGATTTCAAAGTGATTTTTGAAAGAATAAGTTATAAAATATTTTTGGATTTGATCCATTATAAATAAATAAACGTTATAATTTTTAAAGTTATAAAATTATGGTTTTTGTGAAATACAGTTAAAAGCTGATTTTTGAGAATACGATGCTAATGATTTTATAAAATAGTTTAATCGGGATTTTAGAATTTATTGTGAAAAGTTTAAATATAGGATTTATAAAATTTAATTATTTTATAAATCAATAGAATGGTGAAATTATAAAGGAATTTAAAGACGTTTTAAAAGAATAATATAAATTGATTTATATTAAGAGATTTATAAATGGATATTTATAAATTGAGATATAGACATTATAAAACGAGTTTTTATAAGTGTTTGAATGAAGTGAAAATGAATTTCATTAAAGAATGAAATTAATAGAATTATAAACGGTGAAGTTATAAATGGAATTTTATAAACAGTAGGTTTATAAAATTTGTAAAGTTATTAAAAGAATAGACTTGGGTAAATAATTGAATCTCATAAGTTATAAGATTTATAATTATGAAATTCTAAGGAACGATTTTGTAAAATAATCGTTTTATAAGTAAATAACTTATAATATGAACTTGTAGTTTAAAATTGAGTTATAAACTGGAATAGGTTAATAAAAGAATTTATAAAAAGGAAGTTTTTATAAATAAATAGAAATGGAATTTATAAACGATGTTTTATAAATTCGCAAATGACTTATTTTGATAAGAAAATTGTTGGAACCTATTAAAGGAGTTATATTCACATTTTTAAATAGTGAATAATCCTTTGAATTAAAATGAATAAAAGGATGAAATTTGTTAACGAAGTTTATTCACATTTTTGAATAGTGTATAACACGTTAAAGAAAATGGTTTGAATGTGAATGTTTTAAATAGAATTAAAACGATCTAACGATGTTTTAAAAAGGTGTTGAGATTCGAAACCATAGATTTCAACATTCATTGTTGAAATAGACGTTTTCGAGAAATAAAAGGAAATAGTGGAATATAACACTGTTGTTATATTAAATGATTTCCGAAAGGAAATGTTTTGAATAGTATTGGGATTTATATATCTATTTTAAATTCGAATCCCTATACTAGTGATTTTGGGTTGTCGTAACAATGTTTTACGCAACATTCGTTTTGGCCCAAATAAATATGTTAAGAGAATGATTTCCTTAATAGAATGAAATATATACTTAATCTCGATTTAAGTATATTGAATATTTTCCAAGTGTTGAAAATAAAAAGATTTGTGAATTACTTATTGAATAAGTATGGAAATTTTTTTTCCAATATGAAGTGAATAATTAAAATTTATCTTTTTGAAGATAAATTGAAAATGGATAATTGAAATCGTATATGCATGAATATTTTGGAATATAAATTCATTATGGAATTTATAAATGAAAAGTAGAATTTGTTTGAAAATAAATATTGATTTATTTTTGAAGTGTGAAAATTATATATCTTGTAAAGATATTTTGGAAAATAAATAATTTGGAAAATTATTTGGAATTTGGTGATGGGTGCATATCAATTGATAGTTCAATAATCGACTATCAATATTTCCCTTTGAATGGGTATTTGATGTGAATTGATTGAATTTGAATGCCACACTTATTTTTGAATAAGCGCTCACTATTCGGGTTAACCGGGAAAGGACCATGGGGTCGTATAACCCATTCCGAATATGTGATACGTCGTTATAATTGCATTGAAGATTGGTGTTGAAGACCGAGTATTTGCGAAAGCGATAGGATGACCTATCGATTGTCTCTGCACTGGGTAGCTCCTGGTATAGAGATTCCTTAAGTGATGGGAAATTCGATCGGGATTGTGAATACCCGGATTGCAAGGGCTTCGTAAGAAGTAACTTCGGTTTTGTTCGAGCCCGGAACAGACTTGTATGGATTGTATGTCTGACATTACAAGTTGAGATATAAAGCCGATTTCTTTCAAATATATTTCTGTTGGTGGCGAAGAATTTATTCTTTTAGCTTAACACCCTTCTCTGAGACGTACGAGCTCAGAGGTTATATAGTTGAAGTTATCAGCGATATATTCCCAATTTGGTAATGTGACATGCTGAGTGTTGCTGAAATGATCATTGTGTTGATTATTTGTGATAGGATCGTTTATTTGATCGTCTATCCTTGTGATCATTGTGTTGATCATTTGTTGACCCAAAGCATGGCTTTTGTATAAAGTATGTTTTTGTGGACGTGACTTCGTCGAGCCTCACACCCCGTGAATGGTCAAAACAGGAAAGATGCAGCAAGGTTATGAGGGGTAGCTCCCTTTAGGGTATGTGCATTTCCTTCTGGAAAGGGTGGTATCATGGTATGGAGCCCAGATACTTACTCATGTTGAAACACTATATTTTATTACTGTGTGGTGTTGTTGGTGACGAGCGCTCGGTTAAAA
Organism: Allium cepa; assembly: GCA_030765085.1. Lineage (NCBI taxonomy): Eukaryota > Viridiplantae > Streptophyta > Magnoliopsida > Asparagales > Amaryllidaceae > Allium > Allium cepa. The sequence continues at coordinate 395,262,299 of CM060943.1, read as the reverse complement.
GGTCCAATGGGACCGGGGGATGCCATATTCGTGTAGTAGTTACCTAGTGATAAAGGTAACCCGACCTTGTGTTGGCAGAGAGCTGGTTAAGTTCTCGGGGACGTCCAGCCAGAGGCGTTTTCATGTGGCAATGGAAGTTCCTTGGCCTGACCATTTGTTGGAAATCCAAAGAAACAATACGAAACTTGTACGGTTTTAGTTGTATAACCTGCTATGGAATGTGGCGGTAACCTGCTATTGAACATAGTTAGCTATAGTAGGCATACGATAATGGTCGTATGTTGGCTAAGATTTATATTCTACTTTCGAAATATTTTCCTACACTATGCACTAGTAATAATATCAAATATTATTTTAAATGCGTATCAAGCATCTTTGACTATCATAAGGAGAAATCTCCTCCGATTCTGCGTTTGCATTGTGTGTGTGTGCGGGAGGCCTTATGGTAGTCTCATTTTTAAAAGCATTGCGAATTGAAATAAAAATATCTCTCTATTGATTTTAAAGATAAATAAACTGTTTTGAGTTCTCACACCAGTCACATGACTGACTCGGAGTTTATTGTTTTCCTTCCTAAACTCTGGGTGCCCACCAATTCCCACACGGGCAGTCAAGAGTTTAAGGTTTATCAGGATATTCTGGATATTCTGGAGTTGCTGGAGGCAAGCTGGATGGCATGGCGTATTACTAACTTATATAGTATTTCTTTTTCCGCTGCATTGTTTGTTGATGTATGTTGTTGTACACTCTGATGATATGATGTAATGAAATGTGTTGTAATGTAATAACTGATATAGTTCTTTGTTTAAAGATTATTCATTTATTATTATATGTTGTTCCGCTGCGAATTGTGAGATTCTGTTGTTGTTCTGTTGTTTTCTATTCCGTCCTATTTTCTTCTATTTTTCTTTTCCGTTCTATTCTCTTTTTCTTCTATTTTAAAAGTTTTCTATTATCTTTCCTCTCTCTCTTCTAAATTTTCTGTTCTCTTTTCTATTTTCTTTTCTCTCTATTTTCTATCTTCTCTCTTCTTCTCTTTTCTTTTCTTAAATTCTTTAAAAAAAAAATCCATAACTATTCGGTTTTTCGGCAACGAAAATCCGCGTGTGTTACATAAAATTTCCCTTTATAAATAAAACTTAACTTCTTAAAAAAACATTCTTAAAATTCCAATATAACCAATTTTATATTTACAAGTTTCTCTTGATTCATCACAATCGAGTTATGTTCCAATTCCATAATCCTTTCCTAAATTTCAATATAGTATCCACTAATCCTTTATAAACAGATTACCAAATCTTATTATAAACTCTCAATGTGAATTTATATTTCCAATTTATCAAATGATAATTCTTCCAGTTTATTTATAAACATTGTTTATAAGCTTCATAAATTCATTCCCAATTTTATAATAGGTTCATATTACTAAGTCCACTTATCAATCGATTTCTAATTAAAATCCCATTTATGAATATATTCCTTAAAATCTAAACTATATTCCAAAACCGTTCAAATCTCGACTTCGACTCCCATTCCATATTATAAGAATCTCATTTAAAAATCCATCCTTTAAAAATCCTCAATATAAAATTCCCCATTGAAATTATTTTAAGAAATAGCAAAATAAATATCCGAAATCAAATCGTTTATTTTATCCAAATCAATGCCCTTTTAAATAATCCAAAAATTCAATATAATTATTTTCATTTTCAAAATCGCCATTGAATTTCCTTTTTAAAATTCAAAAATATTATTTATGGTATTTATAGTACCAGAATCAAGGCCAGTGCTACTATAGAATCTAATAATTCAAATCACAACATAATCTATGTCAGATTATTCGCACACATCATATATCACTACATATGAAAATAAAATCAATATTTTTAAGGAATCCAGTTGGATCCCTCCAACCTATTTTCCTACAACCACAGATGTTATATAAAATAAATACTAATCCCGCTTCGAGGCAGGATATCGCAGTAAATTAGGTGTAACAGACAGGGATTTTCGACCCTCGAAAATCAACGTTAATACAACCACTATATAAAATGCCGAGCAGTCGACTGCCGGAAATACCAGTTCATTAGGGGTGAAAAAGAAAAAGGTATAAGAAAAATAGAAACTACAAAACATAATCTCACAATCGCAGAGAAACAAATATAATATGTAACAGCAGATTTTAAATACAAGAATTGTACTGTTAATATACATACAGCTAGCAGAGTACAACAATTCAATACATCAATCTGGACAGTTTAATAACTTGTCCTGATATACATAACTCACACAGCGGAAATAACCAAGTACGTGATATACGTCTGAAATCCTCCAGCTCGTCTCCTGAGCTCCACAACATTTTAACCTGAATCTGTAATACTCGGTTTGACCCGAGCATTATAATAAAATAAAACCCGAGTCAGTCTAGAAAATCAGCGTGAGAAAACACATCCAATATGAATTATTAACTTTTCAAAATCCTTTGAAAACAAAGGCATCTCAGAAGACCACGTCACACATAAACACGACGGGTTTTTATCTTACGATAACCAAATTTTATTTATCGAATCCGTCTAATATTATAATAGTGTCCATAGAAAGTAGATAGAAAATAGCTGAAATGCTTGCATCTCACGTTCCAGCATAGTTGGGCACAATCAAAACTGTACGGCACTTATTGGAGATTGGATTCCATCGAAATACTAGGCCATTGGGGTATCACCCACCACAGTGTACCTCTAGAACAATGTACCGAGGAACATGTCGGGATCCCCTGCTACACAAGATCGGCCTACCCATAACCTAGATAGATCGAATATGTTATCACCCTGGGTGTTCCCACCCTTACCATCGAGCGCTCCTTCCATGCACAACTATATCCATAATATAAAGGTTTCCAAGGACATCTAGAAAGGTGATAACGTACCCTACTTGGGTGCGACCCACTTAGCCTTGCAGCGTCTACCCTGTTTTAGTCATTCCCAGCTGATGAGGTTTGAGGCTAAGAGTTACCTTTCAAGAACAAATATTACTTAAAATACTCATCGTCCTCTAATGACGATGTTCTGATAGCATTCGTCCATACAAGTTGTCCTAGGCCTAGACAAACCAAATCATTGTCTTCATCATCTTCACGATATTCATTCATTACGTTCAAACCTGATCGAAGTGGTTTTTGGATAACTGGATCTGATCCCGGTCTCTTTGAAGTGATAAACGAAATAGGCCAAAATTGATAGTCAGTTATTTAACTATCAATACACATCTATAAACAATCACTACGCCTTATTACAATTTTTTTTCCAAAATTTATTTGAAAATATCTTTATAAGAAATTACTTCCCATACTTCAACATTTTGAAAATAGTTTTCAAATCCCTTTTATTTTCAGCGGAACACTTCCAACCCTTCACACCCCACTACATTTGATATTCAACACATGGAAAATATTTCTTTTATTTCCTTATTTTCACAAAATCATTTACAATTTTAGTTGTAGACTCCTTGACTAGTTCACAACAATTCAATAAATTCCGGAATTCCTTAATTAATTCGCTTAATATTTTCAAAACCAATTATACTTGCTTATAATCCCAATTTCCCTTCTACTTCTTTCAATGAATTCTATTTCATTTTTCAAAGCCTACTTTCATTTAACTACTTTGGAATTTTCTAACTTTTTCCCAAATTTCACTTTGAGAATTCGCTTATAAGTCCTATCTATTAAATAACCCTCTCCAACTCTCGAGAAGATTTCTAAATAAATTCTAAACCCTTCCAAAACTCTATATATATACATATGTAAATAAAAGTAAGTATTTAAAAGAAAATAATAATAATAATTAATTTTTAAGACATATTCAAATAATTATCTAAAATATTGAAAACACTTTCTTATAACATCGCTTTTCAAAGCAGTTTTAAACAATTAGGATTTAACTAAAATAGATATTAAGTATTTTAAAAATCCGCTTCTGAAATATTTCAATACTAACTAACTTTAAAATTTCACAGTTTAATAAATAATAATTTTCCTTCTTACATAAAACCTAACTTATCAATAAATATAATTTTGAATCCCAATAACCAAATTTCAATTTATAAATCCTTCTTGATTTCCACAACACAACTTCCCTTTTGGTCTCCTTAACCATTTTCACTTCAAAATAGTTTTCACTATTTTTCTCTCATCCTATTTCCATAATTTTAAATGTATATTCTTCCTGTAAATTTATATTTCCAATTTTACCATCTAATATCGATTTCTTTTATTTATAAACATTTTTCATAAATTTTTATAACTCTTTTGATTTTCACTAAAAATATCACATTATAAAATTCCATTTTTTTTCTAAATTCAATTTCTTTAAAAATCCATTTATTTTTTATAATTGTTACCTAGTTGTTTGGCCTGGTTACGAGAGGCTAACTATCGAGTTTCTTGGTTGGCTATAAGTGAAACATGATCCAGTGAGAGTTCGACTTGAATCAAGAGGCTCGTCAAGCAAGTACACCTTTCGGCATATAACCTTCATTCGGCGTAGATATGTGGTTCGGCCTGGTTGACGTTCGGCCTAGACATGTGGTTCGGCCTGGATTCCGTTTGGCCTAGACATGTTGTAACGTCCCGCCTTTTCGCACACTTTAAATCGACACACGTGCCAATTCAAACCATATGGAAGGGCGTATTGTTATGGAGTAAATAAGAAAAACAGAATGAAATAAAACAAACAGAATCTCACAGCGGAAGGATAAAATATAATAATCAAATATACAGTTCATGAAGCTGTTTTTCAAAATATTTAATTGTACTTACAATGTATATTAGAGTTATACATACCATAGAATATCAGTAATGCAGCGGAATACGATAGTGTAGTGGAACAATATAATAAAAATTTAACAATAATACTGAAATCTTCGGCTTCGTCCTCCATAAAAAAGTCTTCGATCCTGAAACGCTCGGACTGACCCAAGCGAATTGAAAAGAAAAAACACTCGAGTCAGAACTAAAAGATCTTACGTGAGTTAAATCAACAGAAATAAATAAAAGTGTAACGGCGCCGGAGATGTTTACGAGATTTGACATCTCCTATCCAGTGTCTAGCATGAGTGCGGTAACTCAAGAGATGCTCGAGATTCACATCTCCTAAGGATCCGTTAAACTATTTACTATGTAGTATATTTCGCTATTATAATAATGTCTAATAGTAAAGTAAACTTACTTTTTAATAGCGTTAAGGGCTTACCCATATAGCCCTTAACACAAATAATGCCAATAGTCTATACAGTACCGTAATACCTCTTGATCGGGAGGCTACCAGAGGATACTCCATAGGTACGACACAAATAGAAACTCGTACAAGGCGCGCTAGGGTAGTAGACACGGCACAACTAGGCAATGCCAGGGTAGATATACCAATTACGCTTCCAGGTCGGTGGTAACGCGTAGCTGCTATTACCGTCCACCTCGAACAGCACCCCCAAATCAAAGAAATCAAAAGTGGCCACCGAATCAATCCAAAAGTCAAAGTAGAATATCGAAGGGATGTGTCCGATCAAAGGTGCTACCTCAATTAACCCATCAATCTCTCCTGTTTTAGCCACCTTATGCCAACTCACAAGAGTTGGATCCACGTATTTACCTCAAAGGAAACGCCGCCACCATCCTACTTCATTATGGAATCTCCACTGCGTACATGGTTGTTAAAGTGGTTTTTGGAGTTGGCAGAGAGTATGACAACTTCCGATCCTAGTCTCTTTAACAACCAAACGTTATTAGAACACCGCGGTCCTTTTCTTTTCAAAATAGTTTGTACTTTAAAACCCCAGAAAAAAATATCCATTTCAAAACCATATAATTACGATATCATTTTTTGTTTTAAAACCCAAATCATTTTGATATCATTTTTTTCAAAATATATCTTTTTCCAAAATCATAGCACTTTCAAATCTATATACTTTGAAACCATAGCTTTGAAACATAACTCCTAATACTTAAATGGTTTAAATATTTAATAACTTTGTATAATCAGATAGCTTCTTTAATTTCACCAATAAATTCCAAATACCGATTTGAATTTCCAAATAAACCATTTCAATTTCAATATATTTCAAAGCTTAAATATCCAACCATTTAAACTAATTCTTTGATAATTCCAAATATATCAAATTCAATGTTTACTTAATAACTTCATTAAAATTTACGTAGAACTTTTAACTTCAAACAACTGGATATTCTTTCAATTTATTTAACTTGATAAATTTATTTATCTCAATCTTTATATTCATTTAAATTACTTTAAACCAAATCAAGTTATAAGAATCATATCCTTTAAAAATCTCCATTTTTATTTAAATTCCAAATTAAATTTATTCAAGTATAATACTTAAATAATTCGGTTTAACCAATTTCATATTTATCTTCCAACTTAAATTTCATTTAAGTCGATTAAAAACTCTATATATACAATATCTTAAATAGGTACTAAACCATAGAATATAAAATAATCAAACTCCATTGTTAACTCATTTTTATTAATCAATTTTATACATAGCTTAAATTCAAGAATTTAACTATATATATAATAATATTTATATAACATCAAAAATTGATATTTATTAAATCGTATATTTCTTTCCCAAACCATAGAAAAATCATTTCAAAATAAATTATATATATATATATATATATATATATATATATACCGCAGTGCTTGTATATAATTTCCTATCCTATGGTAAAGTGGTACGGATATTTATCATTTCAACCTGCAATTTAAAAATAAAAAAATGCAGTTGTATATCATTTCAAACCGCTATCCCAAATGAAATGAAAATGCATAATAACGTGCAGTTTATAACAATATAAAATACAACATTCATTCATCCAATATCAACCATCAACCATTTATCACAGTCATCATCCAATTAAATCAATAGCATCAATATATAACGAAAAATAAACAACAAGTATTAAATAGCAGTTTAATTCGATAATAAATTAAATAACTGTTTAACTGGCAGTTTATGTGCAATGAATAATTAATTTACAAATTGAACTGGCAGTTTAAATGCAATGAATATATTAAATAGCAATTTAATTAAATAAAGGAAATTAACAGAGATGTTGATTAAAAATATGTCAAACAACCATAATAAATTTTAAATCACATTATATATCAATTTAACAAACATAAGAAATTTTGGAAGTTGTGAGTGGGTTAAAACACTCACCTTTTGAATTTAAATTAAATTCAAACCCAATTTAAACCCAAAAATTAGACAGTCTCCAAATTCATTCAAACCAGCGTCAAAGTGTTTGGAATTCCAATACAAACCAAGCGGAGAAAACCGCACGTCAATCGGATATAGTATGAGAAAGTTATTCACGTTATAACGATTTGAAATAAAAATTAAAAATTAAACCAAAAAAAACAGCTCACCCCAAAAGAAAATCCATGACATCCACCTTTACCCCTTCACGCGGCAAAAACCCGTGCCCTAACTGTACATCGCAAAAGACCCAGATCAAAGTCAAACGCGAGCACGCCGCCGTCTCCAGCGCCTACCGCGCCACGCGCCTCCTCGGCCAAGACGATCGCTGCTGCCTCCACGTCTCATGATGCCGTCGTACGCCCCTGATGCGGTCACCAAAACAGCCGGCCGCCTCTAAATTTAAGAACCCTAATCGAATACTGCACGAAATCCAACCGTCGATTGGACGAACAAACTATGCCAATGAACAACACTTAGCCCCCTCTACAATATGCTACCCTCAAATCAACGATCCGTGGAAGTTGATTGTCGCGTGATGAACGGTCCCGGACTTTTTCGATTTTTACCGGTCAAACGACAATCTAAAACGAAAAATGAATTTCACCAGAAGATTACGCACTTCGAGAGCTTTGACATATATTTTTTCTGAATTTTTCTGAGGATTGTTTGAATTTTTGACTTTGAATTGAATTTGCAATTGGATCTGGAAATATAGAATTTTGTCTGCCATTGAGGAAAAGGAGGAATATAATGAATTTACGTACAGACAAATGGGAATTAGGGAGGCTATGGTTTATAGCAAGATATTTATAGAGAAAGTTGAAATAGAATAAATGGATCGGGTTGAATACGCGCTAACGACAAAGTGGCCCAAAAAGCCCGTTCTGACCCAGGAATGAAATTGGGTAAACCCATATACCAAAATAGGTGTTTTAAAATATTTTAAACGCAATGGAAAAGGTTTCAGGTTCAAATTGCATAGTATGAAGAGGTTATGCTAAAATCAATAGTTTTCAAATTGATTTCAATTGATTTCAATTTCATAAATTTCAAGACGTTTCAAGTCCATACGATCAAACGACAAGTCCGATCGATACGAAACTTGAAATCCTACAATAATTCACCATTACGGATCCGATGAAACTTGTTTCGTCGAAATCCGAGTCAGTGGCCAAAATGGCTATTTTTCCATTAATTAAATAATTTAATAATTCATTAATTAAATCACTTTTCAATTTCACTTCCAAAATTTACAAATCTTACCAGTTTTGCTTTCTTAAATAATTACAGTAATTTCTACAAATCCAGAGGTCAATTAAATGTTGGTTGCATCATACACTTCAGCGTAAATTTAAATTTTATTATATTCAAAAATTATCAATAAAATCCCAATGGTTCCATTAAATTAAATAAATTAACAATTATTCCATTTATTATTATCAAATAAAAGGATTTACCATTGGATTCAAACTATTACACTAAATATTCTCATATTCCATCTAAATCTCAAATAACGTATTATTTAGCTTTTTCAATTTCATTTAATTGCAATTTATCTTATTATCAGAAATTTAATTCCTATATAACTTTATATCCCTTCCTTATAATTCAACAAATTGTCCAATATGAATAACTTTAACAACATTTCCTTTAATTTAAATCATCAATTCATTCATACACCATTAGCAATACATTATTACCCATTACTACTCTAATTTATACTAATATAACCTTTAATTAGCTTAATTGCAATTGATTACACATTTTAACTTATTAGACTCTATTAACGTTAAATTATGCTATAAGTTATCACTAATGGACAAGTGTTGAAATTGATTACATACACCGTTCTCATCATATTATCAATTGGATGAATTTTCATTGGTTCGTAGTTATTGCATTAATATCCAAAAATTTCATCCACATTCCCATTAATGTAATAATTTAATATTAAATCCCATTTATTTACAATTAATCCACTTATTGTATTTTAAATTTCAAATAAATTAATAAATCTTGATTTTCACTCCTTAAATCCACACTTGTTATATTATGAATAAAATTAACATTGGTTACATTTCACATTAATGCAATATTTATTTACATTTATTACAAACTTATTTCTAATTTCAATTAATAATCTAAATAAATAAATAGGCAACCTACCATAAACATTACCGTTTCTTTTTTGTCACATAAATAAGCTTTTATTACTTAAAATAAATTTTGGCATTTATTTTCATACTACTAATTTCATTCACTTATGTTCTATCCAAACATAACATTTAGATTATATTTTCATTAATTAATTTAATATTTGCATCCACTTCCGTTATTTTATATTAAGATCATTAAAGTAACGTTTATCTTCAACACAAAAATTATGAATACTTATCAACCTACATCATCCTTATTACGTTAATTTACATTCAATTGCTATTCAGTACATATATAAATTCATTAATTCAATATTTAAGTTCGTTTTCCTATATTAAATTTATTAATAAGTATTCCTTTTCCCTTATTCCAACAAATTCTATAACTTTGAATCTATTTCCCTACTTACAAACTACAATCAAATAAAGCTCTACAAATCTGCTTTCAATTAATTGGGATGGCATTTGAATTAATATATTTATTATCTTACATCAACATTATTATATTTTATTCCTGTTATAAATTCATTAACAAGTTTCAAACTTCTTTTATTTATACAACACTTACCTTAATCTATTTATTTCAAATTTTATACCCAGGTGCAACAATTTTCCCTATTACATTTAAAAATGTGATTTCACTTCAATGGTCAAATTTTAGTTTTTAGTTTTTTTTATTATTATTATTATTATTATTATTTATAACTATTGCCACATTCCATTCTTAACATTTACTTCGATATAAATTAAATTTTTTGTTTCTTCTAAATTTAATCACAAAAATCCTATTAAAATGACCAATTTAATTATCGAAATTTACGGGTCGTTACACTCACCCCCACTCAAAACTTTTCATCCCCGAAAAGGAAAAAGAAGGGAAAAGAAGAATTAAGAAATCAATATATCTTATTCAAAACATTAACTTTATAAACAAATGAATTTACAAAATTAATTATTTTAGATAAAATATACCAACTTATAACCATTAAATCTTTTTATACTTAAATCAATAAAGTTTGGAAAATATTTTCTAAAATTTTCTAAGTCCAAAATTTACGGAAAATTTTGGCAGAGTCTCCTTTGTACGGGGAAGCTCTAGAGAAAATATAATATCAAATATAACAATATATAACATATATTCACCAAAATAATATATATCCCAACACGGGAACAAATTAATAGCGCTATAAACCGTAATCCGAAAACATACCTATTTGTCGGGCAATTTACACTTAATTATGAAACCAAAAGCAGTAGCAATTGCTTCCATAACCTTTATTTCACTTATATAATCCAAAAAGTTAACAATTATATAAAATGAGATATTTAAGGTTGTTTAACCACAAATAACAAATCAATACAAACATCAATCACTTGCAACAAGCAAACAATCACCACATAAAATCAACCCACGTCAATCATTCATTCATATTAAACAAAACAAATAGTTGTCCTGATTCAAACTTTAAATTATACGGAATGAAAAAATAACTACTAAGTGTACCCTTTACTTGTCAGGACCCGATTCTTCGTCTTCCGAAAATTCAACATCGATACTCACTTTATCGACTGCCGAGCAATCGAACGATGGAAAACCGAACACTGAGGGTTTTAAGAAAAGAAAAGGAAAGAAAGAAGAGAGGAAAGATAGAAAATGGAGGGAAAGAAAATAGAAAATACATAGAAAATAGAACGGAATAGAAAACAACAGAGCAACATCAGAATCTCACAATTCGCAGCGGAACAACATATAATAATAAATGAATAATCTTTAAACAAAGAACTATATCAGTTATTACATTTCATACATTTCATATCATCAGAGTGTACAACAACATACAACAACAAACAGTGCAGCGGAAAAAGAAATACTATATAACTAGTAATACGCCATGCCATCCATCTTGCCTCCAGCAACTCCAGAATATCCAGAATATCCTGATAAACCTAACTCTTAACTGCCCGTGTGGAAATTGGTGGGCACCCAGAGTTTAGGAAGGAAAACAATAAACTCCAAGTCAGTCATGTGACTGGTGTGGGAACTCAAAACAGTTTATTTATCTTAAAAATCAAAATAGAGGAATATTTTTAAACTCAATTCGCAATGCTTTTAAAAATGAGACTACCATAAGGCCTCCCGCACACACACACAATGCAAACGCAGAATCGGAGGAGATTTCTCCTTATGATAGTCAAAGATGCTTGATACGCATTTAAAAGAACATTTGATATTATTATTAGTGCATAGTGTAGAAAAAATTTATTTCGAAAGTAGAATATAAATCTTAGCCAGCATAGACATTCCGAACTATGCCTACTATAGCTAACTATGTTCAATAGCAGGTTACCGCCACATTCCATAGCAGGTTATACAACTAAAACCGTACAAGTCTTGTATTGTTTCTTTGGATTTCCAACGAATGATCAGGCCAAGGAACTTCCCATTGCCACATGAGAATGCCTCTGGATGGACATCCCCGAGAACCAAACCGGATCTCTACCAACACAAGGCCGGGTTACCCCTAACTGAGTAACAACTGACCGAATATGCCATCCCCCGGTCCTTTGGGACCTTTCACCGAGCGCTCGCAATCAATTCACACAATCATAAAGTGTTTTCAACATGAGTAAGTATCTGGGCCCCATACCATGATACCACCCTTTTCCAGAAGGAAATGCACACATCCTAAAGGGCGCTACCCCTCATAACCTTGCTGCATCTTTCCTGTTTTGACCATTCACGGGGTGTGAGGCTCGACGAAGTCACGTCCACAAAAACATACTTTATACAAAAGCCATGCTTTGGGTCAACAAATGATCATAGAAATGATCACCAAGATAGACGATCAAATAAACGATCCTATCACAAATAATCAACACAATGATCATTTACAGCAACACTCAGCATGTCACATTACCAAATTGGGAATATATCGCTGATAACATTCAACTACATAACCTCTGAGCACGTACGTCTCAGAGAAGGGTGTTAAGCTAAAGAATAAATTTTTCGCCACCAACAGAAATATATTTGAAAGAAATCGGCTTTATATCTCAACTTGTAATGTCATACATACAATCCATACGAGTCTGTTCCGGGCTCGAACAAAACCGAAGGCACTTACAAAGAAGTCCTTGCAATCCGGATATTCACAATCCTGATCGGATTCACCATCACATATGGAGAACTCAATACCGTAGCTACTCGGTGCAGAGTCAATCGACAGGTCATCCTATCGCTCTCGCAAATACCGGGTCTTCAACACCGATCTTCAATGCAATTCACAACGACGTATCACATATTCAGAATGGGTTATACGACCCCATGGTCCTTTCCCGGTTAACCCGAAAGTGAGCGCTTATTCAAAAATAAGTGTGGCATTCAAATTCAAACAAATCACATCAAATACCCATTCAAAGGGAAATATTGATAGTCGGTTATTGAACTATCAATGGATATGCACACATCACCAGATTCCAAATAATTTTCCAAATTATTTATTTTCCAAAATAAAATATCTTTACAACATATATAATTTTCACACTTCAAAAATAAATCAATATTTATTTTTAAACAAATTATCCTTTTCATTCATAAATTCCATAGTGAATTTATATTTCAAAATATCCATGCATATACGATTTCAATTACTCATTTCAATATTCCTTTTCAATTTATCTTCAAAAAGATAAACTCTCTAATATTCACTTTATATTGGAAAACATTTCCATACTTATTTATTCATAAGTAATTCACAGATTTTATTTATTTTCAACACTTGGAAAATATTCAATATACTTAAATCGAGATTAAGTACATATTTCATTCTTTAAGGAAATCATTCTCTTAAACATATTTATTTGGGCCAAAACGAATGTTGCGTAGAACATCGTTACGACAACCCAAAATCACTAGTATAGGGATTCGAAATTAAAATAGATATATAAATCCCAATACTATACAAAACATTTCCTTTCGGAAATCATTTACTATAACAACAGTGTTATAGTCCACTATTTCCTTTTATTTCTCGAAAACGTCTATTTCAACAATAAATGTTGAAATCTATGGTTTCGAATCTCAACACATTTTAAAACATCGTTAGATCGTTTTAATTCAATTTAAACATCTCATTCAAACATTTTCTTTAACATATTATTCACTATTCAAAACGTGAATATACTTTGTTAACAAATTTCATCCTTTTATTTATTTCATTTCAAAGGATTATTCACAGTCAAAACGTGAATATAACTCCATTTATAGGTTTCAACAATTTACTTATCAAAATAAGTCGTTTGCGAATTTATAAAACAACGTTTATAAATCCCATTTCTATTTATTTATAACAACTTCCTTTTATAAATTCCTTTATTAACCTATTTGATTTATAGCTCAATTATAAAACAAAGGTTCATATTATAGGTCAAATAATTATAAACGATTATTTTACAAAAATCGTTTCTTTGAACTTCATAATTATAAATCTTATAACTTATAAGATTCAATTATTCATCCAAATATATTCTTTAATAATTTCACAAAATTTAAAAATCTTACTATTTATAAATTTTATTTATAACTTCACCATTTATAATTTTATGAATTCCATTCATTTACAAAAATTCATTTTCACTTCATTCAAACACTTATAAAAACTCGTTTTATAATGTCAATATTTCAATTTATAAATATCCATTTATAAATCTCTTAATATAAATCAATTTATATTATTCTTTAAAACGTCTTTAAATTCCTTTATTATTTCACCATTTTGATTCATAAAATAATTAAATTTCATAAATCCTATTTTTAAACTTTTTATAATAAATTCAAAAATTCCGATTTAACTATTTTATAAAATCATTAATCCATATTTCTCAAAAATAAATCTTTAACCGTATTTCTCAAAAATCATAATTTTTATAACTTTAAAAATTATATCGTTTATTTATTTAAAATGAATCAATTCCAAAATTATTTTATAAAACATATACTTTTAAAAAATCACTTTAAAAATCATTTTAAAGTTTCAAAATTTGGTCCAATGCTGCTACATATCAAATAGTCAATCACGACAACAACGATATCATATATCAATATGATAATCCATCAAATATCAAAATATCTGAAATCAAATCAATACTGTTGAGGAATCCAGTTGGATCCCTCCAACCTGTTTCCTGCATCCACAAACATTAGCACAATACCAATTTCGCTCCAGTACGAAATTATCGCGGTATATGGGATTTAAAATATTATCCGCTTAATAACGGCGCAATAGGGTCTCATCCGCTAAACAAAAAATGCGGGAAATCAATAACTGCAATATATACATATGCCAATATATATATATATATATATATTGATATTATATATAATTCCAATTTCACTGTTTATGAAATATTCACGGTATATGTTTTTAATAAATAACATCCGCTTACTAACGGCGTATAATGTCTATTTTAACAACCAATAGATATAAATCATCATTCAAACATGCATTCAAATATTTTAAATCTAACTATTTAAAATAAAATCGAAACTGATTCGATTGAGTGAGAAGTTCTCACCTTGATTTCAATTTCGTTTTAGCGATTTATTTCGAATAAAATTAAACGGACGTTTAATTTTACCCAAAATTCTCACTAACTCCAAACGACTCTAATCCAACTCCATCGCGTAGTGCTCGTCCATACGATTCCAACGCTTCTTGTTTCGCGCGTTTTCGACCTTGTATGAAAAAGTTATGCATTTTTATAAGTTTACACGATTTAAATATAAATAAAACAACATTTTCTCTTTATATTCTTTACCCTAGCTAATCATGACCGTAGATTTCAGAACCCCTTCATCACAGCCGTGCATACCCTCCCCCTCTTCTCCTTCCTCTTCACGTTTACAGCCGAACGCATATGAACCCATATAGCAAATACTAGGGTTTCGATTCACCACCTCCACGTCGAGCTTGAACGCGATCAGGATACTCCATGTCGTGCGCCTAGCCTAGCACTATACTCGGCCCAAATGCCCTGCAGCTCGGCCCCCCCTTCCACCTTAATTTCCGTGCGCAACCTACAGCCATCGGCCCCACTTTGCTCCCCCCACGTCGCTCCAAACACGATCTCCACCGTTGGATCTCTAGCTCTCTTCATGCTCTACCACTTCCTAGTTGGAAGTTTTCTCTAATTGTTAGTGGATTGGAAGAAATCGAGGGAGGAAGTGGATTGCCTTCTGGCCGTTCAATACGTTGGTGGCGGCTAGGGTTTAGTATATTAGGTTTTTTTTTAATTTATGAAGGGGTGGTGCTATTTATAGAGAAACGATCGACACTATTCATCCTGGAAATTCCGAACTCCGATTTACGTGCCGTAACTAGCATTTCTAGGGTTTACCCCGCGTTTCGGACACAATGGAACAGGTTTCGAAAGCTAATTCGGACATCTGTGCGAGTTATGGCAATAAACGTTCAATTTAAATTAAACCGATTTAAACAATTTCTAGGCGTTTTAATTTGTACCGGACAAACGGTAAATCCAATTGACTTGAAATTTGAAACCATACAATAATATCACATTACGGATCCGATGAAACTGGTTTCGTCGAAATCCGAGACTTTTTGAAAAATGGCTATTTTAACTCGCCAAATTAAAATTAAAAATAATTCGATGCGTTTCGAGCTGCCACGATCAAACGATAACTCCGATTGACACGAAATTTGAAATACAGTAATAACTAACTATTACGGATCCAATGGAACTGGTTTCGTTCAATTCTGAGACTGCTCAAAAATTGACTATTTTCACTAGTCGATTTAATATTAAAATATTCAATTTTCACAAATTAACTTTTAATTCGATTTTAAAAGTTCTAAAATATCGTTTTAACTCCAACATGATAAAATAAAATTTTACAAATCATTTTCAATCATATTTAACTCAATTTTCAATTATTTTCATAATTTAACATATTAATTTATTGATTTAATTATTCAATTAAATCCAATAATTCAAAATAAAATTTATTCGACTTATAAATTCACTTCTTAATATTTAAAATTAATTAAATATTCAAATTTTAATTATTAAAATTCCTGGGCCGTTACATCACTCAACAGTCTTAGGTGAAACTAAATAGATTATTCATTCATCCAAATAATTTTAAAGTATCCTTACCCAAATAACCATAGACCAGTCAACAACAAATTCCAAACAATAAATAAAGTTAATTTTTGTTAATTTCATTTCAAACTATCATTGTTTGATTTCCTTTTTATCCATATTCTGATTTATCTTCTCAATTTTACATTATTTCTTGCAAATTTTCATTTTTAATTCGATTCCTTTGCATATTACTTCATTTATTTACGGTATTCATCTTTCTATTTATTAAAATTATCAACTTCAACATTTACTTAAGTCTATAATTACTTACTTACAACATTTACCTTCTATCATATTTCATTATAGTAAGATTTCCATTATAACTTAGGTTTATAACAATTACAACATTAATTCTTAAGAATAAAAGAAATTTTATAGAACACTTCATTACAAACTTTTAATTGTACCACTTCCATTACATTTTCTTATTAAACATTTCAACTTTTAATATTCGGTAAGTTATATATATGTTTTTAAAGATGTAATTTGAAAGTTATACAAATTTACTCTATTTCTTCTAATTAATTTAATGTTCAATAATTATATCCTTTATTTCATAGGTTGAAGTTTTAGATTTCATTTAATACCATTTATAACCTAGCATTAAATTCCTTATTTTAATTAAAGACTCCAATTATTAATCGGTTACATTCCATTTCACTACAATAATGGAAACTATTAATAAATCGGAAACTTAAGAATTAAATACCGGGTTAAATTTCAATTCATTTTAAAATAATAGATAAATATAAACTTACAATTTATATATCCAAGTAGATTTAATAACAAATTCAAAATTCACTTTTGTTTATCACAATAAATCTGTAGTAAAATTACTACAGTAGCCTTCCCACTTCGAAACTCGAAAATGAATGTCGATGATGCGTGCACTCATCACCGAAATTATTTTCCAGCGACAGAGAGGGAAGTACAAAACTTAATTCTTTCCAAAATATCTTTAAACAAATCTTTCAAATTATATTGAAATATTTATATCAGAAGATACTTCTAAATAATATTATTATATTCTAAAATCCTTGAATGAATTTTCAAAACCCCGGAACTTAAGTTCCAAATTTCCAATTTGATTTATTTTATTTTCAATCTTATTTTGACCATTATTTATAAATTTCATTACCTAACAACCAATATTGCAACCAAATATATATATATATATTATTTGTAATTTTTTTTTACTTTATATATAGAAAATATAATAGGCAAAATTATTTCATTCACCTATATCAAAAACAAATATTGTGTCGGTCTGTCCTATTAAGTGTTTAGAAATCCCTATTGATGTCATAGCGTCTCATGCATCAACCAGAATTTATAAATACAAAACGAAACAAATTAACACAACATTAAAACCTTTTTATAACACTAACAAATACGCTCTCTCATGTATATATATACACCCTTAGCGACTCCCATAGGGTATTACTACCGTATTAGTAAAGAGTCAGACCCCACAAAGCTAAGGTTTATCGCTAAACCAAAGCTCCAATACCAGATGAAACGTCCCACCTGCTTTAAATCGACACACGTGCTAATTCAAACCATACAGAAGGGTGGATTGTTATGGGGTAAATAAGAAAAACAGAAAGAAATAAAAAACATAATCTCACAACGGAAGGATAAAATATAATAATCAAATATACAGTTCATGAAGCTGTTTTTAAAAACATTTAATTATACTTACAATATATATCAGAGTTATACATACCATAGAATATCAATAATGCAGCGGAATACGATAGTGCAATGGAACAATGTAATAAAATTTTAATAATAATACTGAAATCTTCGTCTTCGTCCTCCAGAAATAAAGCCTTCGATCCTGAAACGCTCGGACTGACCCGAGCGAATTGAAAAGACAAAACACTCGAGTCAGAACTAAAAGATCTTATGTGAGTTAAATCAAAAGAAATAAATATGAGTGTAACGGCGTCGGAGATGTTTACGGGATTTGACATCTCCTCTCCAGTGTCTAACGTGAGTGCGGTAACTCAAGAGATGCTCGGGATTCACATCTCCTAAGGATCCGTTAAACTATTTACTATGTAGTATATTTCGCTATTATAATAATGTCTAATAGTAAAGTAAACTTACTTTTTAATAGCGTTAAGGGCTTACCCATATAGCCCTTAGCACAAATAATGCCAATAGTCTATACAGTACCGTAATACCTCCTGATCAGGAGGCTACCAGAGGATACTCCATAGGTACGACACAAATGGAAACTCGTACAAGGCGTGCTAGGGTAGGTGACACGGCACAACTAGACAATGCCAGGGTAGATATACTAATTACGCTTCCGGGTCGGTGGTAACGCATAGCTGCTACTACCACCCACCTCGAACAACACCCCTAAATCAAAGAAATCAAAAGTGGTCACCGAATCAATCCAAAAGTCAAAGTAGAATATCGAAGGGATGTGTCCGATCAAAGGTGCCACCTCAATTAACCCGTCAATCGCTCCTGTTTTAGCCACCTTATGCCAACTCACGGGAGTTGGGTCCACGTATTTACCTCAAAGGAAACGCCACCACCATCCTACTTCATTATGGAATCTCAGCTGTGACGCCCCACCTCTATACCCAAGCTAGCAAAGAGTATTAATAGATAATACCGTCTGCTAACACGGAGAATAAGGCTGTTTAGGAGCGACCATCTATGGCCTTGCTTTAATTATCTATTGAATACATCGACAATTGCCTTACCAAGCAGATCGACATGTCCAATGAATACTTAAAACAAAACCAGAGGTGGCTAGAGGATTTATCAGAACAGAATATAACAACTCAAATGCAATATACATCACATAATAGTAAACCCTCATATACAAACATATACTGATACAAAGTAGAGTATACAAAATAATACATGTCAAGTGGTATAGCAAACCACAATATACAGACGAGTCAATAGAATACATATCAGATTTATAACAGAAAGGACTACACAAAAAGCTAAGACAAAAAGGAGTCAGCGGAATAGTCCATGCGGAAGCAAAAGAGGCTAAGTCCAAAGCACCTAACCTGAAACATCTCGGTCTGACCCGAGTATAAAATACCTGGGTCAGTCTAGCTAAACAAATCAGTTAGATAAACTGAATAATAATAAACCTGCAAGGTCATAAAGTATAACAAATATCTCTAGAGGAGATAACACAATCATCAACAAGAGATGAATCATATAGAACAAGCCTCATATCATCGGCAACATCTAGAAACAAAGGATACGAATATCCCAAAACAAGCCGAATGGCAAATAACAAATACCAATAAGGTATACAAGTTCACAAGGTGATCACTACATATCGTGTGGTTCAAAAAGACCTACACCGAGGGGCGATACCTAAGGAATATACATCTCAATTGAAACATCATAAAAATTGCTCGAGCGGTAACGAATGACCAACTCCGAAAGCAATACAATAGGGCAACCTCGTATCACCCATGTGGCGCATAACGGCCAACATCGGAAGCGATACAATAGCAACCCAATATCACTCATGTGGCGCATAACGGCCAACATCGAAAGCGATACTATAGCAACCCAATATCACCCATATGGCGCATAACGGCCAACATCGGAAGCGATACTAAAGGCAACAAGCCAGAAGGAGACAGTCCGAAGACACTATCCCAAAGGCGATATGTGTCACAAACTCCCAGAAAGGAATCCGAAAAGTGGTAACGTGAGTCCCATAACCACCCGTTCGCACTAAACGGTTTATTATCCGTTAGTTTATTTCACACTCAAAGCAGTATAAAATTCATCTCATATCATCGGTAAACCAAACCCGAAGGTCAAAACGATCAATTGAATAGGTCGGGAATTAATCGGAAGGTTGAACGCACAGATTCATGGTCCGTGTTTTGCCCAACCATTTAAACACCCTTACACTTCGCTCGAAGTGCGAAATTGTGCGTGTGCGTTATAAATGGAATTTATGAATTGGAGACGGAAGCTTTTAATACGATTTAGAGGGATTATTTATAAAACCCGTGAATGAAGTCAAAAAAAAGTTATCAAAATCAAAGATGCAATAACAAACACTAAAAACCAACTTGAATCGATAAAATCCGAAAAATCAATCAAATATGCAAAATAGGCAAAACAGGCAGAACAGAGCAGGTCGGTCGACCGGACTACAGGGCTCGGTCGGCCGGCCAGATGCAGGAAACAAAATATTGCTGGGGCAGCAGGTCGGTCGAACGGCCCAGGGGGCTCGGTCGGCCGAGCTTGATGATTTTGCACTTCCTGCCCTATTTCAGTGAAATGCAAATTCTTTCCAAATCCAAAACAATGGCACATGCACACTTGTTAGGAATTCATACCCAACACCCATGAAATCAAGAGAAGTAGATGTGAGTTCAAAACTCACCTTTTTAACTCAAGAACAAGAAGAAGAAGCTCAAATGCAAAGGAAAGGCTAACCACTCTTCACTCTTACTCAACAAGCTTCAATCTAAGAATAAAACACATATTTTTCTAAATTAGGTTTAGGATATTTTCTGAAATTGAAGAGGAGAAGAGATGGAGAAGATGGAGAAGAGGCTTACCTATCCTTCTCTTTGAATTTGGAGCAAGAATTTGGATTATCAAGAGCAACTAGGGCTTGGGAGTTTCTATTTCCTCTTCCTTTCCCCCATTTCAGTTGGAGCTTGAGTTTAGAAGTGAAGAGGTGTAGGAATGAATGAATGGGAGGAGATGGGCTGAGCTTGAGGGTTAAGTGGGGTTTGGGGCTGAACCCAAAGCTAAAGCCCAACCAGAAAAAGTAGCAAAATTCAACTTACTCCAAACATATCAAAGATTATACTCAAAAAGATCGCAAACGACGCTTTGAACTCAATGGAAGTGGTTTCGAGCTCCAATTCGGCCGTTTGTAGAAAGTAACATTTCGGACCCCAAAATGCGACTAACGACGCTATACTTAAATAAATCATTTAAATATAAAATCGTTAAATATGCGGGTTGTTATAGATCTCCCCTCCTTACAAAATTGCGTCCCTGCCATTTCTAGAGATGATATTTGTAACAACTACATACATACAACATTCAAAAGAAAAGGAAATAAGCTTGAGATGAAAAGACATTCTCACTGTTTCAAAGCAAAGATAGAAAACCCGGATAGGATTGCTCAATAAACTCCCTGGTTTCCCAAGTACAGTCATTGGGACTAGCGGACCATTGATCTTTAACGAGCGGCACGTCCTTGTTTCGAAGGTGTCGCACCTCCGTATCAAGTGCGCGAATAGGCTGCTGTACAATAGATAAGTCCGGTGAGACCTAAGCTCTTGCAAATCAGGAGAAGTAATAACAGAATCCGACTCTCGAAGACACTTCCGAAGTTGAGAGACGTGAAACACGTCATGAATACTAGATAAATGAGCTAGAAGTGAAACTCTATAAGCCACAGGGCCAATACGTTCAGTAATAGAAAACGGTCCTATATAATGAGGAGCCAATTTCCCAGTCGTACTGAAACGCATAACCCCTTTCAAAGGAGAAACACAAATAAAAGCAAGATCACAGATCGAGAACTCGAGAGGCTTCCTACGCTTGTCCGCGTAGGACCTCTGGCGACTCTGTGCCTCTTTCATTCTCAACCAGATAAGATCAATCTTCTCGGAAGAATCACGAACAAAATCTAGACCAAGAATAATCTTCTCCCCAGATTCCAACCAACAAGAAGGTGATTGACATGGCCTTCCGTATAAAGCTTCGAAAGGAGCCATGCCAACACTAGGCTGAAAACTATTATTGTAGGAGAACCCTACAAGAGGTAGGTGATTCTCCCAACTCCCACAAACATACTAGCACAAAAGAATAACAGAATAAGAAGTTCACCATAAAGTGCACGAAGGGGTAAGTCCGAACTTGATTGCTCAGAGAATTCTATGGATTCCTAAGCTCAAAATAATTTGGAACACCGACGTGGTACAAACAATACGTCAAATGAACCAAAGCTCAACAAAATGAAGTACAACAAAACGTCCGATGAACTTGGTAAAAAGATCATTCCATTCGGACATCAACAAAGAAACAATCACTTGCTGCTTACAACTAAATGCATTGGCAACACAATCCTCTTTTCGGGAATAAAAAGAATATCAAGATCATAAGATGCAAGGAACTCGAACCAACACTAGGTTCCCTATGAGAAAATAAACATTTCAAAATTGTGATTGGTGAGGAGAGCAAAATCCCCCACCCAAAAGTAATGATGCAAAATACAAAAGACGAAAACAATAGCCGCGAGCACTAGATCATAGGTGGCATATCTAGTCACGGTTAGCTTTAATGGTTTAGAACATAAGTGATAGCACGTTTTCTTTTGCAAGAGAATGACATTCAAACCAACACGACTAGTATTGGTAAAAAGATAAAATCTTGGTTCCCTTTGGGAATCCCAAGATAAGAGTACTGGACAAGAGTCCTTTTAAATAATCTACTTTCTTAAAGCTAAAACTTTCAAATAAAATTCTTTACCAAAAAGCTAAAGCTTCAAAATTTCAATTACCTTCATGAAATCATATTTCGAGAAAAAATTTCTTATTTCAAATCAATTTATTGCGTCAAATTGTCTCATCAAAGCGTTTAGGAGATTCCTATCGATAACGTTGATCAAGCGCATCGACCAGAATTCTTAAAGCACTCAATGGACAATACAATCACAAAACCATCTTTTATAAGATAAACATGTTTCTAAAAACTTTTGAAAATTCTCTTTGTTCGTTCTAAAAACACAAATCCCGTTTATACTTATAAATAACTCTTATGAAAAAGATTTGCAAAAATTTTGCTAATTTCCATCCAAAACCAATAAAATACTAAAAATGGAATCATCGAGATATTCGCAGAATACTCGATTCATAAAATGGATGAGATGAGCTGGAAAAACTGAATGACACAACAAATCATTCATAAGAATTACAACGAGTGCGGAATGTAGTAAGTGGAATCCTAACTTCCGCAACTCGTAGCCAAATGAAAACCGGTGGTAAGGTCGAGTTAAAAAGACCTTAACACTACTCAAAAGATTGCTTAGGTAATAACCATAAGACAAGACCAAAAATATCGGAAAACTCTCAACTACAAGAATTAGAGAAACAACAATTTCCTCATCATGAGGGCTTAAAGAATAAAATGATGCCATCAAATTGGAAATCGAAATCGCAAAGAAAACAAAGACCCACCAAAATAGATGGAAGCATACCTTATCCCTGAGAAGAACCTCCAGAAGCACCAACTGCATTTAACTCGCCAGCCGGAGAATTATTCGGAGCAATGGGACAAGTGGAACTACGATGTCCTTCCTTCTTGCAATAGCAACAGAAGAGAGGCTTAGGACAAGCTCGAATCATATGATCAGGGGAACCACAATTGAAACACTTCCGAGTGGAAGGTGTTCCAACAGACTGAGACTGAGACTGAGGATCAGATTCAACGGGCTTTTTCTTCTTGGAAGGGAAAATTTTCCGCTTATCGAATGGAAACTGCCTCTTGTTGGCGTTCTTACGAACCTCAACATCATTCCCACAATCACACTCCTTCTCAAAGGCTTCGAGATGAAGTTCCGAATCAACCAACTCCTCAAAGGAAAGTTTAAGCTGGAGCATTAAAGACTTCTTAAGACATTTCTTAAGACCAGATACAAATTTCAGATTCTTCCTATACGAGGTACTAATGAATTAAAGACCATATTTAGATAAGGCCTCGAAAGATGCAACATATTCAGAAACGGAAGAATCCCCTTGCTTCAATTCAAGAAAGCGCCGGGACAACAAAGCTTTCTCAAATTCAGGAACGAACTTGAGTTCGAATTGTTCCCGAAACTGAGTCCAAGAAAGAGCTGACTCATCAAATTCAGCTAAAAGAAGCTCGTACCAGTCAAGGGCACGCTTTTGCAATAAGCTAGAAGTTACAAGAACCCTACCATGGTCAGAAAGATCCATGCGAGAGAGAACATGCTCGTACATGCGAACCCAAGCTTGTACCTCAAGAACAATCTCGGAGCCTTTAAATGGTTTCCCTCCAAGATGAGAAAAATCACTGCACAAACGTGCGAAGGTGGACTTGTATGGAGGAGATGTTCGAGTAGGAGCTGGAGGCTGTGTGCTCCTAAACCACTCTACAAACTGATCGGCAGACATATAGACGCCGTCCGGATGTGAGCTACTGGATTGCCCAGCATCCGAGCATCGTCCTCCGTCTCTTCCAACCATAAGCTGAAAGTTAAGATAAGGTAAAGATTATTCCCTTGGTAGATAATTCAATATGGAATACTACGGAATTTAAATGCATTCCTAGGCATATTCCCATATCCTATCTAACCTTTGATGGTAGAAGGAATAGAGACACACGATGATTCAAAGATTTGTATCACTTATAACGCTCTGATGTATCGTAATATGTGCTCTATTCTATGTTTATCATATTTTGTTCTGAACTCAGCTCTGATACCAAGCTGTGACGCCCCACCTCTATACCCACGCTAGCAAAGAGTATTAATAGATAATACCATCTGCTAACACGGAGAATAAGGCTGTTTAGGAGCGACCATCTATGGCCTTGCTTCAATTATCTATTGAATACATCGACAATTGCCTTACCAAGCAGATCGACATGTCCAATGAATACATAAAACAAAACCAGAGGTGGCTAGAGGATCTATCAGAACAGAATATAACAACTCAAATGCAATATACATCATAGAACAGTAAACCATCATATACACACATATACTGATACAAAGCAGAGTATACAAAATAATACATGTCAAGTGGTATAGCAAACCACAATATACAGACGAGTCAATAGAATACATATCAGAGTTATAACAGAAAGGACTACACAAAAAGCTAAGACAAAAAGGCGTCAGCGTAATAGTCCATGCGGAAGCAAAAGAGGCTAAGTCCAAAGCACCTAACCTGAAACATCTCGGTCTGACCCAAGTATAAAATAACCGGGTCAGTCTAGCTAAACAAATCAGTTAGATAAATTGAACAATAAAAAACCTGCAAGGTCATACAGTATAACAAATATCTCTAGAGGAGATAACACAATCATCAACAAGAGATGAATCATATAGAACAAGCCTCATATCATCGGCAACATCTAGAAACAAAGGATACGAATATCCCAAAACAAGTCGAATGGCAAATAACAAATACCAATAAGGTATACAAGTTCACAAGGTGATCACTACATATCGTGTGGTTCAAAAAGACCTACACCGAGGGGCGATACCAAGGGAATATACATCTCAATTGAAACATCATAAAAATTGCTCGAGCGGTAACGAATGACCAACTCCGAAAGCAATACAATAGGGCAACCTCATATCACCCATGTGGCACATAACGGCCAACATCGGAAGCGATACAATAGCAACCCAATATCACTCATGTGGCGCATAAGGGCCAACACCGGCAGCGATACTATAGCAACCCAATATCACCCATGTGGTGCATAACGGCCAACATCGGAAGCGATACTAAAGGCAACAAGCCAGAAGGAGACAGTCCGAAGACACTATCCCAAAGGCGATATGTGTCACAAACTCCCAGAAAGGAATCCGAAAAGTGGTAACGTGAGTCCCATAACCACCTGTTCGCACTAAACGATTTACTATCCGTTAGTTTATTTCACACTCAAAGTAGTACAAAATTCACCTCATATCATCGGTAAACCAAACTCGAAGGTCAAAACGATCAATTGAATAGGTCGGGAATTAATCGGAAGGATAAACGCACAGATTCATGGTCCGTGTTTTGCCCAACCATTTAATCATCCTTCCACTTCGCTCGAAGTGCAAAATTGTGCGTGTGCGTTATAAATGGAATTTATGAATTGGAGACGGAAGCTTTTAATACGATTTAGAGGGATTATTTATAAAACCCGTGAATGAAGTCAAAAATAAGTTATCAAAATCAAAGATGCAATAACAAACACTAAAAACCAACTTGAATCGATAAAATCCGGAAAATCAATCAAATATGCAAAATAGGAAAAACAGGCAGAACAGAGCAGGTCGGTCGACCGGACTACAGGGCTCGGTCGGCCGGCCAGATGCAGGAAACAAAATATTGCTCGGGGCAGCAGGTCGGTCGAACGGCCCAGGGGGCTCGGTCGGCCGAACCTGATGATTTTGCACTTCCTGCCCTATTTCAGTGAAATGCAAATTCTTTCCAAATCCAAAACAATGGCACATGCACACTTGTTAGGAATTCATACCCAACACCCATGAAATCAAGAGAAGTAGATGTGAGTTCAAAACTCACCTTTTTAACTCAAGAACAAGAAGAAGAAGCTCAAATGCAAAGGAAAGGCTAGCCACTCTTCACTCTTACTCAACAAGCTTCAATCTAAGAATAAAACACATATTTTCCTAAATTAGGTTTAGGATATTTTCTGAAATTGAAGAGGAGAAGAGATGGAGAAGATGGAGAAGAGGCTTACCTATCCTTCTCTTTGAATTTGGAGCAAGAATTTGGATTATCAAGAGCAACTAGGGCTTGGGAGTTTCTATTTCCTCTTCCTTTCCCCCATTTCAGTTGGAGCTTGAGTTTAGAAGTGAAGAGGAGTAGGAATGAATGAATGGGAGGAGATGGGCTGAGTTAGAGGGTTAAGTGGGGTTTGGGGCCGAACCCAAAGCTAAAGCCCAACCAGAAAAAGTAGCAAAATTCAACTTACTCCAAACATATCAAAGATTATACTCAAAAAGATCGCAAACGACGCTTTGAACTCAATGGAAGTGGTTTCGAGCTCCAATTCGGCCGTTTGCAGAAAGTAACATTTCGGACCCCAAAATGCGACTAACGACGCTATACTTAAATAAATCATTTATATATAAAATCGTTAAATATGCGGGTTGTTACATCCACCGCGTACACGGTTATTAAAGTGGTTTTCAGAGTTGGCAGAGAGTATGACAACTTTCGATCCCGGTCTCTTTAACAACCAAACTTTATAATAACACCGCGACCTTTTTCTTTTCAAAATAGTTTATACTTTAAAACCCCAGAATAAAATATCCATTTCAAAACCATATAATTACGATATCATTTTTTGCTTTAAAACCCAAATTATTTTGATATCATTTTTTTCAAAATATATCTTTTTCCAAAATCATAGCACTTTCAAATCTATATACTTTGAAACCATAGCTTTGAAAAATAACTCTTAATACTTATATGGTTTAAATATTTAATCACTTTATATAATCAGATAGCTTCTTTAGTTTCACCAATAAATTCCAAATACCGATTTGAATTTCCAAATAAACCATTTCAATTTCAATATATTTCAAACTTAAATATCCAACCATTTAAACTAATTCTTTGATAATTCCAAATATATCAAATTCAATGTTTACTTAATAACTTCAATAAAATTTAAGTAGAACTTTTAACTTCAAACAACTGGATATTCTTTCAATTTATTTAACTTGATAAATTTATTTATCTCATTCTTTATATTCATTTAAATTACTTTAAACCAAATCAAGTTATAAGAATCATATCCTTTAAAAATCTCCATTTTTATCTAAATTCCAAATCAAATTTTTTCAAGTACAATTCCTAATTAATTTAGTTTAACCAATTTCATATTTATCTTCCAACTTAAATTTCATTTAAGTCAATTAAAAACTCTTTATATACAACATCTTAAATATGTATTAAACCATAGAATATAAAACAATAAAACTCCATTGTTAACTCATTTTTATTAATCAATTTTATACATAGCTTAAATTCAAAAATTTAGCTATATATATATAATAATATTTATATAACATCAAAAATTGATATTTATTAAACCGTATATTTCTTTCCAAAACCATAGAAAAATCATTTCAAAATAAATTATATATATATATATATATATATGTACACTGCGGTGCCTGTATATAATTTTCTATCCTATGGTCAAGTGATACGGATATTTATCATTTCAACCTGCAATTTAAAGATAAAAAAATGCGGTCGTATATCATTTCAAACCGCAATCACAAATGAAATGAAAATGCACAATAACGTGCAGTTTATAACAATATAAAATACAACATTCATTCATCCAATATCAACCATCAACCATTTATCACAATCATCATCCAATTAAATCAATAACACCAATATATAACGGAAAATAAACAACAATTATTAAAAAGTAGTTTAATTCAATAATAAATTAAATAACTGTTTAACTGGCAGTTTACATGCAATGAATAATTAATTTACAAATTGAACTGGCAGTTTAAATGCAATGAATACATTAAATAGCAATTTAATTTAAATAAAGGAAATTAACCGAGATGATGATTAAAAATATGTCAAACAACCATAAATAAATTTTAAATCACATCATATATAAATTTAACAAACATAAGAAATTTTAGAAGTTGTGAGTGGGTTAAAACACTCATCTTTTGAATTTAAATTAAATTCAAACCCAATTTCAACCCAAAAATTGGACAGTCTCCAAATTCATCCAAACCAGCGTAAATGTGTTCGGAATTCCAATACAAACCTAGCGGAGAAAACCGCACGTCAATCGGATATGGTATGAGAAAGTTATTCGTGTTATAACGATTTGAAATAAGAATTAAAAATTAAACAACAAAAAACAGCTCACCCCCAAAAGAAAATCCACGACATCCACCTTTACCCCTTCACGCGGCAAAAACCCATGCCCTAACTGTACATCGCAAATGACCCAGATCGAAGTCAAACGCGAGAACGCCCCCGTCTCCAGCGCCTGCCGCGCCACGTGCCTCCTCCGCCAAGACGATCGCTGGTGCCTCCACGCCTCACGATGCCGTCGTACGCCCCTGACGCGGTCACCCAAACAGCCGACCGCCTCTAAATTTAAGAACCCTAATCGAATACTGCACAAAATCCTATCGTTGATTTGACGAACAAAGTATGCCGATGAACAACACTCAGCCCCCTCTACAATATGCTACCCTCAAATCAACGATCCGTGGAAGTTGATTGTCGCGTGATGAACGGTCCAGGACTTTTTCGATTTTTACCGGTCAAACGACAATCCAAAACGAAAAACGAATTTCACCAAAAGATTACGCACTTCGAGAGCTTCAACATATATTTTTTCTGAATTTTTCTGAGGATTGTTTGAATTTTTGACTTTGAATCGAATTTGCAGTTGGATCTGGAAATATTGAATTTTGTCTGCCATTGAGGAAAAGGAGGAATAGAATGAATTTACGTACAGAAAAATGGAAATTAGGGAGGCTAGGTTTATAGCAAGATATTTATAGAGAAAGTTGAAATAGAATAAATGGATCGGGTTGAATACGCGCTAACGACAAAGTGGCCCAAAAAGCCCGTTCTGACCACGGAACGAAATTAGGTAAACCCATATATCAAAATAGGTGTTTTAAAATATTTTAAATGCAATGGAAAAGGTTTCAGGTTCAAATTGCATCGTATGAAGAGGTTATACTAAAATCACAAATTGATTTCAATTGATTTCAATTTCATAAATTTCAAGGCGTTTCGAGTCCGTACGATCAAACGACAAGTCCGATCGATACGAAACTTGAAATCCTACAATAATTCACCGTTACGGATTCGATGAAACTTGTTTCGTCGAAATCCGAGTCAGTGGACAAAATGGCTATTTTTTCATTAATTAAATAATTAAATAATTCATTAATTAAATCACTTTTCAATTTCACTTCCAAAATTTACAAATCTGACCAGTTTTGGTTTCTTAAATAATTATAGTAATTTCTACAAATCTAGAGGTCAATTAAATGTAGGTTGCATCATACACTTCAGCGTAAATTTAAATTTTATTATATTCGAAAATTATCAATAAAATTCCCAATGGTTCCATTAAATTAAATAAATTAGCAATTATTCTATTTATTATTAAAAGGATTTACCATTGGATTCCAACTATTACACTAAATATTCTCATATTCCATCTAAATCTCAAATAACGTATTATTTAGCTATTTCAATTTCATTTAATTGCAATTTATCTTATTATCAGAAATTTAATTCCTATATATAAATAAAACTTTATTTCCCTTCCTTATAATTCAACAAATTGTCCAATGTGAATAACTTTAACATCATTTCCTTTAATTTAAATCATCAATTAATTCATACACCATTAGCAATACATTATTACCCATTACTACTCTAATTTATACTAATATAACCTTTAATTAGCTTAATTGCAATTGATTACACATTTTAACTTATTAGACTCTATTAACGTTAAATTACACTCATAAGTTATCACTAATGGACAAGTGTTGAAATTGATTACATACACCATTCTCATCCTATTATCAATTGGATGAATTTTCATTCGTTCGTAGTTATTGCATTAATATCCATAAATTTCATCCACATTAACGTAATAATTTAGTATTAAACCCATTTATTTACAATTAATCCACTTATTGAATTTTAATTTTCGAATAAATTAATAAATCTTGATTTTCACTCCTTAAATCCACCACATGTTATATTATAAATAAAATTAACATTGGTTACATTTCACATTAATGTAACATTTATTTACATTTATTACAAACTTATTTCCAATTTCAATTAATAATCTAAATAAATAAATAGGCAACCTACCATAAACATTACCGTTACCTTTTTGTCACATAAATAAGCTTTTATTACTTAAAATCAATTTTGGCATTTATTTTCATACTACTAATTTCATTCACTTATGTACTATCCAAACATAACATTTAGATTATATTTTCATTAATTAATTTAATATTTGCATCCACTTCCATTATTTTATATTACAATCATTAAAGTAACGTTTATCTTCAGCACAAACATTATGAATACTTAACCTGCATCATCCTTTTTACATTAATTTACGTTCAATTGTTATTCAATATATATATATATATATAAATCATTAATTCAATATTTAAGTTCGTTTTCCTATATTAAATTTATTAACTAGTATTCCTTTTCCCTTATTCCAACAAATTGTATAACTTTGAATCTATTTCCCTACTTACAAATTACAATCAAATAAAGCTCTACAAATCTGTTTTCAATTAATTGGGATGGCATTTGAATTAATATATTTATTATCTTACATCAACATTATTATATTTTATTCCCGTTATAAATTCATTAACAAGTTTCAAACTTCTTTTATTTATACAACACTTACCTTAATCTATTTATTTCAAATTTTATACCCAGGTGCAACAATTTTCCCTATTACATTTAAAAATGTGATTTCACTTCAATAGTCAAATTTTAGTTATTATTATTATTATTATTATTATTATTATTATTTTATAACTATTGCCACATTCCATTCTTAGCATTTACTTTGATATAAATTAAAAAATTTATTTCTTCTATATTTAATCACAAAAATCCTATTAAAATGACCAATTTAGTTATTGAAATTTACGGGTTGTTACACATGTGGTTCGGCCTGGATACCGTTCGGCCTAGACATGTAGTTCGGCTTGGTTTTCGTTTTCGACCTAGACATGCGATTCAGCCTGGATGCCGTTCGGCCTAGACGTGTGGTCCGGCTTGGTTGTCGTTCGGCCTATACATGCAGTTTGGCCCGGATGTCGTTCGGCTTTGAAGGGAGGATCAACACTCAACCTTGAGGAGGGCGTCGTCGTTCGACATATGCCGCTCGACATACCTCACTTGGCGTACCCTGTTTGCCAACTTCATTTGGAAACTTCTTTCGGCATATACCGCTCGGCATACCTCGCTCGGCAAGCATCGCTCGGCAAAGTGACATTCGACGCGTATGGTTTAGCATACGTGGCTCGGTGCGTAGAAGTCACCTACTATGGGCCGAAGTACTTTGTCCCTAGGCCAGTGAAGGAAGTCAGGCCTATCTTCGTTTATAAATAAAGAGGCAGGGGCATAGTGAAAAAGGACCTTTTTTCGAGAACTTCGGGGAGACTCTGCCATTTTGAAGACTCGTTACTTTTCTGTTAGAACTTGTATTCAAGTTGTTGGTGTACGGATGGTATCTTTATTCTACTATTTGAAAAAGCAATAAAGATTAAACTCAAAGTGGACGTAGGCAGTTACGTCGAATCATTTTAAATCCCGTGTTCTCGTTTTGCAGTTAATTTAGCATACATTCCTCTATTTTAATTTTCTCTCTTCATTAATCTCTCTATACAAATATTTCATTGGGTGTTAGTGACCAATTTTGGTGCTAACATTTTCGTGCTTTCATTGAGAGACCGTTCTTAGGTTATTAGGATCTACTTTGTGGCTACTGGATTGAAGAAATCCCCCGAAGAAGATCCAAGTCATTCGCAGGAAGTCCGTTGATTCTACTCAGAGTTTCAAACAATAACTCTACAACAGGAAGACCTCGTACCAGATCAGCCTCACACAATGTGGACGTCAACGAGACTGCTAGTGTCCAACAAGTAGGACCCATCAATCAACAAGTTAACCCAGATGCAGGGGCTGTCACTGCCCAAAACTAGATGGAAGTTTTCACTAGAACAAAGTTCAACGAGATGATAAAAGAACTCATGGAAAGAAGAAGAAGACAACTTAACAAACAGATTCAAGCTAATGCCAGCCTCATCACTCAGCTTACTCAACAACAGCATCAGAATGCTGGAGGAAGCCCCGCTTCTTACTCTTCATCCGACAGCTCTGCTTTGTCCGATGAACCTCCCAGGCGCAGACGTCGTTGAACTGAAACAAAGCAAACAGGTGTTGGTGACTGACCAACTAGGGATGGTCCAGGTTCCCTACCCGAAGCCATGGCCCGTCACTTACACCAAGGAAATCATGCCTAAGTTGGAACAAGAAACTTAGGATCGGGGGCAAGAGTGGAAGCTGCATGGCCGGCTCACCAAGGTCCTAATGAAACTGGTCCCAGGATACACATTTGGTAGATTGCCAACAGAGGAGACACCAACCAAAATTGCCTTGTAGGACAGACTCCAACCTGCCATCTTCCATACAAACCCCAGACCTATCGGCTATGGTCAGAGAGCTAATGAGAGAGAATCAAAGCTTGACTAATGATGATTAGGGGATATCAAGGAGTCGTACTCCATTCACAGAGACTATTCTAAAGGCGAGTACCCCAGAAAGTTTAACATGCCAGCTATCCCGGCCTACGAAGGGAAGTCTGATCCCAGACAGCATGTGATGAGATATGAATGGATGATGGATTTAGCTAGAGCGAATGATGCAACTAAGTGTAGTTTCTTTCCTATAACTTTATCTAGAATCACCACCATGTAGCTTACCAGACTTCCTCTATGGTTTACCTCCAACTTCGATGAATTAGCGACGAAGTTTGTGGAACAGATCAGGATTCATGCCACTCGTCCCAAGGATGTGTTGTCCTTGTCTAGTGTGATTCAAGCTCCATGAGAGTCGTTAAAAGAGTACTTACAAAGATTTCACGTTGCAGCTACTGAAGTTAGCAACCCAAATGACCATGCCATTCTGATGGCGGTGATGCGAGGAGTAGATCCGGATTTGGAGTTTAGCGATTGGTTGGCAGGAAAGCCTCCGACTACTATAGAGTGTTTTTATTCAAAGGCACATCAATTCATAAGAAGAGAGGAAGCCAGGTGGAAGAGGCGAGACAATGCACTAGGGCCTGGCAAGGAGATGGTGAAGAGAAACATTGTGGTAAAACAATCTGGTGATAACTCAAGGAAGGTCCAAGTTAATGTCCAAAACAAGCTAGAGCAATCTAAAGGATCCGGAGGAGGAAATCCTAGAAAGAAAAGGGAAGCAGAAAAGTGAAAACCAAGGATTTCGACTTACAACAAATACACTCCTCTGAATGCATCTCTGGAAAACATCTGTCTATCGACTTACACATTTCAATATTGAAAGCCATGCCCAACAGAGTCCATTGTGGAATAAAAGCGGACTAGGAAATATTGCCGCTTCCATGAGACTCATGGGCACAGGATTGTATGCACCTCCATGATGCTATAGAAATGCTAATTCGACAGAAGAAGTTACATGAGTTTGTCAAGAATCCATAGGAGGGCGGCCAAGGAGCGTCAAAATTTGGTCGCGGGCAAGCTCCACGCCATCCTGCGGAACCTGCTCGGACTGTGGGTAGACTAATCATAAACACAATACTCGGTGGGCCTCACCCAGCAGACAAGAATTGGTAGGAGATAGAGCGTTATGCCAACTCCTTAAAGCACGTAGATTTTGAATGTTGTTCAAATACAGAAGATGGGTCCTCGGCTAAACAGCAGCGAACGATGACGAACGAGATAGTGTTTCAAAGCAGAGATGCTGATCAGGTGGTGGCTCATACCATTGACCCGATAGTCATCTCTGTGACGATCGGGACAACATTCATGAAAAGAATATTGACTGATTGTGGAAGTTCGGTTAACATCATCTTCAAAAAAGCATATGACCAAATGAAGATGAAGACGGAAGATTTAAAACCATCTAAAGTCCGTATCCATGGCTTTTATGGTGCAGCTACTGATGCCGTGGGTTTTGTTGAATTTCTAATTGAACTCGGATAAGGTGAATTTCTAATTGAACTCGGATAAGGTGAACGTAGGAGGGTGCGAATCCTACCTTTCATCATTTTGGTTGTCGATTCTCCGTACAATGTGTTTATGAGTCAACCGGACCTGGCAGAGTTTAGGATAGCTTTGCCCCTTGGTGTTTAACCTTGAAATTTCTGACAGACAGAGGAGTTGGTGTTCTGCTTGACGATCAGGTGACTGGTATGTGTGTTGTGTGGTTGAGCTGAGAGAGGCCCAGCGAAGAGAGAATGAAAATGTGTCCAAGCGAAAGCATCCAGATGGGTGTCCGGATTTGATCATATCCCGATTTGATCATATACAGATGGGTGGCCAGGAACTACCAGACACTCTACGGATTTGACAAAACTAGTGTGTTCTTCGTCTGGAATGTGCATCAGGATTTGATCATATCCCGAGTATGCATCTATAAATGACAATAACTTGTGTCCTACCGTTGAGTCAACCAGCTGGTCAATTCTAGGTAAAGGGAAACTATCCTTAGGGCATGCTTTTTTCAGATTAGAGTAATCTATGCAGGTTCTCCATTTCCCATTTGCTTTTCTCACTAGCATGGGGTTATATACCCATTCAAGGTAGAGGGCGTCGCAGACGAACCCATTGGCTTTGAGTTTATCCACCTCCTATGTGAAGCAGGGGACCTCTCCGGGTCCACGCCTCTCCTTTTGTCACAGACATTAGGCTCCATTGCTACGTAGTGATGCCTTTCGGATTGAAAAATGCAGGAGCAACTTATTAGTGTCTGGTGAATCGGATGTTTAAAAACCAGATTGGTAGAACAATGGAAGTCTATATGGATGACATGCTCGTGAAGTCACGGCAATTAAAAGACCACATTAGAGACTTGGCGGAAATGTTTGATATACTCAGGTATTATGGAATTAAAATCAATCCTCTGAAGTGTTCCTTTTGCATTGCATCAGGGATGTTTTTGGGTTTCATTGTTAATGCATGGGGAATTGAAGCTAACCCAGAAAAGATTCAGGCTATTCGAGACATATAAGTGCCTAGAACTATAAAGCAAGTACAAAGCCTGAACCGAAAAATGGTCGCGATGAGTCAATTCATATCTAGAGCCATAGATAAGTGTATTCCCTTCTTCTACATAATAAAGAAAGGAAAGAGGAATTTCGAATGAACGCCCAACTTTGAGGATGTATTCCGGGCTCTGGTAAGGCATTTCGAAAGTCCCTTGGTGATGTCGAAGCCTGTAGACCGTGAAGTGTTGAATGTATACTTGGCTGTATCTCAACATGCCATTAGGATGGCTTTGGTTCACGAGGAGGAATGAATTCAAAAGCCGGTGTGCTATGTCAGCAAACGTTTAACGGGGGCAGAAAGAAATTATCCCGAAATTGAGAAGCTGACCTACTGCTTGGTGATTGCATCATGCAAGCTTCGTCCATAATATAGGTACACTCAATCAGTTTTTACACCGATCAACCCTTGCGACAGGTACTCCAACGACTAGAAATCTCTAGAAGGATGTTAAAATGGAATATCGAGTTGAGTTGGTTCGATATTAACTACCTTCCATGAAGGGCCATACAATGGTAGACACTAGCAAAAAAAGATTCTCCACTATGGATATTATTGGCCAACTGTAAATCGAGATGCTACGGACTATGTAAGAAGATGTGGCAAGTGTCAAAAGTATGCGAAAATTGCGAGAGCTCCACCAACGGAACTCACACAAATGGTTAGTTCCTGGCCGTCTGCAATATGGGGAATCGATATAATCGGTTCCTTGCCTATATCCAAAGGTGGTGCAAAATACGTAATAGTTGCGGTCGATTACTTTACCAAGTGGGCGAAAGTAGTGCCTTAGCTACAATCATTACCAAAAAGGTCATTAACTTCGTTGTGAGAAACATCATATGTAGTTTTGGCCTCCCGGGAACTATCATTACGGACAATGGAACTCATTTCAAAAGTAGAGAGTTCAAAGAATTTTTTCAAAAGTATGACATTGAAAAAAGGTTTGCAGCAGTTGCTCATCCAAAAGAAAATGGACAAGTAGAAGCCGCGAACAAAATAATCAAGTCCATCTTGAAAATATAATTGGAAAAAGCTAGAGGCAAGTGGGTGGATGAGCTTACAACAGCACCTTAGGCTTACAGAACCACCCACAGTCTACGACTGGTGACACTATTCACGTTGGCATATGGCACAACAGCCGTTATACCCGTGGAAATTGAAGTTCCTTCACATCGGGTAACTCATTATGAACCTAAGATGAATTGGTTTCTCTTGCTGGAATCACTGGATTTTGTTGATGAAAAATGTGAAGAAGCTGATTTAAGGGTGGCTGCATATAGGCACCTAGTCGCTTGATATTATAATGAAAAAGTCCAATCGAGAATCTTTGATGTAGGCGATCTGTTTTGAAGCGCGTTTTTCTGATCCCATCGCATATGAATCCCATATGGGAAGGTCCCTATGTCATAGAACGTAGGCTTGGAGAGGGAACTTTCAAGCTAGCAACTGTTGATGGCACGACACTTCACCGAGCATGGAATAGCGAGCATCTACGATGTTATTATACCTAGTCTAATTCTTTCGCATTTTTGTTGCAATTATTTCCTTGTATTTTCATTTCGTTGATTCTTAGTTTTCGACATGTAATAAGACAATTCAGTTCGTTTTCATTAATAAAGGCTTGAAGCCATCTTTTTCAAGAACTGTTAATGTTTCCACGTGCTGCAACTCTATGTCAAAAATTTAATTTACATTATTATGTCTAGTGTATGGAAGCGCACAAAAACATAAAAATCTCCAAGTCCCTAGAGTGCGGACCGGAGTATTCTGAGTCTCCAGAATATGGGCTAGAGTATAAACGACTTAAAATCCCCGAGTCCATGGAGTGCAGACCGGAGTACTCTGAGTCCCTAGAGTGTGGACTAGAGTATAAAAGACTTAAAATCTCCGAGTCTCCAGAGTGCGGACTGGAGTACACTGAGTCCCCAGAGTGTGGATTAGAGTATAAACGACTTAAATCTCCGAGTCCCCAGAGTGCAGACCGGAGTACTCTGAGTCCCCAGAGTGCGGTCTAGAGTATAAACGACTTAAAATCTCTGATTCCTCGGAGTGAGGCTGGAGTACTCTGAGTCCCCAGAGTGCGGACTAGAGTATGAATGACTTAAAATCTCCAAGTCCCCAAAGTGCGGACTGGAGTACTCCGAGTCCTCAGAATATGGACTAGAGTATAAACGACTTAAAATATCTAAGTCCTCGGGGTGCGGACTGGAGTACTCTAAGTTTTTAGAGTGTAGACTAGAGTATAAATGACTTAAAATCTCCGAGTCCCCAAAATGCAGACCGGAATACTCTGAGTCCCTAAAGTGCGGACTAGAGTATAAATGACTTAAAATCTCCGAGTCTCCGTAGTGCGGACTGGAGTACTTTGAGTCCCCAGAGTGTGGACTAGAGTATAAACGACTTAAAAATTTCTATATAAATGACTTAAAAATTCCTAAGTCTGTGGAGTGCGAACTAAAAATGTTTTATGTCCTCAGAGCGTGGACTAGAGGATCTACGATTCCAAAAAAATTTGAGTCATATGGAAGTGAACTGGAGCTTGTGTAACTCACAGGATTTTGAATTTTGGCTACAAGTTATAAAGTAAGCTGAACAACGAAAATCATCGAAAGCAAAGAAACAAAGTTTTATTCAATAATTCCAAAAATAATGTTCCACTACAATTCCTCCTAGAATCGGATCCAAAAATCTATTTACATCGACTATGGAAATAAATAGAAATAATTACATAATCTAAGCTTATTCTCATTGAGCGAGGCTTGATAGTTACTTCTTTGACTTCTTCTCCTTCCTCGGTTTCTCGGACTACTCCTCTCCCACAATTTTCTCTTGGATGCCTTGCTTGCTAGGGAAGTGGTGTCCGAGGAAGGAAGAGGAACTTCCAGTGGCCTCAACATGCACTTAATCTCCTCCCTACCAGCCTCAACAGCCGCTTCAAGGCGAGAGTCATTTTCCAAAAGTGCCACTCTTTTTCCCTCCTCACGAGCTTCGTTCTTTAGTGCTTCAGCCTTGGAGAGCTCCTCATCGAGTTTTGTTTGTAGGAGTCAAGTGGCAAAAATATTGTCACGGTATCGTTGTGACTCCTTTTGAGCTGCAGTCTTTTCTTCTTTTCCTTTTGAAAGTAGCTCTTCCAATTCGTTGACTTGTTGAGCGAGCTCATCTTTCTCCTTTTGAACAGAGTCTTTCTCTAAAGCTAAGGCGTCGTAGCGTTGAACCGCTTCATCGATCTCTTTCTTATGTGTGGCCTCCAGATGATTAACTGCCTCAGCTGTGTCTTTAGCATTTTTCTGAGCAGTTTCAAGCCAAGACTTATATGAGGAAAGCTCTTCATCCTGGGCTTTAATAATGTCTTTTTCATGGATGGTTTCAAGTTTCGAACGATCAATTTGATGCTGGCATTCGATAGAAACTTCTGAAACTTTTCTACCAAATGAACAAATGCATCGTGTTGGACGTAGACATCATTGTTGCAAGTAATGGTACTTCGTTTAACATGCCTCGGAATAAGTTGAATCGCTGGAAGAAACTTCAGGCCGTTGAAGCATATTTTTGTGAACATGGCCTTAAGCTCAGTTAGCTTTTCCACTATGGACGGATCATGTATAGGAGCAGAAGAAGTTTTTCTAAAGTCTACAAATTTTTGGCGAGGTTCCCATGATTGACTGGTGCTAAATGAACCAGAGTGTTGGTCGCAGTGAGTCTCAGACTGGGACCCTTTATGAGTAGATTTCCCCCTTCTTGGCTCTGATTGAGAGAGAGAATAATGAGGGTATGAAGAGTGACTATAAATTTTCCTTCGAGATGATAAATCCCGAGGGCAATAGTCTATATCGCCGTAGTTGTCTCTATCTCGGCGTTTGCCGGACCCCGAATCCCAGCTGGAATGATGGAAAATGGAGGACCCGCGAAGTCAGTCGAATCCATAAGAGCGTCCCATATCACCTGCACAGAAATTAGGTGAGCATGAGTTAGCAAGAATAACATGATGGATGAAGGTTAAGTGCAAGGTGAGGTGTAAGTATTGATGTGTGTGTTCTATTGTTTCCCCCCCGACAAACCAGTTCCTTTAGCTTTACTTGTCGGAGATTTTTCTCCTTGATTACGGGCTTGAACACCTTCATCGCCTCTCGCGGGCGAATGGATTTTTAGGGCTTCTGGATCATTGAAGCCATAATTGAGCAAGTCATCGGGAATAGTGAGGTTAGATAAGCCTTTTAGTGAACCCTCTAAGTATTTTGGAGACGGCTCTTTGTCCATTGGAGTAATTGTGACCTTTGATGTTCCGCCCACTGTCTTTTTCCTCAGTTTATAAGCCAGTTTCTTCTTTCCCTTTGAAAGGGGAGGCGGTTCATCAGTGCCATTTGCCTCAACTACCGATTCTAGAGCAGGACTTACAGTCTCACCTGTTGCTTCCAACACCCTAGTTTCTCTAATCTCGCCCTCCTCGGGTGTGTGGAGGGCACCACATGTCGAAGGCATCGAAGTCCCAGCTTGCCTTTTGCCTTTGTCCAAGACAGGTTCGGTTGAAGTTTCATTGTGAGGGAGACTTATCCAGCGACCTTCGCCAACAACCCAAATTTTGAGAGCGATTCATTGGAAGTGATGGATCTGATGTCCTAGTCTCCCGCGGAAGCAGCTCGAATAGCTTCGACGGCTTTAGAGTACCAGAGCCTTCGAGACGTGGGCTGATACCTGTAAAAGTCGAGAAAAGGTTTAAAAAGGATGCATTTTCTGCCACATACAAATATTGATCCAGAAAAGAAACTTACTTCCTTCTAACCATCTCCTTGCAAACCCAGAGGGACAGCGCATGTAAAATCTATCCTGCTTATATTGAGAGAATTTGCTCCATTCCCCCGTAGGATTTGGCACTTGTTATGTGGCTCAAGGAATATGAAAGATGGGCTTCATACCGTCTCTTGAAACGGTAGATATAGCAAATATCACCGGGAGTGGGAAGCCTGAATAGAATGCTTATGAAATGAATACACGTGCCATATATGAACGTGTGACTATTGGGATGTAATTGTGCTGGGGCGATCTCAATATACCGCAACACATTATGGAGGAAGGAGTTGAATGGTGGCACGCTACCGACCCAACACATGAATTTGTTGCAGGCAGTATATCAAGTTGGGGGCAGATGAGGACGATCTTATCCTGATGGAACTAGTACATCATCAAAAGGAATTCCGTGGATTGAGCATAGTTGACGAAGAGCGTTTTCATTGATTCTTGAAGCTTGGGAATCAGCCGGATTGTCTAGGATGATTGCTCCATATATGGCATCAGGATCCAAGTCGATAGTCGCAGGGATATTCTGTGCAGGAGTTGTCGATGGCTTCGAAGTTCCCACTACTTCCTGTTGAGAACTTGGCTCAGGTTTTTCTGAGACCGTGGCAGAGCTTGACTTTCTAGACATCTTCAATGAGCATCGAATTCTGATAAACACCTGTTTGAACTATACTTGAAAGACAACCAACGTTAGACATAATGATAAAAGTACACCCCTGTGTGGTGTGTGGACTAGTGCAATAGTTTGAGTATAAGTGTAAAAGAATTAGAAGTTCAAAAGCCGATAAAGTAAGGTTAAGCATTGAACTATCATCTTCGAAGAATGTCATCATCGACCGTCTCTGAAAGCTTTCCCTATGGTGATTTTGATCTTGAACTCGGACATTAACACTATATGTTGAAGGCTATAATTTGTTTTTATCGATTTAAACTTAGGTTTGTAGTTGTTGGAATTGGGAAGTTATTAGTCTAAATCAGTTCGATATGCTTGTTTGCTTAAGTTCTTGTCCTTGTTTATTGTCCTATGATTAGGCGTGGGAGGTAAATGAACTTGACATGTGTTGTGTTCAAGTTAG
The DNA here is from genome assembly GCA_030765085.1 of Allium cepa. NCBI lineage: Eukaryota > Viridiplantae > Streptophyta > Magnoliopsida > Asparagales > Amaryllidaceae > Allium > Allium cepa. Next base: position 395,220,225 of record CM060943.1, on the reverse strand, counting down.
AATGATTTTGACTGTCATTGCCAACTTCAAGGCTTGATGCCCAACGACTCTCAAAGCACGCAACCGAACGACCCTCTAGACCAGAGACGCCGACCCACTCACCCTCCTCACCGATGCACTCTCAACACTGAACAAAACCGAGCTGCTAACCCTAACTTTTGAAACCCTCAATGCTGACCGACCCACTCACTTCCTATCTCTCTAACAACCGAACAACGCTCTAGACCAGAGACACCAACCCACTCACTCACCTCCATCTCACTTCCTTAAATCGCCTCAACACTCTCTCTCCGAATGACATCCCATTCCTCTACCTCCTTAGCATTAATCCCGTAAGGGGATGACCGAACAACAGACATCCACCCAAAATGCTAATACCAACCCGCTCGTCCTCTCTTCTTTCTCGCTCTCAAATTACTGAGCAGCTTCAAGCACACATTTTGCTCTATCTCGCAAACCTAGCAACCACTCTCCCTCACTCGGAGGCTTAACAAGAACCTATGTCCAATCCAGCCTCCCTCGTCTGCAACAATTCCTGCTGAGAAATACTCGCGAACTCGAGCTTCACTCAAAACCCCTAATTTGGAAAATTCAATTGGATGAAGAATTCGTACCTTAGAGAATGAATCGAAGCATGTGGAGCTATTGGATTTAGGATTGAAGTTCGTTTATCGGGGGAAGTTGTCGAGAAAAAGTATAGCGCTCAAAATGAGAAGGGAAGATCGAAGAGGTAGCTGAAGTTCGGAGGAAGGTAAGTTGTGAGGTCCAGTAGAGTCAAAGTGAAAGTAAAGAGAATAAGAAGGGAAGTGTTGGCTTTTATATGTGAAGAAGGGGAGGTGAACAGGCATCAACCAGTGGTCTGCACAAGATATCTCAATGGGTCGGTAAACAATCATGCCAAGCGACAGTAAACTTGCCGAACAAGTGGTCGATATCTATATGTCGAACGGCCCCTTGTTTATGTACAAACAAAAGGAGAGGATATAATAGACTCGAAACTGTACAAGATACTAGGGAGGACTGCCGTGTTTTAACATTCATTGAACACATTCAACTTTTGATAATAGGAATTGGTTACTGGCTCAAAGTGTGTCATGTTGCCTCACACAACACACTTTGGGGGGAAAATGTTACCCGGTTGGTTGGCCCGGTTACGAGAGGCTAACTATCGAGTTTCTTGGTTGGCTATAAGTGAAACATGATCAAGAGAGAGATCGACTTGAATTAAGAGGCCCGTCAAGCAAGTACACCTTTCGACATATAACCTTCGTTTGGCATAGATATGTGGTTCGGCCTGCTTGTTGTTCGGCCTAGATATGTGGTTCAACCAGGATGCCATTCGGCCTAGATAGTGGTTTGGCCTGGATGTCGTTTGGCCTATACATGTGGTTCGGCCTGGTTGTCGTTCGGCCTAGACATGCGGTTCGGCCTGGTTGTCGTTCGGCCTAGACATGCGGTTCGGCCTGGCTGCCGTTCGGCCTAGACATGCGGTTCAGCCTGGATGCCATTCGACTTTGAAGGGAGGATCAACACTCGGCCTTGAGGAGGGTGTCGTCATTCGGCATATGCCGCTCGGCATACCTCACTCGGCATACACCATTCGACAACTTCGTTAGGCAACTTCTTTCAGCATATACCGCTTGACATACCTCGCTCGGCAAGCATTGCCTGGGAAAGTGACGTTCGGCATACGTGGCTCGATGTGTAGAAGTCACCAACTAGGGGCCGAAGTACTTTGTCCCTAGGCCCGTGAAGGAAGTTCGGCCTATCTTCGTTTACAAATAGAGGGGCAGGGGCACAGTGAAAAGGGACGTTTTCTTGGGAACACCAGGGAGACTCTGCCATTTTCAAGACTCGTTACTTTTCTGTTAGAACTTGTATTAAAGTTGCTGGTGTACGGATTGTATCTGTATTCAATTATTTGTAAAAGCAATAAAGATTAAACTCAAAGTGGACGCATGCAGTTACGCTGAACCACTATAAACCTGGTGTTCTCGTTTTGCAGTTAATTTAGCATACATTCCTCTATTTTAATTTTCTATCTTCATCAATCTCTCTATACAAGTCTTTCTTTGGGTGTTAGTGACCAATTCTGGTGCTAACACCAATCTATTTTTAATATCGATTTCAACTGCTTCCCATATTTGTTTTTCGAATATCATTTAGAAATCCAATCTTTAAAAATTCCTTTATATAATTTATTTAAACCAATCTTTTAAATAATCCAAATTTTGATATACATATTTTTATATTAAATATCTCTTTTAATTTCTTAAAAAATTTAAAAACATGTTTATGGTATTTAATATACCCAAATTAATTTCCGTGCCATTTTAACATTTTAAAATTTACAACACACAAAAATCTAGCATTTTACATATATATGGAAAATAATGATATAGTTGAGGAATCCAGTTGGATCCCTCCAACCTATTTTCCCTACATCCATAGATGTTAGATAATAATAAAAATACCAATCCCACTTCAAGGGGGATATCGTGGTATATAGGGTCATCCCCTACTTTGCGGGCACATAGGGTCTCATCCGTTATAATGTGCGGGAATATCACTCCAATACTAATATATATACTACTATATATATAGCCATCCAATAGATAATTATAAATTTATTAATAAATCAAGCATCCAATAATTTAAATTTAAACATTTAAATTTAAATATGGTAATCCAAATGAGTGAGAAATTCTTACCTTTATTTTTAATTGTAACAAGTTCCAATTTTATCCTATTGTATATATTCCGCAGTTATGAACCAAATATGGCTTGTCCCATTAATTTTAAACCTCGCACGACATAGTTATCGAATTTATAAATTAACTTATTTACATGAAAATTAACTAACTTAATCATATTCCTAAAATTAATTATCTTCAATAATGAAATACGCTACTTCCCCCAGACTGGTGGAATGCACGCACGTAAAACCCCTGTCTCTACGTCAAACCCGCAACACATCAGAAGATGCGTCCATAGTCGAACTCCACTCAAACCACTCCGCTTCAAACCAGTATCGGCATCCCTTATCACTAACGTGCTCGCGTCTCCCCACACAGGCCACCGCGATCCTGATGCCGACCACGCCGCCCCCCTATACACCACATCTGGCCAGCGAGCCGCCACTTCTGCCAAGAGAACACACCCCGCCGCCGAACGCTTAAGCGCTCATGAACGAACAGTCGCTTCCCAACCCTAACCCTCGCGCGCAAGCTACTCCTTTCCCATCGCCAGCTCATTTTAATCGATCACTATCAATCGCGAGAGCTCTCCCTCCCCATCATCTTCGAAGTCGCCAAGCTCTAGAAAAAAATCGCGATAAGGTCGCGATTTCTTCCTTTTATTTTAGACGATATTTCGTTTTTTTAATTCAACCAAATTCGTTTTAAATTTCCCTTTTCAAATTGTCGTTCGATTTGAACTGACGGGGAAGAAAAGAAGTGGCACGAATTAAAGGTAATGGGTAGCATATACGTTTCAACTTGAAGAAGGACGACTAGGATTTTATTTTGACCTGATTTCTATATATATTTTTTTATTCCAAATGTCTCCAATTATATACAGTGAAATCTCGATCTCCTTTTGAGGTGTGCCGCTAGTCGTTCATAATGTTATACCCCTATTTCAAATGTAATGGAAAAGGTTTCGAGTCCTAATTCGATCGTATGGAGAAGATAGCTTTTTGAACCCAATTATTATATTGAATTTTCGATATTAATTTCAGCGCGTTTCTATTCTGTACGACCAAACAATAACTTTAAACGCTACAAAATTTGAAATCCAATAATAATACATTATTACGGATCCAATGAGACTGGTATCGTTGAAATTCGAGTCTGTGTCCCAGATGGTTATTTTTAAATACTAATTTAAATAAGCTATTCTTAAAAATTGAATAGATTGCTTTTAAATAAAAATTTAAACTTTTATTATCTCATTATTATTAATATGAATTTTCTAAGCCTTTAAATTATTTTTATCGAGCGTAAACTCAAGATACAGTAATTTAACCAATGTTCAATTATAAAAATTCTATAATTAAACTATCTAATAAATCACTATATTTTTAAATTTTGAATTTATTTATAAAATAAACCAAATTTTCATATTCAAAATCAATGTATAATTCAAATTCAATATTTAAAACCGTTTAAATATTCGAAATCAAATGTCAAAAAATCCGGGTCGTTACATTAGGGCCATCCGCATTATGCGGAGCGCATAGTCTCTCATCAGCTCCAATCGGCGGGAATATACCTAACTACTAATATGTATAACACAACATCCAAATGATAATAATTTATCAATCAACACGGTGTACCAATGAATAATTTTTTTTGTACTTTTAAGATAAAACCAGTTATCTAAATGAGTGAGATTTACTCATATTTATTTCCTATTGTTGCCAACGTGTTCTAGTTCTGAACTAAAACCAGACAATGTCCGATTAGCCTAATTTAAGCAGTCTCCAAATCCATTCAAACCAAGTTCATTTTGAAGCTCTCGTCGATACGAGCACAATGAAAAAAGTTTCATTCGAATTGGAACTTATATGAAGGAGATATGAATTTTATAAGTTATCAATACAATTTAAATTTAAAATTAATAAAAAAATCCAACTTCTACCTATTTACCAATCTACACTCGTCTTCTTCTTACTAATCCTCTGTGCATGCTAATTTGCACGAACCCATCCATAACATGTACGAGAAACAATGATACACAGATTTACTCGACGAAATCAAATTTCGATTTCGTCATTCATCTCCTCTCGACGAACTTGACTCGCCAAGCACCAAGATTCCAACCACGGCCCACCCTATCAAAACGCATCATCACTATACCCTGCTGCCGAGCCAAAAGTTGCGACTTCGCATGCTTCACCGCACACCACCAAACCACGCCCACACGTGCACCTATTCACCGCGAGCTCAACTTCGCCCTCCATTCGAACCATCAAGGCCTAAATCTCCCAAAATCTAAAACCCTAACTTCATACTCATGCTCTGTAGGACTATCAATCATCTCAAAATCCTATCGCTCTATTCAAGAAGTATACCAACACGAAGTGCTCTTCAAATCGAGATTCTTAAAACTAGTTTTAGGATTTTTAGTTGCTTATATTTCAAGATATAATTTTTTGAAGTTGCCATATTATTTTTCTTTCTTCTTTGGAGTTCTTTTTAAATAAAGGGTGGAAGTTAGATGGAAGTCTGCATGTAAAGTTGCTGGTGCAGGGTAGGGTGGAGGTTGTGTGATCGAATGGAGGCCGGTCAAAACCAATATATATATATATATATATATATATATATATATATATATATATAAAATTTAAAATCCCGAAATACCACGCTTAGTAACTCAATATCCCGAACCCCTATCGAGGCATGTCACTTGGCGTTGCTAATGTTATACCACTATTCCGAATGCAATGGAACAAGTTTCGAGACCAAATTTGATCGTACGTAGGAGATAGCTTTTTGAACCCAATTATTATATTAAATTTTCGATATTAAATTTAATGTGTTTCTATCCCGTACGACCAAACGGTGAATCCAATTGCCTCTAAATTTAAAATTTGACAATAATATACTATCATGGATCCAATGACATTGGTTTAGTCGAAATCCAAGACTGTGCCCTGAAAAGTAATTTTTATATATTAATTAAAATGAGCTATTTTTAAAATCGAGTAAATCACTTTCAAATAAAATTCAAAATTTTTATTATCTTCCTTCTTGTTAATAGAATTTAAATAAGCCTTTAAATCATTTACATCCAAATAAAATCCAAGATTCAATTATTTACACAATTTCTATCATTAAATCCAACAATTGTACTATACAATAAATCCCTATAATTGAATTTCAAGTTATTAAATCTAAAAAAATTAATTTTAAAATATTTAAAATTCATTAAATATTCCAATTTCAAATACCTAAAACCCTGGGTCATTACAGAAATCATCAAAAATGAGAACTATAATAATAATGATTGATACTTAACATTAGAAAAAAAATATGTTTTCTATTTTGAAATGTATTTTTGTATAGAATATTATTTTCTACGTGGCTCATTTCTTTGAGCTCAAGATATTTGATTAATGAACCCTTTTTGTAAACTATTTGTAGTATATGAAATAAATTATATATATTAACTGAATGATGGACCTTCGAATTTAGTATGCTATTATAGTAATTGAGGAAATAGTGGGAGCATGCCTTATAACACTTATTGATTGTATCTGGTTACCAAATTTATTTTCATAAAACATAGCGAACATTATTTACGAAATGATGATTATTTGTCGACATCGATTGAAAAATAGAATTGTTATATTTCAATGTGAATATTATGAATATTTGTTATGAAATAAAACTATAATATAGTATTTGTTTTCGTAACACAAGTGATGCATTGGAAAATACTGAAATATCCATTATTATTTACAATTATTTTGGAGTTATCGACTTATGTCATAGTTTTGAGAAATAATTTTTATTCTATGGTTATAAATCATATGGTAATGCTTATTTATATCTCAGACAATTAAGAGCAAAATACTCATTCTATGGGAGCGTCATAAGAGTTGATGGACCCTTCACATCGATACATATTGATGTATGCAATTGTAATTATATTAATACTAAGACGGCTCCATGTACTTCGTCATATTCATTGATGATTAATCACAGACATATGTAATTGATATGCATGTATAAGTCTATAATAAGCTCATAGAATATAATACGGAAATAAATAATATAAGATGCAACATAAGTGATACTATTTGATCGAATGAATGCGTATATTGGAAAGAATTTTTATGTACCTAATATGAATAAAGATTCGATCTCAAAGGTCACTCCTCCCTAAAACACATAATTATTTATTGATAAGGAATAATCAAACTTTGTTGGATAGAGAAAGATTAATGTTGTGTGAAGTTGAGATGATTCTTTCCATATGGCGTGAACTAATGCAAATTTAGTTTTATTGGGCAATTCATAAAATGTTTACGAATGCCCATTCCGTTGCATTGAGAAATAAATGTTGTATTAAGAAATACTAATTTCGAGCAAAAGAATTTCTTTAAGAAATTATTGGTATAAAATGAATTAGGATACGACCTAAGAATAAAATTGATTACAAGGGACGAAATGAAATTGAATAAACCTAAATGAACATAACACATTAGAGCGGCTAATAAGTATTCTTGTACATTTGAGAAACTGTGAGTTTCTTGTCAATGTCAAGGATGAATAATCCTTAATTGTTTAATTAAACCATTAATAGTATTGACTCTACGACATGGTTCGATGCACAGATCCAAAATTGATTCCAAGTTATCAAAATATGGTTTTGGTAGTTGTAGTCATTACCCATTGACTGCAAATGTTTCTCCATGAGAAAGATTAATGCAGTTGGAATATAACAAGCAACAATTATAAGATTAAATAGTAAATTTCAATTGTTAAAATTAACGTAATAGATTCACCATTCAATGTGCTAAAGTTGGTTACTGACAAAATTATCGCATGATATGACATTATGATTTGGTACGTATGTGTTGAAAAAGAAAATTATAAATAAAGACCTACAACAAAATATATACACATAATAACCAAAGTATCTCAAAGTTAGTGGAAGCGATATTGGGATTTTGAGTATTTGGATACAATTGAAAAATAGATAGGAAATTGTCGATCGATAAGCATCAAAATAACAAGTGTTTGGTAGAAATATAAAATAGTATAATTACCAGTCAAAATGGAGAGGAAGCTTGTGTTCATAAGAAAGAACATTAAAAGGTACATAAATATTTCTAAACCGTAAGTAACAACACACTGCTAATTGTTAATGATGTATTTATCTTAAAATCTACTTAAGGTGTTTTACGTTGGATTTGTAAATGACATCTTTTATAGCAAGTATAAAAGATATTAGGAATGTACCAAACAGTATACAAGGACACCTTATTAAAATGTTTAATACATATCATGTAAGACAGATTCTTATGTATTGGCAACTGAAATTATCATATATGTTATGTTGTCTATGATATCTTGATTTATTATGTGCATTTAATACATGAAGCAAATATCAAATCCAAATAGATATCACTAAATGGTTGTTTGAGAATTTCTCATGTATTTATGAATTACTAGAGGAATTGTTTAAAGAAACAATAAACTGCTTATGAAGGAATATTCAGACTCAAACTTTATAAGTGAGCATTGAGTATAATATGTCAATAATAAATTCAAGTTAAGAGTATTTAAGTTTAAAATGTTCCAAATAGAAGAGATTGTGGCTTATTTGACGAAAAAGATAAAGTACGTTGACTTGAATAGCGCCACAATAAGAGCAATGTATGTATAATAAATTCCCAAATTTATAACTAAGCCAAGGGTGATTCCAAATGTTGAGAATCCTATGACGAAACACTTTCGGACCCCTGGGAACGACACTTAATATATCCATGGTATTCATATGTTGTGGCCTAAGCATTTGAAAGGCGAGACATCATGAGGTAAAATAAAAGACACAGAACAGAGAAGCTCATAATGGAATGGTTAAATATAATATAACAATAAGATAGTTCATAAAATTACTCCCCAACATAGAATTATCAAAGTTACAACAAAAGCACTACCACTATCAGCCTAGGAAGCTAAACCTGCCTTTACACTTTCCAACACAAAATACACATACAAAATGAACATCTCATAACAGCGGAAATAGACAACAAGATAGATAAGGAACCTCCTGCTCGTCCATCATCTTTAAAAGAGCCAAAGTAACCTATCACTCTTGGAAAAACTCAAATAGAAATGAGTACCCAAAGTTTAGGGAAAACAAACAACTCGGTTCGGGCAATAAGTCTGGTCTGAGTAAATTCCAAATAAAAGTGGAATACACAATAACAACATATAAGACCACACTGCAAAACACGGAATGTGTTTGCTCTCACAAAAACAATATCCAAGCACAAAAGAATGCACATAAATAATTAAACATCATGAAGAATGAAAGACACATTCTGATGCAATTAAGAAAGAATTAATTCAAAAGTTTGAATCAAAAAAAAGGAAAGAGAAATTTCTCAATAATGACTAGGAGGATGGATCCCCTTACCGAAAGTATATTTCTAGAAAAAAAATACTTAAAGGGGTCATATACTTTGTGAATATCTCGAAAAATGCACAAACCAGACCCCGCCGGCCTTTGGAGTATTTCACATCTTCACGTGCATACCACCAAATCCAATTTAAAGAAGATGAGATGGTACCATAATCGCAGCAACCTCACATAGCTTGATGTCAACATGCATTCTGATTTTAGTCATTTCCAACAAAGGATATCAACGCTCAAATGAGCAATAAATCATCATAGATTGACGAAATAAAAAAGATAGTAGAATCGACAGTCAACAAATCAACTATCGAGAATGATCAAAATGATCGTATATGGAAATTAATTCTTATATCCTTATCACCACTCATCGATTTCAAACTTGCACTATCCCTCAGTTAAAATGAAGCTGAGTCGGTTAAGGTAGTGTTAGCTCTAAGCCTTGCCTTGATAACATATCTAACCTTCAGAATAGGAATGAGTTTCCATACCTCGGCGTTTAACGCTAAGAATATGATTGAATCCTTTTTATATAAGTGATATCGTTTTTGGGGATTTAATTTCTTATCCTTTCCATAACCGAATCAAACTTCTAAACTTTTAAAAACCTAACTTGTGCTTTGTATTCACATCAAAAACATTTATTAAACACATTTAAAATCCTTGGAAATAAGTTAAAAATATCCATATTGAGTCTCAGGAAGAGAAAAATAAGTTAGAACCATTTTTATAAAAATTAGAAAAGCACCACAAAAAATGTTGCTAAATAGCATTGAAAATTTCTTTAAATCGGTCTCTTTTTAAAAAGTAAGTTTCTCCAAAAAAAATCTATGTGTGGACAACCTAATTTATTTTTAGAACAACGTAATATGGATTTGGTATGCATTAACAAAAACTTAAAGGGTTCTAAAATCAATAAATACATTTTAAATTTTTTTGAAAACTTTACTTTTACTAAATCGATAACGAAAATACATTTCTAACTTTCGAAGACATTTGTTTTAAGGGTTCTAACTTTTTCCGCGCATCACACTTTTGCACCAAAAGAGCAAAAATGCGACCAACTATTGTTTTATAAAAACCCAAGCATGAGATCAACACAAAGATTTTCAGGAAAGGTGGTATTCTCAAAGTGTCAATATAGGGATAATCGCTATAACGAAACTTCCGTAAAACATTATATATGTCATATATATTCTTCCAAATATTTCATATCTAACATAAATATGAAAGTGAATTAACATTGGTGAAAAACCCCTTAGGGTCTCTCTACAAAAGTCCCATGTGAATTACCTATGTGTTTATGCTTTTTAAACTACTCTCTAGTGCCTATTTGCTACAAAGACACTTCCTCTTTTTGTCTCCTAATAAATAATATTTACTGATGCTATCCACTTTCATGTGGGAATCAAATCCAAACATGTGAACATACAGTAGTATAAACAATAAAATCAACATTTTTATGTTTTAACAAATTTATTTATTTTTAAACTATTTTAAAGTTAGTTTAGCTCACCTTAAAGCAAGTTACGACCAAATCAAAGAAGCATAATCTCTCCTCAACTTAGAAGAACCATTAGTCAACACTCTCTTACTCGACTTCAACTCAAAAAGCCCAGGAAAACCCTATATTGCTCACACAACTAGGCTAAGTGGAGGATTTGGACTTCGAACCCTAGTACTTTGGAATGGTAATGATGTTAGGAATATTATTCTAGGCTTATTTTATAATTTAAAAGAGAAATGAATGTGTTTTTAAATGTTTTTAGTTAAGAAAGCAAGAAGGAAGAAGTGAAGATATGATAGCAAAAAGAGAGAATGCGAAGTAGGAAATGAAATAAAGTGAAAAAAATGAAAAGGTGATAACGTTTTACAGAAATGAAAAATGGTAAATTTACCAACCTATCCTTTTCTACTACCCTCCATTATAATTTGGACAATACACCACTTCTTACATCATGCCATCACTTCTTTCTTATTTTGTGTGCTTTGTCTAAGATTTTGTGCTTTAATTCTTTTACTATGTCGTAAAAGCATTTGTAATTGGTATATATGTGTACATATGCACACTAGTGTGCACAACTTGATCCAACAACTTTTGGTCGATGAAGCTTTGAAATATGAAAATTGACTTTCAGTCACATTTTTGATTTTTCTCCTAACTACTTATTTATGTAAACAAATTTTCAAAAAAAGTTTTCCTCTATTATTTATTACATAAAACATGTTTATTAACGTTATCAAATTCATTATTTAAATATTTAAAAATATATATTAAATATTACAGTTTAAAGTGATTAAATTATGGGTCATTGCATCCTCCCTACCTTAAAGGAAATTTCATCCTCAAAATTAATCACATAAACAAAAGATATCAAAGAAACCCAAATAATATCATAACCACACATAGATACAAGGAATGTGGCTTCCCACATCTAGTGGGTACACTAAACGAAAAATCAAAATACAAACAACTACTACATCATCTTATGATAAGAATCCCTAAAATAGTCTTCGGTTTCCTAAGTACAATCTCTATCATCTCCATTCATTGAACCTTAACAAGATTCACATCCTTTGTCCTCAATCGGTTTATATCTCGAGAAGTGATGTGAATAGGCTGCCTAAGAATGGTTAGGTTAGGTTGAACCTCTAAATCAACTTGTTGTGTTGATTCAATATTATTAGAGGGTTATGTACATATGTAAATGAGATACATGAAATATGTTGTGCCTATCTTGCACTTCTTTCATCTTCCTTTAAAAACAACTACCTTCTCATTGGCTTTTAAGATCATATTAGGTCTAAGAACAAGTCTATCTCCAAATTCAACCAAAAACGACGGAGAATGACATGGAAGACCATAAAGAGCTTTGAAAGCGGTCATTCCAATGCTTTCCAGATAGCTTTTATTGTAAGTGAATTCAACTAAGGGTAAATGATCTTTCCAAAAACACCCAAAATCTAGAAAGCACACTCACAATAAATGATCTAAGTTCCGTTTCACTCTCTCTATTTACCCATCTTTCTAGGAATGGTAAGCTATACTTAGACTTAGCTTCGTCCTTTAAGAAGTTTGTAGTCCCTCCCAAAACATGCTAGTGAATATAAGGTCTTGGCCACATACAATACTATAGGGAATCCCATGGAGTGTCATAATCTCCTCAACATTCAAACTTGCCAGACTAGTAGTAGTCATGGTCGGGTTAATAGGAATGAAATGGGAATTCTTAGTCAGTCGATTGACTATAATCCAAATACATTCGTTACCTCTTCTTAACCTAGGAAGCCTATTGATAAAGTCCATGGAGATCTGTTCCCACTTCTACTTCGGGATCTCAAGTGCTTGAAGCAATCCAGCTATCTTCTGCTTTCACTTTTCATCTGTTGGTAGTTTGCACAAAGACTCACAAAGATCGAAATATCCCACTTCATCCCTTCCTACCAGAATATCCTCTTCATATCCTTGAATATCTTGGTCACTCCTAGATGAAAAAATAACTTTGAACGTTGGCATTTAGCTAACACTTCTTGCCTAAGTCCATCAAAGTCTGGAGTACAAATATGCCTGTTTATTTTCAATATGCCTTGAATCTCAAAGCTAGAAACAACACCATCTTCAACATCCTTCTTAAGTCAAAACAAAATAGGATCTGCCTCTTGACCAGATTTAATCCTTTCCATCATAACTAGCTTAACTTATTAGTTTGCAACCATTGCTACATTACTCAGTGCATCAGCAACGACATTTGCTTTCATGAAGGTATGAAGAATCTTCAAACCATAAGAAGCAAGAAACTCAAGCCTTCTCTATTGCCACAAATTCGTATCTTTTTTGGTAAAGAGGTACTTTAAGGATTTGTGTTCAATGTACAACTTGAATTTTTCACCTAAAAGATAATGCCTCCACATCTTTAGTGTAAAGATGACAGCTAAAAGCTCCAAATCGTTCGTTGCATAAATTTACTCATAATTCTTCAATTATCAACTCGCACAGGCAATATCCTTCCCATGCTGCATCGGAATTGCTCTTAATCTTGTTCCACAAGCATCTTTATATATGTTTAAACTTTCGCTCCCAATGGAATGGTTAAAACAGGAGCGCTTGTCAACTTCTCCTTCAATTCATCGAATGCTTGATCACACTTAGAAGACCAAATGAACCTAACATCTTTCTTGTTAACTTCATTAGGTGAGAAACAATCTTTAAGAAGTTTTTGGTAAATCCGCGTAAAAAAAACCTGCCAATCCAAAGAAACCTCTAACTTCTGTCGCACTTTCAAGTTTCTTCCAGTGTTGTACCACAACAACTTTAGCTAGGTCTACTGATAGACCTTCCTCCAAAACAACATGCATAGAAACTTAACTTCGAATTTCTAGAAATGTAACTTTGAAAACTTAGCCTTTAGCACATGGCTTCTTTAGGTATCGAGTACGACATGAAGATGAGATTTGTGGTCTTCCTTTGTCTTTGAATAGATAAGAGTGTCATCAATAAAGACAAGAACAAATTTATTAAGGATATCTCGAGATACTCGATTCATTAAATCCACAAAATAACCGAGTGAATTAGTCAGCCCAAAGGACATAAATAACCACTTGTATAAGTGTTCTGGAATTCGAAAAGCTGTTAAGAGAACACTCTCTTCGGCTACCCTTAATTGGTGGAAACCGATGGCAAGATCCAATTGAGAAAATATCCGAGTGTCATGGAGTTGGTCAAACATTTGTCTATCCATGGTTGAGGATATTAGTTTTTGATAGTCCTTCGTTCAACTCCCGCTAGCCCACACACAACCATAGAGAACCATCCAACTCTATAACAAAAATGACTGGCAATCCCTAACTCGAGCTACTGCGTCAGATCAAGCCCTTCTACAATAAGTCATAAGTTTGCCCTTCTAACTCCCTCTTCTCATTCAAAGCCATCCTTCATAGCGGTTGTACAATTGTTTTGCTTCTCAAAACCAAATCAATACGGAATTCCACTTGGTAAGGGGGTAGACTTGCACTTCATCAAAAATATTAGTGAAATCTCAAACAACTGGTATACTCCTAGCTCCGCTTTAGCCACTTCAAGTGAATAGAGAAAACCGCTCATTAACTTGTTAGGTTCTTCACAACATATATCAACACCACTTCCTACTGTATCCTTTATAATGACCCTACTTCCACCACAATCCAATATAGCTTTAAACTCAAATAAACAATCCATTTCCAAAACCGCTCCAAAACCCATGAACCAAAGAACAAACAAATCAAAAGGAAGGAGATGATTTCAAAAAGTAATAGGTATTCTTGAATAAGCAGTGTTAAGCTTGGTCAAACCCTTAATAGGGTTTGACACACAAAGAGGATTACTCACTAGGATGGGTTTAAGGTTAACTTTATCAATAAGGTCAACCGAAATAAAACCATGGGAAACACCCGTACCAAATAATACTCTTATAGGAATACCATAGATGGATAATATACCTTGAAACACCCATTTTCCTTTTTGACTTGAAGAATCGGATGGTATCTCTTCTATGGCAGAAGCCTATCCTTAAGACCCCTTCTTTATAAAAGGGCACTCATTCTTCATGTGTCCTTGTTGGTGATAAATATAGCAGATTGGTTCACTAGTGGTGTCTAAGCATTGATTTGCAAAGTGGCCCATTTTGTTGCACTAATAAAAAAGAATGTTGACTAAGTTCAGCTGCTTCTTCTGTGCTAAAACCCCACCTCTGGGTTTCTTCCCTCCTCACTACTCCTTTCCCTTAAACTTACCCTTGAAGTTTGGCTTGCCTCCAACTGGTATAATTGATAAAGGCTTGGCACTTACTGCTTTCATTACTCCCTTTGAGACTACTTCCTTAATATCAAGAGCTTCAAACCTCAAAGCCGTGTTGATAATGGTAGTGAATGTACCCATAAGATAACTTGTCATTTCACGATGGAACTCTAGCCGCATCTCATTCACAAACATTTCATTTTTCTTGAGCCATATGTCTATCAATCCAGATCTGAAATGGGACAAAGCATTGAACATATGCTCATAATGCAACACGGTCATATCATCTTACTTTAAATCAATGAAACTCCTAAACAATCGAGTCCTTCTGGATTTTGGAATAAATTAGGCTTCAAAAACTTCCTTGAACTAAGCCGAGAAAACTCCTCCTTCAGAGTATTAGCTGTTACAGAATCCCACCAATCTATCGCCGACTTTTATAGTTGTCCTGATGCCAACAGCCATTTCTCTGCATTTTCTGACCAAAGATCTCTAAATATTCTTTCACAAGATCGAGCCACATCTACATCCCAAGAATATCTTCAGTCACATAAAACGGTTTCATGTCCAAAGTGTTAATTTTTTTATACAAAGCCGAAAGTTCATAGAGGGCTGGACTTGCACTACCACTCCCTCTACCTAATCAACAACTGGCATAGTAGAATTTCTAAGTACCTTATAGCCGGTAGCCATGCTAGTTCCAGGTCATTTCATTCTTCCTCTTCTTGTATTCATTATCTATTACCTGAACAAATAATAGGAATATTGAGAATACAGAAATAAAAATTAAAAAAGTTTAAGGAAACAACATCAAAGGATCTAAAATGAGAATTTAAAGGATAGATATTATTACTATGAAATGTTCAAATAAGCCCTCTCAAGATTAAATCATTCAAAGGCATTACTTACCTTATCTCTAATGAGTTGTACCCCAATCAGGCTAAGGTGTTTGCTCAACCCAAGCTCCAATACAAACTGTGTGGACCCAACTTTCAAACCCTTAGGAATGACACTTAATACATCCACGATATTCGTGTGCCGCAGCCTAAGCATCTAAAAGGTGAGACATCATGAGGTAAAATAAAGGAGACACAATAGAGAAACCAACAATGGAATGTTTAAATATAATAAAACAATAAAATAGTCTATACATTTACTCCCTAACATGGAGTTATCAAAGCTATAATAAAAGTACTACTACCGTTAGCCTAGGCAGTTGTAACAACCTGCCTTTAAACTTGCCGATACAAAATACATGTACATAAACAAACATCTCATAACAGTGGAAATAGACAAGATAGGCTAGGAGCCTCCTATTCGTCCATCATCTTCAAAAGAACTCAAAGAAATCTATCACTTTTGGACTACTCAAATATAAATGAGTACCTTAGAGTTTAGGAAAAATAAAAAACTTAGGTAAGACAATAATTATTATATGAGTAAACTCCAAATAAAAGTGTAATATGCAAAATCAACATATGACGCCACGTCAAAAAGCACGAAATGGGTTTCCACTCATAAGAACAACATCTAAGCATCAAAGAATGGACATAAATAATTAAACGTCGTGAAGAGTGCATGACACTTGCCGAAGCAATCCAGAAAGAATCAATTTAAGGTTCAAATCAAAAACAAGGAATTTTTTTAATAATGATTAGGATGGTGCGCCTCCTTACCGAAAGTATAAATCTAGAAAATATACTTAAAAGGGTCATATATGCTGTGACTCTCTCAAAAAATGTACAAGCTGGACCTTGCCAACCTAACTGAGAATCCAAATATTACACATCTCTGTGTGCATACCATCGAATCCAATTTAGATTAGATGTGAAGATACCCTAATGGGAGCAACCCCACACAGCTTGATGTCCACTAGTGCTTTGGTTTTAGTCATTTCTGACAAAGGATATCGATGCTCAAACGAGCAACAAATCATCTTAGAATGATGAAAAATAAAAGGATAGTGGAATCGATAGTCAATAAATCAACTATCGGGATTAGTCAAAATGATCGTATATGGAAATTAAATCTTATATTCTTATCATCACTCGCCAATTTCAAACTTGTACTATCCCTCGGTTAAAAATGTAGCAAAGCCAGTTAAGATAGTGTTACCTCCAAGCTTTGCCTTGATGACATTTTTAATCTTTGAGATAGGAACGAGTTTCCATACCTCGATGTTTAACACTAAGAATATGACTAAATCCTTCCTATATTAGTGAATCATTTACGGAAATTTAATTTCTTATCCTTTTTGTAACCGAATCAAACTTTTAAAAACCAAACTTATGCATGGTTTTCAGATTACGAACATTTTAAAAACACATTTAAAATCCTTGGAAATAAGTTCAAAATATCCATGTTGAATCTCAGGAAGAGAAAAAAAAATAGTTGGAACCATTTTTATAAAAATTAGAAAAGCATCGCTAAATAGCATAGAAAATTTCATTAAATCGGTCTCTTTTTAAAATGTTAATCTCTCCGAAATTTTTCAAAGCATAAACACTCTATTTTGATTTTATAACTACATACTATGGATCTAGTCTGCATTCAACAAAACTTAAAGGGTTTTGAAATCAAATAAATACATTTTAAAATTCTTTAAAAACTTGACTTTTACGAAATCGATAAAGAAAATTCATTTTTAAGTTTTGAAGACATTAGTTTTAAGGGTTCTAATTTTTTTGAGCATCGCACTTTTGCACTAAAAGCACAAAAACGCGATCAATTATTTGTATTGTAAAAACCCAAGTATGAGATCAATACAAAGATTTCCAAGAAAGCTAATATTCTTGAAGTGTCGATATAACGATATTCACTATAATGAGAAAACATTGTATATATCATATATATTCATCCAAATGTTCCATAACCAACATAAAAATGAAAGTGAATTAACAATGGTGAGAAACCCTTCAGGGTCTCTCTATAAAAGTCCCATTTGAATTAACTATGGCTTATGCTTTTCGAAGTGCTCCATAGTGACATATTCACTATGAAGACACTTCGACTTCCTATTTTCGTCCCTTACAAAACAATGGTTACTTATGTCATTAGCTTTCGAACAGAAATCAAATTCAAACATGCAAACATATGCTCGTATAAACAATAAAATCAATATTTTTACGTCTTACAAAATTTGTTGATTTTAAATTATTTTGAAGTGAATTTAGCTCAACTTAAAGCAAGATATGACCAAACCAAAATAACAACACCCTCTTGTTCGACTTCAATTGGGAAAACCCTATATTGCTCATGTAACTAGTCTAAATGGAGGATTTGGATTTAAGCTTGTACTTTGGAATGAATTGATGTTTGAAATATTATTCTAGATTTATTTTACAATTTAAAAGAGAATTGAACATGTTTTGATATGTTTTTAGTTAAGAAAGAAAGAGGGAAGATGGTAAAGACATGAGGCAAAAAGAGAGAATGAAAAGTAGGAGATGAAGTAAAGTGAAATAATAGAAAGGTGACAATGTTTTATAGAAATGGAAAATGCTAAATTACCAACCTTTCCTTTTCTACCACCCTTAATTATAATTTAAACAACACACCACTTCTAACATCAAGCCATAACTTCTTTCTTATGTTGTATGCTTTATCTTAGATTTTTTGCACTAATTCTTTTTAAATTATAAAAGGAAAGTCAAACTTAACTTTATTAACTTAAGTAATCTTTAAACTTGTTTTTAACTTAAACTATTTCATTAGTAAAAGCAATTGTTATTGGTATATGACACTAGTGTACACAACTTTCTCTAACAACTTTTGATCGATGAAACATCGAAAAGCTGAAAAACGATTTTCACATTTTTTATTTTTAATGAACTGCCATTTCGAACCATTGTAATAGACATTAATCCACATATATCAGACTTGAATTGCTCAAAACAACAGATTGTTAATTTATATTTGGAAAAACTTAGCATATACAGTAAATAAATCAATCACAGAATCACAGACACAGAGTAATACAACAATAAGGAATGGAAATAGATAAATAGTTGTACATGAAGCTACTACAGAACATCAGTTTCTGAAGCAAAATACAATAGATATCCAATACATAGAAGTCTTAATACAGAATAAAATGACAAGTCTGAATATAAACAACTGGAAATAACTCAAAAGTTGAATAGATAAATGATATATCTCTAAGCGAAGCTCTAAGCTCCAAAGATGAGTGCCAAATGTTGTGACACTCAGGCTAACCCAAGCATAAAGTGAATTAAAAAATACTCGAGTCAGAATTAACATTCTTATGCAAGTAAATCAACTCAAGTGAAATGTCCAAGTGAAATACAAATAACTTAAAGGATGTTTGGGTTTCCATCCATTAAGAATCCATGAAACTATCTATATACATAGTACAATACGCTGTATAAATAATGTCTACAGTAAAGTAAAATATTAAAATAGCATAAAGGCGTTACCCATGCCCCCTTAACACATTTTGTTAAATGTCGTAGTCTATAGTACTATAAACTCCACCAAAATGGTGGGCTATCAGGGAGCACTCCATACGTACGACACAAACCAAACTCATAGAGGGTGCGATAAGGCATATGACAAGGCACGTGAGGCAATGCCTAAGGTAGGATACTACCGTTTTGTGGATCCGGACTAGTGGTAATGCATAACAGCTACTACCGCCCACCTTGTAACATACTTCCATAATCAGATCGAAGGTGGTCACCAAATCAATCATAAAGTAACAGATATGATATCGAAGAAGCATGTCTGATGGGAGGAGCGACCTCAGTTGGCCTAGTATGGCTTCTATTTAGTCATTTCTTGCTGACCCGAGGAGGTCAAGGCTGCGTTCATACCTCATACAGAATCACTTTCCAAACCATCCTACTTCGTTCTGGATTCTCCACCATGTACAAATTTGTTAAAATGATTTTCAGTATTGGCAAAGAGTATGACAATATCTGATCCCGGTCACTTTAACAACCAAACACTTATTTCACACCGTGGTCATTTCCATTTCAAACAGTTCATACTTCATATCAAAATATCATATTCATTTCAAAATCATATCACGTTCGAAATAATTTTCATTTCAAAAATCACAACCACAAAATAGTTTAAACAATCATATAAAAATATTCGCATTTAAATCCATTAAATCTAAATCATAACAGTTCCAACTTAAACAGTTTGAATATTGGAAGTAGTTTATATTTTGGAAGAGTTATACATTAAAAATAGTTTATATTTAAAAATAGGTTATAGATTAAAATAGTTTATATATTAAAATATTTAAATATTTAAAATTGTTTATAAATTTAAAATAATATATATTAAAATAGTTTCAAATTGGAACAAATTTCACAAATCAGTTCAAATCGACTTTAGTCCCAAAATTCAATTTAAATCAATCTCAGGTCAATAATTTCAATTAAAAGGTTAAAGGTTCAATTCAAATTCTCATTCTAACCATTTTAATTTATATCGATTTCAAATCTAGGTTTGTACTACAAATTTAAACCAAGTTTAAATATTTAAACATTTACAATAACTCAATTTGATAAATTTGTGTTATATTTCAAAATTTAACTTTAGTTTTATTTAAATTTGAAAATATTCACTTAGTCATTTTTTATAACATTTAAATAAATATCAAATTACAAATTTAAATCAATATTAAATATTTAATTTCAATTTATTTAAATTTGCAGATATCCATTTAATCACCTTTAATCAAAAATCCAATTATCAAGTTATAAAATCATATTTTTATAATCTCAAAATCAATGGGCTTCAAATCAATTTTTATTTAAATACAATTCTTAAATAAATAAAATTTCAAATCAATGTCAATTTATCTTTCCAACCATAATTTAAATTTATTACAAAATCTATTTTCAGAATATTAACATAAATTTGAAGTAAATGGCTTAAAACATATTTTATATATTATTTAAATTAAATTTTTATTAAATTTTATTAAATTAATTCTTATGATTAAATTTATTTTATATTAAGTCTTATCTTATATCTTCAAAAATAATAAAATTATAAGTAAAATCTTAAAATTTACATTTTTCAAAACCTAACTTATAATTTAAAATTCCCAAACATATAATTTAAAATTCTAAATTTTACACATATATTAAAAAAAATCTTTATATTATATTTTAAAAATCAAAACTCATATATTTATTTTTCAAAATTTTGAAAATAATTTAAAAATAGACCAACGGTGTCCCATATAGTTTTCTATTCTATGGTCAAGTAATACAGATATTTATCATTTTCATTCGCAATAATTAAAATTTTATAGGTATATATCATTTCAACCTGCAATCCCAAAGTTTCAAAATCAATAAAATTGGTTGGGTTTATCAGTTCAACCCATAACGATTTCCTCTTAGTCTATAAGATCATTCGGGTATGTATCATTTCAACCCATAGGGATATTCCTAACTATCAAGAAACTTACAGAGTGAGGACAAATAAAATAATAGCATGAAATAACACAGCACATCAATGGCAAATATGTCCATAATTAACAATTCAAATATAATATGTGTGTGTGTGTGTACACAGTAATAGGTTATTGGTGTCAATATTGTCAATTAACGTAGGTGAACAGATGCAAATAATAACATACCATATTTAACAATTAATCACTAATAAATTAAAATTTAACAATATATTTCAATTTTCATTTCATGTGAAATTAATTTACCAAACGTAAGAATGCTAATCGTGAGTGATCGCTCACCTTTCGAGGCTAGAGAAAATAGACAACACAACAAGCTATGATTTTGAATCATTAACCCAACAATCGACCAATCCAAACGACAATTTCCAAAGCAAAGCAAGGTGAACATGAATTCGACGAACAAAGCAAAGCTGATAAGTTGGAATCGATGAAAAAATCTTAACTAGCTTCATATAAATGGAAACAAAATATGTATATGAATTATATATACCTTTCTTTTAAACAAGAGGAAGAGAAGTTAACAAGGATTGCTCGGGATTTAGTTGAAGGTTGGGAAGCAACGACTGGAGTTGCGTGCTCGGTGGAAGGATGGATGACTTAAGATATGGGTTGGTGTAACGTACTGGATTTTTCGACGCTCGAAAATCGACATTAATACATCCACTGTATCAACTGTCGAGAAATCGAAGGCCTAGGGTTAAACAAGAAGAGGTAGAAGTAGAAAGAAAGAAAGAAGAAGCAACAGAAACAATATCAGAATCTCACAATCGCAGCGGAACAACATATAATAGATAAATGAATAATCTTTAAATCAAAAGAACTGTACATTTTATACATTACATCATCAGAGTCAATATCCAACACGACACAACAATGGACAGTTACATAAACTTGTCCTCACAACTGAATACATAGCGGAAAAGATAATATCATATACAAGTGATACGTCTCGCCATCCAGCTTGCCTCCAGATCTCCACAGCAACTCCTGAATCCCAGAATGACCTGATAACTTGACTCTAGACTGCACATGTGGAAATTGGTACGCACTCAGAGTTTAGGAAATGGGAAACAATAAACTCCATATAACAACCCTAGATTTTTGTATATTATTTAAATTGGACTTTCTTTTATTTTTAAATTATTTTAAATTTTTTTATTTCAAACATTTCATTTTTAAATATAAATGATGATTATTAAGTGATTTATAGTTCAAATTAGTAAAAATTGAATATTTTACTGAAAAGTGAATTTCTACTCAAACTATTTAAACTTTGACTTTTAAAATTAAAAATTAAAATCATTTTAAATCTTAAATATTATCTTTTATTATAAAAATAGATGTAATAACATGAATACTGCTTTTCGTTTCGTTGGAAAGGGACTTAAACTGTAAAAGTTATGTATATTTCAATATTGAGCGCAATTTGTTCATTCTGCTATTTTGTTATTTTAAATTGTATAAATTATATTTTCTTTGTCATATTTTATTTTAATATGTTATTTTATGTATATTTTTGTCTTTTAATATTTTTAAAGTGAGGTAGGAATTTTTCTAGAGTTAGTAGCATTTTTCTTGTAATTTCCATGCCCTGTTTTCAATTTTTATACATTTTCTTTAGTTCTTTTTCTATTTTTCTCCAATTTAATTATTTATTATATTTTGAAAATGATAAATAAATTATTTTATTTCAAATTTTTACTTCATAATATTTTTAAAATGAAGTGGATATTTTTCCAAGACTAGTAGTGATTTAATTGTAATTTTTGGACACTGTTTTGTATTTTTAAGTAATTTCTTTCATTCTTTTTATATTTTCTTTAAAATTTATTATTTATTTTCTTATATTTTTACTTGGTTTCGGTTTCTAAAGGTGTTTGCTGATTTATTTTGTTTTTATTTGATCTTTGGAAACGGAAATGTGAAACGTTTAAGGCATTTCATTTCTAGACGTTTCGTTTCTAGACGTTTCACTGTCCAAACACGTTTCAATGCCATAACCATCTCATTTATTCATTTTGGCTGCCCATTTTCAGTTTTGTAGCCGTGTATTATATTACTTTTCACATGAAAAACTATTCAGCACTTCTCATTCTCATGGCTTCTTCAAACTTCCTTGGTAATGGACTCCTCTCTTCTCACTTTTTCTTCTTCCTTTTTCTATTGTTTTGCTTGATTTTTGCCTTGCTTCTTTTAATTTGCTTGGCCTAACACCTCCACCTTCCTCCTCCCCTTCCACAGCTTCAAGTCCCTCGCTCCTCCTCTGACCAGATCAGGCCATGGCCTTTAAATGAAGACAAACACCTCAAAAGTTGCACAAAACTCCTTAAAGGCATGTCTAGCAACCTAGTCTTCATCACCATCACCTTAGATGACCTTGGCCACCTCCTATTGCTCCACCACCACCTTGACACACCCCTAACCATCATCTTCATCCTTTGTCCAGATCTGAAACATGCCATAGGTGAGCCATAGATCCATGTAGCCTAGCCCAAAATGAACCAAAAACCACTATTTTACATAAGCCTCTTCATATTCATGCATAGTAACTCCTCCACCACATCAATTCCTTGTAGCCATGCCTTATAGGACCCAAAATTGAACCAAAGTATGTCCAAACCTGAGCCAAAACATTCCCTAAGTCGTGCTAGCAAGTGTAGAAGGCAAGGCAAAAGACTGTATATTCGTATCTCTTTTTATTTCAAAGTTATTCCTATTCAATGTTGTATTGAATTGTAATTTTATTTTATTTTTGTTTTGGGTAGTAACACAAGTTCTAAGCTTGGATCCCTTCCCACTTGAGCCTATTGTTGTGTCATCGTGCCTTCTGGAATCCATTGTGTCATTTGTATTGCAATCTCCAGCACATAAAGGTGAGTAAAGCTCACATGACATTTATACTTATTCAGTTGTGAAACAACAACAACTGAATGTGTAGAATCAAATATGATGTTATAACTGCCATGTGATTTTTTTTTTGTTCAATATGTTAAATTTCATATCATATCATCTGTTATTTATATATGTTGTCACTGTTCATTTATATCTGTTTATCACACTGCAAGTTCCCTGTAGATTAGAAATCACTATGGGTTGAAATGATGCATACCCGAACGGACTTTAGAATAAGGGAAAATGGTTATGGGCTGAAATGATAGGCCTGAATGATTTTCAATTTATTTCATTTACTTGGGACTGCGGGTTGGAAATGATAAAACCCGGATTTTCTTTGTAAATTACGGGTTGAAATGATATATTACCCGTATCACTTTTCCTAGTGTAGAAAATTATATACAGACCCGTAGTTAATATAGGTTTTTCTAAAAAATTTAAAATTATTTTAGAAATGTAAATATTAAAATATTTTGATTTAAATCTAATTAAAAAGGATTTTTGTAAAATATTATTTATTTTCTGAATAATTGTAAGTGAAATGAATTAATGAAAAAGTTAGAGAATTTTGAATGTAAGTTATTTTGGAAAATTTGATCTAATTATAATTGGAAATTAAATTGAATATGAAATTATGATAAATTTATGATAATTTGGATTTAAATGAATAGAAAGTGATTTTATATCATATTAATGATTTTTAATAAAGTTGAAATGTGAAATGAAAGAATATTTAAGTTGAAATTTTGAAATATAACTAAAATTTGAAATTTGTGAAATTGACTTAAAAGTGAATTTTTAGTTAAGTAAATAAAAATAAAACTAAGTTATATTTGAGAATTTGAACTTAAGTGTTAAGTTGAAATTTAATGTAATGAATTTAAATTTGAATGTTGAAATTTAATAAGCGAATTATTAATAAATATTGATTTTTGAAAGGAAACTTAACTTTATAAAATCATGAATTTAAGGAAAATTAAATGATGCTTATAAATGTGAAATGTATGATTTTGTAAGGTAAAAATGATTTAAATAAAAAAATAAGTGTTGTGAAATTCTATTGAAAATTTGAAGTTAATTAACAGCATTTTTAAATGCTGTCTTTTGTTAAATTGAATTGTTTTGAATGTAACTTTCTGTAGCATTTTCTAAATGCTGCGAAACTTGAATTTTCATTGTTTTAATAAATTTAAGTGCATAAATGAACATTGAAAAGTTTAAACTTTTAGCATTTAATAATTTAATTATTAAATGTAATAACTTCATTTTTATGATTTAATAATGAAGTAATTTGTTTTGAAATATAACTATTTGATATATTAAAATGATTGAAATGTGGTTTCGAAAGATATGATATTTTGATATATATTAAAATGATTGAAATGTGGTTTCGAAAGATATGATATTTTGATATATTAAAATGATTGAAATGTGTTTTGAAAAGATACGATACTTTGATATATTAAAATGATTTGAAACGAAGTTTTGAAAGATATGATATTTTGATATAAAATGATTTGAAATGTGGTTTTGAAAAGATATGATATCTTGATATATTAAAATGATTTGAAATGAAGTTTTGAAAGATATGATATTTTGATATTAAAATGATTTGAAAGAAGTTCTGAAAGATATGATATTTTGGAAATGAAGCTTTGAAAGGTTATGATATTTTGATATATTAAAATGATTTGAAAGGAAGTTTTGAAAGGATATGATAATTTAATATATTGAAATGGTTAGAAATGACTTGATATTTATTTTGATAAATATTTGAATTGAAAGATATGGTATGATGATATATTGAAATGGTTTGGAAATGATTTAATCTTTATCAACATAAAGATTTGGGTTGAAATGATATTTTATTTTGAAGTATAAAATATTATTTTAAAGTTATAACTACGGGTTATAATAACGATTGGTTGTTAAAGAGACCGGGATCGGATATTGTCTTATAGCCGGCCAATACCGAAAACCACTTTATCAACTGTGCACGCGGTGGAGATTCCAGAATGAAGTAGGATGGTGGCGACGTTCCCGAGGTATACTACGTGGACCCAACTCACGTGAGTTGGCATAATGACTAAAACAGGAGCTATACCGGGCTACACAAAGGTTCACACCCTTTCATCGAGCATGCTCCATCGGAAACCATTCTATTACTTTTGTGATTCGATATGTGGCGCCACTTTGATTCGTGGGTATTGTTCGAGGTGGGCGGAAGCTGCTGGCTTGCTGTCACCACCGGTTCGGGAGTGCAAATGGTGTATCCACCCTGGCATTGCCTCGTGTGCCGTGTCATCTCCTTATAGCGAGCCCACTACGATTTTGGTTTTAAAGATCCGACCGTGTTAAGGTTCACCATCCCCTTAACACTATTTTCTATATGATTATACTTTACTGATTAGACACTATTTATATAGCGCAATATACTACATAGTAAATAGTTTAACGGATCCTTAGAGGATGGGCGGTCCCAAGCATCTTCTAAGTTACTTGTACTTTTACTACAGTTCACTTGAGTTGGTTTACATTGTATAAGTATGTATGTCCTGACTCGAGTGTTTGTATTTTTATTTACACTCGGGTCAGCCTGAGTTATTCACAGATTTGGATTCCACTTTCTGAGATTGGAATCGCTGGAGATTATCTGCTTATCTAGTTTTATCTATTCCGGTACTGTTGTTCTATTCAGTTTGTACTTGGTTGTCATTTTGAGACTTCTGTTGTACTTTATTTCTTCTGTTGTATCTTGTTTAACTCTGATATATTATATAGTAGCTTCATGAACTACTATCTCTTTTACTTCCGCTGCATTATTAAATACTCTGTGTCTGTGATCTGTGATTATTATTTACTGTATATTCTGAGATTTGCCAAATTTTTATTTACAACGCGGTATTTTGAGCAATTCAATTCCAGCATGAGTGTCTACCTATACACTTATAATGGATGCGAATGGTAGAAAATATCGGGCCGTCACAGTTGGTATCAGAGCTTTGGTAGCTCTAGGCAAAACTCAGCATATGGAGTGAATTATTTACAAAATTACTTTCATTCGAGTTTGAATCTCTTCCTTTTTGACTCGATTCCTTTGAATTTTGGAACGTTCCCTACGGTTCCAAAATCCATTCGTATCCCTCACTATTCATCTTCTTTTGACTCTGGAGTATTCCATAACTCCGCTTCGAATGATATTTCTAGTGAGTCGGTGGTCACGCCAATTTCAAATTGAATTGTAAAGGGGAGAAACGCCTTTACAATTAGGATCGATTCACCAGAGATTTATATCTATCCTTGGTTTAGATGCTAATATCATTTGTTATTTCAAACTTTATCTATTGAGATTGAATGTAGATTTACCCTAGAAAATCCACATCGATCTTATTATTTAACTCATGGTTAACCCGGCTAAGGTTGCCCACGATTTATTTAAGCTTACCCACCTCCCTACTCTGTTATTTAATCATCTTTTCTTTTGTTTCCAATATATTATTCCAAACATTTTGAATTGTACTAGTATATCTATGTTTTGTTTTATATATTGTGTTGTTTGAGTTGTTGATGTTGAATTTGGTTTCTGATCGATTCGTCTGATCAACGCTATCGATAAGATTTCCAAAACACTTTGACAGAACAAACTGACACAATATTATTTTAAAATTTGGTTAATGAAATAAATTTTGATATATAAGAAAATTTATGAAACTTAATAAACTGATTTAAATTGATTATTTGAAGTGATAATACTTGATTTGGGAACTAAAATGAATTTAGAACAAGAAATTTGAGAATTTAATTTCTGATGGTTTCAAACCTTTTGTTTAAAAGTTTTAAAAAGGGATATATTATTTAAAGTATTTTCAGATAGAAATTTGTTTCCAAAGAATTTTAAAGTTTAAAATTAGTGCTCTTCACATTGTCGATGGGAAATAACTTCGGTGATGACTGCAGCATCATCGACGTTCATTTTCGAGTTTCGAAGTGAAGAGACTGTTCTATAGTCTTGCTACAGCTTTGTTTTGGGAAATCAAATTTATTTGAACTTCTAGAATATGACTTGACTTATAATATATATAGACATATGATTTCAATTTGATTTTCTAAGTTATGTACATACATTTATTTATCTCCAAATGGTTTAAAGAAATCGAAAATTTAATTCTTAAATTCAATTATAAAAAGAAAATCAAAATTTTGGATTAATATTGAAGTATGAAATGATTTAATTGGAAAGTTTTATTTGTATAATACAATTACATTCAAATATAACTTACCTTAATTTCAGAAGTTAACAATGTAATTGGATAATATACAATATAAAAAGATATTTTTTTAATAAAATTTGAGTGGTTATAATAAATGTTATACACTTCAATTTTAATTATAAAATGATTAACAGAGGTAAATATAATAAAGGGTAATTGAATAACTTACAATAAAATAATGTTAGAAGAACTAAGAATAAAATAAAGCAGTTATAATAAGTGTAAGCATATTTAACATGAGTGATAAATATATTGAGAGGAATAAATTTAATTTTAATTAGGAATAAAGAAGAATAAAATTTATTAAGTACATTGTGAGTGTAATAAATGATTATTTTTCAAACCCTTGGTTATAAAAAAATTGTTAATTTAAGATGATTGGATAATAAGATAATGAAATTTAAGATAGTTGAGATTTATTTAACTTGTGTAAAGATTTATTCTCTATTTAAGTTGAAATTTCCATGCTTTCAAATTTATGTCCTTATTTTGTTTTTCAAACTATTTTTTTTTCTTGTCCTCATCATCCTTATCTTGCTATAGACTAGTGTAGGCATCTTTCTATATTCTTTTTGTTTAGAAATCTTTCTATAGTCTTTGATAATCTTTGGTACTCATTTTGAATCTATTTTTGCGTGCTTGTGTTCTTGATTTTAGAGAATCTTGGAAAGATCATCTCCACCTTGTTAAACTTACCTATAATAACAGTTATTAGGTATAATTTTCAATCTTCTTGTCATCTTATCTTAATCCTATTTCTCTATCCTTTTCTGTGCTTTTTCGTACCTCATCCCTTTTTGAGAATGAAAAGTTTTGAGTGGGGAAGAGTGTAACAACCCTAGATTTTTGTATATTATTTAAATTGGACTTTATTTTATTTTTAAATTATTTTAAATTTGTTTTATTTCAAACATTTCATTTTTAAATATAAATGATGATTATTAAGTGATTTATAGTTCAAATTAGTAAAAATTGAATATTTTACTGAAAAGTGAATTTCTACTCAAACTGTTTAAACTTTGACTTTTAAAATTTAAAATTAAAATCATTTTAAATCTAAAATTTTATCTTTCATTATGAAAATAGATGTAATAACTTGAACACTGCTTTTTGTTTCGTTGGAAACGGACTTAAACTGTAAAAGTTATGTATATTTCAATATTGAGCGCAATTTGTTCATTCTGCAATTTTGTTATTTTAAATTGTATAAATTATATTTTCTTTGTCATATTTTATTTTAATATGTATTAATATGTTATTTTATGTATATTTTTGTCTTTTAATATTTTTAAAGTGAGGTAGGAATTTTTCTAGAGTTAGTAGCCTTTTTCTTGTAATTTCCATGCCCTGTTTTCAATTTTTATACATTTTCTTTAGTTCTTTTTCTATTTTTTTCCAATTTAATTATTTATTATATTTTGAAAATGATAAATAAATTATTTTATTTCAAATTTTTACTTCATAATATTTTTAAAATGAAGTGGATATTTTTCCAAGACTAGTAGTGATTTAATTGTAATTTTTGGACACTGTTTTGTATTTTTAAGTAATTTCTTTCATTCTTTTTATATTTTCTTTAAAATTTATTATTCATTTTATTATATTTTTACTTGGTTTCGGTGTTTAAAGGTGTTTGCTGATTTTTTTTTTATTTGATCTTTAGAAAAGGAAATGTGAAACGTTTAAGGCATTTCATTTCTAGACGTTTCGTTTCTAGACGTTTCATTGTCCAAAAACGTTTCAATGCCATAACCATCTCATTTATTCATTTTGGCTGCCCATTTTCAGTTTTATAGCCGTGTATTATATTAATTTTCACATGAAAAACTATTCAGTACTTCTCATTCTCATGGCTTCTTCAAACTTCCATGGTAATGGCCTCCTCTCTTCTCTCTTTTTCTTCTTCCTTTTTCTATTGTTTTGCTTGATTTTTGCCTTGCTTCTTTTAATTTTCTTGGCCTAACACCTCCACCTTCCTCCTCCCCTTCCACAGCTTCAAATCCCTCTCTCCTCCTCTGACCAGATCAGGCCATGGCCTTTAAATGAAGACAAACACCTCAAAAGTTGCACCAAACTCCTTAAAAGCATGTCTAGCCACCTAGTCTTCATCACCATCACCTTAGATGACCTTGGCCACCTCCTATTGCTCCACCACCACCTTGACACACCCCTAACCATCACCTTCCTCCTTTGTCTAGATCTGAAATATGCCATTGCCGAGCCATAGATCCATGTAGCCTAGCCCAAAATGAACCAAAAACCACTATTTCGCATAAGCCTCTTCATATTCATGCATAGTAAGTCCTCCACCACTTCAATACCTTGTAGCCATGCCTTATAGGACCCAAACCTGAACCAAAGTATGTCCAAACCTGAGCCAAAACATTCCCTAAGCCGTGCTAGCAAGTGTAGAGGGCAAGGCAAAAGACTGTATATTCGTATCTCTTTTTATTTCAAAGTTATTCCTATTCAATGTTGTATTGAATTGTAATTTTATTTTGTTTTGTTTTGGGTTGTAACACAAGTTCTAAGCTTGGATCTCTTCCCAGTTGAGCCTATTGTTGTGTCATCGTGCCTTCTAGAATCCGATGTGTCATTTGTATTGCAATCTCCAGCACATAAGGGTGAGTAAAGCTCACACGACATTTATACTTATTCAGTTGTGAAACAACAACAACTGAATGTGTAGAATTAAATATGATGTTATAACTGCCATGTGATTTTTTTTTTGTTCAATATGTTAAATTTCATATCATATCATCTGTTATTTATATATGTTGTTACTGTTCATTTATATCTGTTTATCACACTGCAAGTTCTCTGTAGATTAGAAATCACTATGGGTTGAAATGATGCATACCCGAACGGACTTTAGAATAAGGGAAAATGGTTATGGGCTGAAATGATAGGCCTGAATGATTTTCAATTTATTTCATTTACTTGGGACTGCGGGTTGGAAAAGATAAAACCCGGATTTTCTTTGTAAATTACGGGTTGAAATGATATATTACCCGTATCACTTTTCCTATTGTAGAAAATTATATACAGACCCGTAGTTAATATAGGTTTTTCTAAAAAAATTAAAATTATTTTACAAATGTAAATATTAAAATATTTTTATTTAAATCTAATTAAAAAGGATTTTTGTAAAATATTATTTATTTTCTGAATAATTGTAAGTGAAATGAATTAATGAAAAAGTTAGAGAATTTTGAATGTAAGTTATTTTGGAAAATTTGATTTAATTATAATTGGAAATTAAATTGAATATGAAATTATGATAAATTTATGATAATTTGAATTTAAATGAATAGAAAGTGATTTTATATCATATTAATGATTTTTAATAAAGTTGAAATGTGAAATGAAAGAATATTTAAGTTGAAATTTTGAAATATAACTAAAATTTGAAATTTATGAAATTGACTTAAAAGTGAATTTTTAGTTAAGTAAAATAAAAATAAAACTAAGTTATATTTGAGAATTTGAACTTAAGTATTAAGTTGAAATTTAATGTAATGAATTTAAATTTGAATGTTGAAATTTAATAAGCGAATTATTAATAAATATTGATTTTTGAAAGGAAACTTAACTTTATAAAATTATGAATTTAAGGAAAATTAAATGATGCTTATAAATGTGAAATGTATGATTTTGTAAGGTAAAAATGATTTAAATAAAAAAATAAGTGTTGTGAAATTCGATTGAAAATTTGAAGTTAATTAACAGCATTTTTAAATGCTGTCTTTTGTTAAATTGAATTGTTTTGAATGTAACTTTCTGTAGCATTTTCTAAATGCTGCGAAACTTGAATTTTCATTGTGTTAATAAATTTAAGTGCATAAATGAACGTTGAAAAGTTTAAACTTTTGGCATTTAATAATTTAATTATTAAATGTAATAACTTCATTTTTATGATTTAATAATGAAGTAATTTGTTTTCAAATATAACTATTTGATATATTAAAATGATTGAAATGTGGTTTCGAAAGATATGATATTTTGATATATATTAAAATGATTGAAATGTGGTTTCGAAAGATATGATATTTTGATATATTAAAATGATTGAAATGTGGTTTCGAAAAGATACGATACTTTGATATATTAAAATGATTTGAAACGAAGTTTTGAAAGATATGATATTTTGATATAAAATGATTTGAAATGTGGTTTTGAAAAGATATGATATCTTGATATATTAAAATGATTTGAAACGAAGTTTTGAAAGATATGATATTTTGATATTAAAATGATTTGAAAGAAGTTCTGAAAGATATGATATTTTGGAAATGAAGCTTTGAAAGGTTATGATATTTTGATATATTAAAATGATTTGAAAGGAAGTTTTGAAAGGATATGATAATTTAATATATTGAAATGGTTAGAAATGACATGATATTTATTTTGATAAATATTTGAATTGAAAGATATGGTATGATGATATATTGAAATGGTTTGGAAATGATTTAATCTTTATTTTGATAAAGATTTGGGTTGAAATGATATTTTATTTTGAAGTATAAAATATTGTTTTAAAGTTATAACTACGGGTTATAATAACGATTGGTTGTTAAAGAGACCGGGATAGGATATTTTCTTATAGCCGACCAATACCGAAAACCACTTTAACAACTGTGTACGCGGTGGAGATTCCAGAATGAAGTAGGATGGTGGCGATGTTCTCGAGGTATACTACGTGGACCCAACTCCCGTGAGTTGACATAAATGACTAAAACATGAGCTATACCGGGCTACACAAAGGGTCGCACCCTTTCATCGAGCATGCTCCATCGGAAAACATTCTATTACTTTTGTGATTCGATATGTGGCGCCACATTGATTCGTGGGTATTGTTTGAGGTGGGCGGAAGCTGCTGGCTTGCCGTCACCACCGGTTCGGGAGTGCAAACGGTGTATCCACCCTGGCATTGCCACGCGTGCCGTGTCATCTCCTTATAGTGAGCCCACTACGATTTTGGTTTTAAAGATCCGACCGCGTTAAGGTTCACCATCCCCTTAACGCTATTTTCTATATGATTATACTTTACTGATTAGACACTATTGTATATAGCGCAATATACTACATAGTAAATAGTTTAACGGATCCTTAGAGGATGGACGGTCCCAAGCATCTTCTAAGTTACTTGTACTTTTACTACAGTTCACTTGAGTTGGTTTACATTGTATAAGTATGTATGTCTTGACTCGAGTGTTTGTATTTTTATTTACGCTCGGGTCAGCCTGAGTTATTCATAGATTTGGATTCCACTTTCTGGAGATTGGAATCGCTGGAGATTATCTGCTTATCTAGTTTTATCTATTTCGGTACTGTTGTTCTATTCAGTTTGTACTTGGTTGTCATTATGAGACTTCTGTTGTACTTTATTTCTTCTGTTGTATCTTGTTTAACTCTGATATATTATATAGTAGCTTCATAAACTACTATCTCTTTTACTTCCGCTGCATTATTAAATACTCTGTGTCTGTGATCTATGATTATTATTTACTTTATATTCTGATATTTGTCAAATTTTTATTTAGAACGCGGTATTTTGAGCAATTCAATTCCAGCATGAGTGTCTACCTATATACTTATAATGGATGCGAATGGTAGAAAATATCGGGTCGTCACAATCCAGGTCAGTCATGGGACTGGTGTGAGATCTCAAAAACAGTTATTCTTTTAAAACAATCAACAAAAGGTTTTAAATACTTCGTGATGCTTTTTTGGAAAATGAAACTACCATAAGGCCCCCGCCACACACAATGCAAACGCGGACTTGGTGGAGATTTCTCCTTATGATAGTCAAACATGCTTGATACGAGAGAATTTCTTGATATTATTACTATAAGTGCAAAGTGCAGAAAACATTTCAAAAGTATAATAAAAATCTTAGCCAGCATAGGTACCATTATAGTATGCTTACTATAGCTACCATATTAAATGGCAGGTTCTAAAATTGCAATCGTAAAGGGCTCATATTGTTTTGATTGGATTTCCAACAAATGGTCGGGCAAAGGAACTTCCCAAATAAAATGGAACGCCTCTGGAGGGACGTCCCCGGACCCTAACCGAATCTCTGCTAGACAAGGCCGTGTTACCTCTGTAATAGGTAACTACTGACACGAGCATGCCATACCCCGGTCATTTACGACCTTTATCCGAGGTATCTCTCAACCAACAGCCATATAGTAATAAGTTTGTGGCAACCACAAAGTAAGTATCTGGGCTCCTTACCATGATACCACTCATAATCCATAAGAAAATGGACATACCCTCAGAGGGTTCTACCCTCAAATAACCTTGCTGCTACGATTCCTGTTTCGACCATAACCGGGTTGTGAGGTTTGACGAAATCTCATCCACAAAGCTACGCTTTTGACAAAAGCGACGCTTTGATCAACAAACGATCAGCAGCACTCAGCATGCCACACTACCAAAGTGGGATTATATCACCGATAACTTTCAACTACATAACCTCTGAGCTCGTACGTCTCAGAGAAGGGTGTTAAGCTAAGGAAATAAATTCTCCGCCACCAACAGAAATGTATTTGAAAGAAATCTGCTTTATATCTCAAAATGTAATGTCAGACATACTATCCATACAAGTCTGTTCTGGGTTCGAACAGAACCGAAGGCACTTCCAAAGAAGTCCTTGCAAATCCGGGTATTTACAATCCCGATCGGACTTCCCATCACTTAGGGAATCTCTATATCGGAGCAACTCAGTGCAGAGACAATCGATAGGTCATCCTATCATTCTCGCAAATACCCGGTCTTCACCACCGGTCTTCAAATGATATCCATAACGTCGTATCACATATTCAGAATGGGTTATACGACACAAAGGTCATCTCCCGGCTAAACCGAATAGTGAGCACAATATTTATAAGAAACATATGGATATTGGGGTCTCAGTTAAGTCACAGCTTAAAGCCCAAAACCTTTCATTCGAATGGTTAAAATAAATTACCGTTTCCAATCTTTTAAACAAAAAGATTTATTTCAACGACCTTTAATGGTTTAAACAAATTTTCAACTTTAATCTTTTAAACAAAAAGATTCA
Organism: Allium cepa; assembly: GCA_030765085.1. NCBI lineage: Eukaryota > Viridiplantae > Streptophyta > Magnoliopsida > Asparagales > Amaryllidaceae > Allium > Allium cepa. The sequence continues at coordinate 395,184,613 of CM060943.1, read as the reverse complement.
ATTCACAAAGTTCACCCCATTCACAAAGATCCATTCATGGATTTCAAAACAATTTCCATTTCAATTGGATTAACTCGTTAAATCTTTAAATCAAGGTTTAACTTATAGCTTTCAAAATTCGTTTCCAAAGATTCATTCGTAGCCTTTCAAAACATTTCAATTTCAAACTGGAACCTTTCAACACAAATTGGAAGTTCATTACTTATGTGATAGCTTTTATTATTTGAAAACAAAAAGTTTTTGTTTCAGAAAAATCCAATTATATTTGCACGAATTAAAGCCCTTGAATTAAATTCAAATTCCCAAATCAATACATTGAAAATGGTTTGAACCATATATAATTAGTATAACTTCTTTAATCCCAAGTTTCCAAACATAGAATTCAATTTCAAATCTTGACTTCAAATTTAAGTCAAATTATTTCATTTCAAAACTTTATCAAGTTATTCAAAAATAAATTTTATATTGAAATTCCATTCCAAAAGCTTTTCATTTTAAACCCAATCCATTTCCAAAACCATTTCGATTTAAATATTCAATTTTTTTAAACTATTTCAAAATCTGTGACTTAATCGATTTCCCCGTGAAATCCATATTTGTGTGTGTATAAGTGTGGTCCAGCGGTTTAACACAATAGTTTAACATCATTCAATCATCACAGATTAAAACACAGAAATATAGTTGATAGGCGATATAAACTATAACACTTATCGTCCATCCACAGATTCATAGATAATATACAAATGTAAATAAACAAATAAATTATACACAGCTCAATCCAGAACAAAATATCATAGATTAGATAGGACAATCAATTCAAGGCATCTCATATAATACAATCATTCATAAGTAAGGTCAAGTATTCAATAGTCATTTATAAGTAGGATTAATTTAATTGCTTAATCCTAATTAATTCAATTTATTTCTAATTAAATAAATTACTTATGAATTAATTATCCAATCTCAATTAATTAATTACAAATCATTGGATATAAATTAATTAATAAATCACCTTAATTAATTAAATCATTCTTAATTAATCATATTAATTAAGTTAACCTTTAATACCAATTACATAATTAATTAACCACTTAATTAATTTTTTTTTAAGAAATTAACCTTTAATTACTTATAATTAAGCAATCATCTCATACCAATAAATCATTAATTACTTAATCTTTATCAATAAATTAATCAAAATATCCAATTTTTATTACAATTAGTAATTAACCCCTTAATTACTTTCATTAAGTAATTAAGAATTTACATTTGATTATCTTAATTAATAAATCTAATTAATTATCAGAATTAATCACATTTATTTGATTACTTAATAATCCTTAGTTAATTATCTTCATTAACTAATAACATTTCCTTAATTACTTTCTTAAGAAATTATTTTAGATTAATTCATTATTAATCATTTCTAATTATAAATTAATCTAAATTATTTATTTAATAATTAAATAAATCATTCTTCAATTACCTTATTAATTAATCCTTAATTATTTAATAAATTAAGTGTTAACTATAACTTAATAAATCCTTATTTTCAATAAGTTCTTCAACCTTTAAATAATATTTCGCGAAATCAATTTATTTAAGCTTTTCCCATATTTTGAAATTTTATTCAAAAAAAATTAAAAATAAAACTTTATTACTTTAGAATTCCTTCTTTTAAATCTATCCAATTCTCAAAAATAAATTTTAATATAAACTTTCAACCTAAATTTTCAAAAATCAAATTTTATTTATTTGTTTCCAGTATCTAGCGATACCAAAATTTTATTCGGCTAAATTTTAGCCTTCAACGATTTCAATCACAAAGATAATGACATAGATATTATAAATAATCAACACAAAACATTGAAACAAATTCAATTATTTGAGGAATCCAGCTGGATCCCTCCAACCTGTTTCCCTGCGTCCATAGATGTTAGTACAATACCAATCTCGTTTCAAGACGGAATATCGCGGTACATGGGTTCATATAAAATATTATCCGCTATTATGCGGCGCAATAGGGTCTCATCCGCTATATAATGCGGGAAAATCAATTCCAAGTGCATATATAATACCAATTCCACTTCAAGTTGAAATATCGCGGTATATGTGTTTAATATAATAACCTCCGCTTAATATGCAGCGTATAGGGTCTATTTCAATACAACAGATAGCAATTTATCATCCAAGCATACAATCAAGCAATTTTAAATCTAACTATTCAAAATTTAAATCGAAACAAATTCGATTGAGTGAGAAGTTCTCACCTTGCTTCCAATAACCGTTGCAGTGTTTTATTCCGAATAAAATTAAATGCGCATTTAATTTTACCCAAAATTATCACTAGCTCAAATCAATCCCCAGCTCTATCGCGTAGTATTCATCAATACGAACCCAATGCAATTCGTTTCGTGCGAAACGGAGCTCGTATGAAAGAGTTATAGCTTTTTAAAGTTTGAAAAAATTTATAATATATAATTTACAATTTTTTTATTTATTTTATTACCTAGATCTCGGCCGTAGGATCCTGTAGATGAAATCAAGGCCGTGTTTTCTTTTTCTTCCCCATGCAACATAAACATGAACGAAACCCATATGTCGCCGCTTGCCCTTGATTTTCGCGACCACCACGTCGACTTTGAAGACGATCAGATGCTAGCGCCTCGAAGCTCGAAGCAAGCTCCACCTTCGGCTAGAACCACGACGAGCTCGGCCCCCTCTGCGTGCAGAAAAACGTGCGCGAACGCCGGCCATTCAAGCTTGATTTTCTTTCGATCCAATGCGTATTTTCCGATCACAGCCGTTGAATTTGTAGAGCTCGATGCCTTCTTCGATGTTGTAGTTGAACGTTTTTGAAATTAGTTTGTGGATTAAGAGAGAATCGAGGAAGAAGAAGGAAGGGTTTCGGCCATTAAATCTGAAGGTGGCCGCCATGACCTAGTTCTTGTTAGGTTTTGCAAAAGAAAAGAAATAAGGTCCTTTTATAGAAAAATTACGCGACACTATTCACCTGAATTTTTTCCGAACTCCAAACGAAGCGTGCCGCCTGGCATTTATAATGTTTTACCCCTATTCCGAACGCAATGGAATATATATCGGAGGCCAATTCGATCGTTTTTGAAAGATAGGTTTTCAAATCGACTAATTTAAATTCAAAATTCACTTAAACCGATTTCTACGCGTTTTAGCTTGTCTCGGACAAACCATAAATCCGTTTGACACGAAATTTGAAATCTTACAATAATATAACATTACGGATCCGATGAAATTAGTTTTGTCGAAATCTGAGACTGTTTAAAAAATGACTATTTTTACTCGTCAATTAAATATTAAAATATTCAATTTCCACAAATTAACTTTTATTTTCGATTTTAAAAGTTCTATAACATTATGCTAACTCCAATATGATTAAATACAACTTTACAAACCAATTTTAATCACTTTAAACCCAATTTCCAATTATTTCTGTAATTTCAAATATTAAATTATCGATTTAATTATCCAGTTAATCTAGATATTCGAAATAAAATTTATTCGACCTACAAATTTTTGCTTGTTAATATTTAAAAATTAATTAAATATTCTAATTTCAAATGACAGAAATTCTGGGTCGTTACAAACTTCCCCCCTTAAAAGAGTTTCGTCCTCGAAATTGCCAAGTAAGAAAAAGTTACAGAATCCATTAACTTTTCAAAACCATTTGTTCAAATTAAATTTTAAATTCATTTAAACATTTTAACTTTTCCAAAATCCATATTTAAACTTCTTACAATAACTTTACTAAGTTTTCAAATCCTTCATTTTCATTTCAATTTAGAAATTGACTTTTCGTTAACAAAAATTTTCTAAAAATTTTCAAAATTTTTCTAACTCCCGAAATTTACGGAAAATTTTGGCAGAGTCTCCCTTGTACGGAGGAGCTTTTGCAATATCACAATAGATATAAATATATATACATCGACCCACACGGTCGGAAAACAAACAGTTCATATTTCCTATTTTTATTGCGTAGGCGTACCTTTTTAGCATTTTTAAGCAAAGCAGTTATTTATTAGCATTTTAGCGTGGCCAAATTCAGCCAACTACAGCTCCGGTACCTGTACTTACTCATTTAAACATTTAAGTGATATATATAGGTAATTCATTTACATTTCACTAGTTTTCAATGGAAAACATATAGTTTTCATAAGCAATGCAATCAAAATAATTCCCATAAGAAATTTATAAGGTTTCGATACAAATTTTAATTGCTTACAACCAATTCTCATTAGTTCACTTTCAATTCAAATTCAATTACATAGCTTTCCATTTATCAATTCAATTTCATTAATACTTAATGAATTATATACAATCAACTAACAATCATATAACAACCAAATCATAACCAACATAACCAAATTATTAAATTTACATTCAATTTGGTTTAACACTTTTAATTCCAATTGGTTTAATATCTAATTGACTTCCTTTCAATTATTCAATTTCCAATTTACTAGTTTTTAATGAATTAACATTTACATCCCTTATTCCATATCAATTCATTTACATTAGATTGATTTATATTCAATCCATTAGTTCAATTCAATTGCTAATTCATTTAACCATAAAAGTTGAATTTCATTTATATAACTCAAGTTCATATTCATCACTTCATTTTATTAGTTTATTTCAATACCAAAATCAACTTCATTCTTTTAATTAACTTATATATATTCTTACATTTTCAACAACCAAACAATCAATTTATATACACTTTAGTAATTTCTGAAAAATTATTTCCTTTATATGAAAAATATAATCGAGGTAAAATTATTTCATTTACTTAATTGAAAATGATACTATGTCGACTTGCCTCGTTTAAGTGTTTAGAAATCCTTATCGATAATATGGCGCCCCACATACCGACCAGAATTCTCAAACAGCTCAATGGATAAGCAAACACAATATAAAACATTTTTATATTCACTAACAAATACGCGCTCGTATCTATCATTACACTCACACTCATTCTAGAGTACTACTGACTCTATCTCTAATGAGTAATACCTAACAGAGCCAAGTTTGTCGCTTAACCAAATGCTCTGATACCACTCTGTAACGAACTGGATTTTTCAAAGATCGAAAATCGACATTAATACGTCAAATGTATCAACTGCCGAGCAATCGAAGGCAGGAAAACCGAATTGTTAGGGTTAAAGAAGAAGAGGTAGAAGAAGAAAGAAAGAAGAAGCAACAGAAACAATATCAGAATCTCACGATCGCAGCGAAACAACATATAATAGATAAATGAATAATCTTTAAATCAAAAGAACTGTACATTTCATACATTACATCATCAGAGTCAATATCCAACACAATACAATAATGGACAGTTATATAAACTTGTCCTCACAACTGAATACACAGCAAAAAAGATAATATCATATACAAGTGATACGTCTCGCCATCCAGCTTGCCTCCAGATCTCCACAGCAACTCCTCAATTCCAGAATGACCTGATAACCTGACTCCAGACTGCCCATATGGAAATTGGTGGGCACCCAGAGTTTAGGAAAAGGGAAACAATAAACTCCAGGTCAGTCATGGGACTGGTGTGAGATCTCAAAAATAGTTATTCATTTAAAACAATCAATAAAAGATTTTAAATAATCCGTAATGCTTTTTTGGAAAATGAAACTACCATAAGACCTCCCACCACACACACAATGCAAACGCATACTTGGAGTAGATTTCTCCTTATGATAGTCAAATAAGCTTGATACGAGAGAATTTCTTGATATTATTACTATAAGTGCAAAGTGCAGAAAACATTTCAAAAGTATAATATAAATCTTAGCCAGCATGGGTACCATTATAGTATGCTTACTATAACTACCATATTAAATGGCAGGTTCTACAATTGCAATCGTAAATGGCTCGTATTGTTTTGATTGGATTTCCAACAAATGGTCGGGCAAAGGATCTTCCCAAATAAAATGGAACGCCTCTGGATGGACGTCCCCAGACCCTAACCAGATCTCTGCTAGACAAGGCCGGGTTACCTCTATAATCGGTAACTACTGGCACGAGCATGCCTTCACCCGATCGTTTGCGACCTTTACCCAAGGTACCTCTCAACCAACAACCACAAAGTAATAAGTTTGCAGCAACCACAAAGTAAGTATCTGGGCTCCATACCATGATACCACTCATAATGCAGAAGAAAATGGACATACCCTCAGAGGGCGCTACCCTCAAATAACCTTGCTGCTACAATTCCTGTTTCGACCATAACCGGGTTGAAAACTGGTAGGCTTTGCAACCATCCCAGACCCACCGTGGCTTACACTGGTACCCGAAACTTGCTTTTACGGCCAGCCTTTCGATTGTCACGGGTTGCGCCTAACCAACCCCGTAAAGAGGACGTGTAGGGGTAAGAGTCTCCTGTTCGTCACCTAACGCGAAGCGAGAACCCCCTATCACATTTCACTAAGACAAGCAAGTCCCGTCCACAAATCTACACTTTTCACAAAAGCCACGCTTTGATTAACAAATAATCAGCAGCACTCAGCATGCAACACTACCAAATTGGGTGTATATCACCGATAACTTTCAACTACATAACCTCTGAGCTCGTACGTCTCGGAGAAGGGTGTTAAGCTAAGGAAATAAATTCTCCGCCACCAACAGAAATGTATTTGAAAGAAATCTGCTTTATATCTCAAAATGTAATGTCATACATACAATCCATACAAGTCTGTTCTGGGTTCGAACAGAACTGAAGGCACTTCCAAAGCAGTCCTTGCAAATCCGAGTATTCACAATCCCGATCGGACTTCCCATCACTTAGGGAATCTCTTTACCGGAGCAACTCAGTGCAGAGACAATCGATAGGTCGTCCTATCATTCTCGCAAATACCCGGTCTTCACCACCGGTCTTCAAATACTATCCATAACATCATATCACATATTCGGAATGGGTTATACGACACAAAGGTCCTCTCCCGGCTAAACCGAATAGTGAGCACAATATTTACAAGAAATATATGGATATTGGGGTCTCAATTAAGTCACAGCTTAAAGCCCAAAACCTTTCATTCAAATGGTTAAAATAAATTACCATTTCCAATCTTTTAAACAAAAAGATTTATTTCGACGACCTTCAATGGTTTAAACAAATTTTCACACTTTAATCTTTTAAGCCAAAAGATTTAATTCATAAAGTTCACCCCATTCACAAAGATCCATTCATGGATTTCAAAACAATTTCCATTTCAATTAGATTAACTCATTAAATCTTTAAATCAAGGTTTAACTTATAGCTTTCAAAATTCGTTTCCAAAGATTCAGTCATAGCCTTTCAAAACACTTCAATTTCAAACTTGGAACCTTTCAACACAAATTGGAAGTTCATTACTTATGTGACAGCTTTTATTATTTGAAAGCAAATAGTTTTCGTTTCGGAAAAATCCAATTATATTTGCACGAGTTAAAGCCCTTGAATTAAATTCAAATTCTCAAATCAATACATTGAAAATGGTTTGACCCATATATTGTTATCCCAACTTTTGGCAAAGCTGAGATACCCAAAAATTAGCTGAAAATCAATGATTACTATTCTTGAATATCAACTGTGCATTGCAGGATAACCATGGATATCGATGAATTTTGTCCGAGTCCAGATCGGGCCGCAATTGATACAACACGGCAAGCAAAGTGGTGGGAACCAGCGTTCCAAATTTCAGGTTAATCGGAGTTCGTATGAATGAGATATGATCGATACAAGTTAGAAAGAACATGTTGTTCGTATCCATGAAGAGGTCGAGGTGATGGTCCCTTCGAATCGATCGACTTCAAATCCATCAGCATGACATCGTCTCGCTCCATTCGAATCCATCAGGTTCGAATCCATCAGGAGTTAGCCACTTCGAACCGATCATCTTCGAATCGATCTGTTTCGAAACGATCAGATAGGCCTCACCTCAACTCTGTTCGAGCCAATCAAGAATCCTCGCACCTAGTTCGAATCCACTGAGTTCGTATCGTTCAAGTGGGTAGGGTTCAAAACCATCGAGTTCGCATCAATCGGATTCGTATCCATCAGCAGATGACGTGCCTCGTAACATTCAGCCAAGTGTCTACTTCGAATCCATCAAAAGTCCCCCGTATCCATCTGTTTTGTATCCATCGGGTGCTGGCCGCTTCGTATCCATCAAGAGTCGTTGTTCGAATCCATGGACAATCACTTGTTCGTATCCACCAAGTCAACTAGCTTAGATGATGTGTCATACCACGATACGAAGTAGGCGAGATCTAAGAAATCGAAGTGTTCAACTCTGAGAGAAGACCGCGTCGACTCGAAGGACGCACGCCACCTCATCATAGAACCACATGAGCTGATGGAATCGAAGGCATCGATTCGAAGGAATCGATTCAAACCAAACAACAATCGAAAGACTCCATTTCGTATCCATGATATCTTGAGATCTACTGATCCAAATGCCATGAAATTTTCAAAGAAGCTTCCATACAAGGTAAAGATTGTTCCTGCCAAGTTTCAGCTCGATTGGGTCATTTTTTGATGGATACGAAATCACTTCGTATCGATCTCAGATCGAGTCGAAACTTGGTGGGGCCGGTCGCGTGGGCCCACTCACGTGCCATAAGAAGTCTCCCGAAGTTTGAGAGAGATCTGAGCCTCCTACGCCTATAAATAGAGCCCAAGAGCCTACAGAAAAAGGACTTTTTGGCCATTGAACGTCCAGACTCTGTCGGATTCGATTCTACTTCCTTCCATCGCTGTTATAGCTGAAATTCAATCATTGTAACTGCTGCAATCACTTGTAACCAGCAAAGAACATCAATAAAAGTTAAAACTTTGAAGTGGACGTGGGCCGGAGATAGCCGAACCACTATAAATCTTGCGTTTCTAATTGTTATCGTTGTATTATTGTGATTTCTATTGCTTGGATCTGAGACTTGTGCTTGAATATTGTTGATTTATATTCATTGTTTGGTGCTGTCACGATACTTGGGGTTTGAGACCAATTTTAGCGCAAACACTTTGGTGCTTCCACTGAGAAGAACTAGCACCCGCTACACCAGACTCAGAATTCAAATTTAAGAGTTTGAAGAATCCCGACTCAGAGACAATGACTCGACAAACAAGACAAAGAGCTGATCGGAGCCAACAAGGAGGAAGCCAAGAAGCATCCTCTAGAGCTGGAGAGGGACAGGCTTTGATGTATATCACTAGGGATGAGATGGAAGATATGGCTAATTCGTTACGCGAAAGCATGATGAAGACTCACCAAGAGATGATGCAGAATTTTCTTCAGCAGATAAGAACAGCAAACGTGCAGAACCTTGGGCCAACTACAGCGGCTGAAAGTACAGGACAAGGAGTCAGGTTTGCGGAGGCCAATGAAGGTCAGGTTCAAGACCGTAGTGCAGGACCTGAAGGCAATCAACAAGGACTTGGGGGCAGACCCTCAGGATTAGATACTGGAAGATCCATAGATGAAGCTTAGCAAGCTGGAATCCATACTACTGTTACTGAGCCACATGAAGAGTATGTACCGGAGTTCCCTTCGAGACTTGGAGGGCAGGATAGAAACATGACAAGGGGGCAGCCCCCGGATGGAGATGAAAAAATGATTGGTCCAGTGCAACGAATCATGAGAGGAGGATTGTCGACTGGAGGATTACAAGAAGTCAGTCGGAGTCCGTTCACTCCGAGTATCAGGAATGCAAGGAATCCTCCGAAGTTCAAACTGCCTACGTTGGATCCTTATGATAGGAGGTCAGACCCAACGATGCATATTACCAGATATATCAGGCACATGGAAGTGCTGGGAGCACCCGAGGAAGTGATGGCTCGATGCTTCCCTCTATACTTGTCAGATTTAGGGGCACTTTAGTTCAGACAATTGGAGACTGGATCAATCGGGACATGGGGCGATCTTGTAGATTGCTTTATGAGACGGTTTAGGGTCCATGTGACGCGACCCAAGAGCGTGATGACTCTAGCTTCAATCAAGAAAAAGACCGGAGAATCCATAAAAGATTTCTTATTGCGATTCAATGCAACGGTGGCTTCCGTAGATCTCCCGGATCCATCAATGATTTTGATGGCGGCGGTAGCAGGAGTCGGCGAAGGCACCGAATTCAAAGAATCTTTGGCGAGAGATCCCCCACAAGATCTTGGAGAATTTTATCATGAAGCTGAAAGATTCATTCGGCTGGAAGAGTCACGAGCCGAAAGGAAATAAATAAATGCTGTGCAGGGCGAAGGAACCGCCAGGGAACAGTCCGACGCGGACAAAGGAAAGAGAAAGCAGGACGATGGACATGAAGGTCCGGATAAACGGAAGAAATTCCGAGAGCCTAGATTCAGACAGTACACGGATCTGACGGCAAGTCTGGAAACGATTTACACTGAAACTAGGGGACAACTCCCCTATCGAAAACCACCCAGGAGGATCACACTGAGCGGGAGCGCAACTCTGGAAAATATTGCCTATTCCATGAGCTGGATGGACACGCTACAGATGAATGCCGTCACCTAAGGGATGAGGTGGAAGAACATGCCAGGAGTGGTAGATTGCCACAATATGTCAGAGAACGGACAGCAGTGGCAAGGCCTGAATAGCTACCGCCTCCACCTCACAGGAACGATCCTGGATCGGGATCATGACTCGTCATACACTGATAAAAGATGGTAGAGTCCAAGTCCAGGATTTGGATTTCGGTCAAATAATTTCATTAGATTTGTTTTCAGAATAAATGGTTACTCCACTTACCCATGTACGGGAACAGGAGAGATCCCTAGGCATGCTCTAAGATGGAGATAGACCAATATGCCCAGAGAGGCAATGTTTAGCTTTTTCCTGATGTTTGAGATTGAACATCTAGGATCTGAATTTAAATAAATAAATTAGATTTTTTAAAATAAACCTTTGACCGGAGAGTCAAAGTATAAATATTGAATACCAATATAAAAATGATCGCTTTATGACCTTACCTAGAGAGGCGGGGTCCGGAGTGCAAGAAGTGAGTTGCTTCGCCGGAGAGCGACAGGATCGACTCACTTAACGTCGTTTCCCTTTCACTGGAGAGTGATTAGATCGGGATTCGATAAGAGCCCGGAGAGGCAATGATCGGCCCACGATTTAGGCCATGACATTGCTTAATGTTCAAAGACACTGAACCGGAGTGCAAGAAGTGAGTTGCTTCGCCAGAGAGCGACAGGATCGACTCACTTAACGCTGCCTCCCCTTCACCGGAGAGTGACAGGATGGGATCCAGCAAGAGCCCGAAGAGGCTATGATCAGTTTAGAACAACCAAGACATCACTATATGCCCTAGCTGGGGCCGGAGTGCAAGGGATAGAAGGCAACGCCGGAGTGCAATGGGATCTTTCTATTCAATCACCAAGTCTAGAATGGGCTTGGCAAGGGTCAAAAATGACCAACGACAGTCCGGAGAGACTGAAAAACTTCACTCTTAACTTCCATTGGAAGAAATTGATAACGATTTGGCTCCGAACAGCCACGAACTTGATTGACAATGCTATAAGCTTTGAACAAAACATGAACTCACTACATTCAATTTGAGAACGAACGCGTTTTACCAAAAGGCATGTTTTGGGGGGAAAAATGTTATGGCAAAGCTGAGATACCCAAAAATCAGCTAAAAATCAACGATTACTATTCTTGAATATCAACTGTGCATTGCAGGATAACCATGGATATTGATGAATTTTGTCTGAGTCCAGATCGGGCCGCAATTGATACAACATGGCAAGCAAAGTCGTGGGAACCAGCGTTCCAAATTTCAGGTTAATCGGAGTTCGTATGAATGAGATATGATCGATACAAGTTAGAAAGAACATGCTGTTCGTATCCATGAAGAGGTCGAGGTGATGGTCCCTTCGAATCGATCGACTTCAAATCCATCAGCATGATATCGTCTCGCTCCATTCGAATCCATCAGGTTCGAATCCATCATGAGTTAGCCACTTCGAACCGATCGTCTTCGAATCGATCTGTTTCGAAACGATCAGATAGGCCTCACCTCAACTCTGTTCGAACCAATCAAGAATCCTCGCACCTAGTTCGAATCCACTGAGTTCGTATCGTTCAAGTGGGTAAGGTTCGAAACCATCGAATTCTCATCGGTCGGATTCGTATCCATCAGCAGATGACGTGCCTCGTAACATTCAGCCAAGTGTCTACTTAGAATCCATCGGAAGTCCCCCGTATCCATCTGTTTCTTATCCATCGAGTGCTGGCCGCTTCGTATCCATTAGGAGTCGTTGTTCGAATCCATGGACAATCACTTGTTCGTATCCACCAAGTCAACTAGCTTGGATGACGTGTCATACCACGATACGAAGTAGGCGAGATCTAAGGAATCGAAGCATTCAACTCGGAGAGAAGACCGGGTCGACTCGAATGACGCGCGCCACCTCATCACAGAACCACGTGAGTTGATGGAGTCAATGGCATCGATTCGAAGGAATCGATTCGAACCAAACAGCAACCGAAAGACTCCATTTCGTATCCATGATATCTTGAGATCTACTTATCCAAATGCCATGAAATTTTCACAGAAGCTTCCATACAAGGTAAAGATTGTTCCTGCCAAGTTTCAGCTCGATTGGGTCTTTTTTTGATGGATACGAAATCACTTCGTATCGATCTCAGATCGAGTCGAAACTTGGTGGCGCCGGTCGCGTGGGCCCACTCACGTGCCAAAAGAAGTCTCCCGAAGTTTGAGCGAGATCTGAGCCTCCTATGCCTATAAATAGATCCCTAGTGCCTACAGAAAAAGGACTTTTTGGCCATTGAACGTCCAGACTCTGCCGGATTCGATTCTACTTCCTTCCATCGTTGTTATAGCTGAAATTTAATCATCGTAACTGCTGCAATCACTTGTAACCAGCAAAGAACATCAATAAAAGTTAAAACTTTGAAGTGGACGTAGGCCGGAGATATCCGAACCACTATAAATCTTGCGTTTCCAGTTGTTATCGTTGTATTATTGTGATTGCTATTGCTTGGATCAGAGACATGTGCTTGACTATTGTTGATTTATATTCATTGTTTGGTGCTTTCACGATACTTGGGGTTTGTGACCAATTTTGGCGCAAACATATATAATTAGTATAACATCTTTAATCCCAAGTTTCCAAACATAGAATTCAATTTCAAATCTTGAATTCAAATTTAAGTCAAATTATTTCATTTCAAAACTTTATCAAGTTATTCAAAAATAAATTTTATCTTGATATTCCATTCCAAAAGCTTTTCGTTTTAAACCCAATCCATTTCCAAAACCATTTGGATTTAAATATTCAATTTTTTTAAACTTTTTCAAAATCTATGACTTAATCGATTTCCTTGTGCAATCCATATTTGTGTGTGTATAAGTGTGGTCCAGGGGTTTAACACAATAGTGTAACATCATTCAATCATTACAGATTAAAACACAAAAATATAGTTGATAAGCGATATAAACTATAACGCTTATCGTCCATCCACAGATTCATAGATAATATACAAATGTAAATAAATAAATAAATTATACACAACTCAATCTAAAACAAAATATCATAGATTAGATAGGACAATCAATTCAAGGATCTCATATAATACAATCATTCATAAGTAAGGTCAAGCATTCAATAGTCTTTTATAAGTAGGATTAATTTAATTGCTTAATCCTAATTAATTCAATTTACTTCTAATTAAATATATTACTTATGAATTAATTATCCAATCTCAATTAATTAATTACAAATCATTTGATATAAATTAACTAATAAACCACCATAACTAATTAAATCATTCTTAATTAATCATATTAATTAAGTTAACCTTTAAAACCATTACATAATTAATTAACCCCTTAATTAATTTTTTTTAAGAAATTAACCTTTAATTACTTATAATTAAGCAATCATCTCATACCCTTAAATCATTAATTACCAATTAATCTTTATCAATAAATTAATCAAAATATCCAATTTTTTATTACAATTAGTAATTAACCCTTTAATTACTTTCATTACGTAATTAACAATTTACAATTGATTATCTTAATTAATAAATCTAATTAATTATCAAAATTAGTCACATTTATTTAATTACTTAATAATCCTTAGTTAATTATCTTCATTAACTAATAATATTTCCTTAATTACTTTCTTAAGAAATTATCTTAGATTAATTCATTATTAATCATTTCTAATTATAAATTAATCTAAATTATTTATTTATAAATTAAATAAATCACTCTTCAATTACCTTATTAATTAATCCTTAATTATTTAATAAATTAAGTGTTAACTATAACTTTATAAATCCTTATTTTGAATAAATTATTCAACCTTTAAATAATATTACTCGAAATCTATTTAATTAAGCTTTTCCCATATTTTGAAATTTTATGCAAAAATTAAAAATTAAAAATAAAACTTTATTACTTTAGAATTCCTTCTTTTAAATCTATCCAATTCTCAAAAATAAATTTTAATATAAACTTTCGACCAAAATTTTCAAAAATCAAATTTTATTTATTTATTTTCGGTATCTAACGATACTAAAATTTTATTCGACTAAATTTTAGCCTTCAGCGATTTCAATCACAAAGATAATCACACGGAGATTATAAATAATCAACACACAACATTGAAACAAATTCAATTATTTGAGAAATCCAGTTGGATCCCTCCAACCTGTTTCCCTGCATCCACAGATGTTAGCGCAATACCAATCCTGTTTCAAGACTTTATATCACGGTACATGGGTTTATATAAAATATATCTGCTATTATGCGGCGCAATAGGGTCTCATCCGCTATATAATGTGGAAAAATCAACTCCAAGTACATATATAATAACAATTCCACTTCAAGGTGAAATATCACGGTACATGTGTTTCATATAATAACATACGCTTAATATGCGGCGTATAGGGTCTATTTCAATACAACAGATAGCAATTTATCATCCAAGCATACAATTAAGCAATTTTAAGTCTAACTATTCAAAATTTAAATCGAAACAAATTCGATTGAGTGAGAAGTTCCCACCTTGCTTCCAATAACCGTTGCAGTGTTTTATTCTGAATAAAATTAAACGCGCTTTTAATTTTATCAAAAATTATCACTAGCTCCAATCAATCCCAATCCAGCTCCATCGCGTAGTATTCGTCAATACAAACCTAACGCAATTCGTTTCGTGCGAAACAGACCTCATATGAAAGAGTTATGGCATTTTAAAGTTTGAACGAATTTATAATATATAATTTACAATTTTTATTTTATTTATTTTATAACCTAGATCTTGGCCGTAGGATCCTGGAGATGAAATCAAGGCCGTGTTTTCTTTTTCTTCCCCAGGCAACATAAACACGAACGAAACCCATATGCCGCCGCTTGCCCTTGATTTTCACGACCACCACGTCGAATTTGAAGACGATCAGATGCAAGCGCCTCGAAGCTCGAAGCAAGCTCCACCTTTGGCTGGAACCATGACGAGCCCGGGCCCCTCTACGCGTAGAAAAACGTGTGCGAACGCTGGCCTTTCAAGCTTGATTTTCTTTCGATCCAATGCGTATTTTCCGATCACAGCCGTTGAATTTGTAGAGCTCGATGCCCTCTTCGATGTTGTAGTTGAACGTTTTTGAAATTAGTTTGTGGATTAAGAGAGAATCGAGGAAGAAGAAGGAAGGGTTTTGGCCATTAAATCTGAAGGTGGCAGCCGTGACCAAGTTTTTGTTAGGTTTTGCAAAAGAAAAGAAATAAGGTCCTTTTATAGAAAAATTATGCGACACTATTCACCTGAATTTTTTCCGAACTCCAAATGAAGCATGCCGCCTGGCGTTTATAATATTTTACCCCTATTCCAAACGCAATGGAATATATATCGGAGGCCAATTCGATCGTATTTGAAAGGTAGGTTTTCAAATCGACTAATTTATATTCAAAATTCACTTAAACCGATTTCTACGCGTTTTAGCTTGCCCCGGACAAACCGTAAATCCGATTGACACGAAATTTGAAATCTTACAATAATATAACATTATGAATCCGATGAAACCAGTTTCGTCGAAATCCGAGATTGTTTGAAAAATGACTATTTTTACTCGTCAATTAAATATTAAAATATTCAATTTTCACAAATTAACTTTCATTTTTGATTTTAAAAGTTCTATTACATTATTCTAACTCCAATATGATTATATACAACTTTACAAACCAATTTTAATCACTTTATACCCAATTTCCAATTATTTCTGTAATTTCAAATATTATATTATTGATTTAATTATCCAATTAATCTAGATATTCGAAATAAAATTTATTCGACCTACAAATTTTTACTTGTTAATATTTAAAAATTAATTAAATATATGAATTTCAAATGATAGAAATTCTAGGTCGTTACAGTTGGCAAGGTGGATCTCATGCAATTATATGTATATCAACTTCCCCTCTTATTTATCTACACACACATAGAGAGCAGCCTAGCTGCTACGGCCATGAGAAGCTGAAGGTCGGAGGGAGGCTTGGCCGGGTTATCGGTTGTGAAACAAGGCGGAAATTGGAAGGAGAGTTTTGGTTTAGAGGCTGTGGTGTGGAGCAATCGGGCAAGGAGGAGGGCGAACTATGTCCGGTAAGTGGTGGATGGGTTCGGGTTGTAGGAGCAAGGAAGCCGGTGTTTTGCAGTTCTGTATTGATCATTGCGGAGGAAGGCTGTGGCTCGGCCGACGGTGGGTAAGGCTGTGTGATGAGGCATGGGTTTTGTTCGACGGAGGGCATTGTATGTGCATAGGGAGGGTCGGAGCAAAGAGGACATGATGGAAGTAGGTATGACTGGGTGGCAGAGAAGGAAAGAGAAGTACGGTCGGTCAAGCATGGTGGTTGGGCTGTTCGGTTGCTGGTGGATGTTCGGTCAGTGCAAGGCATAGAGGAGCAAGGAATTTGCAGCCAGAAGGAAGTCGTTGCGATGGTTGGAGAGTGTTACATGGTGGGTTCGACGCTGTTGTGGAAGTCAGTGAAGGAAGGTAGGCGAGGTGAGCTATGGTTGTCTGTGATGAGGAGGGCCGAGGGAGACGGTTTGGGTTGTAAACGAGGAAGAGGGTGATGAACATGAGCAGGTTTTAAGGGAAAAAATACGAGCAAGACAAATCAAATATATATGCTTATATACATGTATGTATATATGTATGTATATATTATAATAATAGAACATAATAGAATAGAAAGTAGGGGAAGGAAGAGAGAATGGCCAAACCAAAGAAATATATATCAAACTAAAGGGAATAGAGAAATGCGAACCTGAATTTCAAGAAATAATAAAAGCAAATGACTATTATTTTCAGTCGGTGGGTACTTGAATAGACACAGGGAAACCCAAAAGGTTCAAAACGGGTACCAAAACGGCTAACCATTTCGCAGATTTCGCCGCGTACCATCTTGCTCGCCAGCGTCCAATCAGTTTCAGAAAAAATTTCAATCTAATCTATTTAAACCACATTAACACTATCATTAACTTCCAATTCCATCCATGGATCCAAAATAATATATTTTATTCAACCATTTCAAATTAAAATCCCAAATCAAATTTTAATTATCCTAAATTTCTTTAAAAGTTTTCTAACTCCTTAAATTTACGAAAAAATTCACCAGCGTCTCCTTTGCACGGCTAGATCCAAAAAACTATAAAACTCCCTCTACGTATCCAAATCGTTAAAAAAACAAAAGCCAAGTGGCTCAATCAGAAAATCATCAATTTTATGCAACAATTTAAACACATACCTTTTTGTCGGGGAATCAAAATTTTCTTTTGAAATCGAAAACATAAATTTTTCCTTTTGCTTTTAAATACCTGACCTTATCTACCAATAGTATTCAATCGTACAATTCATATCTCTTTTCAAAATTTTTAGTATTTTCTTTACTTAAGCCCGTACGATGTGCATATATCATCCATACGCAATATCAAATTCGATCGCTCACTCGATCACACAATTTCACCTCCGAACTAGTATCGTTCACACGACTCTCAAGTGCAGACTAAGATCTGGTTTCTTGATTATAAAAATTCATTCTCCTTGCATACCTGCGTACTAGATAGAGAATTCTAGAATCAATCAAAAATCCATATCCAGGGTTCGCCGTCGAAAATCGAGTGAAAAATCCCAGCTTGGATCGATATAACTATCTCGAAATTCTATGCTCGAATCTGGATCGAATCATTATGCAAAAAAATAATATACATACAACTTACGTATTAATTTCCAATTGATTAGTTTGCTATATCCAATTCTTTATATTCACATTTTTTTCAATTTCCATTCACTTATTCACACTTACCCTTCTTCACAACTTTTTGTTTAACCTTCATTCAAATACTAAGTCCGTATATTCCCAATACCAATTTTACTTAAGAACTTCACAATTTACTTTCTTAAGCTATTATAAATATTGTATACAACTTCATATATTTATTTCCACTTCATTACCTTGGTTTATATCCATTTTTGTTCAAATTAAATTTCAAATTTCCATTTTAATTCAACTTACATTCCATTTACTAATTTATTTCAAACTTAATAATCTTTGTTTCAATAATTATTTCCAGTTGACCTACTTAGGCTTAATTTCTCAAATTCACTTTACTTAACTTAATTCAAGTTGATTTTCATCAAATTCAAATTTCAAATCTTATACGTCTTCAAACTTATTTATATTCCATAATCATTTCTAAATAAACTCTCAAAGTTTTGAACAAATACTGTAGGATCGATTTCACCCTAGAGGGGAGTGAATAGGGTGATGCTATTAATTATAAAAATTTATTGCGGAAGTTTAAATAAAATTATTTCAACACAGATATATCAGATAATAGCAGCACAGATAATAGCAAAATAATAAATGCAGAAATAGAACGATAAAGAATTTATCCAGCTTTGGAAAACCCTGCCTACATGTTGCCCCCAAGGTTTCTACTAGAAATTAAGCAGTCAGACGCTTACACACGTAAACTCGCGACACCCGCTATTGACTGGCCTTAACTCTACGCTCAAAACTCTGCCACAACTCAGCCACTGAGTTGCAAATTCTCAAACTGCGCCACGTAGTTTGTCCCCTAGTCACACGACTAGTAATTACAACCGTTTAAAAAAGGAAAATACAAATTTAAAAACAAATTAAACACAATACCCTAATTTATAAAACTAAAGCCTTATATAATTAAAACAAGGCCGACCCACTATATTAATAAAAATGTATCCGCTTTTCTTTTTGTTATATCGACCGACTCCTTGTACTTGCGTTGAAAATGACTTCGTCCTCTTTACTTCGTTCGTTCCTCGTTCTGAAATCAGGGTTTTGGCAATTGAGGTGCCGATTGATTATTGGTTGATTACAATGGCTATTGTAACGCTTTGCTTCGGCAATCGACCGTTTCCTTGATTCTCATACGGTTGCTTCAATTCAATCGAGTTTGATTTAGACTTCAATATGTAATTTATGTCTTTTTGCTTTACTCGTTAGTTTGTTTGAACTCGATGATATTGTCGATGATGTTACTTGTTTATATAGGGTTCGAACCCCTATATTTTCGTTCGTATATTTTATACGAATTCGTCAAATAATTTAGCATGAATTCGTCTCGGCCACTGATTTTCGTATAGATGATAGTGATGATTTCTGACTTTGTCAATTTCGTATATTTGTTATTTGATTCCCACGGCATGTTTTGATTTTGCTTGGTCATCACGGTGTTAATTCTTTGACGTTTGATTTTAATTTTCGTTCTTCATTTTCTTTGACTTTAGTCTCACGACTTGACTTGAATTTGCAAATTGACTTTGGCACATGACATTGTCGAACTCTGCTTTGACTTGATAATGTCTTCGGCCATCTCCGTTCCGCTGGTATTGCTTCAAGTCATTTTACTTGTACAAATAGAATTGTGATATATCTGATTTTGGTTACATGATGCTGCTATGTGAATTTCTACTGTGAATTTGGCTTGTCTGTTATTTTCTCTGTTGGCACGAACTTGCTGTTCTTTTGGCACTGCTTACTGTTATTCTTAATGTAGCTTGACTTGAGATCGAGTTGCTACCATTTACTGCCGCACTGCTTCATTGATACATATGTATGTCTTGTAGAAATGTTGCATTCACTTGAATCCATATTATCACTGTATCATGTTTGAGATTGCTTATTTGAACTGCTGTGGCCTTTACTTCATATTGTCACAGACTTGTACACTTATTTGGTTCATTGGTGTTTGATCATTCATGTAGTTTCTGGTATCACTTTTTGAGATAGTTTGCATTTCGGTTGTATTGTGTTTCCAATCATCATGTAGTTGCATTGAGTTGGTTTGCCTTTGTTTCCAATCTTTGTTGTACATGATTGCATCTTGAATCTGCCTGGCCATGATTTCTTTGTGGTCTCTGGTTAGATGCTATGCTCATTGTAGCTGTTAACTTGGTTCTGGGCTTATTGCCTTGATCATATTGAATTCATGTGTATAGTTGCCTTTCACTTGAATAAGTTGTATTTGCTGCCTTCATGTACATGCCGAGTCTTCATTTGGTATGTTGGTCTGGGTTTGCACTTCATTCATTTGAGTTGTACATCCATGTGCCCCTTGATTCTTTCATCTTTGTATATGTCTCTCTGGCCTATTTCACTGTCGTGTGTATATCATGTGTACTTGCTTTGCATACAGTCTTCAATGTGTATCCTGGTCGACATGTATATATGCATATTATCTGTTGGTCTGTGCCTATGTGATATTTGCATGTCATTTATGTCTTTGATGTTGAGCCACTGTCTTGCTTGAATTGAAATTCTGGTGGCTTCACTTGTACATTTAGGTTGCTGTATATATGCACTGTGTATTGTATGCATACATGGTGTACCTGTTATTGCTCGAGGCAGATCATATTTTCAAGTTTAATGTGACTTGCTTGCTGCAACTGGTAAGTTAAGTATACCATATGCATGCTTTCATATAATAGCTGGACTTGTAGTCTTGTGTTTCACTTGCACTTGATCACTGTCACTAGTTGACATTATGTACATGATGATATGTTTACTTGATTACTGAACTGCCTTTGTATTTCTTCATGCCTTTATGTTGACTGGCTTGTATTTGAATTCTTATGCTCGACAGTTTTATGATGTTTTGTAGTGCACCTGAGTTGAATCCAGCTTAAAGGTCGGGTTTGACCTTGTGCTTGTGTCGTGACATTATTTTTATTTCACTTGAATTAAACCCGGCTTTTCATTTGGGTTTGACCTGTGCTTACCTTTCTCTGTAGATTTATCAAGTGTATATTGGTGTGCACGGCCTTATGACATGTACAGTGATACACTGTGCATGTCACAAGCTGTTGTGCATGATGAGTTCAAATTTAAATGATGACGAACAACCAAAATAACTGAGGCAAATAATATTTTCAAAATTTCATTCTATTTTATACTGCAAAAATATTTGGTTTCAATTTTACTGCGTCAAAATTTATTTTTGCAGATTGCTCAGATGCTGGATTTAATCTGGAATGAAGTTGAAGATAAATTATGAGTGAATGAGCGATATGTAGTGATGACATTTGTAAATGAAAGATTGTGATGTGATTGAATTTATATTGTAATCAAAATTTATATGTATAATGAGAGTTTGAATTTGTACTATTCAAAATTGTAATAAATATTTGTTTGAATAAAATACCCATTTGAATTTAAACCTTGTGTTGTTTATTTTATTCAGCAAATATTTATTTAATCATGTGAAAAATAAA
This sequence comes from Allium cepa, assembly GCA_030765085.1. Classification (NCBI taxonomy): domain Eukaryota; kingdom Viridiplantae; phylum Streptophyta; class Magnoliopsida; order Asparagales; family Amaryllidaceae; genus Allium; species Allium cepa. The sequence continues at coordinate 395,162,798 of CM060943.1, read as the reverse complement.
ATAGTACATTAATAAATACATTTAAATGAATATATATATGTTTATTGTCATCAAACAAAAATCATATACTTGCATATTCAACAATCTCCCCCTTTTGACGATAACAAACATATATTTAAGACTTTGAATTTGTTAAATGTATTTAATCATTCAATTTTCTCCCCCTATTTGAATGCTTCCTCTCTACACAAAGCTCTCCCTTCATATATGCATACAATTAAAAATATGCAAATGAGCCAAGATGCAAATAGAAAATATTTGACATTTACTTGATTTCATTTGACAAAATCTGAACTTTTCTCTCCCCCTTTTGTTATCAGCAAAAGAGTAATAGTGTTAGAAAAATAATATAAAATGATAGATATAATACAACATTAAAATTCAATCAAATATAAATATTAAATTTCAATAAAAAATCAAACAAAAATCATAAATACTCTGTTAGGCGCATATTCCACTTTTAGAATGATGTGAATGATGTCATCATATATAACCATACAGTTGTGTCTATTTATGGTATATTTATTCCAAGAATTTGAATATCTACTAGCCATGCATAACCGTTAGGACTTTTAAATGAGATTAGTAGTATTCCATTTTTTTAAATGAATTCAAGTATCGTCTAATCACGCATAACCGTGAGGACTTTTAAATGGGATTAGAATCAACTTGTTAATTTAATAATCAATTTTGATATGCGTTCCATACATGCATAACCGTGAGGACTGTTAAATGAGCATGGAAGCACATAATCAAAAATTCCAAGTAATTCGCTCATGCATAACCGTGAGGACTTTTGAATGAGAGTGAATACTTTGGATTTTATTTTTTTATTTTTATTTATTTTAAAAAAAATATATAAAATGAAAAACGAATGATTCCCTTTTAAAATACCGCATATTGACAAACTATATTGAATTTTGATGAGTAATGGTCCTTAGAAATATGATAGAAATAGAGATGGTCATGGAATTTTTACCGACAAAAAGTTTTTATAACTCTTGTTCAAATTTCTAAAGAAATTTACTAAATATACTATCTCAAGTTATAATATATGATTAATATTAACACTCATCACTTTTTATTTATCTTTTCGATAATCATTAGGGAGTCAGATTAGTTAATGTATTCATTTAAAATCATATTCAAAAATAATTATAAAACCAAATTTTCCAAAATGACTAATCTGAAACAAGGTCAAAAATGATTTTCTAGAAGGGGTTTTATAAAAAAAAATTCTGCTATTTGAAAATTATTTGAAATGAAAAATATCCAGATATTTTCTTTGAAAAACGATGCAGTTACTAAATGTCTCAACATAAATCACGTTTCACTAGTAATTTTTCTATCAATTAGATTACCAGTGTAATCTGCATCTGAATTTTTCACTCAAAAATATTTTTAGTTGAATGTTATAGACCAAAGCATGAAGTGTGCAACAAAATATCTCAAAATCATTTTTTAACAACTTTTTAAATGAAAGTCTCTTGAATTTTAATTGAAGCCGTGTAAATAATCAAAAATAGTGAATATAGAGTCAGCCAAATGTATTATCATCAACCAAATCTATATGAAGTATTTCAAGTATTGTAGTGTTCTAGGCATAAAAGAATAATTGGCCAACAATTTTGAAAAAGTCAGAGTCATTATCATTATTCATTTCTTTATGACATTACTGGCTGATTTAATTCAAATTACGGTGCAGATTATCACATTTAATATATCGTTCATTACCTGTTTTACCTTTACGATAATTTTTCGTTATTGTCCATTATGATTCTGTCACCTTTATACTAGGCTAATGAACTTTGTTTTGTCGCCCGTAGTGTCCCTGGAACAGCCAGAATCCAAGTAACATTGTTGTTGTTCCTTAGCCAGCCACCATACCTACACAATAAAAGGTTTTTGTGACCTATTTGTTTTTATAGGTCCATTGTTGTTAGTGGAAAAATATTTTGAAAAATAATTTAGTGGACACCCATAACTATATATATACGTTCCTTTTGGCACCAAATTTGTTTAACTTTGAGAGATTTTATATTTGTGCCTTTTGGAACCCAAATTGGTATAGTTTTCACGTGTTTGGGTCTATACCAACAAATATTTTGATTGTGTCCAAATTTTCTACAAATTATGCACATTGAATTTACTTGATTAATCTCATTTCTAAAATTTTTAGACTGATTATACCCAAGTCCTTGTCTATCTATATTGGCAGTTTGTTTTCCTATTAGCATATTTAGTGATCTTTCACTTTTGGAGAATTTTTCGAAAGTTGTTGACAATTGTTGGACTTGTGTTTTAAGAGATTCATTTTCATTCAATAATTGTATGCACTTTTTAATTGAATTTTCTCTCCTAGTATTTTCACTCTCTTTAAAAATCAGAAATTCATTTTCAAGCGATTTAATTTTGATTTCTGATTTTTTAATCTCTTCTTCGAATGTTGGACACTTATCACACTTAGGGCACTTGTTTTGATAGTTTTTAACTAATTGTTCAAGCTGTTCATTTACTTCTATCAAACTATCACTTTTCGATTCAATTTTAGCATACTTCTCCCTAAGTCGTTCAAAACAACCATTTACTTCGTGAAAATATATAAGAAATTCTGAGCGAGTGAGTTTTGATACCTCGCTTAGGTCGTCATCGTCGCTATCAGTTATATTACCTTGAAGGCACATATCTGATTTCTCACTCTCACTGCTAGTACTTTTATTATCTTCATCACTTGTATTCCACGTGGCAGCAAAATTTCTCCTTTTTGATTTCTTTTCTAAGTCGTGTCGAATTTGAAGACAATTGGGCTTGATGTGTCCGGGTTGATTGCACTTATGACAGATGATTTCTTGCTGTTTTGGGTTATCTAGAGCTTTGATTATTATGCTTTTTAATTTTTGATCTAGAGTTGGATTTCCGTGTTTGCGATTCCACTTTTTCAATCTCTTTATTACCATCTCTAACTCTGGTGCTCCATTATCATCATCCTCATCACAACTGCCTTTTACCAATACTGTTAAGCACATATCTTTAATTGAGTTGGTTGTGGAGGATATCTCATTGCTGTTGATTTTTGCATCATATATTGCATTGAAAGTATTCCAGATTTCCTGTGCATTTTCACAATGAGAGATGAAATTAAAATTATCTTGATTAATATGCGAATATAATATATGCATAGCAAGAGCATTAATCGAGATAGTTTTCTTGGTCTGTTATATCACACCCATTTTCAATAATATCCCAGCATTTAATATTAACAGATTTTAAATAAAATTCCATTTTCAATTTCCAATTCAAAAAATCTGTTCCATCAAATATAGGAGGGATAATACTAGACCGACCCGCAACAAAAGCAGTATTAAAAGAAGCCATTTTAAAAATTCAATTTGTTTTTAAAGATTGGTTTTTGAAAAATCGAACTTTTTAAAACAAAAATGGCTATTGTTCCTACCTCTGATACCACTTATAGGATCGATTTCACCCTAGGGATGAATAGGGTGATGCTATTAATTATAAAAATTTATTGCGGAAGTTTATATAAAATTATTTCAACATAGATATATCAAAATAATAGCAGCACAGGTAATAGCAGAATAAAAAATGAAAAAATAGAACGATACAGAATTTACTCAGCTTCGGCAAAACCCTTCCTACGTGCTGCCCCCAAGGTTTCTACTAGAAAATAAGCAGTCAGACGCTTAAACACGTAAACTCGTGACACCCTCTATCGACTAGCCTTAACTCTACGCTCAAAACCCTACCACAACTTAGCCATTGAGTTGCGAATTCTCAAACTACGCCACGTAGTTTGTCCCCTAGTCACACGAATAGTAATTACAACCGTTTAAAAAAGAAAAATACAAATTTAAAAACAAATTAAACACAAAACCCTAATTTATAAAACTAAAGCCTTATATAATTAAAACAAGGCCGGCCCACTTTATTATTAAAAATGTATCCCCTTTTTTTTATTACATCGGCCGACTCCTTGTACTTGCGTTGAAAATGACTTCGTCCTCTTTACTTTGTTTGTTCCTCATTCTGAAATTAGGGTTTTGGCAATTGAGGTGCCGATTGATTGTTGGTTGATTACAATGGCTATCGTACTGCTTTGCTTCGGCAATCGGCTGTTTTGCTCGATTCTCATAGGGCTGCTTCAATTTGATCGAGTTCGATTTAGACTTCGGTATGTAATTTATGCCTTTTTGCTTTACTCGTTAGTTTGTTTGAACTCGATGATATTGCCAATGATGTTACTTGTTTATATAGGGATCGAACCCCTATATTTTCGTTCGTATATTTTATACGAATTCGTCAAATAATTTAGCTTGAATTCGTCTCGGCCACTGATTTTCGTATAGATGATAGTGATGATTTCTGACTTCGTCAATTTCGTATATTTGTTACTTGATTCCCACGGCGTGTTTTGACTTTGCATGGTCATCACGGTGTTGAATTCTTTGGCATTTAATTTTAATTTTTGTTCTTGATTTTCATTGACTTTGGTCTCACGGCCTTGACTTGAATTTACAAATTGACTTCGGCACTTGACATTGTCAAGCTCTGCTCTGACTTGATAACGTCTTCGGCAATCTTCGTTGCACTGATATTGCTTCTGGTCATTTTACTTGTACCATTCGAATTGTGATATATCTGATTTTGGTTGCATGATGCTGCTATGTGAATTTCTACTGTGGCTTTGGCTTGTCTGTTATTTTCTCTGTTGGCACGAACTTGCTGTTCTCTTGGCACTGCTTACTGTTAATCTTCATGTAGCTTGACTTGAATTCGAGTTGCTGCCATTTACTACTGCACTGCTTCATTGATACATATGTATGTCTTATAGAAATGTTGCATTCACTTGCATCCATATTATCACTATATCATGTTTGAGATTGCTTATTTGAGCTATTGTGGCCTTCACTTGATATAGTCACAGACATATACACTTATTTGGTTCGTTGGTGTTTGATCATTCATGTAGTTTCTGGTATCACTTTTTGAGACAGTTGTATTGTGTTTCCAGTCATCGTGCAGTTGCATTGAGTTGGTTTGCCTTTGTTTCCAGTCTTTGTTGTACATGATTACATATTGAATCTATCTGGCCTTGATTTCTTTGTAGTCTCTGGTTAGATGTTGTGCTCATTGTAACTGTTAACTTGGTTCTGGGCTAGTTGCCTTGATCATATTGACTTCATGTGTATAGTTTCCTTTCACTTGAATCAGTTGTATTTACTGCCTTCATGTACATGCCGAGTCTTCATTGGTGTGTTGGATTGGGTTTGCACTTCGTTCATTTGAGTTGTACGTCCATGTGCCTCTTGAGTCTTTCATCTTTGTATATGTCTCTCTGGCATGTTTCACTGTCATGTGTACTTGCTTTGCATACAGTCTTCAATGTGCAGCCTGGTCGACATGTATATATGCATATTTTCTGTTGGTCTGTGCCTTTGCGATATTTGCATTGCATTTGTGTCTTTGATGTTGAGCCACTGTCTTGCTTGAATTGAAATTCTAGTGGCTTCACTTGTACATTTAGGTTGTTGTATATATGCATTGTGCATTGTTTGCATACATGGTGTACCTATTATTGCTCAAGGCAGATCATATTTTCAAGTTTACTGTGACTTGTTGCTGCAACTAGTTAGATAAGTATACCATATGCATGCATTCATATAATAGCTTGGCTTGTACTCTTGTGTTTCACTTGCACTTCATCACTGTCACTAGTTGACATTATGTACATGATTATATGTTTACTTGATTACTGAACTGCCTTTGTATTGCTTCATGCCTTTATGTTGACTGGCTTGTATTTGAATTCTTATGCTCGACAGTTTTATGATGTTTTGTAGTGCACCTGAGTTGTATCCAGCTTAAAGCTCGGGTTTGACCTTGTGCTTGTGTCGTGACATTGTTTTTATTGCACTTGAGTTGAACCCGACTTTTCATTTGGGTTTGACCTGTGCTCACCTGTCCTTGTAGATTTATCAAGTGTATATCGGTGTGCACGGCCTTATAGCATGTACAGTGATACACTGTGCACGTCACATGTTGTTCGTGTATGATGAGTTCAATTTTAAATGATGACGAACAACCCAAATAATTGAGGAAAATAATATTTTTAAAATTACATTTTATTTTATACTGCAAAAATATTTTGTTTTCACTTTTACCGCATCAAAATTTATTTTTGCAGATTGCTCAGATGCTGGATTCAATCTGGAATGAAGTTAAAGATTATGAGCGAATGAGCAATATGTAGTGAGGACATTTGTAAATGAAAGATTTTGATGTAATTGATTTTGTATTGTAATTAAAATTGTATATGTATAGTGAGAGCTTGAATTTGTACTATTCAAAATTGTAATAAATATTTGTTTGAATAAAATGTCTGTTTGAATTTAAACTTTGTGTTGTTTATTTTATTCAACAAATATTTATTTAATCATGTGAAATATATAATAGTAAATTAACAAATACATTTAAATGAATTTATATATATGTTTATTATCATCAAACAAAAATCATATACTTGCATATTCAACAATTACTTAAGTATTTCAAAATCAATTTTAAAATCGTATATATCCAAAATCATTGATATATCAAATTATTCTTTGAATTTCAAAATCAAAACCAGTTTTGCAAACAACCCAAATTTAAACATTTTAGGTAGCAATTCCTTCCTTGGAAACTCGAAAATGAACATCGATGATGCTGCAGTCATCACCGAAATCATTTTCCAACAATCAAAGTGGGTTTAGTGCTTTTTTCTTTTAAAAACCCATTTTTAAGTATTTTAACTCAAATATTTTCCGAATAACATCACCATTAATTTCCAAGTTTGAAAAACATTTTCAAAATCAACGGGATTTAAATCCCCAAATTTTCTTCCTTTTAAAATCCTTTTAAAACTGTATTTAAATATTCCTCTGGAATTTTATTCCCTTTTAAATTATAAAGCATATTTACAAAATCATATTTAATACACCTGTGGAATTTTTATTCCATTCAATTTATAAATCACATTTATAAACTCATATTTAAAAATTCCATTTTGTTATATAAATTAATTTCTTAACTTTTTGGTTATAATTTCAATTCCTAATTCAATTATCACAAAAACAAATGATAATAGATTAATATTATCATTTTCTAACAACTAAGCAACCATATGTAACTATAATAATTTATGAAAAATTATTTATTTCACATACGAAAGTAATTTGGGTAAAATTATTTCATTTACCCCATTTCAAACAATACCGTGTCGAATTGTTTTGTTCGAGTGTTTATAGATTCCTATCAATAATGTTAATTACACGTATCGACCAGAATCCACAAACCACTTAACAAACCAATCAACACAATATAAAAAATTAATATTCTCCAACAAATACACGCTCATATCTATCAATACACTCAAACTCATTCTAGGGTACTACTGACCCTTTCTCTAATGAGTAATTCCCACCAGAGCCAAGGTTCTCGCTTAACCTTTCAGCTTTGATATCAAGTGTCACGGTCAGAATTTTCGACCTCTGAAAATCGACATCAATACGTCCACTGTATCACATGCCGAACAATCGTATGCCAGAAATACCAGATCGCTAGGGGAAGAAGAAAGAGTTAAAAGAAGAAAATAGAAATAACAGCACAGAATCTCACAGTTGTAGCGGAACAATATATAACAGATAACAACTGATCTTTACACAAGAACTATAATTGTTTTCATACATTACATAATCAGAGTGCAACACAAATCAATAGAACGATACTGGACAGTTAAAATAACTTATCCTCACAAATGTTGAATACATAGCCTACGATACGCAGTGGAAGAAAAACCAAGTACATGCGATACGTCTCATCATCCAGGTCGTCTCCTGAGCTCCGTAGCATCCTGTCCTGAATCTGTAATACTCGGTATGACCCACACATTATAATAAAATAACACCCGAGTCAGTTTGGATAACTCGCATGAGAAAACACACTCAATTTGGATTCTTAAAGTTTCAAAATCCTTTTGAAAATCAAAGGTATCTCGCAAGACCAAGCCACAAATAAACATGATGGGTTTTTATCTTACGATAACCAAAACATTCCATATCCAAATCCTCTGATATTATAATAGTGTCTGAGTACAAAAACTTATTCAAATAGCTGAAATTGTTACATTAATTAAATTCCAGCAATAATAGGCTCTACAATCAAAACCGTAAAGGAACGTATTGTAGAATGGATTCCAACTGAATGACTAGGTATTAGGGTACCACCTGTCACAGTACACGTCTAGAACGTACCGAGATCGTACCTATCGATCCCTGCCAACACAAGACCGGACTACCCTTAACGTGGATAGTCCGAATAAGATTGCCTTGTGGTTGGGATCAGCAACTGCCACACAGTCGAATAAAAAAGACTCTAGATATGGGTAACCTTACCCTACTTGGGTGTGACCCACTTAGCCTTGTTGCACCTCCCCTGATTTTCAGTCATTCCCGGTTGATGAGGCTAGAGGCTACGATTACCTTTTTAGAAATATTCACTTAGAAAGCTCATTGTCCTTCAATGACACTATACTGATAGATTCATCCATACAAGTCCATTCCTGGTCCGAACGGAACCAAATGCACTATTCCTACTACATCCATTTTAGAATCACCCTCATGATTAGTAGCGATTAGCCATTGCACTTCACTGCAACATTTTCGACTCCATGCTCTTATTTTCATTTTGAAAACTACTCGTTGGATCGAAGGGGTTTTCGGATCACAAACCAATCCCGATCTCTTCAAAACAACGTTTGATATTTCCCTGTAAACTCAAACTTGATTCTCTAGGAAATAAACAGACGAAAATAAGATCGAATATCACCTCCTAACCGTTAGCGGACAGTTATCCTTATCAACGTCCTAGAAGGACGAAACGGGTTTACACATACAGTAGAGCACCTCGAATGGCAACTCTACCATATAATCCCGTGTTTCTTCTAGATATTTTCAAAGTTATATTTAGGACTTGATTTGATAGTCAGTTATTAACTATCAAATAAACAATCAATTCAACCAAATTCTTCGTCTTCACTGAAAAACTCTAAATTTTTTTCCACTTAATTTTTATAAATCAAATCTCTTAATCCAAAATATATGTACTTATCTTATCGAGTTAAGTAAATTCACCTAAGCTATTCTTTTAAAGATATTTGGAAAACTTTTAAAATAAATCTGGAAAGTACCACTGCGGTATCAAACCATGGATCACAATACAATAGTTACGTCTCTATCCTAGAGAAATCTAGGCCTTAACTTCAGGCACTAACTACCTATGATTCCGCTGTGTAGTATACCAATACTCTCCGAAACTTTATTTGCAAATTTTCAAAATATTACTTGTGGAATTTCTATAAAAAATTCCAATTTAAATTTAGACAAAACTACTTTATAAAATTTATTAAAATAATATATATTAAATAATTTATCCCTTTGAAATTACAATATTACTTACTTCTTAAATAATAATTATTTTAATATAACTATCTTAATTCATAATTTAAAATATACTTAAACCCATTTTAAAACAACTAAAGAATTATTTTTTCGAAGTATTCTTTGAGTACTTTTAAATTTTCAAATTAATACTTTAAAATTCCCTTTTTAAATAACTTAACTTCTCAGAAAAATATATTTTCAACTTCCACATTACCTATCCAATTTAATAAATCCTTCTTGATTTATTTCAATTAATTAACATCCAAATTCCATAAATCCCTTTCGCATTTCTAAAAATAAATCTACCATTTATTTTTAAAACTATTTACCCATCTCCTTATAAATCCTCACCGTGAGTTTATCACTTCAATTTATCCACTGAAAATTTACTTTACCTTATTGATAAACTTTATTCCTAATTTCCATAATCTCATTTCCCGTTTCATCACTATTTCGCCACACTTAATTGATTTTTAAATCGATTTTCAAAATTAAACTCCATTTTTAAATAAATTTCCCAATTCATCCCAAAATCCACTAATTTTAGATCTCACTTCCTTTTTATGATTTAAAAGTCTTATTTAAATCTGAAACATTAATTTCATATTTTATTTTTCAAATTCCCTCTTTATTGTTCTTAAATCTATTTTAAATCTCGAATTTAAAGATAAATACTTTTATATTTAAACAAATCACTTAAGCCCTATTATTAAATACTTATGACGCCCCACCCCGAGACCCACATTAACAAAGAGTATTACTGGGTAATACTGTCTGCTAATGTAGAGAATAGGGCTAGATAGGAGAAACCATCTATAGCCTTGTCTTAAATATCTATTGAATACGTCGACATTGTCCTTTTTTTTAGATCGACATATCCAATAAATACTTAATACAAAGCCTTAGGTGGCTATAGGATCTATTAGAACAAAATACAACAACTCTAATGCAAAACACATCATAGAACAGCAGATAATCCAACATATACATACATATACAGATACATCATAGAGTATACAAAATCATACATCACATATGTGGTATGACGACCAGAATACAAACACGAGTCAAAAGAATATACATGTCAAAGTAGCAAACCAAAAAGGACTACATAAAAAGCTATAACAAAAAGAGCTAGCAGAATAGTCCATGCAGAAGAAGAATAGGCTAAGCCCAAAAGTACCTAACCTGAAACACTTCGGTTTGTCCCGAGTATAAAATACACGGGTCAGTCTAGCCAAACGAATCAGTAAAAGGAGACGGCAGAATAATAGAGCATAAGAGCATAGTGACATTCTTCTTAAACAAGAAGAAATAATAAGAAAGCTAACCATAAACATATGGAGGATACGCATCATGTATGGCATATATGGTTACACTAGGTGATAGAACACTATTGCTTCAATAAGCATAAAACACAAAGGAGACGAAAAATCTCATGGATTGCTAAAGTGTAGCATGCCTCATATCATTGGCAATCATAAATCAAATAAGAACGGTTTAGGGAATAGTAAAATGTAAACTCCTAAAAGATTAATTCCTAAACCCGTCATATCGGCAACTCCAAGGAAAACATAAGCAAAAGCCATCTCGACATAAGCCATAAAGCAAATTTCAACAAAGGGATAAACATCTCATACAACGCTAAAAGGAAAATCCCACAAACAGCGCCTATAGGCAATCTCAATATATACATATGTATATGTATATATATGCCAAAAGGCAAATCTCAACACGCCACTGTAGGCAATGAAAATCTCAAAGAACTCCCAAGAGCCCAAAAATCTCGAAGTAATCGCCACCGAATGGTTCAAAGGACTAATTCCAAAATGACGACACATAACGGTAAAAATCATCTCAAAAAGGTTTTGCACGTGCTATTTTTGCCGAGTACTGTTTCACATAATAGGTCCTCATCCAAAGGCAAACATCAAAAGACTAATACGCCATAATGGAAAATACGCCGCAATGGCAAACGTCCAAAGACAAATACGCCACAATGGTAAATGACCCGAAGGTCCATTACTGGCACGCCAACAGGCAAATGTGTCACAAACTCTCAGAAAGGAACCCAAAAAGTGTTAATGTGCATCCCATGCCACACGTTACCATCTAACGGTTTACTAACCGTTAGCAAATTTCACACTCAAAGCAGTAAAAGGTTCACCTCATATTATCGGTAAACTAGACCCGTAGGCCAAGTTAGGAATTAACCAAAAGGATAAACGCAGGTATCCAATACAACACGTTTTACCCAATCGTTTAACTCTCCTTATCATTCGCTCGACATTGCAAAAATGTGTAATTTTTATAGAAAATAATTTTCCTTGAAAATAAGCTTTGAAAACCGATTTCGAAAACCATTTGGAAACCATATTTGGAAATTTCCCTTATTATAAAGAATAAGTAGGTTTTATACTTGAAAATACTTTAAAATATTACATAATAATTATTTTTAAATCCCCTAAATTTTAAAAATCATTTCAAAACTATTTGGAGAAAACTGTGCTCGAAAACGACCAAAAAGCAAGCAAAATTCCACTAAAACCAAAATTTAAATTTAAATTCAAATTAAATTCAAATAATTCAAATTTTGAACTCCAAATTCATCAAAACCAGGCTAACCTATTGATAGGCATCGTAGCCCTCAAAATACTTCAGAAATATCACAAAAAATGAAGTAAAAGTAAAAAACCAGATGAAAAATGAACATAAAAACACTTGGGCAAAGTAATACCCAGGTCTGAAATCTTCTCTGGGTTCAAATAGCCGATATAAAGCAGATGGCCGAACGATCTTTGATTGAATTAAAAATTGGTGTAAACAAACTAGAGAACTTCATATTTCAAACAAAAAAGAACCATTGAATTCCGACTGGAAATGAAAAAGTTACACTGTCTCAAACATGTACTCAGGTGATGTTTGCAGCAGTTCGAAAACCAAAATGCATAGGCCTGAAAACCCTCATAGGTTCAACTTCCAAGCATGAAGCAGAGGTTCATATGGCATCAGATTGACCTAAAAATTGGTGAACTTGTAGTAGAAAACTTCCTCTTTCGAATAAAAAAATAATCATGCAATCTAGAAAGAATATGAGAAAGTTATGATGTCTCAAAGTTGAACCTAGACAGTGTTTTCACTGTAAAACTATGGGCAAAAATATGGTCCGGGTCAAAGTTTGGTAGCATATTTCTTTAAGCTATCTAAGACAAAATAATCTGAAATTTGGTATGCTCATAGTATAAAAATCTATCTTTCGAAAAAAAAAAGAATCATGCAATTGGATAAAATATGAGGAAGTTACGATATCTCAAAATTGAACCCAGACAGTGTTTGCAGCAGTTGAAAAATAAAGAAAATGTACTGGCCTGAAACCCATCTCGGGTTCAACTTCAAGGCATGAAACAGAAACTAAACAAGCTCAGATTAAGTTGATAATCAGCAAGCGTATAGCATAACACTTCATCTTTCAACTGCAAAAAGAATCAACGACTTTCGATCGGAAACGAAAGAGATACGCTATCTCAAACATGGACTCAGGCCATGTTTGCAGCAGCTCAGAAAATCAACATTACAACAAATGAATTTGTAAATTAAACAATCTAATTCATCTCTAATAAATTTGAAACAAGCTAGAATGTATGAGGGAACCCTCACCTTGAATTAGAAGCAAAAAATTAGCGATTTACAGCAAGCAATTTGAAGAAGACAACAACTTTTCCACTCAAGAAGCTTAGAAATCACCTGTAAATTAGTTTGCTGTAACATGCAAACAACAAGATGGGATAACCAACAAAAACATGATTTTGGATGAAATAATTCCATGAATTTTGTAGAGATTACCTGTATGTTTGAAAGCTATCAATTTCCTATCAATTTTGATTAGGTTTGCAAGGTTTAGCTTAGGATTTTCGGGAGGAATTAGGGTTTTCCTTTTACTGTTAGTTTTCTAAGCAAATGAACATACAGAACCTTTTTCTCCAGACCCTTCTTAGCTAATTCTTAGTATGGGCTTAATTATGGTCCATTAAGCTTAAGTGTGAAGAGGTGTTTGATTAATAAGGCTAAAAACAACACTTAATACATATTTGTCTACATATTGCACTATTTTATCAACTTATGAACAAATTTTGAAATGTTTGAGCTTTGTAAAAACTACGTAGTCATATTAAAAATTATTTTAACCGTTTTTAACACCATTTTGACATATTTACATCATAAATTTCCATTTTTACAAATACTGTTAAATTTGAATTTTATTTGTACAAAACTAACAAATTTCAACATTAAAATTATCCAAACTATTTTAGTTTATCACAAATAAATGTAAAACCATAATAAAGTTATTTAGACACTCAAATAAATTTTTTCCACACAATATTTACATGTTTAACATTTAGTTTTAACTCAATTATGTTTTGAAAAACACCGTTTGCTCCAAATTCACAGTTTTCACTTTTATTGCAATTTAATGCAATACAACCCATAGGAATTTTATAAATTTCTATTTTATCACAATTTTTCACATTACCAAGTTTTCTAAAAAAAATATTTCCCATTATAAATTTTTTATTCAAATTCAAATATTGAATGTGAAGCTCAATTTATCCCCAACCTTTCATTTAATTCAACTTTAATCTCAAACTCATCATTTAAATTTATTTTCCTCAGGTTTACTCCTAACTAAATATATTTTTCTCCAAACTGCATATTTAATCATTTTCAAAAGATTAAACAACCCCTTTTCTCAAATTTTCCCCAAGTAAATTCCAAAAACCCAAATTTTAGATTTAACTCTGACAATATATTTAAATTACCTTTCTTAAATATATTTATTTCTTAATTAATAAATTATAATCTCATTATAATTTATTATTATTGCTATTAACAGGTAATCGCAAAATCCGGGTTGTTACAATACTTTCATTCAAATATTCCAAAATCTCTATCTTTCCATATTTAGAAATTTACCAAGTACAATTTTAAAATCAAACCATTTATTTTACCCAATATTCGTTTCTTTAATTTATCCAAATTCCACTATAAATACTTTTACTTCAAATTTTCCTTTTCAATACCTTTCTACATTTTTAACATTTATCATCGGTATTTTAAAATACCAAAATCTAACCAGCAGTTCCATATCACCAAATAAATTCCAAATACGCTATAATCTATTATCCAATATATCATATTTCTGAATATGAAATTAAATTCAATATTTTTGAGCAATCCAGTTGGATTCCTCCAACCTATTTCCCTACATCCACAGATGTTAGCACAAAATAAAAATACAATCCCAATTCGAGGGGGATATCGCGGTATATAGGGTCATCCGCTATTATGCGGGATGCATAGGGTCTCATCCGCTATATAAATGTGGGAATATCAACCACTCCAATATATATAGACCACACACAGCACTATATACAATATCACATCCATTGATAATAATTCATCAAATTCAACAATCAACCAATGATTAATTTTAATTGATTGAAATTAACCGCAGTATTCCAAATATGTGTGAGATTAACTCACCTTTGATTTTCTTTCGTTTGTATGTTCCATTTTCAATTGAATACAGACACGTTTTAAATTGTTTGAAATTATTAGAAGCTTCAACCCCCACCCAAACTGCTTTTTATGAGTAGATGACAACGATAAGATCCCAACGTAACTTGAATCGTCCAAAACGGACCTCGTACGCATGAGATATAGCATTTATAAGCTTTACACAATTTTAATATAAAATTTTCAACCTTTTTTTTAAAACAATAAATGAAGCCCGTTACCGATTGAAATGAACCCAGCCCACGGAGCATCTTCTCCCTCCTCATTGCTTTTTCTCACTTGAAGCTCAAACATGCATGTGTGCACACAAACAATGATACCGAGCTCTGCTCGACTACTCCCCAAACCGACGATGCCATCAGACCTCTAGTCGAAATCTCCATCACCATGACCCTAAATGCTCACGCATGGCATCCTCCCATGTGTCACGACCTGCTCGTGGATCGCATGCACCATTCCCAAAATCGTGACCAACAATCCTCAACCGCTCGCCACCAAAATGCTACCGTAAGTGCTAATCTCCACCACAAACTCAAAATCAGTTCCATATCTCAAATCAAAGGCCGTAGCTCACCAAAATTGCTAACCCTTGTTCCACCTATCCCACATCTATCATCCCTAACCAGTGTCGCACCAACCTCGAAGCATACCAGGTCGAACCAAAAGAGAAAACATGAATTTTAAAACATGTTTCAGGATTTTACATTGAGTCTTAAATTCAGTATAAATTTTCAAAGTTTCACTTCTTCTTTTTTTTCTGTTGAGCTCGGCTATATTTAAGAAGAAAATTAGAGGGATGTGATGAGATGGTTGCACGTAGGGGGCTGTGTACGGCGATTTGAAAAAGCAAAAAGCTGATGTGAAGAATTCGACCAGTCAACATATATATATATATATATATATATATATATATATATATATATATATATATATATATATAATTTAAAATTTTATTTGTCTCGAATTATCAACTTAAAATTTTGACCTTCTATCAAGGTGTGCCGCTAGGCATTTATAATGTTATACCTCTATTTTAAACGAATTGGAAAAAAGTCTCAAGTCCTAATTCGATCGTATGGAGAAGATAACTTTTTCGACCCAATTATTATATTGGATTTTCGATATATGTTTTAGTGCATTTCTCACCCGTGCGATCAAACGATACCTCCAAATGCTATGAAATTTAAAATCCTATAATAATACACTATTATGGATCCGATGGAACTGGTTTCGTCGAAATCCGAGACTGTGCCTAGGAAGGCTATTTTTAAATATCAATTTAAACGATATATTTTCAAAACTGAACAAATCACCTTTAAATTTTATTTTTAAATTTTATTTTCTTCCATATTATCAATATAAGTTTCAAAATTATTTTTAACAAGCTTAAAAGTGCAGATTAAAGTATTTTACCCAATTTCCAATTCAGGAAAATAGACACAAGGAAGAAGTTGAAAAAAACATTACTCTCAGGGACAGCAAGTTCGTTTTTTAGTCTAAAGGATATTTTTTAGCGTAAATTGAAAATGGTAGTTACAACTATTATTTTGTGATTTACACTAGAAAATATCCTTGAGCCTAAAAAGCAAACTTCTTTTCCCTAAAACTAAATTTTTATCCAGCTTTTTTCTTGAGCCTAAAAACCCTTTTCAATATTAAATTCAATAAATTTAATTATCCAACAAATGATTATATTTGAAATTTAAGTTAAAAATTAAATTGTAAATATTTAAAATCAATTAAATATTCCTATTTTGAATATCCAAAATTCTGGGTCGTTACACATATTTTCCAGTGGAAATCTGACACTTGCTATGTTTGAATAGATGTATTTCAAATACCAAATTTTCATTGCAAATTTTTTTTTTAAAATTCAATGAAAGTTTAGTTAAGTACGTTGATTAAATTGTTAAAATTTATGGGTCGTTATATTATTTTTCTACGAACTACTTATTTATATGAACAAATTTTCAAAAAGTTTTCCTCTATATTTTATTACATAAAACATCATTTGTGTTATAAAATATATTATTTAAATATTTGAAAATATATATTAAATTCCAGTCCAAAGTGATCAAATTACGAGTCATTACAAATCTCATATGGTAACAATGTTGCAATATAGCTTATAACATAACTTAAACTTATTATAAGTCGGAAGACATCAAATTATTCCATATGATAAAACAATTTACCAATGTCGACTTGACAGAATAGATAATTGAAGCATAATAGCATACCCATTCATTGAGGGACTGGCCCGACTGTTTTGAGGAAACCGATTAGAGAAGTTGTAAAAAGATTTGATAATTGACCCTAAGTGCAAGAGAGAGATTAATAGAGTTAGAGGTGTTCCCTAGGGGAAATCATGTAATTTTTTTACATATATCTAACTCGATAACCAGTGTTATTCAAAATAAAAGGTGCTTTCTTTCTATTATATAATTGATATATTATGTTTTATTAATTAATTTAATTAGATGATTTAATAGAAAATCCATAAATCGCATGTTTTGTGATAATTGTTACAAAGTGATGTATAGGGTAAGTAATTTATCATAATGAAAATAAATATACCATTTTAAATATTCCTAGACAAGATGTGTCAAGAATGGATATCGATACATCCATTGAGACTAGAGTACGCAATGCTCTTCAAGTGTTGGGCATCATACTCATTGCTGCTATAGGCACTAAGGGGTTACGTACTGATAATTATTATATAGCTATGGAATGACTTACTCGATAATTTTTTGGTGGTTAATATAACTAAGGCCAAACGATAATGTAACAAAATTACATAGTTCTTTTTTTAAATAGTATTGATGTGAAAGCTCCGCATTGATTATAGTTAAATCATGAGATGGCGTCCATCGAACGACAATAGCTGGGTCAAGTGGAAGTATTATAATTGAAACACTATTCAAAAGGATCCTTTTTCTTAGTTATACGAGGTTATTATCACAGTCAACTAAATTAAACTCCAAGTCAAAGTCACTGACCAGAGCATTAGGGTTAATTATAACTGTTATTATTAAACCAAGTGCGACGGTATGGAATTTTACCGCCTTGATTGGCGAATATTTAATAAAATTTAAATGTTCAAATAATATAATATGTTTTATAATTAAAATATAACCCTTTTAAAAAATAACTAGTGATGGTAAAGTAAATTTTCAATTTTGTATTTAAAAATAATTAGTTCAAATAAAAATAAAAATGTGACCGAAAATCATTTTCAAAATTTCAACTTTTCAACACTGAAAAATGTCGCGAAATGTTATGCACGTTTTTGTTTAACATGCATCCACTTATAAACTAGGGTTTGATCAGATTTGCCAATAATATACATGCATATACATATATAAATACATTAATACTTAATAATATTTACATGTGCATTCATGATATAATTATTTATGCATATTTATATACATATGTGTATATACAATACAACCTAGGTTATTACCTAAACATTACATAAATACCCTATGTTAGTACACAAAGTCATGGAGAGGGGAGGATGTGTGGAGAGGGGATATTGGAGAGGTGTGGTGTGACATGACAAGTTTACATTTTTTAATGCAAAAAAGTATAGTTATTTACCTCTTTTCCTTGCCTACATATACCCTCCTCCTTCCTACACCCTCTTCTTTGTTTTTATTTACATTCTCATGTCAAAATCCTCTTCTCATCTTCATGTATTTCTATGGCTTCCATCTCCAAATTCCTAAGATAAAGACTAATAAATGCACTTCAAAAATATCAATTTAAATTGCCTTCACTTCCAAATATCAATACTGCCCAAAGAAAACCCCTACAACTCAAAACTACCTAGGGCCAAGCCCTTACCAGCCAAGGCCAAGCCTAATTATTTTCTTGGCCGAGCCAATTTGAACCAAATATGGTCACACTAGGTCATATCTTGGAGCTAAGGTGGTCTGCTATTGTTTTAGCCAAGTTCGGTGGAAGTTTAGTTTGATTTGGATAAGTTACGGTGAGTAAAGTTAGAACTTTCAAAACCAAATTTCTTTACTTTATAAGTGTGTATATTTAGTGGTAAATTTGATGTTTGGTTGTGTAATATTGAAGTTTGGTTGGTTATACTTGAATATACTTAGAAATGGATGTGATTTAGGTGTATGTGAATGTGCTTAGTAATCGGAATATAATTGATTATGAAAGTTGATTAATCATATTTGATTGCAAGTTTTCTCTTGTTGTATGTGTATCATAAACATGATGTGGTAGTGTATTTTGTGATGATATTGGTTCATGTTGTTTATAACATGAAAACTTAGTGCCTTGCTAACTTATGGCAACCATTAAAATCCTTTTTCGAAAGTTTTGAAATTTGCTTTACAAATTGAATTCTACAAAGTTTTAATTAATATTTGTTTCCAAAAGTCTACTTATGTTTTTTTAAAGTGATAAGAGTTAAAAAGATAAGTTTTGATGGTTAGAAAAAGTTTTAAAAAAAAATCAAGTTTTAAAAGTACAGGTCCCAAACTATTTTCAAATTCAAAACTTATTTCCACCTAGAAACTTTTTGAAAGGTATTCTCTAAATTTGTTATAAGTTTTAAAGTGTAAAAATAGAGCTTTAAAGTTAATTTGCTTAAAAATCAAGTTTTAAAATAATAGGCCGTATAGCGATAATCGCTACATGCGCAGATCGAAAAAAGTTAACTTTTTTTCAACCTAAACTTTATTTAACTCAAATATTTTTAGAAGTAGGTTTCTAACTTTAATTAAGTGATTAGGAATTAACTAATAAATAAATAATTATTTAATTAATGATTATTTAACTAACTATTTATTAACCAGGGTAATTAGTACTTAATCACTAACTAACAAAGGGTGTTTATACTTAAGCGTTAATCAATTGGGCTAAACATTATTAATTACTTAATTAAAGTTAATTATTTTTTAATTATTAATTAAGGATTAATTAATTATTATTTAATTAATCATTTAAGATAATTAGTAATAATTATTATTTTAAAAAGAGGTTTTATTAATTAATCTTTGATTAAAGTTACGTTATGTCTTAATGAAGGTTTATTTATGGTTTAATTACTTAAATAAAAGTTTAATTACAATTTAATAAATTTTTGATTTTAATTAAAAAAGTTTTTAATTTATTTTAAATTAATTCGGTTTAAATAATCAGCTTTGCTTTAAGCCGTTTCTTTTTTAGGTAAAAGGGATTTCTCCTTCGCTTACCCTTAAGTAACCCCATACGATTAGGAAAACTAAATGACATCTATTAACTGAACAAACACCATTCTGCTATTACAATTAGCTTGGACATTTACTTATGGTGATTGATTGTTATGTGTGTTAACCCAAAAAATGGATCAACACCATGGTTTGAGTGTGAAAGCACCAGCCCTGCTCTCACAAGGCAATAATATGGATACAGATGTAAAAAGAAAGCAGAAATAGAAAGGAGACAAGAAGATTTTATAGTGGTTCGGCTATTAACGAAGCCTACGTCCACTTTGTAGTTTTTATTACAGAGTGATTGCCGTTAAAGATTCATTTGACTATAAAGCTCTTGAATATCTTTAGCTAGATGGAATCTCCAAGGTTGGAATCCATTGGAGAATCACAATGAAAACTTTTGAAGATCATTGTAAGGGTGTTGAAGAGTGAAGAATGCTTCTAGTAGAGTTTCGACAGCCCGTCTGTAGGGATATCATTTTTATTGCAGATAGGAGAGTATTTATAGAGAGTGGAGAGTTCTTTGGCGAAGCCTGTTCGCCAACTACTTGTAGATGAACACAGGAAGGAGCTACTGAAACTTGCCTCACGACCAGTGCCAAAACCATGGATTACTAGCGATCCATAGTCTATGGATAGCTAGTGATCCATAGTTTATGCTCGAATGTGAGATGATCACTTAACTTTTCCCTCTGCTTTGTTTCCTATGAAGCACGGTGATCCTATGATAATGTATGGATCGTCAACGATCCATAGTGTACGGATTGCCAGCAGATCGCCAGCGATCCATACACTCGGTCTATTTTTGGACCATGGTGAATGGAGTGCCTTAGTCATCTTATGTAGATGTTGTTCAAGTAGTCTTGTTAAATGTCGCCTTATTTTGATGATGGTTTACTTGCAAATTGTATTTAGCTGCTGATTAGCTAGACGAATGTTTGTCTCTTGATTTAACCAACTCAAAATCTCATCAAACTCTGCCACTACTTCTAGAATATGTGTTTGGATCATAATGCAAGAGAATCGGTTGAACCCTATGCTAACCCTATGGATCACTAGTTATGGATCACTAGCAATTCATATCTTTTCTGAATTTTCTCGTTCTTTTTTCCTAGCCTCTTTTCGCTTGTTGCTCTAGTTCTTTCGGTTGATTTTTGGGCTATTCTTACTCGACAAAGTTCTTCCGACTCCTCTTCGATCCGGCTTGGTTAAAAACCTGGATAACATTTTCCATTAGAGTATGTCATCGTTGAAAACAAGATGCACTCTAAAAGTAATCTCTTTTTAGTCTCAGCTTGTTGAGTTTCAAGTTGTCATGTTAGAGTTACATGAATTTGAATTAGACTAGACTGTCGCTTGCTAAGTTTTACCCTAAACTACCATTGCTTGTCATAATAGACCGAATTTTTCTCTATAGCTTCCCAACAAGACTTGAAGTAGTTTATGGATGTCGCTGTGCAGGTTTATGTTACAAAATAGGCAATGTTATGGATTGCTAGCGATCCGCTGCTAGATTACTAGTGACCGAACTACTTAACCATTTTTCCATGTTTTCTTTTCCTATTTAAACTTTCAAGCCGACCTTCCTCGTTCCAATTCCATGACTCGAGCTTAACTTCCTCCATCAATTCGAACCACTTTCAGTGACTCGATCCAAGCTTCTAGCGATTCGAGTGATCGATCACCAAGTTCATCTAACCTTCCAGCACCGCCGTCGACTTTATAGCCTTACCGCCGCCTTTTCGCCATAGCTTCCAGTCCTCTTTTGCCGATGTCAACCAAACCTTAGGTTAGCCTACTACCTTAGATCATCGTCGTCCATCTCTTAACTCGATGATTCTAAAGCTTCAACCATCTTCATGTTTATATCGTTAATCCAAGGTGCGTTTACTGATCATGATGTTCATTTATCAATTGGTGACGAAGTTGCAATCTTGATGTTCATTGTGAAGAGTCCAAGTCGATTGCAGCTTAATGGAAGAAGATAATAAATCAAGTCTTGAGTTCTTCATAGAAAGACATTCGGGCCTTGCCCCGGTGCTTAACATGTTTTGTCATCTTCATCCATTTAGCCAGAATTGACTTATGCCAGGTCCCACTACCGATACCACACAACATATCGTGAATTGGTTTCGTCCTTTCAGAGCATTCAGATGGGTTGTGCTTTCTTTTGCACGCACGGTGTACCTATACTGGAAGGGACTTCCCACGTCGTTTTGAAAAATGGATCCGTTGTCGATCGTTGATAGATAATTGGTAAGTGTAGGAGTAATTGCAAAATGAAAGTGATGAAGGAAGTACTTTTCCCTCTTATCTGTGACCATACTGTCTACATGGGATAGAGGATTTGTAGCGTTTGGGACACCGAACTCACCACCAATAGATAACACACTGCATTTGCCTTGGTACATACTCAAAGTCTGACACATGAACCGATATTTCTTCAATGTTCATGTGTAGTATAAGGAATTCTTATTTTAAAGTAGAATTACCCGACTGTTCCGGACATAAGTTCTATTGTTTAGAAAGAAGTATCCAATTTTTCACCACAAATCTAGCAGAGGAAGTCCTATACTTTCGAAAGCAGAGTCATCATCTGTCACCCCTTCTCCTTCTACTTCACAGGTTGAGTATGGCCAGTTAATTCCAATCAGTCCGGTCATGGATCGAACTCCTCCAAACTTTAGAGTTCTTCTTAATCCACCAGAGAAAGCTTCCTCCATGATTTCTGTCGAAGTATTTGCACAACATTTACCAGCATCATGGCATTCCTTAGGAAGACGCGGCCCTCCCAAAAAAGATGAATTTGCTTATATGCCACCTCTGGGATATACTTCTTGTCATCAGTATATGTACCTGAACGGACCTGTGCCCCTTTTTAACGATTTCTAGAGAGAGACCCTCCCGAATTTAGGAATTGCTCCATTTCAGATTCACCCGAACAGATATGACATCTTAACTTGTCTGCATATCCTTTTCATGCGATCATTCAACCATGCCCCGAGCTTTGACGAGTTGAGATACTTTCTTTCATTCAAAAGAAGAGATGAGTGCCCTTTCTTAATTGTAATCGAGGGCCAGAGGAATCATAAAATAGTGTTGCGATTGCAGAGCAACTTGTCTTAATTCAAGACTCGATACTTCTTCATCAGATGTCCTGAGGGATTCAACTGTCTTTGGACAACGGGGGGTAAGTTCCCTTTCTTACTCATTGAGTTCCAATGTGTCACTATGGAATTTCTAACAAGTCGAATACTTCTTAAGGTTATTCTGAGACCGAACAAGAATTTGTCTCTCGATTAAACTTTCCGAACCCTGAAGGCTATCGATGCTGGGGAAAGATCTGTTAAAGTGTTTTTGATTGATGAAAACTTGCTTCGATACGGACCGTTGCATCCGAGAAGATCTACAGTTCCAATTAAAGCCCCATCCCCCCACGATCCAGGGTATGCATGCGATCTACCTCCTTATTTTATGGTTTGAAAGAGGGCACTTTTCAAGAAAGGGAAGGCTTGTCCGGCAAGTCGGCTGAAGAGACTTACTAAAGAAAAGACGCCACAACCGAAGCCGGTTGCCCAGCTAGAATGCCTCCGATTTCGAAAGAAAAGGAAGAGGAGCATAATCAAAGGAAAGGCAAAGCTGCAACAAAGATAGAAAAGGAGGAGGGTGAGATTGAAAGCAGCAGTGATGATTCCTTCTCTAGTGATGACGATGATTTCTTTGTAGAATCCGGCGATGGAGATTCTAAATCATTCGATGAGACTCCGGGGACAATTCACATTGCTCCCAACTTGCCTCCCTTAGACATGAGTGATAAAGATGAAGCTCCAGAATTCGGACAATGTCGAAATTCTCCGATTAAAGATGTTGGCATAGACTTTGGAGATTTAACCAACATTTACGTCGATTTTGTTGAGCTCATGGGGGAAGACATCAAGTTTAAGGAGATGTCTCCTCGTTTGGGCCATGATGCGCCTGATGTTGGTCCGATTCCTTCGACAATGCCTGCCGGATCTGGTTTGTGATGTCGTTTTAGGGTGTCATCCAGTACACATAACACGTTTCACTAGGGTTACACTCACTCATACACTTATTTTCCATGTTTATCTTCCATTTTTATGACTCTTTATTTATTCTTTTTTTCAGGTACCATGAATGGACGTGATCATTAAGATGACCTTGAGGAATTTATCGACTCTCAACGCTGGTCGAAACGATCTTCCAACCATCATCAGCCTCGTGAGACAAAGAAGGAATATCAAAGAAGCAAAACATTTATTGGCTGAAGTTCACCATTGAGACGAAAGGGAACAAGGCCGAGTATACAAAGGCCGATATGAGAAAAGACTTTCGATGAGAGAGAGGAGCCATCGAAAAGTCAAAATTTGATGTGGCTCCCATTCTTCAGAACAACTAGCCGTCGCTTTGGCCCCCGCCTCGATTGGTTGTGAAATACTAGTTTCTTCTATACACATTCCACCTTCAACTCAAGTTCCATCATCTAATGTGGCTCTTACCCCCAGCTCTTCATGCCCCTATCGGAGATCTGCCTATGTTCTTCCATCTAATCCTCCCAAGTTTAAGGCAGTGCTCCCCATGTAGCTTTTAAGAGGGGTTAAATTTGATTGTGATCTTCATCCGATTCGTAAAGATGCATACATGCCCCATCTTTGGGATATCTAGAATGATTTAAAACAAAACAAAGGGTAGGATAAATTATGAAAACAGTCGGCGGGCACGAATCGCAATAACTATTAAGACATCCTCTCCTTTGAATTGGTGAAGGATGATTTCAAAAGAGAGTTGGTGGAACGCGATGCCAGAATAAAACAGTTGGAAGAAGAAAAGGATGTGTCACTTCAAGAAAGAAAAAATAACGCCAGCTTGCTAAAGGAGCTAAAAGAGGTGCATGCGAAGATCGAGATCGTCCTGAGAGACGAAATCAAAAAACCGCATGCGAAAGGAGTTAAACTGCACGCGCAACTTGTAGCCCAATACGATCATTGAAGCCCAGAGGAAGTCAATTTCCGATCATGAAAAGATCATAGAAAATCAAAATAAGATGATCGCTGAATATGAAGAAGTCGTGAAGTCACGTGATAAAACAACCTCCGACCAGGCTAAGATGATTGCCATGCTCCAAGACCGATTCATGATGCTTAGCGCTGATAAAACTCATGTCAAAGTTGGGAAGGCTGCTGTTATGGCGGATTATTTGGAGCTTTAGAATTATTTTGAGAGAAAGATGGAGAAGACGAATGAGACTATCTTGAACTTCTATGTCGACTGCTTCTGCATCAGGGGAGTCTCAGCTACATAGGCCATAAATTCCTGCACACTCTTGATGTGGTTCGGGAGGAAATCTTAACCTGCTTTGGTGATAACGGGGATGCTTATACCATGCAAGAGTTAGAGAACGCCTACCTCAATGAAGAATCAAAGAAGGCATTGCTAGAGGGCTGGGAGATTTTGCAGATTGAGAGAGAAAAGGAAGCTGCCGATGCTGCTATGACAGCAACTGCTGAAGCACTTTTGGAGCCTTTTATTTTTTGTGCCAGCAAACCATCAAGGTAGCCCCGCGATTTATCAACAATTCTGGGCTTGAAGCTTTCCTTTGGATTGTGGAGCCATCGAAGAAGGGTGAAGGCGGTGAATACGAAGTTAACATTCTTAGTCATTCTTTTGGTGCAGGTAATCTACTTGTTTCTCCCGAGTTCAAGAACTTTCAACTCACACCACAAGAGCAGGACAAATTACATTCGTCGGGACCAATTTAAGCATCGTTGGGCTTCGGGTTCAACTAGGAAAATATTGGCGATGATGAGATGAGTGCAATCAATGGTGACGATCGAAAATGAAGGAGCAAGGTGGCCAGGAAATCATCGCGTTCATGGTAGCGATTGGTTCGTTTTTCGCATAAACGACGACGCTTTGGGGCGACATTGTGGGGTCATTGGGAAATGCGAGGTTGGCATGTGCTGGGGTAAAGCCGCGGCAGTGGTATATGTGGTGAAAGGCGATAGCATATCACTAGATCACGGTTGAGTGTCTTAAGAACCTGGAAATGAACAAGTTGAGTATGAAGATGGAGGAATGTAACGACCCAGAATTTTATTAAATTAAAATTTAAATATTTAATTAATTTTAAATATTTATAAGTGAATTTTTAAGTCAAATAAATTTTATTTTGATTTATTGGATTTAATTGGATAATTAAATCGATAATTTAATATGTTAAATTATGGAAATAATTGAAAATAGAGTTAAATATGAAAGAAAATGATTTGTAAAATTTTATTTAATCATACTGGAGTTATAGAAATATCTTAGAACTTTTAAAATCGAATTAGAAGTTAATTTGTGAAAATTGAATATTTTAATATTTAATAATCGACTGTAAAATAGCCAATTTTTGAACAGTCTCAGAATTGAACGAAACCAGTTTCATTGGATCCGTAATAGTTAGTTATTACCGGATTTCAAATTTCGTGTCAATCGGAGCTATCGTTTGATCGTGGCAGCTCGAAACGCATCGAATCGTTTTTAATTTAAATTTGGCAAGTCAAAATAGTCATTTTTCAAAAATTCTCGGAATTCGACGAAACCAGTTTCATCGGATCCGTAATGTGATATTATTGTAAGGTTTCAAATTTCAAGTCAATTGGATTTACCGTTTGTCCGGTACAAATTAAAACGCCTAGAAATCGATTTAAATCGGTTTAATTTAAATTGAACGTTTTCAGCCATAACTCGCACATACTTCCGAATTAGCTTCCGAAACCTGTTCCATTGTGTCCGGAACGCGGGATAAACCCTAGGTACGCTGGTTACGGCGTCTAAATCGGAGTTCGGAATTTCCGGGATGAATAGTGTCGCTCGTTCCTTATAAATAGACCCCCACCCTCTCAAAAAAAAATAAAAAAAAAAGAAATTAAAACCCTAAACTAATGTAGCCGGCCCTAATAAGTGGATGGCCAGAATTCAATCTCATTCCCTCCTCGATTTCTTCCAATCCGTCGACAATTAGGCTAAGGTTTCAACATGAAAGACGTAGAGGGCGATGAGAGCTAGAGTTTCAACGGTTGTGATCGGAAACGGAGCAACGTGGAGGCGTCAGGAGGTGGCCGTGCGTGGGCTGTGCACTTGCGTGCGCGCGCGTCATATGCAGGCCGAGTTGGCCATGGTGGTAGGCGTGGGTAGCTAGCGTCGTGTGCTTCGCGATGGCTGTAGTGTGATCGTGTATAGTCGTGTATGGGTGGAGAACAATTAAACCCTAGTTCAAGCTATGGGTTCGGCCTCGAATTGTGTTTACTGGAGCTTGTGCGTGATGAGGGAGATGAAGCTAATGCACGGCCTGATGAGGGGGGGAGCAAATCTAACGGCCTAGATTTAGTTTGGTATAAGAATTTGTTAATAAATGTTGGAATTTGTTATTTAAAACTCGTGTAACTTGTAAAATTCATAACTTTTTCATACGAGGTCGAAAAAATGCAAACTCAGTTGCGTTGGGATCGTATGGACGAGCACTACACGATGGAGTTGGTTTGGAGTCGTTTGGAGTTAGTGTGAATTTCGGGTAAAATTAAACGCGCGTTTAATTTTATTCGAAATAAAAGCTAAAACGGAAATTAAAACCAAGGTGAGAACTTCTCACTCAATCGAATAGATTTCGATTTTATTTTAAATAGTTAGATTTAAAATATTTGAATGCATGTTTGAATGATGACTGTAAATTATTGATTGTTAAAATAGACATTATGCGCCGTTAGTAAGCGGATGTTATTTAATATAAACATATACCGCGAATATTTCATAAACAGTGAAATTGGTATTATATATAATATCAATATATATATATTGGCATATGTATATATTGCAGTTATTGATTTCCCGCATTTATTTGTTTAGCGGATGAGACCCTATTACGCCGTTATTAAGCGGATAATATTTAATAAGAACATGTACCGCGATAATTTCGTACTGGAGCGAAATTGGTATTGTGCTAATGTTTTTGGATGCAGGAAAACAGGTTGGAGGGATCCAACTGGATTCCTCAACAGTATTTATTTTATTTCAGATATTTTGATATTTGATGGATTATCATATCGATATATGATATCGTTGTTAGTCGTGATTGACTATTTGGTGTGTAGCATCATTGGACCCAGATTTTGGGATTTTAAAATGATTTTCAAAGTGATTTTTGAAATATAAAATATTTTTGGAATTGATCCATTTAAATAAATAAACGTTATATAATTTTAGAAGTTATAAAATTATGATTTTTGTGAAATATAGTTAAAAAGCTGATTTTTAGAAATACGATTAAAAGTCGATTTTGAGAAATATGAACTAATGATTTTATAAAATAATTTAGATTGGATTTTTGAATATATGATAAAAGTTTAAATATAGGATTTATAAAATTTGATTATTTTATAAATCGAAATGATGAAATTATAAAGGGATTTAAAGACGTTTTAGAATAATAATATAAACTGATTTATATTAAGAGATTTATAAATGGATATTTATAAATTGAAATATAGACATTATAAAACGAGTTTTTATAAGTGTTTGAATGTAGTGAAAATGAATTTCATAAATGAATGAAATTTATAGAATTATAAACTGTGAAGTTATAAATGAAATTTATAAATATAAGATTTATAAATTTGTGAAGTTAATTGAAGAATAGATTTGGTTAAATAAATGAATCTTATAAGTTATAAGATTTATAATTATGAAGTTTAAAGAACGATTTTATAAAATAATCGTTTTATAAGTATTTAACTTATAATATAAACATTTAGTTTATAATTGAGTTATAAACTGAAATAGGTTAATAAAGGAATTTATAAAAAGGAAGTTTTTATAAATAAAAAGAAACGGAATTTATAAACGTTGTTTTATAAATCCGCAAATAACTTATTTTGATAAGTTAATTGTTATAACTTATAAATGGAGTTATATTCACGTTTAGACAGTGAATAATTCTTTAAGTTAAAGTGAATAGAAATGATGAAGTTTGTTAACGTAGTTTATTCACGTTTTTGAACAGTGAATAACACGTTAAAGAAATTGTTTAGAATGTGAATGTTTTAAATAGAATTAAAACGATCTAACGATGTTTTAAAAGGTGTTGAGATTCGAAACCATAGATTTCAACATTTATTGTTGAAATAGACGTTTTCGAGAAATAAAAGGAAATGGTAGACTATAACACTGTTGTTATAGTAAATGATTTCCGAAAGGAAATATTTTTAATAGTATTGGGATTTATATATTTTTTTTAATTTCGAATCCCTATACTAGTGATTTTGGGACGTCGTAACGATGTTTTACGCAACATTCGTTTTGGCCCAAGTAAATATGTTTAAGTGAATAATTTCCTTAAAGAATGAATTATATACTTAATTCGATTTAAGTATATTGAATATTTTCTAAGTGTTGAAAATAAAAGGAACTTGTGAATTACTTATGAATAAATAAGTATGGAAATGTTTTCCTATATGAAGTGAATAATTAGAATTTATCTTTTTCTGAAGATAAATTGAAATGGATTATTGAAATCGAATATGCATGGATATTTTGAAATATAAATTCATTATGGAATTTATGAATGAAAAGTGGAATTTGTATAAAAATAAATATTGATTTATTTTAAAAGTGCGAAAATATATATCTTGTAAAGATATTTTGGAAAATAAATAATTTGGAAAATTATTTGGAATCTGGTGATGTATGCATATCAATTGATAGTTCAATAACCGACTATCAATATTTCCCTTTGAATGGGTAATTGATGTGATTTGTTTGAATGTGAATGCTACACTTATTTTTGAATAAGCGCTCACTATTCGGGTTAACCGGGAAAGGACCATGGGGTCGTATAACCCATTCCGAATATGTGATACGTCGTTGTGAATTGCATTTGAAGATCGGTGTTGAAGACCGGTATTTGCGAGAGCGATAGGATGACCTATCGATTGTCTCTGCACTGGGTCGCACCTGGTATAGAGATTCCATAAGTGATGGGAAATTCGATCAGGATTGTGAATATCCGGATTGCAAGGACTTCTTTGTAAGTGCCTTCGGTTTTGTTCGATCCCGGAACAAACTTGTATGGATTGTATGTCTGACATTACAAGTTGAGATATAAAGCCGATTTCTTTCAAATATATTTCTGTTGGTGGCGAAGAATTTATTCTTTGCTTAACACCCTTCTTTGAGACGTACGAGCTCAAAGGTTATATAGTTGAAGTTATCAGCGATATATTCCCAATTTGGTAATGTGACATACTGAGTGATGCTGAAATGATCATTGTGTTGATTATTGTGATAGGATCATTTATTTGATCGTCTATCTTAGTGATCATTGTGTTGATCATTTGTTGACCCAAAGCATGGCTTTTGTATAAAGTATGTTTTTGTGGACGTGACTTCGTCGAGCCTCACATCCCGGAAATGGTCAAAACAGGAAAGATGCGGCAAGGTTATTAGGGGTTGCTGTAGCTCCCCTTAGGGTATGTGCATTTCCTTCTGGAAAGGGGTGGTATCATGGTATGGAGCCCAGATACTTACTCATGTTGAAAACACTCTATTTATTATGGTGTGATGTTGGATATCGAGCGCTCGGTTGAAAAGGTCCTAAAGGACCGGGGAATGGCGTACTCGTGTCAGTAGTTACCCAGTTAAGGGGTAACCCGGCCTTGTGTTGGCAGAGTTCCGGTTTGGTTCTCGGGGATGTCTTTCCAGAGGCATTCTCATGTGGCAATGGGAAGTTCCTTGGCCTGATCATTCGTTGGAAATCCAAAGAAACAATACGAGACTTGTACGGTTTTAGTTGTAGAACCTGCTATGGAATGTGGCGGTAACCTGCTATTGAACATAGTTAGCTATAGTAGGCATACGATAATGGTCGTATGTTGGCTAAGATTTATATTCTACTTTTGAAATGAAATTTTCTCTATACTATGCACTAGTAATAATATCAAATATTATTTTAAATGCGTATCAAGCATCTTTGACTATCATAAGGAGAAATCTCCTCCGATTCTGCGTTTGCATGTGTGTGTGTGCGGGAGGCCTTATGGTAGTCTCATTTTTAAAAGCATTGCGAATTGATTTAAAAATATTCTTCTATTTTGATTTTAAAGATAAATAAACTGTTTTGAGTTCTCACACCAGTCACATGACTGACTCGGAGTTTATTGTTTTCCTTCCTAAACTCTGGGTGCCCACCAATTTCCACACGGGCAGTCAAGAGTTAGGTTTATCAGGATATTCTGGATATTCTGGAGTTGCTGGAGGCAAGCTGGATGGCATGGCGTATTACTAGTTTATATAGTATTTCTTTTTCCGCTGCACTGTTTATTGTTTGTATGATGTTGTACACTCTGATGATATGATATGATGTAATGAAATGAAATGTAATGTAATAACTGATATAGTTCTTTGTTTAAAGATTATTCATTTATTATTATATGTTGTTCCGCTGCGAATTGTGAGATTCTGTTGTTGTTAAGTTGTTTCCTTTCTGTCCGTTCTATTTTTAAAATTTTCTATCTTCTGTCTGTTTTTCAAAATTCTCTGTTTTCTAAAAATCGTCTATCTTCTTTCCTCTCTATTTTCTATCTTCTCTCTTCTTCTATCTCTTTCTTTTTCTTAAATTTTCTTTTTAAAACCCATAACATCTCGGTTTTTCGGCCTTCGATATTCGGCAGTCGATAAAGTGAGTGTCGATGTTGAATTTTCGAAGAACGAAAATCCCTGGTCGTTACAAGGAAGGGTAATTAACCCTTTGGTGATTGTAATTAAGGAAGAAAATTAATTATTTAATTTGTGAAATCTTATAAATTTTAGAACTTTTTCATACAAGGTCATATTTGAAAGCGATGAGTTGCATTACGTTCGTATCAGTGAAATCTACGTTATGAGTTTGACTGAAATAATTTGGAGGTGGTGGGAATTTAGATTAAAATTGAATGCCTGTTCAATTTTAATCTAAGCTGGAATGCCTCTACGACAACTTGAATAGATGTGAGTTAAACTCACCTTTTCAGTGAACCAGTAATATTATATAGTTGATAAAAATCTTTAATTGAGTGTTTGGATGATTTTTACCATTTCATCAGTTGGTTTGGATTTATTCTCGTCCCTGGAGCAGATGCCCTTTTTATGTACCGCATAGTAGCGGATGAACCATATATAATTAAATATTATTTTTGATGTGCGGAAGCGGGTAAGAGGGATCCAACGGGATTCCTCACCATTGTCAATTTTAATTTCAATAGTATTGCTGTCATATCAGATATTAGATATTATACCTGATTGTTCGACACTTTTGGTCATGTCATTGTTGTACGTTTGAAACTTAAACCCTACAGTGGTAGAAAATCAATATCAATATTGGTTAAGCGTGGTAGCTATTGGCCTAAAATTAGTATTTTTTTTAAATAATATAAGTTTCCTTTTGGGGTTGGAATTGATTTTGAGATAGGAAACGATTTCAAATCTGAATTGGGTTTCAGAAATATTTTGTTTAAGGATTTAATTTCTATTTTACTCCAACTTTATTATCTTCCTTTCTAATTCACTAGAAATGTTTTGAAGTTATTTATATTTAATAATGTTTTAAAGTTACTTATTTATATTTAATATTGTTTTGAAGTTATATATGTATAATTAATATTGTTTTTAAGTTTATTTATAAATATGTTATTATTTTGAAGATTAATTATTTAAATAATAAATATGGTTTGAAATTAATAATAACTATTTATTAGTAATGTTTTAGAAATTAATTATTATTAGCCACAATAATGTTGAAAATTAATTATTAGTGTTTTATTAATAATGTCTTTGAAATTATTAATTATTATTTTAAGATGTTTAAAGGTTAATATTTATTATTTATTTATTTATAAGGTTTATTATAAATAACTATTACTATATAATGGTGTTTGAAGTAAATAATAATTATTTATTTAAAAATGTTCGAGATTTATAAGTAGAGTTTTTTAACAGACTTGGGTTTATAATGGGAGTTTTATTAGATGGTTAAAGGGCTTAAAAGAAGATTTTTGCAAGGTAAAAGAGCTTTATAAATGGTCGGATATTTATAAAATAATTTTAGAAATGGGTTTATAGATTTATAAAAGAAGTTTTAAAACATTTTATAGATTTATAAAGTGGTCATAAATGATTTTTGGAATGTATAAAAGAGTTTTATAAATGTTCTTATGATTTATAAAATATTTTATAAATGGTTTTAGAAATTTATAACAGAATTTATAAATGATTTAGAATTGTATAAAAAGGGAAATTTCCTAAGTGTTTACGAATATACTTACACCGTTGAAATAAGTATATGGATATTTTTTAAAGTATTAAAATATACGAATTTGTGGATATATATATATTTTTGTAAACCGATCTTGCTACAATTATTACAAAATGATATTAATTAATGAAAAGATTAATTAAGGAGGCTAGTGGTCGCTTACATGCTTAACCAATGTTGGGTTTTTTTCCATTTGAAATAAATCCCTAATTTGGATGTTGTTTGTTAATTTTATAGATAAATAATCGATTATCAAATATGGACCAAAAACGTAACTTTGGAAATATCTAGGAGAAACACATGAGTTATATGGCACGATGACGCTGTACTATACGTATATATATACGTATGTAAATAAATATATCATTTCGTTCTCCTATGACAAATGATAAGGAAATACGTCCAATAACGGTTAGAAGGTGATCTCTACTCTTATCTTTGACTGTATATTTCCTAAAGAACCTGGGTTAAGTTTACCAAAAACTTTCGAATGTTGTTTCGAAGAGACCGGGTTCGAATACGTTATTCGAAAACCACTTCGATCCAGCTCAAATGTTTTGAAGTGAGGACATGTTGAAGATGATGAAATTGAAGATGGAGCTCTCAAGCGTTTCATTCAGTCCCAAAACGAACTTGTAGGGATGAATGCTGATATTGCATTGTTGCCAGAAGGGCAGTGTTAGCATTACAAGTGGGAAGTGCTATATAAAAAGTAAACATAGCCTCATGCCCCAGTCAAGAATGACTAAAAAAAGAGATGGAGCAAGGCTAAATGGGTCGCTCTCAAGTAGGGTATGATAATCCCTATCTCGAGTCGATATTATTTCTCATTTATATATTTCGGGGACCATTCACCAAGGGATGATCATATTTAGTACAATCTAGTAAATGGTAGGTAAGTTCTATGTTGGCAGAGGTCGATAGGTTCGACCTCGATGTTATTTCATCCAGAGATGCACCATGACGACCTGTACCCCTGTAGCCCAATTACTGTATGGAAGCCATCTTCAAATATGTGCCTTTACGGTTCTAGTTGTATACCTATTATGCTAGAGTTTAATCAATGAAACAATTTAGGCTATGATTAATAAGTATTTTTATCTTAGACACTATTATAATATCGGATAATTTCATATGAAATGGTTTGGTTATCGTAAGGTAAAATGCAACAATCCTAGTTTGGTGATTACCTGTAAATATTAAATCATAACAGTGTTTATAATTTAATATTGAGAATTAAAAATAAATTGGAGATTTAAATTATTTGTTTGAAATAAACAATGGATTTTGAAAAATAAAATGTGAAAATAGAGTTTTGGAACTTCATTTTGTTTATTTGTGATAAAAATGAATGAAATATGATTTTATTTAGTGTAAATGTAATAATTCTTGTAATTATTGTCAAAGGCTTCTTTTAATAATTTTTAAAGGAATTATTTGTTTAAAAATATGTTTATTATAAATGAAAAGGTGGGATTTAATTTAAAAATAACTTTTGGTTATAAAATTGAGTTTAAAAGGGTTTGTTATATTTTATTTCACAAGAAAATGACTTTTATTCAATTTTCGGTATTAAAAATGGAGGTTTATGTGAATATTGGTGAATAGTGGCTATTTATTTAAAAATGAGAGTTTTAAATAATAAAATATTTTATATCCAAAAATTATCTTTTTATATGTTGCAATATATTTTTATTTAACAAGAAGGTATGCTTACATAATTTTATCTTGTTAGAAGTTGTGTAAAAGTGTTGTCTTATTTAATTACATAGGTATAAATTTGATTAGGTGATAATTTGGTTACATAAGCTAATTAATTTTCTTTGGTTTTGGTGTTGGCCCATCAACAAAACATAGCATGAACTAAGAAAGTGAGAAAAGTTTCTCATTGTACGTTCATTCTTCTTCTCCTATAACCAAAATTCAGAAAGAAAGAAAAAGAAAACATAGTTTACCATTTTCTCAATCTAAAGCCAAAATCTCACTTTCCCTTCAATTAACTGTTGTGTTTAATCAAAATAAATGAGAGTTCAAAAGGTAATCTAATCTAAAACAAAATATTTTCATCAAAAATTAATTTGAGAAGTTGGGTTCTTGATTAACTATAGTTTTCTTCTTTGCATATTTCTCTTTTGCTCATTTATAGGTTCTTGAAGTCAAATTTTGCGCAAAGCTGTCAACTTTCAATTGAAATCCGGGTTTTTAATCTTCATTTGAAAGATGAGTGTCAAAACTCACAAATCTAGCTGAAGCAAAGCTTCAAAATGCCAAATCTAAGAAAAAATATAGTTTCTATAAATTTTCTTATAGTTATTTTGTTTCTGTGCAAACTGTGTTTGGGAGCTACTTTGCATAACTTTATCTTCTTATTCATATGTCGAAATTCACTGATTTTTTTATTTGAAATTTGAAGTTTTCTGCTATATGCATACCAATTTTCAGTTGAATCTGAGGTCGTTTGGTCCTCTGTTTCATGCCTGAAAGTTGAACCCGAGATGGTTTTCTGGCCTGTACTTATTTCCATTTTCTGAGCGGTTACAAACATGATCTGAGTCCATGTTTAAGACAACTTATCTATTTCATTTCCTGTCAGAATTCATTGACTCTTTTTTGATATGAAAGTTGAAGTTTTCTACTGTGTGCATACCAATTTTCAGTTCAATCTGAGGTCTTTTATTTCTCCATTTCATGCCTGTAAGTTGAACCTGAGATGGTTTTCAGGCTTGTACACATTTGTTTTCCTAGCCACTGTAAACATGGCCTGAGTCCATATTTAAGATAGCGTATCTCTTTCATTTCATGTCAGAATTCATTGATTATTTTTTATTTTAAAGTTGAAGTTTTAAACTATGCATGTACCTATTTTTAGTTCAAACTGAGGTCGTTTAGTTCTCTGTTTCATGCTTGCAGGTTGAACCCGAGATGGTTTTCAGGCCTATACTTTTGTTTTCTGAGCCACGACAAACATGGCCTGAGTCCATGTTTGAGACAACATATCATTTTCATTTCCTATCGAAATTCATTCATTCTTTTTTTAATTTGAATGTTGAAGTTTTCTAATATCTGCATACCAAGTTTCAGTTCAATTAGAGGTGATTTAGTCATCTGTCTCATGTTTGTAATCTGAACCCAAGAGGGTTCTCAGACCTGGGCAGAATTCAATATGGCCTGAGTCCATGTTTGAAATTTCATATCTTTACCATTTCATGTCGGAATTAGATGAATCGTTTTCCAATTTATAACTAAATTATTATATTTTGTGTGTATCAAATTTTAGACCATTTTGAGGTAAATAAGCCATTCAAATTGTGTTTGAAAGTTGAACCCGGAGAAGATTTCAGACCTGGGTACTGTTTATGCCTGTGCACTTTTTTGTTCTGCCTTGTTTTTCCATTCGTTTTCCGATTTTGCATCTTGTATTTGTGATATTTTCGAACCATTTTGAAGGCTATGACGCCTATCAATACGCAAGCCAATATTTTAGTGAATTCGTGATTCAAAAGGAAACGATTTGAGATGTTTTCGAATGTTGGTTTTCGATGTTTTTCGATGTTTTTCCTTGATTTCGAGCATGGGTTTTCCTAAATAATTTTGAAATAAATTTTAAAATAACTTGGCATTTGTAATAATTATTATATAATATTTTTATATTATTTTCAAGCAAAAAAATTTATATATTCTCTATAATAAGGGAATTTTCAAAGATTTTTTCAAAAACGATTTCGAAAAATTATTGCAAAAGCTTGTTTTCTCAAATAAATTATTTTATATAAAACATACACATTTTTGCACTATTCGTGCATATGAGAAGGAGAATAAAACGATTAGGTAGAACACATGGTATAAGACATGTGCGTTTATCCTTTCGATTAGTTCCTAATTTGTCTTTTTGATCGTTTTAATTTTTGGGTCATATTTTCCAATGAGACGAGGCAAATAATTTTACTGCATTTTGGTGTGGTATTGGCTAGTGGTTAGTAAACCATTAAGTGCGAACGTGTGGTATGGGATGCACGTTAACACTTTTCGGGTTCCTTTTTGAGAGTTTGTGACACATTTGTCTAAGAGACATATTTGCCAGTACTGGACCTTCGGGTCATTTGTCCTTCGAGGTGTTTGTCTATGAGACGTATTTGTCCATTGTGGCAAATTTTTCCTTAGGGATTTTTGTCTAAGAGACGTATTTATTCGTCCTTCGGGATGTTGTCCTTCGCAAGCTTGTCTAAGAGATGTGGCACCTTATTTTGAGAGAACAGTGCTTGGCGGGCTCCAGCCACAAGCACATGCTATATCTTTAAGATGATTTCATTGATTATTTGTGTTTTTCCAAGCGCATCGCCTATTTACATATTTAGCAATTTGAGTCGTTCGAGACATTACATATATGGCGATTAAATCCTTAGAAATTTGAACTCCTTTGAGTTCTGTATTTGAGATTTGGGTTTGCCAACACTTGGCGTTTATTTGAGATTTGAGATTTTTCCATTCTAAGCATTTATTTGAGATTTGTACATTCCCTTTTTAGAGATATATGAGATTACCATTTTTGGCACATTTAGTGTTTTGAGATTTCTCTATTATGAGAATATATTTGAGATTACCCTTTTAGGGCGAGTTTGATTTTTGGGATTTCTTCTTTTTAGGATTTATGTTATCTCTAATCCATTATAGTAGTTTTGGGTTATGCTGATGATACGAGGCATGTTTATACTTAGTTGCTTTTAATGTTGAGTTATCTCTTTCGAAATGATATATGCTTAGTGATACTAAATCACTTGAAGTAATGACATATGCTTACTTACGATATTTCTTTTCATTCAAGAAGAGTTATCACCCTTTACCTTATGCTTCATATTATCACTTATCTTACTAAATTGATTGCTTTAGCTAGATTGACCCATTTATTTTATACTCGGGTCAGACCGAGTTGTTTCAGGTTAGATACCTGCTTTTGGACATAGCTTCACTTTGATGTTTCCGCTTAGATATCTGTTATCACCTTTTGTTGTTGTTGTCTTTTTGGTTTGACTCTGATATGTATATTTTTAACTCGTTGTATCTAGTGTGGTCTTCGAACCACTCATGATGTATCATTTTGTATCGTACTGTGATGTATTTGTATATGTCTACGTGTGCACACATATATTTATCTGTTGTTCTGTGATGCGATGTACATTTAGTTGTTGTATTTTGTTCTGATAGATTCGTTACCCACCTGTAGTTTTGTGTTAAGAATTTACTAAATATGTCGACACGCTTGAGATAGAAAAAATTTTAGAGCACTAATCGACGTATTTAGTAGATGTTTAAGACAAAGCTATAGATGGTCTCTCTTAACTAGCCCTATTCTCCACATTAGTAGATAGTATTACCCAGTAATACTCTTTGTTAATGTGGGTCTCAGGGGACGGCGTCATGGCTTGATATTAAAGCTGAGTTCAGAAAAAATATAATAAACAAAGAATAGACACATATATTACGGTACATCCAAGTATAGTACAAATGTTGCAAATCCCCTAATCATTGTGTCCATGACCTTTTCGTGTCCTTTTGGGTAGATAAGTTGGGAATCCATCTAGGATTGAATTTTAATTCCTTCGCATTCCATAATCGAGTTAATGATATCTTCCCTATGAATAATCTTTATCATATCTTAACTTTTAGCTAATGGCTGAAAGAGGCAGAGGATGTCGCTCGAATGTTGGGTAATCCAACGACCTGCATTCGAACGGCGTATACATGTCTACCGATCAGTCTATGGAATTATTCAGGCACACTCAGCCTCCAGCTCCTACTCCAGTGTCTCCTCCATGCAATTCTTCCATTGTGTACATGTGTATTGATATTTCCCATCTTGGAGGCAAGCCGTTCAAAGGCACTGAGTCTGTATTAGAGGTCCAAGCATGGATTCGCATGTACGAGCGCATCTTCTCTCGCATGGATCTTTCTGACCACCATAGAGTTCTTGTAGCATCAAGCATATTGCAAGAGCATGCTCTTGACAAATACGGGATTCTCATTGGCGAGCTTGATGAGTTCACTCTCATTTGGACAAAGTTTTAGGCTTAAGTTCGTTCCTAAATCAGAGAAAACCTTATTAGCCCGACGCTCCCTCGAGTTGAAGCAAGGGAAATCTTCCATTTCTAGTTATTTATCTTCCTTCGAGGCCTTGTCAAAATATGGTTTCGAATATATCAGCACCTCTTACAATAAGAATTTGAAGTTTATATCTGGTTTGAAGAAATATCTGAAGATGTCTTTAATGCTCCAGCTCAAGTTATCTTTCGAGGAGTTAGTTGACTCGGCGCTTCACCTCAAAGTCGTTGAGAAAGAGAGGGACAGCAGTGATGAGACTGAGGTTCATAAGAATCCCAATAAGAAGAATTTCTCATTTCACAAGTCGAAGTCTTTTCCTCACAACAAGAAGAAGAAGTCTATTGGTTCCAGTTCTCAGCCTCGTAGAGCACCTCCTTATCAGAAGGGGTGTTTCAAATGTGGCTCATCTAATCATATGGTCCATGATTGGCTTAAGCCTCTTATTTGCCGCTACTGCAAGAAGGAGGGTCATCAAATTGCCACTTATCTTATTGCTCCGAATAATTCTAAATCTGGCAAGCTGAATGTAGTGGATGCTTTTGGAGGTTCTTCTCAGCGTAGAGTTACGTCTCCTTCTATCCTTGAAGGTTTTTTATTGTTTCATGACCGATCTATTCGAGTCCTCTTTGATACGAGTGCATCGAATTCATTCGTATTGAAGGAGCTCATCGATGCTATTCCCTTGGATGTTTCTCGCTTGGTCAGTTCATTGAGGATTGCGAATCCTATCGGGGATCCGCAACCCTTAGCATGCTTTGTGTGGATGTTGAGATTGTTTTATGTGGCTTTTTCTTCCCATGTGAATCTGCAAGTTATTTCTTTTTTTGGTTTTGATATGATTATGGGTATGGACTGGAAAATTCAATACGATGCCAGGATTATTTATTCTAAGAGGATTTTATATCTTTAACACCCTGATTCGTCTGCTCAGCTCTCACTTGTTCTTCGAAACGTGCATAATTCTGTAGCAACTTTGTTTTCTCTAGACTCATGAGATGATGATGGTATATCTCACACTCCTATTATTTGTGACTTCTCTGATGTGTTTGAGCCTGTTTCGGGTTTGCCAGCCAAGGGGCTATCAAGTTTCGCATTGATCTGATTCTTTGTGCGCAGCCAGTTAGTCGTCCTCCCATGAGGATATCTATAAAGGAAAACGAGATACTCATGAAGCAGCTTTTCGAGCTTGAAGCTAAGCAGTTTATCCGGTCTAGTTCTTCACCATGGGGTGTCGTGGTTGTCTTCATGAAGAAGTCTGATGGTACTCTTAAGCTTTGCATTGACTATCACAAGCTTAACGAGTTAACTATCAAGAATAAGTATTTGTTGCCTAGGATTGAGGATATGTTCGATCAATTGAGTGGTGCTAAGGTCTTCTCTCAACTCGACCTTGCCACTGGTTTTCATCAACCATGAGTTGCAGAGGATAGCGTTCCCTTTATAGATTTTCACACTTGTTATGGATCTTATGAGTGGGTCATTATGCCGTTTGGGTTGACGAACACTCCTGCTTTCTTTGTCGATCTTATAAATCAAGTATTCTAGGAATATCGCGATAAGTTCGTCTTTGTGTTTATTGATGACGTCCTTTTCTACTCCAAGTCTGAAGCCGATCATGCTCACCATTTGAGAATTGTTTTGAGTACTCTTCGTTAGTATCAACTCAAAGCCAAATACTACAAGTGTCACTTTTGGGAGAATAAAGTGAAGTTCTTAGGCTACGTTGTATCTTCTGAGGGCATTTCGGTCAATCCCTCGAAGATCGAAGCCATTAAGAATTACAAGAGGCCTAAGAATGTTTCTGAGATCCGTAGCTTCCTTAGATTGGCGGGTTATTACCGTCGATTCATTAAGGATTTTTCTTGCATCATGCTTCCTTTGACAAGCCTTACTAGAAAAGGCGTTTGATTTATTTGGTATGATAAATGTGAAGCTTCTTTTCAGCAGTTAAAGGAGCTTATCACTAATGCTCCTATTCTTGTGGTCCCCAAAGGAAATCGAGATCTTATTGTTTACACCAATGCTAGTAGATATGGCCTTGATGCCATGCTTATGTAGAGAGATCAGGTAGTTGGTTATGCTTCTAGGCAAGTGCGGCCGAATGAAGTTCTCTATGCCACCCACAACCTCGAGTTCGCCGCCGTAGTCTTCGCCTTGAACATTCGGTGACATTATCTTTTAGGTGAGCGCCTCATTCTCTATGCTGATCATAAATCTTTAAAGAATCTGTTCACCCATAAGGAGCTCAATATGCAGCAACAGCATTGGCTCGAGTGCCTTGCCTCTTATGACTTCGATATCCAGTACATTCTTGGAAAGGGGAACTGCGTCGCTGATGCGCTTAGATGCAAACACTTGGCTGTTTTTTCTATGATGCTAGTGAGTGGGATGCTCTAGAGACCTCATCTCTTTGTGATATTCGTGTTCGTGCTCCGGCTTCAGATTCTCCTATCTTATTATTCGGTTTGAAAGCTCGACCAAGCTTATTGGATCGTATTGCTGATGCTCAATGGAAAAATCCAGATCTTGTGCAACTTATTTAGATATGTTGAGTCTAAATCCCGTGATGAGGAGTTGAGGGATTTCAGCATTGATTCTTGTGATTGTCCTTGCAAGAAGAAATGTTTAGTTATGCCTTCTGATTCTGATCTTTGGCGAGACATCCTTGATGATTGTCACCATTCTAAGAATACCATTTATCCCTGCAGTAGCAAGATGTATGCCAATATGAGACGCTTTTATTATTGGGAAAGCATGAAGCGTGATGTGGCAAGTTATGTGAGTTATTTCATGACTTGTCAACTCATAAAAGTCAAGTATCAGCGCCATTCTAGTCTTCTTCAGCCTCTTGAGGTCCCGTTATAGAAATGGGATCAGATCTCTATGGATTTCATTGATGGTCTACCTTGTTCGAGATCGGGCCATTGCAGTATTTGGACTATTGTTGATCGCCTCACTAAGTCTACTCATTTCATTCCTATTAAGTCTAATAGGACAGCTTCTCATCGGGCCAAGCTTTATATTAAGAAGATCATGAGACTTCACAGTATTCCTAGTTCGATTATTTGTGACTGTGATCCACTTTTCGCGAGTCATTTTTTGCAGAGTCTTCAGCAAGCCTTGGGAACAAAGCTTAATTTCACCATAGCATATCATCACAATTTGATGGACAGACTGAATGGGTTAATTGTATCTTAGAGGATCTTCTTCGTGCTTGCATTTTGGATTTTGGTGGTAGTTGGGAGGACCACCTACCACTTATGGAGTTCTCCTACAACAACAGCTTTCAGTCTACTATTAGTATTGCTCCTTTTGAAGCCTTATCGGAAGGCCATGTCAATCACCTTCGTGTTAGTTGTAATCAGGGGAGAAGCTTATTTTAGGCCCCGATTTTATTCATGATTTTTCTAAGAAGATTATTCTTATCCATCAGAGAATGAAAGAGGCACAGAGCTGTCAGAAATCCTATGCGAACAACCATAGGAAGCCTATCAAGTTCTCAATTGGTGATCTTGTGTATATCTGTGTATCTTCTTTGAAGGGGGTTATGCGTTCCAGTAAGACTGGGAAATTGGCTCCTCGCTTTATAGGATCATTTCCTATTACTGAACGTATTGGCCTGTGGCTTATAGAGTTTCACTTCCACCACATTTATCTGGCATTCATGATGTGTTTCACATCTCTCAAATTCGGAAGTGTCTTCGAGATTCGGATTCTATTATCGATTCTCCTAATTTGCAAGAGCTTGAGATCTCACTTGATCTATCCTTTATGTAGCAGCCTATTGGCACACTTGCTTCGGAGGTGAGACGCCTTCGAAATAAGGACGTACTGCTCGTGAAAATTCAATGGTCCGCTAATCCAAACGACTATACTTGGGAAACCAAAGTGTTTATCGAGCGATCCTACCCTAGTTTTCTTTCTTTTCATAGTGGTGGTGAGAATATTTAAACTAAAGCTTATCTTCTTCTTTTGCTTGATGAAATAATTGTGTTGAATACAACTCATCTCTAGAAATTATGAGAATGCAATTTTTATGGGGGGGAACCTGTAACAACCCTGGTTTTGATGATTACATGTAAATATTAAATCAT
The DNA here is from genome assembly GCA_030765085.1 of Allium cepa. Taxonomy (NCBI): domain Eukaryota; kingdom Viridiplantae; phylum Streptophyta; class Magnoliopsida; order Asparagales; family Amaryllidaceae; genus Allium; species Allium cepa. The sequence continues at coordinate 395,118,967 of CM060943.1, read as the reverse complement.
AACAGTGTTTATAATTTAATATTGAGAATTAGTGATAAATTGGAGATTTAAATTGTTGTTTGAAATAAACAATGGATTTTGGAAAATAAAATGTGAAAATAAAGTTTTGGAACTTTTTTGTTGTTTATTTGCGATAAAAATGAATGACATATGATTTTATTTAGTGTAAATGCAATAATTCTTGTAATTATTGCCAAATGCTTCTTTTAATAATTTTTAAAGGAAGTATTTGTTTAAAAATGTGTTTTTTATAAATAAAAAGGTGGAATTTGATTTAAAAATAAGTTTTGGTTATAAAATTGAGTTTAAAATGTTTATTTATATTTTATTTCACAAGGAAATGATTTTTATTCAGTTTTTGGTGTTAAAAATGGAGCTTTATGTCAATATTGGTGAATGGTGGCTATTTATTTAAAAATGAGAGTTTTTAATAATAAAAATATTTTTATATCAAAAATTATCTTTTTATATGTCGCAAGACATTTTATTTAATAAGAAGATATGTTTATATAATTTTATTTTGTTAAAACTTGTGTAAAAGTGTTGTTTTATTTAATTACATAGGTACATATTTGTTTAAGTGATAATTTGGCTACATAAGCTAACTAATTTTTGTTTGTTATGGTTCTTGGCCCATTAACAAAACATTGCCCAAACTAAGAAAGTAATAAAATTTTCTCACTGTACGTTCATTCTTCTTCTCCTCTAACAAAAATTCAGAAAGAAAGAAAAAGAAAACAAACTTTACCATTTTCTCTATCTAAAGCCAAAATCTCATTTTCCCTTTAATTAATTGTTGTGTTTAATCAAAATAAAAGGGAGTTCAACAGGTAATCTAATCCAAAACTGTATCTTTTCATCAAAAATCAATTTTAGAAGTTGGGTTCTTTGTTAACTATAGTTTTCTTCTTTGCACGTTTCTCTTTTGCACATTTACAGGTACTTAAAGCCAAATTTTGCACAAAGCTCTCAACTTTCAGCTGAAATCGAGGTTTTTAATCCTTATTTGCAAGGTGAGTGTCAAATTTCACAAATCAAGCTGAAGCAAAGCATCAAAAAGCCAAATTTGAGAAAAAATATAGTTTTTGTAAATTTTCTAGTAAGTTATATTGTTTATGTGCAAACTATATTTGGGTTCTATTTTGCATGACCATATCTTCTAATTTCTAGGTTGAAATTCACTGATTCTTCTTTTATTTGAAAGTTGAAGCTTTCTATTATGCGATACAAATTTTTAGTTCAATCCAAGGTAGTTTGGTCTACTGTTTCATGCCTGAAAGTTGAACCCAAGATGGTTTTCAGGCCTATACATATTTCCATTTTGAGTTGTTGCAAACATGGCTTGAGTACATGTTTGAGACAACGTATCTCTTTCATTTCCTATCAGAATTCATTGTTGTTTTTTGTTTGAAATTTAAAGTATTCTACTATGATCCTACCAATTTTTAGTTCAATTAAGGTCGTTTATTCCTCTGTTTCATGCTTGTAAGTTGAACCCGAGATTGTTTTCAGGCCTGTACACTTGTTTTCTGAGCCACTGCAAACATGGCCTGAGTCCAATGTTTGAGACAGCATATCTCTTTCATTTCCTACTAGAATTCATTGATTCTTTTTTTATATGAAATTTGAAGTTTTTTACTATATGGATACCAATTTTCGCTTCAATTAGAGGTCGCTTATTCCTCTGTTTCATGTCTGTAAGTTGAACCTAAGATGGGTTTTAGGCCTGTACACGTTTTCTTAGCCACCGCAAACATGGCCTGAGTCCATGTTTGAGATAGGTATCTTTTTTATTTCCTATCGAAATTCATTAATTTTTATTTTTATTTGAAAGTTGAAGGTTTGTACTATGTGCATATCAATTTTAAGTTCAATCATAGGTCGTTTGGTCACCTATCCCATGTTTGTAATTTGAATCCGAGAGGGTTTCCAGACCTAGGCAGAATTCAACATGACCTGAGTCCAAGTTTGAAATTTCATATCTTTACCATTTCATTTCAGAAATCGGTGAATCTTTTTCTAGTTCATTGTTAAATTATTCTACTTTATGTGTAGCAAATTTTAGACCATTCCTAGGTGATTCAACCATTCAGATTGTGTCTGAAAGTTGAACCTGAAGAAGATTTTAGACCTGGGTATTGTTTTTGCCAGTGCACTCTTTTGTTCTGCCTTGTTTTATTGTTCGATTTCTGATTCTGCATCTTTTGTTCAAAGTCGATTTCTGATTCCGCATCTTTCTGATTTCTGATTTCAGACCTGGGTATCGTTTGGTCGCTTATTTTGTTCTGCCTTGTTTTATTGCTATGAAGCCTATCAATAGGTGAGCCAATATTTTTGTGAATTCGTGATTCAAAATGAATCGACTTTGAGATGTATTTGAATGTCAGTTTTCAATGTTTTTCCTTAGTTTCGAGCATGGGTTTTTCTAAATAATTTTGAAGTAATTTTTAAAATAACTTGGATTTTGTTATAATTATTAAATAATATTTCTAAATTATTTTCAATATATAAAACTTATATATTCTCTATAATAAGGGAATTTTCAAAGATTATTTTCAAAACGATTTCAAAAAATTGTTTTAAAAGCTTATTTTTTCAAACAAATTATTTATATATAAAATACATGTTTTTGCACTATATGAGCGTATGAGAAGGAAAATTAAACAATTAGGTAAAACACATGCATTTATCTTTTCAGTTAATTCCTGACATGTCTGTTTGATCATTTTGACCTTCGGGTCGTATTTGCCGTTGAGATGAGGCAAAATAATTTTACTACTTTTGGTGTGGCATTGGCTAGTGGTTAGTAAACCATTAGGTGCAAACGTGTGGTATGAGACGCATGTTAACACTTTTTCGGTTCCTATCTGAGAGTTTGTGGCACATTTGCCTAAGAGACGTATTTGCCAATACTGGATCTTCGGGTCATTGGGTCAGACTGAGTTGTTTCAGGTTAGATATCTGCTTTTAGACTTAGCTTCGCTTTGATGCTTTCACTTGGATATCATTTTATCACCTTTTGCTGTTGTTATCGTTTTGGTTTGACTCTTATATGTATATTTTTCAGTCTTTGTATATAGTGTGGTCTTCGAACCACTAATGATGTATCATTTTGTATTGTACCGTGATGTATCTATATATGTGAGTATGTATATGTTTATCTACTGTTTTTGGATATGATGTACATTTAATTGCTGTATTTTATCTTGATAGACCCGTTAGCCTCCTGTATTTTTACATTAATCATTTACTAAATATGTCAATCCACTTGAGATAGAAAAATTTAGAGCACTAATCGATGTATTTAGTAGATGTTTAAGACAAAGCTATCGATGGTACTCCTAACCATCCCTATTCTCCGCATTAGCAGACAATATTACCCAGTAATACTCTTTGTTAATGTGAGTCTTGGGGTGGGACGTCACATAAAAACCCATCTGTATTTATATGCGGTGTGGTTTTATGATATACTTTTAATTTTAAAGGTTTTCTATTACTTCAAAACCAAGTTGGGTGTGTTTTCTCACGCTGGTTCTCCAGACTGACTAGTGTTATTTTATTATAATGCTTTGGTCAGACTAAGCATATTTATAGATTTCCTTCGATGCTTTGGAGCTTCAGGAGATGAGCAGGAGGCCCATAGACGTATTTACGAATATGGTTATTTTTCCGCTGCATTCATTGTTGCAGTACAATTTTTAGGACAAATGTCCAGACTGAAATAGGTTAGTATGCTTCGATTTATATCTGTATATACATATATTACAGTTTTTTTGTGTAAAGAATTGTTGTATATTATAGATTATTCGTTTTTCTATGAGATTCTCTATTGTTCAGTTTCTTTTTATCTTCTTCCTACTTTATTTTCCCTAACTATTTGCCTTTCCATTCAATTTGAAAATTTTCATTTAAGTATGTTATGAAAATATGAGAAAATAAGTTTTACGACTTATAAATTTTGAGAATTTGTAAGTGAAAATAAATTTTTAAATTTATTGAATATAAATTTTGAAAATTTGATTATGAACAAAAATTTAACTTAAGTTAAATTAAATAAAATGAATTTTAAAAAGAAATGTGACTCAAGTAAAAGTAAATGAAGTGAAATGAAATGATTAAATGAAATTGAATTTGATTTGTATGAATTAATGAAATAGATATTAACTTGAGTTACAAAATGAAATTAAAATTAAGTGTAAATAAATTGTAAATGGTTTTGGAATGTCGTTTGATAGAATTCAATTTGAACTTAAGTTACAGTGAAAATAAACTTAAGAAGTGGTTGTATAAAATGTTTATTATAAACTTAAGAAAATTAGTGGAATGTGTCACGGCCCGAGATTCTCGATGCTCGAAAATTGACATCAATACGTTCATTGTATTACGTGCCGAGCAATTAAATGCCAGAAATACCATATCATTAGGAAAAAAGAAGAAAGTGGTAGAAGAAGAAAGAGAAAACAACAACACAAAATCTCACAGTCGCAGTGGAACATTATATAGAAGATATCAACATGTCTCTATACAAAAAGAGCTATAAACCATTATTTATACATTACATCATTAGAGTACAATAAATCAATAACTCAATACTGGACATTTATAATAACATGTCCTTACAGTTGTTGAATATATGGCATACAATACACGCGAATTAAGTTAAATCTGAGTAATACGTCTTCGTCATCCGGCTCGTCTTTAGAGCTCCATAGTATCCTATCCTATATCTGTAATACTCAGTCTAACCCAAGCATTATAATAAAATAACAATTGAGTTAGTATGGAAAACCAGCATGATAAAAAACACTCAATTTGAATTATTAAAGTTATATAAATCCTTTGAAAAACAAAGGTATCTCGTAAGACCACGTCACATGTTAACACGACGGGTTTTTCCTTCCACTAACCGAAAACATTTTATATCAAAATCATCTGATATTATAATAGTGTCTAGATACAAATACTTATATTCAAATAGCTAAAGTTGTTACATTAATTAGATTCCAGCATACTAGGCTCTACAATCAAAATTATAAAGGCGTGTATTGGAGAATGGATTCTATACAAATGATTATGCACTAGGGTACCACCTATCATAGAACACATCTAGAAAAATATACCAAGGACCACGCTGGGATCTCTTACAGCACAAGACTGGACTACCCCTAACCTGGATAGACCGAATATGCTATCACCCTGGTGTTCCCATCCTTTCCGAGTTCTTCCGTGCACCATAGTAATAATATCCGAGGGTTCTAGAAAGGTGATAAACAAACCCTAATTGTGTGCGACCCACTTAGCCTTACTGCATCTCCCTTGATTTTAAGTCATTCCTAGTTGATGAGCATGGAGGCTACGATTACCTTTTAAGGAATTTTACCCTTGGAATGATCATTGTCCTCAAATGACAATGTACTGATAGCATTCATCCAAATAAGTCCGTTCTTAGTCTGAACGAAACCAAAGGCACTATTTCTACTACATCTATTTTGGAATCATCCTCAGGATTAGTAGAGATTAGACCTTGCACTTCACTGCTCCATTTTCAATTCCATGCTCCTATCCTCACTTCGAAAACGTACTTGTTGGATCGAAGTGGTTTTCGGATAACTTTCCTGATCGCGGTCTCTTCGAAACAACATTCGATATTTTCGATAAACTCAACCCCGGTTCTTTAGGAAATAAACAGATAAAAATAAGATCGGATATCACCTCCTAACCGTTAGTGGACAAATTTCTTTATCATCGTTCAAGAAGAACGAAATTAGTTTATATGTATAGTATAGCACCTTCCAACGATAACTGTACTATACAATTCCCGTGTTTTTCCTAGATATTCCCAAAGTTATATTTTAGGTCCAGATTTGATAGTCGGTTATATAACTATCAAATAAACAATCATTCAACCAAAAGTTCATTTTCCACTGACAAATACTAAGTCTCATTTAATTTAATTTAATAAATAAATATCTTTATTAAAAGGTATGTGCTTATCTTATTGAAGTAAGTACATTCACTAACCATTCTTTTCAAAAATATTTAAAAACTTTTTAAAGTAAATATGGAAAGCAGCATGCGTTATCAACCGTAGATTCACAGCTCGGTGATTACGTCTTTATCCCAGAGAAACCCAAAACTTAAATGCAGGATTTTAATGTCGATTTAAAAACTTTCTCAAAACTTATCCACTTTTCATCTTCAAAATAAAAAGAAAATTTAAAATGAATCAAAGCTTCAAACAACTACTAATGGAAGATGATAAAGATAGTAACAGCAACTCATTAGTTTCAAAGCTTCAACACACCAACATGCAAATTCAACCCAGCAATTATAAATTCAAATTCAACAAATAAATCAACAGCAATCTTCTGTTTCAACAATCAAAATTTTCAGACTTAAAAGCAAAGGCCTATCTCTCTGTTATTTCAAAACTGGTGAGTAAGTTTTTTTTTAAAACAGTTTTAAAAGTGTTGCATGTGATAAATCTATCTGGAAATTGTTGTATGATGGTTTGCATGATTGTTCTGGGTATATATATGCTTTGATCTGTTCTGTTAAATATGAATGTATCAGTATGTATGTATATGCAGACTACCTCTGTTATTTTCACCTGGTTTGAATTGCTTTCAAAAATCTAAATCTCCTTATACAATTTGATATATGCTTTGATATCAGAATAAAAAAATGATCATTACAATGTAATTTAAATTTTAAAAATAGTTTCGACATTTTATATTTAGTAAATTTTTACAGAGATATAAAACACGGTGATGATCAGTAAATAAGGAAAAATCAAACATGTCAATTTCGATTATTGATTTCAGGATCAGATTTGTAATGTCAAATCATGAATTTAGGTGGAGAAATCCTGATTTTTAGATAAGGAATTGATGGGATAATCGAAGATGAGTGATTTTGGGATTTTCGGCAATTGCCGACGATCTATGTCGAATTGGAGCTTGGGGTTGATGTCGAGGATAGCTGGAGGGTTGACAATCATTGGAAAATTGGTCGGAAATTTTATCATTGTTATAGAGGCCAGGGGAAGATGATCTAGGGTTTCAGTGTAGTTTTTGGTCTTGTGGAATGACGAGGAGATCTCGACGACATTGTCCCATCGGGCTCAATCGTAAGCGTTGGGATAGTTGCGTGGGTCAATGACAATGCTGAGGTCGGAGGAACGTGGATTCCAGTCGTCTTGTTCGTCGTGGCGTATGCCCTTTTTGGTCGAGATGGTTTGGGTTTGAAGGGTAGGAGGGATCGTCGGTGAGATGTCGAGGCCATCGTAGTTGATCGGAGCGACATGGAGTCGTTGGGCACGTGCATTGTGCACATCTACATTCCTGATGGATCATTGGTTTTGAGACGAAGGGCTAGCTTGTGTCGTTACTCGAAGAGGATGGAGTGTTGTCTCGAAGCAGAGGGTGAGTAAGAATGACTCGGGAACGAGTTAAGGTAGGCTCGGGGGAAATCGTGTTTTAGCTCGGGTGTTTTTGTTTATGTGTTTAGCTTCCAAAAATTTTAAATAAACTTTGTTCAGGGTTTTGATATTAATGAAAACCGTATACTAATTTAAATAAAAACAAGGAAATCAAAGTTTAAAGTTTGGAACTTAAGTTTTCCTCAAGATTTCATGTTAATAGTAGATTAAAACAAGTTTTTAAAAATTAAAATTTATATTAAGATACAGACAAAGTATTTAAATAGGTTTTAAAGTTATTCAAATAAATAGCTTTCAAAAGAAAATGTTTACACAAGTTTAAAGATTGAAATTTTTGAAAGAAATTTGTTTTAAAGTAAATGTTTAGTTAAGTTTAAAAATATGTTTTAAATGAATTTGTTTACAAAGTAAATTATTTAACAAGTTTTAAATAAATTTTTAAAGAAATGGAATCCATATTTTCAAAAATAAAATTATCAAACAAGCTTTCAAATTTATTAAAGTGATTAAGTTTTCTTTAAGGATTTAAAAGTTTAAAACAAGTTACTTCTTTTTAATTATTCTGTTTAAAGGTAAATTATATATTTTAATTATGATATAGATTTCTAAATATATTCTAATAAAGTTTAATAAGTAAATAATGAAGATAAAGGAATTATCTTAAATTAAGGATGAGATTTATTAAAGATAATTAATTTGTGAAATTAATTAAAAGTTAATCACTTATTAAAAATAATAAGAGTTGATTAATTAATGATTTGTAATCAAAGGGATAATTACTTTGTATAAGTAATTAAGGAATAGTTAATGAATGTGTTTAAAAGTTCATTAACTAATGATTATGAGATAATTAATTAAGATAATTAATTTAAGATAATTAATTTGATTAATTAATTAAGGATAATCATTTGTGGAAATTGGTTAAGTATAATTACTTAATGTAATTACTTAGTGAAGTAATTAGTGGATAATTACTAAATAATTGGGGGCTATTTACTAAATGTAATTAATTAAAGGGAAATCACTTAATAAAGTAATTCGAGAATAATTATGTAATGGAAGTAGTTAAGGATTAATTACTTAGTGTAATAAATTAAAGAATTGATTAATGAAAGTTAATTAATTAATGTGATTAATTAGGGTTAATTTATATGATTAATTATTGGTTAAAGGTAATTAATTAGAAGAATAATTAATTAATGAAAATAATTAAGAGGATTCATTAATTAATAGTAATTAATTAATGAAAGTAATTAGAAGTTATTTATTGTGAATAGTTAAGGCTATTTAATCTATGTGGTTAATTAAGGGTTAATTACTTAATATAATTAAAGAGTAATTAATCAAGAATGATTAATTAAAATGGATAAGTAAGGGATAACTACTTAATGTAATTAAAAATAATTAATCAAGGAAGATTATTAAGGTAGATAATTAAGAGATGATTAATTAATTAATTTGTAATTAGTTAATGTTAAATAAGAAGGATTAAGGTAATCTATGTGATTAAAAGTAAGTAATTAATTTAATTAGAAATTAATTAAATTGATTAAGAATGAATCGATCGTGCTTATGAATGATTGAATGATATTGGATGTTTTGGATGAGATATCTCTGATATGTGCTGCTTTGTGATGTGAGATGTTTGGTTGAATTAGATAATATGAACTATCTACCTGTGATAATGTGAATCATCTATCTGTAAATGTTTTCTGAATATAAGTTAAAATGTTTAAATCTTTAAACAACTTGGATACTAAAACAGCGTTTTGGATTCGGTGAGACCTGGATCGGATTTTCGAATTCGATATCTGAAAACCACACCGATCCAAATTAAACGGTAGGTTGTCAATCTTAAGTGAAGTGAAACTTGAAGTGTAAGGAATATTTTTCGTTAAAAACTCTGAGGGTGATTCCAATAGGAGTTTAAAGGATACAGTACTTACGGTTTCAGGATGAAGATTCAAAGTGCAAGGGCTATTGTCGTTAACTCTAAGGGTGATTCCAAAATGAGTGTAATGAGATAGTGTCTTCGGTTTCGTTCGAACCCGAAACGAACTTGTTGGATTGAATGCTTTTAGAACATCGTCATTGGAGGACGATGAGCATTCTAAGATATGTGTTCTATAAAGTTAATCGCAGCCTCAAGCCTCATCAACCGAGAACGGCTAAAACAGGGGAGGTGCAGCAAGTCTAAATGAGTCGCGCTCAAGTAGGACGAGATTAACCCATGTGTAGAGGTCCATTTTTATTTCGGCTTAGTGGGCAGCTGGTCTGTACCAACTGCAGGGTTATCTTATTCAGGACTATCTATTAAGGGATGGTTCCGGCCTTGTGTTGTAGGGGATTTAGGGCGGATCCTCAGTACGGTGATCTAGGCCACGTACTATGACGGACGGTACCCCAGTAGCCCTGCCATTTTATGGAATCCAATCTCCAATAAGTGCCATACTTTTTTATTGTGCCCAACTATGTTGGAATGTGAGATGTAAGCATTCCAGCTATTTCTGTATTTTAGTTGAAAACCCTAGACCCTATTATAATATAACTGGATTTCCTACCAAATGTTTTGGTTATCCTAAGGTAAAAACTTTCCATGTTTATGTGCGAGAAGTCTTACGAGATACCTTTGTTTTCAAAGTTAAGCGATTTTAACCCATTTACTCACACCAGACCCATGTTTGACCAGAGTTTATTTTCTGTTTATTAAACTCTTGGGTACTCAAATTTTTACGAGTAGCCAAGGGATTCAGGTTAGCTTTGACAAGTTCTGGAGAAGATATAGAGAGGAGGCTTCAGCGTTTATAGATATATAGTGATTCCAATGTATTGTATCTCTGTGATGAAGTCGGTATTGTACTTGAGTGGTAATGATTGGACAAGTCTTTATAATTTCCTAGTTTGTGATGTTTAAGTTGTATAACTCTGATGTATGTGATATTATGTAATATCTTATGTGATGTATTATAAATTATACATTCCGCTGTGAGATTCTGATGTTGTTTTGTTCATTCTTCTCTATCTTTTCTCTTTCTATCTCTTTCTTTCTTATTAATGATGTGTTTTTCTATGGAGTGAAAGACGGGTCATTACAAGTGTGACGACCCACCTTTCATTCACAGAAACACGCATCATCAATAAGAAAGAAAGAGGTAGAAATAGAATAGAAAGAACAAAGAACTAAACAATATCAGAATCTCGCATTGTAAACGAAACAAAATATAATATATCACATAGATATTACATATTCTTTAAATATCAGAGTTGCACAAATTACATCACATTAGGCAACTATAAAGGCCTGTCTAACCATTACATTCCAAAATGCAACAGACAAAGACTTCACACAGCGGAAATAGATAGATATAGCTACGTCTGGACTCCTGCTCCAAGCTTCCAAAATTCGTCAAGACAAACTTGATCACTTGGCTACTCATTAAAATTTGAGTACCCAAGAGTTTAAGAAAATCAGAAATAAACTCCTGGTCAGACATGGGTCTGGTGTGAGTAAACGGGTTAAAGTTGTTTAACTTTATAAATCATTTGAAAACATTGGTATCACGTAAGACTCCCTACACATAAACATGAGTAAGTTTTTACCTTACGCTAACCAAAACATTTGATAGGAAATCCAGTGATATTATAATAGGGTCTAGGGTTTTCAAAATAAAATACAGAAATAGCTGGAATGCTTACATCTCACGTTCCAACATAGTTGAGCACAATCAAAACGTACGGCACTTATTGGAGATTGGATTCCATATAATGGCAAATTCCAATAGCTGAAATAGCTTCTTTAATCGGGGAAACTTTGACAGAGACCAAATATCCAATCTCAAATTCCAGTTGTCCTTGTCTCTTGTCCGCATATTTCTTTGGCAATCTAGTGTTGCTCTCAATCTCTTCTTGATAAGCTCCATCTTCGCAGATGCCTCTCGGATCAAAAACTTGACCAAGAACAAGACGATCTCCCGACTGTACCCAACAGGATGGAAATCTACATTGTCTTTCATAAAAAGCTTCATAGCGTGCCATCTCAATACTCGCCTGATAACTATACAAGAATTCCACTAAATGGAGATGGTCCTTCCTAAGATCTACCAAAATCCAAAATACAAGCACTCAACATATCCTCGAGAATTCTATTCAGCCTTTCGGTCTGTCCATCGGTCTGAGGATGATATGCAGTATTCAAACTCAAACTCGATCACGAACCTAAAGTTGATCGCAAAGCCTCCAAAATTTGCTGGAGAAGATAGGATCACTGTTGCTAACAATGCTGGCAGGAACACCATGCAACCGGACAAACTCAAGAAAATCTCAACCAAAGATGCTGCAGTACGGGTTGCCTTAACCGGATAAAATGGGAGCTCTTGGTTAGCTGGTCTACAATCAACCATATTCCTTCATTTCCCTTTTTGGTCCTTGGCAAACCATCGACGAAATCCCTAGAAATGACATCCCACTTCCACTTCGGAACGTCCAAAGGCTGCAACAAACCTACGATCTTTTGTTGATCACCTTTACACTTGCTGACAGATCGCACATCCTTTGACGAAAGCAGCTACATCCTTCTTCATACCCTTCCACCAAAAGACTCTCTCTTCATATCCTTATACATCTTTGAAATCCCTAGATGGACACTCAGCCAGGAGCGATGACTCTCTGACAGAACTTCTTGCCTCAAATCCTTGAAATTCGGAACACAAACTCTTCCGTTGAACCTCAAAGTTTCTTGGCCATCAATCTCAAAACTGGAACACTGGCCATTCTTGACTCAATCCACCCACCTGTGGCACACATAAACGTCCGTGTTGACCTCATCCTTACTCTTACCATCAAGAATAGCTAGAATAGACGCACTGGTCAGCCTTACCTTCAAATCCAAGAAAGGCTCTTCACACTCGAGGTCTACTTAAACTTTGCTCCTTTTCGAGTTAACTTGGTTAAGTGTGAAGAAATCTTAGAATAGTCATTGATAAGCTTCCTGTAGAACCCTGCCAAAACTAGAAAATTGCGGTTGCTTGCACTCCTAAATAGTAGCTACCTTGGCTGGATCCACAGAAAAACCTTCACCAGAAACAATATTCCCCTAAAATCTAGATTTCGATTTCCAAAAATGGCATTTCGATAACTTAGCCTTCCGAACATGCCTCCTCGGAGTCTCTAACACTATTCCCAAATGCCGCCTGTGCTCCTCTTCAGACTTAGAGTAGACCAGAATATCATTGATGAACATGAGAACAAACTTATACTACACATCCCGAAAATCTTGGTTCATCAAATCCACAAAGAACCTCAAAGACCCATCCGACTTGGTCACAAAGACTATGGCAGAACCCAAACTGGAAAAACTAGGCCGGATGAAACCTTTCACCAAGAAATCTTGGGTCTGCTTCACCAGCTCTTCTCACTCCTCCGGCGACATCCTTCTACTAGGTTGAATAACAGATACATCTCCTGGAACTAAGTCGATCCGAAACTCTATCTCCCGATGAGGGGGTAAACCTTTCACTTCCTCGAAAACATCCAGAAAATCTTTAACCACCTTGAAGGACTCTACACCTTCTGGAGATGCCTCGCTTCCATGCAGAAGATTACTCAAGTGAACTTCGGAATTATCGCAAGTCACTTTTGTGATTCTTTCAACCCATCTCCAAAGATACAATCCTCTCTTCACACATAAAAACAGCTTTATACTAATCCAATCCATTCATATCCAGAATAAGATCAAACCCTTTGAAATCCAATAAAACTATGGGAGGGAGAAAAGAAAGCCTTAAGCCTCTATAGTTCTTATCTAACTTGGTTAGCCCACCTATAGGATTAGATACAAAGATAGGACGGTCAACCAAAGAAAGAGAGATGAAACTTCTCTAGAACTCATGTTGGAAACCCGAACAGATATCCAACAAATTTGACAGGTATATAGTTATATAAAAATTACAAATACGCGCTCTCGAGTTAGACGCTACTCTAGAGCCTAGGTATTATCTCAACCTATGCTATGGTACCAAGTGTAACGACCCGCCATTCATTACATAGAAAGATGCATCATCAATAAGAAAGAAAGAGGTAGAAATAGAATAGATAGAAGAAAGAACTAAACAATATCAGAATCTCACAGCGGAAACGGAACAAAATATAATGTATCACATATATATTACATAGTCTTTACATATCATAGTTACATAGATTACATCACATTAAACAGTTATAAAGACCTGTCTAACCATTACATTCCAAAATACAACGGACAAAGACTTCACACAACGGAAATAGATAGATATAGCTTCATCTGGACTCCTGCTCCACGCTTCCAAAATTCTTCAAGCCAAACCTGATCACTTGGCTACTCATAAAAATTTGAGTACCCAAGAGTTTAAGAAAAACAGAAAAAACTCCGGGTCAGACATAGGTCTGGTGTGAGTAAACGGGTTAAAGTTGTTTAACTTTAAAAATCATTTGAAAACAAAGGTATCACGTAAGACTTCCCACACATAAACATGGGTAATTTTTTACCTTACGCTAACCAAAACATTTGATAGGAAATCCAGTGATATTATAATAGGGTCTAGGGTTTTCAATATAAAATATAGAAATAGATAGAATGCTTACATCTCACGTTCCAACATAGTTGGGCACAATCAAATCACATAGCACTAATTGGAGATTGGATTCCATACAATGACAGGGCTACTGTGGTACCGCCCATCACAGTACGTGGCCTAGATCACTTACCGAGGATCCACCCTAAATCCCCTGCAACGCAAGGCCTGAACCATCCCTTACTGGACAGTCCCGAATAAGACAACCCCGCGGTTGTAGCTGGCAACCGCCCACACAGCCGAATAAAAAGGGACTCTAGACATGGGAACATCTTATCCTTCTTGGATGCTACCCACTTAGCCTTGCTGCACCTCCTCTGTTTTAGCCATTCCCGGCTGATGAGGCTTGAGGCTACGATTATCTTTATAGAACATATCTATTTTAGAATGCTTATCGTCCTCATAACGATGTTCTGAAAGCATTCAATCCATACAAGTTCATTCTGGGTTTGAGCGAAACCGAATACATTATCTCCTTACACTCATTTTGGAATCAACCTCAGAGTTAACGACAATAACCCTTACACTCTGAATCTCCATCTCGAACCTGAAAGCACTATTTCCGTTATACTTGTTTGCGCCAAAATTGGTCACATACCCCGAATGTCGTAAAAGCACCGATATATGAATATAAATCAACAATTTCCAAACCCAAGTCTCAGATCCAAGCGAAACAGAGAACAACAATTGAGAAATAACAAATAGAAAACACAAGATTTATAGTGGTTCGGCCATCTTCGGCCTACGTCCACATCAAGTGATAATCTTTTTATTGATGTTCTTACTGGTTACATTGGATTCAAGAATAATTTTCGAGTACAATGATGGAGTTTGAGTACAATCATGATTTCGACAGAGTTTGGACGTTGCTTTTTCCCAAAAGTACCTTTCCGGTAGGCTCTATGGTGCTATTTATAGGCGTTCCATGCAAATATCTCGCCCAAACTTCGGGAGACTCCTTCTAGCATGTGAGTGGGCGCACGCGATCGATCCCAAAAGGTTTCGACTCAATCCTGATCGATACGAATCAATTTCGTATCAATCAAGATTTGGTTAAATCAAGCTGAAATTTGGCATGAACCTCCTCTATCATGTACGTAAGCTTTTGTGAAAATTTCATATCATTTGGACTTGTGGATTGTGAGATATGATCGATGCAAGACTGCGTTTTCGTTAACGCTGCCATGTTCGTATCGATCCTTCATGTCGATCCATTCGTATCGATCCAAGCACGTGATAGCATATTGACATGGCGCGCATTCTTCGGATCGATCCACTTTTTATGCCGAGTTGATCGAGTCTTATTTACACCTTGTTCGTGTCGATGGTTCGTGGCTCTGCTCGCATCGATGTTTGGGGGTCATCACTTTCGTATCGATTATTAAAGGGGATGCACTATTCGTATCGATCGACCCTGATTCTGTTCGTATCAATCAACTGATCGATACGAACTAAGGTTCATGGGGATCGATACGAACAACAAGTCTTAGAAGGCTCCCATTAGATCGACATGAACAGTGTAAGTTACAGGATCAATGCGAACAGAATCGATACAATGACTCGACTCGAAAACATGGATACGAACAGGACTTCTTGGATGGATTCAAACACACTGTATTCTGATCGATATTGTAACGACGCGGATTTTGCCCGCTCGAAAATCGACATTCATACTTCAAATCGTATTCGAATGCCATAGATTCGACCGTTCAAATCCGATTCGCCGGAGCTTATAACAACATTAAGTAAACAACACAGCGGAATAAAAAGAATAATACACTGATATACAATATCTGATACAACAGAACGATACAATGAATATCAATATACATCAGAGATATGATACAATAAAATTTCAGCGGAAAGAAAATAGATAACATCTAACAGCGGAACAAATAACTCTAAGATAGTCTTCAAGGAAGAACTCCAGAACTGCAACTCCATTTCCAAGAATCAATCCAGCAATAGCTCGAACTCCCCATAAACATGCACCAAGCTAGGCAAGACTGGTGCGATCCAAAGACTGAACTAACTCCAGATAATCCACTATATCTAACTATCTGAAAAACCCAACTCTAGACTGCTCGTGTAGAAAATAATGAGCACCCAGAGTTTAGGAAGGAAAACAATAAACTCCGAGTCAGTCATGTGACTGGTGTGAGAACTCAAAACAGTTTACTTAACTTTAAAATCAAAATAGAGGAATATTTTTAAATTCAATTCGCAATGCTTTTTAAAAATGAGACTACCATAAGGCCTCCCGCACACACACACAATGCAAACGCAGAATCGGAGGAGATTTCTCCTTATGATAGTCAAAGATGCTTGATACGCATTTAAAATAACATTTGATATTATTACTAGTGCATAGTGTAGGAAAAATTCATTTCGAAAGTAGAATATAAATCTTAGCCAACATAGACATTTCGAACTATGCCTACTATAGCTACCATCCAAACAGTGGTGACTACCATAAGTGAATGGCAGGTTCTACAACTAATACCGTACAAGTTTCGTATTGGGAATTGGATTTCCAACAAATGGTCAGGCCAAGGAACTTCCCATTGCCACATGAGAATGCCTCTGGATGGACATCCCCGAGAACCAAACCGGATCTCTACCAACACAAGGCCGGGTTACCCCTAACTGAGTAACAACTGACCGAATATGCCATCCCCCGGTCCTTTGGGACCTTTATCCGAGAGCTCTCTAATCAATTCACACAATCATAAAAACAAAGTGTTTCAACATGAGTAAGTATCTGGGCTCCATACCATGATACCACCCTTTTCCAGAAGGAAATGCACATATCCTAAAAAGCGCTACCCCTCATAACCTTGCTGCTTCTTTCCTGTTTTGACCATTTCCGGGATGTGAGGCTCGACGAAGTCACGTCCACAAAAACATACTTTATACAAAAGCCATGCTTTGGGTCAACAAATGATCAACACAATGATCACTAAGATAGACGATCAAATAAATGATCCTATCACAAATAATCAACACAATGATCATTTCAGCATCACTCAGCATGTCACATTACCAAAATGGGAATATATCGCTGATAACTTCAACTATATAACCTCTGAGCTCGTACGTCTCAGAGAAGGGTGTTAAGCTAAAAGAATAAATTCTCCGCCACCAACAGAAATATATTTGAAAGAAATCGGCTTTATATCTCAACTTGTAATGTCAGGCATACAATCCATACAAGTCTGTTCCGGGATCGAACAAAACCGAAGGCACTTACAAAGAAGTCCTTTCAATCCGGATATCCACAATCATGATCGGATTTCCCATCACTTAGGGAGTTTCTATACCGGCGCGACTCGGTGCAGAAACAATCGTTAGGTCATCCTATCGCTTTCGCAAATACCCGGTCTTCATCACCGGTCTTCAAATGCTATCCATAACGTCGAATCACATATTCGGAATGGGTTATACGACACAAAGGTCCTTTCCCGGCTAAACCGAATAGTGAGCATGATATTTCAAAAACAAATGGATAATGGGATTTCAATTAAGTCACAACTTAATAATTCAAAACTTTATTTCAAATGGTTTAATCCAATTACCATTTCAATCTTTAAACAAAAAGATTCATTTTCACAACCATTAACGGTTTAAACAGTTTTCACATTTTAATCTTTTAAACAAAAGATTCATTCACAGATTTTCCAAATCAATTTTCATTTCAATTTGGTTAACTCGTTAAATCTTTAAATCAAAGATTTAACTTATAGCCTTCAAAACAATTTCATTTCAATTTGATTTAAACAAATCATCAATTTAAATCTGATAAAAATAAACAGATTTAATTCATAGCTTTCAAAAAGAATTCATTCATAACTTAGGAAAACCATTTCTCTATTCAATCTTGAAATTCCCCTAATTAACTGGAATCTCAGTTCTTATCTAAAAGTGTTTATCATTTGAAAACAACAGTTTTTATTTTGGAAATCTGATTCATTTATACGAGTTTAAATCCTTGGGTTAAATTCAAATTCCCAAAAACAATACTTAAAAGTGGTTTAATCCCTATATAACCAATATAACATCTTTAATCCTAATTTCAAATCATAGAATTCAATTTCAAGTATTGAATTTAAATTTAAATCAAATTATTTAAATTCCAAAACTTAATCAAGTAATTTAAAAATAATAAATTTTATTTTGAAATTCCATTCCAAAAGCTTTTCACATTTATTCCGATTCCATTTCCAAAACATTTGAATTTAAAGATTCAAATTTAACTATTTCAAAAATCTGCGACTTAATCGATTTCCTCGTGAAATCCATATTTGTGTGTGTATGGTGTGGTCCAGGGGTTTAACACAATAGTGCACAACCATTCAATCATCACAGATCAAAACACAGAAATATAATTGATAAGCGATATAAACTATAACGCTTATCATACATTCACAGATTCACAGATAATACACAAATATATCATCAATAAATGGATAAATACACAGCTCACCTCACAGAACAAAATATCACAGATCAGATAAGAAGATCAATTCAAGGCATCTCATACAATACAACCATTCATGAGTAATTCAATAGTTATCTATAAGCAGGATTAATTAAATCGTTTTTAATCCTAATCAATTTAATTTATTTCCAAGTAAATTTATTACTTATAAATTAATTACCCAATCCTGATTTATTAATTACAAATCATTTGATATTGATAAATAAATCAATTACCTTAATTTATCTTGATTTATCACGTTAATTTAATTAACCTTCAGTAAATTACATAATCATTTAACCTTAATTAATTTCATTAAGTAATTATTTTCCTTTACAAATAAATCAACATTTATTTACATTAAATGTAATCTTATCTTAATCACTTGATTAATTAACTTTAATCATTACGTATAAGAGTTGATTTACCATTAATAATCCATTAATAAATCTGAATTATTTAATTAGGTGTTAATGGTAACTGAATTAGTTCTTAATTACAATTAATTTCTAATCATAAAATTTCTCATTTTCTTTTCGAATTGAAATTCTTTCGGCACAAATTTTTGAAATCTATGATTTCTAATTACTCTTTAACTATCTCTTAATTGATTTACTTAAAACCTTAATTTATAAATTTAAAACCTTCTTTCATTTTGAAAATTTATTTATTTCAATTTATAAAGAGCTTTAACGTTGATTAACTTAAATACTTAACTTAAATTAAGTTATTTAGCTAAAGTATTACTTAGAAAACTTTGTTAAGTATTTGCTTAAATAATTAAACTTGTCATAAAATCTTAGCTTGATTTATTAAACTTTGTTAAGTATTAATTAGAAAACTTTCTTTTCATTCGAATTGAAGCTGAGTTACTTCACCCTTCTTCCTATTTCCTTTTTCTTTTTTTTTTCTTTTTTTAGTTTATTTTGTTATTTAAGTTTCAGCATCAGGTGAACTTAATAACTTCACGATTTAAATCCCCCAGGCAAACACACGCGACCCCCCTTAGTTTCGAGTAAACCCAGTTGCTTCGAGTCAATCTGCAAAAATCTCGAGCACGTCTCGAGTTCCCCCCCTCTTCTTCTCTGAACCATCCCACTGACCCGCCGACCCCCTTCACGTGCACGTGCACAGATCGTCAACGACGATCCTACCTACCGCGACACCACCAACAAACCACGATTTGACCCACAACTTAAAATCGAAACCCAGTATTTCGAATAACAGTCGAAATCGAAAATTCACCTGAAGCTCGAAAGTAAAGCCTGGAACAAACCTGGAAACGCACGCTGGAGGATCCCTGTCAACGCCTCGTACTCACGACTCCGACCACGAGAATTCACGCAACTCCGGCCATCGATGCGTCTACGACCCAGCTTCCATTTCCCAAACTCTCGCGTCACTCGAACCATCAGAGGGAACGAACGAATCGATTCCCTGATCTTACCTAAAACTAGGGTTAGAAACAAAAACTCCTTCCCATCATCGCCACAGTCCTCTTCGCCACCTCCGGCCATTTTTCCTGGCAACCCCGTAGGCTCGTCTACCACCCCCAACAACCCTGACCGACACGAACCATTCGATTTCCAGAAAATGATAAAAATGCATACTTTGTTCAACTATTAACTGTAACTAGGATAGTTAACTAAAAATCTTCGTATTGGTTTTAAAAATCCTATCCTTGAGTGTAGATTCCAAGTATATAATCGAACCAAGATTTTATAACATTCGAATTTCCAGAGTTTCAAGTTCGACTGAAAAAAAATCTGATTTTTCCTTCCATATGCATTTATACATCACGAAACTATTTTTAAATTGTAACTCATACATAAATATAAATATTTCATTTTGAAACCTAGTTCTAATATTGTTTAGAAAACAAGAAATAGAATGTTCTTGTTATTTGGTACTCTGTAACTAAGCAGGGAAGAAGCACTGATTCAACAAGATATTCACAGAGTAATGTTAACATATTTTCAAGAAGAAGAAAAACTAACTGCTACTCACCTTGAAAATCATGATTCCAGAAATAAAATGACAGAGCCTTTACAAATTCAAACTGAAATTCTTTTTGATTCACAGGCTTCTTTGATGTTGTTTGATTGATGATGATATTGCTTTGGTTTTCTTTTTTTTTTTCAAAATGATGCTTAGTTTTAAATGGTTGAAATGGAGAGGAGATATGTATAAAAAGAAATACGCCAGGCTTGAATATCTTTGCTGGTACAATTCTAAAGTATGCTGAAGTGGTCTTATTCTATGTTGAGGTGTATAACAGGCATGGCTGCAGTGATGCTGGATTTTGAGCTGAGGTGTTTTTGTTTGTACTTTTTATTTTATAAGCATGCCTGGAGATATTGTCACTGATTCCCTTTTATTTCAGCTGTAGGATGTTGTGGTAGTTTGATGTGGCTTCTTCTATTTTATTTTGTTTATTTCTTTTATTTTATTTGCTTTTGTTCAATTATTTTGTTTACTTATTTCTTCTTTTGTTTGTTACTTTATGTACTTTTTTTTTATTTCCTACTTATATTTTATTATTTTGTTTATTCTAGATAATGTGTTGTTTTAATTTAGCAAATTTGTTTATTTTATTTTAAAGACTTCGTTTTGAATTTTCAAATCAATTTATAAATAAATTTCACCATTATTAAATCAAGTTAAAAATAATTTTATCTTTAAATCGTTTAGTTAAAACAATAACTCAAACTCAATGTATATTCATATATACATATATATTCATATTATCATATATTCATTACTTTGAAATTCAAATCCAAATCACATATGCAAAATATTTAAATTCATATGATTAAATATATATGTTTATTTGAATTAAGGAAACTCGCTACTATTTAGAATAAATTTTGCAAATTTTAATTCAAAAATTCTTTTAAATTATCAATTTAAATTCATAAAAATCTGGGGTCGTTACAATCCTTCCCCCTTAAAAGAATTTCGTCCTCGAAATTGTACAGCTCATTTCATGAATTATACATTCACAGAATAGACTAATGCCAATTCAAACTATACTAGTAAACATATGGATATTTTTGGTTAATTCATAATTAATTATCAAATAAAATGGTACTCATAATATTCTTACTAGTAAACATAACCTTCACTACGATTCTAGGCCCAAAATGCGTACATAGATACACCTTATCCAAAAAGAAGTTAATCTAACCAACTACAAATCATCACCATCAGAGCTCTCTCTCTCGAGCCCTGACAGATCTCTAACTTCCACGTCATTGTCAGTCTCGTAATCATACTCTGGATCAGAGTCTATCTGAATAAAACCTTCACCATCCAGCTCCTCGCCTTCTATGGCATTATCCAAATCCCAATGAATTTCTTCATCACCTTCGGAACCTATTTCCATTTCAGGTTCTTCTACCTCAAACTCTTCTTCATTTTCTTCTTCATTTTCTTCTTCGAATTCCTCTTCATCTTCTTCTTTGAATTCGTCTTCATTTTCTTCTTCGAATTCCTCTTCATCTTCTTCTTCTTCCACTGGTGGTTGGGGCTGCACTACAGGCTCCACTGGGAATTCCCTATGAACCGATGACTCACCTTCATCATCTCGTATCCTACTAGATGAAGCATAATCACCCACTCTCCTGACCTTTCCTCCTCGGCTAACGCTGTTTGTTCTCTACAATTAAAATCAAAATCCAAATATTAAGATCTTAAGTTTAGAATTTTATAAGTTGAGAAATACATCAAAATTTATATTTCATATTTTATTCTACCCAAGAAGTTATAACAGAAATTTAAAATTTGGTTTTAAACAAAAATCGTTCTATCGTTATAATTCAAATCTATCATTATATTTCATTAACCAATTTCAACTCAAATTGAAATTTTCAATTTATTCAAATTTCAAATCATATTCTTATTTATTACGGTTTAAATCCAAAAATGATAAGAAATTGATGAAATAAGAAGTAAAGATTTTCTACAACAATTCTTAAGGCATCTTATTATACCAAAACTTCTTTTTCCACTGTTTTTACAGAGTATCGACCAATTATAGTCGTATTTCCCTGTCTCCTATCTCGTTCTCTTCTTGCACTCATACTTACTATCAGCGGATAGTAAGAGAATTTACTGAGGCATTCAAACGGATATCTTAGGGATACACTCATTCTAGGGATACTTCACCCTATCTCTAATGAGCTACTTAATGTGTTATACTCCTGAGCTAAAGTTCAACCCTTAGCTCTGATACCAAATGTGACGACGCGGATTTTGCCCGCTCGAAAATTGACATTCATACTTCAAATCGTATTCGAATGCCATAAATTCGACCGTTCAAATCCGATTCGCCGGCGCTTATAACAACATTAAGTAAACAACACAGCGGAATAAAAAGAATACTACACTGATATACAATATCTGATACAACAGAACGATACAATGAATATCAATATACATCAGAGATATGATACAATAAAATTTCAGCGGAAAGAAAATGGATAACATCTAACAGCGGAACAAATAACTCTAAGATAGTCTTCAAGGAAGAACTCCAAAACTGCAACTCCATTTCCAAGAATCAATCCAGCAATAGCTCGAACTCCCCATAAACATGCACCAAGCTAGGCAAGACTGGTGCGATCCAAAGACTGAACTAACTCCAGATAATCCACTATATCTAACTATCTGAAAAACCCAACTCTAGACTGCTCGTGTAGAAAATAATGAGCACCCAGAGTTTAGGAAGGAAAACAATAAACTCCGAGTCAGTCATGTGACTGGTGTGAGAACTCAAAACAGTTTACTTAACTTTAAAATCAAAATAGAGGAATATTTTTAAATTCAATTCGCAATGCTTTTTAAAAATGAGACTACCATAAGGCCTCCCGCACACACACACAATGCAAACGCAGAATCGGAGGAGATTTCTCCTTATGATAGTCAAAGATGCTTGATACGCATTTAAAATAACATTTGATATTATTACTAGTGCATAGTGTAGGAAAAATTCATTTCGAAAGTAGAATATAAATCTTAGCCAACATAGACATTTCGAACTATGCCTACTATAGCTACCATCCAAACAGTGGTGACCACCATAAGTGAATGACAGGTTCTACAACTAATACCGCACAAGTTTCGTATTGGGAATTGGATTTCCAACAAATGATCAGGCCAAGGAGCTTCCCATTGCCACATGAGAATGCCTCTGGATGGACATCCCCGAGAACCAAACCGGATCTCTACCAACACAAGGCCGGGTTACCCCTAACTGAGTAACAACTGACCGAATATGCCATCCCCGGTCCTTTGGGACCTTTATCCGAGAGCTCTCTAATCAATTCACACAATCATAAAAACAAAGTGTTTCAACATGAGTAAGTATCTGGGCTCCATACCATGATACCACCCTTTTCCAGAAGGAAATGCACATATCCTAAAGGGCGCTACCCCTCATAACCTTGCCGCTTCTTTCCTGTTTTGACCATTTCCGGGATGTGAGGCTCGACGAAGTCACGTCCACAAAAACATACTTTATACAAAAGCCATGCTTTGGGTCAACAAATGATCAACACAATGATCACTAAGATAGACGATCAAATAAATGATCCTATCACAAATAATCAACACAATGATCATTTCAGCATCACTCAGCATGTCACATTACCAAATTGGGAATATATCGCTGATAACTTCAACTATATAACCTCTGAGCTCGTACGTCTCAGAGAAGGGTGTTAAGCTAAAAGAATAAATTCTCCGCCACCAACAGAAATATATTTGAAAGAAATCGGCTTTATATCTCAACTTGTAATGTCAGGCATACAATCCATACAAGTCTGTTCCGGGATCGAACAAAACCGAAGGCACTTACAAAGAAGTCCTTTCAATCCGGATATCCACAATCCTGATCGGATTTCCCATCACTTAGGGAGTTTCTATACCGGCGCGACTCGGTGCAGAAACAAACGATAGGTCATCCTATCGCTTTCGCAAATACCCGGTCTTCATCACCGGTCTTCAAATGCTATCCATAACGTCGAATCACATATTCGGAATGGGTTATACGACACAAAGGTCCTTTCCCGGCTAAACCGAATAGTGAGCATGATATTTCAAAAACAAATGGATAATGGGATTTCAATTAAGTCACAACTTAATAATTCAAAACTTTATTTCAAATGGTTTAATCCAATTACCATTTCAATCTTTAAACAAAAAGATTCATTTTCACAACCATTAACGGTTTAAACAGTTTTCACATTTTAATCTTTTAAACAAAAGATTCATTCACAGATTTTCCAAATCAATTTTCATTTCAATTTGGTTAACTCGTTAAATCTTTAAATCAAAGATTTAACTTATAGCCTTCAAAACAATTTCATTTCAATTTGATTTAAACAAATCATCAATTTAAATCTGATAAAAATAAACAGATTTAATTCATAGCTTTCAAAAAGAATTCATTCATAACTTAGGAAAACCATTTCTCTATTCAATCTTGAAATTCCCCTAATTAACTGGAATCTCAGTTCTTATCTAAAAGTGTTTATCATTTGAAAACAACAGTTTTTATTTTGGAAATCTGATTCATTTATACGAGTTTAAATCCTTGGGTTAAATTCAAATTCCCAAAAACAATACTTAAAAGTGGTCTAATCCCTATATAACCAATATAACATCTTTAATCCTAATTTCAAATCATAGAATTCAATTTCAAGTATTGAATTTAAATTTAAATCAAATTATTTAAATTCCAAAACTTAATCAAGTAATTTAAAAATAATAAATTTTATTTTGAAATTCCATTCCAAAAGCTTTTCACATTTATTCCGATTCCATTTCCAAAACATTTGAATTTAAAGATTCAAATTTAACTATTTCAAAAATCTGCGACTTAATCGATTTCCTCGTGAAATCCATATTTGTGTGTGTATGGTGTGGTCCAGGGGTTTAACACAATAGTGCACAACCATTCAATCATCACAGATCAAAACACAGAAATATAGTTGATAAGCGATATAAACTATAATGCTTATCATACATTCACAGATTCACAGATAATACACAAATATATCATCAATAAATGGATAAATACACAGCTCACCTCACAGAACAAAATATCACAGATCAGATAAGAAGATCAATTCAAGGCATCTCATACAATACAACCATTCATGAGTAATTCAATAGTTATCTATAGGCAGGATTAATTAAATCGTTTTTAATCCTAATCAATTTAATTTATTTCCAAGTAAATTTATTACTTATAAATTAATTACCCAATCCTGATTTATTAATTACAAATCATTTGATATTGATAAATAAATCAATTACCTTAATTTATCTTGATTTATCACGTTAATTTAATTAACCTTCAGTAAATTACATAATCATTTAACCTTAATTAATTTCATTAAGTAATTATTTTCCTTTACAAATAAATCAACATTTATTTACATTAAATGTAATCTTATCTTAATCACTTGATTAATTAACTTTAATCATTACGTATAAGAGTTGATTTACCATTAATAATCCATTAATAAATCTGAATTATTTAATTAGGTGTTAATGGTAACTGAATTAGTTCTTAATTACAATTAATTTCTAATCATAAAATTTCTCATTTTCTTTTCGAATTGAAATTCTTTCGGCACAAATTTTTGAAATCTATGATTTCTAATTACTCTTTAACTATCTCTTAATTGATTTACTTAAAACCTTAATTTATAAATTTAAAACCTTCTTTCATTTTGAAAATTTATTTATTTCAATTTATAAAGAGCTTTAACGTTGATTAACTTAAATACTTAACTTAAATTAAGTTATTTAGCTAAAGTATTACTTAGAAAACTTTGTTAAGTATTTGCTTAAATAATTAAACTTGTCATAAAATCTTAGCTTGATTTATTAAACTTTGTTAAGTATTAATTAGAAAACTTTCTTTTCATTCGAATTGAAGCTGAGTTACTTCACCCTTCTTCCTATTTCCTTTTTCTTTTTTTTTTCTTTTTTTAGTTTATTTTGTTATTTAAGTTTCAGCATCAGGTGAACTTAATAACTTCACGATTTAAATCCCCCAGGCAAACACACGCGACCCCCCTTAGTTTCGAGTAAACCCAGTTGCTTCGAGTCAATCTGCAAAAATCTCGAGCACGTCTCGAGTTCCCCCCCTCTTCTTCTCTGAACCATCCCGCTGACCCGCCGACCCCCTTCACGTGCACGTGCACAGATCGTCAACGACGATCCTACCTACCGCGACACCACCAACAAACCACGATTTGACCCACAACTTAAAATCGAAACCCAGTATTTCGAATAACAGTCGAAATCGAAAATTCACCTGAAGCTCGAAAGTAAAGCCTGGAACAAACCTGGAAACGCACGCTGGAGGATCCCTGTCAACGCCTCGTACTCACGACTCCGACCACGAGAATTCACGCAACTCCGGCCATCGATGCGTCTACGACCCAGCTTCCATTTCCCAAACTCTCGCGTCACTCGAACCATCAGAGGGAACGAACGAATCGATTCCCTGATCTTACCTAAAACTAGGGTTAGAAACAAAAACTCCTTCCCATCATCGCCACAGTCCTCTTCGCCACCTCCGGCCATTTTTCCTGGCAACCCCGTAGGCTCGTCTACCACCCCCAACAACCCTGACCGACACGAACCATTCGATTTCCAGAAAATGATAAAAATGCATACTTTGTTCAACTATTAACTGTAACTAGGATAGTTAACTAAAAATCTTCGTATTGGTTTTAAAAATCCTATCCTTGAGTGTAGATTCCAAGTATATAATCGAACCAAGATTTTATAACATTCGAATTTCCCAGAGTTTCAAGTTCGACTGAAAAAAAATCTGATTTTTCCTTCCATATGCATTTATACATCACGAAACTATTTTTAAATTGTAACTCATACATAAATATAAATATTTCATTTTGAAACCTAGTTCTAATATTGTTTAGAAAACAAGAAATAGAATGTTCTTGTTATTTGGTACTCTGTAACTAAGCAGGGAAGAAGCACTGATTCAACAAGATATTCACAGAGTAATGTTAACATATTTTCAAGAAGAAGAAAAACTAACTGCTACTCACCTTGAAAATCATGATTCCAGAAATAAAATGACAGAGCCTTTACAAATTCAAACTAAAATTCTTTTTGATTCACAGGCTTCTTTGATGTTGTTTGATTGATGATGATATTGCTTTGGTTTTCTTTTTCTTTTTTTTCAAAATGATGCTTAGTTTTAAATGGTTGAAATGGAGAGGAGATATGTATAAAAAGAAATATGCAGGCTTGAATATCTTTGCTGGTACAATTCTAAAGTATGCTGAAGTGGTCTTATTCTATGTTGAGGTGTATAACAGGCATGGCTGCAGTGATGCTGGATTTTGAGCTGAGGTGTTTTTGTTTGTACTTTTTATTTTATAAGCATGCCTGGAGATATTGTCACTGATTCCCTTTTATTTCAGCTGTAGGATGTTGTGGTAGTTTGATGTGGCTTCTTCTATTTTATTTTGTTTATTTCTTTTATTTTATTTGCTTTTGTTCAATTATTTTGTTTACTTATTTCTTCTTTTGTTTGTTACTTTATGTACTTTTTTTTTATTGCCTACTTATATTTTATTATTTTGTTTATTCTAGATAATGTGTTGTTTTAATTTAGCAAATTTGTTTATTTTATTTTAAAGACTTCGTTTTGAATTTTCAAATCAATTTATAAATAAATTTCACCATTATTAAATCAAGTTAAAAATAATTTTATCTTTAAATCGTTTAGTTAAAACAATAACTCAAGCTCAATGTATATTCATATATACATATATATTCATATTATCATATATTCATTACTTTGAAATTCAAATCCAAATCACATATGCAAAATATTTAAATTCATATGATTAAATATATATGTTTATTTGAATTAAGGAAACTCGCTACTATTTAGAATAAATTTTGCAAATTTTAATTCAAAAATTCTTTTAAATTATCAATTTAAATTCATAAAAATCTGGGGTCGTTACAGATATGAACCCGATGGATGTGAATCAAATTCACACTGATCGATATGAAATCAGTCGATTCGAACAGGTCGATATCATGGTTTTTCTATCGATTCGAACTTGATCGATTCGAAATTAGACCTTCCCTGATGGATACGAACAACGTGTCTTTTTCAACTTGTATCGATCATATCTCGATCATATGAACTCCGATTGACCTGAAATTTGAAACATGGCATTTATGGCTTTGCTTTCCATGTCTTGTCAATTGTAGCCCGATACGAACTCGGATAGAATTCATCGATACCCATAGTAAACTTGCGATATATAATCGATATTTATGACTAGTAATCATTGATTTTCAGTTAATTTCTTGATATCTTGACTTTTCCAAAAGGTGGGATAACAGTTTTCCTCCCAAAACATGGCTTTTTGTAAATGGCGTGTTTTGAATAAATTCGAATCGAATGCAGTGAGTTCTAGTTTTATTTATAGCTATAATATTGTCAATCAAGTTTATGGCTGTTTGAAGCTGAATCAGTATCCATTTCCACATGTGGAAGTTAAGCATGAAATTCTATAGTTTCTCCAGACTATCAATGGTCACTCCGGACCCTTGCCAAGTCCATTCCAGACTTAGCGATTGAATAGAAAGATCCTGTTGTGCTTCGGCGTTGCTCTCTATCCCTTCCACTCTGGCCCCAACGAGGGCGCATAGCGATGTCTTGGTCTTTCTGGACCGATCATAGCCTCTCCAGGCTCTTGCTGGATCCCATTATGTCCCTCTTCGGTGAAGGGGAAATAGCGTCAAGTGAGTCGATCCTGTCGCTCCTCGACGAAGCGGCAACACCCTCTGCACTCTGGTTCAGTGTTTCTGAACATTAAGTGATGTCATGGACTAAATCCTAGGCTGATCATAGCAACTTCAGGCTCTTATCGAACCCCGATCCAATCACTCTCCGGTGAATGGGGAACGACGTTATGTGAGTCGATCCTGTCGCTCTCTGGCGAAGCAACTCATTTCCTGCACTCCGGAACTCGCCTCTCCGAGTAGGGTCAAAAAGCGATCATTTTTAAGCTGGTTTTTAATATTCATCCTTTAACTCTCCAGTCAAAGGTTTATTTCAAGAAATTCAATTTCATTTATTAAATTCAAATCCTAGATGTTCAATCTCAATCATTAGGAAAAACTAGACATTACCTCTCCGTGCAGAGCGGTCTATTACCGTTTCAGAGCATGCCTGGGGATCGCTCCAGTTCCCGTACATGTGTAAGTGAAGTAGCCGTTTATTTCAAAATCAATTATAAGGAATCTTATCGATCAAAGACCAAATCCTAAATTTGGCCCCTGCCATCGCAATCAATTGATGACAAATCGTGATCGTGATCCAAGATTAGTCCTGTTAGGTGGTGGCGGTAGTTACTCAGGTCCTACGGCCGCTGCACGATCTCTGGTGTATTATGGCAATCTACCACATCTTACGTGTTCTTCCACCTCATCCTTCAGGTGGTGGCATTCATCGGTAGTATGCCCTTCCAGCTCATGGAATAGGCAGTACTTCCCACTCCTACGCTCCTGCTTTGTGGGATCCCTCCTGGGTAGTTTCCGATAGGGGAGTTGCCCCCTAGTCTCCATGTAAATCTGTTCCAGGCTTGCTTTCAAGTCTGTGTATTTTTTGAATCTAGGTTCTCGGAATTTCTTCTGTTTATTAGGACCATCATATATGTCGTCCTGCTTTCGCTTTCCTTTGTCCGCTCTAGACTGTTCTTTGGCGGTTCCTTCGCCTTGCACAGCGTTTATTTCTCGCCTCTCAGTGCGTGAATCTTACATCCGAATGAATCTCTCAGCCTCATGATAGAATTCTCCAAGGTCTTGTGGTGGATCTCTTGCCAAAGATTCCTTAAACTCTATGCCTTCCGCAACTCCCGCTACCGCCACCATTAAAATCATCGATGGATCCAGGCAATCTACTGAATCCACCATTGCATTGAATCATAATAGAAAATCTTTTATGGACTCTCCGGTCCTCTGCTTTATCGAAGTTAAAGTCATCACACTCTTGGGTCACGTTACGTGGACCCTGAACTATCTCATGAAGCATTCCACTAACTCGCCCCATGTTCTGATTGATCCATTTTCTTGCTGCTTAAACCAAAGCGCGGCCAAATATGATAAGAATACAGGGAAACATCGTGCCATTACTTCCTTGGATGCTTCGAGCACTTCCATATGCCTAATGTATCTGGTAATGTGCATGGTCGGGTCTGACTTTCCTTCGTAAGGATCCACCATGGGTAACTTGAACTTTAGGGGGTTCCTTGCATTTCTGATATTCGGAGTGGACGGGCTCCGGCTAAATTCCTCTAATCCTCCGATCGATAATCATCCTCTCATAATTCGTCGCACTAATCCAGTTATCCTTTCATTTTCATTAAGGGGTTGTCCCCTCAGCATGCGTCTATCCTGCCCCCAGGTCTCAAAGGATATTCCGGATAATATTTTTCATGTGGCTCATTAGCATTAGTGTTTGCTCTAGTCTGTTGAGCTCCATCGATGGGTCTTCCAGTTTCACATCCTGTGGGTCTGCCCTCAGGTCCTTGTTAATTGCCTTCCGGCTCTGCATTCTGGTCTTGAATTTGACCTCCGTTGGTGTTTGCAATCCTAACTCCTTGTCTTATATTCGCAACCATTGTAGCCGGTCCTAGGTTCTGTGCTCCGGCCGCTCTCATCTGCTCAAAGAAGCTTTGCATCATATCCTATATACTCTTCAATAATCTTTCATGTATTGAATCTGACATGGCCTTCATCTCATCCTTGGTGATGTAGATCGAAGCTTGTCCTTCTCCAGCTCCAGAGGATGCCTCTTGACTTCCTCCTTGTTGGCTTCTCTCGGCACTTTGTCTTCTACTTGTTTGTCGCGTCATTGTCTTTCAAATCTAA
Organism: Allium cepa; assembly: GCA_030765085.1. Classification (NCBI taxonomy): domain Eukaryota; kingdom Viridiplantae; phylum Streptophyta; class Magnoliopsida; order Asparagales; family Amaryllidaceae; genus Allium; species Allium cepa. The sequence continues at coordinate 395,087,499 of CM060943.1, read as the reverse complement.
ATTCTTCAAACTTTCAAATCTAAACTCCAAATATGGTGTAGCGGGTGCTACTTGTTCTCAGTGAAAGCACCAAAGTGTTTATGCCAAAATTGGTCACAAACCCCGAATATCGTGAAAGCACCGATATATGAATATAAATCAACAATGTCCAAAACCAAGTCTCAGATCCATGCAAAACAGAGAGCAACAATTGAGAAATAACAAACAAAAAACACGAGATTTACAGTGGTTCGGCTATCTCAGGCCTACGTCCACTTCAAATGATAATCTTTTTATTGATGTTCTTACTGGTTACAGTGGATTCAAGCAATAATTTTCGAGTACAATGATGGAGTTTGAGTACAATCGTGATTTCGGCAGAGTCTGGACGTCGCTTTTTCCCAAAAGTCCCTTTCCTGTAGGCTCTAGGGTGCTATTTTTAGGCATACCATGCAAATATCTCGCCCAAACTTCGGGAGACTCCTTCTGGCACATGAGTGGGCCCATGCGATCGATCCCACGAAGTTTCGATTAGATCTGTGATCGATACGAATCAATTTCATATCGATCAAGTTTTGGTCTAATCGAGCTGAAATTTGGCATGAACCTCCTCTAGCATGTATGTAAGCTCTTGTGAAGATTTCATAGCATTTGGACTACTGGATTGTGAGATATGATCGATGCAAGACTGCGTTTTCGTTAACGCTGCCGTGTTTGAATCTATCCTTCGTGTTGATCCATTCGTATCGATCCAAGCACGTGATAGCATGTTGACATGGCATGCACTCTTCATATCGATCCACTTTTTATGCCAAGTTGATTGAGTCTTATTTGCACCATGTTTGTATCGATGGTTCGTAGCTCTGTTTGCATCGATGTTTGGGGATCATCACTTCGTATCGATTATTAAAGGGGATACACTGTTCGTATCGATCGACCCTGATCCTGTTCGTATCTATCAACTGATCGATACGAACTAAGGGTCCTGGGGATCGATACGAATAGCATGTCTTGGAAGGCTCCCATTAGATCGACACGAACAGCGTAAATTGCAGGATCAATGCGAACAGAATCGACTCGATGACTCGATTCGAACACATAGATACGAATAGGACTTCTTGGATGGATTCAAACACACGGGATTCTGATCGATATGAACCGGATGGATGCGAAGCAAAGTCACACTGATCGATACGAAATTAATCGATTCGAACAGGTCGATATCATGGTTTTTCAATCGATTCGAACTTGATCGATTCGAAATCAGACTTTCCCTGATCGATACGAACAACGTGTCTTTCTCAACTTGTATCGATCATATCTCGACCATATGAACTCCGATTGATCTGTAATTTGAAACGTTAGCTTTTATGGTTTTTCTTGTCATGTCTTGTCAATTGTAGCCTGATCCAAGTTCAGACAGAATTCATCGATACCTATAGTAAACCTGTGATGTATAATCGATATTTATGACTAGTAATCATTGATTTTCAGTTAATTTCTTGATATCTCGACTTTTCCTAAAGGTGGGATAACACCCCCCCCCCCCCCCCCAACAAAGCATACCTTTTTGTAAAAGGCGTGTTTTGAATAACTTCAAATCGAATGTAGTGAGTTCATTTTTTATTTATAGCTATAATATTGTCAATCAAGTTTATGGCTATTCGAAGGTGAATCAGTATCCATTTCCACCCATGGAAGTTAAGAATGAAATTCTACAGTTTCTCCAGACTATCAATGGTCACTTTGAACCCTTGCCAAGTGCATTCCAGACTTAGCGATCGAATAGAAAGATCATGTTGCACTTCGGCGTTGCGCTCTATCCCTTGCACTCCGGCCCCAATGAGGGCGTATAGCGATGCCTTGGTCTTTCTGGATCGATCATAGCCACTTCGGGATCTTGCTGGATCCTATTCTGTCAATCTTCAGTGAAGGGGAAACAATGTCAAGTGAGCCGATCTTGTCGCTCTCCGTCAAAGCGGCAACACCCCCGCACTCTGGTTCAATGTTTCTGAACATTAAGCGATGTCATGGCCTAAATCCTAGGCCGATCATAGCCACTCCGGGATCTTATCGAACCCCAATCCAATCACTCTTCGGTGAATGGGGAATGACGTTAAGTGAGTCGATCCTGTCGCTCTTCGGCGAAGCAACTCACTTCGTGCGCTTCGGACCCCGCCTCGCTGGGTAGGGTCATAAAGCGATCATTTTCAAGCTGGTTTTTAATATTCATCCTTTAACTCTCCGGTCAAAGGTTTATTTCGAGAAATTCATGATCATTTATTGAATTCAAATCCTAGATGTTCAATCTCAATCATCGGGAAAAACTAGACATTGCCTCTCCGGGCAGAGCGGTCTATTACTATATCAGAGCATGCTTGGGGATCGCTCTGGTTCCTGTACATGTGTAAGTGGAGTAGACGTTTATTTCAAAATCAAATCTAAGGAATCTAATTGACCAAAGTCCAAATCCTGAACTTGGCCCCTGCCCTCATAATCAAGTGATGACAAGTCGTGATCCCGATCCAAGATCAGTCCTATTAGGTGGTGGCGGTAGTTGCTCAGGTCCTACGGCCGCTGCACGATCTCTGGTATATTGTGGCAATCTACCACTTCTGACGTGTTCTTCCACCTCATCCTTCAGGTGGCGGCATTCATCGGTAGTATGCCCTTCCAGCTCATGGAATAGGCAGTACTTCCCACTCCAACGCTTCCGCTTTATAGGATCTCTCTTGGGAGGATTTGGATAAGGGAGTTGCCCCCTAGTCTCCTTGTAAATCCGTTCCAGGCTTGCTGTCAAGTCTATGTATTATCTGAATCTAGGTTCTTGGAATTTCTTCCGTTTATCAGGACCATCATATGTGTCATCCTGCTTTCATTTTCCTTATGCTCGTATTGGAATCACCCTCAGAGTTTTAGCGACAAATAGTTCATACACTTCGAGTCTTCAACTTGACCTTCACTTGAATTCATGACCTAACGTTTAACTTGGATCGATGTGGTTTTCGGATAATCAAATTTGATATCCGATCTCGGTCTCATCGAAATCCAAACGTTTCTTAAAGGCCAAGTTGTTTAAGGTTTAAACAATTTAATTCAATTCAATACTTTGAATTCACACAGCATCATTCACAGATAAATGTCACACATTTATCAGAGATATGTCCCATATCACATCACAGAATATCATAGAATATCACCCAATAGATATCAACCAATTCAGACATTCTACACAAACAATCACCATAAACAGGAATTATTGATCCATATTATAATTAATTTAATTAACTATTAAATTAATTACTTAATAATTAATCACCTAATCCTTCTTAACCAATCATTAATTAATTACAAACCATTTAATTAATTAATTATTCGTTGATTACCTTGTCCATCAATTAATTAATCTCTAATCACAGATTAATTATCCTTTAACTATTAATTAATAAACCTAAATTATTAATTAATATCCCTCGATACAAATTAATTAATCCATAATTACTCTTATAATCAGTCAATAAATCTTTAATAAACTAATTAATTATCCCTTAATTATTAATTAATAAACCTTAATTATTAATTAACAAAACTTAATTACAAATTAATTAATCCTTAATTACCAATTAATCAATCCTTAATTAGTAGTTAACCAATCCTTAATTAATCTTCAATTTGAGATTGTTTATCCTTTAATTATTAATTAATAAAACCTAATTATTAATTAATAAAACTCAATTACCAATTAAGTACTTCTTAATTACCAGTTAATTAACCTCTAATTACTTAATTAATTAATCTCTAATTATAAAATTAATCAATCTTAATTACTTAATTAATTAATCCCTTAATTATCGATTAATTAATTTCTAATTATAAATTAATTATCTCTAATTATTTAATTAATGATCCTTAATTACAAATTAATTAGCCTTTAATTAATTAACTTATACCCTTTAATTATTAATTTATAAATCCTAAATTATTCATTAATTAGATCAATTAATTACTCTTAATTAATTTCTTAATTAATCCTTTATCATTAATTAATTAAATTAGTAAATTATACTTAAATTTCTTTATTAACTTAATTAATCTCAAATGAATAAAACCTTAATTATCCTTTGACGTAAACCATTATGTTAATTAATGATTTAATTATCATTTACATTTTTAAAACATTTTATCTTTATAATTAACTTCCTTAATTAGATCACTTAATTAAGTTTTGAAATAAAATAAACATTTAACTTGATAAATTAAAGTTATCAAATCATAACTTCCTTTAAATTCTTAAACATTATCAAGTAATTGTTTAAACTAATTTCAGTTTAAATTGAAAAACTTGCCTTTATAAAACCTTTAAAAACTTTTGAAAACTGTTTTTAAACATTATACCTTTAAATTACTTTTAAATTTCATTTCTAACTTAAGATTTAAAATAACTTAAAATTTTACTTAACAAAATTTAAATTAAACAAACTTCAAAACTTCTTAATCAATTATTAAAGAAAACAATTATTATATATATAGGAAATTTATATAAGAAAGTTTAAATTAAATTTATTTTTAAATTTCAAAAACCTTGTTTTAAAACTTTTTTAAACTATTCAACCCTTGCTTCGGGTTCAACCGAAGACCACTCGGGTCTTGCCCCGAGCAAAACCCACCTTCATCTTTTCTTTTATTTTTTTTTCTTAGATTTTAGTTTAAGTTTTTAAAACCCGAAACACTCTCGTTCCTACTGGAGTATATACTCGAGTCACACGTCCACATGCTCGAACCTTCCTTCGAGCAAACCCACAACCAAAACAACTGACACACTAAAGCCACCGTACACATGCACCAGCGTCAAAGCAGCCTCTGACCTATGATGGACCCTCTGGCACATCGACCATCGATGCTGCAACCAAATCCGACCACCAAATCACAATCACAACCCTCGATCGAAATCGAGGTTCATAGTTGAACCAGGAAACAAAACCATCACTAGAAACTGTCTCGAACCCACGCCTCCGACCACCAGACAATGCTGCAACTCCGACCACGCCGTGCCGACCTTCCACTCTGCCATTTCCCAAAGTTTCGAGCTACTCGAATCACCTACAACGTCGCAATGACCTAAAATTCAGCATCGACACAGCTTAGGGTAGAAACACTACTTCGATTGATTTCTGACGCCACGGTGATGAATAAAATCATCCACCATTTTTTCCAGCCTCGACCACTTCCCTACCACCTCCAGTGGCAACCACGAGATCCCACCACCCTCCAATCGACCAACAATGCCCAAAAAGCAAAAACCAATCAACTCCAAAATGCTCACCCAAAATAAATCTAAATTTTTTGATTTTCATCTTAAAAATCATATTTTACAAATTCGATTCAGGTTATATACATGAATCAGCAATTTACAACTTTTGATTTTAACATGTTTTTAAATTTTCTACTGTATTTATAAATTTACAGATAGCTTCATGCTTATCATGCTTGATTATATTTTAATACTTAGCTTAAGTAAAAACAAACACATTTTGTTCAATTTTCACAACCCATATGTGAATGTTTGGAAAGCACTTGATCTTTGATCAAGATTTAAACCTGTCAATTATAAACCAGGGATATACACAGGGTTTCAGACATGCACACATATGCACCTACATATTTAGAGCATTCAAACCAAAATTACACACATGCAAACAATTTTCACATCACAAACCAAAATTTAAAACAAAACTTAGTTGTTTACTCACCAGTTTTAAAAAGGCAGAGGGTTTTGAAATAGCTTTGATTTGAAACAGGGAAACTTTGATTTTTAAAAACTGAATTGCTTTGATCAGAAATCTGAAATACTTGATGTTGAAATGATCAAGATTTTCAAAATGAATTGATTGCTTTAAATCAGAGAAGGTTGCTTGATGATCTCTTCTTTCAAAACTGACTTGAAATGGCTTGATTTTTTTTGAAAATGTTACAGGCTTGTTTATAGGTTTTTGAACTTCCTTGCTTTGATTTTCTTATGAATTGAATAATTTTTTTAGTTTGTAAAGTTTTACAGGTTGAGATTTTTTGTTTTTGGAAATGAATATAGTAAAACGAAATGGAAAAGAGGAGAAGATGAATGATTATATAGATTTAAATTGTGATTTGTTAAAATTAAAGAAAATGAAAATAAAAAGGATGACACTTGTTCAATTCAACAACATTTGTCATTACCATTATTTAACTCCTTACACATGTTAATAAAAGCATTAATAATCTAACACTTGTCATTATTCATTTTTATATTATTTTTAAATGATTTTAAAAGCTTTTATATTTAATTTCCTAATTAATAAATACATTTCTTAATTAATAAATGCTTTTCTTAGTTTATATAAATAAAACATTTAAAAGAAAATAAAATAAAAACCAATTATATTCTAAATAAAATCATATAAAATATATTTAATTTTTAAATGTTAATATAAAACTTTTGTATTTATTTTACTATTAAATGAATACTCTCATAATTTGTATAAATAATATTCTTTAAGGAAAAATATTATAAAACAAATTATATTCTAAATAAAACTTTATTCGTATATTTTTACATCCAAAATATTTTCAAGATATATATTCTTTAAAATTCCAAATTTAAATCCAAATTTAAAATTTAAATTCAAATTTTGAAATTCAATTTAAAATCAACTTAAATAAATATATATAAACACACATTATCTTTTTGCAGAGCAAGCAGGGTTAAACTGGGCCCCTACCAGAATTATTAAAAAGAAGAGAAACAAAGATACAGAATATAAAGGAAGAAACAAGCACACAAGAGAAACAAAGAACAGGAAGAAAGAAAAGAAAAAATAACAACTGGAGAGGACAGAAAGCACTAAGGGATCCAAGGCTCAATCTGATACTCTAGAAAAGCATGCACACTTGCTCTCATTCCCATAAGAATATCATGCTTGAGAATAGTCCATAAAACTTCACGGCTCCTCATAGTTCCATCAAACATCCTTTTATTCCTTTCAACCCAAATTAGTTTCATCGGCTTTTTTAAAATGAAGAAGAAAGGATAGCTTCTCTCTTCTTGCCACTTTATAGCATTCTCAATCAAACCCCATTGTTCAGCAGAAGCATTAGGAACAGCAACCATCCCCAATGTATTGCTCAACATATTGCTCTAGAGATGAAGAACATATGGACACTCAAAGAACAGATGCTGGATACTTCCATTATGAATATTGCAAAGTACACAGTTGGAAGGAACAGACATACCAAAACCAAGCAGCTTATCTCTAGTTAACAGAGCCTTGTTCCTAACCTTCCAAAGCATCAGGTTGTCACTGCTTAAAGAGTAAGAAACCCAAGTAACCCTGTGCCACTTACAACAAAGCATTGTGTCCATTCCCATGAGATCATCATAAATACAAGATATAGAGTGAGCTCTACCATTCCATTGAACAGAATCATGATCATGAAGAACATAATTGTTATCAGCATATTGATTCCATAAGGATCTGACTGCTTGATTACTAGAATAAGGCAGCACCAGCACACCATTTTCAATATAATCAACAGCAAGAGCATTAGAATTAATACTAGATTGAAATTTCTACTGTGAAGTGAAGATCTGATCCAGTATAATACCCTTTCTTATCCATGGTTCAGACCAGAACCTACAATTGCTTCTAATAGAAAGTTGAAATTGAACAAAAGGTTTTAAGGTATTCCTCAATCTCAATATACTTCTCCATATCCAACTACAAGCTTGAGGAACTTCCATAAGCCAAAAATTCTTAGCACCAACATTATGCCTAAGTGTCCACTTAACCCATAAAGAGTCCTTCCTTTGCAATAGAGCATTAAAGTGATAGCTGTAAGCTCCTTGTTCCAAACATGAATGTTGAACAAGCCTAGACCACCTTTGCTTTTTGGTTTCTCAAAAATTATGAAAGAATAAGGAAAAGTCTTCTTAGTATGAATAGAACCAAACCAAAAAAATCTCATCATGGCTGATCTTACCATATTCAAAAGCTTAGTAGGAAGGATGAAAGCCCTAGCCCAATAGACCATCATGGAAAAGCATACCGACTTGATGAGAACAAGTCTTCCATCTTGAGACAAGAAGTTGGTAGTCGACCTCCCCATGACAGCAATAATTTTATTAAAGAGAGATAAACAGTTTGATTTTGTTACTCTTAATGTACAAAGAGGCAGTCCAAGGTAGGTCATGTCATGATTCATTGTTTGCATTCCAGCAAAGGTTAAGAGAAACTGTTTCTGCAAACAAGAAACACTAGCAAACAAAATAATAGATTTATTAAGATTAAGTTCAAGTCCTGTCATCAAGTAGAAACTATGAAGAGCACATTTTATGGATTCAATAGATTGTTGGTTAGGCTTGGTGAATATCATGATGTCATCAGCAAATAGAAGGGAAGTTATTTAAAGGTCCTTACATTTGGGATGATAGTGAATCTGCCTGTTATGATACAAAGGCTTTAAAATGCAAGTAAAAACTTCCATCACCAAAATAAAAACATAGGAGGAAAGAGGATCCCCCTGCCTTAGGCCTTGCTTGGAGGCAAAGAATCCAGAATTAGCTCCATTCAAAATCAAAGAGAAAGAGGGAGTAGAGATGCATTCATAGATCCAAGCAATAAATTCTTTTGGAAAACCCATGAGAGACATGGTTCTGACAACAGACTTCCACTGAAGACTATCACAAGCCTTTTTAAGATCAAGCTTTAACATAGCTCCCTGAGAAGCATTAACACTGCTATATCCCTTTAAAAGCTCATGTGCCAGCATTATGTTGTCGAGAATGTTTCTATTAGGTAAAAAAGCAACCTGATTCTTAGAAATGATCCTCACCAAAATAGGAACAAGTCTCATGGAAATAATTTTAGAAATACAATTATATACAACATTGCAATAGGAAATGGGTCTGAAGGAAGACACATTAGGAGCAGGCATGCTCTTAGGGATCAAAACCAAATTCGTAGCATTCACTGATTTAAAAGTTTAAATTTATCGAAAAAATTATGGACAGCTTTACAGAAGAGCTCACTAACAGTATCCCAACTACTAGTAAAAAACTCCACGTTGAAACCATCAGGACCACCACTCGAGCTCTTATTCATAGCAAAAATGGTGTTCTTTATTTCTTCATTGGTCACTTTTTCCACCAGCTTAACAGCTTCAACATTATTGACTTTAGGCAGAGTAATGTTTGAAAGGTGATCCAGCTCAGAGATAAAATTATTTTCATTACCATGGAGAGCAGAAAAATACAGGTGAAAACCTTTGTCTACCATCTCAGGGGAAGAGTGCAATGTTCCTGCTTCATCATAAATGGAATTGATGTTGTCTTTTGACTGTTTAACCTTTAGGGAGGCATGGAAAAATTTTGTGTCCCTGTCTCCATCAGCAGCCCATTTGATTCTCAGCTGCTGCTTGTTCATATCACATTCAACTGTCAGAGCTTGGTTTAGTTCATAGAACAAAGCAGCCTCCTTTTCAGCCATATCAATGTTATTTGGATTAGCCATCATCAACTCCTGAGCCTCCTTAAGTTGTTTCTTGAATAAAGAGGATCTGAGCTTGCCATAGCCAAACTTTTTTCTTGCCCAAACCCTTAATGCTTCTTTAGTTGCCTTGAGCATTCTGCAAAAAATAAACATGGGGTTTCCAAAAAATTCATTAGCCCAGGCAGTCTTTATTATATTATTATAATCAAGTTCATGGACCCATGTATTATAGAATTTAAATCCTCTTTTTACTTCATGGGGCTTCCTATGAATGATCAATGTTCGAAAAGGTTCTAACACCACTCCTGGATCTATTATTCCAAGAATAGAGAGCACCTTCCTTATGAATTGGAATTAGTGAAGAGTCATTCATTGCAGACTTCAAGGGGATGATATCCTTTGGCATGAGAGGGAGGCCCCCATGCTTGTCAGTCAAAGAGAAGCAACTGTTGAAATCACCAACAATTACCCAAGGATGAGTTTATCGCATGAGAGCAGGAATGAGATTGAAAAGAGATTGCCTAGAGGCATGAGAATTTGAAGCGTAGAAAAAAGAAATGTAAAAGGAGGAGGGAGGATTGTAGTACTTGGCATGAAAGTGCATTATTTAGGGAGTAGGTAGAAGAAGACCAAGGGAGAGTTCAACAGGATTATGAAGCACCATAATACGACTATAGCTAGCTTCATTAAGATTGTGAGATAGGGTCTAGGAAGGGTTAACATACTTAGCAGCAGAAATAGAAAGGGGAAGATTCAACTTGGTTTCAAGGATTGCAAAACTTGAAAGCTGATGAGAAGATATTAAATGCTTGACATGATCTAACTTGAGGAAGTTATGAGATCCTGTTATGTTCTATGCTCCAAGGTTATGCATCATTGATTAAACTAGAGAGAGAGATGCAGCTTCTTTCATGCTCCTAGTAATGGGAGACTGTGTTCTTAATGAGAAGGGTTTTGTTTCTTTGATTTCTTATTTTTCTTGAGTTTCTCATTTTTAGATAAGTCACTGATTATTTGAGTTTAAACTTTAGTTGAAGAGGGAGGAGTTATCCAACCTGGAATAGTTCCTAAGAAAACATATGGTTGACTTAAGGGAGATTTGCTTGTTGGAACTGAAAGAGAAGAGGCTGAAGTAACTGATGAATGTGAAGAAGGATTCATGGAGAAAATTAAATCAGAAATTTTCTTTTGCAATGATCTACAGAAAAGCTCATCATGGTCAGGTTCAGGGTGGGATTTCGAATTTGCTTGGGATGAGGAACAGGAGTTATGCATAGTTAGGGCTGAATCATGCTTTTTCTTGTTGTGATCAGATTGATTAACTTGCAACTGAAAATTTCCAGTAGTAGGCAAAGTATGGATCCCATGCACAAAAGAAATACTATGCAAGTGTTATGCTTCATCAACACAAGATACAGAAGGAACATTACAATCATTTATATCAGACACATCTTCTTTATTTGGGATAAATACCTCAACTACAATAACTCCGTCCTCATCAACATCTTCCCCACTTTTTGTTTCATTACCCACAATAGTATCGTCATTCTTATCAATTAGCACTTCAAATTTGTTATAAGACAGAACATTATCATGTTCCTTGTCAGGAAGACAAACTTCCATATTAATATCAATTCCACTCTTATCACCATTACTCTCATTCACAATTTGTTGCTATTTATCAGTTTTACCCTCATGTCCATCATCATACACCTTATTCTCTTTCAGAACGGGCAAATTCTGAGAGAAATTTTCTCTGGTAAAAGCTTTTTTATTGGTAACCTTCATCCAGACTTGCTTACTTTTATTTGAATGTTTGACTTCCCCATTATCTGTATTTATTCCTTCTTGATATTTCTTTTTCAAAGCTGTTTCTACCTTGTTACCATCATTTTCACCACAATCTTTCATGCAACAATTGTTCAAATGGCTAAACTCCTTACATAGTGTACATATATCAGGTTTCCATAACTAGCTTACTTGAACCAATTGAATTGATCCATCAAGCAGTTTAACAGGAAACTCATCAACCAAAAGAAAATCAGGAGAAACATCCACCAAGCATTTAGCAAAACAAATCCTCTCCAGCCTTTCAGTGGAAGAATCCATACAAATCAGTCTTCCAATTCTTGAGGCTAGCCAGTTGGTGCCAAGGTGAGACCAAGCAAATATGGCAATATTGGATAGCTTTAACCAAACTGGCACTGATCTAATGGTGCTGCAGCTATTACCAATTGTTGGATCCCAAGCCTTAACAATGAAAATTTTGTTCCTAAGAAAAATTGGATCGGATTCTATAATTTTCCTTCTGTCCTCAGCACATGACAGATGAAAAAGGAACAGGGTTGCATCGGATTTGACTGCAATCTCGCCTTTAAGCTTCCAAAGCTTCTTCAGATGATTGATAACAGTAAGATAAGATAGAGGTTTGTCGAGAAAGAAGCCAACTAACCAATCACTCCAATTATCACTACCAGCTTTAATCACCTCGTTAGAAGGAACTAGAGCAAGCCCATCATAGGTAAGAGGAAAATCAATTGGGGTATACTGGCCAGCATTACGAGGTTTGTTTTTGAAGAGAGAGGACCAGGCAGGTGAAGCAAGAGAAGGAAACACTGACGGAATTGGCTTGAGAGGGGGAGCAGGAACAGGCGGAGCAAGGCAGGAGGAGAAGTTGGTAGGGGGCTGTTGGAGAAGATGGAGAGGGAATAGTTGAGGGAATGGGAGGGATAGTTTAAAAGGATGGGGAGAGGGGAAGGGCATGGGCGAAAGCGGCCATGAAACTCAAAAAAGATTTAAAAGAAATAAAAGGAACACATTATTACTTTGAAAATAATAATTCTATTTTAAAATCTATTTATATATATTTAAGAAAACATCACATTGTTAATTATTGTTTGAAAAATAACAATTTTACCAATTTTAAGTAATTAATAACGAAGATTATCACATTTTAAATTTCTTGAAATTCCGGGATGTCACATTCCTTCCCCCTTAAAAGAATTTCATCCTCGAAATTTAAAACAAAGATAATCCAAAAACTTATATTTCAAACAATCCAAGCATACATATCAATCATACACTATCAACCAAAAAACAATTCATCTAAATAGACAATTAATTCAAACAAACGTCACTAGCTATCCGGACACAATTCCTGATAAGCTTTCCTAAAACCATCCAGAGTTTCCCAAGGCAAACACTGGAATCCTCACTCTACAAAACCTTAACTAGCTATACTAATATGATCCAAAGCTTCCTCTTACTCGGATCTATAAATCTGAACCAGATATCAGACCACACTTAAAACCAGCTCAACTACCAAATCCTTTTGAACTGCAGATTCTAACTAAGATGGATCGTTCACGTATTTTCTCAGGTGAGATATGTGAAAAACATTGTGAATTCCAGCCATTCAGACTGGCAATTCAATCCAATAGGCACAACACCAATCCTCTCAAGCACTCGGAATGGACCAATATACCTTGGAGTAAGTTTTCCTCTCTTATCAAATCTTATCGCTTCTTTAATCGGGGAAACTTTGACAGAGACCAAATCTCCGATCTCAAATTCCAATTGTCCTTGTCTCTTGTCTGCATATTTCTTTGGCGATCCTGTGCTGCTCTCAATCTCTTCTTGATAAGCTCCACCTTCGCAGATGCCTCTCGGATCAAAAACTAGACCAAGAACAAGACTATCTCCCGACTCTACCCAACAGGATAGAAATCTACATGGTCTTTCATAAAAAGCTTCATAGGGTGCCATCTCGATACTCGCCTGATAACTATACAAGAATTCCACTAAATGCAGATGGTCCTTCCCAAGATCTACCGAAATCCAAAATACAAGCACTCAACATATCCTCGAGAATTCTATTCAGCCTTTCAGTCTGTCCATCGGTCTGGGGATGATAGGCTATACTCAAACTCAAACTCGATCACGAACCTAAAGTTAATCGCAAAGCCTCCAAAATTTGATGGAGAAGATAGGATCACTGTTGCTAACAATGCAGGCTGGAACACCATGCAAACGGACAAACTCAAGAAAATCTCAACCAAAGATGCTGCAGTACGAGTTGCCTTAACCGGGATAAAATGGGAGCTCTTGGCTAGTTGGTCTACAATCACCCATATTCCTTCATTTCCCTTTCTGGTCTTTGGCAAACCATCGACGAAATCCCTAGAAATCACTTCCCACTTTCACTTTGGAACTTCCAAAGGCTGCAACAAACCTACGATCTTCTGTTGATCACTTTTACACTTGCTGACAGATCGCACATCCTTTGATGAAAGCAGCTACATCCTTCTTCATACCCTTCCACCAGAAGACTCTCTCTTCATATCCTTATACATCTTTGAAATCCCTGGGTAGACACTCAGCATGGAGCGATGACTCTCTGACAGAACTTCTTGCCTCAAATCCTTGAAATTCGAAACACAAACTCTTCCGTTGATCCTCAAAGTTCCTTGGCCATCAATCTCAAAACTGGAACACTAGCCATTCTTGACTCAATCCATCCACCTCTGGGGCATATAAACGTCCGTGTAGACCTTATCCTTACTCTTACCATCAAGAATAGTTAGAACAGGCGAACTGGTCAGCCTTACCTTCAAATCCAAGATAGCCTCTTCACACTCGAGGTCTACTTAAACTTTGCTCCTTTTCGAGTTAACTTGGTTAAGTGCAAAGAAATCTTAGAATAGTCCTTGATAAACTTCCTGTAGAACCCTGCCAAAACCATAAAATTGCGGTTGCTTGCACTCCTAAATAGTAGCTACCTTGGCTGGGTCCACAAAAAAACCCTCGCCAGAAACAATATTCCCCTAAAATCTAACTTTCGATTTCCAAAAATGGCATTTCGAAAACTTAGCCTTCCGAACATTCTTCCTCGGAGTCTCTAACACTATTCCCAAATGCCGCTTGTGCTCCTCTTCCGACTTAGAGTAGACCAGAATATCATTGATGAACATGAGAACAAACTTATACTACATATCCCGAAAATCTTGGCTCATCAAATCCACACAGAACCTCAAAGACCCATCCGACTTGGTCAGAACCCAAACTGGAAAAACTAGGCCGGATGAAACCTTTCACTAAGAAATCTTGGGCCTGCTTCACCGACTCTTCTCACTCCCCCGGCAATATCCTTCTACTAGGTTGAACAACAGGTACATCTCCTGGAACTAAGTCGATCCGAAACTCTATCTCCCGATGAAGATGCTAACCTTTCACTTCCTCGAAAACATCCGAAAAATCTCTAACCACCTTGAAGGACTCTATGCCTTCTGGAGATGCCTCACTTCCATGCAGAAGATTACTCAAGTGAACTCCGGAATTATCGTAAGTCACTTTTACGATTCTTTCAACCCATCTCCAAAGACCTAATCCTCTCTTCACACATAAACACAGCTTTATACTAATCCAATCCATTCATATCCAGAATAAAATCAATCCCTTTGAAATCCAATAAAACTATGGGGGGAGAAAAGAAAGCCTTAAGCCTCTATAGATCTTACCTAACTTGGTTACCCCGCCTATAGGATTAGATACAAAGATAGGACGGTCAACCAAACAAAGAGAGATGAAACTTCTCTAGAACTCATGTTGGAAACCCGAACAAATATCCAATAAATTTGGTAGGTATATAGTTATATAAAAATTACAAATACACGCTCTCAAGTTAGACGCTACTCCAGAGCCTAGGTATTATCTCAACCTATGCTCTGATACCATGTGTGACGACCCGCCATTCACTCCATAGAAAGACGCATCATTAATAAGAAAGAAAGAGGTAGAAATAGAATAGATAGAAGAAAGAACTAAACAATATCAGAATCTCATAGCGGAAACGGAAAAAAATATAATATATCATATATATATTACACAGTCTTTACATATCAGAGTTACACAGATTACATCACATTAGACAGTTATAAAGACCTGTCTAACCATTACATTCCAAAATACAACAGACAAAGACTTCACACAACGGAAATAGATAGATATAGGTTCATCGGGACTCCTGCTCCACGCTTCCAAAATTCTTCAGGCCAAACCTGATCACTTGGCTACTCATAAAAATTTGAGTACCCAAGAGTTTAAGAAAAACAGAAAAAACTCCGGGTCAGACATGGGTCTGGTGTGAGTAAATGGGTTAAAGTTGTTTAACTTTAAAACTCATTTGAAAATAAAGTTATCACGTAAGACTTCCCACACATAAACATGGGTAAGTTTTTACCTTACGCGAACCAAAACATTTGATAGGAAATCCAGTGATATTATAATAGGGTCTAGGGTTTTCAATATAAAATACAGAAATAGCTAGAATGCCTACATCTCACGTTCCAACATAGTTGGGCACAATCAAAACGCATGGCACTTATTGGAGATTGGATTCCATACAATGGTAGGGCTACTGTGGTACCGCCCGTCACAGCACGTGGCCTAGATCACCACATCGAGGATCCATCCTAAATCCCCTGCAACACAAGGCTGGAACTAACCCTTACTGGACAGTCCCGAATAAGACAACCCCGCGGTGGTAGCTAGCAACCGCCCACACGGTGGAATGAAAAGGGACTCTAGACAGGGGAACTTTTTATCCTACTTGGGTGCTACCGACTTAGCCTTGCTGCACCAACCATGTTTGAGCCATTCCCGGTTGATGAGGCTTGAGGCTACGACTACCTTTATAGAACACATCTATCTTAGAATGCTCATCGTCCTCCTGAATATATTCTGAAAGCATTCAATTTACACAAGTTCATTCCTGGTTCGAATGAAACCGAAGGCATTATCTCTTTACACTCATTTTGGAATCACCCTCAGAGTTAACAACAATAGCCCTTGCACTCTGAATCTCCATTTCGAACCTAAAAGCACTATTTCCGTTATACTCGTATTGGAATCACCCTCTGAGTTTTAACGACAAATAGTTCTTACACTTCAAGCCTTCAACTTGATCTTCACTTGAATTCACGACCTAATGTTTAACTTGGATCGATGTGGTTTTCGAATAATCAAATCTGATATCTGATCCCGGCCTCATCGAAATCCAAACGTTTCTTAAAGGCCAAGTTTTATAAGGTTTAAACAATTTAATTCAATACAATACTTTGAATTCACACAGCATCATTCACAGATAAATATCACACATTTATCACAGATATGTCCTATATCACATCACAGAATATCATAGAATATCGTCCAATAGATATCAACCAATTCAGACATTCTACACAAACAATCGTCCACAAACAGGAATTATTAATCCATATTAAAAATAATTTAATTAACTTAAATTGAATTAATTACTTAAGAATTAATCACCTAATCCTGCTTAACCAATCATTAATTAATTACAAACCATTTAATTAATTAATCTTTCCTTGATTACCTTGTCCATCAATTAATTAATCTCTAATCATAAATTAATTATCCTTTAACTATTAATTAATAAACCTTAATTATTAATTAATATCCCTCAATACAAATTAATTAATCCATAATTACTCGTATAATCAATTAATTAATCTTTAATTAACTAATTAATTATCCCTTAATTATTAATTAATAAACCTTAATTATTAATTAACAAAACTTAATTACAAATTAATTAATCTTTAATTACCAGTTAATTAATCCTTAATTAACAGTTAACCAATCTTTAATTAATCTTTAATTTGAGATTAATTATCCTTTAATTATTAATTAATAAAACCTAATTATTTATTAATGAAACTTAATTACAAATTAAGTACTTCTTAATTACCAGTTAATTAACCTCTAATTACTTAATTAATTAATCTCTGATTATAAAATTAATCAATCTTAATTATTTAACTAATTAATCCCTTAATTATCAATTAATTAATCTCTAATTATAAATTAATTTTCTCTAATTATTTAATTAATAATCCTTAATTACAAATTAATTAGCCTTTAATTAATTAACTTCTAACCCTTAATTGTTAATTTATAAATCCTTAATTATTCATTAATTAAATTGATTAATTACTCTTAATTAATTACTCTTTATTAATCCTTTATCATTAATTAATTAAATTAGTAAATTATACTTAAATTTCTTTATTAACTTAATTAATCTCAAATCAATAAAACCTTAATTATCTTTTGACGTAAACCATAATCTTAATTAATGATTTAATTATCATTAACATTTTTAAAACATTTTATCTTTATAATTAACTTCCATAATTAGATCTCTTAATTAAGTTTTGAAATAAAATAAACATTTAACTTGATGAATTAAAGTTGCCAAATCATAACTTCCTTTAAATACTTAAAACAATATTAAGTAATAGTTTAAACTAATTTCAATTTAAATTCAAAAGCTTGCCTTTATAAAACCATTAAAAACTTTTGAAAACTGTTTTTAAACATTATACCTTTAGATTATTTTTAAATTTCATTTCTAATTTAAGATTTAAAATAACTTAAAATTTTACTTAACAAAATTTAAATTAAACAAATTTCAAAACTTCTTAATCAATTGTTAAAGAAAACAATTACTATATATAAAGGAAATTTATATAAGAAAGTTTAAATTAAATTTATTTTAAATTTCAAAAACCTTGTTTTAATACTTTTTTAAACTGTTCAACCCTTGCTTTGGGTTCACCCGATGACCACTCGGGTCTTGCCTCGAGTAAAACCTACCTTCATCTTTTCTTTTTTACTTAGATTTTGGTTTACGTTTTTAAAACCATAAACACTCTCGTTCCCACATGAGTATATACTCGAGTCACACGTCCATATGCCCGAACCTTCCTTCGAGCAAACCCACAACCAAAACAACTGACACACTAAAACAACCATGCACATGCACCGGCGTCAGAGCCGCCTCCGACCTTCGATGAACCCTCCGGCACATCGACCATCGATGCTGCAACCAAATCCGACCACCAAATCACAATCACAAGCCATCGATCGAAATCGAGGTTCACAATTGAACCAGGAAACAAAACCATCACCAGAAACTATCTCGAACCCATACCTCCGACCACCAAACAACGCTGCAACTCAGGCCATGCCTTGCCGACCTTCCACTCTGCCCTCTTTCAAAGTTTTGAGCAACTCGAATCACCCACAACGTCTCAATGACCCAAAATTCAGCATCGACACAACCTAGGGTAGAAACCTACTTCGATCGATTTCTGACGCCACGGTGATGAATAAAATCATCCACCATTTTTCTCGGCCTCGACCACTTCCCTACCACCTCCAATGGCAACCACGAGGTCCCACCACCCACCAGTCGACAGAAAATGCCAGAAAACCAAAAACCGATCAACTCCGAAATGCTCACCTAAAATAAATCTAGAAATTTTGATTTTCATCTTAAAAATCATATTTTACAAATTCGATTCATGTTATATACTTGAATCAGCAATTTACAACATTTGATTTTAACATTTTTTAAAACTTCTACTGTAATTCTAAATTTACATGCAACTTCATGCTTAATTATATTTTAAAATTTAGCTTAAGTAAAAAAAAACACATTTTGTTCAATTTTCACAACCTATATGTGAATGTTTGGAGAGCACTTGATCTTTGATCAAGATTTAAACCGGTCGGTTATAAACCAAGGATATACGTAGGGTTTTAGACGTGCACACATATACACCTTCATATTTAGAGCATTCAAACCAAAATTACACACATGCAAACAATTTTCACATCGCGAACCATAATTTAAAACAAAAGTTAGTTGTTTACTCACCAGTTTTAAAAAGGAAGAGGGCTTTGAAATAGCTTTCATTTGAAACAGGGAAACTATAATTTTTGAAAACTGAATTGCTTTGATGAGAAATCTGAAATACTTGATGTTGAAATGATCAAGCTTTTTAAAACTGAATTGATTGCTTTAAATCTGAGAAGGTCGCTTGATGATCTCTGCTTTCAAAATTGAATTGAAGTGGCTTGATTTTTTTTTGAAAATGTTACAGGCCTGTTTGCAGGTTTTTGAACTTCCATGTTTTGATTTTCTTGTGAATTGAATAATGTTTTTGGTTTGTAATGCTTTTCAGGTTGAGATTTTTTGTTTTGGAAATGAAGAAAGCAAAAAGAAATGGAAAAGAGGAGAAGATGAATGATTATATAGATTTAAATTGTGATTTATTAAAATTAAAGAAAATGAAAATAAAAGGATGACACTTGTTCAATTCAACAACATTTGTCTTTACCATTATTTAACTCCTTACACATGTTAATAAAAGCATTAATAATCTAACACTTATCATTATTCATTTTTACATTATTTTTAAATGATTTTAGAAGCTTTTATATTTAATTTCCTAATTAATAAATACATTTCTTAATTAATAAAAGCTTTTCTTACTTTATATAAATAAAACCTTTAAAAGAAAATAAATTAAAAACCAATTATATTCTAAATAAAATCATATAAAATATATGTAATTTTTAAATGTTAATATAAAACTTTTATATTTATTTTACTATTAAATAAATACTCTCTTAATTTATATAAATAATATTCTTTAAGGAAATTTTTTATAAAACAAATTATATTCTAATAAAAATTTTATTCGTATATTTTTATATCCAAAATATTTTCAAGATATATATTCTTTTAGATTTCAAATTTAAATCCAAATTTCAATTTCAAATTTAAAAATTCAATTTAAAATCAACTTAAATATATATATATATATATATATATATATATTAAACAAACACATCATTAATTTGAAAATAATAGTTCTATTTTAAAATCTATTTATTTATATTTAAAAAAAACATAACACTGTTAATTATTGTTTGAAAAATAACAATTTTACCAATTTTTAGTAATTAATAAAGAAGATTATCACATTTTAAATTTCTTGAAATTCCGGGATATCAAACTCTGCCTCTGATTCGGCCATTGAAGTATACCATTACTTTCGAAGACGTTATTTAATAATTTTTTCAAAATAATGCTTATAAAATTCCTACACAAATTCCAAGTTTAATTTAGGCAACTACTCTTTTATAAGAGTTATTATATAAAATAATATTGACATTGAACAATTTATCTTTTAAAAAGATAATACTGATAAATTCTTAAATAATTATTAACTTAAAGTCCACTCATTATAAACTAACCTAATTAATAATTTAAATATACTTTAAACAAATTAAAATAATTACATAACTTTGAAATGATAATTAATTCTGATTTATTAATAAGATTCTAATTGATTTACAAGATTCATTTGTAAACTTACATTTTATTTTGATAATTTAAAAATATTTTTGAATAACTAACTTCCTGGAAATATCCTTTTGCTAAAAACATTTTTAAATTACCTAGTTTAATAATTTAAAATCCCCTTTTTAAAACAAACTTAACTTCTCGATAAAACATATTTCTCAATTCAAATATAACCAGTCTAACATTTTTAAATCTCTCTCGATTTAGAACCAATTGATTTATGTCCCAATTTCGTAAATCCCCCTTTTCACATTTCTAAAAATAAATCTATCATTTATTTTTAAGCCGGTTTACCCATCTCATTATAAATCCTCACCGTGAATTTATAATTTTAATTTATCAACTGATAACCAGTCCACGTTATCTATAAACATTGTTTATAAATCTCACGGTTTTCAAATCTAATTTATAACGGTTCCACATCACTTAAATCCATTATAATTTGATTCTAAATTTAATTCCATTAACAAATCAATTTCTCAAATAATCCAAATTATGTTCCAAACGTAACCCAATCGTGATTACATTTCGATTTCTAATTAAAAATCATGTATAAGATCCGGTATATTCAATTTCACATTTATTTCCAAATGTACTTTTCCCCAATCTATTTAAAAATCTTGATTTAAAAATCATTTATATTTAAAACAATTATCACTAAGGAATTTATTATTTAAAAATTCTTATCCCAAATCTCTATTTACAATATTCCAAAATTGTTAAGTATGATTAAAGTTAAATTATTTACTTTACCCAAACTCATTTCTTTTATTAATCCAAAATTTTCCATAAATATTTTAATTCCAAATTTCCTTTTATTTTCTTTCCAAATTCAAAACATATATTATTGGTATTTAAAAGTACCAAAATCTAGTCCAAACTATCGTAGCATCCAATAAATTCAAATTACACTATAATCTACCATAGATTATTTAAACATATCATATAGCAATATATAGAAATTTAATTCAACATTTTTGAGGAATCCAGTTGGATCCCTCCAACTTGTTTCCCTGCATCCACAAATGTTAGCACGACATAAAAATACCGATCCTACTTCGAGGGGGATATCACGGTATATAGTGTCATCTGCTATTGTGCGGGGCGCATAAGGTCGCATCCGCTAAATATATGCAGGAATATCAATCCAACTACTAATATATATACTACTATATATATATATATAATAACACATTCAACTAATAATATTTTATCAATTCAATCAATCAATAACTAATTTTAATTATTTAAAATTAGTTGTACTAATCCAAAATTGAGTGAGATTAACTTGCATTGATTTTCGGTCGTCGCCGAGATGTTCCATTTTGGAACTAAAACTAGAAGACGCCCGAGTTTAGCCCAAATTTTGACTGCCTCCAAAACCAGCCGAACCAGTTTCATTTTGAAGCTCTCGTCACCATGATCGCAATGCAAAAAGTCTCATTCAAATTCGACCTTACATGCAGGAGTTATGCATTTTATAAGCTTTACAAGAAATTTAAATATAAAATTTACAATCCTTTGTTTTTTAAAGATACAAAGCCCATACCATACATTCTCAAACCCCACCCAGCTAGGAAAAGCTTTTCCCCAATCTATTGTTCCCCCTAACCCATACACTAAGATACCCCAAATGCACGCCCATGCACATCACTGATACGACGCTTGAACCACCTGAATTCTATGCCACTTCCACCATCGGCCTTCTTTTCATACCCTCCCTCCGTCCATGCCCATGAATCATTGGCCAAAACCCCCATTGAATTGAGTGAAGAACTCGACCTGCTGTGCCTCTCCCAATGTCACGACCATCCAAAACATCCCCGCATTCCACCAAACTTCGACCAACGCTGCGCCCCACCACCATGAGCCCATTCCCCGATGCCTCGACACTCAGATCAACATGTGCACCGAGAAAAACCCAACCCTAGTTTTTGACTTTCACTGTCGAGCTGCCCAAACATCGCTGCACCATCCAATATGCACACTAAAATGAAGCTTATGTAAAAATATGATTTTTAAAACAAATTGGAGAATTTTATGTTGAGTGGAATTCAAAAATATGATTTTTGAAGGTTGTATTTTTTTTCTTTACTGTTTCGGTTGCATGGTTTAAAAAAAGTGAAGGGAGAGAAAGATACCTTGCGTGTATATGGCTATCTACACTAGCTCTGAAGTGAAGGGGGAAAAGTTTGATGGAGATATGGTCAGGTCGATTACATATATATATTATTTAAATTCCAAATCATCTCGATTACACCACTCAAAATCTCGAACCCCTATCGAGGCATGCTGGTAGGCATTCATACTGTTATACCCCTATTCCAAACACAATGGAAAAGTTTCGAGTCCTAATTTGATCGTGTAGAGAAGAAAGCTTTTTGGACCTGATTATTATATTTAATTTTCGATATTAATTTCAGTACGTTTCTCTCCCGTACAGCCACAGGAGAACTCCACACACTACGAAATAATAAATCTAATAATAATATATTATTATGCATCCAATGGAACTGGTTTTATCAAAATCCAAGCCTGTGCCTTGAAAGGCTATTTTTACTTGTCAATTTAAACAAGTTATTTTTAAAATCGAACAAAATCACTTTTAAATTCAATTTAAAAGTTCTATTACCTTCATTTTTATTAATATAAATTTAATAAGCCTTTAATTATTTTTATCAAGGTTAAAACTCAAGTTCAATAATTTAACCAATATTCAATTATTAAATTCAAAAAAAGTTATCCAATCAATTGTTATATTTGAAATTCAAGTTAAAAATTTAACTTTTAAATTTAAATCAATTAAATATTACAATTTCAAATAACCATATGTCTGGGTCGTTGCAGAATGGTTCTTAAGTGATATTAGTATTGAAAGAAAGATACTAAGTAATAGATGAATGTGAACAAAGTAATGTGAATAATGATTATGAATAAATGAATGTAAATAAAAGAATATGAATACGTAGAAACTAATTGAATAAATACGTAAGTTGTATGTACATTTTTTTATTCACATAACTGTTTGCTCTAGATTCGAGTATAAGATTTCTAGATGATTTACATTGGTTCGATTTAGAATTTTTCACTCAACTTTCAATGGAAAACACTGGCTGTGGATTTTTGATTGATTCTAAAGTTCTATATCATAGTATATGGCTAAGCAAGGGGGATTGTGGTCTCTAATCATGGAACCAAATCTGAGTCCTTATTAGAGTGGTCGTGTGAATGATACCAGTTCGAAAGTGAGATTGTGTGATTGAGCAAGCGATCGGGTATGATTTTACGTACAGATGGTATATGTACATCACATGGGCTTTGATAAATTAAATTGTTAATTAGAAATTGAATGGGTATTATTTCTTTGATAATTTCCCTTGTTACATTAGCTACATTTGCATATAGTTATTGTATAGTCTATTTTATATATTGACATTATTTCCCTATACTTGTTCTCATTGACTGTTGAATGATTAGTAGGTGTGGATGGCGTATGGTTCGCATTTGGAGCTCGCTTTCGCATTATATTGATTGTATATGCTTGTTAATGCTAATAAAAGGTACACATCTCGGGTTACATAACGTGTTTTTGTATTTTTTCCTATGAGATGCTTCATCCTCGAAGATGAGATGTATATTTGTGATTTTATATATATATATATATATATATATATATATATATATATATATATATTGTAAATTTTTCCCATTGAACCATGCAAAGGAGACACTGCTGAAATTTTTCATAAATTTAAGGCGATGGATTTTTTTTAGAATTTATAGAAATTTTGGTAACTAAAATTTGATTTTTACATTATAACTTGGAATGTATTAATTTGTAATTATGGCTGAATTTAAAGACTTAGAAAAAGGTAATAACAAAGTTTCAACAAATTGATTTTGGAAGGTTAAAGGCTTAAAAGAATTTGGTACTCTATTTCAACTAATTGGTTTTGAAAAGTTAATAGGTTTGGGACATTTTCTCTCCTTGAAAATTTCGAGGATGAAATTCTTTTAAGGGTGAGAAAGTAATGATCTAGAATTTCAGTCATTTGAATTTGGAATATATAATTAATTTTAAATATTGAAAAGTTAATTCTATAAGTTAAATAACTTGAATTTTCAATTACAATGGTTATTTGAATATTTGAAATTGTTTTAATAATTAAATATTAAATTTTATGTGAATGAAAATGATTTCAAAAATTTGTTTAAATTCTACTTAGAAAAGAATAGAGATAGTAAACTTTCGAATTTGAATTAAAAAGCAATCAGACCTGTTTTATAATAATCGTTTTAATTAATGTGCAAAATAGACTTCCGTCGCATTGTCTTGGATTTTATTGAAACCAGTTTCATTGGATCCATAATAAAGAATAATTATATACCAATAAATTTCATGGCATTCGGATGTATTGCCGGGTCGTGCGAGTTCGAAACACGTAGAAATTGATTAAAGAAATTAAATTAATATAATTTGATTCGAAAAGCTAACTTCTGTATATGATCGAATTAGGCCTCGAGACTAGTTCCAATGTGTTCAAAATATGGGTATTAGGTATAAAATGCCAAGTGGCCACCTAATTTGGGGTTCGATATTTTTAAGTGCATCGAGCAAGATATTTTGAATATAAAATATATATTCACCATAACTTTACCCGTACCCATGCTTGCACATTGTTGCCCATACCATCTTCCCTTTTATAAAATTAGATTCAAATTGGAGAAAGAGAGTCGCCAAATTTTTAAAATCAAACTCTTCAAATCCAATGACCAATATTCATCAGGACTAATCCATGCATCGTTAGGCTTCGGGTTTAACTAGGAAAATGTCAGCGATAATGAGCTAAGTGTAATCAACGTAGCAATTGAAAATAGAAGGAGCACGGTAGCTAGGAAATTATTGCGTTCATGGCAGCGATGGGTTCAGTTTTCACATGAATGACGCCGCTTTGGGGCGGCATTGTGGGGTCATAGGGAAAGGCGAGGTCGGTGCGTGCTGGGGTGAAGTCACGGCGATGGTAGGCATAGTGAACGTGGCAGCAAATCAAAAGGTCGCGGTCGAGTGTTTTTATAAGCCTGGAACGAACAATCGTGAGTACGAGGATGAAGGAAGGGTAATTAACCTTCTAATGATTGTAATTAAGGAACAAAATTAATTATTTAATTTGTGAAATCTTATGAATTATATAACTTTTCAAACGGGGTTGGATTTGAATGCGATGAGTTGTTTTGCGTTCGTATCAATGAAAACTACGTTATGGAATATGATTGGAATAATTTGGAGCTAGTGGGAATTTGGATTAAAATTGAATTCCCATTCAATTTTAATCCAAACCCGAATGCCTTCATGGCAACTTGAATAAATGTGAGTTAAACTCACCTTTTTGTTTAACCGGTAATATTATATAGTGATAAAAATCGTTGATTTAGTGTTTGGTTAACCTGTTATGCTAGAATTTAATGTCGCAATTTCGAATATGATTAATAAGTATTTTTATCTTAGACACTATTATAATATCAGATAATTTCATACGAAATGGTTTGCTTATCGTAAGATAAAATCTCTTCCGTGTTTGTGTGAGGCGTGGTCTTACGAGATACTTTTGATTTTAAAGGTTTTCTATAACTTTAAAATCCAGTTAGGTGTGTTTTCTCACACTGATTCTCCAGACTAACTGGTATTATTTTATCATAATGCTTTGGTCATACTGAGCTTATTTATAGATTTCTTTCGATGCTTTGGAGCTTTAGGAGATGAGCTGGAGGCCCACAGACGTATTCACATATATGGTTATTTTTCCGCTACGTTCATTGTTGTATTTATCAGCAATTTTTAGGATAGGTGTCCAGGCTGAAATAGGTTAGTATACTTTGATTGATATCTGTATATACATATATTACAGTTTATTTTGTGTAAAGATTTGTTGTATATTATAGATTATTCGTTCCATTGTGAGATTCTGTGTTGTTGAGTTTCTTCTTGTCTTATTCCTTCTTCTTCCTAACTATCTGTCTTTCCATTCAATTTGAGTGGATCATTTGTGGTTGATTGTCCGCTTAAACTTTTCAGAAAAGTGGATCATTAAAACGTAATATCAAAGTTGAAGGTTATGCGAGAACCTTAGCATTGGTGGAGTACTCATTATAGATAGGGTTAGTAGCACCCCAGAATGAGTTGAGTGTGTGTGTATATATAAGCACGTATTTGCCAGTGATATAAAAATGTATATTGTGTTAGTTGATCTATTGAGTAGCTTATGGATTTTGCTTAACACGGGTAGTTAACGTTGTTAATAGGGATCACTAAACACTTGGACAGAATAATTCAACGTAATATTATTTTGAAATTGGGTAACTAAAATAATTTTACCTTAGTTATATTTTCTATATAAAGAAATAATTTTTTTGAAGTTATTATAGTATATATTGTGTGCTTGGGTGTTAGAGAGTTATAATATTTGATTATTATCATTTGTTATTTGTTGTTTGTGTTTTAATAAAAGTTGTTATTATTATAATGTAAACTAACAAATAATTAAGAAATGGTTTAATATAACCAAAGTGAAATTACATATATCTAATAAATATGATTTTAAATAAAAAAGATTTAGAAGCTAAGAATTTGAGAATTTAAATCCTGTTGATTTTGGAAATTGTTTTTCAATATTTTGGAAGAATTATTATATTATTATTTGAAAAATATTTTTGAATGGGAATATTTTTAAATTGAATTTAAAAGGTTTTAAAGGAAATAGATGACAGTGAACTCACTTCAATCGCTAGAAAATATTCTGGTGATGGCTGCAGCTTCATCGGCATTCATTTTCGAGTTTCTAAGTGATGGATTGGTACCATTGGGGTTTTGTTTTGATAAAAATAGTTTTATTTAAAAATCAAACGTATTCGTTAAAATTCAAAGAAGTTAATTGTAGTATTGTTTCAAAATAAATTGGAATAAGAACATGGTTTGTAAACTCTAAAAATTTTGATTTAAGTATGTTATGAATATATGAGAAAATAAGTTTTACAACTTATAAATTTTGAGAATTTGTAAGTTAATCTTTTTTTAAAATTTATTGAATATAAATTTTGAAATTTTGATTATGAAATATAATTTTACTTAAGTTAAATTAAATAAAATGAATTTTGAAAAGAAATTTGACTCAAGTAAAGGTAAATGAAGTGAATTAATGAAATGAGTTGAATGAAATTGAATTTGATTTGTAGTGAATTAATGAAATGGATACTAACTCGAGTTACAAAATGAAATTAAAATTAAGTGTAAATAAATTGTATATGGTTTTGGAATGTCGTTTGATAGAATTGAATATGAACTTAAGTTGTAATGAAAATAAACATGATAAGTGGTTTTATAAAATGTTTATTATAAACTTGATGGAATGGTTCTTAAGTGATATTAGTATTGAAAGAAAGATACTAAGTAATAGATGAACGTGAATAAAGTAATGTGAATAATGATGATGAATAAATAATGTAAATAAAAGAGTCTTAATAATGAGAAACCATTTGAAATAAATACTTAAGTTGTATGTATATTGTCTTATTCGCATAACTATTTGATCCAGATTCGAGTATATGATCTCGAGATTATTTACATTAGTCCAAGTTAGAATTTTTCACTCGACTCTTAACGACAAACACTGGCTATGGATTTTTGATTGATTCTAGAGTTTTCTATCATAGTTTATGGCTATGCAAGGAGAATGGTGGTTTGTAATCAAAGAACAAGATCTGAGTCCGCATTAGAGTGGTCATGTGAAGGATACCAATTTGAAAGTGAGATTGTGTGATCGAGCGAGCGATTGGATATGGATTTGCATAACGGATGGTATATGTACATCATATGGGCTTTGATAAATTAAATGTTGAATTGGAAAATGAAAACTGAAATGATTATGAATTAATTGAATGGGTATTAATTGTTTCATGGTTTTTTTTGTTACATTTGCTGCATTTGCATATGGTTATTGTATTGTCTATGTTATATATTGACATTCTTCTCCCTATACTTGTTCTCATTGGCTGTTGAGTGATTAGTAGGTGCGGATGGCGTATGGTTCGCGTGGGTAGCTCGCTTTCGCATTATATTGATTGTATATGTTTGTTAATGCTAATAAAAAGTACACATCTCAAATTATGTACCGTATTTTTATAATTTTTTCCACGGGATGCCTCATCTTTGAAGATAAGATGTATATTTATTGTTATATATATATATATACATATATTGTAAATTTTTCCCATCGAACAGTGCAAAGAAGATGTTGGCGAAATTTTCCATAAATTTAAGGCTTAGAATTTTTTTATAATTTATAAAATTTTGGTAACTAAAATTTGATTCTTACATTATAACTGCGACGACCCGGATTTTTAGACGTCTGTTAATTGGGAAATTAACTGATTTTATTTTTGAAATATTAATATTAACTAATCAAACAAATGAATTTCTGATAATTAAAGATATTTGAATATATGTGTTGACTTGGAAGCTAAAATAAACATTGAATTAAAAACTACATTAAATATTTATTTTTTAAAAATCTCTGGGTATGATAAATCCTATAGAAAAGAAAAATAAACTTTTTGCATAGATAAACTTCACCATTTAAATTGAGATAAGATATCCATAAAATTTAGATACGAGTTTTATGTTAGATGATATACATATATATATATATATATATATATATATATATATATATTATGTGTATAAATATACAAATATAGGAAAGTTGTATGAATGTGAATAAATATATAAAGCAAAGCAATGTGTATGAATGTAAATGTATGAACATGAGGACAAATATAAGTACGTAAAAATATCTATACGTATGTTACAATAAAAAAAACATACATAAGTGATGGATATGGAAAGATGTTATATACATACAACACAAATGGATATGTATACATACATCAATTCATATAAATGCATCTAAACAAAAGAGGAGACCAGCTTTTAGAACTAGCATACAAAACATGAAATCAGGCCAGGAAAAGGGAAAAAAAATCAAATCAACACTTTTCATATGATTCCAAATCGAAGTTAAAAAAATGTGTTTATGAAAACCTAGATACAAATCACGGTCTGGCTTGCACAACATACTTCCCTTCTATGAATATATGTGTTCACTGCTTATACCTCCACATAAACACTTTCGTTCACAAACACAAAGCAACTCGAAAACGAGAAGATCAAAACAAAACGCAATCTAAAACAAGTGATAGGTCAAGAGGCTGGAAGGGGATAAGGAAGCAGGTTTCTCTGTTCAAAAATAAACTGTGAGTAAACTGCAACTTTGAATTCAAATCTTATCAATATTCTGTGAGTAAACTATACCAGTTTCATCTTTCTTTTATACAAGTGAGTAAACTTAGCCCTTTATATAGGATATTTTTATATGTTCCTATAATATAAGCTTGAGTAAATGCTTTCGTTTTACCATAGATTCTTAAGCAAACAAATTTTTTATGCAGGATACTTGGGGTTTAAACATTTTAACAGTAATTCTCTGTTTCTTGATTGCCTAAAACAGTTCTATCTTTAGCTCCATAAATCATAACCTTCCAACCCAACGAGTCTTAATTAAATAGGTCAACATAAGAGGTGTTCGTATTGATCTGAACTACCCTTTTTAAATTGATAGAACTGAATTTCTTTAGGGGTCGAGTGAGTTTCTTAATTAGGATGCCTGGAAGTTTATATAAACATTTACTGTAAAATTTACAAGGTGTAAAAAAAATTTATGCATGCTTTCTAATTCATTATCCTCCAAACCAAATCGAGTTTGAAAATGCTTCGAACTACAAACTTGTGAATCTTCGACTCTAGATCGCACTAAAAATAGTTCAAGTTATTTTTATTTGGTATATTTTGTAAATTTGAATTTAACAGTAAGCGACTAAGTTTTGGACAAAATCAAAATGCTCTAATTATAGAATCATGTATATAGGCACGTTCACTGTAAGATAATATGAATTTTGGTAAAGATTTGGTTATTTTTAATGATCTAGGAAGTGGGAATTTCTGAAATGTTCTTTTTTTCTAAATAAATTATTTCTCGGCCGATGTTGGCCGAGGTGGGGGGGCGGCAACACCGGTAAGTGCGCATGAACAAGATGGAGGGCTCGACCGTGGCCAAATTTGGAATCAAGGCGTAGTTTTGGTTGGACGATCGAATTTAGGGTTTAAGGAAAGCTGTGGCATTGGGAAATCGTGGTGACTTTTGAGAAGGAAGAGGCGACCGGAGAACTCGAGTTCGGTCCCTAGAGAGGCGACAACGAAGGGCTTCCGTTTGGTGGTGGTCGCATGTGGATCACGTGTCGAGATTTGGAGCAGTTTATTGTTTTGTGGGGGCGGGATTCTTGCAGGGTGGTCCGTATGCTCGGTTTTAGGTCGGTGGACCAGGAGGCTCCGACGAGGCATCTAGACGAATCAGGGGACAAAGTTACGTTGTTTGGTGGCGTCGCGATGGTGAAATGGCCATCGGGCCTGGTGTGAATGTGCACACGTTGATGCATAGGGTGGATAAGTTTGAAAGGAAACTGGAGGAAGAAGGAGGAAGTGTAGAGAGGAGGGACGGGCCGGAGAGTAGTAAATGGGCCGAAGAAATATTATTGGGCCGAAATTAAAAATAAAAATTAGTCAATAAATAAGGAATGGTAAAGAAGGAAGTAAAGATAAATAAGGAAATAAGGAGAATGAGAATTGGAGAGAAAATAAAAGAATAGTATGAGAGAGGGGATCGGAATTGTCTCTGGACTTTGTAGTTTAGACTCAGTTCAAACTCGAGGTATATTTTGCAAGTGTTTAATTTAAATGAAAGTAAATTTAAAATTTAAAATGAAATCTAGTTTAAACTGTTTCTTAAATCTATTCTTTTAAAATAAATGTTTTAAGTAATTGATCTAAGGAAGATTTTATAATTTGTTTAACTTGAAAATTGTTAAGTTAAATTGTTTTTAAGTTAGTTTAAACTTAATGTAGAAATATAAGAGATAGTTAAAAGATAAATGTTTTAAATTATATGCTAATGATAATTAAGTATATTCTAAAGATAATTAAAAGTTAACTAACTAGATAATTACTTGATGAAAGTGATTAAATGTAAATCACTTCAGGAAAGTAATTAAGGATTAATTACGTACTGTAATCAATTAAAGGGTTGATTAGTGAAGGAAATTAATTACGGGTTAGTTAATTTATGGGTATGATTAATTAATGGATAATTAGTCAATGGTGATTAATTTAGATGGAAACTAATTAAGGATTAGTTAATTAATTTGTGTTATTAATTAAAGGGAATTACATAATGTGATTAGAAAGGATAATCAGAAAATGATTAATTAATGGATTGTAATTAATTATTGTTAAGTAAGCAAGATTAAAAGTAATTAATTTGGTTTAATTAGGAATGGGGTGGCTAATTAATCTTGCTTATGAATGATTGGTTAGTATTTTTGATATGAAATGTTTATGATATGATATGTTTGTCTTGAACAGAGATAATGTGGTTATCTATCGATAATGAATTGCTGTGTAAAAGTGATATCTTGTATTTAAAGATTTAATTGTGTTTCACTTGAATAATGAGGGTTCAGATGGTTTAAATTCGAAGAATCCGGAGTCGGGTATTAGTAAATAGCTGAAACCACTTCGATTCTTTATAAATTGATATGTGAAATCAATATGCTTGTATGGAATGATTTAAATGAACTGGAACAATTAATCTAAGTTTTTGGTACTTAGAGATTTGATGTGTGAAATTAATGATGTCTATAACAAATTGTGAATTTGAAAATTTACACGAGTTACCCCGGCTTTAAATAAGTTTTATGCTTTGGTATTTCATGTTAGATGAGTTTACTCACGCTGGTTTCCAGCCTGACTCGGGTGTTACTTTGATGTAATGCTCGGGTCAGACCGAGTATTACAAATTTTCAGGTAAGGACGTTCTGGAGCTCAGGAGGTGAGTTGGATGGCAAGAACGTATGGAGTGTTTCCGCTGTACTATATTGTTGTATATATCTGAGTCATATTGATTGTACCTGTAAATATGTTGTAACTCTGATGTATTAAAATGTAATCGACAGATATAGTATTCTTTTCTAAATCGTTATTGTTGATATTATATTTTGATCCGCTGCGAATGTGAGAATTTGTGTTGTGTTTTTTGTTTCTCCTTCTATCTCTTTCTTCTTTTTCCCTAACTATCTGGAATTTTCGGGTTTGAAAATTCCTGGTCGTTACAGTTGGTATCAGAGCTGAAGGTTAAGCGAGAACCTTGGCTCTGGTGGGATTACTCATTGAGGATAGGGTCAATGGTACCCTAGAATGAGTTGAGTGTATATTTATATGAGAGCGTACTTGTTATTTTCTTATATAAAGATTTTAAATGATTTTATATAAGAATATATTTTTATATTTATATAAAGCAATATTTCTTACTAATAAATGTTAAGATAATTGGTTGTTAATTTATTGGAATTAAATTAAGAGGTAATAGAAGTACAACCAAATTGAAATTAAATAAAGGTAAGTTTGAAAAGGATTCAAACTGAAATTAAATCTTGAATTTGGGGAAAAGTTTCAGAATAAGATAATAATGAATTGGTTTTCAGATATGATAATCCTGGCTATTATCATAAATAGTTATTGTGTTTAATAATGATATATTTGTTAATAAGTAAGCCAAATGAAGTAACTTTTAAGATGAGTATAACCTCTAAATAGAAGTGGATTTTAAATTGTGGAATTTTAAAACCTAAGTCTAGAAACATTTGAATTGTTTCAAAATGTTAAGGGATTTTTTTTGAAATTAAAAACCAAAGGAGGTTTAAAATTTTAGCGCATGGCTGGGAGGGCCAAGAAATAAATATGTATATGTATGAATATACATAATATCAAAAATGGTTTGAAATAAACTCTAAATGTTGGGTTTTAAATTGGAAATGAGATGTGATATCCAAGGTGATAAGTTTTTGAACTTATAAGATTATTAATGTAAAGTTTAAGATTGAAATGGGAATTTAAATTGGGTAAGGTTGGCTGGATTAAGCAAATTGGATTTAACTTTGGAAAAGTTAAAGTAATTTAACAAATAACCTGAATTGGAAATTTCAAGATGAAATTGGGATCTAACTTGAAAAGTTAAATGGTTAAATTGAAATGGGGAGTATGTGTGATCTCAAAATGGGTTTGAGATCTGAAAATTGAAAATGGATGGATGTTTTAAAAATAAATTGGATAATACCATCCTATTGTTATTAAAAATCTTTAAATTGGGGATCAGATTTGTTTAAATGAATGAGAAATGAAGAGTGGTAATATATCCATTATTAAGATGAAAGGAAAATTTAACTTTAATTTGAAATTAAGGATAAGGAATTACTATGAACTGAAAATTTTAATAATTGCATTTGTAAATTAAAATTGTTTAAGGAACTGGTTTCAAACTGGAAGATAAAATTGAGTAATAAATTAAAATTTTAAAATAAAATTGTTTTGAACTTTTATTTGAACTTGGAAAAAAAAGTTAAGTAAAGATAATTTAAAATGGGACTTTGGGAATTTGACTCAAAATTAAATTATTTAAAAATTTGGGTTATTGATTTAAAAATAAAGGTTAATTTGATTTAAGGGGTTAAATCAACATTTGGAAATTTAACTCGAATTTATATAATTCGAGATGGTTTAAAGTTGAGATATAGATTTCATTAGTTCAAATTGAATTTAGTTTGAATTACTTAGAATTGAAGATGGATGTCTAAAATTTTAAATGGAAAATTTGAATTGGATTAAATTGAAAGGATATTGAAATTGAAGCGAGTTCAATTGATATTAGTCCAAATTGATTGGAACAATTTGAAATTATAATTAAAGTTGAACAGGATTAAAATCAAATGGAATTTGATTTAAATTGAGAAAGGAATCAAGATTGATTCAACTTGAATTAGGGTTAAATAAATTTCAATAGAAATTGAAGTTATTCAAGTTAGAATTGAGTCAATTTAAATAGAAATGGAAATTTAAATTGAATTGATAGGGAGGTTAACAGTTTTGACTCTGGATTATTTTCAATATAAATTGTTTTAATATAAACTTATTTTTTTCCAAGTTATTTAATATATGCAACCTTTCTTTCTTAAAGCCAAATTATTTTATACTTGTTTTACAATTATTTTTGGAACTATTTAACAATTTTTCAACCGTTTTATAAACTAATTACTATTTTTTAACTATCTTACAAATTAATTACTATTTTACAACTATTTTGCAATTATCTAAAATCTCTATTACTATTTAACTATTTTTCAACTATTTTACAATTAGTTAACTATTTTATAGCTATTTTGCAAACTAATAATTATTTTCAACTACTTATCTATTTTTAAAATTTTCTAGCTATGTTCTAAATATAAACTGGTCCGAGTTCAAACTGTTATTGATTAATACCCAACTGAGGTAAGAATTGAAGTGATAATCCAAATGGGGATTAAGGCAAATGTGAATAAGTGAATACAATCAAAGTGAGGACGAATAGAAAGGAAATTGATTTGGTTGATAATCAATGAAGATAAATACGTAGGATGTATGTATATTATTCTATTCGCATAGTGGCTTGATCCTGATTCAAGCACAGAATTTCGAGATAGTTATGTCGATCTGAGCTGGGATATTTTATTCGATTTTCGACGGCGAACCTGGATATGGATTGTTGATTGGTTTTGGATATTTTCTATCATAGTTATGGCTATGCAAGGAGAATGACGGTTTCGGATCAAGAAACCAGATCTGTGTCCGCACTAGGAAGTCGGGCGGACGATGCTAGTTCGAAAATGAAATTGTGTGATCGAGTGAGCGATCAAATTGGTATAGCGTACGGATGATATGTGTACATCGTACGGGCTTAAATGAAATTGATATTAAAATTTGTGAATAAGAAATGTGAAATAATTTCTTTTGAAATGAAAGTATATTTTGTGAAACATACAATGAATAAAGATGGAAATTGGATATTTCTATGGTAAAAAAATTTACTTTATGGAAGTGAATAAATTTGGTAAGTGACTTTATAAAGGAGTGATCAAATTTGAACATTTGATTTTGAATAAACAAAGTTATATATCTTTGTTATATAAAATAAATCTCCCCTTGTTGAATCTATAGCTAGAAGAAAATGGATTTTTGGAAATAATTGAAGTATAAAAAGGGTTTTATACAAGTTTAAAATGATCCAAATATTTTTATCAAGGATTTTATATATATCTATATATATAAAGGATCTTATGAGGATTTTGGAAAAAGGTTTTGGGAACCTTTGGATTTGGAAAGGCTTTTGATTTTTGGGTAAAATCAATATTGGAATCTGAAAAGCCTAGTTTGAGAATTATCGATTTGGAATAATCGATTTTGAGAGAAGGAGATTTATATGAGATTCATACTAGGTGTATGATTTGAAAGATACTATATGCGTATAGTATAAAGTGTTTTGAAAATGACTCTGGGGAAAAGTCGCTCCCTTGAAATGAACTTCTCAGCAGTGCCACTGGGTGGTGCAGCCTTGAACCCTAACGGGGGTTTTAAAGTTGATCATGTGTGGAGTCCGGACAAAACTAGTTCCTGAGTATTATGAGTAATGTGTAGCGAAAATTGAGGGGCTCTGATGCCTATAGAGTCATTTGAGTTATGTTGTGACGACAATGTAATTCAATGTCACCGCGATCTACTGCAGACCATAGTGAAAGTCGTGGGTGCTGCTGAGAGCCAACAGTCTACGTTTGATTTTATATCGGTAGACTGCGACCTATGGTAACATAGCAAAAGTCGTGTGTGCCGCTGAGAGCCAACGATCTACGTTTGATTTTACACCGGTAGACTGCGACCTATGTAGGAGTGGAGAAGTTTCATTTCGACAGTGAAAATCGAGGGCGCTGATGCCTACATTTACATGGTCTTTTGCTGCGATGGCAACGTAATCCTGGAATGTAACTGCGATCTATTGTGGGTTCCATGGCGTAATCGAGGGGAGTGGAGTGCCTACAGTTACATGGACTTTTGCTGCAATGGCAACGTAACCCAGGGTGTAACTGCGACCATGGATAGGGGTGATGATTTCCAGAGCATTCTCACCAAAGATATTTCCCCTATTTTCAAAATGTTTTCGATATTTTCTATAAAATTATTTTTCAAAGTATTTTCACTGGATGTTGAAAACGGGTCTGCCAAGCACTTTTAGATTTTCAGTCGTATGCATGATCAACGTATGACCGAATTTCTGTAAGGACAAGGATGGACTGGTTGAGACATCGAGTTATAAAAAGTATTTTCATAAAACTATTTTTGTAATATTATATAAATTTTAAAGTGTTTTAAAGATTTCTAAATAAAAAGGAGTTTTAGTTAAAATCGAGCAAAGAATAATTTAACTGATATTAATCATTTTAATAAATTCTGGCTTCGTTCCTTTGCGAGGACGAAAAGTTCTAAAGGGGGGAGGAATGTGACGACCCGGATTTTTGGACGTCTATTAGTTGGGAAATTAACTGATTTTATTTTTGAAATATTAATATTAACTAATCAAACAAATGAATTTCTGATAATTAAAGATATTTGAATGCATGTGTTGATTTGGAAACTAAAATAAACATTGAATTAAAAACTATATTAAATATTTAATTTTTAAAAATCTCTGGGTATGATAAATCCTATAGAAAAGAAAAATAAACTTTTTATATAGATAAACTTCACCATTTAAATCGAGATAAGATAACCATAAAATTTAGATACGAGTTTAATGTTAGATGAGATATATATATATATATATATAAGTGTATAAATATACAAATATATGAAAGTTGTATGAATGTGAATAAATATATAAAGCAAAGCAATGTGTTTGAATGTAAATGTATGAACATGAGGACAAATATAAGTAAATAAAAATATTTGTATGTATGTTACAATAAAAAAAACGTACACAAGTGATGGATATGGAAAGATGTTATATACATATAACACAAATGGATACGTATACATACATCAATTCACATAAATGCATGTAAACAAAAGAGGAGACAAGCTTTTATACCTAGCATACAAAACATGAAATCAGGCCAGGAAAAGGAAAAATCAAATCAACACTTCTCATACGAATCCAAATCAAAGTTTAAAAAAATGTGTTTATGAAAACCTAGATACAAATCACGGTCTAGCTTGCACAACACACTTCGTTTCTATGAATATATGTATTCACTGCTTATACCTCCACTTAAACACTTTCGTTCACAAACACAAAGCAACTCGAATACGAGAATATCAAAACAAAACGCAATCTAAACCAAGTGATAGGTCAAGAGGCTGGGAGGGGATAAGGAAGCAGGTTTCTCTGTTCAAAAATAAACTGTGAGTAAATTGCAACTTTGAATTCAAATCTTATCAATATTCTATGAGTAAACTAACCAGTTTCTTCTTTCTTTTATACCTGTGAGTAAACTTAGCCCTTTTTATAGGATATTTTTATATGTCCCTGTAATGTAAGCTTGAGTAAATGCTTTCGTTTTACCATGGATTCTTAAGCAAAAAAAATTTTATGCTGGATATTTGGGGTTTAAACATACTAACAGTACTTCTCTGTTTCTTGATTGCCTAAAACAGTTCTAACTTTAGCTTCAAAAATCATAACCGTCCAACCCGACGAGTCTTAATTAAATCGGTCAACATGAGAGGTGTTCGTATTGATCTGAACTACCCTTTTTAAATTGATAGAACTGAATTTCTTTAAGGGTCGAGTGAGTTTCTTAGTTAGGATGCCTGGAAGTTTATATAAACATTTACTATAAAATTTATAGGGTGTAAAAAAAAATTTATGCATGCTTTCTAATTCATTATCCTCCAAACCAAATCGAGTTTGAAAATGCTTTGAACTACAAACTTGTGAATCTTCGACTCTAGATCGCACTAAAAATAGTTCGAATCATTTTTATTTGGTATATTTTGCAAATTTGAATTTAACAGTAAACGACGAAGTTTTGGACAAAAATAAAAATGCCCTAATTATAGAATCATGTATATAGGCACGATCACCGTGAGACAATATGAATTTTGGTAAAGATTTGGTAATTTTTAATAATCTAGGAAGTGGGAATTTCTGAAATGTTCTTTTTTTCTAAATAAAATTATTTCTCGGCCAGCGTTGGCCGAGGTGGCGGGGCGGCAGCACCGGTAGGTGCGCATGAATAAGACGGAGGGCTCGACCGTGGCCAAATTTGGAATCAAGGCGTAGTTTTGGTTGGACGATCGAATTTAGGGGTTTAAGGAAAGTTGTGGCATTGGGAAATCATGGTGATTTTTTTGAACGAAGAGGCAACTGGAGAACTCGAGTTCGGTCCCTAGCGAGGCGACAGCGAAGGGCTTCCATTTGGTGGTGGTCGCGTGTGGATCACGTGTCGAGATTTGGAGTAGTTTATTGTTTGGTGGGGGCGGGATTCTTGCAGGGTGGTCCGTGTGCTCGTTTTTAGGGTGGTGGACCAGGAGGCTCCGACGAGGCAGCTAGGCGAATCAGGGGACGAAGGTACGTTGTTTGGTGGCGTCGCGAGGGTGAAATGGCCATCGGGCCTGGTGTGAATGTGCACACGTTGATGCACAGGGTGGATAAGTTTGAAAGGAAACTGGAGGAAGGAGGAGGAAGTGTAGAGAGGAGGGACGGGCCAGAGAAAGTAAATGGGCTGAAGAAATATTGTTGGGGCGAAATTAAAAATAAAAATTAGGTAATAAATAAGGAATGCAAAAGAACGAAGTAAAGATAAATAAGGAAATAAGGAGAATGAGAATTGGAGAGAAAATAAAAGAAGAGTAGGAGAGAGGGGATCAGAATTGTCTTTGGACTTTGTAGTTTAGGATCAGTTCAAACCCGAGGTATGTTTTGCAAGTATTTAATTTAAATGAAAGTAAGTTTTAAATTTAAAATGAAATCTAGTTTAAACTGTTTCTTAAATCTATTCTTTTAAAGTAAATGATTTTAAGTAATTGATCTAACGTAGATTTTATAATTTGTTTACCTTGAAAATTGCTACGTTTAAATTCTTTTTAAGTTAGTTTAAACTTAATGTAGAAATATAAGAGATGATTAAAAGATAAATGTTTTAAATTATATGCTAATGATAATTAAGTAATAAAGATAATGATTTGTTATAAAAGATAATTAAAAGTTAAGTAACTAGATGATTACTTGATGAAAGTGATTAAAGGTAAATTACTTAAGGAAAGTAATTGAGGATTAATTACTTAGTGTAATCAATTAAAGGATTGATTAGTGAAGAAAATTAATTACGGGTTAGTTAATTTATGGGTATGATTAATTAAAGGATAATTAGTCAATGGTGATTAATTTAGATGGAAACTAATTAAGGATTAGTTAATTAATTTGTGTTATTAATTAAAGGGAATTACTTAATGTGATTAGAAAGGATAATCAGAAAATGATTAATCAATGGACTGTAATTAATTATTGTTAAGTAAGCAAGGTTAAAAGTTATTAATTTGATTTAATTAGGAATGGGGTGACTAATTAATCTTGCTTATGAACGATTGGTTAATATTTCTGATATGAAATGTTTATGATATGATATGTTTGTCTTGAACAGAGATAGTGTGGTTATCTATCGATAATGAATTGCCGTGTAAAAGTGATATCTTGTATTTAAAGATTGAATTGTATTTTACTTGAATAATGAGGGTTCAGATGGTTTAAATTCGAAGAATCCGGAGTCGAGTATTAGTAAATACACGAAACCACTTCGATTCTTTATAAATTGATATGTGATATCAATATGCTTGTATGGAATGATTTAAGTGAACTGGAACAATTAATCTAAGTTTTTGGTACTTAGAGATTTGACGTGTGAAACTAGTGATGTCTATAACAAATTTTGAATTTGAAAATTTACACGAGTTACCTCGGGTTTAAATAAGTTTTATGCTTTGGTATTTCGTGTTAGATGAGTTTACTCACACTGGTTTCCAGCCTGACCCAGGTGTTACTTTGATGTAATGCTCGGGTCAGACCGAGTATTACAGATTTTCACGTAAGGATGTTCTGGAGCTCAGCAGTTGAGCTGGATGGCAAGAACGTATGGAGTGTTTGCGCTGTACTATATTGTTGTATATATCTGAGTCATATTGATTGTACCTGTATATATGTTGTAACTCTGATGTATTAAAATGTAATCTACAGATATAGTATTCTTTTGTAAACCGTTATTATTCATATTATATTTTGATCCGCTGTGAATGTGAGAATTTGTGTTGTGTTTTCTGTTTCTCCTTCTATCTCTTTCTTCTTTTTCCCTAACTATCTGGAATTTTCGGGTTTGAAAATTCCGGGTCGTTACAATAACTTGGAATATATTAATTAGTAATTATGGCTGAATTTAAAGACTTAGAAAAAGGTGACAACAAAGTTTCAACAAATTGACGTGGGAAGGTTAAGGGCTTTAAAGAACTTGGTAATCTATTTCAACTAATTTTTTTTGCAAAGTTAATGGGTTTGGGATATTTTCTTGCCTTGAAAATTTCAGGGACGAAATTCTTTTAAGAGGGAGAATGTAACGACCCAGAATTTCAGTCATTTGAATTTGGAATATTTAATTGATTTTAAATATTAAAAAGTTAGTTCTATAAGTTAAATAACTTTCAATTACAATGGTTATTTGAATACTTGAAATTGTTTTAATAATTAAAACTTGAATTTTATGTGAATGAAAATGATTTTGAAAATTGGTTTAAATTCTACTTGGATAAGAATAGAGATAGGAAACTTTTGAGTTTGAATTTAAAAGCAATCAAACTTGTTTTATAATAATCATTTTTTAATTAACTTGAGAAAATAGCCTTTCGGGACATTGTCTCGAATTTTGATGAAACCAATTTCATTGGATCCGTAATAAAGAATAATTATATACCGTTAAATTTCATGGCGATCGGACATATTGTTTGGTCGTACGAGCTCGAAACGCGTAGAAATTGATTAAAAAAATTAAATTAATATAATTCGATTCTAAAAGCTAACTTCTATATATGATCGAATTAGGCCGCA
Source organism: Allium cepa (assembly GCA_030765085.1). Classification (NCBI taxonomy): domain Eukaryota; kingdom Viridiplantae; phylum Streptophyta; class Magnoliopsida; order Asparagales; family Amaryllidaceae; genus Allium; species Allium cepa. Next base: position 395,045,641 of record CM060943.1, on the reverse strand, counting down.
AGACTAGTTCTATTGTGTTCAGAATAGGGGTATTACATATAGAACGCTAAGCGGCCACTTTGGGGTTCGAGATTTCTGAGTGCATCGAGCTAGATATTTTGAATATAAAATATATATTCACCATAACTTTACCCATATCCATACCCATTCTTGCACGTCGTTGCCTATACCATCTTTCCTTTTATAAAATTAGGTTCAAATCAGATAAAGTGGTTTGCCAAATTTTCAAAATTAAACACCTCCAATCCAACGACTAACATTAGTCGAGACCAATCTCAGCGTCGTTAGGCTTCGGGTTCAACTAGGAAAATGTCGGCGATGATGAGATGAGTGTAATCAACATAGCGATTGAAAATGGAGGAGCACGGTGGCTAGGAAACTACTGCGTTTGTTGCAGTGATGGTTCACTTTTCGCATGAACGACGATGCATTGGGTCGGCATTGTGAGGTCGTGGGGCAAGGCGAGGTCGGCGTGTGCTTGGGTGAAGTCGTGGCGGTGGAAGGTGTGGTTAACGGCGGCAGCAAATCGAAAGACCACAATCGAGTGTTTTTATAAGCCCAGAACGAACAAGCGTGAGTATGAGAATGTAGGAAGGGTAATTAACCGTCTAATGATTGTAGTTAAGGAAGAAAATTAATTCTTTAATTTTTGAAATCTAATAAATTGTTTAACTTTTCATACGTGGTTGGATTTGAACGCGACAAGTTGCATTGCGTTCGTATCAGCGAATTTTGCGTTATGGAGTTAGATTGGAATAATTTGGAGCTAGTGGGAATTTGGATTAAAATTGAACGCTTATTCAATTTTAATCCGTACTAGAATGCCTTTGCGGTAACTTGAATAAATGTGAGTTAAATTCCTTTTTTGGTTAACCGGCATTATATAGTTGATAAAAATCGTTAATTTAGTGGTTGGATAATTTTAATGTTTTATCGGTTGGCAATGTTTTAAAGTTACTTATTTATATTTAGTTTTATTTTAAAGCTATTTATTTATAATTAATACTGTTTTTAAGGTTATTTATCAAAATGTTAACATTTTTGTAATGACCCGTAAATTTTAACTGTTTTAATAATGTGATTAATTGAATATTCGTGAAATTTAAAAAAGAAAATTTTGAAATAAAAATTTAATATTTGGAATACGTCTATTTTAACATAGCAATTGGTAAATTTTTATCTGAAAATATGAAAGTTTATTTTATTGTGTAATTTTATTTCAATTTAATCAGTTAAGAATTGATGAAAATAAAATATTTTCGAAACCTGAACATTTTTACATAGAAAAATTATAAATCATCTTCTTAGCAAGACACCATTTTTCATTTTTTCAAATTCGGACTTTTTTAGCTCCGTCGATCTTATTTTTCTGCGATTTTGCTGCATTTTCCACTAGTAGAAAAATTCGAATTTTTATAATTCAATCGTACCACTGACATCTATATACCGTTTTGATCGTCTCGTCATGTTGAGCACTGTGGTATGTTCAATTCTATGCTTTGAAATCCGGTACGTAGCGGAATCCGTATAAATGGCTAACTGTATCGGTCCATTTTGCTTCTCAGTGACCATTCGTTATCCAACGCTTAGAACAATGGACTGTTACTTTTATTACTTCTTGAATTCAGCTGTAGACTCTTTTTTTCATTCCCTACGTCAATTTATTCATTTTCCGGTTTCGTGAGTAATATTATATTTTCAAAGTTGTATGTAATCTGAACAACTCCTCTTCTTCTTCTCTACATTCTTTCTTTCTTCCAATTTTGGCCGAGCCATTTTCTCTTCAGGCCTCCTCCTTTCAAAAAAAAAAAGAAAAAGCACCACTTCCTGGAACGCCATCACTTCGAACCGCACCACCAAACACGCGAGCCTAGCGCCGACCATCGAAACAGGCCGAGCTTCACCCTTCCTCCGTTTGAACCGCAACCATGCCGAACACCTCTCCACCCTCTCGGCACCATAATTCTTCACTCGAAACCCTTCATGCGAGCTTCACTTCCGCCGTACCTAGATAATCGACTACCACCACCTTTTCACCCACCCAGCCTCGAAGACAACTAGACCCATCGTAGCCACGCCAATGGCATTCCACCATCCCAAAACTTCGGCCAGAACCCACGTTTTCCCCTCCTCAGCACCACAACCCGAGTCTTCTCTTCCTCAATCACTATTTTGATCACCAAACTCGAGCAGCCACAGCCTTCGCCACCATGAACCGCTCTTCCCTCTCTTTCCCTGCTAGCCGAACCATTTCCCCTCCATTGCTTTGCCTCTGCCATCCACCTGGAGGCCTGCCGACCCCCTGAACTCGCAAGTATACAGATTTGTTGGGTAAATTGTATATAAGTGTGTATAATATTTTGCACATATGAATGTATGTATAAAATTATATATAAGTATCTGCAGTATAAAGTTATTGTTTTTATATCTTTTAAAGTATCGATAAGTTAGTTTTAAAATTTTATTTATATGTTATAAAGGATATATATTGTTTATTTTGGGTCTGGGACATTTTGGATGGAGTATGTAGTATAAAGATCTGCATATATATTGTGTAAAGTATGTGTTTATATGTACCAATAATATACTATCTAGTATGCAAGTTCTATGTATTGTTATAAATACACGTCAGAGCAATGTTTCGGTTGCTGTAGCCATATTTTCACTCATATATGTATTTCGATTTAAAGGTATATTGGATTTTAGTAATATTGTTTTTCATTGTGTGTATATACAGTTTACATATAATTTAGTTTATATATATATATAACTAGTTACCGGTATTTATGTTTAAAACTAATTTAATTATAAGATACACGAGTATAAACCAGTCAGTACGTATGTTATTGGAATAGTTATATATATATAATATCTTATACTTACATTTATATTAAAAGTCTGGAAAGTGTAGATATATGTGTTGATTCCAAACTATATTATGTGGATATGTTTGTTTTATTATATATGTTTCATTTAAAAACAATGGATTTTGAAATACATATACGTATGAGAAAATCGTTATGGGTTGAAATGATTAACCCAAGCGATTTTCATTTGAAATGAATTAGGGATTACGGGTTGAAATGATATATATATACCCGTATATATTTAATTATGGATTGAAACGATAAAAATCCATATCACTTGACCATAGGATAGAAAATTATATACAAACACGGTTGGTCTATATATATGTAAATATTTTGAAAATGATTTCTATGGTTTGGAAAGAAATATATGTTTTATATAAATATTGATTTTTAATATTATATAAATGATTATTTTATATATAGTAAAAATTTTGATTTTAAGCTATATAGTGAATTTGATATATATATATATATATATATATATATATATATATATGGAATTATCAATTCTTGTTTTGAAATGTTTAAATATTTAAAGCTTTGAAAGTACTAAAAGTGAAATGTTTTATTTTATGGTTAAAAATCTGTATTTGAAATCGATATAATTTGAAATGGTTTATTGAGAAACTGAAATTGATTAAATTTGAAAATTGAGTTGATTTGAATCAATTTATGAAATTTAAGAAAACTATTTAATTATATAAAGTATTTTAAATTATATTTAATAATATTTATATACGTTATTTATAAATTTATTTCATACAAACTATTTAATATAAATTATTTTTATGTAAACTATTTTTAAATTATAAACTATTTTATTATATATACTATTATTTATATTTAAAAAGTTAAGTGGGAAGTTTTATTATTCTAATCATAATGATTTCTAAATTTTGATTTTTAAAGTATTATGATTAACAAAGTGTTTGATGAAAGAATGTTGTTTAAATTTAAGTAAATTATTAAAGGAAGTTTTGAAATTATTTAATAATTAAATAAAATTGAATTCTTTAATAAGTGAAATTGAGTTTCTTTAATAATTAAGTTTTGAAATTTGTTTAAATTAAATAAGTAAATAAGTGAAATTGAATTCCTTCAATAAGAAATAAAATGTGATTGATGGAAATTATTATGAGACTTGTAATTTAAAGAATTCAATTTGACGAATTTAATATAATTCAATTTGTAAGTTTTGATATAAGGTAGGTAAACTTAAGTGATTGATTTAATGAATTGAGAATTTAATTGAAATTATTTTGAAATGATAAATTTACTTAATTTAAACGAATATTGAATGAAATCGATCAATGAATTTAAATTGACTTGAATGTTAAATTAAATTAATTTAAATGGTTACGGAATGAAATTTATATACGAACTTGAATCCATATTAGAATTGTTTTAAATAAAATTTAAATTGAATTATAAGATTTTGAAATAGTAATTAGGAAGTTTTGAGAAGGAAAAAATATAGTGATAGTTTTATTCTCCGTTGCCATAAATAGGAATATTGAAAATAGAATTTTTTGAATTTGAAATAATGTGATGGGCGAACGACGGAAAAATGTTGGTTTACAAATTCTAATTTAAATTGAAATTGATTTGGTTTTTAAAATTTAGTGTAGCAACCCTAGATTTTGCATATAATTTAAATTTGACTTTATTTTATTTTAAAATTATTTTAAACTTGTTTTATTTCAAACATTTCGTTTTAAAAATATAAATATTGATTATTATGTGTATTATAATTTCAAACTTGTGTAAGTTGAATATTTTCCTGAAATGTTGATTTTGGTCAAAATAGTCAAATTTTGATTTTTTTTTTTACATAAAAATTTTAAAAGTTTGAAATTATAATTTTTTTTATTTTTTTTATGAAAATATTTTTTATAACATGAATACTACTTTTCGTTTCGTGGAAAACGGATTTAAATTGTGAAAGTTATACTGTTTTCAATATTGTGTGTACATTGAATTATTTAACAATTTTCTTTATGTTAAATTTTATAAATTATATTTTTAATTGTCAAATAATGTTCTAATATGTGTTATATGACATGTTAGATATATATTCTATTTTTAAAAACATTTTTTTTGTGATGTTATAATTTTTCCAAAGTTTACTGTGTTGGTTTCTTTTTTTTTTAAAGGTTGTTTTCTTATTTTCTGCTATTTTCTTCATCAAAATTATATTCAAATTTAATTTTATATATTTATTTTGTGAATTCATTTTATTTTTTGTACTTATCTTTATTTATAAATATTTTTCAAGTATATAAAAATTTTCCAAAGTGCATTGAATTTATTTCTAATTTTAAAGTCTACTTCGCAATTTTAAGCCATTTTCTTAATTTAAATTCTATTTAATTAAAATTTAATTATTTATTTTATTTTAGGAATGATAAATAGAGTATTTTATTTTAAAATTTTGCTTTAGAATATTTTTAAAATGAAGTAGATATTTTTCCAAAGCCATCGATGTTTTAATTGTAATTTTTGAACCCTGTTTTAAATTTTTAAGCAATTTCCTTAATTCTTTTTATATTTTCTTTAAATTTAATTATATATTTTTATTTTATTTCACTTTGTTTCAGTTTTTAGATGTACTTGCTGAATTTTATTTTGTTTTATTTGATTTAAAAGGAAAGGGAGTATGGAAGGTTTTAAAAGCTAAGAAACGTAAAGTCGTTTCACCGTTTCTTTTACCGTTTCTTTTTCAATCAGTACATCAGTTATTTTGTCCGTTCCTTATACTATCTACAGCTGACTTCTTTTTCTTCATTTTCGCGTGAAAAAATCTTCCTCGTCTCATTTTCATGGCTAGAGAAAAATTGGTAATGGCTTATCTATATTTTTCTACTTTTTCTCCTTCCTTTTTGCTTATTTTTGCCTTGTTTTCTTTGTTTGTTTTGCTCGGCCACCACTAGCTAGCCTTGGCCATCACCCCCACCACCTTCTCCTCTTCACAATCCACCACTTAACATCATCTCCTTCTCTGACTTGACCAGGCCGCACCCTCCCCCTTGACAAAACTCCACACAAAAGCTTTGAAAACTCCTTAAAAACATGTTAGCCTAGCCTAGTTGCTTCACTACCTTCATCCACCACCAAGGCCACCACCTTAGGCCACCACCACCACCTTGATATGACCACCACCCATCACCTAAGCTACTGTCCAGATCTAAAACCTGAAAGGCTGATCCCAAACATGCCTTAGCCGAGCCCAAAAAGTTCACCAAAACTCTTATATATGCCTTAACCTTTTATATTCTCTACATTTAAACTCCTACCCACTTCATCACCTTGTAACCGCGCCTTTTCCTACCCATACCTGATCCAAACCATGCTCAAACCTGACCTTATTAATCCCCTAGTCCATGCAAACAAGCATAGGAAGCAAGTGCAAAGTCTTTGGCTTTGTTTTATACATATATTTCTAACATTGTTTAGTATATCCTGTTTTTGAAACTTATGTTTCATATATTTGTTTTGTTTGAATGTATCCAAGGCTATAAATCTTTGGCTCTCCACTCTCAAATCATATTCATGCTTTCGTGCCTTCGAAGATCTTTTTTGTGTGTAGTTGTTTATCATCTCCAGTAAATACAGGTGAGTAAATCTCACAAGATGTTTATACTTATACAAATGTGAATTGACACCCTGTGAATCTGTAGAACTATATTATCATGTTATATATGCTTATATTATTATCATATGATGTTCACACCTGTTATTACACTTATTATATTATATGTTACTATTATTTCATGCTATTCTGTTTATTTTACCTGTTCATCACACTGCAAGTTCCCTTTAGATTAGAGTCACTATGGGTTGAAATGATACATACCCGAACGGGCTTTAGAATAGGGAAAAATCGTTATGGGCTGAAATGATAGGCTTGAACGGTTTTTATTTAATTTATTTTAACTTGGGATTGCGGGTTTGAAATGATAAAACCCGGATTTTCTTTGTAAATTACGGGTTGAAATGATATATTACCCGTATCATTTTACTTAGCGTAGAAAATTATATACAGGCCCGTAGTTAAAATATGTATTTCTAAAAATTTTAAAATATTTTAGAAATTTAATTATTATAATATTTTGATTTGAAATTTAATAAAAATATAATTTTTGTTAAGTATTATTGATTTTCTGGAAATCTATAAGTTAAGTAAATTATGGAAAAGTTAGAAAATATGAATGTAAGTTATTTTGGAAAATTTGATTTAATTTTTAATGGGATTTAAATAACTTTGAAAATTTGATAAATTTATGATATTTTGAATTTAAATTAAGTTAAAATGATTTTATAACATATTAATGATTTTGAATAAAGTTAAAATGTGAAATGAATGGATATTTTAAGTTGAAATTTTGAAATATAACTAAAATTGGAAATTTATGAAATTGACTTAAAAGTGAACTTTTAGTTAAGTAAATAAAAATAAAATTAAGTTATATTTGAGAATTTGAACTTAAGTGTTAAGTTGAAATTTAATGTAATGAATCTAAAATTGAACATTGCATTTTAATAAGTGAATTATTATTAAATCTTGATTTTTGAATGGAAATTTAACTTTATAAAATCATGAACTTGAGGAAAATTAAATGATGTTTATAAATGTGAAAGTGTATGATTTTATGTGTTAAAAATGTTTTGAATAAAAATATAATTGGTTGAGAAATTATGTTGAATATTTGAAGTTAATTTACTGCATTATTGAAATGCTATTAATTACAATGTAAATGATATTACAGCATTTGTAAATGTTGTAGTTGATGATAATGAACTAAAAAGCTATTGAATTAAAAACTATTATAGCAATTGTTGTAAGTGCTATAATTTTTGAATTTAACTAAGTTTATTTGAAATCTAAGTAAACCCTATTACAACGTTTTAAAATGTTGTTTTTTGTTAAATTGAACTGTTTTGAATGTAACTTTCCGTAGTGTTTTCTAAATGCTGCGAAAAGTGAAATTTCACTGTTTTGATAAACGTAAGTGAATAAATGAACTTTGGAAGTTGAAATTTTGGAAATTTAATAATTTAATTATTAACATAATAACTTCATTTTAATGATAAAAATGATTTTTTTTGGAATATAAACTGTTTTGAAATATGAATTGAAATGGTATTTTAAATTGAATAAAATGAATAATGATTTGAAATGTGGTTTCGAAAAGATATGATATTTTGGAATGATTTAATCTTTATTTTGATAAAGATTTGGGTTGAAATGATATTTTATTTTGAAGTATAAATATTGTTTTAAAGTTATAACTACGGGTTATAATAACGATTGGTTGTTAAAGAGACCGGGATCGGATATTGTCTTATAGCCGGCCAATACTGAAAACCACTTTAATAACTATGTACGCGGTGGAGATTCCAGAATGAAGTAGGATGGTGGCGACGTTCTTGAGGTATATTACGTGGACCCAGCTCCCGTGAGTTGGCATAAATGACTAAAACAGGAGCTATACCGGGCTACACAAAGGGTCGCACCCTTTCATCGAGAATGCTCCATCGGAAACCATTCTATTACTTTTGTGATTCGATATGTGGCGCCACTTTGATTCGGGGGTATTGTTCGAGGTGGGCGGAAGCTGCTGGCTTGCTGTCACCACCGGTCCGGGAGTGCAAACGGTGTATCCACCCTGGCATTGCCTCGCGTGCCGTGTCATCTCCTTATATCGAGCCCACTACGATTTTGGTTTTAAAGATCCGGCCGCGTTAAGGTTCACCATCCCCTTAACGCTATTTTCTATATGATTATACTTTACTGATTAGACACTATTGTATATAGCGTATATTACTATATATTAAATAGTTTAACGGATCCTTAGAGGATGGGCGGTCCCAAGCATCTTCTAAGTTACTTGTACCTTTACTACAGTTCACTTGAGTTGGTTTACATTGTATAAGTATGTATGTCCTGACTCGAGTGTTTGTATTTTTATTTACGCTCGGTTCAGCCTGAATATTCACAGATTTGGATTTCCACTTTCTGGAGATTGGAATCGCTGGAGATTATCTACTTGTCAAGTTTTATCTTTTCAGTTCGGCTATTCTATTCAGCTTGTACTTGGTTATCATATTTAAACTTCTGTTGTACTTTATTTCTTCTGTTATATCTTATGTAACTCTGATATATTTATATAGTAGCTTCATGAACTACTATCTCTTTTACTTCCGCTGCATTATTATTACTATGTGTCTATGATCTGTGATTTTTATTTACTGTATATTATAAGATTTGCCAAATTTTTATTTACAACGCGGTATTTTGAGCAATTCGATTCCGGCATGAGTGTCTACCCATACACTTATAATGGATGCGAATGGTTGAAAATTCCCTGTTGTCACAGTTGGTATCAGAGCTTTGGTAGCTCTAGGCAAAACTCAGCATATGGAGTGAATGTATTTACAGAATCACTTTCATTCGAGTTTGAATCTCTTCCTTTTTGACTCGATTCCTTTGAATTTTGGAACGTTCCCTACGGTTTCAAAATCCATTCGTATCCCTCACTATTCATCTTCTTTTGACTCTGGAGTATTCCATAACTCCGCTTCGAATGATCTTTTAGTGAGTCGGCGGTCACGCCAATTTCAAATTGAATTGAAAAAAAAAGGGAACTCCTTTACAATTTGCATCGATTCACCAGAGATTTTATCCTTGGTTTAGATGCTAATATCTTTATCATTTCAAGCTCTATCTCTTGAGATCGAATGTTGATTTACCCCAGTAATCCACATTGATCTTATTCTTTAAGCCACGGTTGACCCGGTTAAGGTTGCCCGCGATATATTTAAGCTTATCCACCTCCCTACTCTGTTATTTAATCATCTTGTCTTTTGTTTCCAATCTATTCTTCCAAACATTTTGAATTGTACTTGTATATCTATGTTTTGTTTTATATATTGTGTTGTTTGAGTTGTTGATGTTGATTTGGGTTTCCGATCGGTTCGTCTGATCAACGCTATCGATAGGATTTCTAAAACACTTTGACAGAACAAACTGACACAATATTATTTTAAAATTTTGGTTAATGAAATAAATTTTGATATAAGTAAATTTATGGAACTTAATAAATTGATTTAAACTAATCATTTGAAATGATAATACTTGATTTATCATTTATAGTTCTATAAATGAATTTTATATAGTTGTTTATAAATTGATTTGGGAATTGAAATGAATTTAAATCAAAAATTTGAGAATTTAATTTTCGATGGTTTCAAACATTGTGTTTAAAATTTTAAAAGGATATATTATTTAAAGTATTTTCGAATAGAAATTTGTTTCCAAAGAATTTTAAAGTTTAAAATTAGCGCTCTTCTCTTTGTCACTGGAAAATAACTTCGGTGATGACTGCAGCATCATCGACGTTCATTTTCGAGTTTTGAAGTGAAGAGACTATTCTGTAGTCTTGCTACAACTTTGTTTTGGGAATTTAATTGATTTGAATTTCTAAAATATGACTTGATTTATATAGATATACGATTTAAAATTGATTTGACATATTATGTATATATAATTACTTATCTTCAAATGGTTTGAAGGTAATCGGAAATTTAGTTCTTAAATTTTAATTTGAAGAATAATTTCAATTATAAAAAAAATCAAAAATTTTGAATAGTGAAATGATTGAATTGGAAAGTTTTATTTGTATAATTCACAATTTCATTCCAATATAACTTACCTTAATTTTCAGAAGATGAATATGTAACTGGATAATGTACAACATAAAATAGATTTTATAAATAAAATTTGAGTGATTATAATAAATGTTATACACTTAAATTTTAGTTATAAAAGATTAACAGAGGCAAATAGAGAAAAAGAGGAATTTAAAGAGTTTTATTTAAATAACTTAATAATCAAATTTGATGTAATATAGAACCTTAAATCTAACCTAGAAATTTTAATAAAGGTTAATTCTTGGAATGAATATGTTATATAATGAATAATGTATCTTTGAATAGAAAGAAAAATAAATTACATTTTAATGGGACATTTTGTAATAAAGTTTATTTAACTTGGAATCATAGTTTAATTGATGTCTAAATGAATAAATTTGTAAAGAAATTTGATTGTTATATTTGCTATGATAAATATTTTATTTATGTAATAGATATGTCTTGAAAAATAAATAATTATGGCTTAAATAGAAAAATGTATTTAATATCACTAAAATTAGATAATTAAGAATTTGGTTTCCAAATGGAAATTTCATGTGTAACTTATTGAAGGAATATCTTATTATGAAATGGGTATTTTAAATAAAGTGTTAGATTATTTGTTAATTAAGAGTTAGGTAAAATAATGAACTTTTGACTTATTAAAATGAAGTATAGTTTATTTGGATATTCCATTCATAAAAGTTTGTTTTTAGTAAATCATAAGTAAATGATATCCAAATGAATATTTATGAAATTGAACTGATTGAAATACTAATATATCTACCGTAGTACTTTAAAAAGTACTGCTGTTTTTGAAAATACAATGTTTTGGAAATTTTATAATTGAATGAATGAACTTAGAAATTTTACAATTTTGAAATGAATATTATTTGACCTTGAATTTAAAATGGTTTAAACGAAGATTATTTTAAAAGTATTATGATTTTAGTAGTATGATTTCCAAATGATAACATCTCTAAAATGGTTATGATTTCAAAGTATTATGATTTCAAAGCATTATGATTAAAATTTATTTCCTTATTTTGGTTTTCAAACTATCTTTTAGTTGTCCTCATTTCCCTTATCTTGCTTCAAACTGGTATAGGCACATTTCTATAATCTTTCTGTTTAGAAATCTTTCTATAATCTTTGATAATCTACACCTTCCGAAACTTACCTATAACAACAGTTATCAGGTATAATTTCAATCTTCTTGTCATCTTATCTTAATCCTATTTCACTCTATCTTTTTCTGTGCTTTTCCGTGCCTCATCCCTTTTCGAGGACGAAAAGTTTTGAGTGGGGGAAAGTGTAACAACCCTAGATTTTGCATATAATTTAAATTTGACTTTATTTTATTTTAAAATTATTTTAAACTTGTTTTATTTCAAACATTTCATTTTAAAAATATAAATGTTGATTTTTTTGTGTATTATAATTTCAAACTTGTGTAAGTTGAATATTTTCCTGAAATGTTGATTTTGGTCAAAATAGTCAAATTTTGATTTTTTTGCTTAAAAAATTAAAAAGTTTGAAATTATTATTTTTTTATTTTTTTATGAAAATATATTTTATAACATGAATACTACTTTTCGTTTCGTGGAAAACGGATTTAAATTGTGAAAGTTATACTGTTTTCAATATTGTGTGTACATTGAATTATATAACAATTTTCTTTATGTTAAATTTTATAAATTATATTTTTAATTGTCAAATAATGTTCTAATATGTGTTATATGACATGTTAGATATATATTCTATTTTTAAAAACATTTTTTTGTGATGTTATAATTTTTCCAAAGTTTACTGTGTTGGTTTCTTTTTTTTTAAAGGCTGTTTTCTTATTTTCTGCTATTTTCTTCATCAAAATTATATTCAAATTTAATTTTATATATTTATTTTGTGAATTCATTTTATTTTGTGTACTTATCTTTATTTATAAGTATTTTTCAAGTATATAAAAATTTTCCAAAGTGCATTGAATTTATTTCTAATTTTAAAGTCTACTTCGCAATTTTAAGCCATTTTCTTAATTTAAATTCTATTTAATTAAAATTTAATTATTTATTTTGTTTTAGGAATGATAAGTAAATTATTTTATTTCAAAATTTTGCTTTAGAATATTTTTAAAATGAAGTAGATATTTTTCCAAAGCCATCGATGTTTTAATTGTAATTTTTGAACCCTGTTTTCAATTTTTAAGCAATTTCCTTAATTCTTTTTATATTTTCTTTAAATTTAATTATATATTTTTATTTTATTTCACTTTGTTTCGGTTTTTAGATGTACTTGCTGAATTTTATTTTGTTTTATTTGATTTAAAAGGAAAGGGAGTATGGAAGGTTTTAAAAGCTAAGAAACGTAAAGTCGTTTCACCGTTTCTTTTACCGTTTCTTTTTCAATCAATATATCAGTTATTTTGGCCGTTCCTTATACTATCTTCAGCTGACTTTTTTTTCTTCATTTTCACGTGAAAACATCTTCCTCGTCTCATTTTCATGGCTAGATAAAAATTGGTAATGGCTTCTCTATATTTTTCTACTTTTTCTCCTTTCTTTTTGCTTGTTTTTGCCTTGTTTGTTTTGCTCGGCCACCACTAGCTAGCCTTGGCCATCACCCCCACCACCTTCTCCTCTTCACCATCCACCACTTAACATCATCTCCTCCTCTGACTTGACCAGGCCGCACCCTCCTCCTTTACAAAACTCCACACAAAAGCCTTGAAAACTCCTTAAAAACATGTTAGCCTAGCCTAGTTGATTCACTACCTTCATCCACCACCAAGGCCACCACCTTAGGCCACCACCACCACCTTGATATGACCACCACCCATCACCTAAGCTACTGTCCAGATTTGAAACCTGAAAGGCTGAGCCCAAACATGCCTTAGCCGAGCCTAAAAAGTTCACCAAAACTCTTATATATGTCTTAACCTTTTATATTCTCTACATTTAAACTCCTACCCACTTCATCACCTTGTAACTGCGCCTTTTCCTACCCATACCTGATCCAAACCATGCTTAAACCTGACCTAATTAATCCCCTAGGCCATGAAAACAAGCATAGGAAGCAAGTGCAAAGTCTTTGGTTTTGTTTTATACATCTATTTCTAACATTGTTAAGTATATCCTGTTTTTGAAACTTATGTTTCATATATTTGTTTTGTTTAAATGTATCCAAGGCTATAAATCTTTGGCTCTCCACTCTCAAATCATATTCATGCTTTCGTGCCTTTGAAGATCTTTTTTGTGTGTAGTTGTTTGTCATCTCCAGTTAATACAGGTGAGTAAATCTCACAAGATGTTTATACTTATACAAATGTGAATTGACACCTTGTGAATCTGTAGAACTATATTATCATGTTATATATGCTTATATTATTATCATATGATGTTCACACCTGTTATTACACTTATTATATTATATGTTACTGTTATTTAATGCTATTCTGTTTATTTTATCTGTTCATCACACTGCAAGTTCCCTTTAGATTAGAGTCACTATGGGTTGAAATGATACATACCCGAACGGACTTTAGAATAGGGAAAAATCGTTATGGGCTGAAATGATAGGCTTGAACGGTTTTTATTTAATTTATTTAAACTTGGGATTGCGGGTTTGAAATGATAAAACCCGGATTTTCTTTTTAAATTACGGGTTGAAATGATATATTACCCGTATCACTTTACTTAGCGTAGAAAATTATATACAGGCCCGTAGTTAAAATATGTTTTTCTAAAAATTTTAAAATATTTTAAAATTTAATTATTATAATATTTTGATTTGAAATTTAATAAAAATATAATTTTTGTAAAGTATTATTGATTTTCTGGAAATCTATAAGTTAAATAAATTATGGAAAAGTTAGAAAATATGAATGTAAATTATTTTGGAAATTTTGATTTAATTTTTAATGGGATTAAATAACTTTGAAAATATGATAAATTTATGAAATTTTGAATCTAAATTAAGTTAAAATGACTTTATAACATATTAATGATTTTGAATAAAGTTAAAATGTGAAATGAATGGATATTTTAAGTAGAAATTTTGAAATATAACTAAAATTGGAAATTTATGAAATTGACTTAAAAGTGAACTTTTAATTAAGTAAATAAAAATAAAATTAAGTTATATTTGAGAATTGAACTTAAGTGTTAAGTTGAAATTTAATGTAATGAATTTAAAATTGAACATTGCATTTTAATAAGTGAATTATTATTAAATCTTGATTTTTGAATGGAAATTTAACTTTATAAAATCAAGAACTTGAGGAAAATTAAATGATGTTTATAAATGTGAAAATGTATGATTTTATGTGTTAAAAATGTTTTAAATAAAAATATAATTGGTTGAGAAATTATATTGAATATTTGAAGTTAATTTACTGCATTTTTGAAATGCTATTAATTACAATGTAAATGATATTACATCATTTGTAAATGCTGTAGTTGATGATAATGAACTAAAAAGCTATTGAATTAAAAACTATTATAGAAATTGTTGTAAGTGCTATAATTTTTGAATTTAACTAAGTTTATTTGAAATTTAAGTAAACCCTATTATAACGTTTTAAAATGTTGTTTTTTGTTAAATTGAACTGTTTTGAATGTAACTTTCCGTAGCGTTTTTTAAATGCTGCGAAAAGTGAAATTTCACTGTTTTGATAAACGTAAGTGAATAAATGAACTTTGGAAGTTGAAATTTTGGAAATTTAATAATTTAATTATTAACATAATAACTTCATTTTAAAGATAAAAATGATTTTTTTGGAATATAAACTGTTTTGAAATATGAATTGAAATGGTATTTTAAATTGAATAAAATGAATAATGATTTGAAATGTGGTTTCGAAAAGATATGATATTTTGGAATGATTTAATCTTTATTTTGATAAAGATTTGGGTTGAAATGATATTTTATTTTGAAGTATAAATATTGTTTTAAAGTTATAACTACGGGTTATAATAATGATTGGTTGTTAAAAAGACCGGGATCGGATATTGTCTTTAGCCGGCCAATACCGAAAACCACTTTAATAACTGTGTACGCGGTGGAGATTCCAGAATGAAGTAGGATGGTGGCGACGTTCTTGAGGTATATTACGTGGACCCAACTCCCTTGTGTTGGCATAAATGACTAAAACAGGAGCTATACCGGGCTACACAAAGGGTCGCACCCTTTCATCGAGCATGCTCCATCGGAAACCATTCTATTACTTTTGTGATTCGATATGTGGCGCCACTTTGATTCGGAGGTATTGTTCGAGGTGGGCGGAAGATGCTGGCTTGCCGTCACTACCGGTCCAGGAGTGCAAACGGTGTATCCACCTTGGCATTGCCTCGCGTGTCGTGTCATCTCCTTATATCGAGCCCCCTACGATTTTGGTTTTAAAGATCCGACTGCGTTAAGGTTCACCATCCCCTTAACGCTATTTTCTATATGATTATACTTTACTGATTAGACACTATTGTATATAGAGTATATTACTATATAGTAAATAGTTTAACGGATCCTTAGAGGATGGGCGGTCCCAAGCATCTTCTAAGTTACTTGTACCTTTACTATAGTTCACTTGAGTTGGTTTACATTGTATAAGTATGTATGTCCTGACTCGAGTGTTTATATTTTTATTTACGCTCGGGTCAGCCTGAGTATTAACAGATTTGGATTTCCACTTTCTGGAGATTGGAATCGTTGGAGATTATCTACTTGTCAAGTTTTATCTTTTCAGTTCGGTTATTCTATTCAGCTTGTACTTGGTTATCATATTTAAACTTCTGTTGTACTTTATTTCTTCTGTTATATCTTATGTAACTCTGATATATTTATATAGTAGCTTCATGAACTACTACCTCTTTTACTTCCGTTGCATTATTATTACTCTGTGTCTATGATCTGTGAACTTTATTTACTGTATATTCTAAGATTTGCCAAATTTTTATTTACAACGCGGTATTTTGAGCAATTCAATTCCGGCATGAGTGTCTACCCATACACTTATAATTGATGCGAATGGTTGAAAATTCCTGGTTGTCACATTTATTAAACGACCAATCAGTGTAATAATTGCGAAAGTTATTAAAGAAATCGAGATCGGTTATGGACATACTCTCTGTCTAAACCGAAAACCACTTTAATAACTATAGGCGGAGTGTGATCCAGAATGAAGTGGTTGGAATGATGTATGTGATGACTGAAGAAAGAGAACGATAATGGATAGCCTTGACAATTATTCCAAATTGGAAATGACTAAAACAGGAGTCGTGCAAGGCCAAATGGGGTTAGCCACCTCGAGCGAACACACTTCTTCGTAAACTACTCATTACTTGTTATTGATTGGTGTGCACCCTCGAAATTTTGGAAGTGTTGATTCGTGGTGTTGCGATCGTTGCGGCGATGCGTTCTCACCAGTCCGAATCAGGAAAGCGGTAGTTTCACTACCTTAGGTATTGCCTCATGCGCTTTGTCATACTTGTATCCCTATACGCGACCACTACGATTTGTTTTGTGTTATACCTATGGAGTACTCCCTGATGTCCCACCAGTTTACAGTGGAGTTTACAGTGCTGTATAGACTATAACACTTATATAAAATGTGTTAAGGGGGATAATGGTAACGCCTTAACACTATTTTGATACTTTATATTAGTGATAGACATTATCTACTTAGCGTATATTACTATATAGTAGATAGTTTAACGGATCTTTAAAGGATGGTTATCCCAACATCCTTTGAGTTACCCGTATTTTAGTTGTTATTTCACTTGAGTTGGATTTATTGATATAAGAATGTTAATCCTGACTCGAGTGTTTTGTGTTTTGCTTTACGCTCGGGTCAGACTGAGTGGTTCAGCTTTTGAGACTCACCTGTGGAGTTGGAGCCTCGCTTGGAGATCCGGCTATCTATCAGCTTCAGATATTCAGTTGATTCCAGTGATGTATTCTGATATTGTATTTAACTATTGTATTCGAGACTTTTGTTGTACGTTATTTAACTCTAATATGTATATAGTAGCTTCATGAACTACTATCTTTTGTTTCTGCTGCATTTATTACTCTATATCTATGATTCTGTGATTATTTATTTACTGTATATGCTGAGTTTTGCCAAATATAAATTAACAATACGGTATTTTGAATTATTCAAGTCGGACATGTGCGTATGTGAATGGTCCAAAATAGTGGGTCGTTTCAGTTGGTATCAGAGCTTTGGCTCTAGGCAAAAACTTAGCATATATGGTAAATTTAATTACAGAATCATATTCGTTCATGCTTGAATCTTTCATCTTTGATTTGAATTTCCTTTGAATTTTCGAAACGTTGCCTCGGTTTCGAAATTCATTCTTGTCCCTCGTTATTCGTATTCTTCTGAATTCTGGAGCATCCCATAGCTCCGCGATATGATTTATAAAGGGTTGAAACTCCTTTACAATAGGCATTGATTTACCAAAGGTTTCTATATCCTTGGTTTACGATGCTATCTATCTCCTGCTATGCCTGAATTCTATCTCCTGCGATCGAATGTTAATTTGCCTCGAAATTCTGCATCGATCTTATTCTTGAAGTCGTGGTCGACCTGGTTAAGGTTGTCTGCAATTTATATAAATTTATCCATCTTCCTATTTTCATATTTAATCATCTTATCTTTGTTTCTAACCTATCTTCAATTCAAAATTCTCTTTGATTTGAGTCCATCAAATTTGAATCTCTATCATTGCTTTGTAATCCATTCTTATATCGTCGAGCGAGGAAGTGTATTTGTAAATTAATATTAAAATGTTTTATATATATGGTGTTGTTTTAGTTGTTGATGTTGGTTTGGATTTCCGATCGGTTCGTCTGATCAGCGCTATCGATAGGTTTCCAAAATTCTTGAACAGAGCAAACTGACACGATATGGTTTTCAAATTTAGTAATGAAATAAATTATGTATAATTATATTATATATAAGTAGAATTTTCTGAATTTTGATAGTTAATTGAATTGGTTTTTAAGAAGTAAAATTTTGATTTTTATATAACTTGAAAACCATTGGCTTTTTGACTCATATATATAAATAATTGAACTATAAACATGGTTATAAATTAATTTGGAAATCGAAATGTATTTAAATCAAGAATTTGAGAATTTAATTTTCATTGATTTCAAACTATGGTTTTGAAGTTTAAAGTATACTATATTTAAAGTATTTTTGTGTAGAAATGGTTTTCAAAGGATTTTTAAAGATTAAATCGGTACTCTTCTATTTTGTCGCTGGAAAATAATGTCGGTGATGGCGGCCGCGTCATCGACATTCTTTTTCGAGTTTCGAAGTGGAGAGACTATTCTGTAGCTCTGCTACACTTTTGTTTGGAAGAAAAATAAATTGATTTGAATTTCTAAACATGACTTGATTTATAATATATGTTAAAGATTTTAAATTGGATTTGATATATTATGCATATATATATATATATATATATATATATATATATTATCTCTATATGGTTTTAAGTTAATCAAAAATTTAATTCTTAATTTCTATGTTAAGGGTGATTCCAAATTTTAAACGAAATCAAAATTTTGAATAAATATTTAAACTTGAATAATTAAATTGGGAAAATTTTGCTGGTATAATACTCAACTGCGTTTCAGTATAACTTACCTTAATCATTCAGAAGTTAACTATGTAAGTGAATAATATACAGTATAAATGATGTAAAAGAATTTATAAAAAAAATTGAGTATTTTAATAAGTGTAAATATACTTAATATATGTGATAAGATGTATTAAGTGGAATAAATTTAATAATGATTTGGAATAAAGAAGAATTAAATTTTGTTGAATAAAATATGATTTTAATAAATGACTATTCAAGTTTATGTTTTTAGAAAATTTTTAATAGAAGATAATTGGATAATAAGATGATGAATAAATAAGATATGTTATATAAAATTTTGCTTTGAAAGAATTAATAAATTAACAATTTTATCAACTAAATGAAATATGTTGAATTTAAATTCAATTGTTGAATATTAATTAATTTAAATTGAATTTTTGTTTTGAAAGAAACCTTTTTGTATCTAACATTAATAAATGAGAATATTAAATCAATTTAATGGAAAGCTTGAATTTAAAAAAAAACAATTGTTGTATATAAATTTATTTAAATTGAAATTTATATGGCCTAAATTAATTGTTTTATTTGGAATTCAAGTCTATTTTCTTCTGGTTGTTCTATTTTCCCACCTCCTTCCTTCTCGGGGATGAAAAGTTTTGAGTAGGGGAAAGTGTAACGACCCGTAAATTTTAATTGTTTTAATAATGCGATTAATTGAATATTCGTGAAATTTAAAAAAAAAATTGAAATAAAAATTTAATATTTGGAATACGTCTGTTTTAACATAGCAATTGGAAATTTTTCATTTGAAAATATGAAAGTTTATTTTATTGTGTAATTTTATTTCAGTTTAATCAGTTAAGAATTGATGAAAATAAAATATTTTCGAAACCTGAATGTTTTACATAGAAAAATTGTAAATCATCTTCTGAGCAAGACGCCATTTTTTGTTTTTCCAAATTCGGACTTCTTTAGCTCTGTCGATCTTATTTTTCTGCGATTTTGTTGCATTTTCCACTAGTATAAAAATTTGAATTTTTATAATTGAATCGTACCACTAACATCTATATACCATTTTGATCGTCTCGTCACGCTGATCACTGTGGTATATTCAATTCTGTGTTTTGAAATCCGGTACATAGCGGAATCGGTATAAATGGTTAACTGTATCGGTCTGTTTTGCTTCTCGGTGACCATTCGCTTGAAGATCCGGCTATCTATCCAGCTTCAGATATTCTGTTGATTCCAGTGATGTATTCAGATATTGTATTTGACTATTGTATTCGAGACTTCTATTGTACGTTATTTAACTCTGATATGTATATAGTAGCTTCATGAACTATTATTTTTGTTTCCGCTGCATTTATTACTCTGTATCTGTGATTCTGTGATTATTTATTTACTGTATATGCTGAGTTTTGTCAAATATAAATTAACAATTCGGTATTTTGAATTATTCAAGTCCGACATGTGCAAATGCGAATGGTCCAAAATAGCGGGTCGTTACAATTTTGAAGATTAATTATTTAAATAATAATTATGGCTTGGAATTATTAATAATGATTTATTAATACTGTTTTAGAAACATTATTATTTATGGTAATGTTGAAAATTAATTATTAGTGTTTTATTAATAATGTCTTTGAAATTATTATTTTTATTAATCTTAAGACGTCTAAAGGTTAATATTTATTCTTTATTTATTTATAAGATTTGTTATAATAACTATTACTATATAATATCTTTTGAAGTAAATGATTATTATTTATTTATAAATGTTCGAGATTTATAAGTAAAGTTTTATAATGGACTTGGGTTTTATAATATGAGTTTTATAAAATGGCTAAAGAGGATTAAAAGAATATTTTTACAAGGTAAAAGAGCTATATAAATGGTTAGATATTTATAAAAGAATTTTAGAAATGGGTTTACAGATTTATAAAAGAAGTTTACAAAAGGTTTAATGGATTTATAAAGTGATCATAAATGATTTTTGGAACATATAAAATTGTTTATAAATCGTTCTTGAGATTAATAAAATAGTTTAGAAATCGTTTTAGACATATATAACAGAATTAATAAATGATTTAGCATTGTACAAAAATGGAATCTTCGTCAGTCTTTGGTGAATATACTTACACCGTTGAGATAAGTATATGGATATTTTTTAAAGTGTTGAAATATACAAATTTGCAGATATGTATGTATGTATGTATGTATATGTATGTATATATGTATGTATGTATGTATGTATATGTATGTATGTATGTATGTATGTATGTAATGACTCGTAAAATTTCAATATTTAAATTTGTTAAATTAGTAAGTTTTGGTAATTAAATATGAAAAAAAAAACTTTGTAATTTAATAATAAAGGGATGTTAAAATGAAATGTGACAATGTAATTAAAACTAATTATCAACAATTGAAAATAAAATTCCCATAATGAAATGATGTAAAATTGTTATACTTGGTTACAGAATTGATATAAGAAAACCAATGTAAACATTGGTTTAATAAATGAAATAGTATGAAATAAATGACCATTGAATAAAATTTGAGTAATGTAAGGAATTGTAACATTTGTGTGTAAATAATGAATTCATAAATGTAAATTAAAGGTTATAGTAACGGTTGTAAGTTACTATGTAATTGGTCTATGAAATTAGCTATAAATGTTATATTTGGGTATATGTTGAATATAAGTTGAATATAAGTAAATAAGGGTAAGTGTGGTGTAAATAAATGAATTAGTATAACTAATGGTAATTGAATGAATTCATATTATGTAAGTAATTATAATAACGAGTAGAAAATAATAAACTTAAGTGTAAATTTAAGGTTATGGTAACAATCATCATAATTATCTATACAATTAGTCTATGAAATTAATTGGAAATCAATTACATTTAAATGAAAGTAAATGTTCATTAATGTGAGTGAGGACAGTAACTGTAAAGTGTGAATGTAATGAAATAAATGGAAATGTATATTTTATTCATAGATAAAATAAAGGAACGAAACCAAGTTGAATAAATTAATTGAAGTTTTAATTATAATAAATGTGCATATTTGACAAATTCAATATAATTGAAACAACAGTTAATTCAAAGGAAAGATGGAAATTTAAAAAAAAAAAAAATGTAATGAAAGACAAACAAATATTAACTAGGTTTATAAACAAATAAAAGACTTAATAAAAAGGATTAGAATTCAATCAAATCAGTTATTTGGAATTAATTATAATTAAATGGAATTTAATTCACAATAAATGAATTTAAAAACTATGACAATTGATATTTGGTTGAATTGGGAAATTATTGATGTATTCTTATATAAACCAATGTCAATATTACCTATGAGATGATAAGTTAATAATTGATTTCATAACTAGGTTGAGAAATCAAATAAGTGGATTTATTGGAATTCAATTTGATAATTAATGAATTTATTAAAATTAAAATTAAAATTAAATATGGAAATGGATAAATTAGTTAACTTTGAATTGATATCTAAATTGTTCAAAATATTGTAATTGTTTAAGAAATCAAAAATGATAAGATTTGTTAATTATGGAATTGGAATTTGAAATTTTTGATTTAATTGATTTAATATTTATTTATTTAATTAACTGAAATATAGCCATTTTGGCCACTGACTTGGATTTTGACGAAACGAGTTTCATCGAATCCGTAATAATGAATTATTATAGGATTTCAAGTTTCGTATCGATCGAACTTGTCGTTCGATTGTACGGGCTCGAAAAGTCTAGAAATCAATTTAATTGAAATCAACTGAAATCAATTTGAAATAAACTGATTTTAACATAACTTCTTCATATGATGAAATTAGGACTTGGGACCCGTTCCATTGATTTTTAATTTATCAAAAACATCTAATTTGATAGATGATTTGACCCATTTTCGTTCAGGGGTCGAAACGGGCTTTTCGGGTCATTATCGTTCAACTTTCCAAACCAAAAGAGCCCATTCTTTTCTATTCTATTCTGCCTATATATATCGTTATATACCCTAAGTCATTTCTTATTCCTCATTTATGTATGTATAGTTCCAATTGCTCCTCCTCTTCTAATGGTAGACAAACCTAATTCCCAAATGCAATTTCTAATCAAATTCAAAGAAAAAATTTCAAACTCCTCAAATAATATCAAATTATATAACAATCCAAAGCTCTCAACGAGCGCAAGTTGAATATGTTGTCTGTTTTTCGGTCCGGTCTCTGTCTGTCCAGAAATCGCGAATTAATTCTCGGCCATTCTTTTCATCGCAATCGATTGAAATGGATCGCCGAATTGATTTGTGGGTTTTGTCGAGATCATCGAGTGGAAGGAATCGGTGGTGTTCGTTTGGACAGTCGGATCGAGGTGGATATTCGATTAGGGTTTCTCTTATACAGGCAGCGGATGCCTCGTCTCATGGTCAATGTGTGTGAGATGATCGTGGGGACGGGTTTTCGAGGAGGCTTGAGAAGCCGGCGGCCTCTCTGGTCGCGGCGGCGCTTGTTGGTGGCGTTTCGGTGCATGCGTGGGGAGGCGCGACATCTGGGTCGTATTCGAACTTTCTGTGCTAGGGTTTCAATATCGAGAATTTTGGCCTGGGTTACGTCTTTTTCTCAGTGATGTGGCTCATTATTTCGGGTTTAGTTTTTTTATTATTTAATTTTTAATCTAAATCATATAACTTCTAACACGTATAACTTTGGCATGCGAGGTCCGATTCACACGCGGTTTTCTCTGCTAGGATCATATTGAAATTTCGGACATTTTTATGCCTGTATGGATGAATTTGGAGACTATTTGAATTTTTATGTTTAAACTGGACTTAAATTCGATTTAAATTCAAAAGGTGAGTGTGTTAACCCACTCACAACTTCTAAAATTTCTTATGTTTGTTAAATTGATTTATGATGTGAAACTTATTTATGACTGTTTAGCATATTTTGAATCATCACCTCAGTTAATTTGAGTTTATTTGGATTAAATAGTTATTTAATTTATTATTGAATATAAACTACTAGTAAATACCTGTTATTTGTTGATTGAATTGGATGATTATTATGATAAATGTTTGATTGTTGATATTGGATGAATGACATTGTATTTTATATCGCTATAAACTGCAAGTTCATTATGGATTTTTTTTTATTTCATTCGGGATTGCAGTTTGAAATGATACATAACCGTAAGATATTAAATTGCGGATTGAAATGATAAATATTCGTATCACTTAACCTTAGGGTAGAAAATTATATACGGACACCGAATTGGGTAAATTAAATGATTTTAAAATCCTTAATTTTTGAATGGAATTAAATGATATTTTGAAGTATTTTCGGAAAATCAAGTTTGTGTTGAAATGTGAATGGGATTAAAAGGAATTGTTTTAAGGAATTGAGTTGAAAGTTGAAAGTTAAATTTTTAAGTATAAACGAAATTCAATAGTTTATTGAAATTAAAGAATTGAAAGGTTTGAAATTGGTTTGTTGATTTGGAAATTGAAATGGCCCAAATTTGTTGAAATGAATGAATAGTTCAATTTGATATAAATTTCAAATTTCATATTTAATGTTTTAAAAATATATTATGTTTAAATTCTAATTATTAAGATTTCAAATTTATTAAACTATTTTATCCTATATTAACTATACAAATTAATTTAACCTATTTTTAAACCAATTTAATTTATTTTAAGCTAATTTGACCATATAATTTAATTTAAATCTAATTAATCTATTTTAAAGCTATTTAATCTATTTTAATTAGATTTAAATCTATTTTGAAACTATTCAACTATCTTAAATCATGTTAGAACTATTTTTTTATTCTAAATTTATTTTCGACTATTTTAAACTATTTATAACTATCTAAAGTATCTTTCAAAATTTCAATTAAGTAAAGCAGAAGAGCTTATATCCAGATTTGATTTAAAGCAAACGTGGTAAATGATGATTTTAACCTGAGTTGAGATTTAAAGGACATATGGACTAAATATGAAGTTTTGAAATGAGGGCTTTAAACTATTTGGAAATATGATTGCAAAGTGAATATGATTAGGAAGTATTATGGTTTTGAGAATATGATATTCTGATACAAATTGTAAATTTGCTTTGAAATGTAAAGGACCATCCAGTATGAAATAAGCGTTTGGTTGTTAAAGAGATGAGGATCAGATACTATCATGCTCTCTGCCAATGCCGAAAAGCAGTTTAACAACTGTGTACGTGGTGGAGATTCCAGAAATGAAGTAGGATGGTTTGGTGAACGATTTCTGTATAAGGTATGACGTGACGTTGACTCTCGTGAGTCGGCTTAGATATGGCTAAAATCAGAAGCCAGGCCAGGCCAAGTGAGGTCATTCCTCCTATCGGACACACTTCTTCGATATTTTATTCTAATTTTTGTGTTTGATTTGGTGGCCACCCTCTAATTTATGATTTGGGAGTGTGTTTCGAGGTGGGCGGCAGTAGCTGCTATGTGTTACCACCAGTCCGGATATGCAAATGGTATATCTGCCCTGGCATTTCCTCGTGTATCATGTTCACATGTCCTGGCGTGCCTTCTACGAGTTTGTTTTGTACCGTACCTATGTGATGTCCTCTGGGTAAACCTTCAGTTTACGGAAGAGCGTACGGCATTGTATAGACTATGGGAATATATAAAATGTGTTAAGGGGAATATGGGTAACGCTTAATGCTATTTTAATACTTTATTTTACTGTAGACACAATTATAATAGCGTATTGTACTACATAGTAGATAGTTTAACTAATCCTTAGGAGATGTGAATCCCAAGAAGCTCTTAAGTTACTGCAGTCACGTTAGACACTGGATACATGATATCAAAACCCCGTAACATCTCCGAAGCAGTTCCACTTATATTTATTTACCATTGATTTAACTTACATAAGATCTTTTAGTTCTGACTCAAGTGTTTTGTCTTTTCAATTCGCTCGGGTAAGTCTGAGTATTTCAGGATTTGAAGACCTTATTTCTGGAGGATGAAGTCGAAGATTTGTGCTACTATTATTTATTATATTTTTCCACTGCATTTATTATATTATTCCATTACATTCATGTTGTTCCGCTGCATTATTCATTATCTCTGATATGTTTAACTCTGATTATGTGTTGTATAAGTATAATCAAATGTTTTGTAAACAGCTTTATGAACTGTTATTTAATTATTATATTTTGTCATTCCGCTGCGAGATTATGTTTTGTTTTCTTTCTTTCTCTGTTATTCTTATTCACACCAATAACAATCTGCCCTTCTGTATGGTTTGAGTTGGCACATGTGTCTAAATAAAACGTACATAAAGGCGGGAGTTACAGTTGGTATCAGAGCTTTGGTTTAGCGATAAATCTTGGCTTTGTGGGGTCTGACTCTATTAATAGGGTAGTAATACCCTATGGTGAGTCGCTGAGTGTGTATATATATATGAGAGAGCGTATTTGTTAGTGTTATAAAAAGTTTTGATATTGTGTTAATTTGTTCGTTTTGTATTTATAAATTTTGATTGGTGCATAGGACGCTATGACATTGATAGGGATTTCTAAACACTTAAAAGGACTGACCGACACAATATTTGTTTTGAAATATGGGTAAATGAAATAATTTTTCCTATTATATGTTTTGTATATAAAATAATGATTTATAAACTATATATATTTGGTTGTAATATATTAGTTGTTAGGTAGTGAAATTTATAAATATTAGGGGAAAATAAATTAGAAAGTAAAATAAATGAAATTTAGAAATTTAGAACATAAGTTCAGGGGTTTTGAAAATTTATTTCGAATGATTTTGGAATATAATAATAATAATAATATTTAGAAGTATTTTCAAATATAAATATTTCAACATAATTTGAAAGAATTGTTTTGAATAAATAAGGAATCAAATAAGTTTTGTACTCCCCTCTCTATCGCTGGAAAATAATTCCGATGATGAGTGCACGCATCATCGACATTCGTTTTTGAGTTTCTAAGTGGGATGATTTTGATAAACAAAAATAAAACTTTAAACTGTTTTAAATATAATTGGATATATAAGTTGTAGGTATATACATCTGTGATGCCCCACCTCTATACCCATGCTAGCCAAGAACATTACGGTGAATGCTGTCAACTAGCACGGAGAATAAGGCTGTTGAGAAGCGACCATCCGTGTAATTGCTTTGTGCGAGCATCGATATGTCAGATAGTATAACATGCAATACTTTATCAAGAGGAAATCCGACATACCGACACAAACTCAAAGCTACTACACAGTGGCTATAATATCTTCGGAAACAAATACAGAAATAAACATAACATAAACCAGTCACAGATAATTCATATCACAAAGGCGGAAGAAGATATGAATATATAATTAACACATTGAAGTGTATATCAGAGTAGTGGTCAAAAAGATCCACAATAATACAAAAGAATAGCAACACGTGCTATACAAAAGAATACAACTATAAGTCTATATCTCAAGTGTATACAACAAAATAAACTACTAATCTAAGTAGTTTGCCAAAAGTCAGAGTAATGAATCCATGGGGAGAAGTCAGGCAGAAGCACCTGTAACATCTCGGTCTGACCCGAGTATTATTTAATAAGAAAATAATAAACGGATCAGTCTAAATATAAATATCAGATGAAACAATATAGAATAAGAGATATGACTAAACGCATAATAATCACAATGCCAAGCTGTGATATATATAAGTAATTGAAAATCAACGAGAGATTAATCAATATCACCAAATCTACACAAGAATCAAAGAAATGTCATACTCCTCATTTCGTTCACCAAACCATAAATATTGACAATTATATCAATGCCAATCACAAAAGTCAGTGACACACAAATTCACCAATGTACAAATATTGATAAAACTTATCAATGAAAATCACTAAAATTGGTGAAGCATAAATTCCAGAATTCAACACACGAAATCCAGAAATCACAAGAAAAAGGATGGCCAATCCCACAAACTGGACATCGACGCACCTAGAAAGTCACGCCCCATGCACAGTCGAACATCGACGCACCTAGAAAGATACGCCCCATGCTCTAGCATCGGCGCACCTAGAAAGATACGCCCCATGCATAAATAAACATCGATGCACCTAAATAGATACATCCCATGCATAAATAAACATCGATGCACCTAAAAAGATACATCTCATGTAATGTCTAACATCGATGCACCTAAAAGATACACCCCATGCATAGACGAACATCGACGCAACTAGAAAGCTACGCCCCATGTCCCAACTTATTGAGCCGATTGCTCCACGAAGTAAACAAACATCGATGCACCTAGAAAGATACACCCCATGTATAAATAAACATCGACGCACCTAAAAAAGTACGACCCATGTGTAAACAAACATCGACGCACCTAGATAGGTACGACCTATGATAGACATGAGTCGAAGCTCAATAAAATGAGGAACAGTCCTCCACATAGACAAAGAGATATCGCATAATGCTAGTCTAAACCACAAAGATGATCGTCATGATCAAAGAGAAGTGTCAATTACAGTAAGCTAGTAAATATACGAGCTTAGCTTCATGTCCCATAACCACTAGCTTAACTTAAATATTTACGAACAAATTGTAGATCTCCACTAGAAAATTGTCACAAGAGTTTCAATCGAACAAGTCCAAGAATTAACCAACAAAGTGAACGCAAGCGTTTCATACCACTTGTTTTACTAAGTCGTTTAATTAGATTTCTCATACGAGTGAGGTAAAGGTTTGTATATACTAATAGATTGGAAAACGGTTTTATAAACGAATTTGGTATTAAAATAGTATTGAAATCGTTTGAGGAAAGAGTTTTGATATTTAGTACTAGTATAGAAAACCTTTATATTTTTAAAGTGACAAATCACAAAGAAGATTGTAAGAACAATCAATCACTAAAATTCACATTCGAAGACGTGAATAAAATCCAAAGAAACCAATAAAGAATCCATCGAAATGGATATTCAAAAATCCCTAAATAGGAGTCATCAAAGGCATAATAAATGGTAACAACAAATAGGATCATCACGAATCGATTTAAATTGGAATTCTCAAGCGAATAGGCAAGCAGGCAAAACACTGCAGTTTCAGACGTCTGAAACAAGTGGTTCAGACGTCTGAACCTGGAAATACAAAGATTTCCAGAACACAATTCAAACGTCAGAATCAAGTGTTTCAGACGTCTGAAATAGGCACTTTTTAGCCTATTTCCTTTCTGGTTCCAAATGAACCAATTCAGACGTCTGAAACCATATATTCAGACGTCTAAATCTGGGAATAGAAATCTTCCCAGAACAATATTCAGACGTCTGAATATTACGTTTCAGACGTCTGAATGAATGGTTCAGGGCATTCCCTGAACCTAGGCAAAAATGGCCAAACGAATATCGAAAACGATCGAACGAGCAAATGACGAGACTAAGGAATTACGTCGAATGACAACCCAGCCGAAACGGCTCTTCGATACGCCTCAAATATCAATGTCCAAATATCCATAAAAGG
Source organism: Allium cepa (assembly GCA_030765085.1). Lineage (NCBI taxonomy): Eukaryota > Viridiplantae > Streptophyta > Magnoliopsida > Asparagales > Amaryllidaceae > Allium > Allium cepa. The sequence goes on along the minus strand of CM060943.1, from coordinate 395,015,933 downwards.
ATTTTCATAAATTAGACTGAAACACCAAAAATTGGAATATACACCAAATCAATCCAAACCAAAATCAATTGCACAAGAATCAGTGTTAGCAATTCATACCTAACAATCGAAGATAATTATAGACTAAGATGTGAGATAAAAATCTCACCTTTGAACCCAAACGATTGAAGAAGAAGCTATAGAGCAATGGTAAGAACAATCACTCTTCAATTCCAACCCAACAAGCTTGAATCTAAGCTTAAAGGAGAAACATTTCCTAAATTAGGTTTAGGAAATTTCTGAAATTGAATGGAGAAAGAGTTGGAGAAGATGAAGGAGATGCTTACCAATGGGTTCTCTTGAATTTGGAGCTAGAAGTTGGATTTGCAAAGCAAGCTAGGGCTTAGGAATTTCTATTTCCCATTCTCTTCCACCATTGTTGCTAAAGCTTGAGTGTTTAAGCAAAGAGGAGAAGTTATGAAGAGAAGGGGGTTGGGCTGAGCTAATAAGGGTGCAGTCCAAACCAAAGTCATAAGCGGGAAAAAGTAGCAAAAATCAACTTTCTCCAAACATATCGAAGCTTATACTCAAAAAGGTCGCAAACGGCATTTTGAACTCAATGGAAGTGGTCTCGAGTCCTAATTCGGCTGTTTGCAAAAAGTAGCTTTTCGGACTAAAATCCGACTAACGATAAAATATTTAAATAAAATATTTAAATATAAAATCGATAAATATGCGGGTTGTTACGGACTCCCCTCCTTAAAGAAATTGCGTCCTCGCAATATTTAAGAAGAAGATAAGAAGTAACAACCATAAAAGCATATTAACACAAAAGAAAATTTGAAATAGGAAGTTCACCATAAAGAGCATGAAAGGGTAAGCCTGAACGGGATCGCTCGATGAAGTCCCAGGATTCCCAAGAGCAATCCTTAGGATCTGAGAACCATTGAACTTTCACAAGAAGAACATCTTTATTCCGAAGGCGCTCAACCTCGGAAGCAATGATGCGAATGGAATGTTGCTCATAAGTCAAATCTGGTGAAACTTCAATTTCCTCAATATCACCGGGCTCAAGAATAAAATAGGAAACCTAAATCCATTTCCATAGTTAAAAGACGCAGAAAACGTCAAGAATAGCAGAAAATTGAGCCAGTGCAACGGCGTAGTACAGAAACGGTACGCCCGAGAAACTTCAAACTCGAATAATTTGGAACACCGACGTAGTACAAAAAATGGTACGTCCAATGAACCGATAAACCGGAACAACGATGTAGTATAATAATGGTACATCCATTGATCCAAATGAGATGGAACATCGATGTAGTATAATAACAGTACATCCGATGAACCGAACACCATAAAAGAACACCGGACACTAGTCCATAAAAGAAACGAGATGAAACTCAATAAAACAAAGTACATCAAAACGTCTGATGAACTTAATAAAAAGATAATCCCATTCAGACATCACCAAAGAATCAACCACTTGTTGCTTACGACTAAACGCATTGGCAACACGATTTCCCTTTCCGGGAATAAAAAGAATATCAAGATCATAAGATGTCAGGAACTCGAGTCAACATGGAGTTCCATATGAGAAAATAATTATCCCAAAGATTTATGATTGGGGTAGAGAACAGATTTCTCATCCAAAAATGATGATGCCAAACTCTAAAAGCGAAAACAATAGCCGCGAGCACTAGATCATGAGTGGCATACCTAGTCTCAATCGGCTTTTAATGATTTAGAAGCACAAGTGATAGCACGTTATCTTATGCAAGAGAACGACATCCAAACCAATACGATAAGCATTGGTACAAAAGATAAAGTCTTGGTTCCCCCTCGGGAATCACAAGAACAAGAGTATCAAAAAGAAAGAATTTCTTTTAAATAACCTTCTTTCCTGAAAAGTTAAAACTTTCAAAATTACATTTATCATTATGTAATAATCTTTCTAGAAAAATTTACTATTTTCAAGTCAATATACTGTGTCTGATTGTCTCATCAAAGCGTTTAGGAAATTCCTATTGATAACGTTGATCAAGCGCATCGACCAAAATTCTTAAAACACTAAATGGGCAATACAATCACAAAATCGTATTCTATAGGATAAGTAAGTTTCTCAAAAACTTCTAAGAATATTCTTTGTTCGTTTTAAGAACAAAAATCCGGTTATACTTCTAAATAAATCTTATGAAAAAGATTTTGCAAAATTTTAAATTGCTATTTTCATCCAAAAATCAATAAATAAAAGAATGGTCTCAACGAAATATTCATAGAATATTCGATATATAAAATGGATGAAATAAGCTGGACAAATTGAATGACAAAATAAGTCGTTCATAGGAATCATAACAAGTGCGGAATGCGGTAAGTGGAATGCCAACTTCCGCAACTCGTAGCAAATGAAAATTGGTGGTAAGGTCAAACTGAAAAGACCTTAGTACCACACAAAAGATTACTTAGGTGATAATCCTAAGACAAGCTCAAAGATTCCGGAAAATTTCTCTAACTACATGAATGAGAGAAATAACACTTTCCTTATAAGTGGGCTTAAGGAATAAAATGATGCCATCAAGTTGGAATCAAAATCATAAAGGAAAAACAGAAATCTGCTTAACAGATTGAAAATGTCAAAGATGAATAGTCCACTAGAGAAAATAGGATATAGGCTTCATTAATGATTAAGCCAGTCCTGTCGCACAAATTAATTCCAGAGCCTAAGTAAAAATATTGGGTCGGAAAGAAAAACCACATAAAATAATTTTCGACATCAAATAAAAGCAAATTGAGTGTTGCAGATCTACCATCCGGATTCGCAATCCTCAAAGAAGTCATCAAGCCCAAAATATTCAAAGAAAAAGAATCGATAAGTTCTTTTGATATAAAATAGTGAGATGAAACCCATATCAAAAAGAACTCAAATAAGAAGATCACAAAATAAATGAAATCAAGGATTAAATGAGAAATACCTTGACCACGAGAAGTGTTACCAGGAGCTTGCACTACATTGAGCTCTCCCTCCTTCTTACTTTGAAGTACAGGACATGCAGTAATATGGTGACCCGAATTTTTGCAATAGCGACAAAAGAGGGGTCTCGGACACTCCCTTGCATAGTGGTTCGTGGAACCACAATTGTAGCATTGTCCACGACTAGAGGTAGGTGCTTTTGCCACCGGGGTTTCTTGCCTCCCTTTCTTGTTGGGATTGGGGCCTTTGAATTTGATAGGCCTCTTCATGTTGTTGTTGAAGTTTTGATGGGCACGCACAACTTCAACATCACCTTCTCTATCGGCCTCTTCAAGACGAAGAGCGATATCAATAAGCTGATCAAATGAAACCTCAAGTTTCAGGAGTAATGGCTTCTTAAGATTCTTATTCAAGCCATAGACAAACCTCTGATTTTTCTTCAATGGGGTGTTGATGTATTCAACCCCATATTTGGACAGAAATTCGAAAGATGCGACATAGTCTGTCACAGAAGATTCACCTTGAACAAGGTCTATGAAACGCCGGGCTAAAGTTACTTTCTCAGCCTCCGGCACAAATTTCAATTCGAATCTTTCCCGGAACTGTTCCCAAGTAAGATCCGCTTCAATAATCTCCGAAGTTAAGAGCTCATACCAATCTAATGCTCTTTCTTGGAGCATGCTAGAAGCCACTTGGACTCGATGAAGGTCAATAAGGTTCATGCGAGAAAAGATGCGATCGCATGATTTGAGCCAAGCTTGAATTTCTATAACACTCTCAGATCCTTTGAATGGTCTTCCACCCAAATCGGTATAGTCTCTGCACAAGCGTGCAAAACCGGATCTAGGATGAGTAGGCTCTGGAATGGGTCCGGCTACTTGAGTGTTCTTTTCTAGATCAAGAAGTTGCTGGGCAGACATAAATACTCCATCCTGGGGAGTAGCACTAGATTGACCGGCGCTGGGACGGCCTGATCTAACCATTTCTCTTCTTTAAGAAAGAAAGAAGGAGAAAAGTTATTCTCAAAATAAATATCAAGCAATCTTGATAGATAAAACAAAGAATCATAAAAGAAATTAGGATAGGACGGTACGAAGACCCGAATAAAACCCTTAAGCACGACTCCTAAGATGGACTTAGGACGATGATCCTTGTTATAATATTCCATATTGTTCCGAAGTTTGGCTCTGATACCAAGCTGTGACGCCCCACCTCTATACCCACGCTAGCCAAGAACATTACGGTGAATGCTGTCAACTAGCACGGAGAATAAGGCTGTTGAGGAGCGACCATCCATGTAATTGCTTTGTGCGAGCATCGATATGTCAGATAGTATAACATGCAATACGTTATCAAGAGGAAATCCGACATACCGACACAAACTCAAAGCTACTACACAGTGGCTATAATATCTTCGGAAACAAATACAGAAATAAACATAACATAAACCAGTCACAGATAATTCATATCACAAAGGCGGAAGAAGATATGAATATATAATTAACACATGGAAGTGTATATCAGAGTAGTGGTCAAAAAGATCCACAATAATACAAAAGAATAGCAACACGTGCTATACAAAAGAATACAACTATGAGTCTATATCTCAAGTGTATACAACAAAATAAACTACTAATCTAAGTAGTTTGCCAAAAGTCAGAGTAATGAATCCCTGGGGAGAAGTCAGGCAGAAGCACCTGTAACATCTCGGTCTGACCCGAGTATTATTTAATAAGAAAATAATAAACGGATCAGTCTAACTATAAATATCAGATGAAACGATATAGAATAAGAGATATGACTAAACGCATAATAATCACAATGCCAAGCTGTGATATATATAAGTAATTGAAAATCAACGAGAGATTAATCAATATCACCAAATCTACACAAGAATCAAAGAAATGTCATACTCCTCATTTCGTTCACCAAACCATAAATATTGACAATTATATCAATGCCAATCACAAAAGTCAGTGACACACAAATTCACCAATGCACAAATATTGATAAAACTTATCAATGAAAATCACTAAAATTGGTGAAGCATAAATTCCAGAATTCAACACACGAAATCCAGAAATCACAAGAAAAAGGATGGCCAATCCCACAAACTGGACATCGACGCACCTAGAAAGTCATGCCCCATGCACAGTCGAACATCGACGCACCTAGAAAGATACGCCCCATGCTCTAGCATCGGCGCACCTAGAAAGATACGTCCCATGCATAAATAAACATCGATGCACCTAAATAGATACATCCCATGCATAAATAAACATCGATGCACCTAAAAAGATACATCCCATGTAATGTCTAACATCGATGCACCTAAAAGATACACCCCATGCATAGACGAACATCGACGCAACTAGAAAGCTACGCCCCATGTCCCAACATATTGAGCCGATTGCTCCACGAAGTAAACAAACATCGATGCACCTAGAAAGATACACCCCATGCATAAATAAACATCGACGCACCTAAAAAGGTACGACCCATGTGTAAACAAACATCGACGCACCTAGATAGGTACGACCCATGATAGACATGAGACGAAGCTCAATAAAATGAGGAACGGTCCTCCACATAGACAAAGAGACATCGCATAATGCTAGTCTAAACCACAAAGATGATCGTCATGATCAAAGAGAAGTGTCAATTACAGTAAGCTAGTAAATATATGAGCTTAGCTTCATGTCCCATAACCACTAGCTTAACTTAAATATTTACGAACAAATTGTAGATCTCCACTAGAAAATTGTCACAAGAGTTTCAATCGAACAAGTCCAAGAATTAACCAACAAAGTGAACGCAAGCGTTCCATACCACTTGTTTTACTAAGTCGTTTAATTAGATTTCTCATACGAGTGAGGTAAAGGTTTGTATATACTAATAGATTGGAAAACGGTTTTATAAACGAATTTGGTATTAAAATAGTATTGAAATCGTTTGAGGAAAGAGTTTTGATAATTACTACTAGTATAGAAAACCTTTATATTTTTAAAGTGACAAATCACAAAGAAGATTATAAGAACAATCAATCACTAAAATTCACATTCGAAAACGTGAATAAAATCCAAAGAAACCGATAAAGAATCCATCGAAATGGATATTCAAAAATCCCTAAATAGGAGTCATCAAAGGCATAATAAATGATAACAACAAATAGGATCATCATGAATCGATTTAAATTGGAATTCTCAAGCGAATAGGCAAGCAGGCAAAACACTGCAGTTTCAGACGTCTGGAACAAGTGGTTCATACGTCTGAAACTGGAAATACAAAGATTTCCAGAACACAATTCAGACGTCTGAATCAAGTGTTTCAGACGTCTGAAATAGGCACTTTTTAGCCTATTTCCTTTCTGGTTCCAAATGAACCAATTCAGACGTCTGAAACCATATATTCAGACGTCTGAATCTAGGAATAGAAATCTTCCCAGAACAATATTCAGACGTCTGAATATTACGTTTCAGACGTCTGAATGAATGGTTCAGGGCATTCCCTGAACCTAGGCCAAAAATGGCCAAACGAATATCGAAAACGATTGAACGAGCAAATGACGATGACTAAGGAATTACGTCGAACGACAACCCAGCTGAAACGGCTCTTCGATACGCCTCAAATATCAATGTCCAAATATCCATAAAAGGATTTTCATAAATTAGACCAAAACACCAAAAATTGGAATATACACCAAATCAATCCAAACCAAAATCAATTGCACAAGAATAAGTGTTAGGAATTCATACCTAACAATTGAAGATAATTATAGACTAAGATGTGAGATAAAAATCTCACCTTTGAACCCAAACGATTGAAGAAGAAGCTATAGAGCAATGGTAAGAACAATCAATCTTCAATTCCAACCCAACAAGCTTGAATCTAAGCTTAAAGGAGAAACATTTCCTAAATTAGGTTTAGGAAATTTCTGAAATTGAATGGAGAAAGAGTTGGAGAAGATGAAGGATATGCTTACCAATGGGTTCTCTTGAATTTGGAGCTAGAAGTTGGATTTGCAAAGCAAGCTAGGACTTAGGAATTTCTATTTCCCATTCTCTTCCACCATTGTTACTAAAGCTTGAGTGTTTAAGCAAAGAGGAGAAGTTATGAAGAGAAGGGGGTTGGGCTGAGCTAATAAGGATGCAGTCCAAACCAAAGTCATAAGCGGGAAAAAGTAGCAAAAATCAACTTTCTCCAAACATGTCGAAGCTTATACTCAAAAAGGTCGCAAACGGCATTTTGAACTCAATGGAAGTGGTCTCGAGTCCTAATTCGGCTGTTTGCAAAAAGTAGCTTTTCGAACTAAAATCCAACTAACGATAAGATATTTAAATAAAATATTTAGATATAAGATCGATAAATATGCGGGTTGTTACAACAACTATCTTTTATTTTTAAAATGATTGGAAACGGAACCCGGTATTTAGTTCTTAAGTTTCTATTAATTAATAGTTTCAATTATTGTAGTGGAATGGAACGTAACTAAATAATAATTGGAACCTTTAAATGAAATAAGAGATTAAATGCTAGGTTACGAATGAGATTACAAGAAAGTTGAAATTTGTAACCTATAAAGGATATGATTTTTGAGCATTAAATTAATTAAAAGAAATGAGAAAACTTGTTTAATTTTCAATTACATTCTTAAAGCATATATATAACTTACCAAATGTTAAAAGTTGTAATGTTTAATAAGAAAATGTAATGGAAATTATACGAGTAAATTTATGTAATGAAAGTGTTCAATAAATTGCTTTTATAAATAAGAATTGATGTTATAGTTGTTATAAACTTAAGTTATAATTTGGAAGGTTATTGTAATAAAATGTGATAGAAAAGGGATCATTGTAATTAAAAGATTATAAACTTAAGTTAATGAAATTGATATGCCAAGTAGCTGAATTGCACATGAATACTATGAATAAATGAATGTAAATAAATGAAATTAAGTAGTGAATAAATGAATGTAATGCAATAAAAAGAAACCGACATGATATGAATAAATGAAAATGAGACTTTCTAAGTAATGAATGAAAGTAAATGAAAATAAGCACTGAATGAATAAATGGGAAAAAAATTATAAGCAAAGAATGTAAGTTAAAGAAATAATCCTTGTATGAATGAAAAAGGAAAAAAAATAGAAAACTGTAAATGCAGTGAAAGGAATTTAGTAAGAACAACTCAAACACCATTGTAGATTATTGTTTTTTTGGTTTATGGTTGTTTGGACAAGGATACTTTAATATTGTTTGGATGTATGAACAATCTATTCAGTTTTATCTAAGACTATTGAGTAAATTGTATACTTAATAGTTTATTTTGTCATCCTATGCAATTTAAAAGTGTCTAAGCCCGAACTAACTATCTATTTTGTTTGTTATGGATGGATAATTGATTTGTATTGATTTAATATGATAATTGTATGTTGTGGTTGCAAGTGATTGTTGTTGTTTTACATTGATTTGTTGTTAGTGGTTGAAACAACTTTAAATATTTCATTTTATATAATTATTAACTTTTTTTGGATTATATAAGTGTAATACAGGTTATGAAAGCAAGTGCTACTGCTTTTAGTTTCATAATTTAGCATTGTTTGCCCGACATATAGGTACGTTCTCGGATTATGATTTTCTAGCGGTATTATATATATTTTCCCATTGTTGGTATATATTATTCTGAAATACTGTGATATATATTATTATATTTGATATTTTATTTTCTCCCGAGCCTCTCCGTACAAAGGAGACTCTGCCAAAATTTCCCATAAAATTTTGACTTAGAAAATTTTTGAAAAATGTTTTCCAAACTTTATTAATTTGAGTATAAAAAAGATTTAATGGTTACAAATTGGTATATGTTATTTAAATTAATTAATTTTTTAGACTTATTTGTTTATAAAGTTAATATTTTTGAATAAGATGTATTGTTTACTTAATTCTTTCGTTTCCCTTCTTTTTCCTTTTCGGGGACGAAAAGTTTTGAGTACGGAAGAGTGTAACGACCCGTAAAATTTCAATAATTAAATTTGTTAAATTAGTAAGTTTTGGTAATTAAATATGAAAACAAACTTTGTAATTTAAAAATGAAAGGGATGTTAAAACGAAATGTGACAATGTAATTAAAACTAATTATCAACAATTGTAAATGAATCTCCCGTAATGAAATGATGTAACTTGTTATACTTGGTTACAGAATTGATATAAGAAAACCCAATGTAAACATTGGTTTAATAAATGAAATAGCGTGAAGTATATGACTATTGAATAAACTTTGAGTTATGTAAGGAACTGTAAAATTTGTGTGTAAATAATGAATTCATAAATGTAAATTAAAGGTTATATTAACGGTTGTAAGTTACTGTTTAATTGGTCTATCAATTTAGCTATAAATGTTATATTTGGGTATATGTTGAATATAAGTTGAATTTAAGTAAATAAGGGTAAGTGTGGTGTAAATAAATGAATTAGTATAATTAGTGGTAAATGAATGAATACATATTATGTAAGTAATTATAATAATAAGTTGAAAATAATAAACTTAAGTGTAAATTTTAAGGTTATGGTAATAATCATCATAAATTATCTATATAATTAGTCTATGAAATTAATTGGAAATCAATTACATTTAAATGAAAGTAAATGTTCATTAATGTGAGTGAGGACAGTAATTGTAATGTGTAAATGTAATAAAATAAATGGAAATGTATATTTTATTCATAGATAAAATAAAGAAATGAAACCAAGTTGAATAAATTAATTGAGGTTTTGATTATAATAAATGTATATATTTGACAAATTTAATATAATTGAAACAATAGTTAATACAAAGGAAAGATGGAAATTTAAAAATATATTAATGTAATGAAAGACAAACAAATATTAACAACGTTTATAGAGTAATAAAAGACTTAATAAAACGGATCAGAAGTGAATCAAATCAGTTATTTGGAATTAATTATAATTAAATGGAATTCAATTCACAATAAATGAAGTTAAAAACTGTGACAGTTGATATTTGGATGAATTGGGAAATTATTGATGTATTAGTATATAAACCAATGTCAATATTACCTATGAGATGGTAAGTTAATAATTGATTTCATAACTAGGTTGAGAAATCAAATAAATGGATTTATTGGAATTTCATTTGATAACTAATGAATTTATTAAATTTGAAACTAAATATGAAAATGGGTAAATTAATTAACTTCGAATTGATATCTAAATTTTTCAAAATATTGTAATTTTTTAATAAATCAAAAATGATAAGATTTGTAAATTATAGAATTGGAATTTGAAAATTTTGATTTAATTGATTTAATATTTATTTAATTAACTGAAGTATAGCCATTTTGGCCACTGACTCAAATTTCGACGAAACCAGTTTCATCGGATCCGCAACATTGAATTATTATAGGATTTTAAGTTTCGTATCGATCGGACTTGTCGTTTGATCAAACGGGCTCGAAAAGCCTAGAAATCAATTTAATTGAAATCAACTGAAATCAATTTGAAATAAACTGATTTTAACGTAGCTTCCTCATACGATGGAATTAGGACTTGAAACATGTTCCATTGATTTTAAATTATCAAAAAAATCTAATTCGATATATTTTTTAACCCATTTTCGTTCTGGGGTCGAAACGGGCTTTTTGGGTCATTACCGTTCAACTTTCCAAACCAATCGAGCCCATTCTTTTCTATTCTGTTCTTCCTATACATATATGTGTGTGTGTGTGTGTGTGTGTGTGTGTCGTTTTAAACCCTAGATCATTTCTTATTCCTTATTTCTTTACATACAGTTCCAATAGCTCCTCCACTTCCAATGGTAGACAAACCTAATTCCCAAATGCAATTTCAAACTCCTCTAATAATATCGAATTATATATCAATCTAAAGCTCTCAACGAGCACAAGTTGATTACGCTGTCTGTTTTTCGATCCGAGTCTCTGTCTGTCCAAAAATCACGAATTAATTCTCGATCATTCTTTTCATCGCGATCGATTGAAACCAATCGCCGAATTGATTTGTAGGTTTTGTCAAGATCATCGAGTGGAAGGCATCGGCGATGTTCGTTTGGACTTTCGACAGTTGGATCGAGGTGGATATTTGATTAGGGTTTCGCTTGTACAGGCGGCGGCTGCCTCATCTCATGCTCAATGTAGGTGAGATGATCGCGGGGAGGTGTTTTCGAGGAGGCTTGAGAAGTCGACGGCCTCTCTGGTCGCGGCGGCGCTTGTTGATGTTGTTCCGACGCATGCGTGGGGAGGCACGACATCTGGGTCGCGTTCGAACTTTCTATGCTAGAATTTCGATGTCGACAGTTTCGGCCTGGGTTGCATCTTTTTCTTAGTGATGTGGCTCATTATTTCTGGTTCATTCTTTTTTTATTATTTAATTTTTAATCTAAATCATATAACTTCTAATATGTATAACTTTTGCATGCAAGGTCCGATTCATACGCGGTTTTCTCCTCTGGGATCGTATTGAAATTCCGGATATTTTGACGCAGGTTTGGACAAATTTGGAGACTGTTTGAATTTTGGGTTTAAATTGGATTTAAATTCGATTTAAATTCAAAAGGTGAGTATTTCAACCCACTCACAACTTATAAAATTTCTTATGTTTGTTAAATTGATTTATGATGTGATTAGAAACTTATTTATGACTGTTTAGCATATTTTGAATCATCATCTCAGTTAATTTGGGTTTATTTGGATTAAATTGTTATTTAATTTATTATTGAATATAAACTGCCAGTAAATACCTTTTACTTATTGATTGAAATGGATGATGATTGCGATAAATGTTTGATTGTATATTGGATGAATGGATGTTGTATTTTATATCGTTATAAACTGCAAGTTCGTTATGGATTTTTTATTTCATTCGGGATTGCGGTTTGAAATGATATACAACCATAAGATATTAAATTGCGGATTGAAATGATAAATATCCGTATCACTTGACCCCAGGGTAGAAAATTATATATGGACACTGGATTAGTTAAATTAAAAGATTTTAAAATCCTTAACTTTTGAATGGAATTAAATGATATTTTGAAGTATTTTTGGAAAATCAAGTTTGTGTTGAAATGTGAATGGGCTTGAAAGGAATTGTTTTTAGGAATTGAGTTGAAAGTTGAATTTTTAAGTATAAATGAAATTCAATAGTTTATTGAAATAAAAGAATTGAAAGGTTTGAAAAATGGTTTGTTAATTTGGAAATTGAAATGGCCCAAATTTATTGGAATGAAATGAATAGTTCAATTAGATATAAATTCCAAATTTCGTATTTAATGTTTTAAAAATATATTGTGTTAAAATTCTAATTGTTAAGATTTCAAATTTATCAAACTATTTTATCCTACATTAACTATACAAATTAATTTAACCTATTTTAAACCAATTTAATTTATTTTTAACTAATTTGACCATATAATTTAGTTTAAATCTAATTAATCTATTTTAAAGCTATTTTATCTATTTTAATTATATTTAAAACTATTCAACTATCTTAAATCAAGTTAGAACTATTTTTCTATTCTAAATTTATTTTAGAGTATTTTAAACTATTTATAACTATCTAAACTATCTTTCAAAATTTCAATTAAATAAAGCAGAAGAGTTTATATCCATATTTGATTTAAAGAAAACGCGGTAAATGATGATTTTAACCTGAGTTGGGATTTAAAGGACATATAGATTAACTATGAAGTTTTGAAATGAGGGCTTTAAACTATTTTGGAAATATGATTGCAAAGTGAATATGATTTGGAAGTATTATGGTTTTGAAAATATGATATTTTGGTACAAATTGTAAATTTTCTTTGAAATATAAAGAACCATCCGGTGTGAAATAAGCGTTTGGTTGTTGAAGAGACCAGGATCAGACATTATCATACTCTCTGCCAATACCCAAAACCACTTTAACAACTGTGTACGTGGTGAATATTCCAGAAATGAAATAGGATGGTTTGGTGAATGATTTATGTGTAAGGTATGACGTGACGCTGACTCACATGAGTCAGCTTAGATGTGACTAAAATCAGGAACCATGCCTGGCCAAGTGATGTCATTCCTCCTATCGGACACACTTCTTCGATATTATATTCTGGTTTTTGTGATTGATTTGGTGGTTACCCTCTCATTTATGATTTAGGAGTGTGTTTCGAGGTGGGAGGTAGTAGCTGCTATGCCTTACCACCAGTCCGGATACGCAAATGGTATATCTACCCTGGCATTTCCTCGTGTGTCGTGTTCACATGCCCTAGCGCGCCTTCTACGAGTTTGTTTTGTACCGTACCTATGTGATGTCCTTTGGGTAAACCTACAATTTATGAAGGAGCGTATGGCATTGTATAGACTATAGGAATATATAAAATGCATTAAAGGGGATATGGGTAATGCTTTAACGCTATTTTAATACTTTACTTTACTGTATACACTATTATAATATACTACATAGTAGATAGTTTAACGGATCCTTAGGAGATGTGAATCCCGAGCACCTCTTAAGTTACTGCACTCACGTTAGACGTTGGATAGGAGATGTCAAAACCCCGTAACATCTTCGATGCCGTTCCACTCATATTTATTTACCGTTGATTTAACTTACATAATATCTTTTAGTTTTGACTTGAGTGTTTTGTCTTTTCAATTCGCTCGGCTGAGCCTGAGCATTTCAGGATTTGAAGACCTTATTTATGGAGGACGAAGATGAAGATTTATGCTACTATTATTTATTATATTATTCCACTGCATTCATGTTGTTCTGATGTATTATTTATTATCTCTGATATGTGTAACTCTGATTATGTGTTGTATAAGTATAATCAAATGTTTTGTAAACAGATTCATGAATTGTTATTTGATTATTATATTTTATCATTCTGCTGCGAGATTCTGTTTTGTTTTCTTTCTTTCTCTGTTTTTCTTATTCGCCCCAATAACAATCTGTCTTTCTGTATGGTTTGAGTCGGCACGTATGTCTGCCTAAAACGTACAAAAAGGCAGGATGTTACAATGTATATCTTTGTAAAAGGATCTTGATACAATTAATATAAAGTGATATAAATTAATTAAAAGATTAATTAAGGAGGCTAGTGGTCGCTTACGTGCTTAACTAATGTTGGTTTTTTCCTGTTTGAAATAAATCCCTAATTTGGATGTTATTTTTAATTTGATAGTTAAATAACCGACTATCAAATATGGGCCCAAAACGTAACATTGGAAATATCTAGGAGAAATACGTGAATTATATGGCATAGTCTTCTCCGGTAATGCTATATTATGTGTATAAATCTCATTTCATTATCCAATGAAAATGATAAGGAAATCCATCCCCTAACGGTTAGGAGGTGATCTCCGCTCTTATCTTTGACTTTTTATTTCCATAAGAATCGAGGTTTAGTTTACCGAAAACCATTGAATGTTGTTTCAGAGAGACTGGGATTGGATATGTATTCTTAAAACCACTTTCATCCAACTCAAGCATTTCGAAGTGAAGACGTCTTGAAGATGATGGAATTAAAGAGGGGGCTCTGAAGCATTTCATTCAAACCCAGAATGAACTTGTAGGGATGAAGACTAATATTGCATTGTTGCCTGGAGGGCAGAGTTAACATTCTAAGTGGAAAGTTCTATATAAAAGGTAAATGTAGTATCAAGCCTCATCAATCGAGAGTAACTAAAACAGGGGAGACACGGTAGGATTAATTTGGGTCGCTCCCAAGTAGGGTATGATCATCCATATCTCGAGTCGATATTATCTATCATTTGTATGCTTTGGTGCTAATTTACCAAAAGATGATCATATTCAGGCTATCTAGTCAAGTGTAGGCCGGTTCTTTGTTGGCAGGAGTCGATAGGTTCGATCTCGGTGTTATTTATCTGGAGATGCACATGACAGGCGGTATCCCAATAGTTCAGTTCATTGTATGAATCCATTTTCAAATACATGCCTTTACAGTTTTAGCTGTACGCCTATTATGCTGGAATTTAATTAATGTAACAATTTCGGCTATGTTTAATAAGTATTTGTATCTTAGACACTATTATAATATCAGAGAATTTCATATGAAATGGTTTGGTTGTCATAAGGTAAAAACCCTTCTACGTTTATATACGGCATGGTCTTATGAGATACTTTTGATTTCAATGGATTTCTATAACTTTAAAATCCAATTGGGTTTGTTTTCTCATGTTGGTTTTCCAGACTGACTTGGCATTATTTTGTTATACTGCTCGAGTCATACCGAGCATATTTACATATTTCTTTAGATGCTTTGGAGCTTAAGGAGACGAGCTGGAGGCCTGGAGACGTATTCACACATATGGTTATTTTCCACTACATTCATTGTTGTACTTATCAGCAATTATGAGGATAGGCTATTATAACTGTCCAGGCTGAAATAGGTAAGTATATTCTAATTGATGTTTTTATATACATATATTATAGTTTATTTTGTGTAAAGATTTGTTGTACATTATAGATTATTCATTCTGCTATGAGATTCTATGCTGTTGAGTTTCTTCTTGTCTTCTTCCTTCTTTATTTTCCCTAATTATCCGCCTTTCCATTCAATTTGAGTGGATCATGTATGGTTGATTGTATGCTTAAACTGTTTGGAAAAGTGGGTTGTGACACATAGATTATTTTATTAAAGCCCTTATAGCACTTCTTTGATCTCTCTTCATTTTTCCTAAGGTTTTTAGTATCTATTCTCTAATGTTAAATGATTTTCAAATATCTTGATTTTAAAAATAATTTTTAAAGAATCCCTATTTTCAGAATAATTTTTTCAAACATCTTTTAAAATTAGTTTTCAAATGATTTTTAAACTTCTTTTTTAAACAAGTTTATTATATTTTCAGTAATTAAGTTTTTAAGTATTTTATATTTTAATATACTTTTAATTTATTATATTTAGATATTGTTATTGGTTTTATATTTCTAAATGGTATGGTATTCAAAAGTATATTTTCTGACAATCATTAATACATTGATTTTAATGTATATTCACTTATACTTTATATATATATATATATATATATATATATATTGTTTTTGTATATATTATTTATATTTAAATCATTTATATTAAAATATTTCAAAATAATTTTATAAAGTTTTCTTAAATTTTATTATGATTAAAATGTGTATAAAAAATGCTTAAATGATTTTACAAAATATCAAAATAATTTACAAAACTTAATATTTTCAAAACAATTTTTATTAAGTAATTTTCAAATTAGCAAAAGATATGTCGACATATATAGTACCCTATGTCGACATACAGTTTGATATTTTAAAAATTCAAATTTTGAATGGAAGGGTCTTTTTTTCATATCTCTTCACCAATGGACATGACTATTGTTTCTCTGTAAATAGTGGTTTACTCAAGGAATTTTGGTTACCTACTCTTTCATATTTTCTCTCCTCTTTCACTCTCTTGATTTCTAAAAGAAATTCAACTCAAAATCTTGTCAAAGTCAATCAAAATCAAAATCAAATTCAAACTCTATTGATTTGATTCTCTATTGTATATTCTCCTATCTCTCTTGTCTTTGTCACTCAAGTCAAGATCAAACTGTTATTCACGAGGTTGTAACGACCCGCATATTTAACGATTATATATTTAAAAGTTTTATTTAAATATATAACGTCGTTAGTCGGATTTTGGTCCGAAAAGCTACTTTTTGCAAATGGCCGAATTGAAACTCGAAACTACCTCCATTGGTTCCAAAATGGCGTTTGCGATCTTTTTGAGTATAATCTTTGATATGTTTGGAGTTTGTGAAATTTTGACCCTTTTTCTATTGGGTTTTGGGTTTGGGTTCAGCCCACTAGCTTAACTAATACTCTAGTTCAGCCCCTTCTCTTCATTCATCTCCTTTTCATTTTCATTTCTCAAGCTAAAACAGAAATGGTGGAAGGGAAAGAGAAATAGAAATTTGCAAGCCCTAGTTTCAAATTCCAACTTGATTTCTTGCTCCAAAATCAAAGAGAATCCATAGGTAAGCTCTTCTTCATCTTCTCCAACTCTTCTCCTCTTCAATTTCAGAAAATTTCCTAAACCTAAATTGGGAAATATATGTTTTATTCTTAGATTGAAGCTTGTTGGGTTGAAGTAGAGTTTAGTTGGTCTTCTCCTTGTTATTGAGCTTCTTCTTCTACTTCTTTGTTTTGGGTTAAAGGTGAGTTTTGAACTCACATCTACTTCTCTTGATTTCTTTGATGTTGGGTATGAATTTCCTAGCACTTGTTCATATGCTCTTGCTTTTGGTTTGGATTGAATTGGTGAATATCCAAATTTTTAGTGTTTGGGTTCAATTCTTTAAAGATCCTAACTTTGATGTTTGAATATGTTTGGTTGCGAATCGGAGAGCTAATGGAGCTGGAGTATATATTGGTTAAAGCTCCTTAGGTCCGTTGCTCGAATGGTCCCGATTTGGAAGAAATTGCATTTCATTGATATAGGGTAGGAATTGCAAATTCATCAGATTCGGCCGACCGAGCCCTGCAACCGGTCGACCGACCTGCTACCCCGAGTCATGTCTTATTTCCTGCATCTGGCCAGCCGACCGAGCCCTGCAACCGGTCGACCGACCTGCTCCGATTTTGTTGTTTGCCTATTTTTTGCATATTTTGATTTTTTTTTCCAAATTTTATTGATTCAAGTTGCTTTTTAGTGGTTGTCATTGCATCTTTGGCTTTGATAACTTACCTTTGACTTCATTCACGGGTTTTCATAAATAATCCCTCTAAATTGTATTAAAAGTTTCCTTCTCAAATTCTTAAATTCTATTTAAAACGCACATACACAATTTCGCACTTCGAGCGGAGTGGAAGGGTGATTAAATGGTTGGGTAAAACATGGACCATGAATCCATGCGTTTGTCTTGCCGATTAACCCCCGACCTATTCGATTGATCGTTTGACCTTCGGGTTTGGTTTATCGATGATATGAGGTAAACTTTGTACTGCTTTGAGTGTGAAAGTGGCTGACGGATAGTAAATCGTTTAGTGCGAACGAGTGGTTATGGGACATACGTTAACACTTTTCGGATTCCTTTTCGAGAGTTGTGACACATTCCGCTAGTTAGTGGTGTCCAGTACTGGGTCTCTGACCTTCACCACTACGGTTTGTTGCCTTCGGGTATGTGCCTTCGGATTTGTGCCTTCGGGTTTGTTGCCCTTTAGTATCGCTTCCGATGTTGGTCGTTATGAGCCGCATGGGTGATATGGTGTTGCCCTTTAGTATTGCTTCTGATGTTGGTCGTTATGAGCCGCATGGGTGATATTGGATTTGGAGTCTTCGGGCTCATGGATCCTTGTTTGTACAGTACTGAGCTCGAGCAATTTTATGATGTTTCATTCATATGTATATTCTCTTGGTATCGCCCTTCGGTGTTGGTCATTATGAGCTGCATGATGCGTACCGTTTACCTTGCGGAACTTGTATACCTTATTGGTATTTGTTATTTGCCTTTTGGCTTGCTTTGGGATATTCTTATCCTTTGTTTCTATATGTTGCCGATGATATGAGGCTTGTTCTATATGATTCATCTTTTGTTGATGATTGGGTTATCTCTTTTAGAGATATTTGTTATACTTTGTAACCTTGCAGGTTTATTGTGGTTCAGTTTATCTAACTGATTTGTTTAGCTAGACTGACCCGTGTATTTTATACTCGGGTCAGACCGAGATGTTTCAGGTTAGGTGCTTTTGGATTTAGCCTATTTTGCTTTCGCATGGACTACTCCGCTAGCTTCTTTTTGTCTCAGCTTTTTGTGTAGTCCCATTTTGTAGTAACTCTGATATTTATTCTATTGACTCGTCTGTATATTGTGGTCTGCTATACCACTTGACTTGTATTGTTTTGTAAACTCTGTTGTGTATCGATTTATGTGTATATGATGATTTACTGTTCTGTGATGTATATTACATTTGAGTTATAATATTCTGTTCTGATAGATCCAGCCAACTATGGTTTTGTTTTAAGTATTCATTGGATATGTCGATCTGTTTGGTAAGATTTTTTCCGACGTATTTAATGGATAGTTAAAGCAAGGCTATAGATGGTCGCTCCTAACCAGCCTTATTCTCTGTGTTAGTTGACGGCATTACCCTGTAGTGTCCTTGGCTAGCGTGGGTATAGAGGTGGGGCGCCACAGCGTGGTATCAGAGCTGGGTTCAGGACAAAATATGATAAACACAGAATAGATGCACATATTACGGTACATCAAAGTATACAAGTGATACAAACCTTTGAATCATCGTGTCTCTTTATTCCATCAAGGTTAGATAGAGTTTGGGAATACGTCTAGGAATGCATTTCTATTCCGTAGTATTCCATATTGCAATATCTACATTGTGAATAATCTTGTTCTTATCTTACCTTCAGCGTATGGCTGGAAGAGGCAGGGGACGACGTTCGGATGCTGGGCAATCCAGAGGCTCACATCCGGATGGCGTTTATATGTCTGCCGATCAGTTTTTGGAGTTGTTTAGGAGCACTCAGCCTCCAGTTCCTCCTCGAGCGTCTCTACCTCGCAAGTCTACCTTTGCACGTCAGTGCAGTGATTTTGCTCATCTTGGAGGAAAGCCGTTTAAAGGCTCCGAGTCCGTTCTTGAAGTCCAAGCTTGGTTTCGCACATGCGAACGTATCTTCTCTCGTATGGATCTTTCTGACCATGATAGAGTTCTTGTAACTTCTATCTTAATACAAGAGCGTGCTCTTGATTGGTATGAGCTTCTTGTAGCCGAAATTGATGAGTTTACTCTTTCTTGGACTCAGTTTCGAGAGCGATTTGAACTCAAGTTCGTTCCTGAATCTGAAAAAGTTTTATTGACCCGTCGCTTCCTTGAGTTGAAGGAAGGGAAGTCTTCTGTTTCTGAGTATGTTGCATCATTCGAGGCTTTATCTAAGTATGGTCTTGAATTCATTAGCACTTCTATAAAAAGAATTTGAAGTTTGTTTCTGGTCTTAAGAAATATCTTAAGAAGTCCTTGTTGCTCCAACTTAAGCTTTCTTTTAAGGAGTTGGTTGATTCGGCACTTTACCTCAAGACCGTCGAGAAGGAGTTTGATAGTAATGTTGATGTTGAGGTTTCCAAGAACCCCAACAAGAGGTCGTTTCCAATTCAGAAGTCCGGGTCTTTTCCTTTTAAGAAGAAGAAGACTGGTGGTCCTAGCTCTCAGCCTCAGTCTTCCGGAACACCTTTCGTTCGAAAGTGTTTCAATTGTGGTTCTCCTAATCATATTATTCGAGCTTGTCCTAAGCCTCTCTTCTGCCGTTACTGCAAGAAGGAAGGTCACCATGTTTCAGCTTGCCCTACTGTCCCGGCTGGTGCCAAGTCTAGCAGGCTTTATGCTGCTAAGGCTTCTGAAGGTCCTTCTCAACCCAAAGGTATATCTCCATCTATTTTGGAAGGTTCTATTTTATTTCGTGATCATGGCATTCGAGTTCTTTTCGATACGGGTGCTTCACATTCTTTCGTATCGAAACAGCTCGTTGATGATTTATCTTTGGATGTTTCTTGTTTGGTTGCTTCTTTAAGGATTGCGAATCCTATTGGGGGATCCGCGACCCTTAGCTTGCTTTGTGATGATGTTGAGATTGTTTTATGTGGTTTTTCTTTTCGTGCGAATCTGCACGTTATTTCTTGTCCGAGATTTGATATGATTTTGGGTATGGACTGGCTAGTGAGATATGATGCCAGGATTATTTGTTCGGAGAGGATTATATATCTTCGACATCCGGATTCGCCTACTCAGTTATCTCTTGTTCTTCGGGATGTGGATAATTCTGAGATGGCTTTATATTCACTTGATTCGCGAGATGATGATGATATATCTCGTATTCCTATTGCTTGTGACTTTTTTGATGTTTTTGAGCCTATATTGGGTTTGCCACCCAAGCGGGAAATTGAGTTCCACATTGATCTTATTCCAGGTGCGCAGCCAATTAGTCGTCCTTCCACGAGGATGTCTACAAAGGAAAATGAGGAACTCAAAAAGCAGCTTTTAGAGCTTGAGTCCAAGCAGTTGATTCACTCCAGTTTTTCCCCGTGGGAATCCGCGGTTGTCTTTGTGAAGAAGTCCGATGGAACTCTTAGGCTTTGCATTGACTATCGCAAGCTTAACGAGTTGACCATTAGAAATAGGTATCCATTGCCTAGGATCGATGACATGTTCGATCTATTGAGTGGTGCTAAGGTCTTTTCTCAACTTGACCTTGCCACAGGTTTTCATCAATTACGAGTCGCGGAGGATAGCATAACTCTTACAGCTTTCCGCACTCGATATGGTTCTTTCGAGTGGCTCGTTATGCCGTTCGGATTGACGAACGCTCTTGCTTTCTTTGTTGATCTCATGAATCGAGTATTCCGGGAATATCTCAATAAGTTCGTCCTTATCTTCATTGATGATATCCTTATTTATTCTAAGTCTGAAGCCGAGCATGCTAATCACTTTAGAATTGTCTTGAGTACCCTCCGTCA
The DNA here is from genome assembly GCA_030765085.1 of Allium cepa. NCBI lineage: Eukaryota > Viridiplantae > Streptophyta > Magnoliopsida > Asparagales > Amaryllidaceae > Allium > Allium cepa. The sequence goes on along the minus strand of CM060943.1, from coordinate 394,994,472 downwards.
TCATCAGCTTAGAGCCAAATTCTCCAAGTGCCACTTTTGGGAGAATAAGGTTAAGTTCTTAGGCCATGTTGTATCTTCCGATGGCATTTCTGTCGATCCCTCAAAGATCGAAGCCATCCAGAATTGGAAGAGGCCTGAGAATGTTCATGAGATTCGTAGTTTCCTTGGATTGGCGGGTTATTACCGTCGGTTCATTAAGGATTTTTCCTTTGTTGTGCTTCCTCTCACTTGCCTTACTCGGAAAGGCATTCGTTTTGATTGGTCCGACAAGTGTGAAGCTTCCTTTCTGACATTGAAGGAACTTCTCACTAATGCTCCTATCCTTGTGGTTCCCGAAGGGAATCATGACCTTGTTGTCTACACCGATGCTTGTGGTAGTGGTCTCAGTGCTGTTCTTATGCAGAAGGATCGGGTAGTTGCTTATGCTTCTAGGCAACTGCGTCCGAATGAAGTTCGCTATGCCACTCATGATCTTGAGTTAGCCGCCATTGTCTTTGCCTTGAAGATTTAGCGACACTATTTGTTGGGCGAGCGCTTCATTCTCTATACCGATCATAAATCTTTGAAGTATTTGTTCACTCAGAAGGAACTCAATATGAGACAACAGCATTGGCTCGAGTTTCTTGCTTCCTATGACTTTGATATCCAGTATACCCCTGGTAAGGGTAATCGTGTTGCTGATGCGCTTAGTCGCAAACATTCGGCTGTTATTTCTATGATGCTTGACGAATGGGATGTTCTTGAGACTCTATCTTTTTGTGAAATTCGTGATCAAAGTTCATCTTCTGACTTTCCTATTCTATTGTTCAGTTTGGGAGCTCGACCTATTTTATTGGATCGTATTACCGATGCCCAACGGCGTGATCCTGATTTGTTGCATTTTATTCAGCTTTGTGAGTCTGGATCTTGTGATGAGGCGTTGCAAGATTTTAGCCTTGATTCTCATGGGTGTCTTCGTAAGAAGAACCGTCTTTTTGTGCCTTCTGATCTTGCACTTAGGCATGACATTCTTGATGACTGTCACCGTTCTAAGTATACTATTCATCCCGGTAGTAGCAAGATGTATGTCGATATGCATCCTCTTTATTATTGGGAAGGCATGAAACGCGATGTGGCGAGTTATGTGAGTAATTGCATAACTTATCAGCGTTTTAAGGCCGAACATCAGCGTCCTTCGGGTCTTCTTCAGCCTTTAGAGATTCCATTGTGGAAATGGGATCAAATGTCTATGGATTTTATTGACGGCCTACCTCGTTCGAGATCAGGCCATTCTAGCATTTGGGTTATTGTTGATCGTCTCACCAAGTCTGCTCATTTTGTCCCTATTAAGTCAAATAGAACTGCTTCGCATTTGGCTAAGTTATATGTCAAGGAAATCGTGAGACTTCACGGTGTTCCTAGTTCTATTGTGAGTGATCGTGATCCTTTATTCACGAGTCATTTTTGGAAGAGTCTTCAACAAGCTTTGGGGACAAAGCTTAATTTTTCTACAGCTTATCATCCGCAGTCTGATGGACAGACGAACGGGTGAATCGTATCTTGGAAGATCTTCTCCGTATTTGTATTTTTGATTTCGGTGGTAGTTGGGAGGATCATCTACCTCTTGTAGAGTTCTCCTACAACAATAGTTTTCGGTCTAGTATCGGTATGGCTCCTTTCGAAGCCTTATACGGAAGGCCATGTCGATCACCTTCTTGTTGGTTGGAATCTGGAGAGAAGCTTATTCTTGGTCCAGATTTTGTTCGTGATTCTTATGAGAAGATTGATCTTATTCGGTTGAGAATGAAAGAAGCACAGAGTCGCCAAAAATCCTACGCGTACAACCGTAGGAAGCCTCTCGAGTTCTCGATTGGCGATCTTGTTTTTATTCGTGTTTCTCCTTTGAAAGGGGTGATGCGCTTCAGTACGACTGGGAAATTGGCTCCTCGCTTTATAGGACCATTTTCTATTACTGAACGTATTGGCCCTGTGACTTATAGAGTTTCACTTCCAGCTCATTTATTTGGCATTCATGATGTGCTTCACGTATCGCAACTTCAGAAGTGTCTTCGGGAGTCGGATTCTGTTATTACTTCTCCTGATTTGCAAGAGCTTGAGATCTCACCGGACTTATCTATTGTACAGCAACCTATTTGCGTGCTTGACACGGAGGTGCGACACCTTCGAAACAAGGATGTGCCGCTCGTTAAGGTTCAATGGTCCGCTAATCCCAATGACTGTACTTGGAAAACCAGAGAGTTTATTGAGCGATCTTATCTAGGTTTTCTATCCTAGCTTGTGAACGGTGAGTATGTCTTTTCATCTCAAGCTTATTTTCTTTTATTTTGAAAGTTGTATGTATGTAGTTGTTACAAATATCATCTCTAGGAATTGCGGGGACGCAATTTTGTAAGGAGGGGAGATCTGTAACGACCTGCATATTTAACGATTATATATTTAAAAGTTTTATTTAAATATATAACGTCGTTAGTCGGATTTTGGTCCGAAAAGCTACTTTTTGCAAATGGCCGAATTGGAACTCGAAACTACCTCCATTGGTTCCAAAATGGCGTTTGCGATCTTTTTGAGTATAATCTTTGATATGTTTGGAGTTTGTGAAATTTTGACCCTTTTTCTATTGGGTTTTGGGTTTGGGTTCAGCCCACTAGCTTAACTAATACTCTAGTTCAGCCCCTTCTCTTCATTCATCTCCTTTTCATTTTCATTTCTCAAGCTAAAACTGAAATGGTGGAAGGGAAAGAGAAATAGAAATTTGCAAGCCCTAGTTTCAACTTCCAACTTGATTTCTTGCTCCAAAATCAAAGAGAATCCATAGGTAAGCTCTTCTTCATCTTCTCCAACTCTTCTCCTCTTCAATTTCAGAAAATTTCATAAACCTAAATTAGGAAATATATGTTTTATTCTTAGATTGAAGCTTGTTGGGTTGAAGTAGAGTTTAGTTGGTCTTCTCCTTGTTATTGAGCTTCTTCTTCTACTTCTTTGTTTTGGGTTAAAGGTGAGTTTTGAACTCACATCTACTTCTCTTGATTTCTTTGATGTTGGGTATGAATTTCCTAGCACTTGTTCATATGCTCTTGCTTTTGGTTTGGATTGAATTGGTGAATATCCAAATTTTTAGTGTTTGGGTTCAATTCTTTAAAGATCCTAACTTTGATGTTTGAATATGTTTGGTTGCGAATCGTAGAGCTAATGGAGCTGGGGTATATATTGGTTAAAGCTCCATAGGTCCATTGCTCGAATGGTCGCGATTTGGAAGAAATTGCATTTCATTGGTATAAGGTAGGAATTGCAAATTCATCAGGTTCGGCCGACCGAGCCCTGCAACTGGTCGACCGACCTGCTACCCCGAGTCATGTCTTATTTCTTGCATCTGGCCAGCCGACCGAGCCCTGCAACCGGTCGACCGACCTGCTCCTATTTTGCTGTTTGCGTATTTTTTGCATATTTTGATTTGTTTTCCAAATTTTATTGATTCAAGTTGCTTTTTAGTGGTTGTCATTGCATCTTTGGCTTTGATAACTTACCTTTGACTTCATTCACGGGTTTTCATAAATAATCCCTCTAAATTGTATTAAAAGTTTCCTTCTCAAATTCTTAAATTCTATTTAAAACGCACATACACAATTTCGCACTTCGAGCGGAGTGGAAGGGTGATTAAATGGTTGGGTAAAACATGGACCATGAATCCATGTGTTTGTCTTGCCGATTAACCCCCGACCTATTCGATTGATCGTTTGACCTTCGGGTTTGGTTTATCGATGATATGAGGTAAACTTTGTACTACTTTGAGTGTGAAAGTGACTGACGGATAGTAAATCATTTAGTGCGAACAAGTGGTTATGGGACATACGTTAACACTTTTCGGATTCCTTTTCGAGAGTTGTGACACATTCCGCCAGTTAGTGGTGTCCAGTACTGGGTCTCTAACCTTCACCACTACGGTTTGTTGCCTTCGGGTATGTGCCTTTGGGTTTGTGCCTTCGGATTTGTTGCCCTTTAGTATCGCTTCCGATGTTGGTCGTTATGAGCCGCATGGGTGATATTGGGTTGCCCTTTAGTATTGCTTCCGATGTTGGTCGTTATGAGCCGCATGGGTGATATTGGGTTTGGAGTCTTTGGGCTCATGGATCCTTGTTTGTACAGTACTGAGCTCGAGCAATATTATGATGTTTCATTCATATGTATATTCCCTTGGTATCGCCCTTCGGTGTTGGTCATTCTGAGCCGCATGATGCGTAGCGTTTACCTTGCGGAACTTGTATACCTTATTGGTATTTGTTATTTGCCTTTTGGCTTGCTTTGGGATATTCTTATCCTTTGTTTCTATATGTTGCCGATGATATGAGGCTTGTTCTATATGATTCATCTTTTGTTGATGATTGGGTTATCTCTTTTAGAGATATTTGTTATACTTTGTAACCTTGCAGGTTTATTGTGGTTCAGTTTATCTAACTGATTTGTTTAGCTAGACTGACCCGTGTATTTTATACTCGGGTCAGACCGAGATGTTTCAGCTTAGGTGCTTTTGGATTTAGCCTATTTTGCTTCCGCATGGACTACTCTGCTAGCTTCTTTTTGTCTCAGCTTTTTGTGTAGTCCCATTTTGTAGTAACTCTGATATTTATTCTATTGACTCGTCTGTATATTGTGGTCTGCTATACCACTTGACTTGTATTATTTTATAAACTCTGTTGTGTATCGATATATGTGTATATGATGATTTACTGTTCTGTGATGTATATTACATTTGAGTTATTATATTCTGTTCTGATAGATCCAGCCACCTATGGTTTTGTTTTGAGTATTCATTGGATATGTCGACCTGTTTGGTATGATTTTTGCCGACGTATTTAATGGATAGTTAAAGCAAGGCTATAGATGGTCGCTCCTAACCAGCCTTATTCTCCATGTTAGTTGACGGCATTACCCTGTAGTGTCCTTGGCTAGCGTGGGTATAGAGGTGGGGCGCCACAGAGGTTATAGGATTATTTGTACTCAAGATCAAGAAATTGATTTTGTAAACTCTATCAAATCATATTCAAATACTCTTGGGTATGCTTAGTGTTCTTAAAATCCAAGTGGGTGTGCTTGTGTCCCATTTGAATCAAGTGAGTGTGTTTGGTGTCCTGTTTGAATCCAAATGGATGTGCCAATGTCTCGTCCGAATCCAATGAGTGCACCAAGAGCTTGAAAAATCTGAAGGGTATGTCTCGTAGCCATGAAATAGAGATTATATAAACTTTGATATTTGAAAAAAATTCTGTACAAGAAATTGTACGGGACTGGATGTAGGGTAACTCCAAACCAGTACAAAAATCCTGATATGATCTCTCTATCTCTTCACATTTTACTTTTACCACATGTATATCTGTCTATGTTGCGTCTGTGATTATCAATATGCATTATTTAAATTATAATTTTAAAAGAATTTAAAAAGATTCATCAAAGTTATTAAACACTATTCACCTCTCTTTGGTGTTAATTAGCCTTAAGATCCTTACTTCCACAAATTAACATTTTGTATCAGAGCATTGGTTTACAACGTATTCATAATATTGATTTTTGAAAAGTTTAAATGGCTAGCAACAATGTAAGTAACACTTTTAGTTCACTTGTTAGTAACACCTATGTCGAAGGACAATCTATTGCTAGACCCCTCCCCCCTTTTTAATCGTCGTAATTGTACATATTGGTCATGTAGAATGAAAATCTATTTACAGTCAACTGGTCAAAATATTTGAAATGTCACATAGAATGAGTACATTGGGCCCCAGACTAACTTTCCAAGATGGACTGCTGACCAAAAGAAACTTGCACAAAGTAACTATAATACCAAAAATATTTTGTTTTGTACATTAGAAAAAATGAATTCAATAGAATGTCTGTTTCTAATTCTGCATATGAAATATGGAGAGCATAGCAAATTATACATGAGCGTACTAGTAAAGCCAAAGAGACCAAAATATTTATGTTAACTAATCAGTTTTGATTATTTAAAATGAGTCCAAATGAGTCCATGTTAGATATGTATAGTAGATTTTAAGATATAATATATTCACTAATAGCATTGGGTAAAAGTTTTTCTAAAGAGGTTCAAGTTAGAAAAATCCTCAATTTACTTACTCATGAGTGGGACCAAAAGACTCTTGCAATTAAGAGTTGATTAGAAATTTAATTTCGTATAAAGCACAAATGTAAAGCAAGAGAGAAAATAGGGCAATAGAAAAAAAAAACCTATTGCTTTAAATGCAACAATAGATGACCTGGATTCAGACAACGATAATGATGAGGAAATTGCCTTATGACCAAAAAATTTAGAAAATTCCTAAAATATAGAAAATGAAATAATCTTAGGAGAAATGATAGAAAAAACCCAATTAGATGCTTTAACTGCAATGAATTTGGAAATATGTAGAGAGACTATCCAAAACCAGAGAAATAAAAAATATCATCAAAAACTGATTCGCCTAGAAAACAAAGAAGGGCTTATAGTGCAACATTAGACAATTTAGATACTTTCTTAAGTGATATTAAACCAGATATAGAAGATGGCAATATGTGCTTCACAATGATAATCAACTAGATTCAGAATAGATCGAAGAAATGGAACAATAACAGGCATGCATTTAAAATTTAAACTTTGGATTTTTGAAATGAAATTTTTGGTTGCTTTTGATTGCTAGGAATGACTCTTAGATTAATAATATTAGATGAATATAATATATATAAGAAAATTTTATAAAATTATTTTAATAAGAATATAATATTAAATAAAAATAATACAAAATAATATAATATTAAATAAAAATAATACAAAATATATATATAAAATAATTTTTAAATTATTTACTAAGTATATAGATTAGTAATAATTATAGGATAATTATATATATACATATATAAGTAAATAGAAATAATTCTTTCACTTTAAAATTTTGATTAACGACTATATGTCAACATACTCACTAATCATATGTCGACATACACCTAAAAACCATAATTTTGAATTTTCATTTCAAATTCAAAATTTGGAATTCCCTCCACCTTTTCACCAACTCCATTGTCCTAAAAAGGTGTCCCTTGAACAGAAAACATGGATGTTGATTCTTTACTTAATTATTCTATCTCCATCAATTCATTTCACTCTCATTTTCAAAATTCAAAAATCCATTATCTCTCATATCTCTTCAAACAGTTCGTCAATGTCTTCCCCAAGCAACACTTTAAAAACCATAAGACTTTCTAAGATAACCAAAGGCTATCTTTTTCTTGACAAAGAGACCATAGAATCCTATATGGAATATGTTTTTTTCAAAAAAGTCGCATCCGGAAGATTCACCATATTCGATGATTTTCCTTCTTATGATTTTTATGATCTTTGTAATCAAAATGGAATTCTTGGTTTGATTGATGCTTCCCAAAATGATTTTATATGTTTTTCAAATTTAGTAAAAAAGTTTTATTCTAATTTGAAAGGAAAGTTTTATGAAGGAAATGAAGGTGAAGTTTGGAGTAATGTTAAAGGCACTCAAATTGTCTTGAATTGTGAAATTTTAGGTAACATTCTCGAATGCAAATCTAGTGGATGGACCTTTCAAATTTTAAATATGAAAATCAAAATTATGAAGTTATTCACGATATTTTTGAAAGTGATGATGATTTTGAGTTTAAAAATAAGAATTTATATCCTAAAGCAAGAATTTTGAGTCTTATTTTGCAATAAAGCATAACTTCGAGGATGAAAATTATAATAACCCAACTCAAAATATTTTCAAAGCACTTTTTGCAATTTATGGTCATTATACATAATTGAACACAAGTTATTTTGGATGAATTCTTTCTTAAAAATATCTCTATGCACGATAATATAGTCTTTCATGTGTGCACCTAACTATAGTATTCACAGATTTTAGTGTTGACCTAAGAGGAGAGAAAACCGTTCCTCAAAAATCTTCGACAGGGCGGACATCTCTCACATGCACATCTCACCCAACTTTGAGCCTTATGAAACTCTTTTGGAGAAGGAAGCAAGGTTGGCAGAAGAAGATCATAAAATTAGAGAAGAAGGGGAAGAGCAAGAAGGATAAATGGATGTGGAGTGTAATGACCTGCTATTTCCAACCATTCGCATCCGCCCATGTCGGACTTGAATTGCTTGAAACAACAGATTGTTAATTTATATTTGGCAAAACTCATCATATACGATAAATAAATCAATCACAGAATCACAGACATGGAGTAATATAACAATAAGCAGTGGAATAGAATAAACAGTAATTTATGAAGCTACTATAAGACGTTAGAGTCTGAATAAAAATATAACAGAATCGCAGATACAAATGAATCTCTAATACATAAGCAACTGACGAATCTGAACAAAAATGACTGGAATCAACCGAAATAACTGAAGGTTGGATAGGTAGATGGATCCCCAGGCGAAGCTCCAAACTCCAAAGGTGAGTCTCAAATGTTGTGACACTCGGTCTGACCCGAGCATAAAGCAAAACACGAAACACTCGAGTCGGGATTAACATTCTTATGTCAGTAAATTCAACTCAAGTGAAATATCAATTGAATTAAAAGTAACATATAGGATGTTTGGGATTTCCTTCCTCTGAGGATCCATGGAACTATCTACTATGCAGTAATATATGTTATTATAATATGTCTATAGTAAAGTCAACTATTAAAATAGCGTTAAGGCGTTAGCCACATCCCCCTTAACACAGTTCATATAATGTCGTAGTCTATACAGATACTATAAACGCCACTCGCAAGTGGGCTATCAGGAAGCATTCCATAGGTTGACACAAAACAAACTCGTAGAAGGCGTGATAGGGCATGTGACTGGGCACTCGAGGCAATGCCAGGGTAGATGTACTGTTTGCGTATCCGGACTAGTGGTAATGTATAGCAGCTACTACCGCCCACCTCACGACACGCTCCTAAATCAAAGGTGCACCCAATCAAATCACAAAAGCAATAGAATGGTATTGAAGAAATGTGTCCGATCGGAGGAATGACCTCACTTGGCCCGACGTGACTCCTGTTTTAGCCACATCAAGATGACTCAAGGAAATCAGGGCTACGTAAATACCATATAGAACCATCACCAAACCATCCTACTTCATTCTGGAATCTCCACCAAGTACACAGTTGCTAAAGTGGTTTTCAGTATTGGCAGAGAGTATAACAATTTCTGATCCCGGTCTCTTTAACAACCAAACGCTTATTTCACACCTTGGTCATTTCATTTCAAATAGTTCATACTTCATATCAAAATATCATATTTATTTCAAAACCATATCAATTTAATACCATTATTCACTTCAAATAATATTCATTTCCAAAATCGTAGCACATTCTAAAATTATAACACTTTCGAAATCATAATACTTTTGAAATCAAAACACTTTTGAAGTCGTAACACTTTTGAAATCATAACACTTTTAATATCATAACACTTTCAACTTAAACGGTTTAAATATAGAAGATATTATATGTATTAATATAGTTATAAATTAAAATAGTTTATATATTAAAATAACATATATATTAAAATAGTTTATATATATTAAAATACTTTATAAAATAAAATAGTATCCTCAAATTTCACAAAGCGATTCAAATCATCTTAAATTCCAAAAATTCAATTTAAATCAATTCCATTTTAACCATCTCAATTTAAAGCACAAAGATTCAAGTTTAAATTTTCAAACATTTATAATATAAATTTATATTTCAACTTTTAACTTTAATTTTTATTCAAATTGGAAAATATTCACTTAACCATGGTAATAACAATTTGTTTAAATCCCTATTTATAAATTTAAATCAATATTAAATATTCAATCTCAATTTTATTTAAAATTGAGAATATTCATTTAATCACCTTTATACCAAATCAAGTTATAAATCTTATTTTTCCCAAGACCTCAAAATAATTAAGTTCAAATAAATTCTTACTTAAATTCAGTTTCTAACCAATTTAAATCCTAAGTAAACATTAATTTATAGTCCCAATCTTTATTATTAAAGTTATAAAAATCTACTTTAAAATATTAATATAATTTAAATAAATACTTAAACTTATTATAAACCAATTGTTAAATTTTTATTAAATTAAATCTTATTATTAAATGTATTTTGCATTAAATATTATTAAATATATTTAAAACAATAAAATTATAATAAAATCTTAAAATTTTAGATTTCCAAAATTAACTTATAAATTTTAAAATTTCCAAACATATAATTTTTAAATTTAAATTTTTATACATATATAAAATAGCATTTACATATACATAAATAATATTGATTAAAACCATATATTTACTTTCAAACTTTGGAAAACATTTTCAAAATATAGACCAACGGTGTTCGCATATAATTTTCTTTCATATGGTCAAGTGATATGGATATTTAATATTTCTATCCGTAAATTAAATATTTATGGGTATATATCATTTCAACCTGCAATCCCCCAAATTTAAAATCAATGAAAATCCCTTAGATTTATCATTTCAACACATAACGATTTTCTCTTATTCTACAAATCGTTCGGGTATGTATCATTTCAACCCATAGTGAATTCTAACTTAACAGGGAACTTGTAGAGTGAGAACAAATATGATAAAATATAACATATCAATAACATGGCATATATTATCGGTGATAAATAAAATAAAATATGCATAACAGGATATGGTGTCGTATATCACAAGAGAACAATTTCATATAATAGCATCTTATATAAAAAAAATTACATAACTAGAAATCCAATTTTAACAGCATATTTCAATTGTCATTTAAATTGAAATCAAATTTATTAAATATAAGAATATTAATCGTGAGTGATTGCTCACCTTTCGAGACTAGAGAAACAAGGAGGTGATACAGACACGCACATGGATACGGACGCGAAATAGCGAGACAACGACAAGCAAGGAATTGCTGTGATAATTTCGATATTGAGAGAGTAAGTCGAGATTGACTAAAGATCGATGAAGCCAGATATATATTATATATAAATTTTCTAAAAATCAATTTAAAAACATATATTTTAAAATAAATTCTCTATATGTATTTCAAATCAAAATTTAAATTTAAACACAAATTTAGCAATAAAATCTTTATATATGTATATACACTAAAATGAATATTTAATTTATACATATATTAAAATAAGATTTTATATTAAAAAAATAATGGTTTATTAAAACATATCTATTAATATCAACATATTATATTTGAAACCCAATATGTAAAATAAATATATATATATATATATATTTATATATATATTTATATAAATATATTTCATGTAATTTTTTACTACTTTTCCCATAGCAAAATATGAAAGAGAATAAGTGAGCAGGTAAAATGCAACTTACAAAACTTATATTTATACTAATAATATATATATATATATATATATATATATCCATCTCTTACTTTAAATCTAAGAATAGAGGAACATGCAACAACTTTAAAAATACAATATATATAAAATTCTTTTCCCTTTATTGTATACTTATGTACATACTCAACAACTAATAATTATTATAATCTTTATAAAACAAAGTAAAAAACTGTAAAAAAAAGGAATGAATAGAAAACAAAAATCGCAAACTCGTATATATAAAAAATACTTAGTCATTATTATTATTACAAATTATATATAGTACCCAAAGTAAAATTGAAAGCTTCAGCATTATATATATATATATATATAGACTTGCATATTATGTGTATATATATTTGTAAACAACCAGATTCCATAATTTACACCTTAGATATGTAGTACAACAGATCTTATAAAAATCTATACAGGATTATAATTTGAAATCTATATATATTACTTATTTTTTCACAGCAAACCAAACACACATACTATTTATATAACTTGTACAAATTTATATATATAAACAACAGATTTGTATATTATTGATATACTTATATAACCTAAAAGACCACATATGTAAACTAATATAACTTATATATTTGAGAACAACTTTATATGTACAAAATATATATCTGTATATAACTTAATATACTATTACATAACTTTATATATGTATACATTAACTAAAAGAAAACGCAGGCCATATACCAACTATGCCTCAACATATATACAAGCCAAAATATATGCTGACTTAAAACATATGCAACCATACCCTTAACGTATACTTTTCTATACAATAAAAATAATATATATATATACACACACACATTTATATAAAAGAGGGGTGCAGGCTAGGAAAAAGAAAGGGGGAAGGGGCAGTGGTAGAGGGAGGCGAGGGTTGTGCAGGTCACTGAGGCGTTTGCGTGTGGCTAGGGGTTTGAAGAAGCAGCAAGGCTTGGCGTAGGGTGAGCACGGAGGCGGGGATAGTTGTGCAACATTTTCGATTTTATCGGGATTCGAAGGTCGGCATTCCTACGTCCACTGTATCAAATGCCGCATAATCGAATGCCGAAAAACCGAATTGTTAGGGTTAAAAAGAAGAGGTAGAAGAAAAAGATAGGAGAAGTAAGAAAACAGAACAAAAACAATAACAGAATCTCACAATCGTAGCGGAACAACATATAATAGATAAATGAGTAATCTTTAAAACAAAGAACTATCTCAGTTATTACATTACATCATCAGAGTGTACAACAACAATATACAACCCAACAAACAATGGACGGTTATACAATATGTCCTTACAACTGAATTTACAGCGGAAAGATAATATCATATACAAGTAATACGTCTCGCCATCCAGCTCGCCACTTGAGCTCCATAGCACTTCTGAATCCAAAATGACCTGATAACCTGACTCTGGACTGCCCATGTGGAAAATTATGGGCACCCATAGTTTAGGAAGAGAACAATAAACTCCAGGTCAGTCATAGGACTGGTGTGAGAACTCAAAACAGTTATTTATTTTTAAAACAACAACAAAAAGGGAAGTGAAAAATATCCGCAATGCTTTTGGAAAATGAAACTACCATAAGGCCTCCCCGCACACACACAATGCAAACGCAGAATTGGAGGAGATTTCTCCTTATGATAGTCAAAGATGCTTACTACGCAAAACAAATCATTTTTGATATTATTATTAGTGCATAGTGATGAAAGCATTTCGAAAATAGAATATAAATCTTAGCCAACATAGACATTCCGAACTATGCCTACTATAGCTACCATCCAAACAGTGGGGCGCCACCATAAGTGAATGGAAGGTAATACAACTTAAACCGTACAAGGCTCGTATTTTTTCTTTGGATTTTCCAACAAATGGTCAGGCTAAGGAACTTCCTACTGCCCCATGGGATCGCCTCTGGCGGGACGTCCCGAGAACTTAACCAGCTCTCTGCCAACACAAGGTCGGGTTACCTTTGTAACTAGGTAACTACTTCACGAATATGCCACCCCCCAGTCCTTTGGGACCTTTATCCGAGGGCCCTCCATCACCAAGCAACAACCACACAGAAAAATGAGATTGGAGCAACCACATAGGTTAAGCATCAGGGCTCCATACCTGACACCACCCTTTTCCAGAAGGAAATGACATACCCTAAAGGGCGCGACCCTTCTAACCTTGCCGCATATTCCTGTTTCGACCATTTCCGGAGTGTGAGGTCTGACGAAGTCTCGTCCACAAAGCTACGCTTTTTCACAAAGCCATGTTTTGATCAACAAATGATCAATAAATAATCATCATACAACAACACTCAGCATGCCACATTACCAAATTGGGAATATATCGCTGGTAACCTTCAACTACATAACTTCTGAGCTCGTACATCTCAGAGAAGGGTGTTAAGCTAAGAGAATAAATTCTCCGCCACCAACAGAGATGTATTTGAAAGAAATCTGCTTTATATCTCAAAATGTAATGTCAGACACGTAACCATACAAGTCTGTTCTGGGTTCGAATAGAACCGAAGGCACTTCCAAAGATGCCCTTGCAATCTGGGTACTCACAATCCCGATTGAATTTCCCATCACAATGGAAATCTCCATACCGTAGCTAAAGGTGCAGAGACAATCGTAAGGTCATCCTATCGTTTTCACAAATAACCAGTCTTCACCACCGGTCTTCAATGCTATCCATTACGTCGTATCACTATTCGGAATGGGTAATCCAAATAATGAGCGCAATAATTTAAAAATAAGTGTGGCATTCAATTTCAACCAATTCATAGCAAATATCCATTTAACGGTCAATATTGATAGTCGGTTATTTAACTATCGATCAATATTCACAACATAACCCAATTTCAAATAATTTCCCAAATTATTTATTTCCAAAATATCTTTATAAGATATAATTTCCACACTTTCAACCATTTGAAAAACAGGTTTTTAAATCACTTTTCACCTTTACAACTTTCATTCCAAAATGGTTCATTTAAACCAATTAAATAAATCCTTACCGATTTATTAAATTTTCGTTCCAAATCCGTAAATTTATTTCCACGCTTTTAAAAATAAATCAATGTTCATTTTTTAAAACAAATTTCCCTTTTAATTTCCATTGTGAATTTACATTTCCAAATATTCACTTTTTTATATGATTTTTCAAATCGATTTCAATTATTCACTTTCAACTTATCTTTAAAAGATATAATCTCAAAACATTCACTTCATATTGGAAAACATTTCCATACTTATTCAACAATAAGTAATTCACAAATCCATTTAATTTCAACATTTGGAAAATATTCAATATACTTAAATCACAATTAAGTATAAATTTTATTCTTTAAGGAAACATTCTCTTAAACACATTTATTTGGGTCAAAATGAATGTTGCGTAAAACATCGTTACGACAATCCAAAATCACTAGTATAGGAATTCGAAATTAAGATAGATATATAAACCCTAATACTATACAAAATTTTCCTTTCGGAAACATTTACTATAACAATAGTGTTATAGTCCACATTTCCTTCTATTTCTCGAAAACGTCTATTTCAACAATGAATGTTGAAATCTATGCTTTCGATACTTAATACATTTTAAAACATTTTTTGAATCGTTTTAATTATATTTAAAATATCACTTTCTCAAAATATTTCTTTAATATATTATTCACCGTCCAAAATCGTGAATATACTTCATTTACCAAATTCATCATTTCTACATATTTTATTTAAAGGATTATTCACTGTCCAAAATCGTGGATATATTTCCTTTAATAAGCTATAACAATTAAACTTATCAAAATAAGTCGATTTCGGATTTATAAAGCAACGTTTATAAATTCCATTTATACTTTATAACAAATTCAACTTATAAAATCACTTTATTAACAAATGCTATCCATATCCCATTTACACGCCAAAATCCAATTTATAAGTTAATTACTTATTAATCTTTTATTTTACAAAAATCTATTCATTTTATAACTTCACAATTTATAAGTCTATAGATTTCATTCACTTCTGAAATCCATTTATACTTCATTTTAACACTTATAAAAACTCGTTTTATAATTCCAATATTTTAATTTATAAATATCAATTTTATAAATCTTTTATATAAATCATTTATAATAATTCAAAAATCCCAATTTAAACCATTTTATAAATTAATCAACTACTTATTTCAAAAATCACATTTCAGTTATATTTCACAAAAATCATAATTTTTTATAACATAAAAATTTCAACGTTTATTTATTTAAAATGAATCAATTCCAAAATTAAATTTTATTATGAATTCTCAACTTAAATTTTCAAAAATCAAATTTTATTTATTTTCGGCATCCGAAGATACCAAAAATATATTCGGCTAAATTTTAGCCTTTAATGATTTCAATCACAAAGATAATCACGTGGATTATAAATAGATCAACACACAACATTGAAATAAATTCAACCATTTGAGGAATCCAGTTGGATCCCTCCAACATGTTTCCCTACATCCAAAGATGTTAGCACAATACCAATTCCGCTTCGAGATGGAATATCGCGGTATATGGGATTTATAAAATATTATCCGCTATTATGCGGCGCAATAGGGTCTCATCCGCTATATAATGCGGGAAAATCAACTCCAAATACATATATAATACCAATTCCATACAAGTTGGAATTATCGCGGTATATGTGTTTAATAAATAACATCCGCTTAATATGCGGCGTATAGGATCTATTTCCATACAACAGATAATAACTATCATCCAATCACACAATCGAGCAATTTTAAATCTAACTATTTAAAATTTAAATCGAAACAATTCGATTGAGCGAGAAGTTCTCACCTTGAGTTTCCAATAACAGTTGTAGCGTATTATTTCGAATAAAATTAAACGCACGTTTAATTTTACCCAAAATTCAAACTAGATCCAAACGACTACAATCGAGCTCCATTGCGTAGTGCTCGACAAAACGATTGCAACGCAATTCGTTTCAGGAATTTTCGAGCTCGTATCAAAGAGATATCGATTTTTAAAGTTACACAATTTATATAATATAAATTTTACAACTTTTATTTTCAAATTTTAAACCTACTCACATCTCTGCCGTTTATTCCTGTAACCCAAATCCAGGCCGCATGTTTACTTTCTCCTTCCCTCTCGTTTTTTTGTTCCCAGGAAATGAAGATCACGTTCGAACCCATCATTCCATTCGAAACCCTAATTGCCGCTCCAAGCTCGAGCCTTTTCACTTCGATCAGATAGTGCCATTCAAAAGCACGTACTCACCTCCACTCTCGGCTGAAACATCATGAAGCTCGGCCGACCCTGATGCATGCAAAACGAGGACGAATGTGCTGCATCAACGAGCAAATTGTCGTTGATCCGTGGCTCCGTTTTCGATCTTGACCGTTGGAATCTCGTAGCCCTCTACGTTTTTGCAGTTGAAAGTTTTTCGAATTGAAGTGTGGATTGGAAGGAAAAGAGGGAAGAACGAGAGGAGTTTCTGGCCATAGAATTGAAAATGGAGGCTGGCTAAGAAATTAGGGTTTCCAATTACTTTGGGGTGTTGAGGTTCTTTTTATAGAATTTCAACGAAAAACACTATCCACTCCAAATTTCCGAACTCCAAATCTCATGCAGTGACCGGCGTTTGTAGGGTCTAACCCGCATTCTAGACACAATGGAATAGGTTTCGGGGGCTAATTCGATTATATGTGCGAGTTACAGCAATAAATGATCAATTTTAAATTAAATCGATTAACCAAATTTCTATGCGTTTTAGCTTGCCCCGGACAAACCGTAAATCCGATTGACACGAAATTTGAAACCATAAAATAATATAATATTACGGATCCGATGAAACTAGTTTCGCCGAAATCCGAGACTGTTCGAAAAATGACTATTTTCACTAGTCGATTAAATATTAAAATATTCAATTTTCACAAATAACTTTTAATTCAATTTTAAAAGTTCACAAACATTTTTCTAACTCCAATATGATTTAATATAACTTCATAAATCATTTTTAATCACATTAAACCCAATTTCCAATTATTTACGCTATTTCAAATATTAAATTATCGATTTAATTATCAAATTAAATCTATATATTCGAAAAATAAATTATTCGACTTACAAATTTTACTTGTTGTTTTTTAAAATCAATTAAATATCTGAATTTCAAATGACAGAAATTCTGGGTCGCTACAAACTTCCCACCTTAAAAGAATTTCATCCTCGAAATTGCCAAGTAAGAAAGAGTTTTGAAATCCATTAACTTTTCAGTACAAACCGTTCAAATTTGATTCACAAATCTCTTAAGTGTTTAAAATTTTCAAAATCCATAGTTAAACCTCTTACAAAACTTCACTAATATTTTCAAATCCATATATTGTTATCTTTTCAAAATCAGCTATATCGTTTAACCTTTAACTTCAAACCAAAACTTAGTTTTCACAAAAAAAATTCCAAAATTTCCCGAAAATTTTCTAACGCCTTAAATTTTTAGAAAATGCGCCATAACCTCCTTTGTACGGAGGAGCTTTTACAATATCACAATAGATATAAATATATATACATCGACCCACACGGTCGGAAAACAGAAAAAAATAGTTCATATTTCCTATTTTTATTGTGTAGGCGTACCCTTTAGCATTTTTAAGCAAAGTAGTTATTTATTTAGCATTTTGCGCAACCAAATCCCGCTAACGGTAGCCCCGGTACTTGTACTTACTCAATATAAACATGTAAGTGACATATATAAGAAGTTATTAACATTTTACTCTTTTAAACAACTACAACACATGCATATTAAAAGAAATGCATAATAAACAAGGTTTATAAACAACTTATATGATTTCAACATTACTTGTAATTGTTTACAACCAATTCATATACAACGACATTCAATTATTTATTTTCAATTAGTTTACATTTACTAATTTACATTCACATTTGGTTCACTTTCAATTCAAATCAATTTCCATTCAATTTCGATTTACTTAACTTCTAATTTGAATTTAATAGTTTAGCTTTCAATTTTATTCATTCAATTGCATATGAATTTCTATTCAATCAATTAACAATAATCTAACAACCAATGTATAACCAACACAACCAAATTTAAT
Source organism: Allium cepa (assembly GCA_030765085.1). NCBI lineage: Eukaryota > Viridiplantae > Streptophyta > Magnoliopsida > Asparagales > Amaryllidaceae > Allium > Allium cepa. The sequence goes on along the minus strand of CM060943.1, from coordinate 394,975,930 downwards.
TTACTTCACATTCAACATTCATATTCACTTTGTTTACCTTTAATTTGGTTTAACATTCAATTAGCCTTAAATGAATTTACACTTATATCTGTAAAGACCCGCTATTTTGGACTATTCGCATCTGCACATGTCGGATTTGAATAATTCAAAATACCAAATTGTTAATTTAAATTTGGCAAAATTAAGCATATACAGTAAGTAAATAATCACATAATCACACACACGGAGTAATAATATGCAGCGGAAGCAAAAGATAGTAGTTCATGAAGCTACATTATATATAACAGAGTTAAATAAGTTACAACAGAAGTCTCGAATACAATAGTCAAATACAAGAAACAGAATACATTACTGGGATCAACTGAATATCTGAAAACTGGATAGATAGCTGGATCTCCAAGCGAAGCTCTAACTCCAAAGATGAGTCTCGAAAGCTGAACCACTCAGTCTGACCCGAGCGTAAAGCAAAACACAAAACACTCGAGTCAGGATTAATATTCTTATATCAATAAATCCAACTCAAGTGAAATAACAATTGAAATACAAGTAACTCAAAGGATGTTAGAATAACCTTTCTCTAAGGATTCGTTAAACTATCTACTATGTAGTAATATACGCTAAATAGATAATGTCTATCAGTAATATAAAATATCAAAATAGTGTTAAGGCGTTACCATTATCCCTCTTAACACATTTTATATAAGCGTTATAGTCTATAAAGCACTGTAAAATCCACCGTAAACTAGTGGGCTATCAGGGAGTACTCCATAGGTATAACACAAAACAAATTCGTAGTGGTCGTGCATATAGGGATACAAGTATGACAAGGCACATGAGGCAATACCCAAGGTAGTGAAACTACCGTTTGCCTGATCCGGACTGATGAGAACGCATCGCCGCAACGATGGCAACACCGCGAAACAACACTCCCATAAGTACGAGGGTGCACCAATCAATAACAAGTAATGAGTAGCTTCCGAAGAAGTGTGTTCGCTCGAGGTGGCTAACCCCATTTGGCCCGGAATGGCTCCTGTTTTAGTCATTTCCAATTTGACACAAGTGTCAAGGCTATCCATTATCGTTCTCTTTCTTCAATCATCACGTACATCATTCCAACCATTTCATTCTGGATCACACTCCACGTATAGTTATAAAAGTGGTTTTCGGTATAGACACAGAGTATGTTCAAAACCGATTCCGGTCTCTTTAATAACTTTCGTAATTATTACACCGATTGGTCGTTTAATATATTTCAAAAATCAAATCAAATTCAATTTCAATTAGAATTTTAAATTCAACATTTCATTTGTCTTCTTAAATCAATTTCCATAATTTACGTTTCAAAACTTCCAAATTATCATTTCAAAATCTTATAATTCGATTTCAACTTTTATTTAAACAATTCAAATATTGATTCAAATTCATATATAAATTTCATTCCGTAATCATTTAAATAAATTAATTTAAAATCAATTTAAAATTCATTTATCGATTTCATTCAATATTCGTTAAGTTAAATTATTATTCAAAACGATTTCTATTAAATTTCCAATTCATTAAATCAGTTACTTAAGTTCAACTCCATTATATCAAAACTTTAAATTCAATTAGATTAAATTCGTCAAATCAAATTCTTAAATTCAAGTCTTATATTTATTTCAATAAAACGCATTTTATTTCTTGTTAAAGAAATTCAATTTCACTTATTTATGTACTTAGTTACAAATTTCGAAACTCAATTAATAAAGAAACTAAATTTCACATATTAAAGAAGTTCAATTTTACTTATTAACTTACTTAAATAATTTTCCAAAACTTAATAAATAAAGAAACTCAAATTTTATTTATTAACTAAGTTCAAATTCACTTATTCAAAAATTTAATTTTCTCTTATCAAAGAATTCAAATTTTATTTAATTATCAATTAATTCAATCTTATTCAATTATTAAATAATTTCAAAACTTAGTAATTAAATAATTTCAAAACTTAATAATTTCAACTAAATTATTAAATAATTTCCAACTTAATTATTAAATAATTTCAAACTTAGTTATGAATAATTCCAAATTTAATTATTAAATAATAAATTTTTAAACACGTTCTTTCATCAATTATTACGTTAATATTTTGTTTCAAATTTCAAATATTCACATTTCTTTTCATAAAATTCAAATTCCAACTTCATTTCAAAATCTTATTATTTATTCAAATAAAATCTTTATTTATTTTTAAATCAAATTATTGACCAGTCGGCTTTTATTTAATTCTCTATCCTAGGTTAAAGTTCATTTGGGTATTTATCATTTCAACCCGATTCCATTTCAATTCAACAATCAAAGCATAGCAAAGGGAACTTGCAATGTCATAACAGGGATGGTGTCAAAGTAAATAAACAAGCAATAACAACAATCCAATAATTTATTCAAATAATCCCGAAATAATCTTATTAATTTACATTGTTGTTTGTGCAAATTAATATAATTATTTCTTGAATCTACACTATCATTTCATGTAGATTAAAGATTATTAATCAAATTTCAAACTACATCAATTATACAACATACATTCAACGGTTCAAAGTGTAATTAACCAATTTCTACGTGTCAATTTAATTTAACACTTAAAGGGGTCATATTATACAAATTTAAATAGTCAAATTCATCACATATAAATTATTAACTATCCTATATCAAATTCAATTGCATATTTTTTTCACTTTAAACAATTATCAATTTAACATCAAATGTCAATATCAAACAATCAATCATTTATCAACCAAATGGATTATCATTACACAAATAACAGATAATGGTGTCAGATGTCACAGGTGAAGTGATACAGGTAATTGCATATATATAACAGTGTAAATAACTAACAGCAGCATATTTCAATTGTTGTTTCAATTGAAATAAAATTTAATAAATAAAAGAACATTAATCGTGAGTCATTTCTCACCTTTCGAGGCTAGAGACGACGAATGAGAATGGAAGCGAATGGCGGATCCAAACACGAATTCTAAAGCGACAAGATTGGCACGAGTCGACGATCAAAGCTGACAAATAAAAATTGATAAAGCTAATCAGAACCAGCTTGGTATAACAAAGCGAAATGTATATTATACTAATTATTATATTAAAAATAAATGTTAAAATCAAAGATACATATTTTATGTTTAAAATCAATACTTGCAATATATACACATATAAAACGCAACACAAATATATGATCATACACGTGTACCTTTAAAAGTTTTTCATATATATATATATATATATATACACACACACACACACACACACACACACACACACACACAATTTTTGTTCAACAACATATAGTATATAAATATACATGATACTAAATTTCTTTCGGCCGGAGATACACAGTAAGGCTAATATAAAATCTTAACACCTTAATAAGTTCAAAATCCAAACATACTGTAACAAAACTTAATAACTAATATAACATGCATAGTAGGACCCACAGAAATACTATAATATAATCCTTATAAATTTATGGATAGACAACAGATTCATAAACTTACAAAACTAAAGTATGGCTTTAAAATTTTCACGCATGCAACTAGATAACCCTTATTATTTATAATATCTATATATTATATAGAAATCGACACAGGTAACTTTGAAATGCTAAATTTAAAATATTATACAACATATAGCTTACACATACACATACAAAACCAATATCAACTAATAACACTAACATAATTATATAAAATATATAAAACCTATGTGCTCATATTACTGTAACATAAAATCTTTACACTTAGCCTTATATATATATATATATATATATATATATATACCACAAAATAAACTAAGGGGATTTTTACTTTAAGGGCTTATTTGTCCAGGGTAATAAGTTTTAAGGACACTACTTCTGAAAAATTAGTTTTAAGGACATTTTACAGGAAAAAGATAAAAGAATTTACCATTTTCAGTTATACAGAAAAAATGATAAAAGGATTTATCATTTTCCTGTATAACATAAAAAGATAAATGAGAGAGGCCTATGAGAATCTCGCTAATGGAATGGTACAATATCTTTAAGGCAACTAGGTGGAAGAATGAGAGAGGTAGATTTCTGCTAAGAATATTGAAGAAGGTTTTGTATTTCATTTGGTTGGAGAGGAACAATAGGGTGTTTAAAGGGAAAGCTTCCTCTAAACATGTATTGGTCCTTTCTATTACTAGTAATATGTAGTTTTCTGTCTATCTTGTTTGTGTTCACCTCTATCTTGTGGAGGTTAGCATGATGTAATCTTATGTATTTTAATATTTTGTACTTAATAATAATGGTAGGGGCCCATTCAACCTCGCAGGCTTTGCCAAAAAAAATAAAAAGATAAATGAATTTATCATTACGCTGTAAATTATCCTTAAAACTAATTATTTAGAAGTGCTGTCCTTAAAACTTATTAACATGCAAATAGAAGCCCTTAAACCTAATTTCCACATAATCTAACTTGTTAATACTTAAAATCCAATCAGAATTAGTTATATAAAAAAAATTCAAAACTATTAAACAAATCAGTGTATACATTTATAACTGAAAGCACTGACTAGGCACGTCCCTAGAAAATATAGAAGGAACATATCACGTCAGCCGACCCGTATATACACGTTATAAACATGTAAACTTCAGACATGCAATGCGCAATATATATATACCTTATATAAATGAAAGTGTACTCACGTGAAAACAGGGAAGAGCAATGGCCGAACCCACTAGCCAAGGTGGTCGGGCCAGCGACGATGGGTACAAGGGGGCGTAGGCGACCGAAGGCTGAAGATGCTCGCGGAGGACGAACGACTGAGGGAATGGAAGCGAGCTGTTGTCGGATCGGGTTTCGGTTCTCGGGTGCTTGCAGAGATGGAAGAAGTGGGCTGTAAGTCGGTGGTAGGCGGGCGGGTAGGAGGTGGTCGGCCACGCGCTGGTCTTGCGTGTGCAGTCTTCGGGTTGCGGAGATGGCTCGGAGGCGACTGGGAACCCTGCACAAGGCATGGAGGAAGCAGCCATGGGTGGCGAAGGGGACGTGTTCGGCTGTGAATGGAAAGGAATGATGTTTGTTGGTTGTCGCGCTCGATGGTATAGGGGAGCAGAGATCTAGTGGGACGCCGCTGCTGGGTCGGGTAGCTGGACTTGCGGTGGTTGTGGCACTGAAAGGTAAGACGCATGAAATCTTGGAAAGGAGAGGGAAGGAAGACAAGAGCAAACACAGTAGGTAGATCCAAATTATGAAAGCTATTAGTTAAAGACCCTTGTTTATAGATATATGTTTATAATATGAACAGAAGAAAGGAAATATGAAAGAGAGCAAGGAAAGGTTGCCAGTGAGAAAGAAGTAGCAGGGTTCAGACTTATGTATATTAATATACGTATTCTCTCAAAACATAAACAATATGGAAAGAAGGAAAGAGTGAATGGACGAGACAGAGGAGTCTCTTAGAACCAACAATTATAAATTTTACAGGTGGGAATGTTAAGAGGTAGAAGTAAATCTTGGGAAAAACAAAAGTCCAACTGAAAATAAGTAAATGTTAGTGACTGTTTGTTTAAGTCGTTCGAAAATTTGAGTAGACCCAGATTATCAAAAGTTCAAAAAAAATGGGTACCGATACGATGAACCGCTCCACGGTTTCAATGCGTACCTTATTTCGAAATACAGCAGTGAATACACTGTTGAGGTCAACATGACGAGAAAATCAAAACGGCATACGGATATCAGTGGTACGACTGAATTATAAAAATTCGAATTTTCTACCAGCGGAAAACGCAATAAAAACATAGAAAAATAAGATCGACGGAGCTAAAGATGTCCGAATTTAGAAAAACGAAAAATAGTGTTTGCTTAGAAGATGGTTTAGAATTTTTCTATGTAAAAATATTAAGTTTTTGAAAACATTTTTATTTTCATCGCTTTTTAACAGATTAAATCGAAGTAAATTTACGCACGAAATAAACTTCCATATTTTCGGACGAAAACTTACCAGTTGCAATGTTTAACTAGACGCATTCCAAATATCAAATTTATATTTCAAAATTTTATCGTTTGAAATTCCATAAAATTTAAGTTAAATTCGTTACTAAAACCGTCAAAATTTACGGGTCGCTGCACTCTCCCCCACTCAAAACTTTTCATCCTCTAAAAGAAAGGAAGTGGGAGAATAGAAACAACCAAAAGAAAATAGAATTGAAAAACAAAATTGACAATTAGTCTAAACCATATAACTTTCAATTTAAATTAATTCATATTCGCCAATTTACTTTAAATCCAAGATAATTTATTAAGTTGATTTCATTTCAATTTATTAATATTTGATAACAAAAGATTCCTTCAGAACAAAATTTTATTTATTAATCTCATTTATTCATTGTTTTATTATCCAGTTATACCCTATTAATAATTAATAATCATATTTTATTCAACAAATTCAATTCTTCTTTATTTTAAATTATTATTAAATTAATTCCACTTAATATATCCTATCACATATATCAAGCATATTTAAAGTTATTATAACTACTAAAAATTTAAATTTCTTTTAACATCATTTCGCATTGTAAATTATTCAATTACATATTCAACTTTTGGATGGTTTTGGTAAGTCGTATTATAATGTAATTGGGTATTATACAAGTTAATTTTCTAATCCAATTTGTTAAGTTTCAATATTCATTCAAATTTTGGCTTCGTTTAAAATTGAAATCATTCTTAACATAAATTTTAAGAATTTCCTTTTCGATTTACTTCAAACAATTTTGAAATAAATATATATATACATCTAATATATCACATCAAATCAATAATCATATACCAATATATATAAATCAAGTCATAATTTAGAAATTCAAATCTATTTAAAATTTTCAAATCAAAGTGTAGCAACGCTACGAATAGTCTGTCCACTTCGAAACCTGAAAATGAATATCGATGATGCGGCCGCCATCACCGAAATTATTTTCCAACGACAAAATAGGAGAGCACTGATTTTAAACATTTAAAATTCCTTGAAATGATTTCTATTTGAAAATATTTTAAATAAATTTTAAAATTTAAACCATAACTCGAAATTATCGAAAATTAAATTCTCAAATTCTAATTTTTAAATTCACTTCAAATTCCAAATCAAATTATAACTAAGTTTTATAAATTCATTTATTAATATTATGCAATAGTCAATGGTTTATAAATAAATGAAAATTAAATATTACCATTTCGGATAACAGATTCATTAATAATTTAATTTCAAAAACATTATACTTATATATAATATAATCATTCAAAATTATTTTATTTACTAAATTCAAAAATACTATTGTGCCAGTTTGCTCTGTTCAAGTGTTTTGGAAATCCTATCGATAGCGTTGATCAGACGAATCGACCGAAAACCCAAATCAACATCAACAACTCAAACAACACAGTATATATTTAACATTTTAATATTAATTTACAAATACACTTTCTCGCTCGACGATACATGAATAGATTTTTCAAAGTAAGGACAGTGATTCAAATTTGATGGACTCAAGTTAAAGAGAATTTTGATTCGAAGGTAGATTCAAAACAAAAGTAAGATGATTTAAATAACAAATTGGGAGATGGATAACTTATATAAAACGCGGGCAACCTTAATCGGTCGACCATGACTTCAAGAATAAGGTCGATGTAGAATTCTAAGGCAAATCGACATTTGACCTCAAGAAATAGAATTCAGGTATAACAGGAAATACATAGCATCGTAAACCGAGGATATAGAAATCTCCTGTAAATCGATGTCTATTGTATAGGAGTTTCGCCCATTTACAAATAATTTGAAGATTGGCGAGACCGCTGATTCATAATAAAGATCATTCGAAGTGGAGTTATGGGATACTCCTGAATTTAGACGAATACGAATAGTGAAGGGCAAGAATAATTTCGAAACTGATGGAACATTCCAAAATTCAAAGGAGTCAAAGTTAAAAGGAAGGAATTTGAAACTCGAATGAGAGTGATTCTGTAAATACATGTACCCCATATGCTAAGTTTTGCCTAGAGCTACCAAAAGCTCTGATACCAACTGTAACGACCCGCTATTTTGGACTATTCGCATCCGCACATGTCGGACTTGAATAATTCAAATTACCGAATTTTTAATTTAAATTTGGCAAAACTAAGCATATGCAGTAAATAAATAATCACAGACACAGAGTAATAATATGTAGCAGAAGCAAAAGATAGTAGTTCATGAAGCTACTATATATATATAACAGAGTTAAATAAGTTACAACAGAAGTCTCGAATACAATAGTCAAAAACAAGAATCAGAATACATTACTGGAATCAACTGAATATCTGAAAGCTGGATAGGTAGCTAGATCTCCAAGCGAGCTCCAACTCCAAAGATGAGTCTCGAAAGCTGAACCACTCAGTCTGACCCGAGCGTAAAGCAAAATACAAAACACTTGAGTCAGGATTAATATTCTTATATCATAAATCCAACTCAAGTGACATAACAGTTGAAATACAAGTAACTCAAAGGATGTTGGAATAACCTTTCTCTAAGGATCCGCTAAACTATCTACTATGTAGTAATATACGCTAAATAGATAATGTCTATCAGTAATATAAAATATCAAAATAGTGTTAAGGCGTTACCATTATCCCCCTTAACACATTTTATATAAGCGACATATTCTATAAAGCACTGTAAACTCCACCGTAAACTAGTGGGCTATCAGGGAGTACTCCATAGGTATAACACAAAACAAATTCTTAGTGGTCACGCATATAGGGATACAAGTATGACAAGGCACATGAGGCAATACCCAAGGTAGTGAAACTACCATTTGCCTGATCCGGACTGGTGAGAACGCATCGCCGCAACGATCGCAACACCGCAAAACAACACTCCCAAAAGTACGAGGGTGCACCAATCAATAACAAGTAATGAGTAGTTTACGAAGAAGTGTGTTCGCCCGAGGTGGCCAACCCCATTTGGCCCGGTACGGCTCCTGTTTTAGTCATTTCCAATTTGACACAAGTGTCAAGGCTATCCATTATCGTTCTCTTTCTTCAGTCATCACGTACATCATTCCAACCACTTCATTCTGGATCACACTCCGCATATAGTTATTAAAGTGGTTTTCGGTATAGACAGAGAGTATGTCCAAAACCGATTCCGGTCTCTTTAATAACTTTCGTAATTATTACACCGATTGGTCGTTTAATATATTTCAAAAATCAAATCAAATTCAGTTTCAGTTAGAATTTTAAATTCAACATTTCATTTTTCTTCTTAAATCAATTTCCATAATTTACGTTTGAAAACTTCCAAATTATCATTTGAAATCATATAATTCAATTTCAACTTTTATTTAAACAATTCAAATATTGATTCAAATTCATATATAAATTTCATTCCGTAATCATTTAAATAAATTAGTTTAACACTTAAATCAATTTCAAAATCATTTATCGATTTCATTCAATATTCATTAAGTTAAATTATTATTCAAAACGATTTCTATTAAATTTCCAATTCATTAAATCAGTTATTTAAGTTCAACTCCATTATATCAAAACTTCAAATTCAATTAGATTAAATTCGTCAAATCAAATTCTTAAATTCAAGTCTTATATTTATTTCAATAAAACGCATTTTATTTCTTGTTAAAGAAATTCAATTTCACTTATTTATGTACTTAGTTACAAATTTTGAAACTCAATTAATAAAGAAACTAAATTTCACATATTCAAGAAGTTCAATTTTACTTATTAACTTACTTAAATAATTTTCCAAAACTTAATAAATAAAGAAACTCAATTTTTATTTATTAACGAAGTTCAAATTCACTTATTCAAAAATTTAATTTTCTCTAATCAAAGAATTCAAATTTTATTTAATTATCAATTAATTCAATCTTATTCAATTATTAAATAATTTCAAAACTTAATAATTAAATAATTTCAAAACTTAATAATTTCAACTAAATTATTGAATAATTTCTAACTTAATTATTAAATAATTTCGAACTTAATTATTAATAATTCCAAATTTAATTATTAAATAATAAATTTTTAAACACGTTCTTTCATCAATTATTACGTTAATATTTTGTTTCAAATTTCAAATATTCACATTTCTTTTCATAAAATTCAAATTCCAACTTCATTTCAAAATCTTATTAATTATTCAAATAAAATCTTTATTTTTTTTAAAAATCAAATTATTGACTAGTCGGCTTTTATTTTATTCTCTATCCTATGTCAAAGTTCATTTGGGTATTTATCATTTCAACCCGATTCCATTTCAATTCAACAATCAAAGCATAGCAAAAGGAACTTGCAGTGTGATAACGGGGATGGTGTCAAAGTAAATAAAAAAGCAATAATAACAATCAATAACAATCCAATAATTTATTCAAATAATTCCGAAATAATCGTATTAATTTACATTGTTGTTTGTGCAAATTAATATAATTATTTCTAGAATCTACACTATCATTTCATGTAGAACAAAGGTTATTAATCAAATTTCAAACTACATCAATTATACAACATACATTCAACGGTTCAAAGTGTAATTAACCAATTTCTACGTATCAATTTAATTTAACACTTAAAGGGGTCATATTATACAAATTTAAATAGTCAAATTCATCACATATAAATTATTAACTATCCTATATTAAATTCAATTGCATATTTTTTTCACTTTAAACAATTATCAATTTAACATCAAATGTTAATATCAAACAATCAATCATTTATCAACCAAACTGGATTATCATTACACAAATAACAGATAATGGTGTCAGATGTCACAGGTGAAGTGATAGAGGTAATTGCATATATATAACAGTGTAAATAAATAACAGCAGCATATTTCAATTGTTGTTTCAATTGATATCAAATTTAATAAATAAAAGAACATTAATCGTAAGTGATTGCTCACCTTTCGAGGCTAGAGACGAAGAACGAGAATGGAAGCGAATGGCGGATCCAAACACGAATTCTAAAGCAACAAGATTGGCACGAGTCGACGATCAAGGCTGACAAATAGAAATTGATAAAGCGAATCAGAACCAGCTTGGTATAACAAAGCGAAATGTATACTGTACTAATTATTATATTAAAAATAAATGTTAAAATCAAAGATACATATTTTATGTTTAAAATCAATACTTACAATATATACACATATAAAACGCAACACAAATATATGATCATACACGTGTACCTTTAAAAGTTTTTCATATATATATATATATACATATATATATATGCACGCAATATTTGTTCAACAACATATAGTATATAAATATATATGATACTAAATTTCTTTCGGCTGGAGATACAAAGTAAGGCTAATATAAAATCTTAACACCTTAATGAGTTCAAAATCCAAACATACTGTAACAAAACTAAATAACTAATATAACATGGATAGTAGGACCCACAGAAATACTATAATATAATCCTTATAAATTTATGGATAGACTACAGATTCATAAACTTACAAAACTAAAGTATGGCTTTAAAATATTCACGCATGCAACTAGATAACCCGTATTATTTATAATATCTATATATTGTATAGAAATCGACACAGGTAACTTTGAAATGCTAAATTTAAAATATTATACAACATATAGCTAACACATACACATACAAAACCAATATCAACTAATAATACTAACATAATTATATAAAATATATAAAACCTATATACTCATATTATTGTAACATAAAATCTTTACACTTAGCCTTATATATATATATATATATATATATATATATATATATATATATACCACAAAATAAACTAACTTGTTAATACCTAAAATCCAACCAGAATTAGTTATATAAAAAAAATTCAAAACTAATAAACAAATCAGTGTGTATTTTTATAACTGAAAGCACTGACTATGTACGTCCCCAGAAAATATAGAAGGAACATATCACGTCAACCGACCCGTATATACATGTTATACACATGTAAACTTCAGACATGCATTGCGCAACATATATATACCATATATAAATAAAAGTGTACTCACGTGATAACAGGGAAGAGTGATGGCCGAACCCACTGGCCAAGGTGGTCGGGCCAGCGACGATGGGTACAAGGGGGCACAGGTGACCGAAGGCTGAAGGTGCTCGCGGAGGACGAACGACTGAGGGGATGGAAGCGAGTTGTTGTCGGATCAGGTTTCGGTTCTCGGGTGCTTGCAGAGATGGAAGAAGTGGGCTGTAAGTCGGAGGTAGGCATGCGGGTAGGAGGTGGTCGGCCACGCGCTAGTCTTGCGTGCGCAGGCTTCGGGTTGCGGAGATGGCTCGAAGGCGACTGGGAACCCGACACAAGGCGTGGAGGAAGCGGCCATGGGTGGCGAAGGGGACGTGTTCGGCTGTGAATTGAAAGGAATGATGTTTGTTGGTTGTCGTTCTCGATGGTATAGGGGAGCCGAGATCTGGTGGGAGGCCGCTGCTGGGTCGGGTAGGTGGACTTGCGGTGGTTGTGGCACTGAAAGGTAAGACGCATGAAATCTTAGAAAGGAGAGGGAAGGAAGACAAGAGCAAACACAGTAGGTAGATCCAAAATTATGAAATCTATTAGTTAAAGACCCTTGTTTATAAATATATGTTTATAATATGAACAGAAGAAAGGAAATATGAAAGAGAGCAAGGAAAGGCTACCACTGAGAAAGAGGGTTCAGACTTATGTATATTAATATATGTATTCTCTCAAAACATAAACAATATGGAAAGAAGAAAAGAGTGAATGGACGAGACAGAGGAGTCTCTTGGAACCAGCAATTATAAATTTTATGGGTGGGAATGTTAAGAGGTAGAAGTAAATCTTGGGAAAAACAAAAGTCCAACTGAAAATAAGTAAATGTTAGTGATTGTTTGTTTAAGTCGTTTGAAAATTTGAGTAGACCCAGATTATCAAAAGTTCAAAAAAAATGGGTACCGATACGATGAACCGTTCCACGGTTTCAATGCGTACCTTATTTCGAAATACAGCAATGAATACACTGTTGAGATCAACATGACGAGAAAATCAAAACGGCATACGGATATCAGTGGTACGACTAAATTATAAAAATTCGAATTTTCTACCAGTAGAAAATGCAAAAAAAACACAGAAAAATAAGATCGATGGAGCTAAAGATGTACGAATTTGGAAAAACGTAAAATAACGTTTGCTCAGAAGATGGTTTAGAATGTTTCTATGTAAAAATATTTAGTTTTCGAAAACATTTTACTTTCATCATTTTTTAACTGATTATATTGAAGTAAATTTACGCACGAATAAACTTCCATATTTTCGGACGAAAATTTACCAGTTGCAATGTTTACTAGACGCATTCCAAATATCAAATTTATATTTCAAAATTTTATCGTTTAAAATTCCACAAAATTTCAGTTAAATTCGTTACTAAAACCGTCAAAATTTACGAATCGTTACAATATCCATTATTCTATATCAATTCATTACATTCAATTGATTAATATTCAATTCGTTAGTTCAATTGCTAATTTATTTTACAAATAAAGTTGAATCTCCTTTATATAACTCAAGTTCATATTCATTCAATGACTTCATTATTTTACTTCGATACCAAAATCAACTTTATTCAGCATCACTTAAGTTATTTTCCATTTAAACATCATTTGTTTAACTTAACTTAAATTTCCATTCCAACAACATATCTAATCCAATTCAAATTCCAACTCCAAAGTAAATTCTATTTAACTTTTACCAAAGTCAATTTCATCACTTATTCAGATTCAAATGACAGAAATTCTGAGTCATTACAAGTTGGGATCGGCGAGTGGTGGATTCCGTGCAAGGGTTGGAGGAGGTGTCAAAGTGTCGGATCTAGTTGGCGAGGCAGTCTGGCATGTGGGTGGCTGTGCTGATGTGGGTGATGGAAAGACATTGGAGGGGTTCAACATGGGGAAGAAAAGCAGGAAAAAGGGTGGCCGAACATCGGCAAATGTGGAGGGGTGGTGCTACTTGTGTGATATAAGGCGATTAGTGAGGCGGTTAAGCATTGAGGTTATGTGGCAACTTGTGGGACGCTGGCTTCAGGTCAGAGGCCACTCGGTTGAGAGAGAGAGGGATGGCGGTGGGTCTCGGGCTGTTGGAGGGTGAAGAAAATGCAGTACGGGCGTGAGGTGGAGATGTTCATGTGGAGGATGGTTTCCGCATGGTGGGGTGGAGCTTTGGCTGCTTGTGGTCATGGCGAGCAAGTGGTGGAAATGAACATCAAATATACAAGTGAAACAAGGTGGAAGATAAATCAGGCTATAGAAACAAAGCATTGTATATTTTTTTTTGAAATAAATAATGAACCAAAATGAATTGAAAAGGGTAAACCCACATTTATTGAAAAATGGGAATAGAAATAGTCAAGCATGAGAATTCAGGGAATCGTTAAAGCAATTGGCTGTTTGTTTTTCAACCGTTGGAAAATTTTGAATGGACATGGAAATCAAAAGGGTTGACATTTCATAAACGATAGGCTATCCATTTCGCGGTTTTCGTCGCGTAACGGACATCAAAATACAAAGATGAATATAATGCGGAGATCAGCACAACGATACGTACAAAAAGGCACCCAGATACCGCTGATACGATCATCCTATCAAATGTCGAAATTGGGTACCGGAAATGCTGCTAAAATGTCGAAAATGAAATAAACGGGGCTATAGAAATCCAAATTTGAAGAAACGAATGATGACGTCTCACTCAAAAAATGATTTACATTTTTATTATATAAAAATATTCAGATTTCGAAAGTATTTTATTTACGTCAATTTTAACTGATTTTAAATTGAAATTAAAATTACAATGTAACAGATCTAATAATGTGACAGAAATAAAATTTCTGAATAATTTCAATTTTATTATTATACATCAAAATGAATTGATTGAATAATTGAAAAATGAAATTATTTAGGAATACACATTGAATGTTGAGATTATGTATGGAATTTCTGGTAGTAGATCCATTATCAAAAAAGTTTTTGTGATTGTTCCAGAAGAAATGAAACAAAATTTAAGGTAGAACTAGGATAGTTATTGTATGAGGTCCACCCAATGTTAGATACAGAGGCGCATGATAGATCGATACGAACATCATGAGCTGCCTCATAATAAAACCCGCTGCTGCTGATATCTCCTTCTCGGTTCCTTTTTCCATATTATACTGATATTGGTATAGTTATTTTTTCTTAACCAACTTTCATATTTTCCAATGAAAATTTATCATTTGCTATGTTTAAGTATACGTATTCCAAATATCAAATTTTCTTTGTAAAATTTTATTATTTTAATTTTCACAAAATTCAGTTAATTACGTTATAAAAATCTTTAAAAATTACGGGTCATTACATGAAGGAGGATGAAGAATAAGAAGGGGAGGAAGACACTTCTTTGGAGAGTTTCGAAAATCCATCTAATCCGTTTACAAAGGAAATTCTCAAAAATCAAGTGAACTTCTTAATAACCAAAAGAAGCTTAAGAAATCATTCACTTCTCTTTCTAACAAAGTAGATAAATACTCTAGAAAGATTATTTGCAAAATTAGTGGGAATTCCTCATCTTCATCTACTTCTTCCTATTTGTATCCCTATGATTTTCTTTTTTTTAGTTTGAATTTTTCTAGTTTTAATCCCTTTATCTTTTGTGTTTACCTTTAAATTTCATGTACTCATCCGATATCAATGAAATTTTGTTCCTTGTTATACATTGTTATTAGTCTCTGGAAAGTCATAAAAATGAAGTTGCTTAGGCTAATTACAAAAATATAACAAATAAGTTGATTTTGCAAAATGTGGTCAACATATATATACATCGACATATAACGAGCAGATTTCAAAAAAAATTCAAATTAAAATTAAAATAACTACCATCTATTCAACTTTTTTAAATGAATTTTCACCCCTACATAAACCTATTCGCTCCAGATAAACATTATTTTCCATTCTGTTTCTTCTCCTTTTTCAGTTATAAACTTAATTTTTCTAATATGACTTCTCCGCACCAAAAATTATATGAGAATCTTGAACAGACCCTTCAATCGTTCAAGAATATTCTTACGTTTATCCTTAAAAATCAAAGACACTTAGAATTGAGTCAAATGCAGACAATAAAAGAACAAGAAAAGCATTTTGACTCTATTCGATGGATGACTTCTTCCCTTATAAAAAGTGAACAAACCAACAATCTGGATTATGCCATCAATAAAGATAATGAAGATTGTGATGCCATCAAAGCAGATCCATTTTTTAGTTCTGATGGTTGGGTAGAAGTTCCTAGGGAAGTCTAAGTTAATTGGTTTGTTTTTAAATATAAATAAGATTTGATTTAAGTTTGTATAATAACATATTACACTAGGATAAGAATTATGAATTAGTGTGTATAAACTTATTTAGGATTAGAATTGGTTTAGACTGATTTGCTTGACTTATGATTGGATTGAATTGTATTGACTTTGGATTGGTTTGACTATATATTGGATTGGATTATGTATTATCACTCTTATTTATCGCTTTTATATATTATATAGTTCTTTAGTTAGGGTGAGTTTTGGTTATATTTTTGTTGATGACAAAGGGAAAGAAATATATAAAATATTCAAGCATACATTAAGAAGTTTTGAAGCTCAATGGGAGTTATATCATATTATATATACGTGGTTTTCATCATCAAAAGGGTTGATTTTTAGTACCTTAGGCATTGATTTTGATTACAACAACCATATGACATTATAAAAATTAAATACTGATGTTTATCGAGATATATATATAGTGTAGGATATTAGACATGCATTGATTAAGAAGACTTATAGTATCAAGAGCAGATTCAAGTGGCTAATATAGAGATTCAAGAGTCAAAGTTCGAAGACTAGTGATTTTGAAGATTCAAGATATAATGATAAGTTATAGAGTCATAGATTATTTTGCTAAAGCCCTGACAGCACTTCTTTGATCTCTCTTCATTTTCCAAAAGGTTTTTAAAATCTATTCTCTGATTTAAAATAATTTTCAAATATCCTATTTAGCCATAATCATATTTTGATGAAAATGCAATTAGTGTTAGTGATTGTTTAAGCACAGCCTATTTGGTATCAAAAATATAGGCTATCAAATTCAAAGCAAAAACAACTAGTAAACCATTTCTATCATGATCATTAAGCACAAAAAGAGAGCATGAATCAACAAATAGTTGAAGCTACATAATTAGAGAGCTTCATTACCCCCTAAATCGAAGGGGTTTAGCCTCTCATATTTGACGTTAAAACAACAAATGAAGCTTGCAATATGAGAGAAAAAGAAAAGGAAAAAGAAAAGGAAAGAGAAAGAAAGATAAAGAAAAACTATTCTACTTGCATGAAAAATAAATCTAAACTACAACATGAAAGTAAATAAGCATGAAAAAGAAAAGAACATGTATTGAAGTTGCACAAAAATAATTACATAAAGAGAAATGGCCAAGTAGCCATAAAAAGAAAGAAGAGAGCTTGGTTTTATTTTGAACCTGAAACTAACTAAAAAGAGACTAATGAGAGGGAGGGAATACATGAAACATATGGGTATTTATACATTTATGAAACCCTAATTCATATTTTTGGGGAATGCCCAAAATGCCTATGAGGTAGTGTGGCCACCAAGTAATCATTATCATGTAATAATCCACATTTAAGTGTACATGAAGCCATTAATTCCATAAGCACGTGCATTACCCTCTAATTTGTACATTAAGTTAGGTGGGTAGGTGGGGTCGTCCATGTTCTTCACTTTGAATTATTTCCATCATCATTCTTTTGTATCTTCTTTGTGCATGCATATTTCATCATAAAACCACTTGTAAAATTCAATAAATTTCCTACAAAACAATACAGAAAATTCCAAGTAAATTTTCACAATTAAATTAATGCACAAAAATGACCATTTTATCCCTATATAAAGATGAATAAGTGACAATTTGAAATTAATATGGATTTTGGTTAAAAAAAGTTAAAATACCCAATATGATCATTTATTTAATTTAAATAGATTAAATATAGTGGTAAAAATATGCACATTTACGTGCACATCATATGGTTATTTTTATTTCCGCTGCGAGTTATTCTGATTTATCGGTGTCTAAGATTCTATGATTGGTTTTATTTTCTCCAAATAATATTACAATATATTGTTTTGAATTATTCAAGTCTGACATGTGTGGTTTTATTGTCGATTTGAATGGTCCAAAATAGTGGGTCGTTACATTTGGTATCAGAGCTTTGGTTTTAGGTAAACCTTAGCCTGCGGAGGAAAAACTCATTAAAGATAGGATGAAAATGGGAAATGTTTTGTACATGAATATGGAGATGAGAAATTTGATATGTACGGCTAAGAAAGTGGAAAAGGTTTGAACGGCTAGAAAATGGAAAGTTGCACTTCACATTTAAAACAAAGAAACATAAGCCTCTTGAATTTCCAAGCCCATACAAAAATAGAAAATGGAAAGTAGTGAATGGAAAATAATAATAAATAAAAAAATATAAAATAGAAATGAAATAGAAAATATAAAATAGAAAATAAATAAAAATACTGAAAATACTCACGTGTTAAATGCTGAAATTTTTTAGATTTAAAAAGTATAAAACAGAATTTGATGAAACAAAAAAACAAAACGAATATCAGAATCAAATTCAACATCAAAGAAAAAGATTGGAATTTAAAAATTCAAATTTATAAATTTCAACTGAAAGTCAAAGCTTGACCAAAGTATAAAAATTTTAGAAAATCATTATTTTATTTTATTTGGAAAAATGATAATAAACATAATCCAGAAATTCATTGGAAAATTCCAAAATTTCAAATTTTAAATGATTTAAAAATCAAAGTTTTCAAACAAATTGAAATAAAATATTTACGAAATTTATGGGTTATTACACTCTCCCCCACTCAAAACTTTTCGTCCTCGAAAAGGAACGAGACACGGAAACAAGGAAAGATAAGATAGAAAAGAAATTAGTACCTGAAACAAATAATTCTGGATTTGAAGCACGCATTCTCTCCTCCGTCTCCCAGGTACAATCCCGATCATCAGTACTCCACTGCATTTTTAGCAGATTGACAGATTTTCTTCTCAGCTGCTTCGTACCTATGTCGATAATACAAGTGGCTTCCTCTCGACAGTAAAATTAGGCTCAATATCCAAACTCCCGAGAGCAAATGGCTGGACAATCAAAGATAGATCATGCAGATACCGACGAAGATGCGAAAAATGGAATACATTACGCACTCCAGAAAACTTCTCAGGAAAATCTAGATGATAAGCTAAAGAACCAATTCTCTCAGAGATACGGAAAGGACCAACAACCTAGGAGCAAGCTTCCCTCATCTTCCACTTTATCAAATTATTATTAAATTTATTCCATTTAATATATCTTATCACATATATTAAGTATATTTACTCTTATCATAACTACTCAAGTTTATTTGATTTCGAAGATAATTTAAATTGCTCGATAAAAGGTATGTATTTAAATTCTATATGAAATTTGATGACTTTCTTGTCTAGCCGCTTGGCTTTTTGTTTTCTTTCGAAATCTAGGGGCCCATTGTAGCATTTTGTAGTAGTAACGAGCTAGCCGCGGAAAGGAGACGCTGGCAAAAAATTTCAAAAAATTTAGGGAGTTAGAAAAAATTTTAAAAAATTTTGAAAATTTAAAATTTGAATTTAAATTTGAATTGTTAAGAAAACAATGTTGTTCGGAAACTATGGAAGATTTTGGAAAGTTGGATGAAGTGATAATGGATCTTTAATAAAATGATTTGTTTTGGGAAATTGTTAAAACTGTTTTTTTTTTTGGAAAATGATGACTGGGTTAAGGATCATTCTTCGTAACTAGTAATTTTGGGATGAAATTCTTTCAAGAGGGAAGAATGTGACGACCCTGAATTTTAAACATTTAAAATTGAGATATTTAATTGATTTTAAAAATTTGGAAGTTATCTTAACTTGAATTTCAAATATAACTATGAATTTGATAATTAAATTATTGAATTTAATAATTTGAAATTGGGTAAAAAAAAATTGAATTTTCAGTTTTAAGCTGATTAAAAATATTTCAAAGGCTTAGAAATTTATATTTACAATACTGAAGATAATGGAAGCTTCATAATTGAATTTGAAAATGCTTTGATCAGTTTAGAAATTATATCATTTAAATCAATATTTAAAAACAGCCTTCCGAGGCAAGGTTTCAGATTTCGACGAAACCAGTTCCATTAGATCCGTAATATTATATTATTATTGGATTTAAATTTTCGTAGTGTTTGGAGTGATTGTCTGGCCGTACGATAAGAAAACGCGCTGAATTTATATCGAAAATTAATTTAACAACTGGGTTCAAAAAGCTATCTTCTCCATACGATCGAATTTGGATTCGGAACCTTTTCCATCACGTTCGGAATAGGGGTATAACCTTATGAACGCCTGTGGCACGTCTCGATGGGAGATTGAAATTTTAAGACTTCATTTTCTAAACGATTTAAATTTAAATTTAAAATTTAAAATTTAAAATATTTTTACAAGGTAAATTACCCGTTCTTCTCTTCTAACATATAGTTTTTTTTACATTTGGCAATCGTCTTCAACACGTGTTCGTTTTAAAGAAAATAAAGAAAGTAAAAGAAAAGCCGATCCCTTCCCTTTTCAAATTTGTATCTCATCTCGTCGAAAAAAAAATGGTCGCTCTCTATACATTGAATCCCTTTTTCTTTTCTCGATTCAAAATCAAGCCAGATATTAGAAAAAAGAAACGCAAATCAAACCGTTCGCCTCCCAATTATATCGAATCGTTTGATGGAAAAGAAAAAAGTTGTGTCGATCTCATGATCGACTTGGAAGAGGGGAGAAATCGCGAGTCAACGATGGCGTGTTGATCGCGATAGCTTTGGTCCCGACTGACCGAGGAGCTACGTTCGAATTCGGCAATCAGAGCGGCGGCCGTTACAGGAGGACAGGCGTTGATGTGGGCCGTGAAGTCGTTGAGTTCAGGCAGCGACGTCGAGGCGGCGTCGGTGTCGGCAAGCTCGATAGTGGCACTCGCGCACGTGAAGCAGTGTCGAATTATCTGGGGCAACGCCGCAAGGAGTCGAAGCAAGTTCAAGCTCATGAGCAAGGCAATTGGCGGCGATAGTCGCGAGGCTAGGCTTCCGTTCACGAGGCAGTTAGGTATTCTCGATTTTATTTCTATCTTCAATTAAACGTGATTTATAAATATATATATATATATATTAGAAAAATATATATACAGAAAGAAAGTAATAATTACAGCGAGTATATATATATACACAGTTTATTTATAATATATATATGTGGATATATATAGTAAATCAAGAAATATATATAGGAATTTTTTTAAATGTTTAGAGTTATGTAAAATTAGATTTTTAAATCTATATAAGTTATTTTAATATATATATATAATTTATTAAGGTAATAAATTTATTCAATTAACCTACTTAATTATTTTAGTTACGGAAAAAATCTATCTATTTTAGGAAGGTTAGTTTAAAATTTAATAAGTTCAAACCAAATATTTAGTATAAATTAGAAAAATAAGGATAAAATAAATATACATGTTTTAAATATTATTTTAAATAGTGGATTAGTGATTAAATTGTTTAATTTACTAAAAGATTTTTTTTAAAGAGAAGTAGTTAAAATTTAATCATTAGTTAATTAAATCTATTAAATGGGCATTTATTATTCGATTTATTTCGAATATTAATCAACTGTATAAATATTTATACAAGGTCTATAATGGAGAAACAAGCCAGAATGGAAATGAATTGGAATGGATTGCATGCATTGTTAAAAGTGAGATCTTCTCACTCAAATTTAATAATTGGAAATTGTAGTTGTTGATTTCTATTCGTGATAGTATATATAGTAGTGTGTTTGTGTGTCTATATATATATATATATATATATATATATATATTTGGAGTGATTGATTTCTCGCATTATATAGCGAATGAGACCCTATGCGCTGCATAACAGCAGATGATATTATATAATCCCATATACCGCGATATTCCACCTCAAAGTGGAATTGGATTTAATTGTTGTGCTAACATCTGTGGCTGCAGGGAAACAGGTTGGAGGGATCCAACTTGATTCCTCAAACATTATAATTTATTTCAATGTTGTATGTTGATTTATTTATAATCTGTGTATGATTATATTTGTGATTGAAATCGTTGAAGGCTATAGTTTAGCCGAATATATTTTTGGTATCGTAGGATACCAGAAATAAAAATATAAAATTGAATTTTTGGAAATTAAAGTAGAAAACTTTAAGTAAATTCATTTTAAAGAACTGGGCGAATTTAAAAGAAAGAATTTAAAACGGGTAAAGATTGATTTGTGTAATCCTATTGAGTAAATTCCAAAATATGGGGAAAGATTTTAATAAATGGATATCGAGTAATATTATTCAAAAGTTGAAGAATTTATTTAAAATACGGATTTTAAATAGTTTGGAAAAGATAAAGGAATTTATTTTAAAAGGAAATAAATTTAGAAATCAAATTTGGAATTTGATTTGGTGTTTGAAATAAATTTGAAATCGATTTGGAAATTGATTTGGTATTTAAAAATAAATATTTGGGAAATCGATTTGGAAAATTGATTTGGTGTTTGAAATAAATTTGAAATCAATTTGAAAATTGATTTGGTGTTTGAAAGTGAATATTTGGGAATCGATTTGAAATCGTATATCAATGGATATTTGGAAATTTAAATTCACAATGGAAATGTATAAAGAAAAGGGAAATTTGTTTTAAAAATAAATATTGGTTTATTTTTAAAAGTGTGGAAAGAAATTTGTCGATTTGGAATGTGAATTGAAATAAATCAAGAAAGATTTGTTAATTGATTTAAAATGGACCATTTTGAAATGGAAAGAGTATTCTTCCCTCGAAAGCCAAGTATGTTTTAAAGTAGCTTCCAGAATTAAATGTTTTATATTTGGTTTTAAAAAGGATGTTTGTGGAGAAATTATTTTTCTTAAGTTGTTTTAAAAAAATATTTAAAGGAAAGATTTATTTAATTAATTTTAGAAGTGACTATTTAAAAATTTAATGGATATTTGATTTAGAAAATGGTTATTTAAATAGTTATACTCTATCTAATAATTTTATTTTAAAATTATTTTGGACTTAAGTGTATATGAGGTATCAATATAATATTTTCATAATTAATATTTAAGTAAGTGTTTTGAAATAGTTTTATTTTAAATATTTTCAAGTATATATGTATAAGTAATTTAAATTACTTTAAAGTATTTAAACTCGGCAGATTTTCAGTGAAAATGAATAAATATTTAGAAATTTATTCCGCGTAAGGAAAGTGATTTGAATTTTGTTTTCAAATGGTTAAAGTGTAAAAAAATATCTTACGAAGAATTTTGAAATTAAATAATTGGGGGAAAAATTATTTGAAAAACTTGGTGATTGTTGCAAACATTGATTGATAGTTTAATGATCGACTATCAACATTGGCCTTTAAATGGCATTTGAATTTGGATGCGACCGGGGGTCGGATGCCGAATGGTTGTTAGAAAACCACATCGAATCTTTGTGATGGATCTTTTGTTTAAAAGATCAAAGTGGAAATTGTTGTGATTAATTTGAAATCTGAATGTAACACTTATTTTCAAAATTAGTGCTCGCTATTCGGATTAGCCGGGAGAGGACATTGTGTCATAAAACTCATTCCGAATAATGATACGATGAAATGGGATTACATTTGAAGACGGTGCTGAAGACCGGGTATTTTCAAAAACGAATGGATTACCTGTCGAATGTGTCTGCACCGATTTGCTCCGGTATAGAGATTTTATCACCCTTTGTGATGGGGAGTCCGGACGTGATTAGTGAATATCTGGATTGCAAGGGCTTCTTTGAAGTGTCTTCGGTTCCGTTCGATCTCGGAACAGACTTGTATGGATGTATGTCTGACGTTACACTTTGAGATGTAAAGTTGGTTTCTATCAAATACATTTTTGTTGGTGGCGGAGAATTTATTGTCTTAGCTTAACACCCTTCTCTGAGACGTACGAGCTCAGAGGTTATGTAGCTGATGGTTACTAGTGACACATTCCCAATTTGGTAATGTGGCATACGAAGTGCTGCTGATCATTTGTTGATCGAAGCATGGTTTTGTGAAAAGCGTAGCTTTGTGGACGAGACTTCGTCGGACCTCACAACCTGGAAACGGCCGAAACAGGAAGGATGCGGCAAGGTTATTTAGGGGTAGCGCCCCCTGAGGGTATGTCATTTCCTTCTGGAAAAGGGTAGTATCATGGTATGGAGCCCAGATATTTAACCTATGTGGTTGCTACAAATTTATTACTTTGTGGTTGTCGCTTTGTGGTTGAGGATCCTTGGATAACGGTCGCTAATGACCGGGGGATGGCATACTTATGTAGTAGTTACCTAGTTACAAAGGTAATCCGGTCTTATGTTGGCAGAGATCCGATTAGGTTCTCGGGGCGTCCCCCTAGAGGCGTACCCATGTGGCCCAGGAAGTTCCTTAGCCTGACCATTTGTTGGAAATCCAATCACCAATACGCACCATGTACGGTTTTAGTTGTAGAACCAGCCATTTAACATGGTAGCTATAGTAGGCATACTATAATGGTACGTATGCTGGCTAAGATTAATATTATACTTGCAAAATTTTTTTCACGCTATGCACTAATGATAATATTAAAAAGATTTTGCATATCAAGCATGTTTGACTATCATAAGGAGAAATATCCTCCAATTCTGCATTTGCATTATGTGTGTGGCAGGAAGCCTTATGGTAGTTTCATTTTCCAAAAGCACAGCAGATTTATTTTCCTTTGCTTTGTGAAAATAACTGTTTTTAAGATCTCACACTAGTCCCATGGCTGACCTGCAGTTTATTTTTCCCTTCTAAACTCTGGGTGCCCATAATTTTTCAACGGGCAGCCTAGAGTCAGGTTATCATTATTCTGGAGCGAAGTCAAAAAAGTATGCTGTGGAGATCGGGTGTTCAAGTTGGATGGCGAGGCGTATCACTAGTATATAATATGTCTTTTCCGCTGTTTTGTTGTTGTAAACTCTGATAATGTGATGTATAAACCGATATAGCATTTTTGTTTTGAAGATTATTCGTTTATCTATTATATGTTGTTCCGCTGTGAAATGTGAGATTCTGCTATTGTTTTCTGTCTCCTTTTCTATCTTCTTATTCTTTAACCCTAACGGTTCTGTTTTTCGGCATTTGATTGTTCGGCATTTGATTCAGTGGACGTATTGGTGTCGACTTTCGGGCGTCGAAAAAATCGGGTCGTTACACAAACCCTAGCCGAGACCGCCATGGCATCCCCTCCCTCTTTGCTTGCCTCGGCCACACAACTCCACCTCCTTTGCCTTGCTTTGCCATGACCACACCCACTCCTAGTCATGACCAGATCTGATCCAAGCCAAGAACCCAATGACCGAGCCACTTTGCCTATGGTTGAACCCCTTGTGCTCATGACCTTTCACTTGCCTTTGCCTTTTTGCCTTCCAATTGGCTTGTAGTTGTCATCTCTTCACATTCTACCCTAGCCGTGCCTCATTTCTGATCATAGCCAAGCATAGGTTCTTCAAAACAAACCATGGCCGAGACATTTGGATGATGGTCAAGCCAATTTGGAAAGTGGCCGAGCCTACTTGAAGGAGTTAAGCCATTTTGCTTCAATTTTGATTCATATTTATGCATTGTTTTGGTTTATAATCTTTTGTATAATGTATACTTATGTATGTTCATATTTGTTTGTTTACAAGACTTGAATCTTGGCTCTTCATCCAATCAAATATAATTCGTGCGTTGTCGTGCTTTTCAGAGTTTGGTTGCATGTCTTGAATTGTTATCTCCAGCTTTAGAAGGTGAGTTTATCACTCTCGACATTCATGCTTATATAATCGTGAAACAATGACATGTGAATTGTGGTAGTTGATATGCGATGTTGATAGTAGTCCATACATTCCTATGATATAATATTTCATGATGTTATCACCTGATTATAGATTGGTTACATCACCTGATATGATATGTTATACTATATTGTTTATTTATTTTCTGTTTCTCACACTGCAAGTTCCCTATTAGTATTGAATCACTATGGGTTGAAATGATATATACCCGAACGAACTTTAGAATAGGGAAAAATCATTATGAGCTGAAATGATAGGCTCAAGCAATTTTTATTTTATTTGACTTGGGATTGCGGGTTTGAAATGATAGAACCCGGATTTTTTTGTAAACTATGTATTGAAATGATATATATCTATATCACTTGACCTAGGTTAGAAAATATTATACAGACCCACGGTTAATTTTAAATAATAGTTTTCTAAAAATTATTAAGTATTTTGAATCTTTAAATATATGAAATTTTAATTTAAAATTTGATTTAATGATTTTTACATATAATGGTATATTGGAATTGTATAGGTAAATAATTGGTTTAAACTAAATTAAAGATTTATCTATGATAAATAACTTAATAATTTAAATTTAATTTAATATGGAATTTTAATTCTAACCAAATAAGAATAATAGATTTTATTTATGAAATAGATATGTCGGTATGAATAAAACTGTGAGAAAAATTGGAATAGTATGTTTTAAACATGTTATAGTAGTATTTATAGCATTTTTAAAATGCTATGTTAACATAGTTATGTTTTAAAAATGCTTTGTTACTTTTAGGTTATGTTTTGAAAATGCTACTATTTCTAAATTGCAATGGTTTCCAAAGTGCTATTATATAGGAATAACATTTCAAAGTGTTACAATTTCTAACTTATTACATTTTAAATGATAGAAGTTATTTTATAAAAATTGATATGTTTGTATAATAAATAACTATGATTTAAACTGAAGATATGATGTTTAAAACGTTATAGTAGAATTTGTAGCATTTCCAAAATGCTATGTTATTTAAGTCGTATTGTTAAAGTGTTATACTACATAGGTAATGTTTTAAAAATGCTGTATTTATAAAAGATAACATTTTGAAATGCTATTATATACATGTATCACATTTTTCAAGTATTATGATTTCTAAAAGATAACATTTTTAAAGTGCTATAATAAGTGTATGGTTTTGAAAGTGTTATGATTTCTAAATTATTATATTTTTGAAATGCTATAACTACTATATATGGATTTGGAAATATTACCAATTTTGAAATGGATATTATTTTAGAAAGAGTAATAGCAATTGATTTAAATGGTTTTAGAATAGATATGTTTTGAAATAAAGAACCATGGGTTATAATAACGTTCGGCTGTTAAAGAGACCGGGATTGGAAGTTGTCATACTCTCTGCCAACTCCAAAAACCACTTTAACAACCATGTATGCGGTGGAGATTCCAGAATGAAGTAGGATGGTGGTGACGTTCTATTAAGATATATACGTGGACCTGACTCCCGTGAGTTGGCATAAGGTGGCTAAAACAGGAGTGATTCCGGGCCAATGAGGTAGCTCCTCTTATCGGACACACTTCTTTGTATGCCATTCTATTACTTTGTGATTGATTGGTGCACACCTTTGATTTGGGAAGGTGGCTCGAGGTGGGTGGTAGTGGCTGCTATGCGTTACCACCAGTCCGAACGCATAATTGGTATATCTACCCTAGCATTGCCTAGTTGTGCCATGACACCTACCCTAGCGCGCCATATACGATTTTTTTGTACCATACCTATGGAGTGCCCTCTGAAGACGCCCAGTAGTGGAGATTACGGTACTGTATAGACTATGGGAATATATAAAATGTGTTAAGGTGGAAAATGTAAAGCCTTGATGCTATTTTTTAAATATATATTACTTTACTTTAAACATTATTATAATAGCGTATATTACTACATAGTAAATAGTTTAACGGATCCTTAAAGGATGGGCGGTCCCAATAATCCTTTAAGTTACTTGTGTATTTTATTACAGTTCATTTGAGTGGTTTACATTGCATAAGAATGTATGTCCTGACTCGAGTGTTTTGTGTTTTTACTTTACTCTCGGGTCAGCCTGAGTATTTCAGCTTTGGATTCACTTTCTGGAGCTAGGATTTGCTGGAGATTATCTATCTATCCAGTTGTTATCTATTTCCATTCAGTATCTTCTATTCAGCTTATGTATTAGTGGACATTTATTGGTTTGGGATTTCTATTGTATTTACTTTCAGACTCTAGTATTTTGTACTTGTTTTATGATTGTGTTTGTAGTAGCTTCATAAACTATTATGGTTATTTTTATTTCCGCTGCGAGTTATGCCGATTTATCTGTGTCTGAGATTCTGTGATTGGTTTTATTTTCTCCAAATTATATTACAATCTATTGTTTTGAATTATTCAAGTCCTACATGTGTGGTTTTATTGTCGATTTGAATGGTCCAAAATAGTGGGTCGTTACATTTCACCAATAACTAAGTCATATTTTTTACTCCTAATTATCATAAACAACAAAACTAACGAGTGTACAATGAATTTTGTAACCAAACATGCAGAATAACATAGTGTATTACTGTATCACCATACAGAAAATATGTATGTAGAATGATTCTAAATCGGATCCTCCTATATAAATGCATTTTTTGAAAATATTTTTGAAAACATGATGCAAAAATTTACATATGTACTAGCAATTCTACATGTATGCAGCTTTTTGAAAAATCCTTTTTAACAAAAACCCCATACTCCTACAAATAGAAGCATGAAGCAACCAATTTTGCATCCACCTCTTACCATCCAATGATCTAATGCATCGAAAAATCGCCTCCCAAACTTTACTTCTATGCCAAAAAAGGAATTTAGGTGGAGAATTTAACATTCTTACTAAACTATACTCTTCCTATTCCCGTAGTACAGTGGAAATTTCTTCACTGCCCCGGATTTACTCTAAATTTTCTGTAACAACCCGCATATTTGTCGATTTTTATATTTAAATATTTTATTTAAATATTTTATCGTTAGTCGGATTTTAGTCCGAAAATCTACTTTTTGCATACAGTCGAATTAGGACTCGGGACCACTCCCATTGAGTTTAAAATGCCGTTCACGACTTATAAGCTTCGATATGTTTGGAGAAAGTTGATTTTTGCTACTTTTCACTTTGGGTTTGGTTTTGGGCTCAGCCCTATGTTTAACTTATGCTCAAATCTGAGCCACTCTTCCCCACTCATCCTCATTCTCTTCTCTTTTCAGTTCTAAGGCAATAATGGTGGGAGAGATTGGAAATTAAAACTCCAAAACCCTAGTTTTCTCTTGCAAATCAACTCTTGCTCCAAACTAATAGAAGAACCCATTGGTAAGCTTCTCTTCTTCTTCTCCAACTTATTCTCTTACCAATTTCAGAAATTCCTAAACCTAATTTTGGGAATGTTCTTGTTTTGAGCATAGATTCAAGCTCATTTAGGTTGTGTTGAAGAGAGGTTGATTCTCCATTTGCTTTCAAGCTTCTTCTTGTTTGATTTTGGTAAAAAGGTGAGATTTTTATCTCACATCTTAGTCTATAATTATCTTCGATTGTTAGGTATTAATTCCTAACGTTTATTCGTGTGCAATTGATTTTGGTTTGGATCGATTTGGTGTATATTCCAATTTTTAGTGATTTGGTCTAATTTATGAAAATCCTATTATGGATATTTGGACATCGATATTTGAGGCGTATCGAAGAGCCGTTTAGGTTGGGTTGTCGTTCGACGTAATTCATTAGTCATCGCCATTCGCTCGTTTGATCGTTTCCGATATTCGTTTGGCCATTTTTGGCCTAGGTTCAGGGAATGCCCTGAACCCCAGATTCAGACGTCTGAAACGGAATATTCAGGCGTCTGAATATTGTCTGGGAAGTTTTCTATTCCCAGATTCAGACGTCTGAATATAGGGTTTCAGACGTCTAAATTGGCTTATTTTCAAACAGAAAGAAAATAGGCTAAAATATGCCTATTTCAGACGTCTGAAACATTTGGTTCAGACGTCTGAATCGTGTTCTGGAAATTTTTATATTTCCAAATTAAGACGTCTGAACCACTTGTTTCAGACGTCTGAAACTGCTGTGTTTTGCCTATTTGCCTATTCGCTTGAGAATTCCAATTTAAATCGATTCGTGATAATCCTATTTGTTGTTATCATTTATTTTGACTTTGATGACTCTTTTTAGGGATTTTTGAATATCCATTTCAATGGATTCTTTATCGGTTTCTTTGGATTTTATTCACATCTTCGTATGTGAATTTTAGTGAATGATTGTTCCTACAATCTTCTTTGTGATTTGTCACTTTAAAAATATAAAGGTTTTCTATACTAGCAGTAAATATCAAAACTCTTTCTTCAAATGATTTCAACACTAATTTATAACAAAGCTTGTTTTCTCAAACCGATTTCCAATCTATTAGTATATACAAACCTTTACCTCACTCGTATGAGAAATCTAATTAAACGACTTAGTAAAACGAGTGGTATGAAACGCTTGCGTTTACTTCATCGGTTAATTCTTGGACTTGTTCGATTGAATCTCTTGTGACAATTTTCTAGTGGAGATCTACAATTTGTTCGTAAATATTTAAGTTAAGCTAGTGGTTATGGGACATGAAGCTAAGCTCATATATTTACTAGCTTACTGTAATTGACACTTCTTGATGATCATGACGATCATTTTTGTGATTTAGACTAGCAATGTGCGATGTCTCTTTGTCTGCGAGGGAGACTAAACCCCGTTTTGTGGAGTTTCGACTCAAATTTATAGGGTAGCGCCCCATGGTCTTCGAGCCGTTCGTGTGTCAAAAATTAATGGCTAGCTACCATGAGATAGCGTCTCGTTCATGTGATACATATGTTGGTGAGTTTTCATGCTCCCGTTCGTGTGATAGGCCTTCCCCCCTATTTTGTGTGGTTTCTGGATTTCGTGTGTCGAATTCTGGAATTTTCTTCTTCACCTATTTTTTTGATTTCTATTGATATGATTTATCAATTTTTGTGCATAGGTGAATTCGTGTGTCATTGACTGGATTTCTTGAGATGATTTCTAGAATTTGTGCTTCACCAATTTTCATGATTTCCATTGATAAGTTTTATCAATATTTGTGCATTGGTGAATTTGTGTGTCATTAACTTGTTGTGAGTACAAGTTTTGGGTATAATACCCTTTTTGGATCTGTGAGAAGATTCTTTGACATTGATTAATCGTTTGTTGATTATCATTTTCATACTTATAGTAGTATGCCATTATGGATATTATACGTCTATGCCATATCTTTCGTTCTATATCATGTTATCTGATATTTATAGCTAAACTGATCCGTTTATTATTTTCTTATAAATAATACTCGGGTCAGACCGAGATGTTACAGGTGCTTCTACTTGACTTCTCCCCAGGGATTCATTACTCTGACTTTTGGCAAACTACTTAGATTAGTAGTTTATTTTGTTGTATGCACTTGAGATATAGACTCATAGTTGTATTCTTTTGTATAGCACGTGTTGCTATTCTTTTGTGATATTGTGGATATTTTTAGACCACTTCTCTGATGTACACTTCCTTGTGTAATATTCATATCTATTTCAGCCTTTGTGATATGAATTGTATGTGACTGATTTATGTTATGTTTATTTCTATATTTGTCTACGAAGATATTACAGCCACTGTGTAGTAGCTTTGAGTTTGCGTCGGTATGTCGGATTTCCCTCTTGATAAAGAAATGTATGTTATACTATCTGACATATCGATGCTCGCGCAAAGAAATTACATGGATGGTCGCTCCTCAACAGCCTTATTCTCCGTGCTAGTTGACAGCATTCACCGTAATGTTCTTGGTTAGCGTGGGTATAGAGGTGGGGCGTCACAGCTTGGTATCAGAGCCAAACTTCGGAACAATATGGAATATTATAACAAGGATCATCGTCCTAAGTCCATCTTAGGAGTCGTGCTTTAGGATTTAATTCGAGTCTTCGTACCGATTCATCCTATTTTCCTTATGATTCCTTGTTTATCTATCAAGATTACTTGATATTCAATTTGGTGAATAACCTTTTTCTTCTTCTTCTTTCTTTCCTAAGGAAGAGAAATGTCTAGACCAGGCCGCCCCAGAGCCGTACCATCTAGCACTCCACCCCAGGATGGATTTTTTATGACTGCTCAACAGCTTCTTGATTTGGTAACTAATGCTCAAGCAGCTGGAGCTAACCCGGAACCTACTCACCCAAAGTCGGGATTTGCACGCTTGTGCAGCGATTATACTAATTTGGGTGGGGAGCCATTCAAAGGTTCCGAAACTGTTATTGAAGTACAGGCTTGGCTAAGGTCATGCGATCGAATCTTTTCTCGCATGAATCTTATTGACCTTCACCGAGTTCAGGTGGCCTCTAGTATGCTCCGAGAAAGAGCATTGGACTGGTACGAACTTCTTATTTCTGAGATTGATGAAGCAGATCTCACCTGGGAGCAATTCCGAGAACGCTTCGAGTTGAAATTTGTACCAGAAGCAGAGAAAGTGACATTGGCTCGACGGTTTATAGACCTTGTTCAAGGTGATTCTTCCGTGACTGATTACGTCGCCTCCTTCGAGTCGCTTTCCAAATATGGGGTTGAATACATCAACACCCCTTTAAAGAAGAACCAGAGGTTCGTCTGTGGCTTAAACAAAAATCTCAAGAAGCCATTACTTCTAAAATTAGAAGTTTCTTTCGACCAACTTGTTGATATCGCTCTTCGTCTTGAAGAGGCGGATAGGGAGAATGATGTTGAAGTGGTGGGTTCCAAACCAAGCTTCAACAACAACAAGAAGAGGCCAAACAAATTCAAAGGCCCCTATCCTAATAAGAAAGGGAAGCAAGCAACTCCTGCTGCAAAGACCTTTTCCTCTACTGAAGGGAAATGCTTTAACTGTGGTTCCAGAGACCATTTTGCGAACAAGTGTTCAAAACCTCGTACTTGTCTCTATTGTAAAAGCCCGGACCATTTTATGCATGTATGTCCCAAACTTCAAAATAGAAAGGAGGGAAAGCTTAATGTTGCTCAAGCCCCTGGCAACACATCTCGTGGTCAAGGTATTTCTCATTCTATTCTGGATGGAATTATTTTATTCCGTGATCATCCTATTCGAGTTCTTTTTGATACGGGTGCGTCCCATTCTTTTATATCAAAAGAACTTGTTGATACTTTTTCTTTGGATGTTTTGTGTTTAATAACTTCTTTGAGAATTGCGAATCCGGTTGGTGGATCTGCAACAATCAATTTATTGTGTAAAGATGTCGAGATTATTTTGTGTGATTTTCCTTTCCTAGCCGATTTGCATGTCATGCGTTATTTAGGCTTTGGAATGATTTTGGGAATGGATTGGCTTAACCGTTATGAAGCTCATATCCTATGTCCTGAGCGGACTATTCATCTTCGACATCCTCAATCTGTTAAGCAGATTTCTATTAATCTTCAAGATTCAGTCTCCAGCTTGGTCGCATCTTTATATTCTTTAAATCCTCGTGATGACGATGATGATGATGAGGGTGATATTATTTCTCTTATTCACGTCGTTCGTGAATTTTCCGACATATTCGAGCCCATTTTAGGATTACCACCTAAGCGAGCAATTGAGTTCAGAATTAATCTTATTCCTGGAGCTCAACCTATCACTCGTCCTCCTTATCGTATGTCCAATAAAGAAAATGAGGAGATGCGTAAACAATTATCCGAATTGGAGACGAAGCAATTTATTCGCTCTAGTTCCTCGCCTTGGGGAGCTTCGGCTATTTTTGTGAAGAAATCCGATGGTACACTAAGGCTTTGCGTTGACTACCGCAAGCTTAATGATTTTACTGTCAAAAATAAATATCCTTTACCTCGGATTGATGATTTATTTGACCGACTTAGTGGTGCTAGAGTCTTTTCACAATTGGACTTGGCTACCGGTTTTCATCAGCTTCGTATTGCAGAGGATAGCATTCCTTTGACATCGTTCCGTACTCGGTATGGATCTTATGAATGGCTTGTTATGCCATTTGGGTTAACGAATGCCCCGGATTATTTCGTTGACTTAATGAATCGAGTTTTTAAAGACTTCCTCGATCGATTTGTTCTCATCTTTATTGATGATATTCTTGTGCATTCTAAAATCGAGGAGGAGCATGAAAAACATCTTCGGATTGTGTTGGAAACTCTTAGGAGTAATCAATTAAAGGCAAAATTTTCTAAATGCCACTTTTGGCAATCTCGTATGAAGTTTCTCGGTCATATTATTTCCAAATCCGGAATTTCCATGGATCCTTCAAAGATTGAAGCGATTCAAGATTGGAAGAGACCGGAGAGTGTGACAGAGATTCGTAGTTTTCTCGGATTGGCGGGCTATTACCGTCGTTTTATTAAAGACTTTTCTAAGATTGTCATGCCTCTCACTAGCTTGACGAAGAAAGGTGTTAAATACATTTGGTCGGACAAATGTGAAGCTTCTTTTCAGAAATTAAAAGAACTTCTTTCTGATGCTCCTATTCTCATTATTCCCGAGGGGAATCAGGATTTCATTGTTTATACCGATGCTAGTCGCGTTGGTTTGGGTGCCGTTCTTATGCAAAAAGAACGTGTTATTGCTTATGCTTCTAGGCAATTAAAGCCTGCTGAGACTAGATATGCCACTCATGATTTAGAGCTCGCGGCTATTGTTTTTACTCTTCGGATTTGGCGTCATTATCTTTTAGGAGAGAAATTTGTTCTTTATACCGATCATAAATCCTTGAAGTATTTATTCTCTCAAAAGGAACTTAATTTGCGTCAACAACGTTGGCTCGAATTTCTTGCACCATATGATCTTGATATTCTTTATACTCCTGGAAAGGGTAATTGTGTCGCCGATGCTCTTAGCCGTAAACAACAAGCTGTTGTTTCTATGATGATATCCGAATGGAACGATCTCGAGATCTTATCCACTTGTGAGATTCGAGAGCGCATATCCGATTTATGCTCATCATTTGTTTTATGTAGCCTTGAGGCTCATCCTTCTCTTTTAGACCGCATACTTGAAGCTCAAAGGCTAGATCCCGAAATGGCTTTTCTTGGCCAAAATATTAGGGATAAAATTGATATTGAAGGTTTGAAAGACTTTGATATCGATTTTCGTGGCGGCATTCGAAAATTTGGTAGACTTATCGTACCAAATATTATTGATCTTCGTAAGGATATTTTGGAGGATTCTCATCGTTATAAATTCACCATTCATCCCGGTAGTAGTAAAATGTACGTAGATATGAAGCGACTTTATTATTGGGAGGGAATGAAACTTGACATCGCTAACTTCGTTAAGCGTTGCATGACTTGCCAACTCGTTAAGGCCGAACATCGAAGGCCGGTGGGTTATTGCAACCTTTAGAAATTCCAATTTGGAAGTGGGACCAAATTTCCATGGATTTTATAGATGGCCTTCCCCGTTCTCGATCGGGTCATGATAGCTTATGGGTGATTGTTGATAGACTTACTAAATCCGCCCATTTTATACCCGTTCGGTCTAACCGAACCGTTCCTCTTTTGGCCAACTCTTTGTTAAAGAGATTGTTAAATTACATGGTGTTCCTACTTCTATTGTTAGTGATCGTGATCCATTGTTTACTAATGAATTTTGGAAGAGTCTTCAAAAAGCTTTGGGAACGAAGCTCAATTTTAGCACCGCTTATCATCCTCAGTCCGATGGTCAAACCGAGCATGTGAATCAAACTCTTGAAGATCTTCTTCGTGCTTGTGTTCTTGATTTTGGTGGAAGTTGGGAAGATCATATTTCACTTGTTGAATTTTCCTATAATAATAGCTTCCAATCTAGTATTGGTATGGAACCTTTCGAGGCACTCTATGGAAGGCCATGCCAATCTCCTTCTTGTTGGCTTGAGGCCGGTGAGAAGCTGGTTTTAGGTCCAGATTTTATTCGGGATTCCACAGAGAAAATTAACCTTATTCGACATAGAATGAAAGAAGCGCAGAGTAGACAAAAATCCTATGCCGATAACCGAAGAAGGAAATTAGAATTTTCTGTTGGAGATCTTGTTTTTATTCGTGTTTCACCTATGAAGGGTTTCAGTCGATCGGGAAAGTTAGCGCCTCGATACATTGGACCATTTCCTATCGCTGAACGTATTGGTTCCATGGCTTATCGCCTTTTATTACCGGCTCAATTTTCTGCTATTCATGACGTGTTTCACGTTTCTCAACTTCGAAAGTGTCTTCGAGATTCCGATTCTGTTCTTGAGCCCGGTATTGTGGAAGAGATTGAAGTTTCGCCTAATTTAACTTATGAGCAGCATCCTATTCGTATCATTGCTTCGGAAGTCAAACGACTTCGAAATAAAGATGTTCCGCTTTTTAAAGTTCAATGGTCTTCAAATCCTAAGGATTGTTCTTGGGAATCTAGAGAGTTCATCGAGCGAACACATCCGGACTTACTTTCTCGTGCTCTTTGAGGTGAACTTCTTATTTCAAATTTCTTTTGCGTTGAATATGCTTTTATGGTTGTTACTATATATGTTCTTCTTAAATATTGCGAGGACGTAATTTCTTTAAGGAGGGGAGTCTATAACAACCCGCATATTTGTCGATTTTTATATTTAAATATTTTATTTAAATATTTTATCGTTAGTCGGATTTTAGTCCGAAAATCTACTTTTTGCATACGGTCGAATTAGGACTCGGGACCACTCCCATTGAGTTTAAAATGCCGTTCACGACCTTTTTGAGTATAAGTTTCGATATGTTTGGAGAAAGTTGATTTATGCTACTTTTCACTTTAGGTTTGGTTTTGGGCTCAGCCCTATGTTTAACTTATGCTCAAATCTGAGCCACTCTTCCCCACTCACCCTCATTCTCTTCTCTTTTCAGTTCTAAGGCAATAATGGTGGGAGAGATTGGAAATTAAAACTCCAAAACCCTAGTTTTCTCTTGCAAATCAACTCTTGCTCCAAACTAATAGAAGAACCCATTGGTACGCTTCTCTTCTTCTTCCCCAACTTATTCTCTTACCAATTTCAGAAATTCCTAAACCTAATTTTGGGAATGTTCTTGTTTTGAGCATAGATTCAAGCTCATTTGGGTTGTGTTGAAGAGAGGTTGATTCTCCATTTGCTTTCAAGCTTCTTCTTGTTTGATTTTGGTAAAAAGGTGAGATTTTTATCTCACATCTTAGTCTATAATTATCTTCGATTGTTAGGTATGAATTCCTAACGTTTATTCATGTGCAATTGATTTTGGTTTGGATCGATTTGGTGTATATTCCAATTTTTGGTGATTTGGTCTAATTTATGAAAATCCTATTATGGATATTTGGACATCGATATTTGAGGCGTATCGAAGAGCCGTTTAGGCTGGGTTGTCGTTTGACGTAATTCCTTAGTCATCGCCATTCGCTCGTTCGATCGTTTCCGATATTCGTTTGGCCATTTTTGGCCTAGGTTCAGGGAATGCCCTGAACCCCAGATTCAGACGTCTGAAACGGAATATTCAGACGTCTGAATATTGTCTGGGAAGTTTTCTATTCCCAGATTCAGACGTCTGAATATAGGGTTTCAGACGTCTGAATTGGCTTATTTTCAAACAGAAAGAAAATAGGCTAAAATATGCCTATTTCAGACGTCTGAAACATTTGGTTCAGACGTCTGAATCGTGTTTTGGAAATTTTTATATTTCCAGATTCAGACGTCTGAACCACTTGTTTCAGACGTCTGAAACTGCTGCGTTTTGCCTATTTGCCTATTCGCTTGAGAATTCCAATTTAAATCGATTCGTGATAATCCTATTTGTTGTTATCATTTATTTTGACTTTGATGACTCTTTTTAGGGATTTTTGAATATCCATTTCAATGGATTCTTTATCGGTTTCTTTGGATTTTATTCACATCTTCGTATGTGAATTTTAGTGAATGATTGTTCCTACAATCTTCTTTGTGATTTGTCACTTTAAAAATATAAAGGTTTTCTATACTAGTAGTAAATATCAAAACTCTTTCTTCAAATGATTTCAACACTAATTTATAACAAAGCTCGTTTTCTCAAACCGATTTCCAATCTATTAGTATATACAAACCTTTACCTCACTCGTATGAGAAATCTAATTAAACGACTTAGTAAAACGAGTGGTATGAAATGCTTGCGTTTACTTCGTCGGTTAATTCTTGGACTTGTTCGATTGAATCGCTTGTGACAATTTTCTAGTGGAGATCTACAATTTGTTCGTAAATATTTAAGTTAAGCTAGTGGTTATGGGACATGAAGCTAAGCTCATATATTTACTAGCTTACTGTAATTGACACTTCTTGATGATCATGACGATCATTTTTGTGATTTAGACTAGCAATGTGCGATGTCACTTTGTCTACGGGGGAGACTAAACCCCGTTTTGTGGAGTTTCGACTCAAATTTATGGGGTAGCGCCCCATGGTCTTCGGGCCGTTCGTGTGTCAAAAATTAATGGCTAGCTACCATGAGATAGCGTCTCGTTCGTGTGATACATATGTTGGTGAGTTTTCATGCTCCCGTTCGTGTGATAGGCCTTCCCCCCCTATTTTGTGTGGTTTCTGGATTTCGTGTGTCGAATTCTGGAATTTTCTTCTTCACCTATTTTTGTGATTTCTATTGATATGATTTATCAATTTTTGTGCATAGGTGAATTCGTGTGTCATTGACTGGATTTCTTGAGATGATTTCTAGAATTTGTGCTTCACCAATTTTCGTGATTTCCATTGATAAGTTTTATCAATATTTGTGCATTGGTGAATTTGTGTATCATTAACTTGTTGTGAGTGCAAGTTTTGGGTATGATACCCTTTTTGGATCTTTGAGAAGATTCTTTGACATTGATTAATCGTTTGTTGATTATAATTTTCATACTTATAGTAGTATGCCATTATGGATATTATACGTCTATGCCATATCTTTCGTTCTATATCATATTATCTGATATTTATAGCTAGACTGATCCGTTTATTATTTTCTTATAAATAATACTCGGGTCAGACCGAGATGTTACAGGTGCTTCTGCTTGACTTCTCCCCAGGGATTCATTACTCTGACTTTTGGCAAACTACTTAGATTAGTAGTTTATTTTGTTGTATACACTTGAGATATAGACTCACAGTTGTATTCTTTTGTATAGCACGTGTTGCTATTCTTTTATGATATTGTAGATCTTTTTAGACCACTTCTCTGATGTACACTTCCTTGTGTAATATTCATCTCTATTTCCGCCTTTGTGATATAATTGTCTGTGACTGATTTATGTTATGTTTATTTCTATATTTGTCTCCGAAGATATTACAGCCACTGTGTAGTAGCTTTGAGTTTGCGTCGGTATGTCGGATTTCCCTCTTGATAAAGAAATGTATGTTATACTATCTGACATATCGATGCTCGCGCAAAGAAATTACACGGATGGTCGCTCCTCAACAGCCTTATTCTCCGTGCTAGTTGACAGCATTCACCGTATTGTTCTTGGTTAGCGTGGGTATAGAGGTGGGGCGTCACATTTTCCATGCACAAAATGCATAAGGAGGCTTATTTTCAACCTCTAATGCGGAATTAAGTCTAAAAATAGACTTGCGCACGTCGTCAAAAGGTATGGGAAAAGAAATTCCAAGGCCAAAACATCTTTTCCCTTGTTATTGCTTGCATTGATCGCGTCGTTGACCCTAATGCACCTCTAAATTCGCAAATTCTAATTCTATTTGCCTTCCCTACGCCTACATGTGGCCTTCAAAATCAAATTTTTCACAAAAATCTTTCTCACTTTTCAAATTTGTACATCATTTGAAAAATAAAATCTTAAAATATATAGACGCATATTTTCCGTTGAAATAAAATTTTAAACAAAAACTCTAAAATAATTTAAGAGTCAAAAATAATTAAAACACAAAACATTTTTTTCGAAAGGGATCATTTCAAATCAAGGGGAAAATTTTCAAATATTTTCCTTCTCAAAAATTTTGATAAATCAAGCCACAGTTTGAGCATAATTGGAAGACTGTTATATGCTAAATCCATAAACAAAATTCTAAAATTCTATAACTAACCATTACCCAAAAATTTGACATTTTATTTAAAAATGTCAACACATCTATTATTCGCAAAATTTAGCTTTTAAGTAACATGTGCAATGACCCGCGATATCAAATCAATTTATCATGTCCTTTTCTAATTTTAAACTTCTAGTCTATTATTGCATTTAATATTAGTTAAGTGTCTTTATGAGATTATCATATTTACAGTGCTTCTGTACTATGCATATATACATAAGCATTTCGCATATTCAGAAAAAATAACACAGAAATGAATAGGTACACATAATATCATGCGTGTCTATTATAAGAGACAACCAACAGTTTTACAACTAAAGAATGCTAAAAGAAAATAACAAATGTTGGAAGGGAAAAGGCAACACGCCATAACTGCTAAAA
The DNA here is from genome assembly GCA_030765085.1 of Allium cepa. Lineage (NCBI taxonomy): Eukaryota > Viridiplantae > Streptophyta > Magnoliopsida > Asparagales > Amaryllidaceae > Allium > Allium cepa. Next base: position 394,935,418 of record CM060943.1, on the reverse strand, counting down.
TTATGCTAAACATCTACCACTGTGAGATGTTTTGCTCCACGGCTGGAGCTTAATCCATTGCTATAATCCTTGACTGGTAGTAACATGGCGACTATAACACAGTCTCATGCTACCGGTGCTAATGGTGTCATTAACAGCTTCAGAATTTCCATCTTCCTAAGGAAGGATCTAATGATGGCAAAAGGAACCTTCTACTGAACTATCTCTCCATAGAGGTTCATCTATATTACCTAAGACGAGAGTAGATAGGTGAAAATATGGAAAGTGACTCTATAGAGTGTGAATCCTTGATCGAAAAATCGAATCAAAAGGGTGTGAGTCCTATTGATGATGATGTTGCTAATAATAACATAGGTGGTCTTCTGCACCGTGGGATAAATCTGATCGTAACTTCCCGTCTTATGGGTGACGTTGCGTCAAATGATGCATATAAATGGATGGACGGTCAGACGTAGATTATTCAGCTTCCCAACACCGACATCTTGGAAAAAGATCTACTGCAAAATCTTTGAGTCGATCACCTCAAACTCATGCAAATCCATGTCCTTCGTGAAGGCCTCTAAAATCTCAGCGAGATCAGTATTAGTCAGCTCAATTAAGATACTCTTCACCTCCAAATGAATCAAACTATTTCTTCCATCGAAATTATGTGCCAATAGGACACTGGAAAGGAAGATGCAACACGGGGAACATTCTCGCTCATAAGTCTTGAAGCGGAGGATCGATGCAAGTTCTACCGCGATGAAAAGCTCTTTAATCCCAATATTGGAAAAATCTTTGAATTTCACTGGTCGCCCATGAAGAAAAGCAAAGTCTGCCATTCCGAGATAGGTGGTGATCTTCCACTCGCTTCGGTCAAGCCAAACAGCTTCTTACAGAGTAAGGCCGGGATGATGAGTGGAAGAGCTGTCGGTGAATAGCAGTGCTGTGGGCCGAGAGGCATATGGAAAAATGGAGAATTTTTTTAGATCCCGAGTGGTAATGGAGTAAGATCTGACGTGCAACAATTTTGGTGTCGGGTGGTAAAAGAATGAAGGAGAGAAGCTTTGGTTAAGCGGAGGAAGGTGGAAGTGGAAATGGGTTCGGCTAAAAAAATTGAAGAGGAGGAAGAGAGTGAGACGGTGCAGTAGCTGAAAGTTTGAATGTGACTTATAGTCACGTTCCAGCTTCGAGTTCAACTCGAATCCATCTAATGGTCAACTGCTATTAGGTCAACCAATCAACAGCTATGGTCGACCAATAGCCTAGATTTGAGCGTGGCTTGAACCAGGACCCAATAGGGCAGGTTAAATTAATTAATATTCTAATGACCATTCCACATATAATCTTCATCTTAACCCATCCAGAAAAAATTCTACATTCCACACGATGGTATCCACTTTACCATGTAGAACCTTCTTTGGCCAGAATGCAATTGCCTCAGCAGAACTGTTGCGACTAACAACACTTCCAAACACCTAAAAATATTCTCACTGCTATTTCATGCCTACTTTGTATGAAAATATTTCTTCCAATAGCTGGTGGGTTAAACAACACTCAAACTACATACCCTACTAAAGTTGACATCATTCCTATCTTGTTTGTACCTTAAAGAGAGAAAATATAAAACCTTTAATTTTATAAACTAAAAAATCACCGAGCTAAGTATATGCTCTTTATACCTTTTTCTAATAATAGGAACTATTTCACTACCAAAAATTCCCTTAAAAGTCAAGACTTTACACATATAAATATTCAGGGTTTCCCATAAACCTTTTTTAAAAATACAAATTTCCCAAATTGAAAAACTATTTTCTTGCCAAAAATCAATATCAAGCCTTTACTGATATATATATATATATATATATAAGTATTTAAAGATTTAGAGAATTAATCTTTTATAAACAAAAAATTTCTTAACACCGCCAATCTAGTGGTATACATGTTTCTTTAAAAACTAAAATTTCAAAACTTTCCCAAAACAAAATTTCCAAAATAAATCTTTGGGAAAAAAATCCTTTGAAAACCTATTTTTCAAAAATCTAAGGCATTTCCAAAATATATAATAAAAATTCTCTCATAGGTTTTCGACTAAGGAATTGACATTAATTACTCAAATAAAAATCCAGTTTGCCATCAAAGAGGTGATCAATGAATGCACCCTAGCAAAACTTGCTTCTAGAAAATTACGATGCACGGAATCTAATGCCTTCCATTTGGAATAATCATGTGTCTCCGACTGGAATTTAAATTCCAAAATCACAAGGTAGCTAGAATGTCAACCGTTAAGTCGAACACCTCCAGTCTCCAGAATTTAGCCACATGTCGTACTTATGCTCTTCATCAACAGCTCTTTACGCATCGCAAGCTCTCTATGGGGTGCTTCTAAGTCGACATGAAAATCCTAACACTAAGATATTTTCAACTCATAGTTGCTTTTCCATTCCTTCACAGTGGAACTACAACTGCTTCTATAGATAAAAAGTACGAATACGCTCTCTCAATTTATTTTAATCCCTCTGATCAACTAACCTAGGCTCTGATACCGAATATAACAACTCGTACCTTCATGGGCCCAAATCTTGAAAAAAATCAAAACCCAAGTCCATCAAAATACAGATCGTTGGATTTTGTACTTGCAAATAAACACGAGCATTATCAGAGATTGATAAAAATCTAAACTCACAGTGGAAACAACAACAGGATAAGAATACTAATTATGACTACTACCTTGGAATAAATAGTATTCTTTAGAAAGTAGATTGTCACATCAGGTCGAGCATGAGAGAAAGAAGACTCTCCAACAACAAAGCACATCTAGCTCTAGTCACTTATTCCTCTAAATTATATCATGTAGGTTGTAATGAGGAGGAGGTCAGAACAATGTTCCAGTGATTGGAAAAATATATAAATTGTCCATAACATAAAACTTATACCGATTAGTTTTCATTTAATTGTTATATCCATTAAGGTTATCAATTATAATCTAATGTTGCATAGCACACATTATTAATTACTTACCCATTCCCAAGGTACGGAATAATAATGAAGCTATATCAACCATCCAATACATCTAAACCCATTTTCCACTTAGTACTTCTAAATATGAGTTGGCTTCTATAATACTTCTAAAAGAGAAATAGGTAGACTCTACCATTTAAGACCTTAATCAAAGTAGACCACATTATTTAAGACCTATTCCCAAGGTGGGTTCCTAACAATGTTGTCAATGGTTGGTGGGTCATAACTACATGACCTCTAACCATTATTTAAGGCTTCTAACATTTAATGTCCAACTATTACTGCTTCCCTCTCCAATAAAATTGTAGTCATGTAATAAAAAATACCTAAGCCACTTAATATCTTTTATTAGAAAATAGGAAGACTCTGGCCATTTAAGACATTAAATAAGGCTGACCCCATCATTTAAGACCTATCCCTAAGGTGTGCTCCTGAATGGTACAATTATTATTATGGCCTTAGCAATGTAAGAGACTGTACACAAGCCACTTAATACTTCCAAGTGGAAAATAGACAGACCCCATCATTTAAAATCTATTTCCAAAAGCGTGCTCCTCAATGGTACTATCTAATTGTAGCTTGAAAATCTAATTGGGCTACTTAATACTTCTTTTATAGCAAAGAGGAGGACCCTACAGTAACTTAAGACCTCAAACCTAAAGTAGACCTTTCCTAAGATATCCACTTTCATTATTTAATTGTAAATATGGCATCTCATTAGGTTACTTCTTTCGGTAGGGAGGTGGACCCTTCAGCCACTTAAGACCTTAACATTGAAGTAAACCAATTTTAGATACATCCTTATTTTTTTATTTGGAATATCACTCGGTTACTTAATACTTCCATTTGGGAGAGAGGCGGACCCTTCAGCCATTGAAGACCTCAAACCAGAAGTGAACCCCTATGTAGATATCCCTAAGCACTCCCAATTCTAATTTTGGAACATTTAATACTTTCTTAAGAAAATAAGCCCAATCTCTCACATCATCACGAGTCCTAGGATTAGTGATATCTTACATCAGTAGTAAGTACACTCGACTGTTGGTTGCCTCAAAGTGAAAGATAGTCTTCCGTCGACTGACTATACTAACCTCACATCTTTAACCCACTAAGTCCAATTAACCATCCTAAGTCTTTATTTATATTATCTTGGGTAGACATTAGACTTAGCTTACTAATTTCCTTTTGTATTTAAGGCAATAAGATTTTCCTTAAATATTTATCTACCTATAAATCCTCGCTTAATACTCGTAAATGTCAATTTGTTCATAAAATGTAACGGACATTTCCTAAGACACTTTCGTATGATTACTAATTTCAAATTAGTAACCTTTTATATCTATTCCATTTTAATCAGTTTCATAATCCATTTCTCCTATCAATTTATTTCATCATTCATATTTATTATCATCTATAGGAGTTACAATCTTTTAAATTCTTTTTTCATTAGTTAGTTGTCCTAAATACAAATATTATGTGAAGCATCATTATTAGTTTTTTTTTAAATTATTGTAAGTGCAGTAATTATGTACAAATATTTACTTTGATCAAATATATTCTAGTTATAGATATTCACTAGAATATTTTTTTTCATGTTAAATTATTGGAATCATATCTAGAAAGATTATCTGCTATGATTTCCATCAATTAGTCCAAAACAAAAGATTTAACTTTAAAATATAAAAGATTACATCGTTTGAAATTACAAGGAATAATCATTTATTTTTATTACAGAAATAGACAGTGTAAGCTATAATGAATTCATACTTTACACATCTCTTTCTCTTTCTATTTGCATATATTCCTTGTTAGATCAAACAGCGTATCTTTATAAAAGGGAAAGAAATCAAACTAATTCACAAATATTAAACGGATCTAAATTCCAACAATTTCAAATATAGAAAAGTTTATATTCTAACAAGATTAGGGTAACAATCCAAATTTATAACATTATTATACAGCCTATTTTAGATCTGGAATAAATTTCATCCAAATCAATGTTCTAAATTCACTTTTGCTACTAACTTCCAGATCAGATTGTATACGATGCTAAGTCAATTCATAAACAAGAATATATAAGCGATATTTATTATATTACGATCATATTCAATTCTTTGCCTATAACTCATATACAATTATCCAATTAGTCATAAAAATCAAATAAACACCAATGGGATAATTTTCATATTATAACAATCTATAAAATTTTCCACCTACCTTTTAAAAGCTATCCAAATATGAAGTAGAGCCTTTGATTCATCTTCAAATCCTTTTTAATCCAAGAGATATGTATAAAAGGGTATATGCATATGTTAGAATTACAAAGCTGGAAACAGATTTGGGATAGGGAGAGAAAATAAATACAAATATACAAATTACCTCAAATACGCATACAATTGATTCTATTCTCTTCTCCTTTTTATTATATTTCTACTCTTCTCTGATTTATATGAATATAGATACAACTATCTTATCTTTACAATTTAGAAAGAAAGTGAAGAATAAAAAATGCCAGAGCTACGTTATTGCCTTCATAAAAATACGAGAAGAGAGGGGAGGGCTTGGCCTGAATTTATAGGCGGTAGAATAAATTAGAACCATTTGATCGAAACATATTAAATCCTAACCATTACGACCAAGGTTTATTTAAGCTTCCAGGTCGCCATCGATCAACCACCCTTGGGTCATCGGTTGACCGTTGGAGGTCGACCGTTCCCAATGATGGTTCGGCCTGTAGGCCCGAGCAATTAATATAAAATGTTAATTTCTCTTATTTAATTATTTTCGTTTCGAATTCATTTTTCGTCCGTAACTTCTTCTTTTAGACTCCAATCGCAAAAATCTAAATATGAAAATTGCTTAGAATTTCACCATGAAAGCAATGGTGCAAGTTTCGTGGTAAGATTCCATTGTTCGCACAAATTCCATTTTCGGACCGTAATTAACTAACTAACTAATTAAATAACTAGTGTTAAATTATAGGGTGTTATATCTAGTGTTAAATTAGCCTTAAGATCTTTACTTCCGCAAACTAACATACATCGCCCTCAATAAAGCAACCAAGGAATTAGTATGGGTGCAAAAAAAGTGGGCTAGGAATGATTCCTGACATGGAGAATCTAATGGCATTGTTTTGCGACAATAATGTTGCAATGCAGATTGTGAAGGAACCTAGAGCACATAAGAAATTGCAATACATTCTTCAAAAGTTCCATCTAATTAGAGAATTCATCGAAAAGAAAGAGGCTGTGATACTAAAAATAGATACAAAGGAAAACATAGAAATCATTCATGAAGGGACTAGCTCAGTTAGTTCTAGTCAAGCTGATCGAAAGGATGAGCTTGAGATTCCATAATTGGTCCTTGGTGTAAGTAGGAGATTGATAGAGTTAGGGGTATGCTTTAGGGATAATTCTATAATTAATTGTAAATTATTAACTTCGTAATAAAATATTTTCCAAAATAAAAGGTGTTTTTCTTTCTATTATATACTTATTACAGTGTGTTATATTAATTAATTGTTAGTTTACGTATATTTAATAGAAAATCCAAATGGAATGTTTTGTGATAGCAATTACAATGTGTTGTAATCATGAGCAATTTATCACAATATAATGAACATGTTGCTTTAAATTTTTCTAGTCAAGATGTATCAAGACTAAATATCGATACATCCATTAAGACAAAAATACTTAATGCTCCCTAAATACTGGGCAGTATATTACTCGTGGCTACTTGAGCACTAAGAGGTTACATGATGATAATTCATGAATAACCATGAAATGACTTACTATATAATTTTCTATTGGTTAACATTAGTAAGATCAAACTAAAAATATTGATGTGACAATATTACATAGTTCTCTCAACTTGAGAATACAATTGAACTTCAATATGGACACTCGATATTGATTATAGTTAATTCATAGTATGACTATAGCCGGGTCTCAATTGAAGTATTGGAAATGAAAAACTATCCTATAGAAAATTTATCTCCTCGGTTATACGAGGTTAGCATCACGGTCAATTAAGTCAACTTGAAGTCGAAATCTCTAGCCATAGTAGTTCAGTTAATAATAATTGTTATTATTGAACAAAGGGCTTTATGTTCGGATGATATAAGTTGAATGTGGACGATATTGAAAATTTATTCAATACCAAATTTCATAAGTTTTAATGTGATGTAGCTTTGACGAAGAGAACTAGTGTAAATAATTGTCACTATTGGGATCACTTAAAATAGTAAAATTGGATTTTACCGAAACTGTGTAGCAATAAATTTGACCAAACTGTCATACCACTAGCTAAAGTGACTTGTAAACTTTAATATTCGAATAGTTTGATATTAACTACCGATCGAGTTTACACCCAAGAATCACACACCGCAATGTTAAATACTCTGAATACCACCTGATTTAATTAAATCATAATTGTTTAAATTAAGTAATATTTATGAAATATTAATTATAAAATTTTATTTGATTTGTGTTGATCAGTATTTAAAAAAGTAACTAAATAAAGTTATATATGCATGTATTGATATAAGATATCGATGTACATTTGAATTTGATTTAATGTAAACTAACTGATATGGTTTGAAGAAGCACACAATCCCATCCGACCCAGGGTATGGCCGACCATGGCATGGATTTAAAGGAGGTAATATTTATGATATTTTGAGTTTGAATGCATGGAGAAAAGGAAGGATCTAGATCTGCTTTTTCCCCTCTCTTTCTCTCTCCCCCTTTCTTTGTTTAAACCCACCAACCTCTTTCATTTTGGGTTTGATCTCTCATTTCCCACTCTACCCTATAGGACAAAAATACTTAGCATCATCTCGCTCCATTTTTCAAACCAAAAAATATTAAATTAAATTATATCGTAAAGTGTGCAGACCTCTTCGATTGGTAGCGCTTTTTGGAAGATACGAGAGTCACTTGTAGGAGTCCACAGATTCAACATTCGATGTGTTATAACTAGGCTATGACTAAGGTTATGTTCTATTTATTTCAGTTAACCTATCTATACTATAAAGCAAAACCCTGGTCAAAGCGGTCAAAGTGAAGCCTTTTTGGCATTTCCAAAAACAACCCTATTTTAAAAGCTAATTTGATAAGTTCCGCTTGAATTTTATTGTCATTCTGCTTAACACGTCAAGTAAGCCTCCCATTTTCCACGATCATTTAGTTCTCCTCATTTTTTCTCGATCCACGTTCTTCCACCATCTCTCCTGTGCATTACTCCTTCCTATTTCTCTCCTCATTCATCATCCACATTCCCAGCAATTATTCACTATTCCTCTCTTTCCACACCCACATTCTCCGCCCAATTCACAACTTCCGCCCAACCAATTTCTTCTTTTTCCGTGTTCCAATTCTACAAAAAAATTAAATACAAAATTGAAGGAACGGTTGGTTTGAAGGTCACTTAGATCCCAAATCAACTATTAAAAGCTCACCAGAAACATTTTTATCAAACGTCTAATTTGGTATTTCAATCTACAATACAGATCTTTAACCATTTTTAGTTTCCACCAACATCCGACGATCATTGAATTGGAAGCTTTCGACAAGTTTGAGATAGAAAGCAACACTGGGAAGGTAAATACTACTTAATCAGAAATATTTTTATTTGATTAAAGTATGACATGCATTCAAATGTCATAAAGTTTTGAGGTTTGTTTTATATTTGTAGGAATTTCATCCAGTTTTCAAGGCAGATGGGATAAGAGCAGCTGCTTTGTATGAATTGATAGAGTTGGTTATGATTATTTGGTTGGGGTAATTATTTGAGTTAAAGGCGGTTGAGCTATGAGTTAAGGTATTATATTTACATTTCCTTTTAATTGGGATGAATTTCGAATTAGTTCTCCAAATTTGAATCAGCAATAAAGTTTACTTATTAAAAAATGAAACTTTCAGTATGGTTGGTCTGAATACGGACTTTAGATATGAATATTTCCATATATGTGCTGTTTTGAGTGCATGATGATTTTGTAAATATAGGTTTTAAATATGATTTGAATGTCATGAATATAGTCTTACATATATGTATATAAATGCAACTTTGTACTTTTGGATTAGGAATTTATGATTTTCAAACATACACTGTTTTATGCCTAACCAAGAATATATGCAGGCTTTTGAAAATGTTATACATGATTTTTAATGAATATGGATTAGATCTAAGATACATATACAATTTTCCCGTACAAGATTTCGAGTATAGGCACCAATTTTGATACAAATGTCTGAGGGGAATCATATGTAAGTTTATAAGCATGAAAACCTCAAATGTTTATATCAGGTTTTAGAAATAAACAAGATTTTTGTTTGTATAGGTTCTATAACTTCAAACATACTGCATAATTCACATTGGTTAATGGTTTACATGTCCTGATTGATAAGTTTGAATTTTCGTGGTAGTTGGTTCGAAATTGTTATGGATAGGCATAATATCATTTTGGGATTTTCTTTATTCTTCCATATAATTTTATGCTAGCTTGCTTTTTGTGTGTGCAGTATACTGTATTCTTATATATTATGTGTCGTAAGTGGGTTGCTTTATTTTCTGATATATTTTGGTTTCGTGGGGTGTGTATATATATTAAATTTGTAATAAATATATGGAACAGCAAAGAATTTCAAAATGCAGAGAGCAACATGCAAAAAATTGGAGAAGATGGTGCTAGAGATGAAAGTTTTGAATGACGGAAATGGAAAGGTATAACAATTCAAACTTGGTTCTATGTGAAGCCTTTTTGGCAATTTCGAAAATACCCCTATTTTAATTAGACCGTACAGCTCTTTTGCTTTGCTTTTCAGCCATTACATGTTTAACCAACCACGTCTGCAAAGCTTGAAAGCAAAACTGCCTCCATTTCTCTCCTCACGTCACAAAAATTATCCAAAGCAATAAAACAAACACAAAGGAGCGTATCATCTTTCACTTCAAGCCAACGTCATCCACCAATTGCGATCTCACTACGTCGACAAGCCACCACTTCATCCACACCCTCGACGTCCTTTCGGTATTTTGATATGAGGTTTGTCATTTATCTCTTCCATGTTCTAATGCGCATGTCCAATAACTTTATATGAGCTTTCCACGAACCACGATTCAATTGCTCTCAATACCGCACTACTTTGCTCTTCTTCTTCTCACATGTCCATTATTTTCCTCCAGATCTTGCAAACAAACTTCCTACAATAAAATGGAAAAGAAAATTGGGGCAAGGTGAAAAGATGGAGATTGATTTTTAGTAATTCAGGTAGTTTGAAATCGTCACCTCTGATTAAGATTTGCAAACATAATTCGAAAATCATTTTTCACGTTCTTGCCTTAATCCCCTAATTCAGTTCACATCTTCTTTTTAACTATCTTATTAAATCGTTTAAGAAGAGAAGATTTTGATAACTGATGGAAAATAATTGACATCCATGGGAATCAATACTTTCTTAAAATTTCTCTCCATTGATTTGGCTATAGTTAATGCGTGTTCATGTTTTTTCATTGTGTTATTTTCCAAACTTTTAACGTTTTTTCACCATTCCACCAAAGAGAGGCGACCTCTGTTGCTGCTGCTATAAAAATGATAGCAAGAAAAATGTTCTCATAAAGCCCTTCATAAAAAGTCAAAAGCAAGTTAGGATTACCATGAATTCAATTTTGAATGATATATAAACAATGAGATTTTAAATGAGTCAAGTCTGAAAAGCTTACATGGATTAAAATGGGTCTCTAAACCATGGTTTTCTCTGATCAATGCTGAATTCAAATTACGCTAATAAGCTATTAAATATATGAGCCCTTTATCTATGATTTCAGATATGGAAGTGTTAAATCGATAAAAAATTGCTGGAATAAAATTTGATAATTGCTGTATAATAGGAAAATTGTTGACTATTTCATACCATTTTATTTAGTCGCTGCTGCATGTAGCTTGATGCAGACTAAAAATATATGAATAAACGTTTATATAATTTAATTTATTTTGAGCTCATTCAATGAAATAACTGCAGTGTTACAAGTCATCATAGCTACACCAAATTTTCCAACTGTCTAATTTGATTCCTTAAAGTTTTTCATATTCATAAGTTGTAAGCTCAAGAATTACCCACTTCCTATTATTTCATTCACCCAAAACTGAATATTCTTAACGATAATTACACTAGTACCATTGATTACTCTAATACATGTTATACGATTAGCTTTGGGTTATATGTATTTGCAATGTCATATGTTAGTAGGAGCGTTGATTAATCTTCCATAATGCTCGGGCAAAAAGTTAGAAAACTAATGATTTTAATTATGTTGTGATACTATGTTAAATTATTATATCTAGCTGCAATAAAGAATATGCAGTGTGCTAATGTATAAATTAAAATAACGGGAATTGATTTCAATCATTTGACATGCCGACTTAATTATACAAAAAATGTTTGCTAAAGGTCATAGGTCAATAAACTAATGCAATTTACAACTTGAGGGGTATATTTCTGTAATATGTTGTCCTTTTTTCGTTTACAATGACTGATAGGTACAAAATTTAGTGGTTTCGATTAGTTCAGTTGCTTAACTCCAAACGTCAGACAACCACCAACTGCATCCAAAGTCTATGCTATGTGTGAACGGAAACATGTAAAAAAAGTTTTAAAACATGTACAAGTGTAATTTACTAATGGACAATGAGACATTTTGCATACATCACGTAGGTGCATAATTCCTTATCAAGTTTCTATTGCTGAAGTATTTCGTTCAGTGAAGAATTTTTGATAACTACCATAGTGTAGTTTATTTCCTCACTTAGTTCCCAAACTTTTATAAAGCGCGTATCTCCAATAGGAATACATTTAATTTATGAATAAGATTAGTTGTAGATGTAAATTATGTGTGTAAATATTAAGGCGCTAGGTGACCAAATTCTTCTATCCAAATAACTTGAGCGTGCATTTCCATGTTCCTTTCATGCATGTATTCGATTTTTCACCTCCTTACAAGGCATTTCCTTAATGAATTGACGGATTTCCTTTTTCACTTCCCTATTTTGGCTCACATCATATTGCTGATATATGATATTTGTTCTTCCAAGTACAGATTTTGGGTACAGCAAGTCGATTCATGTGGCAGAATACGTGCAGCTGTAAAGGAAAATGCAAACAAGATACTTTGATGATACATTTCAGCGATGCAAACTAAAAAGATATTTTATGGACATAATCATTGTCGTAGACAAGTATGTGGTAAATGTAAAAGTTACAGAAGTTATGTTTGCTCTATTATTAAACTATACTTTTATCTTTATTTTTAAACAATTTTCGTACATACTGACGTAGTGGGCCAAGCCCTAATACTCATATTTCATGTACCTTTGCTGAAAAGATTAAACTGTGTAGCAACAAACTAAAGATACGACTCCATGAAAAAATTATTTCCAACTTTCATCACATTAAACTATGCACATAGTCATTTGTTAGACATTTGTTTCTATCTCCATTTACTTTTATTTTTACTGTGCTTATGTTGACAAGTCGTTTTATGCTTATGGAATAATTTTAATATTCCTCCAAATAAGCAGACACCAAAAAGTGTGACACCAAAGATATTACAACTATTATTAAAGATATATATACACACACATATCTGTGTATATATCTATGTATGTGTCTATTTGTGTGTATATTTCACTACCATAACTGTAGCGCACACAAAATTTTCACCCTTCCTTCTTGGCACACGTCCAACGGACGTGCCACCATACTCGTATGGATATAATCAATTCTATCATTTGTATTTGAATGGCTAGATTCATATCACAAATCCATATATACATTTATTGTCGATCTACACATATATTCATAATTGTTTAATTTTTATATATGTAAATTTGCTTTCGACCTTATTATCTAAAAAAAATTGAATTAAAATTCCATAAAATTTGCATTTTAAAATGAAATAAAATTTAAAAACTAATTTATACATACATACATACATACATATATATATAAATTATTTTAATAAATATATGAATGGAATTTTTGGATATAAATTATAAATATATATTTAAATTTAAATTATAACATTAATATTAATCAATCTAAAATATTAAATTACAATTATATATAATTAAACAAATTAAGTACCGATATATTTATAAAACAAATTTTATACCCAAAATAATTAAGATTTTTTAAATGAAAATTTACGTTTAAAATAAAAGAAAATTTACCGAATAATCCATAAGAATTTATATGTATATAATTTTTCATCAAACCTAATTTATGGCCATAATTAAATATGACATATATTGTATTTATATAAAAGATATATATATATATATATATATATATAATTATATATATACGATATAAACTATGAAATTTAAAATATATTTATATATTTTCAAAAAAAATCTTTATGTATAACATATATTAAATATATACGCACACGATACATATAAGTATAATTTATTAATGAATTCGAAATTTGAATTTTAAAAATATTTTAAATCTAGATCTAATTTCAAATTTTGAATTTTAAATTGTCTTTTGTTTTTATTAAAAACAATTATATTACATATGAATATGTGTATGTTACTTTTTAATAATTATTTGTAAATATATATAAGCATAAATACATATGTTCTATATTATATTAATACTTTATTGCAGATAACAAATATGTGTATGTATGGACTAACGTGTTCGTTGTGGCGTAAATCACAATACATAGATACATACATATTAAATTATGTACACTGTATTACACGTGCACATACATGTGTATACGATACACATGTGCACAATACATATCACATATAATATCAAATAAAATCCATTTATCAATAAATAAAATAAAATAATGATTTTATTCAAAATTTATTTAGCCAGATCTAAGTCAATTTAGATTTCATATGCTCAATAAGATCTAAAATGCTAATTTTTTTGAAATTTACCCATTTAACGTACTGCGTACTGGTTCAGAACTAGTAAGATATAAAACCAAAAATGTAAGGTTAATTTATTCTCATTATCATATCATTTGTGTAGGAAAAGGAAACATTGTCTAACTTATGTAACAAAACCGAAGAATGTCGTCATTTATGCAGTACAGATTTGGTGACTACAACAAGATTTCTAGCTTACATTAAACACATGTGCTTTAAAATTAGCTTTACCCAAACTCTATTGATTTGGTTTGAAAGATAATTAGTCAAATCAACATTTTTATATTTATTGCTAAAGTGGATGCTAAAAAGTCTTGATTTAACGGATTTAGCGGAAAATAACAGGGCTTAATGTCGGTCTACTATTTAATAACACTAAATTGAAAAAACATAGCTAGTCGAAGAGCGCTAGGCGCTGCATCAGGGATTTTGCGGGGATTTAGCTACACAGGCAAGGAATCATGGTTTGTAGACCTAAAAGCAATAAGGTTGGAACCGCAAGTAATGATGTTGGAGCTACCGCTAGCTGTTGGAGGTTAATCAAAATGAAAAACTACTAGTATGCCACCTTTGTCCGATATGATAAGTAGAGGCCATTAAACCTTCCTCATATAGGTATAAACAGTTACCTATAATTTTATTTTGTGTTCACTGCTCCCGGCTATAAAATAAGAATGTTATATCATTTATGTTGAGAGTCAAGAAACGAATTTCTTTGTTTTTTTCTTGTTAGTTGCCATAGTATGCTTAAAGCATATTTACAACTCCTTATAAGTAGTCTAACTTATCTAGAATCTACCCATTTGAAGTGAAAACTTCTTTAAAAAAGTTTGTAAAAGTAACTTAAAAGTAAAAATTGAAGAAGCAATCGCTATCTATTTGTCACTTGTGACGTATAAGAAAATTTCGTTGGTAATGTATAACATCACTGTTCCAATAGTTAGATAATTCGACTTTGACTTGAGATTTCATGTGTAAAAGTTTTGTATTGTGTCTAACCATTGGACACGCACAAACAAATACACGCATATAAATATTGATATGTAATATACTATATATTACTTACGACTTGGGATGCTATACACTACACTTGAAGCACTCACTTTAAGCAAAATAGTAAAAATCCGCTAGGAATTTGAATTTTTTATACTAAAATAGCTTTACATTTTCAAACAATTTAGAAAGAAAATGACACTGTTTCAAATTTATGGTCCGATTATGTAATTTATTGTACATTTCTTACCGACTCACCCAATGTCAGATACCAAACATAACTTATTTTGCCTTAATCTCAAATTACATCTAAATAATTTTAGTTAGAAATTGATATTCGAAACTGTTAAAGTTAACTGATTTTTAATGAGTGTCGAATAATAAACGATAATCTTCCTAGTAAGTTACTGAAACTGGATAACTGTGATAAATTCCAAAGATAAATTCCATGAAATCATCCTAAATCTCAGCCGCAATGAACAGAAAACAAAGATCACTTCTCCTCCGAACACTCCTCTTCCTCTTCTTCCTCAATTTCATCTCCCTTTCTCTCTATTTCTTCTTACACCCTCAACCACACGCCTCTACAGACCACGAAAACACCCCTCGAACCCCACACCTCCCTCATTCCGCGCTTGCAGAAACCCTAAAGCCATGGCCTTCCCTTCCCTCCTTCCTCCCGTGGACCCCACACCTGACCCCTCGCTCTTGCGAATCCTACTTCGGCCACGGTTTTTCCCGCCAGATCCACCTCCTCGGACCCGAACCCGTTCAAATGACCCAACCTTTCATCAAAGTCCACTACAGCGAAACCCTGGCCAGCTCTATTTGGGAAATGGGTATGGTGAGAATGGACCCGGGTCGCATTTCAATGTCGAATGGTGGAGAGGATTTGAAAAGCGTGATTGGGAGAGAGGAGGAAGATGAGCTGCCGAAATATGAGGCAGGGGCGTTTGAGATTGAGGGGGTTGTGAGTGAGTATGAGAATGCTAAGGTTGTGGATGAAGATTTTTTGAATGCATATATGCCTCTTGGACGGATTCAGGTTCATACCATGCGTAATTTGGTTGATTCTATTCGAGTTGTTGGTGTTGGAAGTTTGGAGTGTGGACAGGTGAGAAACATTGACAGTTTCCAATTGTTGTTGTGTAAAATGCTGAAGGATTTGATAATCACAAGCTTTATGTGTAGTTTTAGTTATCTGTTACATTTTTTTATTGTTGTTAATTGATTGTCAATGGCACTCAAACACTTGGTTCTCTGGATCCACAGTCTATAGTCTTATCGCTAAGCTAGTAGTAAGACTCTAGACTGATTTGTGTGTGTAGTAATAATTAGAACATACATTATTTTGGGGAATGATAAATGATCCTATTACATTTACTACTAACATTCACACTTTCTTTCAAACTAACATATTTATCATTGAAAAGATGGAAATGCGATTGGAAGTGGTATAAGCAAGTGAAAGTGTATTTATGATTTTCCATGTATGTTTAATATTTTTAACTTCTGAATGGTTTAACTATATATTGGATGTTCTACATTGATATGCTAAATAGCATTATATATGAGCTCAAGCAGTTAGGTTTGTAATTTTCAAATTTTGTGAGGTTAGGTTTAATTTTTTGTCATAAATAATGGATAACTATGAGCGGTATTGTTTCTGTAGGGTTGCTTACATTTTGGAAATGTAGTATGATAGTTCAGCGTCATCGTTGACTGCATTCCAATCAGTGAAGATCCACTATATAAACACAAATGAACAATTATGTTGGATCTTGTTATCCAATACTACTTCTTGCATTGTAATCTAAAACCGTATCTCCATTTAGATCTAACTTCGTGTTACCATTTTAGTAATGTACATTTTCTTTAAAAAATAAAAATCAACTATTTTATGCTTCATCTTTTATAAAAATCGTCCACTGCCTTCTTTAATATAATGAAATAATAATAAATTTCCCTTATCTTGTATCTTGTATTTTATGTCTTTGATAAAGACCACATCTGTTAGATAATTTTTTTTTTGTTAGTTCATGGAAAAAAGTTCTGATTTCGATTGACTTAATTGTGGTACATTTGTAAAGGTTGGCAAGTTCATTTTCTATTTTTGGCCAACAGTAGATTATAAACCACAAACAAAATAAAAAAATGAATAAATAAATAAATAAAAATAAAAATAAAGCTTTGGATTCAATTTCTCTCCTTTCAAACTTAAGTGTTTCACATTGAACGAAATTATAAGTGGGTCAAATGTAGGGTCAATTGGGCAGCTGCCTGAAGCTTCCAGTTAGTTACTTTCTCTACTCATGCCTGATCATTGTAGTTGAACTTGTAATTACTAATATTACATATATATAAATTAATGATACATTGTGATTCAAAATACAAAATAAGAACAGGGTCTAACATTCTATATATACAATAAATATCCACACGTTAGATTTATTTAGGGTCTAGCATTATCTTAAGATGTCCCTATGCACAATTCGAACCTACAAAATTAGCCATCACTAAATGCATAAATATTCCATTATGTTCTCATGTATCATATATTTGATTCTATCTAAAATGCTGTATCATGACTAATATCATTTGATCTTACGTGTAGAAATATTTTACATACCTTCTTAAGAAATGAGCTTGATAAGTATCTTTTGCTTTTTCTCTTGAGATACATCATCAAAATAATATATCTATTAGTGCATTTTTGTTTTTACCTTTTCTCTTTATGAACATACATAAAATTACAACTTTGTTGATCTGCTTCTCCTACTCCCTCTTTCTTCAAATATGTCCTTTGGAAGTATAAATTATCCATTCTTGTACGTTAATCATCTTACTTGTACGATATTGTTTACACGTCACTTGGACCTTAACGATATGCTTAATCTCTAATTAAACGATATATCCTTTTTGACAAACTAGCAAACATCTCCCTATAAATATGATTGTAATTTTTTCCTACGATCATGAACAAGTATTTGGATCATGACTTGCTTCAAACCGGACACTGTAAAATTGTCTTATCTTCCTAGCATTATATCTGTAATAGTTATTAGTCTGTCTGTCCAAGTGCAAAAATTTGACGATGCTAGTCGAATCATATGGTAGTCATGTATCATATTTGCCTGTTTATTGATAATTTGATTTACTTTGCAGAGAAGGTGCTGTAAACTATGGCATACTGTAGCTCTTTCATGCATAGGAAGTTGTTAGCCAACTACCTTTTCTTCTCTTTTATTTGTTTTTAGGATGAACTGCTCCAGCTATTATGAATTGCATTTTCCATTTTAGAAGATAGATAAAGAGAAATGTAGGTTCAATAATTTCAGGTCATTCACAAATGAGGATGCAAACTGTTCTTTTGTGGTATAACCATTTGTTGCAGCCATTATATGATAAGGAAACTGAATTTTCTATTTATGAGCAGTTTTGAAAATGACTTCTTCGCTTATGTATTTTTGGCTTAATTTGTTAGAACATAAAATTTGATCCTAAATGGTCCTTGTTAGTCAAATTTGTTTTGTTGCCGTTGAGTCTAATAAGTAATTCAATTTCTTATAGACCTCAAAAGTAGCATTAACTTTATCTGGCTACGAAGTAGTCTAAAAGTGTTTTTTTTTTTTTTTTTTTTTGAGAAATAATAATTAGAAGAAAAAAATGGAAAAAGAGAGACCAAAAAAGAAGGAAATACATAGGAGGACAGTTGTGGTTTCTATTTATTCTTAGGCTTCAAAGAAATGAAATTACACTAATATAGGTGCGGTTATTCCTTTTGGTGATGTGCCAAAAAGGTGTACTTTTGAGCCTGTACTTAATATATCTCCGTTATTTGTTCTATAACATTCGTTTTATACTTGCAGCATGTATAATGATATTGATTATATTGTTTGCAGTGGATTGAAGAGCCTACACTACTAGTGACACGATTTGAATATGCAAATATGTTCCATACAGTTACAGATTGGTATAGTGCATACGTCTCCTCTAGAGTTACTAATTTGCCTCGTAGACCCCATTTGGTCTTTGTCGATGGCCATTGCAAGGTAACACAGCGATCCCCTTTTCTTTTACGCTATGTGCTGAATAATGGTCATTTTATTCTACAATTTAATTCACCAAGTAGATAGCCAAGTTGATTTCAAACAAGCTATACAACTCTGATATCATAATTGTAGCTTCCTTTAATTTAAAATCCGAATCACTCCCAAAATTTGTGCTTATAAAAGCATTAATTAAGAATGTACTTTTGTATTCAACATTTTGATGCCTTCAGAATTGAATTACTGTAATATCCAACTTCACTATTGGTGAAAACATTAAAATCAAAACCGATTGTATGTTCTTATTCTTCATTTTTGTGGAATATCAGTGTCAACTAGAAGAAACATGGGAAGCTATGTTTTCAAGCGTGAGATACGCAAAACACTTCTCAAACTCAGTCTGTTTTCGCCATGCGATTCTTTCACCCTTAGGCTACGAGACGGCCCTATTCAAAGGCCTATCCGAACCAATCAGTTGCCAAGGCACCGAAGCAAAGCTCCTACAACAGAACCCCGACGATCACAAAACTTGTAGAATCTCCGAGTTTGGAGAAATGCTAAGAACATCCCTCGACCTTTTAAACTTACCAACCAAACCTCTTCTCAACGCCCACAACATTCTTTTCGTAAGACGTGAAGATTACGTAGCTCATCCACGACACAATGGGAAGGTAGAATCTAGACTGAGCAACGAGCAAGAGGTCTTCGAAGCAGTGAAAAATTGGGCGTCTAACTACACGAAATGCAAATTAAATGTTGTAAATGGTGTATTTGCACATATGCACATGAAAGAGCAACTGCGTGCGATCCAAGAAGCTTCTGTGGTTGTGGGTGCGCATGGAGCTGGGCTTACTCATTTGGTGTCTGCGACTAGTGATACTGTTGTTTTGGAAATAATTAGTAGTTATTATAGGAGGCCGCATTTTGCATTGATTTCGGAGTGGAAGGGGTTGGAGTATCATGTTATTAACCTTGCTGGGTCGTATGCTAGGCCTCCTATTGTTCTTGATGAGCTTAGCAGCATAGTCAGCAGCCTTAAATGTTGATACTGTATGCCCTTTTGTTGAATACGGATGGTCAGGTCGGAGGACGATTTTAAAGGCCCATTTGGGTATACCATTTTGAGTAAGTTATATTCTTCCAATGTACCATGTGTCAAGGAGTGTAAAGTATGACATCTTATTATTTTTGCCAGGAGAGTAAACACATTAGAGAATGCAATAGTACTACGAATCTGATGAAAGAGAGGTTTTCACGGTGGTATAAGATATTATATGATAAGTTTACGATCATTGTGTAAAATGAATGTAATATATGTCATGAATATTATATGAAGTTTGATGGCTAATGATATATTTGTTTGGTCACTAGTTTTTAAAGATAGTGATTGAAATTCAGAAAATTTTCTTCCCTAAACAGAGGGTTGGGAACAAGTTTTGATTTATAATTTTACTTCTGTATCATCCTTATTATCAAGCCATTGTTTATCAAAACAAATTTAGGTCATTTTTGTTAATGCAATGGAGGCTACAATAAGTTCGATCCATTTCAAAACCTGAAATAATTCGTACAAATATTAAGGTAGCGTTTGATTTGAGAATGAGTTTTCATGTCTTCTTAGTTTGATTTGAAATGAGTTTTCGTGTCTTCTTAGTTCGTAAAATGATCTAACATGTAAAATCAAAAATGAATTTTTTTAATATTTTGTGTTGGGAGATATAGAAACCTATCTTTGTCCTTCACTTCTCAACTCCACCTTTTTCCATATATTTTGACATACCTAAAACACAACTCATTTTAGCCAAAACATTACACGATTGTTGATACATCTTCCTCTTGTGTTGCATACTTTCTTGCTAGAACTAAACAAGAAATATTACTCATATGAGTATGTACCACTAAATCGTTTAATTAGAGGTAATATATTTATATAGAAATTACTTCTATTAAAATCATTTAAATATTGGTCTAATGGCCTTAAAATAGTTGCGTATACAAAATATGCTACTAGCATGCATGCATGAATGCATATACATACGCGATTTTAAAAACACTATTATTATTAAAAAAATTATAAGAATCTTTCTTCATCAAAATACTTCTAAAATTAAGATTCTAAATCCATATTTCGAATCTCGAATTCTGAAATTAGTAACATATTTTATGTAAGCTCTATAAGTGATTTCTAAAGATTATATTTAATATAACTAGTTTAAAGATGATTTTTTTTCTTATATAAAATATGTTACCGATTTTAAAATTCGGGATTCGAAATATGGATTTAGAATCTTATATTTAAAAGTATATAGTCGAAGAAAGATCCTAATAGAATTTTTAGTAATAATAGTGTTTTTAAAGCTGAATATAGAAGTGTGTGTATACACACACATATTCTAAATAATTTAGAAGAATGGAAATTTCCCAGAATGTTAAAACATTAGAATTTCAGAAATTCCAGAAATCAAGGTAGCAGAAGAAGCAAGAAATCGAAAATCCAAAAGTAAACAAAGATGAAAAAAAACATAAAAAGGTTGCTTCTAAAATATTTCCAAATTACAATATACTTATAATAGTAAACTTAAAAAGGTTTTGTGAATAATAATTCTCATCTTTAAAAGTTTTGGATAGAAATTTTGAAATAAGATATAAGTTAAGAATATAATATAATTTAACTATATTATATACTAATAAATCCCAATTAGGATCAAAATAGATGTAACCTCATTTTGAAAATGTTTCTAAAAACATTTAAATAATTCAAACAATAAACTCATCAAGAATGTAAGCTCTATAGCCAACTTCGCTCTATAAAAATATCATCCATAATATAAAATTATTTAGTGATCCGAGTTGCTTTCCAACAACTCCGGTCACACAAACAATGCACAAGTATCAACATACTATAAAGTTTTAATTCACAATCGAACAAGTTTTGTTTGTAAATTTACATAATCAATCCATACAAAGAATCAACATTCCAAACTCAATCAATTCCATCCACAATATATGCAATAACTGTAATAATTCATCCCATGCATTAACAAGATACCGATGTGAATGGGAAATCCGTGTCGCATTACCCATCCGTCAAAAGCGCCTCCAAGTCACGGCCCATGCTGCTCTGCTCGACCCACGCACGCGTAAATTACCGATTTCAAAATTCGGGATTCGAAATATGGTTTTGAATCTTATATTTAAAAGTATTTTGATGAAGAAAGATTATTATAGAATTTTTAATAATAATACCGTTTTTAAAGCTGAATATAAAATTATATATTAGCTATCTATATGTAATAGTAACATATTTTATAAATACAACTATTTTAGGGTCATTAGACCAATATTTAAATGATTTTAAAAGAAGTAATTTCTATATGAAAATATTAATTCTATCAGATGAGAATTTTAATTAATTGATTTATTAGTGCTAGTGGTATGAAACACTATGTACCACTTTATAGGTTAATTATTTGACCCTTATGATGGAATAGTTTATAGAGTGGGCTTTACGATCTTTTAGTAAATATTTTAGTATCGCCTAATTGTTATGGGATATTTGGGGCAACACTAGTTTGATTGCTAATTGAAAGTATTTAACACTTAATATTTTAGCTGAGGAAAATTACGTTCTTTTAGTAAATATTCTACTATCGCATAGTGGTTATGGGAAATTTGGGCGACACTAGTTTGATTACTAATTAGAAGTATTTAACACTTTAAATCAAAAATGATCTTTGAGATATCATGAATCTAGGCATGTATGACAAGTATTAGCTTATCTTATTATGGCATTCATTCCGGCGTGATCGACAAGTATCGGCTCATCTTTTAGTTGACACGCATTCATACTGTCTTTTGGTTGACACACTTCAGTTTTGACTGGCTTTCATGCTTGTCTTTTGGTTTTGACTCGCTTTCATGCTTGTTTTTGGGTTTTGAATCGCTTTCATTCTTATCTTTTGGTTTTGACTCTCTTTCATGCTTATTTTTTAGTTTTGACTCGTTTTCATGCTTGTCTTATGGTTTGACTTACTTTCTTTCTAGTTTATGATTTTGATTTGTGGGATACTTTGATTCACTATATTTTTGAGATGATTCTTTATGATAAGCATGATATGGTTTTGTGACATGGTGAATCCTTGTGATTATGTCGTTTATTAAATAGAGGTTAGCATATTATATATGGTTATGACTATATTATCATAGTTTTTTATATGACTCGGTGATCCCACTTTTGTTGAATAAGAGATAGTCCAAACCGTTTATTATTTATTAACACTTGGATCAGGCCGAGACACTTCAGGCATTGGGACTCCTTGACTGTGGATGTTGGGCTGGCTTATGGATACACACAAACACATATATGATGTTTAGCTTCCAGACCTTGATGTTGGGTGTATACTTTGTATGAGTGGCTGAATTTTATGTCATGTATATTTTGAGACGTGGTGTAGTCGATATTTATAACTGTATTGTGCGAGTCTAGTATTTTTTTTGTAGACTCACTTACGTATGCATCTTTGTGTCAACATTATATATATTCTGCTATGTTCTACGATTCTGTGTTCTCTGTGATATATTATATATTGTTCTACTCTTGTTAGCCAATGTGTTTATTGCTTTGTGTTGGGACTGTACACGTCAGTTATTCGGTTAGAATCCTTAATTGTTTTTTTACAGGAATGACTTGTTGATGTTAGCCCAAGGAAATATTCACGTCCAGTTGCTCCTAACCAGCCTTAGTCTCCATATTAGCAAAATTACTATATAATATTCTTTGTTAATAAGGGTCTAGAGGTGGGGCGTCGCAGCCAAGCTGTAACTCCCCAACTCTAGACCCATACTAATAAATAATATTACATAGTAATATTGTCTGCTAATAAGGAGAATAAGGCTGGCTAGGTGCGATCAGACATGAATATTCCCTTGGGATAACACCGACATGTCATTCCTACTAAAAATTGAAGGATCTGAACTGAATAATTGACGTAACGGTCCTGATAAAAAACAATAAACACATTGGCTAATAAAAGCAGAACAATATATAGTATATCATAGAGAACGCAGAATCATAGACACGGTAGAATATATGTAATATTGACACAAAGATGTATACATAAGCGAGTCTAAAAAACAAAATACTAGACTCGCATAATGTAGTTACAAATATCGACGGCATGTTTCAAAATATACTTGACATAACAATCACCTACTCATACAAAACGTACACCCGACATCAAGGTCTAGAAGCTAGACATTATATATATATATATATATATATATATATATAAGCTAGCCCAACATCCGAGGTCAATGAGTCTTAATACATAAAATGTCTTGGCATAGATTAGACAAATATAACCAGAAATATTCTAAATAAATCAGACTTCATATCTCCAATAAAGATCCAATTGGCTAAAAGAATTGAAATTCACCCATGACTTTGGCTGTCATAACATATCCTCGACCTGGATAGTTATAACAACATATCCTTGCAAATTCTGATGAATACAAACAAGTAATGCAACGGAAAAATAAAAGTATGGGAATATGCCTTGAAGGCATCTAACTCGTCTCTTGAAGCTCTAAAGCATTCAAAGCTAAATCTGGAAAAATACTTAGGTCTAATCCGAGTATTATTAGATAATAACATCCGGGTCAGTTTAGTAAACTAATGCGAGAAACTCAAATCATATGGATTTTTATATTTATAAAACCATTTCAAAAATAAAGATATCTTGTAAGACCATGCTACATAAATACAAACGGGTTTTTATCTTACCATAATCAATCCATTTCAAATAGAAAATCCAGTGATATTTTAATAATGTCCAGGGTTTAAAAAAACATATATCATAGTTAAATGCTCGCATCACACGTTCCAGAATATTTGGCATATAAATAAGTCTGTAAGGCACATATTGGAAAATGGATCCTATATAGTGATAATGTAAGAGACTACCTTCCGTACAGTACATCTCTAAAGAAAATGTACCGAGGCTGCAAACCTATTTCACCTCTTAGAATCAGGATCGGCCTACCCCTTCCTGGATGGTACCGAATATGCTTACCCCACGTTTGCTGCATACAACCGTACCGGGTCCCCAAGCATACATCATAAATCCATAAATACCGATCTAGATCAGACGATAATCGTACCCTAATGGGTACGATCTATATAGCCCTCCGGCATAACTCCTGTTTTTGTCATTCCCGGGTGTGAGGCTTGAGGCAATGATTATAATTTTAGTGAATCCCACTTGGAATGCTAATACTTCCCTCCAAGCAATAATGCAATGCAACATTCATCTATACAAGTTATTCAGCATATGAACAAACCGAAGCACTACTTCTACTACATCCTTTTGGAATCACCCTCAGGATTAGTAGCAAGTAGCCCTTACACTTCAAAGATCTCTGTTTTCGATTTCCATTATCTTTAAGATGTCTTCAATTTGAACGCTTATATTGGTTCAAAGTGGTTTCCAAATAACTCATGCTTATCCAATATCGGTCTCTTTGAACGAAAAATTTATAGTTTCCGATCGACTCAATCCTAGTTCTTTTAAAAGTAAACGGACGATATAAGAGTCCCAAAGGGATCTCGAATATCCACTCTTAAAGCGAGAGACATTTCACGAAAATGATTTCTCCTAAGGGAATCTCAAACCGTATGAAATCACGAAGCTTTCATATACTTCATAAGTAAAAATCGGTCAAGTTATTAATAATGGACAAACCACTATAAGGTGTAAGCAATTAGTTTGCATATGGAAAATCGAACATTATTTACTTATCCCCGCCTTTTGATTTCAACCCCATACTATCCTTTGATTAACAATGAAGTCAGACAAGTTAGAGAACTACCCTTGCTACGATGTACATTCTTAAACTCTCCTAGATAGAAAACGGGCTTCCATATCTCCAAATTTAGTGTCAAGTATAAGATGAAGTACCTTCCATATACTTAATTAATCATTATCCATTTATCGAAATTAACTCGCTTATACTTAGCATATTTTCGACATTTTGATTTCTCTGTCCCTTGTCCAGAATCAAAGTCAAGTAATTTGGAGCATTTTGCTCCGGCCTTGCCTTGTTAAAATACTAGGATTCAAGATCTTATAGATAAAGGAAAATTTATTCATCGGCTTTTAGTGGTAAATATAAGATGATTTACTTTCCATAAACATGTCAATATTTTAGCACTACTTTACCAAATTTGTTTTGGGTTACTTAATATCATCAACAAAGAAATCCCTTGCATATAATAAAATCTTTTTGAAATAGTCAAAAAAACCAACTTAAAAAACTTATTTCTAGCCTTCAATTCCAAACTAGTACATTTTATGGGTTAGAAATGAAACCATTCAAGTTGGGGTATCATTACCTCTAAAACCTTGACTCCACAACACTTTTAACATTCAAAATAGATACTCGTATCATACCTTAAAGCTTAGAAATTAAAATGGGATCCGAGAGTTTCAATATACTTGTCCTTGAAAACATTTTCCAAAAATCACTTATTCAAACCAAAGTTCGATTAAAAGGGAAATATCATTCCTTTATAAAAGTAAACACTTTTTAATCGATAAATTCCAAACCACTCTAAAACATGTTTTCCCTTTTACACAAGTAAACAACTTATTCGATAATAACAACGTGTTATATGTCAACTTCTTTTCCAATTTCTCGAAACCATTTACTATAACAAAAATGTTATAGTCCATAATCTCCTTCCTTTTCTCGAAGACATTCATAACAATAATAGGATTGAAATCCATTCTGCCTTCCTTTTTTTTAAAATTACCCTTAAAACTCTTTAAAACAAGTATGAAGCTTGTATTTAAAACATCCGGTTAAAGATGGTTGCTTTTAACAAAAACTTGATTTTAAAACAAAGAAGTAAAATATAAATCTCTTGCTTAAATAACTAAATAAAATTTTAAAATATATTTAAAACCTCAAACTTCCTTTTGAATACTTATGAACATATTTGAAAAGACTTTTCAAAAATATTTAAAATAGACAACTCTTTTTATTTTATAAAAATCAAAGATTTCCAAAACTGCATCCATAACAACTATCGCTATATGGACCATATCTTTTTAAATTTGTTTTATAAGTAAAAATAACTTTTAAAACCTTTCTTTCTATGTTTTAAAAAACATAAATAACTTTGCAAAAAAATAGTTTGAAAACAAAAGTCAAGTTCGGAAACCCTTTCAAAACATTTTAGAAACAAGTAGTAAATTTCTTAAAGGCGAGCATGGGATTTCAATGTCGTAATAAACCAACAACAAGTAAGTTAACTATAGCTAAGCAATATTTACTTTTCATGTACACAAAAAATTTCATAACTAATAATATATGTAAATAAAAATCAACAAGACGAGGAATCCTTTAGGACCCCTTTACAAAATTTCTATTCTTTAAAGTGCTTTCATAGCGACCTATTCGCTATGAAGACACTTCGACTTCCATCCACTTTGCTTTTGTCACCTGTGATACAATGGTTATTTATGTCATCCTCTTTCAAGCGAAAATCAATCTCTTTCAAGTCGGAGTCAACAACATTATACACACATCACAAATATATACATATAGCACTATAAGCTAGCACTAAATTATCACATTTTGACAATTTTAAAACCATTTTAAAGTGGGAAATCTCTCTTTAATTCAAATCAAACTTCGGAAAAAGCCACAACTCCTTCCTACACTCCAAAAACCAACACAACACCTTGCTTTGCTTTTGAAAACCCCTCCTCTTCTCCCGTAATGCTCACACAACACCACCTCTTCCTTGGTGCTTACGGCCCTAGGCTAAATTGTGATTTTGGGTTTAATTTTGGTATTTTTGTGGTGGTGAGAATATGAATTGTATTATTCTAGGCTTGTATAAGGATTTAAAGGAGAGAATGAAATAATTTTAATGTAAATTTTCTTTTAGGAAATGGAGGAAGGAGGAAGACATAGAGAAGAAGTTGAAGAAGATGAAAATGGAAATGAAAACAAAAGTGAATATGAAATGGAAGGTTCTCTTTTAATAGAAATGAAAAAAGGGCACACCAAATATCTCTTAGCCAAATTACCAAAATACCCTTACTTTTTGATACCCTTTTACCACTATCCAAAGTGCCAACTCATACGCCACTCCCCATTCACATGGCCTTGTACTTTATAATGATGTTATGTACTAATATACTTTAATTAGGAAGGAAAAATCCACTTTTCTTTATTTTCAAAAGTGAAAGTCACATCTCTTAATTAATCACTTTTTAAATTACACTTTTACTAATCCTTCTTACTTTATTAAATTACTTATTATATGTATAGTTGTATGTTACGAAAGTGAACATTTGTGTGCAACAATGTTGCGACAACTTTAGCTCGATAAAAACCAAAAAGCCTAAAAATAGTTTTCGTCACATTTTTAATTTTTCATCGCATTATTTATTTTAATCAACAAACTTTCAAATTGAGTTCACGATTATTATTTATTAAATAAAAGAGGATTATTGGACCCTTAAAAACCATCAATGAATATTTAAAATTAATTAAATATTCATAAACCAAAGCGATAAAAATTCCAGATCGTTACGTTCTTCTCGCTTAAAAGAATTATGATCTCGAAATTTCATCACAATAAACAACCAAAAATTACAGGCCATACCAATTCTTAACACTGCCAATTTTTTTAAATTACTAAAAAGAAAACTTTGATTTTATTTAGGTTTACAACCTTCTCATCACATAACGATGGTAAACAATCTACTGAGCATACCTCATGCTCAACAACTATAGGTTACTACTCAACCGATTATTCACACTACCTTATGACAAATCAAAGAGTCGTCTACCCAACTCCTCATAAACTATAAAACATTTAAGGCAAATATACTTAAGCTTGTTCAATGTATATAGATAATCTGTACGCAATACCTGATTTAATCACTTACTCGAATGCATATTCCTTTCTTCCAAACAAGTATATATTGCTCACCCGACTTCCCTAGTGCACACTCCAATTAGGCCCCTTGATTAGAAACCTCTATTCTCCTTGCATAGCGATATACTATAATAGAAAACCTTAATACCTTATCAAATACCCTCACCAAGTGTTTTCCATCAAGAATCGAGTGATAAATCCTAATTTTGAGTGGCGTGAATCACCTCAAAATCATGTACTCAAATCTTGGATCAAGAACCATGCGAAGAAATGATCTACGTACACTTACATACTCATTCTTATGATTCTTACTCGTACCAATTCCTTTTTACTTATAAGATTATTTATGAAAACATTTCATAAAAATATAACTTATATTTTAAACTTGTATAATACCCTACTATGTCCTGAGAGTATATACAACTATCCGATTCAATCTTTTGTCTTTTCTTAAATTCAAATGCAGGCCTAAAAAAAATCTATGTCTTAAAACCGAGTCAAACTCTTTGACCTTTTAGCTATCCAGTATGTTAAGTAGCTAAGAAGAATATGATGCTGGTATCCAAACTTGGTCCAAGAGTCTACTTTTCCTTAGACATCTCTAAGGTAAAGATGTTTATTAGCCGGCCCTATAACATCGAATAGTTTTTCACAACTTAGAAATTAAAAAAAAGACATAGTTTTAATAAAACATAGTTTATTAAAACCTTCTTACTAAATTTAATCCATTTAAAAATTTCATATATCAACACATTCCTTTGTCATAAGACTTTTTTATTTTGAATCCATTTTCTTTAAGGAAATCAAAGAACCAAATATCTAGTTTTTATTTCAAAACTTTTTTAAATGATATACTATATTTCAATCCACAAAAAATATACATATAGACCGGGTAATACCAAAATGATACCAAGGAACGAGTCATATCAAATAGTATCATACACCCCTTACCATAAAGGGTAATACTTAAGAGAAGTGCTTACCATCTGAAATCATCTCCTGGCCTTTTATTGTCATTTTCGAGCCACTCAAACTAGTTAACATGAAAAAAATTACTTCTTCATTTTCGAATCCCATTTTGAAATGATACTATATATATATATATATATATATTTCTTATGTATATACAATAGGTTTGTCATTTCATTTAGTAAAACTTGCTTTCGGTTCATTTGGATTCGAACTCATTTCAATCATACAATGAAAAAGAATAATTTGTTAAGTGCACTACGATGTTCGCCTAAGAAAACATCTAATTTTCACTTAGAAGATTATTCAAATCACCCCAAAATTAATCGAGATGTTTTCCCTGAACTATCCAAAGGAAATATACCTTAAAATTCTCTTTGAGATATTTAATAGTCATAAATTCCTCCAAGCAATACTATTATTACTTTTTTTATAAAATCATTTTAAATCCTTTTCGATGACATCGAGATTTAAATTCTCAAAAATCCTCCTTATTCAAAAAAACACATTTTATAAACTTAACTTGTAAATCCTCTTTATTTTATAAGACACATCTTATAAACAAATTTATATACAATTATTTTTATACAACAACTTCATCTGCAGTAACCATTTTAACAAAGTAAACTTGTGAAACACACATTATTAATAAATGCTTATAGTCATATCATGAAACTGAGTTTGCAAGGTATTTATATTAAATTCAAACAACAAATGCTCATAAACAGGCCAAGCGTAAATAATCAGTCAACAATTGATGATAAATAAATATCATCCTTTTCTAACTAACAATCAAAGTAAAAATAACTATATCGGTTCTTTTGAAATTTTTTCTTTTACACATTAAATATAAAAATATGGATAAAATTATTTCATCTACCAATTTCAACATATTATAAAACATTTTTACAGCAATAACAATGCGTGCTCTCATGTATAATACACTCAAACTCATTCTAGAGTGTCACTTACCATATCCCTAATGGCTTTACCCCACCAGAGCGAAGGATCTCGCTTAACCTTCAGCTCTAATGCCATTGTAAAGACCCACCTTTTTTATCCTCAAAATTCAACACTAATATATCTATGGTATTCAGGTTTGAACATTCAAGTGCTGGAAAGACAAATTGTTGGGATGAAAGAAAAGAAAAGACAGAATAGAAATCTCA
Organism: Allium cepa; assembly: GCA_030765085.1. NCBI lineage: Eukaryota > Viridiplantae > Streptophyta > Magnoliopsida > Asparagales > Amaryllidaceae > Allium > Allium cepa. Next base: position 394,904,341 of record CM060943.1, on the reverse strand, counting down.
CACCGTGATGAGTAATATACAGTATCCAAATGACCTTTACAAAAGAAAACTTTAATATTGAACCTTAGCCTGAACATTTATAAAGCCAGTCCTTACAACCGTAAATAAATACAAACAAGTAATGTAGTGGAAAAATAAAAGTATAGAAATACATCTTGGAGGCATCTAGCTCGTCTTCTGAAGCTCTAAAGTATCCAAAGCTAAATCTGGAAAAATACCGGGGTTTGATCCAGTAATATAAAAAATAACACGTGGATCGTTTGGTAAACCAGTGTGAGAAACTCAAATGATATGTATTGTTATATTTATAAAACTCATTCATAAATAAGGGTATCTCGTAAAACCATGTCGCACATAAATACAGATGAGTTTTTACCTTAGGATAATCAAACAATTTCAAATAGAAAATCAATTGATATTATAATAATGTTTAGGGTTTAAAATAAATATATAACAAAGCTGAAATGCTTGCATCTTATGTTCCAGCATATTTGGTATAGAACTAAGTCTGTAAGGCGCATAGGAAAATAGATTCCATACAATGACAAGGTTAGGGACTACCTTCCATATAATAAATGTCTAGAGAAAATATATCGAGGGTGCCATGCACCTCTACGAATCAAGATCGGCCTACCCCTTCCTAGGTAGCATCGAATATGATCACCCTTCTATTGTTGCATTTTATCGTACTGGGCCTAAAGCATGCATAAATCCATAAATACCAATCTAGATCAGGAGATTATCACACCCTAATGTGTGCGAGCCACATAGCCCTGCGTCACAACTCTTGTTTTATTCTTAAGTGTGAGGCTCAAGGAAATGATTTACTTTTTAGAAAATCCCACTTGGAATGCTAACACTGCCCTTCAAACAACAATGCAACGTCAGCATTCATCCATACAAGTTGTTTAGGATATAAACAAACTGAAAGCACTACTTTTACTACATCCCTTTTGGGATCACGCTCATGATTAGTAATAAGTAGCCATTTCACTTCAGAGAACTCCATCTTTGATTTCCATCATCTTCGATATGTCTCCAATTCGAATGCTTGTACCGATTTGAAATGGTTTACGGATAATTCATGCTTATCATATCTTGATCTCTTCGAACCAATAATTAATAGCTTTTGGTCGACTCAATCATGATTCTTTTAGAAGTAAGCGAATGATATAAGAGTCCCAAGGGGATCTCGAATATTTTCCCTTTGAGCTAGAGACGTTTCACCGAAATGTGTTCTCCTAAGGGAATATCAAACAGTATGTAATCACAAAGCTTTTATATACTTTCTAAGTCAAAATAGGTCGATGGTGGGAAAACTACAATCTAGTGTAAGTAACTAGTTTGCATATAGGAAATCGAACATTATCTGCTTATCCCCACTTTTATATTTCAATCCTATACTATCCCTCGATTAACAATAAAATCAGACATGTTAAAGAACTACCCTTGCCGCGATATACATTCTTAAACTCTTACAGATAGAAAATGGGGTTCCATACCTCGAAATTTTGTGTCAAGCATAAGATAAAGTACCTTCCATATACTTAATTAATCATGATCCATTTATCAAAATTAAGCTACGTATACTTATCATATTTCTAATATTTCGATTTCTTTATCCCTCACCTATAATCGAATTCAGGTAAGTTAAATCACTGGTTGCTCCGGCCTTGTCTTAGTTAAAATACAATGACTCATGATCTTATAGATAGAGGAAAATTTACTCACAGGCTTTTAGTGTTAAATATAAGATGACTTAATTTCCATATACATGTCAACTGTGACTTCTCACATTTCGAAAGGTTTAAATTGACAATAATCTATACATATCAGCTCAAACAATCTGGACATAGATAATCAATGGGATTAATTTAGAAAAATAAGAAAAAATAAAGAAAACAAACATAGAATCTCATAACGTAAAGACAAAATATAATAATCAAATAAACAGTTCATGAGTCTGTTTACTATACATTTGATTATAATTTTATACAACATTTATCAGAGTTATATAGACAACAGAAACAAAGTATAATGCAAAAGAACAATATGATGCAGGAAATAATAATAGTAATAATATACCAAATCTTCGTTTTCATCCTCCATAAAATGATCTTCAATAAGCTGAAAACTCAAGGCTGACCCGAGCGTAATGAAAAGGCAAAACACCTGAGTCAGGACTAAAATATCATTATGTGAGTCAAATCGGTATCACATATAACATGAGTGTAATGGCGTCAGAAATGTTTACGGGGTTTCACTTTTCCTATCTACTGTATAACGTGCATGCAATAACTTAAGAGATGTTATAGGATTTTCCGTCTCTTAAGGATCCATCAAAATAGTTATATATAGTATGATACGCTACATATATAATGTCTAATCAGTAAAATAAATATTTTTCGTAGTGTTAAGGCTTTACATTAATCCCCGTTAAAATGTTTTTAAGCATTGTCGTACAGTTTACATTTAGCACAAACAATAGCATGTCGATGGTCAGTGATGCGCCGTGATACCACTGCACTAAATCAAAATTGTAGGTGTCTTGTATAAGAAAAAAAGTATGACAAGACACATAAGGCAATGACCAAGGTAAGATACTGCCAGTTCGGGTAGTAGGGCTGCTGGTAACGCATCGTAGCCACGGCCACCGACCGCGTCCATCCATCCCATATCAAGTCAATCAAGGTGCACCAATCAAAAACAATAACATGAGTAATAAAATGGACCAAGTCCAATAAAAATCGAAGAACAGATGTCCTCTAGGTGTAGCTAGCTCGCTTGGCCCTGTCAAGCCGTCCTATTTAGTCATTTCAAACTGGCACAAGTGCGAGGGTCTATCCATCATCGTTCTCTTTCTTCAAATCCATCACACGACGCCAAATCCAATCACTTCATTCTGGAGTCTTCTCCAGGTACACAGTTGTTAAAATCATTCCAATATTGACAGAGAGTATGCCAATAAGAGGCCCCGGTCACTTTAACAACCAAACGTCGTTTTACACACCATTTGGTATTTTTACATTTTGAAAACAATTCATACTTAATATTAAAATATCATATTCACTTCAAATCAATTTCACTTCAAAATCATCATATTTTCTCAATATATACTATTTCACTCCAAAATCATTTTAGCCTTAATATCCCGATTTCGCTTCCAAGATTGTTCGAATTTCAATTTAGGTTATAACTTCATTTTAACCCAATTTGTATTAAACATTCTGTAACGACCCATAAATTTTGACTCTTTTAATAAGTGAGTAATTGAATTTTTGTGAATTTTAAATGATAAAATTTTAAAATAAAAATTTGATATTTGAAATACGTCCATTTAAACATAGCAAATGGTAAATTTTCTTATGTAATTCTGTTTCAATTCAAATCAGTTAATAATTGACGATAAATAAATGTTTCCCTAACCTGAATATTTTTATACAATAAATTTGTAAATCATCTTCTAAGTGAGACATCATATTTCGTTTCTTCAAATTTGGACTTTTCTAGCCCCATTTATCTTATTTTCAGTAAATTATCGGCATTTTGTTACTGGCACCGACTTTTGATCGAATAATCGTATCGCTGATATTTGCATATCCTTTTGATCGTCTCATCGTACAGATCTCTATGATATATTCGATTGTCGATTTCGTGGTCCGTTGTGCGGTGCAATCTGCGAAACGCCCAGCGTATCGGTTCCGCAACGAGTCTTTTTGATTTCCTACCCTTCCACTATCCACGTGTCATCCAACAGTCATCTGTAATTATTATTTTCGGCTTTTACCCTTTCGTGTTCCCGATGTGCAATTTATAATTTTTTGGTTCACTTTATTTTGGTTCGTTCGTTTCTCCCTACCTCTCTCATCTCTTCTCTCTGTTCTTGTTACTTTGAAAAAAAATGATATTCAAAGTTAATTGGAGACTGGGAACTGTTTACTTCTGCATATAATTGTTTTACCTAAAGCCTTGCTGACCGTTCACCATCTCCCCATGCTCACGCAACAACTCTCTCCATTTTACCATGCCTCCCCGCCCACCTACGTCTTCACCACCTGCTGAGCCCAGGGTGCCACCATGAACTGGCCACACCCAAACCCAGAACCTAAATCTCTAACTTGAGCTCGCACTTTTAGCCCAACCATCAACAACCAAAGCCGACCCCACACATCCCTCTTTCCTGGCCACTATCTCACCATCGGCCTACTCGACTCCACCAATGCTCACACTTGCAAGCCGTAAGTCTCTTATATTTTAATATTTTGGTTATATGACTTGCTGTTTGTGACGTATATGTTACATTAGGCTACAGTATTATATATATGATTAAAATTATCACATATGTATATAAATATACTTATTATATATTGTTGATTTACAAAATGCTTGTTTTGCTTATATATATATATATGTTTATTTACCTATCTTGTATTATATTCAACATATAGGTTTATATATATATTAGTTTATAAAAAGTTACAAAATATAAAATATAAGAAAGTTATATAAAAATTTATAAGTTATACTAAGCTACTATATGTTATGTCATATGAATTATATTATGTACACGTTGTTTTATATAAAAAGGTTTATATATATTATTTTTGGTATATATATACTTGGATCTATGAATTTATGTGTTTTATTTTTTTCTCTATAAGGCTTTTATCTATAAGGGTAAAATGTATATAGATGTTCGTATATATATGTTGCAAGTCAGTTATATTCTAGTTATATATATATATATATATATATATATATATATATGTGTGTGTGTGTGTGTGTGTGTGTGTGTGTGTGTGTGTGTGTGTGTGTGTCCAGTGACTATAGTTTACTGTAAACTTTGAAGTGTATGTAAGTTTGTATAATTTTGTTATTATACGTAAGTCATATATGTTGTATATATTAGTTTGTTAATTATATAAGTTTATGTAGTTTACATATTATAAGATTGTATGGATTTTACTTTAATATGTAAGGTCTGGTAATTTATATATAAGTATGTTATATGTATGTTTGGAAACTTGGCTACAATATATTATTATTATATTGGGTTATTACAGTTATATATTTTATATAGTATAAAGTTGTTCTGTTATATATATTAGTGGGTATAATATATATTTTGATATATATAGGTCATGTCAGTTCAATTATAAATGAAGGGTGTATATATTGTTGCTAAATTATAATACTTATATATACAAATTTTTACAAGTCTGTTGTGGTTCAATATTTATATTTTCTATACATTGCAAGTTGATGTTTATATTTTGAAACTTTGAAATTGTTTGTTATATATATTAAGTATGTATGCTATGTTGGTTTCAAGTATATATGAGGGTTTTATTTTATATATGTATTTTAAATATAAACAATAATTTCTAATTATATATATGTTATTTTAATGTTCGTCTAAAATTTAACATGATTTCATGGAAAAATAATAATATATATTCCGTCTCTATCTATATGTTCCTAATTCATTCTCATCAATTCAGACTATCAACTTTGTCCATCATAGTCGTGCAAATCTTATTTGCTTTGAAAGTCGTGCTTACATTTCGTAACTCAATTTCATTATCTATCCTCTTTAACCTCAAAAGGTGAGCAATCACTCCCGAGAAATGTTCTTATATTTACTAAATTTGATTTCAATTGAAACGACAATGAAATATGCTGCTGTTAGTTATTTACATTGTTATATATATGCTATTATTTATATCTGTTCACCTATGACTTCTGACACCATTATCTGCTGATATATGCATGTTATATTATTATCATATTCATATCACTCTGCAAGTTCCCTGTTAGTATAGAATTCACTATGGGTTGAAATGATACATACCTGAATGATCTGTAGAATAGGAGAAAATCGTTATGGGTTGAAATGATAGACCCAAGCGATTTTCGTTGAACTGAGTTTGGGATTGCGGGTTGAAATGATATATACCCGTATTTATAATTACAGATTGAAATGATAAATATCCGTATCACTTGACCATAGGATAAAAAATTATACACAGACATCGTTGGTCTATATATAAATATTTTGGAAAATGATTTCTATGGTTAGGAAAGAAATATATGGTTTTATAAAATATTGATTTTAGATATTATATAAATGTTATTTTTTTATAGTTAAATTCTTGATTTTAAGCTATTTATAAATTTGTTTTAATATGAAATAACTTAATATTAAAGTTCGATTTTATTAAATATAATATGGCTAAGAATTCAAATTTATATATTAATATAGAGTTTATAATTATTTTAACAAATTAAGGTTGGGAAGATAGATTTGAAATTGATTTGAAATTGTATTTAATTAAGAATTATATTTAATTAAAATCGATTTGGAACTTACTGAAATTGAGATTTTAAAGGATATGGTTTTATAACTTAATTTTGGTTTAAGGTGATTTAAATGAATATATAGAGTTTAATTAAATTGAAGTAATATTCGGTTATTTGAAGTTTAAAGGTTTTATTTAAATGATATTAGATTTATTAAGTAAATATTTCAAAACCAAATAATGGTAAATTGAATTTGATATATATATATATATATATATATATATATATATATATATATATATATATATATAAGGAATTATCAAAATTTAATTTCGAAATTTTGGAATATTCAAAGCTTTGGAATATATGGAATTTGAAATGGTTTATTTGAGGTTCAAAATCTGTATTGAGAATCGATATAATTTGAAAATAGTTTATTGAGAATTGAATTGAGTTGAAATTTATGAATTGAGATTTAATTTAAATTGAATTTTTGGAATCAATTTGATTTGAATCAATTTGTGAAGTTTGAGGAAATTATCTTATTATATATGAAGTATTTTTAGATTATTTAAAACAATTTTATATTTTACTTTATAAATTATTTTAATATAAGCTATTTTATTATATATACTATTTTAATATTTAAACTGTTTAAGTAGTAGAATTATGTTTTTAAAGTTATAAATTTCAAAGTATTATGTTTAAAAAGTGTTACAATTTCAAATGTTTGGTTTCGAAAGTGTTATAACTTTGAAAGTGATATAATTTTGGAAAGGATATATTTGAAATAGAAATGATATCGTATTTGGTTTTGAAATGGAAATGATATCGTATTGATATGGTTTTTAAATGGAAACGATGTTTTGGTTTTGAAGTATATATTATTTTGAAATAACCGTGGTGTTATAATAACGTTTGGTTGTTAAAGAGATCGGGATCGGAAGTCGTCATACTCTCTGCCAACTCCAAAAACCACTTTAACAACAGTGTGTGCGGTGGAGATTCCAGAATGAAGTAGGATGGTAGCGACGTTCTATTGAGGTATATTCATGGACCCAACTCCCGTGAGTTGGTATAAGGTGGCTAAACTAGGAGTGATTCCGAGCTAATGAAATGGCTCCTTTTATCGGACACACTTCTTCGATGCCATTACTTTGTGATTGATTGGGTGCACCTTTGATTTTTGGGAGTGTGGGTCGAGGTGGGCGGTAGTGGCTGCTATGCGTTACCACCAGTCCGGATGCGTAATTGGTATATCTACCCTGGCATTGCCTAGTTTGCCGTGTCACCTACCCTAGTGCGCCTTATACGATTTTGTTTTATACATACCTACGGAGTTCCCTTTGACGACGTCCAGTACGGAGGATATTATGGTACTATATATACTATGGGAATATATAAAATGTGTTAAGGTGGAAAATGTAAAGCTTTAACGCTATTTTTAAAATATACTGTACTTTACTTCTAGACATTATTATAGTAGCGTATATTACTACATAGTAGATAGTTTAACGGATCCTTAGAGCATGGTTATCCCAAACATACTTTGAGTTACTTGTATTTCAGTTGTCATTTCACTTGAGTTGGATGTATTGATATATGTTTGCACAAAAAATGGGCAAACACCTCCAAGTCGTATGATTTAGTCGATTTAATGTTGTTCTTAGAGATTTGAGTGATTTACACAAATATGTAAAAAGCAGGGACTAAACTGTAAAAGACACACAGATTTATAGTGGTTCGGCAAGAATGTGCCTACGTCCACTTTATATGTTATTCTCCTTTTTTGGTCAGATTACAAGTACAAAGCTTTGATTATAAGTATATGAAAGTTGTTTGAAAGTTCTATCCTTGCTTGAGCTCTCTAACTTGTTTGCCATTGTTGTACCCCTGCCCCTCTATTTATATAGTGAGGCTGGGGGTAGGGGTTCTGGATGTATATAGCTGCTGGTGGGCCTGGGCTGATGCAGTCTGGCCTGACAACGTTGGTTCGGCAACACCTTGGTTCGGTAGTAGATGGTTGGAGTTGAGACCTTGGTCCGGTAGCACTTTGGTCCGGTAGGACTTTGTACCGGTAGTACCTGGGAGATGGGTTGGTTCGGTGGAAGGCAGAGTGGCTTTCGTTCGGTGGTACATGGGAAGTGGGTTGGTTCGGCTAGGAGTTGGTTTGGCAGTGGCGAGGATATGTGTTTGGTTCGGCAGTGCTTAGAAAGTGGTTGGTTCGGCAGTGCTTAGGAAGTGGTTGGTTCGGCAACGTTTTTCCTTATTCTGGTTCGGAGGAAACACGTCCAACATTTGCCCCCCAAAGTGGGGCATATGCCTGCATATGTCGTGCTTTGTTTATTTGGACACCCTTATTCGGCCCGAGTGCCAAACCGGTTGGTCTGGCTACCCTTCTCTTCTCTATATGTATGGGCTCTATGTCTCCGTTATTCCTTAACGTCTGAACCAAACTGCCAAATCGATCATAGTGCCAAACCAGAGTTGATTGCCGGACCAGGTGAGGTCTTCTTTCACCGAACCAACTTTTTGCCTGAACCACCGAATGGATTCGGAGGATATGAGTGCCGAATGACCTTTTGCCTTGCTTTACCGAATGGACTGGGGAGTATAGTGCCGAATGACCTTTTGCCTTGCTTTACCGAATGGATTCGGGAGTTTGAGTGCCGAATGACCTTTCGGACTTGGACTACCGAATGCACTTTTATGTTTTGAATTGCGAGTGAAATTCCAGACTACATACACTTGCTTGTTTACCTCCCTCATTCTAACGACGTAATTTTTTGTGTTTGCAGATAATGTCTCATAAAGTTGAAACTCGTTCTGACAAGTGGAAATCTACGGACAGAAGAGAGTCCCCCATCGTGCCCCCAGTTCAACCGGAACCAGGATGACATGGACCCACCCCGAGATCACTAGTAGATGGATACGGCCCTCAGGAGCTCCTGAACTCGCCACCTGACTGCTTTCCCAGCTCCCTCAAGGATGAGCAGCTTGATGTTATATCTCGTTCTTTTGGGATTGACAGGGCACACATGGTGTTGCCAGGGAAAGGAGTTATGCTGTATGACCCTCTTGAAGGATATTTTGCTTATAGCAGGTATCACTGCATGTGCGGAGCCATCCCTCCGATCAACGCCTGGATAGTCAGCTTCATCACATACTTGAAGGTGGCTCCTTTCCAGCTTCAGCCCAACTCCTATGCCATCTTGGTGTGCTTGTTTATTATCTTTCAGAGAAGATACGGGCGTCCCCCTTCTAACTGGGAAATTCGGTACCTGTATAACCTGAGAGGCTACAAGAAGGGGTCTCCCTACATAATCTTAGAGTCGGCCGCGTCTTTCAAGCCAGTCGTGGACTTGAATTCGAAATTTAGCATGTTCAAGAAGGAATGGTTTTTCGTCAAGGATGACTCCGTTTCTATCCATCGCTTCACCTCTGGCTGTAAGTCGAAGCTTATTTATAATTTCCGTTCTGACTGCAATACTCCTTCTTATGTGTTTTTATTTCTTGCTAGCGACAGGTAGCTTTGCAGTCGTGGAGAACGATCGCCTGGTTCAGATGGCTGCGGAAATAGAAGCCATTCTGGGAAGGGAGAGGTCAGCTTCTCACTTGATCAGGAATGCTACTCTTCTGGGGCACAACTTGATTCTGCCACGCCAGTCTGTGGTCAAGCAGAGAGACATGGCTGAGATGAGGGCCGCCAAAGCTAAAGGAGGGGCTATAGCGAAGAGTGGCAAAAGAAAACCCTTCTCAAAACCTCCAATTGCCGGGGGGAAGAAGCTTAAGAAGTCCGATGGACCCTCCCCCAGCACATGTCCAGACATTCCAGAGGAGAAAGATGTGGAGGAGAAAAGAGGCGAGGAGGAGAGCGGAGGTGATGGAGAAGGTGATGGTGATGATGGTGGCGAAGGACAGAGCGGTGATGGCGCTGGGGCTTTGTCCTCTGGGCAAGCAGGGGAGATCCAAGGGTGGACAGATGATGCTTTCTGCCAGGCTTTTGAGGGGTTGGAGGAAGGATCGGCCTTGGTGGAGAAGCCAAAGAAAGCTGACAAGGCTGGGACTGGTGCCGATTCATCTTCCAAGAGCATTTCAGCTAAGGCAACCCCTGCGATTCAAGGTGAATTTTTGACTCCTGACGACTCCATTTATGATAAGGATTTAGGAATATTTTATGGCCAGCTCCCGTCCTGGAATGAGATCCAGGATTTATTGCAGTATCTTACTCCTCCCCAGGGTTTGTATAACAAAAGCGTCCTTTTACTCTTCTTAACTTGATACGTTTCTTGAATTATAGCTCAATGTATGCTTGTAACACTTGGTTTTTATTCCAGGACGGGCGAAGCGGCCAAGACATCAGATGTTCGGCACCGTCTTGAACAATACAAACTTCTCAAAGCTTCTACTAAGCCGAAGCCTTCGACTAACCGCCCCGGAGACGTAGTCGGCTACCGTCCTCTTCTTGGGTCATTGAAGATGACATCAAAAGAGGAAGAGGAGCCGTTCCCTGTTCGAATCCTCACCTGGTCCTCAGCCCCCAACTCAACCTCTTCGGGATACCACAGAGGAGAATATTGAGTTTATACCTTCCCCGCACCCGTCTGAAAACCCTACTGTTACCCCAATAGATCATCCCGGCTTGGCTCGTAATCCGTTTGTGGGTCATCCGGATCTGGATCCAGGCTCTCATGATATTTCCTTTGACGAGGCTACTGGTGAGCACCTTCTCTCTCGCAATCCTATGGTATCGGTACTTGATGAGGCTAATTCCCTGGACCTTGATTTGCTTACTACTCGGATTGTAACTATGGGGGACGAAGCTAAGGCAAACATCGACCAGGTTTCTGAGGAGACCAGGAAGCTGATGAGGCATCATGCCTGACTGGTCAAGGCCGGAGAGGAAATCGGGAGTGCTAACATTCGATTGCTGTTAATGGTTTCCGACCAAGCCAAGCAACTCGCCGATCAGGCCATCTAGATCTCTCAGCATGAGCCCGCCTCCAGGCGACTAAAGAAAACCATGGAAGAGGCTAGCAGAGCAGAGTTACGGAGAATGGAGGCTGCCTGCAAGGAACGGATCGATATGGCTATTGCAACAGTGGATGAGGTCCGAAAAACGGATCTCGAGCGGGTAGAGGAGTTATCCGGGAAGCTTGAAGCCGCAGAGCTTGCTCAAACCAAGCTAAAGGAGGAGATGAAGGCAATGAGGAAATCTCTTCAGGCTGACTGCTCGCGATACCGATCGGAGAGGGATGCTGCCGTTGCAAAGCTGTTGGCTTCTGAGGTCCGAATGAGGGAGTTCGAGGAGAACGAGGGGATGATGGATGAGATGCTCCAGGATATGTACTTCCGTACTTGGAAACATGGCAACTTATCCTGGATGGATGATTATCCCCGAGTCATGGCCAAGATTTATCTCAGGGCTCTGAAGGAGGCTAAGGCTGATGCAGATAAGGAGGGTGGCATGGTCTTCAGAATGGATGTGGTTACGGCCCAATTCACCAAGGAGGAGAAAGTGGCGGTGAAGGAGGGTATGCGGCTACTCGCTGCTGAGGAGGTAGGTGTGCAGTTGGAGGATGATGATCAAGGAACGGATGCTGGTAAGTCTTTCCTTTTAGCCTTTTCATAACTTGGTTGCTTATTGTTTATTTAATGGATTCTTCTTCTGAATTGGACAGGCGGGACCTCTGAAGCGCCAACTACCTCTGGTCAACATGCTGGGAGTTCTGATCCTGCGGTCAAGTAGATCCCGGAGGGCCAGCAGGATAGAGGCGAAGCCCCGATGCAGCCGACTCCTTGGCTTGATCTGGACATTTTTTGGCTTACTTGACATTGCTGTCTATGTTAATCTTAAAACATTAATGTAATTTTCAGGCTGTAATTATGTAACGAACAACTTGATTTTTGGCATGTAACTTTCAACTTAGACTGATTCTGCTATATTTGAATGTTTTTGTTATTTTGATGTGTTGCATAAGAAATACAGCTATGCACATGTCTGTGATTCAATCGTGTTTGATGCTAAGTTCTTGCTTAAAATTTAATTTCATATCTTGCAATGTTTGTGTGATGTGCGAATAAATTATAGCTACGTATTTATATACTAGAGGAAAAGGTACCGTCCCTCATGTCTTAGTTGTATATGGTAGCTTTGAATGTCTTGTGTAGCTGAGTATGGAATGCAGCTGAGTGTCATGTCATTCAGTTGTGAGTTTCTATTTCCATTGTCGAGCGTCTCCTATTTTGTGTCCTGTACTTTAGGGATTGTTATAGAGGATAGGAGGAAAAGTTTTCAAACAAAATAGAAATATAAGAAATAGTAAAACATCCAATCACGGAAGGCCTTCGATGTGCTCATGTTCGTGGCAAACGGGTTTTGTAGTCACTTTCCCTAGCTGTGGGTCTTGGAGACATTTGTCACCCATCTTACGCCTCCGTGGGGAGTTTTCTTTTTTTACCACAGCCATACTTATGACACATCGGAGCCGAGATCGCGCACGATAACTACATGGACCATTATGGCCCGTAATCGTGGGTATTATTCGATTTACTGTGGCCGGCTAGCGTGGGTGCCGATCGTCAACCGTGAACTACCCCTGTCTAGCCACACCTTATGTTGGGGCTTAAAGTAGGTTCACAGTTGTCGGCGAGCCGAACGCCATAATGAGCTGCCTAGGCTATTTTTGGCCTCCTCGGTGGCTTATAATCGGCTCATTACAGTTGGCTTTGAGGGCCGTCGTGAGCAATGAGTTAACCCGCAGCAGAGGGATGCTGGAGCAAAAGTGTCTCATTGGCGAGGGCATAGATTCGTATAGTACCTATTAGGTCTTGTCCAGGTTAAGTCGCGCTGTGATGTGTCTTGAATAGAAACACGGGATTTTGTTCAACAGAAAAAGATAAAGTTAACAAGCAGCCAAGATATAAAGGAACAGGTTAAAAAAGAGACAAGATTTTTAAAGTGGTTCGGCACAAAAATGCCTATGTCCACCGATTCTCTTTGTTAATTCACTTCATATGGGCAGTACAAGTTAAGAAAAGTATCGACGAAGGTGTTGGATGTTCCATGCCCTCTGGAACACCTCTCCGTCCACTGTTGACAAAATATAAGCTCCATTGTGAAGATCTTTGTGAATTACATATGGTCTGTCCCAGATTGTATCTAGCGCTCCGGGGCGTAGGAAGATTCGCTTGAGGACAAGATCTCCTTCTTGTAAGCTGCGATGCTTGACTTTGGAGTTGTATTGTGCTGCCACCTTTTTCTTGTGAGCTACCGCTTTGAGTGCTGCATCATTTCTTCTTTCTTCGATTAGATCCAAAGACATATGGAGGATTTCTTCGTTTTCTTCTGGGTTATAGTGGATCCTACGGTGGGAAGGCACTACAGTTTCAACTAGGAGCATGGTCTCCGATCTGTATGCCAAAGAGAAAGGAGTATGCCCTGTTGATGTTCTGAAAGACGTGCGGTAGGCCCAAAGTTCCGTAGGAAGTTCATCCACCCAAGCGCCTTTTGACTTTTCAAGCTTCTTCTTGATTAGAGTTTTGAGAATTTTGTTGATAGCTTCGACTTGTCCATTTGCCTGGGGATAAGCCATGGACGAGAAGCTTTTGTAAATTCCATGCTCTTGGCACCAGTCGGCGAACTCCTTGCTGTCAAACTGAAGTCCATTGTCCGATATGATTTTGAGTGGAACCCCGTACCTGCATAGAACATTTTTGATCAAGAAGTTAATAACTTCTGCTGAAGATACTTTATTTAGAGGTTCCGCTTCCACCCATTTGGTGAAATAGTCGACTGCTACTATGGAATATTTGGCTCCGCCTCGGTCCATTGGCAGTTCGCCAATCAAGTCAATTCCCCATACTACAAAGGGCCAAGGGCTGGTCATCTGAGTAATCTCATTTGTTGGTAGTCGAGCGATCTTAGCAAATTTCTGACATCTGTCGCATTTTTTGACGAAGTCCAAGGCGTCTTTGTTTAAGGTGGGCCAGAAATATTCATATCGGAGTATCTTCTTTGCCAGAGTCTGCCCTCCAGTGTGATCTCCGCAACTTCCTTGATGGATGTTGGATAAGATTTCCTTGGCTTCCCTTCCAACGACACACCTTAATAAGGGGTTAGAGAAGCCGTGCCGATAGAGGATGCCTTCTTGTATTGTGTAGCGGGAAGTTTTCTTCAAGATTTTCTTAACTTCGTTACGCCCGTCGGGTAGTGTGCCACTTTGTAAGTATTTTCGGATGGGAGTCATCCAAGTTTCCTCTTCGATTGCAGCTATCAGATTCACTTGCTCGAAACTCGGGGCTAGTTGCTTTGAGATGGTTTCTGTTCCGGAAGTGGTGCCGTCCTTCATGCTAGCTTGCTTTGCCAGTTCGTCGGCCTCCTGATTCTCTTCTCGAGGAATGTGTTTGATTAAATAGTGATCCAATTGATCAAACAACAGCTTGGTCTTCTTTAGATATGCTGTGAGTCATTCTCCTTGAGTCTGGAATTCTCCCAGTATTTGATTTACAATAAGTTGAGAATCACTATGGAGACATAAAGAACCGACTCCAATCTCTAGGGAAAGTTCTAATCCAGCTATCACTGCTTCGTATTCTGCATCGTTGTTGGTGGCAGTGAATTCCAACCTTAGAGCATAGTGTAGCTTCCTTCCCCTGGGAGTGATTATTACAATACCTGCCCTCGAGCCTTGTTCGTTTGATGCTCCATCCACAAAGAGATTCCACTTGATGTTTTCCGCTATTTCAGATTGCTCCTTTCCTTCGTTGGTAGTGAATTCGGTAATGAAATCCGCCATGGCCTGTCCCTTGATGGCGGTGCGAGGATGGTAGGTGATATCATATTGACTCAGCTCGATGCACCATTTAAGTAGTCGCCCGGAAGTGTCAGGACGATGGAGTACCTGCCTTAGCGGTTGATCGGTTAGAACTCTGATGGAATGAGATTGGAAGTAGTGTCGCAGTTTCCTGTAGGATCGATTTCACCCTAGAGGGGGGGTGAATAGGGTGATTGTGTAAATTATTAAAATTAATCGCGGAAGCTTATTAATTTATTTCAATTCAGATCACAGAATAGCAGCACAGATATTGCAGAATATAAATAACAGAAGAAACAGAACAACACAGAATTTACCCAGCTTCGGCAAAACCCTGCCTACGTGCTGCCCCAAAGGTTTCCACTAGAAATTAGATAGTCCCTCGCTTACACACGTAAACTCGCTATACCCGCTATTGACTAATCTAACTCTACGCTCAAAACCTTGCCACAACTCAACTACCGAGTTGCGAATTCTCAAGCTACGCCACGTAGCTTGTCCCCTAGTCACACGACTAGAAATTTAAAACGGTTTAAAAGAAAAATACAATTTAAAAAACAATTTAAATAAAAAACCCTATTTAATAAAAAAAACTAAGCCCAAATTAAAAGGCCGGCCCCTTAGTCACTTCTTCAACCCGTTCCTTTTATTTTTTCGTTTGTGAAAAAAAATGGCCGCTCCTCTTGCAGATTTAGGGCTTCGTCCCTTTGGTTGCCATGCTCTTAAATTAAGGTTTCAAATTGAAGTCGCTGCCTTTGTTGGTTGATTGCAACCACTGTTTCTTTGATTTGCTTCAATTTTTTTTGCGGCTTCTCCTCCTTGATCGAGTTCGATTGCTTCGGTATGTAATTTGTACTTTTTTGTTTTCTGATTTGATGCTTGCTCGAACTCCGATGCTTTTTCAATTGCTGATGATGATGATTTGGGTTTTACAGTTTTAACATGATCGATCAATTAGTGCCGATGATGACTGTGGGTTTTATAAGGATTTGATTTCCTTTAATTCGTTCGTATCACTTTCCTAATATTTGCGACTTGATGCGCACGGCTTTCCTGATATTTTTTGCAACTTGCTAATCACGGTTTTGAATTGAGAACGTTCGATCCTTCTTGAATAACAATGCAGAAACTTTCCTCTTTTTAATTGCTGACTATTTCAAAAAAAAAGATACGAATTTTTTTCTCTTTCCTGTTTTGTGCATTGTGTAACTTGCTTCTTTGCTACTATATGTATTCATCAATGTTGGCATCTGCATTGCATTTCTCAGTGAACTCCATTTCACTTTGTTGCATTTGGTCTCGAGTTTCACTGTTGCATGCACTTGTTGTCGCAGTATTGCAGTTGGGTTGCTGTACATATGAACTTGCATTCTTCGAGTTGTATTTACACCACCTCTTGAGCTTCAGTAGTTGTTTGTTTCACTACCATACTGAAATTCACTGTTGCACTTGAGTTTTTGCTTGCATTGTCACTTGATGTTGCTGCAATCTTCACTTCTGGTTAGCCACTGTTGCATTACTGTGTCTTGTGGCATGTTGATGCATTTGCATGTTTGGTTTGCTTCTTTTCTGGTTGGTGTTGCTGTTATGTTGATGGCTAACCTTTGCTAGTTCATTCATGACATGTTGTCCATGTGTGTTCCTTTATGTTTGACCTTTGTTGTCACTGGTTCATTGTGAAGTAGCTGTCTTCACTGATGCTGCACTTAGTCTTGTCTTTGATGTTCCTCTCATTGCATATGAACTTGGTCTACTTGATGCTGTAGCTTTCAAGTATATGTGCATCACTTGACTTCATTCCACTGCGCATTTCTCTGGTTTCTGTAGTTGTAACTGGTCTTTGTAGTTGCTGTCCACTTATGTACATGCTTCACTGCAGCCTTCTTTGCATTGTTCATTTTACTGTCTTTATTGTGGCATACTTTGATTCTTTTGCAACTCGAGTTGCACACTACTGTCTTGGTTTTGGGGCTGCTGGTTACATATGCATTCTGGTTCATTTTCGAGTCTAGTTGATGTTGCTGAAATCTGTAGCATCTTGGTTTCACTGATGGCCTGTTGTAGTGGTTGCTGCTGTATTGCCAATTGGGCTTGTAGTTGATTCTTTGAGTCTTTTTTCATTGGTCATTGTTGATGTTCTTTGTAGTTTGTATCTGCATTTTGCATTTGCCATGCTTTGGTCATTGAAGTATGTTGTCACTTGTTGACTGCATGTTCATCATTTCATATTGAACTGTTTCTTGTCATGTTCACTTGTGTTGAATCCAGTTTCAAAACTCGGATTTGACCTTGTGCTCGTGTCGTATTTTTGAATTTATTGCACCTGAGTTGAACCTGTCCGTATATTTGGGTTTGACCTTGTGCTCACCTGTCCCTGTAGCATTATCAAGTGTATATATCGGCGTGCACGGCCTTGTGGCATATACAGTAATACACTGTGTATGTCACAAGTTGTTCGTGTGTGATGAATTCAAATGTAAATGATGACGAACAACCCAAATAACTGAGGCAAATCATACTTTCAAAAATCATATTTTATTTTATATTGTAAAAATATTTCTTTTTCAATTTTACTGCGTTAGTGAATATTTTTGCAGATTGCTCAGATGTTGGATTCAAACTGGAATGCAGTTGAAGACAAAATATGAGTGTGAGTGATATGTAGTGAGGTTATAAATGTAAATTGAAGTCGTGATGTATTCAAAAATGTATATGTATAGTGAGAGCTTGAAATTGTACTATTCAAGATTGTAATAAATATTTGTTTGAATAAAATTCCTGTTTGAATTCAAATTCCATTCAAATTCTGTGTAATTTATTTTATTCAACAAATATTTATTTAATCTATGAAAAATAGAATAGTACGTTACCAAATACATTTAAATGAATATATATGTTTATTATCATCAAACAAAAAACATATAAGCGCATATTCAACAATCTCCCCCTTTTGATGATAACAAACATATATTTAAGATTTTAACCTGTTAAATGTATTTGATCAATGATATACTCTAATTGCTCCCCCTATTTGAATGCTTCCTCTGTACATGATGCTCCCCCTACATATATGCATACAAATAGAAATATATAAATGAGCCTATATGCAAATGGAAAATTATTTGACCTTTGCTTGATTTTATTAGACAAAATCTTAACTTTTCTCTCCCCCTTTTGTTATCATCAAAAGAGTAATAGTGTTAGAGAAAATAGAGATAAAGTAATCGATATCAATCCAACATTAAAACTCAATTGAATATAAATATTAAATTTCGATAAAAAGTCAAACAAAAATCATAAATGTTTTGTTAGGCGCATATTCCACTTTTAGAATGATGGAAATGATGTCATCATATAAACCATACAGTTGTGTCTATTTGTGGTATATTTATATCAGGAATTTGAATACCTACTAATCATGCATAACCGTTAGGACTTTTAAATGAGATTAGTAGTATTCCAATTTAATTTTAAAAAAATAAATCAAGTATCTTCTAACCACGCATGACCGTGAGGACTTTTAAATAGGATTAGAATCAACTTGTCTATTAAATCAATTAATTTTGATATGCGTTCCATACATGCATAACCATAAGGACTTTTAAATGAGTTGGAAGCACATAAAAAAAATCCAAGTAATTCACCCATGCATAACCGTGCGGACTTTTAAATGAGAGTGAATACTTTGGATATTTATTAATTTTTAAAAAATATATGAAATGAAAAACAAATGTTCCCTGATTATAGTACCACATATCGACCAACTATATATATATGTTTTGATAAACCATGGTCGATAGAAATATGATAGATATAGAAATGGTCATGGAATCTTTACCCAACAAAAAGTTTTATAACTCTTATTTGAATTCCTAAAGAAAATTTTCAAATATACTCTCTTGAGTAATGCAAGTTAAATATCAACACTTATCACCTCTTTAATCACTATTTATCTTTTTGATAATTAGCAGGGAGTCAGATTAGTCAAAATTTGTCATTTAAAATCAAATAAAAATGACTAATCTGAAAATATGGTCAAAAATGATTTTCTTGAAGAACTTTTATGAGAAAAAAAATTCTGCTAATTGAAAAATATTTGTAATGAAAAATATGCAGATAATTTCTTTGAAAAACGATGCGGTTACTAAATGTCTCACCATAAATCACATTCAACTAGTAATTTTTCTATCAACTAGATTACCAGTGTAATCTGCATCTGAATTTCTCTTTTACTCCAAAATATCACTAACTATATTTGATAGACCAGATCATGAAGTGTGCATGAAAACTCAAACAGCATTCTAAATGGCATTCACTCGAATTTGGATTGAAGCCGTGTAAATAATCAGAGAATCGTGAATATAGAGTTAGCCGAATTATAACCGAATGCATTATCATCCAACAAATTACAATATTTAAACCAAACAAATATGTATGAAGTTATTCAAAGATTAGTGTTTTTGGCATAAATATAATTGGCCAACTATTTTGAATAAGTCAGAATCAAAGTCATCATCTTTTCATCATCTCGATATTGGCTGATTCAGAATATGGTGCAGATTATCACATTTAATATATCGTTCAAATAAATATACCATTACCTGTTTTACCTTTACGATATTTTTCGTTGTTTATCCATTGTGAT
Source organism: Allium cepa (assembly GCA_030765085.1). NCBI lineage: Eukaryota > Viridiplantae > Streptophyta > Magnoliopsida > Asparagales > Amaryllidaceae > Allium > Allium cepa. Next base: position 394,884,580 of record CM060943.1, on the reverse strand, counting down.
TCTGTCACCTTTATAATAGGCTAAGGAACTTTGCTTTGTCGCCCGTTGTGTTTCTGGAACAGCCAAAAATCCAGAAAAACACTATTATTGTTCCTTAGCCTGCCACCACACCTACACGATGAAAGATTTATGTGACCTATTTGTTTTTATAGGTCCATGGTTGTTAGTGGCAGAAAATTTTGAAAAACAATTTTGTAAAGACCCAAAACTATTTATAATTGTTCCCTTTGGCACCCAAATTTGTTTAATTTTGAGAGATTTTATATTTGTGCCTTTTGGAACCCAAATTGGTATGGTTTCCACATGTTTGGGTCTATTCCAACAATTATTGTGATTGTGTCCAAATTTTCTACAAATTGTGCACATGGAATTTTCTTGATTAATATCGATTTCAACATTTTCAGATTGATTATATCCAAGTCCTTGTCTAGCTGTATTAACAGTTTGCTTCCCTAATAGCAGATTCAACGATTTCTCACTTTTTGAAAATTTATCTAAAGTTATTGACAATTGTTGAACTTGTATTTTGAGAGATTCATTTTCGTTCAATAATTGCGTGCACTTTTTGATAGAATTTTCTCTCCTAGTATTTTCGTTCTCTTTCAAAATCAGAATTTCATTTTCAAGTGATTTTATATTAGTTTCTGATTTTTTAATTTCTTCTTCGAATGTTGGACACTTATCACACTTAGGGATCCTACTTTGATAGGTTTTAACTAATTGGTCAAGTTGTTTATTTAAATCTATCAAAGTATCTTTTTGTGATTCAAGTTTGGCATACTTCTCCCTAAGTCGTTCAAAACAACCATTCACTTCGTGGAAATATATCAGTAATTCAGAATGAGAAAGTTTTGATACCTCACTTGGCTCGTCATCATCACTGTCAGTTATTTCACCATGAAGACACAAGTATGCTTTTTCATCCTCACTGTCAGCACTTTGATTATCTTCATCACTTGTATTCCACGTGGCAGCAAAACTTCTCCTTTTTGATTTCTTTTCAAAGTCACGTCGATTTTGAGGACAATTTGGCTTGATGTGTCCGGGTTGGTTGCACCTATGACAGATGATCTTTTGTTCTTCTGGATTGTCCAATATTTTATTTATTCTTCTTTTCAATTTTCGATTTAGAGCTGAATTTCCGTATTTGTAATTCCACCTTTTGACTTTCTTTATTATCAGCTCCAATTCCGCTGCTCCATCATCATTATCATCACTATCAATTTCTGTAGTTCCTTTAAGAGCTATTGGTTTCTTTCGAGTATCACCTCCTTCACGTTCTTCCTTGAACTTCATTTCAAGCTCATAAGCAGTGAGGTTTCCGATGAGTTCTTCGACTTTCATTTGTTTCAAATCTTTTGACTCTTGAATGGCAGTCACTTTGGCTTCAAAACTTCGTGGAAGGACTCTGAGGATTTTTCGGACTATCTCCAACTCTGTATATGGTTTTCCAAGGGCTTTTGATTTGTATACGATATTGGAAAGTCTTCCATGCATCTCTTTGACATTTTCTTCTTTTGCCATTGTGAAATTCTCGTATTCGCTGCTTAGCATGGCAAGGCGAGATTCTTTGACTTGAGATGTTCCTTCATGAGTCACTTCTAGTGTGTGCCATATTTCCTGTGCAGTTAGACAATGTGAGACACGATTAAATTCAAATTGATCCAATGAACAAATAATAGAATTCATAGCTCTAGCATTAGCATTTTGTAATTTATTTTCTAGTTCTGTCCATTGATCCATCGGTTTATCTATTTCCTGATTATCTACAATTATAGTTGGTGCTCTATAACCTGTCTCAACAATGATCCAAGCGTCAATGGTTTTCAGAAAAATTTTCATTCTATTTTTCCAATAAGCATACTCACCATTGAACATTGGTGGTCTAACTATGGACTGACCCTCAGCAAAAGCATTATTAAAAGAAGCCATTTTAAAAATTCAAAATTTTTAAAATAAAAGTTGGTTTTTGAAAAACGATTTTTTTTTAAAACAGAAGTTGACTTCTATTCCTTGCTCTGATACCACTTGTAGGATCGATTTCACCCTAGAGGGGGGGGGGTGAATAGGGTGATTGTGTAAATTATTAAAATTAATCGCGGAAGCTTATTAATTTATTTCAATTCAGATCACAGAATAGCAGCACAGATATTGCAGAATATAAATAACAGAAGAAACAGAACAACACAGAATTTACCCAGCTTCGGCAAAACCCTGCCTACGTGCTGCCCCCAAGGTTTCTACTAGAAATTAGATAGTCCCTCGCTTACACACGTAAACTCGCTATACCCGCTATTGACTAATCTAACTCTACGCTCAAAACCCTGCCACAACTCAACTACCGAGTTGCGAATTCTCAAGCTACGCCACGTAGCTTGTCCCCTAGTCACACGACTAGAAATTTAAAACGGTTTAAAAGAAAAATACAATTTAAAAAACAATTTAAATACAAAACCCTATTTAATAAAAAAAACTAAGCCCAAATTAAAAGGCCGGACCCTTAGTCACTTCTTCAACCCGTTCCTTTTATTTTTTCGTTTGTGAAAAAAAAAGGCCGCTCCTCTTGCAGATTTAGGGCTTCGTCCCTTTGGTTGCCATGCTCTTAAATTAGGGTTTCAAATTGAAGTCGCTGCCTTTGTTGGTTGATTGCAATCACTATTTCTCTGATTTGCTTCAATTTTTTTTGCGGCTTCTCCTCCTTGATCGAGTTCGATTGCTTCGGTATGTAATTTGTACTTTTTTGTTTTCTGATTTGATGCTTGCTCGAACTCCGATGCTTTTTCAATTGCCGATGATGATGATTTGGGTTTTACAGTTTTAACATGATCGATCAATTAGTGCCGATGATGACTGTGGGTTTTATAAGGATTTGATTTCCTTTAATTCGTTCGTATCACTTTCCTAATATTTGCGACTTGATGCGCACGGCTTTCCTGATATTTTTTGCAACTTGGTAATCACGGTTTTGAATTGAGAACGTTCGATCCTTCTTGAATAACAATGCAGAAACTTTCCTCTTTTTAATTGCTGACTATTTCAAAAATAAAGATACGAATTTTTTTCTCTTTCCTGTTTTGTGCATTGTGTAACTTGCTTCTTTGCTACTATATGTATTCATCAATGTTGGCATCTGCATTGCATTTCTCAGTGAACTCCATTTCACTTTGTTGCATTTGGTCTCGAGTTTCACTGTTGCATGCACTTGTTGTCGTAGTATTGCAGTTGGGTTGCTGTACATATGAACTTGCATTCTTCGAGTTGTATTTACACCACCTCTTGAGCTTCAGTAGTTGTTTGTTTCACTACCATACTGAAATTCACTGTTGCACTTGAGTTTTTGCTTGCATTGTCACTTGATGTTGCTGCAATATTCACTTCTGGTTAGCCACTGTTGCATTACTGTGTCTTGTGGCATGTTGATGCATTTGCATGTTTGGTTTGCTTCTTTTCTGGTTGGTGTTGCTGTTATGTTGATGGCTAACCTTTGCTAGTTCATTCATGACATGTTGTCCATGTGTGTTCCTTTATGTTTGACCTTTGTTGTCACTGGTTCATTGTGAAGTAGCTGTCTTCACTGATGCTGCACTTAGTCTTGTCTTTGATGTTCCTCTCATTGCATATGAACTTGGTCTACTTGATGCTGTAGCTTTCAAGTATATGTGCATCACTTGACTTCATTCCACTGCGCATTTCTCTGGTTTCTGTAGTTGTAACTGGTCTTTGTAGTTGCTGTCCACTTATGTACATGCTTCACTGCAGCCTTCTTTGCATTGTTCATTTTACTGTCTTTATTGTGGCATACTTTGATTCTTTTGCAACTCGAGTTGCACACTACTGTCTTGGTTTTGGGGCTGCTGGTTACATATGCATTCTGGTTCATTTTCGAGTCTAGTTGATGTTGCTGAAATCTGTAGCATCTTGGTTTCACTGATGGCCTGTTGTAGTGGTTGCTGCTGTGTTGCCAATTGGGCTTGTAGTTGATTCTTTGAGTCTTTGTTCATTGGTCATTGTTGACGTTCTTTGTAGTTTGTATCTGCATTTTGCATTTGCCATGCTTTGGTCATTGAAGTATGTTGTCACTTGTTGACTGCATGTTCATCATTTCATATTGAACTGTTTCTTGTCATGTTCACTTGTGTTGAATCCAGTTTCAAAACTCGGATTTGACCTTGTGCTCGTGTCGTATTTTTGAATTTATTGCACCTGAGTTGAACCTGTCCGTATATTTGGGTTTGACCTTGTGCTCACCTGTCCCTGTAGCATTATCAAGTGTATATATCGGCGTGCACGGCCTTGTGGCATATACAGTAATACACTGTGTATGTCACAAGTTGTTCGTGTGTGATGAATTCAAATGTAAATGATGACGAACAACCCAAATAACTGAGGCAAATCATACTTTCAAAAATCATATTTTATTTTATATTGTAAAGATATTTCTTTTTCAATTTTACTGCGTTAGTGAATATTTTTGCAGATTGCTCAGATGCTGGATTCAAACTGGAATGCAGTTGAAGACAAAATATGAGTGTGAGTGATATGTAGTGAGGTTATAAATGTAAATTGAAGTCGTGATGTATTCAAAAATGTATATGTATAGTGAGAGCTTGAAATTGTACTATTCAAGATTGTAATAAATATTTGTTTGAATAAAATTTCTGTTTGAATTCAAATTCCATTCAAATTCTGTGTAATTTATTTTATTCAAAAAATATTTATTTAATCTATGAAAAATAGAATAGTACGTTACCAAATACATTTAAATGAATATATATGTTTATTATCATCAAACAAAAAACATATAAGCGCATATTCAACATTTCCGTGATGTGATTAGTAAACAGTATGCTAGCTTCTCAAGTTTAGGATATCTGGCTTCTGCCCCCGTAAACCTCTTGCTTACAAAGTATACTGGCTGCTGCGCGTGGTTGTCTTCTCTTACCAAAGCGGTGCTTAGAGCATGAGATGACACGGCAAGGTATAGGTATAGCTCTTCGCCTTCATTTGGAGTTGAGAGTACTGGTGGTCTCTGGAGGTGTTCGATTAGGTTAAGGAAGGCTTTTAAGCATTCGTCAGTCCACTCGAACTTTCCTTTGTCCTTATTTAGAGCTTCGAAGAAAGGGACGCACTTGTTAGTTGCTTTAGAGATGAATCTGCTTAGGGCGGCCACTTTCCCATTTAGGCTTTGCATTTCTCTTCGAGTGGAAGGTACCCTGATTTCTTTCAGAGCCCGGACTTGTTCAGGGTTCGCTTCAATTCCTTTGGCATGGACGATGAATCCTAAGAACTTTCCCGATGATACTCCGAAGGAGAACTTTAGAGGATTCAGCTTCATTCCATATTGGCGAAGTACTTGAAACATCTTGCTTAGGTGGCTTACGTGGTCGTTGGATTTCCCTGATTTTACTAGCATGTCGTCCACATAAACTTCCATAGTTCGTCCTATTAGTTCTGTGAACATCTTGTTGATGAGGCGCTGATAAGTAGCTCCGGCGTTTTTAAGTCCAAAAGGCATTACTCTGTAGCAGTACAATCCCGGGTCAGTGATAAAACTAGTGTGGTCTTGATCGGGAGCGTGCATAGGAATTTGGTTATATCTTGAGTATGCGTCCATAAAAGATAAGAGTTCGTGCCCGGTTGTGCTGTCCACCAGCTGATCGATTCGGGGGAGTGGGAAGCAATCCTTTGGGCAAGCATCATTTAAGTTGGAGAAGTCAATGCACGTTCGCCACTTCTCATTAGCCTTCTTTACTAGTACCGGGTTAGCGATCCACTCTGGGTAGATGGCTTCTCGTATGAAGTTATTGGCAAGTAGGTTCTTTACTTCTTCATCGAGGGCTGCTGATCGTTCTGCGCCCATGCTTCTCTTTTTCTGCTTTACTGGCACTTTGGTAGGATCGATGTTCAGTACGTGGCACGCTACATCTGGGGAGATTCCAGTCATATCAGCGTGCGTCCATGCAAATAGGTCCAAGTTGTGGCGGAGAAAATCAATGAGTTGATCCTTCAATTCTGCTTTTAGTTGAGATCCGATTTTCAATAGTCTACTTGAGTCATGTTTGTCTACAGATAGAAACTCCATAGCCTCTGTAGGCTCGGCGGTGGCCTCCTCCTCTTTGTCCCTGGGGTCTAATTCATTGAAAGGATCACTGGTATATCGAAGAGGAGGGGCTCTCTTTAGTTGCTATGCTTCCAAGCTTTTCATGCAGAGAGTAGTCTCTGCATTCTTCTCTTTATCCCTTCTATGGTTATTGCGAAGTTCAGTTACATAGAAGTCTCGAGCAGCGTCTTGATCTCCCTCTACTTCTCCTATTCCATTGTCTGTTGGGAATTTCATCTTCAGGCACCATGGGGCCAGGACAATTTGGAAGTCGGACAAGGCTGGTCTTCCCAAAAAGGCGTTGTAGGCCGAGTGGTTTTCTATTAGCACAAATGTTTGTTTCCGCACAACGGAGCGGGGATGACTTCCTATTTCAACAAAGAGGTCCAGTTGCCTGAGGGGCATCTTCGCATCTCCAGTGAAACCATGCAGCGGTTTGTTGCAGGGAGACACATCCTTCATCGACAGCTTCATTTTTTCGAAAGCATGCTTAAATAGGATATTTACTGAGCTTCTAGTGTCTACTAGAATTCGGAAAACTTTGGCTGGACCGAACCAGGCAGAGATGACCATAGGATCCATGTGAGGGTACTGCCTTCCTTCTAGGTCACGCCTACCGAATGTGATGTCATTGTTCTCTTTCCACTTTGGGTGGCGTTCTTCTATAACGGAATTAATGCAGTCTTCATTGTTTCTAAGCGACTTTCCATATTTTTCCATCTCTGCCCAGCTTCTATCGGCGATGTGTGGTCCTCCCGATATGGTATGGACCACTATCTTCTCTTGACTAGAGCCGCTGGTGTTGCGATTTCCTCCGCCTACTTCCGGGGGTGATAGCCTCAGGCTTTCATTGGAAGGAGCTGGAGTCCCGTTCTGGCTTTTTACATAGCGTTCCAGTCTCTTCCTTCTGATGTGTTCTTCAATTAAGTCCCGGAGATGATGACATTCATTGGTATCATGCCCATGAGATTCGTGGAAACGGCAGAACTTTCCAGATTTAATTGCGTTATCTGATTCCTTCTTGTGCGGGGGGCGTTTGTATTTAACTTCGTCTTGGGTGGCCATGAAGATGTTTTCGATTGTTTCATTCAAAGGAGTGTAAGTGTCAAATGTCGGTCCTAGCCGATATAGACGCTTTTCTCCCTTCTTGCCCCCAACACTGTCTCTGGAGTCATTTCTTCGAACGTCCTTTGCTACTGCGGGTGTGTTGCCATGAGCTGCCTTAGTTTGTTGCACTGTTTGCCTTTCAATGGCAGCGTCTTGAAGTCTCATATATTTTCCGGCTTCATGGAAGAAATCGGGTAAGGTAGCTGGCTTTTCTTTCGTTAATCTCCTAGCAAATTTAGTATCCGGATGCACACCACTGCAGAGGGACGTTAGGATAAGTTTCTCATCGGCATCCTGGACTGCGGCCGCTGTGGCATTGAATCAGGTTAGATATTGTTGCACTGTCTCTCCGGGCTTTTGTTTGATATTGGATAAGGAATAAGCGTCCTTGGGTTGTTCCACATGAATGCGGAATTGGCCGATGAACTTTTCTTTCAACATTTCCCATGAGCTGATGGACCCTTTGGGTAGATGGCAGAACCAGGAGGTGGCTAGATCTAACAAGAATAGTGGAAAGCATTTACACAATACTCCGTCTGTCGCTCCGCTAATGAGCATATGCTGTGTGTATCTCTGTAAGTGTACGACGGGGCCAGAGGTTCCCTTGTAAGGCTCCATTGTTGGCATTTTCCATTCTCGGGGGGTGATGGCAATTTCGATATTGCGGGTGAAGGGGCTGGTTACCCTAGCGCCTATCCCTCGATCTCTTTGATCCCGTCGGATGCACTCTCTGAACAATCGCGCCATCCTTTCATCAGAATTTGGAGCAGATAGAAATGAGTTTGGTTCTTCTCTATGGGATTGATTCCGTCCAGATGACCTTTAGGGATGGTATCGTCTATCACTCCTAATATTTTCCAGTGGCTGCCTCTGGTCTTTTGGGAGTATGTTAGGGTCAACTACAGTTGGCACTTGCCCGGATCTTCCCCTGCTGGGTTCTGTTCAAAGCATTTCCTCGGGTTCAACTTCGGGTTGGACTCTAGCTCGGCCCCGTTCATTGGTGTTCCCATGGCTAGGTAGCATGACAGGCTCGGTTACATCCGACCTTCGCCTGGTGCCTCCCCTGTTGGGTTCGGTTCCAAGCGTCTCCTCGGATCGGAATTCGGGCTGAGTCCGGGCTTGGCTCCTACCATTGCTGTTTCTGTTATTTGCCTCTTCGAAGAAGAAAGACCTTTGTCGCCTCCCAGGTTCTCCAGACTGGGACTCATCCCATGATTTAGTGTTGCAGTTGGATTCTTCTGCATCCCTTAAGCGTGACATGAGTTGGTTCACCAAGGCTTATTGTTGGAATGTGAAGCGATCAGTCACTTCATCCACAACCCTGTCTAGATCTGCCCTAGTAATTGCTGCCGGTTGTTCCGTGGCAGGGGCTGTCGGATTTACCTGACTTCCATTTTGTACCGCTATTGGAATGGGACGAATCTCTTGATCAGTGATCACTGGATCTGGAATACTGCTAGTTGCGATGTTCTTTCCTTTGTTAGCATCTTTCTTCTGTCTGCGAGGCATGTTTTCCAAGCAATGAGCGATGCTGATAGGAAGAAGGTTAAGTGGGAGAAGCTGAAGCTTCGAGCTCCTGCTCTCAATGAAAGCACCAAAAATGTTTGCACAAAAAATGGGCAAACACCTCCAAGTCGTATGATTTAGTCGATTTAATGTTGCTCTTAGAGATTTGGGTGATTTACACAAATATGTAAAAAGCAGGGACTAAACTGTAAAAGACACAGATTTATAGGGGTTCGGCCAGAATGTGCCTACGTCCACTTTATATGTTATTCTCTTTTTTTGGTCAGATTACAAGTAGAAAGCTTTGATTACAAGTATATGAAAGTTGTTTGAAAGTTCTATCCTTGCTTGAGCTCTCTAACTTGTCTGCCATTGTTGTACCCCTGCCCCTCTATTTATAGAGTGAGGCTGGGGGTAGGGATTCTGGATGTATATAGCTGCTGATGGGCCTGGGCTGATGCAATCTGGCCTGGCAACGTTGGTTCAACAACACCTTGGTTCGGTAGTAGATGGTTGGAGTTGAGACCTTGGTCCGGTAGCACTTTGGTCCGGTAGGACTTTGGTCCAGTAGTACCTGGGAGATGGGTTGGTTCGATGGCAGGTAGAGTGGCTTTGATTCGGTGGTACATGGGAAGTGGGTTGGTTCGACTAGGAGTTGGTTCGGCAGTGGTGATGATATGTGTTTGGTTCGGCAGTGCTTAGGAAGTGGTTGGTTCGGCAACGTTTTTCCTTATTCTGGTTCGGTGGAAACACGTCCAACAATATAAGAATGTTAATCCTGACTCGAGCGCTTTGTGTTTTGCTTTACGCTCGGGTCAGACTGAGTGGTTCAGCTTTTGAGACTCACCTTTGGAGTTGGAGCTTCGCTTGGAGATCCGGCTATCTATCAATCTTTCAGATATTCAGTTGATTCTAGTGATGTATTCTGATCTTGTATTTGACTATTGTATTTGAAACTTCTATTGTATCTTATTTAACTCTGATATATATATATATAGTAGCTTCATGAACTACTATTCTTTTGTTTCCGCTGCATATTGTGTATTACTCTTTATCTGTGATTCCGTGATTTATTATTTACTATATACGCTGAGTTTTTCCAAATATATATTAACAATCTGGTATTTTGAGCAATTCATATCCAGTATGTGTGGAGCGAATGGTTGAAAATATCAGGTCATTACACATTCCAGCCATGACCAGTTTGAATTTGTAGAAAATAATTTGAACAATTTTAAATAGTTAAATAGTTAAAATAGTTTAATGTAAATAGTTTGAGTACTAAAATGATTTATGTAGTAAAATATCTTAGAAGAAGGAAGACATAAGGTGGGCTGGATGTACGAGAGATAAACAAAATGTGGGCGGTTGTGTACGAGTGTTGGAAGATGGGGAAATTAATTAATTAAATAAATATATATATTATTAGAAAATGTCTAACCAATAAATGTCTGAAATTCTCAAACTCCAAACATAGCGTACCACCTGGCATTCTACATGTCTTACCCCTATTCCGAACATAATGGAACTAGTTTTGAGGCCTAATTTGATCGTATGCAGAATATAGCTTTTCAAGCCAAATTATTTTTATGAAATTAATTAAAGTAATTTCTATGCATTTCAAGCTCGCACGGCCGAACAATAAGTCCGATCGCTATGAAAGTTGAAATCCTAAAATGATTTACCATTACAGATCCGATGAAACTAGTTTCGTCAAAATCCAAGACAGTGGCCAAAATGGCTATTTTTACAGGTTGATTAAAATGAGTAATTTCCAAAACTTAATTTATTCACTTTAAATTCCAATTTAAAAGTTAACAATATTCATTCATATTTAAATAAAATTCAAATCAACTTTTGACATTATTTTCATTCATATTAAATTCAAAATTCAATTATTTATATAATTCCCAATATTAAATTTAGAAAATTTAATTGTTCAATAACTATATTAATAACCATTAATTTTGAATGAATTTTAGTTATCAACAAATATTTCATTTCTATCTAAATAATTCAATATTTATTATTCAATTCCAGTTATTGATTACAAACACATTCAATGCATAGAATTTCATTTCAATGCCAGTTATTGCCTAAATTTTAGAAATTTTTTATTTCAAAATCGTATTCAAGTTCATATTTAAGTAAATTACATAAATAATTCATTAAATTTTTTATTTCTGATCATTTTTAATTCAATAATCATATTAAATTTAATTATTTAAAATAGTTAAAAATACGGGCGTTACATTCTTCTCCACTCAAAACTTTTCGTCCTTGAAAAAGGGTTAAGTAAGGAATTTAACACTTGATATATTTTATTTTAAATAATCAACATATAAACATAACTTCTTATTTACAAAACCTTTACTACACTCTCACTATGCAGTCTGATCGGTTTATGGAAATCAGAACTTATTTACAAAACAATTTATATAATTTTACAAAGCTCAAAATTTTTCTAATACCCAGATTTATGGAAAATTTTGACAGTCTCCTTTACGCGGCTCAATAGGAATTTTTTTACAATACAATATATAACACAAAAATATACCAAATATACCAAATATACATTTCATCTTAATGATCAGGCATCCCGTAAAAAATATAAAAATGTGGTATGTAATCTGAGATATGTACCTTAATATTTTTAATACGAGCGAGTTCGCTCATATTAAGCAAGAAAAAACATATAAAATCCACGTATATGTCCAAGCAGTCTTTGTATATACGTATCTCAACTCAAGTTAAAATGTTTGTCACTTAAAAAAGATATAGCAAAATATATGAGTCTAATAGAACCAAATAACATGCATTGTGAATCCAAACCATAAACACAAGCACAAATATACAACAAACCAATCATATGCAATCAACACAGTTATAACAATAATTTACAACAAAAGAATCATCCAACCAAATAATATTCATCTGCTTAATTCGATCTATCACAATTTACATTTTTAATGTCAATATTTAATTTTTACACCATCATTTGTTTTAATGTCCAATTTTTATTAACACTTAATTGACTTATTTCAATTTATTTGTTCTCAACCAACTTACATTCAGTTTGACTCACATTCAGTTGATTTTCATTCAGGTTATTTACTTTTAATTGATTGACATGCACTTATCAACATGAGTGAATTCACATTCTATTAATTTACATTCGTTTATAGTTACAGTCATTTTTAACTTCTATTATTTCATTTCAGTAATTCATATCATTAATTACACTTAAGTAAATTTTGATTTCATCCCACATTTCTTATTTTCCTTCCATATCATTCATATTTATCAAATCTATAAGATATAAAACTTAGCTCTTATGTTTCGCAAGACATTTAAATTGTAATGTTCATATTTCTTTTTCACATCAACCTCATATATGATTTTATGTGTAACGCCCTGCCCCAAGACCCACCTTAGTAAATAGAATTAATGAGTAATTTCGTCTACTAAAGCAGAGAATAGGGCTGGTTAAGGGCGACCATTTATAACTTTGTCTTAAACAACTACTGAATACATCGATAAATGCAATATGATTTTTCTTTTCTATCTCAATGGATCGACATATACAGTAAATGCTTAATCCAAAACTATAGGTGGCTAATGGATCTATCAGAAAAAAATACAATAACTAAATGTAAAGCATATCATATAACATTAATCAACATCATATATATAAATATACACTAATACATGTTTATTACAATACAATATGAATACAATAAAGTTGGTACTCAACCACACCATATACATTGAATAAAATACATCAGATTATGCGGAAGAACAAAAATTGTTCAAGAGAAAGGAGAGCTGATATCCAGCATCAACTTCAAGCTAAGTCCAATAGATGATACCTGAAACAACTCGGTGTGACTCGAGTATAATTAGACGGGTCAGTCTAGCAACACAAATCAGTCAATATCGGTAATATGAAGCAGAATAGACATGAAGATACTTCTTCTCGAAAGAGAAGAATGAATCGATAAACTCATAAGCTCAACACTTAAGTAACAAATGCTACTTAAGTGAACAAATACCTCGAAGGAGGTAAATCAAACTCAATACTCAAATCAAACACAAGTGCCTCATATCATTGGCGACGTCCCAAAATGTCTACATGGTTTCCATGAACCATATCTCCTCAAAAGGAGAAACATCAATACAAACTCTCACCAAAATGGAAAACATAAAACATTCTCAAATAGGATGATCCAAAACTCAATTATAGATGAATCTCAAAATTCAATCATACCTCATGTCCTCGGTATAAATGTATATAAATCTCAATCTCAACTCGCTAAAATGGTAAAACCCATAATATCCTATAAAATCATGAAATTATCCAAATTCATAACTCAAGGAACTCGATAAGAGTTCAAAAAATCATAATTGAAATCACCATATATATAACATCTCATATAGAACTAGGCTATCGATGTAATAAAACATCTTAAAAAGGTGAAATCACAATAAAACAGAAAACTCAGAAAATCCGGATTAGCCAAATCCCCGATTGTAATGCCGAAGCAATGCTGCATGTGCTAAACTCAAACGGCCGTAGCCTCAGACAAGGTCGCTAACACCTCCCAAAGCAGTTCGTCCTCATGACAAGGTCGTTAACACCTCTCTAAGCCATTTTGTCAGCCCTAAAAGGTCGCTAACACCTCCCAAAGCAGTTCGTCCTCATGACAAGGTCGCTAACACCTCTCAGAGCAGTTCTGTTAGGTAAACATCGTGAATGTGTCACAAACTCATGGATAGAAACCCAAAAAGTGTTAACCTTTGTCCCATACCACACTTCACACTTAGAGTTTTACTAGCCGTTAGTCGATGCCACACTAGAAACATCATAAAACATAGAAAATTATATCTCGCGTAGACTCATTGGCAAGTGATAAAGAGACACCATACTTGTCTCATCTTATCGACAAGTATTACATGGCATCGTAACTTGTCTCATCTTATCGACAAGTGAAAACATCATGATGGTTCCTCATAAACCATAAATCTCAAAATATGAAATCATAAACTCAAGACTTGCCTTATATCATTGGCAAGTAAACAAAACATCGTGATGGTTCTCATCGACCATACTCCTGCACAGGAGATTTCAAAGCATAATACTTGCCAAATATTGGCCATCTTAAATAATTCCAATAAATAGAGACTATAAAACTCAAAATACGCCATAAAATGGCAAAACATCTCAAAATCAAATAATCTCAAATAGCTTCGATCGTACAAGTCCGAAATTAACCGAAATAGTAAACGCACATGTCCCATACCACGTGTTTTACTTATTCTTTAATTCCCTTTCTCATACGTTCGAATAGTATAAAAGCGTGTATTTTACATATAAAATAATTTATTTGAGAAAACAAGCTTTTAAAACAATTTTCCGAAATTAATTTTGAAGACGATGTTTGAAAATTCCCTTGTTATAGAGAATAAATAGATTTTATGGCTTAAAATAATTTAAAATATTACATAATAATTATTTTAAATGCTAACTTATTTTAAAAATTATTTCAAAATTGTTTGGAAAAATCTGTGCTCGAAATCTAAGAAATCACTCAAAACCGTAATTCAAATTCAATTCAAATTCAAATCAAATTTGAATTTCAAATTCATTAAAACTTTGCTAGCCTATTGATAGGCATCATAGCCCTCGAATATTTTTTGAAATATCACAAAAGCATCAAGTAAAAGTTAAAAATCGGACGAAAAAAGAACATAAAAACATTGGCCAAAATAATACCCAGGTCTGAAATCTTCTCTGGGTTTAACTTTCGGATATAAAACAGGTGGCTGAACTACCTTTGATTGAACTAAAAATTAGTGTACACAAAGTAGAAAACTTCATCTTTAAAACAAAAGAAGAATCAACGAAGTCTTACTGAAAATAAGAAAGTTACAGTCTCAAACATGAACTCATGCCATGTTTGCAATAGTTCAAAAACCAAAAATACACGTCTGAAAACCCTCTGGGGTTCAACTTTCAGGCATGAAACAGACAAGCAAACTTTATCAGATTAAAATCAGTAAATCTGTGAAGAGATTGAAGACTGAAAGCCTAGGGTTGAGAAAAAGTAAATTTTCATTGTTTTCTTTTGTTTTTGCTTCTGATTACAGTAAAATGAACGCACAAATAATGGAAGAGGAGAGAAGGATGGTTTCTCTTCTCTTAACAGGCTAAGTCAAAATGGGCTATGACCCAAACAAAGGGATTTAGCTTAAGTAAATTTGATTTATCACTTAACGCCAATATAAACATATGCTAATAAACCAACAACATATTTTTACAAAGTTTCAACTCAGTAAGTTTTCATAACCACATTTTCATGTTTTATAAAACATTTTACATCTAATGAAAAACCAATTTAAGTTATAAAAATATTTTTATTATCAAAAATTCTTTTTTTAATTAAACAACCAATTTATACAATTAACTACATAAAATACTATTTCCTTGTATAGTAAAACATAAAAAATAATAATCATATTTTCAACATTTTACAACCAAAATTTATTTCAAAACCAAATTTTCCATTTTTAATTATAATATACCACTTATTAAATGAAATGCTTCTTTTAAAAATATATAAAAGAAACATTTGGCAATAAATATCAAAATTATGGCATTTCTTTATATTAAAATCATGATTAGCTCATTTTTAACTTAATTAACCAAGTAAAGTTTCAAAACTTTATTTTTCACATCTTATTCTCCAAAATCCATCGTTTATTCCAAATAAATAATTTAAATCTCCAATTTATTTTTAATTCACAATATTAAATTATAACTACCATTATAATTTAATATTTACAGGTAATCGCCAAAACTAGGGTTGTTACATTATGCCTTATATTTTTACTTAAGTCTGTTTACCACTTAATTCATATTTATCTTGACATTTTCATTTAATGCTAAATTTATTTGTGAAACACTTCATTAATCATTTTCTTAAGTTTATAAACATTTTACTAAGACCCGTTCTCTTTTATACAGCTTTATTCAAATTAAAAATTGCATCAAAAAGTCATAATTTAATTTCAATGTCCTCAACAAGTTTACTTTTTATTTTACAACAATTTACAAAGATAGAGTTTTATTCGTTATTTATCAATTTACTCTTAAGTTCATATTCTTTTACTTGTTCAATTTAAATTTTCAAAAACATTTCATAACATTAACCTAAGTTTATAGAATTTTTTTTGTAACGACCCAAAATTTTCGACCCTAAAAATTCGACACTAATACATTTACTGTAGAAGTGCCGAGCAATCGAATACCAAAAATTTCAGATTGTTTGGGCAAAGAAGAAAAAGAGGTAGAAGAAGAAACAGAAACAAAAACACAAAATCTCACAACCGCAGCGGAACAAAATATAATATTAAATAATAATATTTATACTTAGAAAAGCTATAGTTGTCAATTTACATACAATATCAGAGTACAATTCATTCATAATAATCTGGACAGTTATGACAACTTGTCCTAGAATACAATCAATACAAACTCTATCACACAGCAGAACATACTCCGTAAATCCCTGCCATCAAGTTCGTCTCCTGAACTCCAGAACGTACTAACCTGATAATTTGCAATACTCGGTCTGATCCGAGCATCACATTAAAGTTACACCCGAGTTAGGCTGAAAACCAGCATGAGTAGACCCATATAACCTTAAATACTAAGTTATAAAACTTCGTTGAAAACCAAGGTAACTCGTACCTCACTACGAATTTCCTCTTGTTATAGTCAAACACTTATTTCTCAAAGTAATATCTTAGTCCCGTTGCTTAGTTTCAATGGTCCAGTTTTCTTAATTTATTACCTTTCAGCCTATTTGATTCTATAATCAAATCTATAAAGAATTTTAGTAATTACTAATCGAAGTGGTTTTGGATATTGCTGATATCCGTCCCCGATCTCTTCGAATTCAGTGCCATCTTTAAGCCAAGTTGTTTAAGGTAAATAATTCAGTTTAAATTCAGAATATCATACTCAAACAGAAATTCATCACAGATATTTTAATTAAATAACCGATTAAACATTTAACAATCAATCCAGTCATTTCGTATCATAGAACATCATAATTTAACAGACTAGAGATATTAATCAATCCAAGCGTTCGATACAATTTAATCATCCATAAGCAGGATAACTTGGTCACACCATTTCTAGTTAATTTAATTAACACCAATAAATTAGTTTCTTTTAAATCCGCTTAATTAACATTTATTAATTACAAACCATTTATTGTTACTTTAATTGATTATTGACCTTAATCAATTATCCTTTAATTACTTAAGACCTTAATTAATTAAAGATAAACTACTTAATTAATTATAAGTTAAACCATTTATCTTAATCATTTTACTTATTTATCATTTAAGTTTTATTTAATAAACCTTTGGAATTAATTTATTATTAACCCAAGAAATAACTTAAGTCCTTTAAGTTAATTAATAGTTAAAAACATTTCATCTTCTTAAATCAACGACTTAATTACATTATTTAATTCCACTTTAATAACTTAAGAATTAATTAAAAATAATGGACACATAACAAAATACTTTAAACTTAACTAATTTAAGTTAAAAATATTTTTATATTACCTTTATCTAATTTAACACTTAAACAAAACATTTATTATTTTGAGAAGTGGGTTAAGAAAATTGTTTAAGTAAAACTTGTTTTGTTTAAAATTTTTTAAAAGCCCTGTTAGCACACTTAATCACAAACCCGGGCCAAACCGGTTCCTATCCCTATTCAAACTCGAATCTAAAACCATCTTTCTAGTCACCCTTCTTCTCTTCTACACGCGTACCAACCCGATGCCTTCCCGAGTCCCACCCGAGCTAGTTCCAAATAAAACCCGAACCTAACCTTCTTCCTCCCCTCTCCTATCTTTCTCTTCATTCAAAAATAGTAACACAGAGGCAGACCGATACCTGTGCACAAGCACACCCCAATGCCGCCGCTCTGACCATCGTTGCTACCTCCAACAAGTCATCGACGACGTGCTAATTCGCTCCGACCACCCAGCCTCTTCTAAAACCCCTCGAATCAAAATCTGGAGCTCGATCCTAAACCTAGGCTAGGATTCATCATCCATCATCACCTCGACCAGCCACCTCTTTACGCCTGAGACCTCAAAGTTTCATCATTGTCGTCGCCAAAGTTCCCCTTTCCTTTTCCCCACCTACTGCAGCCTCTTAACGTCCCATCGACGCCGCAGTTCATCGAATCCGCAGCCAAACAAAAATATATCCTAAATCCTACCACCGGCTCTCCTGACTGCCGTAGGTCATAAGAAGACCCAATGACATTTTCTCGAACCCCACATGTAACGACCTAATTTTTCGACGCCCGAAAGTCGACATCAGTACGTCCACTGTATCAAATGCCGAACAATCGAATAGCGGAAAACCGAACCGTTAGGGTTAAAAAAAGAAGAAGATAGAAGAAGAAACAGAAACAACATAAAAATCTCACATTTCGCAGCGGAACAATATAAAATAGATAAGTGAATAATCTTTAAACAAAAGAATTATATCTATTTTTTACCATACATCATCAGAGTCATATACAAAACAACAGTGGAAAGAATATCATATACTAGTGATACGTCTCGACATCCAGCTTGTCTCATGATCTTCACAGCATACTTTTCTGACTTTGCTCCAGAACAACTAATAACCTGACTCTAGGCTGGCCGTGTGGAAAATTATGGGCACTCATAGTTTAGAAAGGGAACAATGAACTCTGAGTGCCCATAATGAAACTACCATAAGGCCTCCCGCCATACACACAATGAAATCACAGAATTAGAGGAGATTTCTCCTTACGATAGTCAAACATGCTTGATATGTAAAATCTTTTTTGATATTATCATTAGTGCATAGTGTGGAAAACATTTCAAAAGTATAATTTAAATCTTAGCCAACATACGTACCATTATAGTATGCCTACTAAAGCTACCATGTTAAATGACAGGTTCTACAACTAAAACCGTACAGGGATTGTAGTGGGTGATTGGATTTCCAACAAATGGTCAAGGCTAAGGAACTTCCTTCACCGAACGGGTACGCCTCTGGAGGGATGCCCCGAGAACCTAACCGGATCTCTGCCAACATAAGGTCTGGTTACCTTTGTAACTAGGTAACTAACTGTCACGAATTTTCCACCCCCGAGTCTAGACTGACCTTTTCCGAGGCGCCTCAAGAACCAACAACCACATAAGTAAATAATCCGCGGTCCATACTAGAATACCACTTTTAATCCATACAAGCTAAATATCAGGGCTCCATATCAGATACCACTTTTTATGTAGAAGGAAATGTACATACCATGAGGGGCGCGATCCCTATAACCTTGCTGCATCCTTCTTGTTTCAACCATTTACAGGGTGTGAGGTTCAACAAAGTCTCTTCCACAAAGCTATCCTTTTCACAAAGGCCATGCCTCGATCAAAAAATGATCAACACTTAGCATGCCACATTACCAAATTGGGAATATATCACTAGTAACCATCAACTACAAAACCTCTGAGCTCGTACGTCTCAGAGAAGGGTGTTAAGCTAAGAGAATAAATTCCCCACCACCAATAGAAATGTGTTTGATAGAAACCAGCTTTACATCTCAAAGTGTAACATCAGACATACATCCATACAAGTCCATTCCGGGTTCGAACGGAACCGAAGGCACTTCCTCCAATTAAGGAAAGAAGCCTTTGCAAATCTGGATATTCACTGATCACGTTCGGACTTCCCCATCACATAGGGTGATAAAATCTCTATACCGGAGCCACTCGGTGCAGAGACATTCGATAGGTAATCCTTTCGTTTTCGAAAATACCCGGATTTCAACACCATCTTCGAATGCAATCCCATTTCGTCAGATCATTATTCGAAATGAGTTTTATGACATAAAGTCCTCTCCCGTATTAATCGAATAATGAGCGCTTATTTTAAAAATAAGTGGTTATATTCCGATTTCAAGGAAATCACAACAAATTTCCACTTTGATCTTTTAAAAAAAAGATCCATAAAAAACATTCGATGTGGTGCTCGGATAACCATTTGGGATCTGACCTCCGATCGCATCGAAATTCAAATGCCGTTTAAAGGCCAGTATTGATAGTCGGTTATTTAACTATCAATGAATATTCACAACGATCACCAGATTTAAGTAATTTTCCCCAAATTATTTATTTCAAAATATCTTCGCAAGATATATTTTTACACTTCAACCCTTTGAAAACAAATTTTCAAATCAATTTTCACACTACAACCCTTTGAAAACAAACTTTCAAATCACTTTCCTTTTGCGGAATAAATTTCCAAATATTATTTATTTTCACTGAAAATTTAGCCGAGTCCGAATACTTTAAAATAATTTAAATTACTTATCCAAAAACATATTTGGAAACACTTAAAAAATTACTTTAAACACTTTATAGTTATGAAATTTTATACCAATATTTCATATAAATCTCAAGTCCAAACAAATTTCGAAAAATAAAATTATTAAATAGAGTATAATTATTTAAATTACTATTTTCTAAATCAAATATCAATTAAATCTTTAAAATAATCACTTCTATAATTAACTTAACAAATCTTTACTTTAAAGATTTAAAAAACAACTTAATAAAATAATTTCTCTAAAACATCTTTTTTTAAACCATCGTTAATGTAACAACCCGCATATTTTACGATTGAATGTCTAAATATTCTTGTTTAAATATTTTTTCGTTAGTCGGATTTTAGTCCGAAAAGATACTTTTTGCATACGGTCGAATTAGGACTCGGAACCACTTCCATTGAGTTCAAAACACCGTTTGCGATGTTTTGAGTATAAACTTTGATATGTATGGAGTTAGTGGAATTTTTCCATTTATTCACTTTGGGCTTTGGGTTTGGTTAGCCCATTAGCCTAAACTATTAATTCTAGCTCAACCCCTTCCCTTCATAACTTCACTTTCATTTCCTAACACTCAAGCTTCATCAAAAATGGAGGAAGGAATGGGAAATTAAAACTCCAAGCCCTAGTTCATTTGCGAATCCAACATCTAACTCCAAATTCAAAGAGAAGCCATTGATTCTTCCTTTGCTTTCAAGCTTCTTCTTCATTGATTTTGTGTAAAGGTGAGATATTTATCTCACATCTTTGTCTATAACTATCTTTGATTGTTGGGTATGAATTCCTAACACTTTTTCATGTGCATTTTCTCTTGGTTTGGATTGAATTGGTAAAAATCCCAATTTTTAGTGTTTTGGGTTCAAATCTTTAAAAATCCTAACTTTGATGATTGAACACGTTTTTGTGATGCACCAAGGAGCTAATAGGACCGGGTAATCGATGGGCGTAATCCCCCACGTCCGTGCTCGATCGGTTGCAAATTGAAAGAGTTTTTGCATTTCTGTTGCCTAGGTCGTTCACCTGCACACATATCTTTTGGCATGAAGTTAGGTCGCGCAAAACATAGGTCGCACCATGCCTAGGTCGTCCCATCTTAAGTCGCTTGGCCATTTGGACGCAACCACTTAGGTCGCTCGGCCTGTTTTAAGTAACATCTGCTGTTAGGTCGCGCCTTGTTAGGTCTCACCATTTCTTAGGTCGCTCGGCCTGCTTTTCAACTTAGGTCGTTTTCGGTCCTTAAGCCGCTTGCATCTTAGGTCATTTTCGCCCCTTTAGTCGCTTCCAATTTAGGTCGCTCGGCCTGCTTGCACTGTTAGGCCGGCCTGCCTTATCTTGCAACCACTTTGGTCGCAACCCCTTAGGTCGCTTGGCTATGTTATGTCGCTAGCTCCTTAGGTCGCAAGCCCTTAGGTCGCTCGGCCTACTTGCACTGTGAGGTCGCTCCATACCTTGGGTCGCACCCGCTATATCTTGCACACGTTGGGTCGCGCCACTCCTTAGGTCGCTCGTTACTCTGGTCGCGCCATATTAAGTTGCTCTGTTAGGCCGTATACTATTTCTTGAGCCGCTGATTTCTTATGTTGACTTATGTTAAGTCGTAAGTCGTGGCTGTTAAGTCGCAAGGGTATTTCCACTTTGATGGAATTGGAATTGAATTCTTTGGATTTAATCACGTCTTCAAATGTGAATTTTCGTGATTTATTATTTCTACAATCGTTTTTGTGATCTGACACTTTAAAAATATGAGGGTTTCAATACTAGCAGTAAATATCAAAACTCCTTCAACAAAATGATTTCAACCCTATTTTTATTACGAAGCTCATTTCTTGAACCGTTTTTCCAATCTACTAGTATATAAAAACCTTTATTTCATCCGTACGAGAAATCTAATTAAACGGCTTAGTAAAACAAATGGTATGAAATGCTTGCGTTTACTTCGCCAGTTAATTCTGTAGGATCTAGATTAACCCTAGAGGGGGAGGGGGGTGAATAGGGTTATAGCAATTTTTCTTGATTTAAACACAGAAACAAACTGCAGAAATAAATATGCTGAAAAGTAAATCACACACAAAATTTACCCAGCTTCGGCAACCCCTGCCTACTGCTGCATTCCCAGATTTCTATTAGAACTAAACAGTATCCCGCTTACAAACACTCTACTAGACTCGCAAACCCTTTTGCTCCCGCTCACAAACACTCCATAGACTCGCACACCCTGCTCCGCCTATAGAGTTTCACTTACTCGCAAACTCTGCTTGGCCTATAGAGTTTTGCAAACTCGCACACCCTGCTTACTGAACTAATTCTAACTAGACAATCTGACACTACCTACAACCTAGGTGGTGATTTACAAATTCTTTGACTCGAAAAGAAAAACAGACTTCAAAAATAAAGGCAGGAGCAAAAATTAAAATACAAACTTGACTCCATAATTTTTGCTCAAATAAAACAAATTTAAAAACAAATTTAAAACTAAAAAACCCCTTTATAAACTAAAGTAACTAAAGCCTCTTAAATAAGAACAAAGGCCGGCCCTTTTAACCCGATCCTTTGTTCTTCCTTCTGAAACAATTGCGGCCGACGTTGTATTCTTTGTTTGTTCTGAAATTAGGGCTTCGTTCCCTTTTCCTTTGCTACTGTAAACTGGCGGCCGATCCTCTTTTCCCCTAAATTAGGGTTTTGCGGCTCTCTGATGATCGATGGTTTGCTTTGCTTCTCTGTTGATCGACGGTTATTGCTTGGCTCGCTTGTTCTCTGATGATCGAGTTCGTTGTTGATTCAGTATGTAATTTCTCTGTTTGTTGGTTTGATTGTTTGCCTTTTACTCGATGCCGATGATGAGTTTTTTGGTTCAGTATTTATATGAATTCGAATCACTTGATTTTGCTTGTATCACGCACGGCTTTCTTGATATATTTTTGGACTTGATGCTCACGTCTTTGATTTTGATGCGTTCGATATTACTTGATTGATACGGCCACAACTTTCCCTTTTATTTTGTGACTTTTTCCAAGATACGTATTTGATTTTCTTGACTTGGTCATCTCTAATCTTTTGTTAGCTCTGACTTCGGCTTTGCTGTGAATTATGGCTTTGACTTTCTGCATTATTAATCTTTCGACTTTCACTGTGAATTACTTTAGTTGATTGCCACTGCTTCGACCATCTTTGTGTTCATCCCTGTGAGCTTTGACTCTGGCCATCTTCTCTGATGATGTTGATTTCACTGTTGTATTGTATACTTGGGCTTTGAATTTTTTTTGTAGTTTGGTACCTTTACTTGAATTTATCACGGTGGTCATTACTGCACTCATGTTGTTGTGTACTGATTCTTGATGGCTTGCATGATGCATTTTGACTTGACTTGCTACCTGGTCGACACTTGCAGTTTACTGTGTCAAGTAGTTGTCTTCATATTGTTACTATATCATGTTCGATACAGTTTTCATGCCTGTGACATTCATTTGATTGTCTGCACTGTCCACTGCCCTTGTGTTGCTCACCACGTTGCATACATGTTTTCATTCACTTGAGTCTGCCTTGTTGAGTTCCTGGAGTTGCATTCATGTCATGTAGTTGCATTGTAGTTGCACACTTTGACTTCACTGAGTCTCTGGATGGTGCATTGCCACACTGAACTCGATTTATTAATTTGCTGCATTCATTTGTTTGTTATTATTTCCATGTTTCTGTTGGTTCTTCTCAAAAATTGTTGTGCCACTTCTCCATGTGTTCATGTTGCTGGACTTGTTGCTGGCATATGCATTGTGTTCATTTGAGTGGCTGGACTTAGTGATCTGGTGCATTTTGCTCGAGTCACTTGTATTTGATATTGTGGTATCGTGTAGCTGTTGGTTTTCATTCTGGTTGGCGCAGTATTCATGTTGTTGTTGGTGGCAATCTTGACCCTTTGTTGTGCATGTCACTGACTTGCTTCCTGTCTCATTTCCATTGATATGTCTTGAACTTGACTGTTTGGTTTCATGTGCATGTGCTTGTATTTCTAGTGTTGCCACTGTGTTTCATTTGCATAGCTCAATGGTGCACTTGTTTGTGATAGTGTTGGTTGTGCACTTGCCCGGCCATTTCAACTGCACTTGTTCATTTGCACTGCTTCATCAGTTCATATTGATCTGTTTCCTGTCATGTTTGCTTTATTACAGTGGTCTGACTTGAACTTGATGACTTGAACTTGATCTTTGTTGAACTTCTGGATGAACTTGTCATCTTCACTGTGTTGTACATTTGTGGTCTATTCACCCATTACTGCATTTGCATTGCTGTTTGGTCTGCACTTTGGTTTGCTGTCATGTTCACTTGCACACTCCATACATTGTTCTTGCCCTTTGCTTACTGTTACTTACTTTGTGCATTGAGCATTGCATTTGTGATCTGATACAGTTTTGATTTGTCGAAGCTTTGCATATGAGTTGAGTCATGACAACAATGGCTTGACCGTTGCATTCAGTTTATTGTGCCTTGTGTTGAGCCAGGTTTAAAAACTCGGGTTTGACCTTGTGCTCGTGTCGTGATTTTCAATGTATTGCACGTGAGTTGAACCCGGCTTTTCATTTGGGTTTGACCTGTGCTCACCTGTCCCTGTAGCATTATCAAGTGTATACCGATGTGCACGGCCTTGTGGCATGTACAGTGATACACTGTGCATGTCACACTGTTCGTGTATGATGAATTCAAATGTAAATGATGACGAACAACCCAAATAACTGAGGCAAATCATATTTTCAAAAAAATAATATTTCATTTTATATTGCAAAAATATTTCTTTTTCAATTTTACTACGTTATTGTATATTTTTGCAGATTGCTCAGATGCTGGATTCAAATTGGAATGCAGTTGAAGACAAAATACGAGTGTGAGTGATATGTAGTGAGGAAATTATGTAAACTGATTTGTGATGTAATTGTGATGTAATCAAAAATGTATATGTATAGTGAGAGCTTGAATTTGTACTATTCAAGATTGTAATAAATATTTGTTTGAATAAAATTTCTGTTTGAATTCAAATTCTGTGTAACTTGTTCTGTTTGAATTCAATTTCTGTGTAATTTATTGTATTCAACAAATATTTATTTAATCTATGAAAAACAAAATAGTACATTACCAAATACATTTAAATGAATATATATGTTTATTATCATCAAACAAAAACATGTAAGCGCATATTCATACAATCTCCCCCTTTTGATGATAACAAACATACATTTAAGATTTTGACCGTGTAAAATGTATTTGATCAATGATATACTCTAATTGTTCTCCCTATTTAAATGCTTCCTCTCTACATGATGCTCCCCCTACATATATGCATACAAATAGAAATATATAAATGAGCCTAGATGCAAATGGAAAATTATTTGACCTTTGCTTGATTCTATTTGACAAAATCTTAACTTTTCTCTCCCCCTTTTGTTATCAGCAAAAGAATAATAATGTTAGAGAAAAATAGAGATTAAGTGATCAATATTAATCCAACATTAAACTCAAATTGAATATAAATATTAAACTTCAATAAAAATCAAACAAAAATCATAACTACCCTTGTTAGGCGCATATTCCACTTTTAGAAATGATGGAAATGAAGTTCTCATATAAAATCATACAGTTGTATCTGCTTGTGGTACATTTATATCAGGAATTTGAATATCTACTAATCATGCATAACCGTTAGGACTTTTTAAATGAGATTAGTAGTATTCAAATTTAATTTAAAAAAATGAAATCAAGTATCTTCTAACCACGCATGACTGTGAGGACTTTTAAATGGGATTAGAATCAACTTGTCTATTTAATCAATTAATTTTGATATGCGTTCCATACATGCATAACCGTAAGGACTTTCAAATGAGCATGGAAGCACATAATCAAAAATCCAAGTAATTCACCCATGCATAACCGTGAGGACTTTTAAATGAGAGTGAATACTTTGGATATTTATTTATTTTTACAAAAAAATGTGACATGAAAAACAAATGATTCCTGATTATAGTACCACATATCGACAAACTATATTTAATATTTGATAAACAATGGTCGATAGAAATATGATAGATATAGAAATGGTCATGGAATCTTTACCCAACAAAAAGTTTTATAACTCTTGTTTGAATTCCTAAAGAAATTTTCCAAATATACTCTCTTGAGTAATGTATGTTAAATATCAACACTTATCATCTTTTCAATCACTATTTATCTTTTTGATAATTTGGAGGGAGTTGGATTAGTCAAAAATTTGTCATTTAAAATCAAATAAAAATGACTAATCTGAAAGTATGGTCAAAAATGATTTTCTCGAGGGGGTTATATGAGAAAAAAAATTCTGCTAAATGAAAAATTATTTAAAATGAACAATATGCAGATATTTTCTATGAAAAACGATGCAGTTACTAAATGTCTCAAAAATCACGTTCAACTAGTAATCTTTCTATCAACTAGATTACTAGTGTAATCTGCATCTGAGTTTCTCTTTCAATCCAAAATATCACTAACTAAAAATGATAAACCAGACCATGAAGTGTGCATCAAAAATTTCAAACTCAATTTTAGCAATAATTTAAATGACATTCTTTGAATTTGAATTGAAGCCATGTAAACAATCAGAAACTGAGAATATAGAGTTAGCCGAATTATGACCAAATGTATCCACCAAAACACAATGTTTAATCCAAACAAATATGTATGAAGTAATTCGAAGAATAGTGATTTTGGCATAAATGTAATTGGCTAATTATGTAGATCAAGTCAGAATCGAAAAAAATCATCTCTTTACAACATCTCAATATTGGCTGATTTCATTCAGAATATGGTGCAGATTATCACAATTAATTTATCGATCAAATAAATATACCTTTACCTGTTTTACCTTTACGATAATTTTTCATGGTTGCTCATTGTGATTCTGTCACCTTTGTACTAGGCTAAGGAACTTTGCTTTGATGCCCGTTGTGTTTCTGGAACAGCCAAAATCCAGAGAACACCGTTGTTGTTCCTTAGCCTGCCAGCATATCTACACGATGAAAGATTTTTGTGACCTATTTATAGGTCCATGATCGTTAGTGGCAGAGGCATTATGAATAAACAAACCCTTTGGAACCGAAACTTGTTTAGTCCTTTTATTCTTGTTCCAATAGACATGAAATTTGTTTGTAGAATTCTTAGAAACCCAAACTTGTATAAATTTTCTGTTCTTGTTCCTATGACTACAATTTTCAACACGAATGTCCAATTATTTCACATCTATCAAAGACACTCTTACTTATTGCATTATCCTCAACTTGTGTTTTCCCAAAACCTAGTCCTTTTCTATTGTTAGCAAAAATTTGATTTCCCAATAGCATGTTGAAAGATTTTTCGCCTCTTGAAAAGTTACTCAAAGATTTCTCAAGATTTTGGACTTTGCTTTTTAGTGTTGTGTTTTCAGTGACAAGTGAGGTGCATCGATTTATAAAATCCTTTTTCCTAATGTCGATGGTTTCCTTAAGATTCAAGTTTTCTTTTTCAAGATTCTCAAAGCTATTCCTAAGTTTTGATAATTCTGAATCAGAAATCTTACAATTTTTACAGTCTAGGTTTTGAATGTTTTCAAGTTTAGTTTCTAACCTAAAATTTTCATGAGCAAGTTCTCTCCTATCAGATTTTAGTTTTTCAATTTTAGATTCAAGAGCATCAACTTCTTTAGTAAGATCAAGACACATAAAAACAAGATCTTTATAAGAATAGTCACCTGCCCCACTAGATTCCTCTGAGCTTGCTTCTGAATCTAATTTTTCCATAAACACAAGTTAGCCTCCTCTGAGCTACTATATGAAACTTCCTCTCCTTCTTCATCATCCCAAGTTGCTGCAAAGGCCTTTTTCTTCTTTTTCTTTCCATGGTTGTATTTGAGAAGTGGGCATTCTTGTTCAAAGTGGCCAGGCTTGTTGCAGTTATAGCACGTCAATTCATTATCGGAATTGTTAGACTCACTTGACCTATTACCAGATGTTTTCTTCTTGCGTGGCTTGAATCTTGACCATTTTCTAAGATTATTGACAGCCATTGCAAGCTCTTCAATTGGATCTTCTTCATCTTCATCGCTCTCTTCTTTGCTCTTTAAGGCAATCGTCTTCTTCTTTGGTTCGGAGTTGTTGCGTTCTTCCTTTGCTTTTAACTCAAGCTCATATGTCATCAAGTTACCGATCAACTCCTCCATGCTTAGTTTACTCAAATCTTTCGATTCTTGGATTGCCGTGACTTTTGCCTCAAAGTTCATTGGTAAAACTCGTAGCACCTTCCTCACAAGCTCTACCTCAGTGAAGACCTTCCCAAGCGCTCTAGCATTGTACACCAAAGCTGAAAAACGTCCAAACATATCCTTTATGCTCTCGCCTTTGTCCATCACAAAGTTCTCGTATTCGTTGCTGAATAGGGCTAGACGAGACTCCTTGACTTGAGAAGTTCCTTCGTGTGTCACCTCCAAAGTGTGCCAAATTTCCTGTGCTGTTGCACAATGAGAAATTCTATTAAATTCATTTTTATCAAGAGCACAGATCAAAGCGTTCATTGCTTTGGCATTTGTAGTTTTTAATTTCTTATCGTTAGCATCCCACCTATCCTTAGGTTTAGGAATCTCAGTACCACCAACAGTTATAGTGGGAGGTTTATAGCCAGTTTCAATGATGTCCCATACATCATAATCAACAGAACTAAGATAAATACCCATCCTAACTTTCCAATAAGCATAATCATTCCCGTTAAACATGGGTGGCCTAACAATAGATTGCCCCTCAGAAAAAGCATTATTTGGTGGATTCATGACTCTAGAGTTAAAGAAAAATACTGTGCTCTGACACCACTTGTAGGATCTAGATTAACCCTAGAAGGGGGGGTGTGTGAGTAGGGTTATAGCAAATTTTCTTGATTTAAACACAGAAACAAACTGCAGAAATAAATATGCTGAAAAGTAAATCACACACAAAATTTACCCAGCTTCGGCAACCCCTGCCTACTGCTGCAGTCCTAGATTTCTATTAGAATTAAACAGTATCCCACTTACAAACACTCTACTAGACTCGCAAACCCTTTTGCTCCAGCACATAAACACTCTCACAGACTCGCACACCCTGCTCCACCTATAGAGTTTCGCTTACTCGCAAACTCTTCTCCGCCTATAGAGTTTTGCGAACTCGCACACCCTGCTCACTGAACTAATTCTAACTAGACAATCTGACACTACCTACAACCTAGGTGGTGATTTACAAATTCTTTGACTCGAAAAGAAAAACAGACTTCAAAAATAAAGGCAGGAGCAAAAATTAAAATACAAACTTGACTCCATAATTTTTTCTCAAATAAAACAAATTTAAAACTAAAAAACCCCTTTATAAACTAAAGTAACTAAAGCCTCTTAAATAAGAATAAAGGCTGGCCCTTTTAACCCGATCCTTTGTTCTTCCTTCTGAAACAATTGCGGCCGACGTTGTATTCTTTGTTTGTTCTGAAATTAGGGTTTCGTTCCCTTTTCCTTTGCTACTGTAAACTGGCGGCCGATCCTCTTTTCCCCTAAATTAGGGTTTTGCGGCTCTCTGGTGATCGATGGTTTGCTTTGCTTCTCTGTTGATCGACGATTATTGCTTGGCTCGCTCGTTCTCTGATGATCGAGTTCGTTGTTGATTCGGTATGTAATTTCTCTGTTTGTTGGTTTGATTGTTTGCCTTTTACTCGATGCCGATGATGAGCTTTTTGGTTCAGTATTTATATGAATTCGAATCACTTGATTTTGCTCGTATCAATTTGGTACTTTCCTAAATTTTGTTTTCCTGATGCGCACGGCTTTCCCGATATTTTTTTGGACTTGATGCTCACGTCTTTGATTTTGATGCGTTCGATATTTACTTGATTGATACGGCAACAACTTTCCCTTTTACTTTGTGACTTCCAAGATGCGTATTTGATTTTCTTGACTTGGTCATCTCTAATCTTTTGTCAACTCTGACTTCGACTTTGCTGTGAATTACGGCTTTGACTTTCTGCATTGTTAATCTTTCGACTTTCATTGTGAATTACTTTAGTTGATTGCCACTGCTTCGGCCATCTTTGTGTTCATCCCTGTGAGCTTTGACTCTGGCCATCTTCTCTTATGATGTTGATTTCACTGTTGTATTGTATACTTGGGCTTTGATTTTTTTTTGTAGTTTGGTATCTTTACTTGAATTTATCTCGGTGGTCATTACTGCACTCATGTTGTTGTGTACTGATTCTTGATGGCTTTCATGATGCATTTTGACTTGACTTGCTACCTGGTCGACACTTGCAGTTTATTGTGTCAAGTAGTTGTCTTCATATTGTTACTATATCATGTTCGATATTGTTTTCATGCTTGTGACATTCATTTGATTGTCTGCACTGTCCACTACCCTTCTGTTGCTCACCACGTTGCATACATGTTTTCATTCACTTGAGTCTGCCTTGTTGAGTTCCTGTAGTTGCATTCATGTCATGTAGTTGCATTTTAGTTGCACACTTTGACTTCACTGAGTCTCTGGATGGTGCATTACCGCACTGAACTCGATTCATTAATTTGCTGCATTCATTTGTTTGTTATTATTTCTATGTTTCTGTTGGTTCTTCTCAAAAATTGCTGTGCCACTTCTCCATGTGTTCATGTTGCTGGACTTGTTGCTGGCATGTGCATTGTGTTCATTTGAGTAGCTAGACTTAGTGATCTGGTGCATTTTGCTCGAGTCACTTGCATTTGATATTGTGGTATCGTGTAGCTGCTGGTTTTCATTCTGGTTGGCGCAGTATTCATGTTGTTGTTGGTGGCAATCTTGACCCTTTGTTGTGCATGTCACTGACTTGCTTCCTGTCTCATTTCCATTGATATGTCTTGAACTTGACTGTTTGGTTTCATGTGCATGTGCTTGTATTTCTAGTGTTGCCACTGTGTTTCATTTGCATAGCTCAGTGGTGCACTTGTTTGTGATTGTGTTGGTTGTGCACTTGCCCGGCCATTTCAACTGCACTTGTTCATTTGCACTGCTTCATCAGTTCATATTGATCTGTTTCCTTTCATGTTTGCTTTATTACAGTGGTCTGACTTGAACTTGATGACTTGAACTTGATGACTTGAACTTGATGACTTGAACTTGATCTTTGTTGAACTTCTGGATGCACTTGTCATCTTCACTATGTTGTACATTTGTGGTCTGTTCACCCATTACTGCATTTGCATTGCTGTTTGGTCTGCACTTTGGTCTGCTGTCTTGTTCACTTGCACACTCCATACATTGTTCTGGCCCTTTGCTTACTGTTACTTACTTTGTGCATAGAGCATTGCATTTGTGATCTGATACAGTTTTGATTTGTCGAAGCTTTGCATATGAGTTGAGTCATGACAACAATGGCTTGACCGTTGCATTCATTTTATTGTGCCTTGTGTTGAGCCCAGTTTTAAAAAATCGGGTTTGACCTTGTGCTCGTGTCGTGATTTTCAATGTATTGCACGTGAGTTGAACCCGGCTTTTCATTTGGGTTTGACCCGTGCTCACCTGTCCCTATAGCATTATCAAGTGTATACCGATGTGCACGGCCTTGTGGCATGTACAGTGATACACTGTGCATGTCACACTGTTCGTGTATGATGAATTCAAATGTAAATGATGACGAACAACCCAAATAGCGGAGGCAAATCATAGTTTCAAAAAAATCATATTTCATCTTATATTGCAAAAATATTTCTTTTAAATTTTACCGCGTTAGTGAATATTTTTGCAGATTGCTCAGATGCTGGATTCAAACGGGAATGCAGTTCAAGACAAAATACGAGTGTGAGTGATATGTAGTGAGGAAATTCTGTAAACTGATTTGTGATGTAATTGTGATGTAATCAAAAATGTATATGTATAGTGAGAGCTTGAATTTGTACTATTCAAGATTGTAATAAATATTTGTTTGAATAAAATTTTTGTTTGAATTCAAATTCTGTGTAACTTTTTCTGTTTGAATTCAAATTCTGTGTAATTTATTTTATTCAACAAATATTTATTTAATCTATGAAAAACAAAATAGTACATTACCAAATACATTTAAATGAATATATATGTTTATTATCATCAGACAAAAACATATAAGCGCATATTCATACAAATTCTTGGACTCGTTCGATTGAATTTCTTGTGACAATTCTCGAGTGGAGATCTACAGTTTGTTCGTAAATATTTAAGTTAAGCTAGTGGTTATGGGACATGAAGCTAAGCTTATATATTTACTAGCTTACTGTAATTGACCCTTCTTGATGATCGTTGATGATCATTTTTGTGATTTAGACTAACAAATGTGCGATGTCTCTTTGTCTACGAGGGAGACTAAACCTCGTTTCTGTAGAGCTTCGGCTCAATTTGGTGGGGTAGCGACCCATGGCCTTCGGGCCGTTTTGTGGAGCTTCGGCACAAAATTAATGGTTAGCAAACATGGAATAGCGTTCCATTTTGTGATACACGTGTTGGTGAGTTTTCATGCTCCCGTTTTGTGATAGGCCTCCCCCTTTTTGTGATTTCTGGATTTCCATTGATGATTTCTAGAATTTGTGTTTCACCAATTTTCGTGATTTACATTGATAAGTTTTATCAATATTTGTGCATTGGTGAATTTGTGTGTCATTAACTTTTATGATTGGCATTGATATTAATGTCAATATTTACGGTTTGGTTAATAAGAATAAAGAGTATGACGTTCTTTTTGATCTTTGAGAAGATTCTTGTGATATTGATTAACCTCTTGTTGATTTTCAATTACATACTTATCACCGTATGGTTTTATGGTTATCATACGTTTATTTCATATCTCTTATTCTATATCATTTCATCTGATATTTATAGCTAGACTGATCCGTTTATTTTTTTCTTATTAAATAATACTCAGGTTAAACCGAGATGTTACAAGTGCTTCTGCTTGACTTCACATTTGGGATTATCACCCTGGCTTTTGGCTAACTACTTAGATTAGTAGTTTTTGTTGTATACATTTGAGATATAGACTCATTGATGTATCGATATTCTTTTGTCTAGCACTTGTAGCTATTCTTTTGTGATATTGTGGATCTTGTTTGACCACTACTCTGATACACACTTTTAAGTGTTATATTCATATCTACTTCCGCCTTTGTGATATGGATGTCTGTGATTGATTTGTGTTATGTTTATTTATATATTTGTTTCCGAAGAATATATATAGCCACTGTGTAGTAGCTTTGAGTTTGTATCGGTATGTCGGATTTCCTATGCATGTTGTACTATCTGACATATCGGTGCTCGCACAAAGCAATTACACGGATTGTCGCTCCTCAACAGCCTTATTCTCCGCGCTAGTTGATGGCATTACACCGTAGTGTCCTTGGCTAGAGTGGGTGTAGAGGTGGGCCGTCACAGCTTGGTATCAGAGAAAAACTTCAGAATAATGTAGAATAATTTAACAAGGATCATCGTCCTAAGTCCTCCTTAGAAGTCGTGCTTTAGGATTTAATTCGAGTCTTTGTACCGATTCATCCTATTTTCTTTATGATTCCTTGTTTTATCTATCCAGATTGCTTGATACTCATTTGGTGAATAACCTTATCCTTCGTCTTTCTTTCCTTCTTAAGGAAGAGAAATGGTTAGACCAGGCCGTCCCAGCGCCAGTCAATCTAGAGCTACTCCCCAAGATGGAGTATTTATGTCTGCCCAGCAGCTTCTTGATCTCGTAAAGAATGCTCAGGCGGCCGGTTCAAATCCGGAGTCTACTCACCCTAAGTCTGGATTTGCACGTTTGTGCAACGATTATACCAATTTGGGTGGAAAGCCATTCAAAGGTTCTGAAACTATTATTGAAGTCCAGGCTTGGCTGAGAACGTGCGATCAAATCTTTTCTCGCATGAATCTTATTGATCTTCACGTGTTCAGGTGGCCTCTAGTATGCTCCAAGAAAGAGCATCAGATTGGTATGAGCTTCTTATTTCTAAAATTATTGAAGCGGATCTTACTTGGGAGAAATTCCGAGAACGATTCGAATTAAAATTTGTGCCAGAAGCTGTGAAAGTGACATTGGCCCGTCGCTTCATTGACCTTGTTCAAGGTGAATCTTCCGTGGCAGATTATGTCGCATCCTTCGAGTTACTTTCTAAATACGGGTCGAATACATAAACACCCCATTGAAGAAGAACCAAAGATTTGTCTATGGCTTGAATAAAAATCTCAAGAAGCCATTACTTCTATAATTAGAAGTTTCTTTTGATCAATTCATTGATATCGCTCTTCGACTGGAAGAGGCTGATAGAGTAAGTGATGTTGAGGTTGGGAGTGCTAAACCGAACTTCACCAACAAGAAAAGGCCTAATAAATTCAAAGGTCCTTATCCCAACAATAAGAAAGGGAATCAAGCCTCTCCAACAACTAAGACTTCTACCTCTAGTGGTGGGCAATGCTACAACTGTGGTTCTAAGGACCATTATGCATATAAGTGTTCAAAGCCCCGTGCTTGTCGCTATTGCAAAAGCCCGGACCATTATATATCTTCGTGTCCCAAACTTTAAGGCAGGAAGGAGGGAAAGCTTAATGTGGTGCAAACTCCTAGTAACACTTCTCGTGGTCAAGGTATTTCTCATTCTATCCTTGATGGCATTATTTTATTTCGTGGACATCCTATTCGAGTTCTTTTTGATACGGGTGCGTCTCACCCTTTTATTTCAAAAGAACTTGTTGATACTTTTTCTTTGGATGTTATGTGTTTAATGACTTCTTTGAGAATTGCTAATCCGGTTGGTGGATCCGCAACAATCAGTTTATTGTGTAAAGATGTCGAGATTATTTTGTGTGATTTTTCTTTCCGAGCTGATTTGCATGTTATGCGCTACTTAGGCTTTGGAATGAATTTGGGAATGGATTGGCTTAACCGTTATGAAGCTCAAATCCTATCTTGAGCGGACTATTCATCTTCGACATCCTTAATCTGTTAAGCAGATTTCTATTGATCTTAAAGATTCGGATTCCAGCTTGGCAGCATCTTTATATTCTTTAAATCCTCATGATGATGATAACGATGATGAGGAAGATGTCATTTCTCTTATTCACGTTGTTCGTGAATTCTCCGACATATTTGAGCCCGTTTTAGGATTACCACCTAAGCGAGCAATTGAGTTCAAAATTAATCTCATCTCTAGAGCTCAACCTATCACTCGTCCTCCTTATCGCATGTCCAATAAGGAAAATGAGGAGATGCGCAAATAATTATCCGAATTGGAGACGAAGCAATTTATTCGCTCTAGTTCCTCTCCTTGGGAAGCTTCGGCTATTTTTGTGAAGAAATCCGATGGTACACTTAGGCTTTGCAGTAACTATCGCAAGCTTAATGATCTTACTATCAAGAATAAATATCATTTACCTCGGATTGATAATCTATTCGATCAACTTAGTGGTGCTAGAGTCTTTTCACAATTAGACCTAGCTACCGGTTTTCATCAGCTTCGTATTGCAGAAGATAACATTCCTTTGACATCGTTCCGTACTCGTTATGGATCGTATGAATGGCTTGTTATTCCATTTGGTTTGACGAATGCTCCTGCTTATTTCGTTGACCTTATGAATAGAGCTTTCAAAGACTTCCTCGATCGGTTTGTTCTCATCTTTATCGATGATATTCTTGTGTATTCAAAAACCAAGGAGGATCATGAAAAGCATCTTCGGATTGTGTTGGAAACTCTTAGGAGCAATCAATTAAAAGCAAAATTTTCTAAATGCCACTTTTGACAATCTCGTGTGAAGTTTCTTGGTCATATTATTTCCAAATCCGGAATTTCCATGGATCCTTCAAAGATTGAAGCGATTCAAAATTGTAAGAGACCAGAGAGTGTGACGGAAATCCGTAGCTTCCTTGGATTGGCGGGCTATTATCGTCGTTTTATTAAAGACTTCTAAAATTGTCGTGCCTCTTACTAGCTTAACTAAGAAAGGTGTTAAATACATTTGGTGAATCAAATGTGAAGCTTCTTTCCAGAAATTAGAAGAACTCCTTTCCGATGCTCCTATTCTTGTGATTCCCGTGGGAAACCAAGATTTTATTGTTTATACTGATGCTAGTCGCGTTGGTTTGGGTGCCGTTCTTATGCAAAGAGAACGTGTTATTGCTTATGCTTCTAGGCAATTGAAGCCAACCGAGACTAGATATGCCACTCATGATTTAGAACTCGCGGCTATTGTTTTCGCCCTTCGAATTTGGCGTCATTATCTTTTGGGAGAGAAGTTTATTCTCTATACCGATCATAAATCTTTGAAGTATTTATTTTTCCAAAAGGAACTTAATTTGCGTCAACATCGTTGGCTCGAGTTCCTTGCACCTTATGATCTTGATATTCTTTATACTCCCGGAAAGGGAAATCGTGTTGCCGATGCACTTAGTCGCAAGCAACAAGCGGTTGTTTCTATGATGATATCTGTATGGAATGATCTCAGAATTTTATCCATTGTGAGATTCGAGACCGTGTTTCCGATTTATGTTCATCTCTTGTTTTATGTAGCCTTGAGGCTCATCCCTCTCTTTTAGACCGCATTCTTGAAGCTCAAAAGCTAGATCCCGAATTGGCTCTTCTTAGCCAAAATTTTAGGAATAAAACTGATATTGAAGGTTTGAAAGACTTTGATATTGATTCTCGTGACGACATTCGAAAATTTGGTAGACTTACCGTGCCAAATATTAGTGATCTTCGTAAAGATATTTTAGAAGATTCTCATCGTTCTAAATTTACCATTCATCCCGGTAGTAGTAAAATGTACGCGGACATGAAGCGACTTTATTATTGGGAGGGAATGAAATCTGATATTGCTAACTTTGTTAAGTGTTGCATGACTTGCCAACTCATTAAGGCCGAACATCAAAGGCCCGGTGGGTTATTGCAACCTTTAGAAATTCCAATTTGGAAGTGGGACCAAATTTCCATGGATTTTATAGACGGCCTTCCCCGTTCTCGTTCGGTCATGATAGCTTATGGGTGATAGTCGATAGACTTACTAAATCCGCCAATTTTATTCCCGTTCGGTCCAATCGAACCGTTCCTCTTTTGGCCAAACTTTTTACTAAATAAATTGTAAAATTGCATGGAGTTCCTTCTTCTATTGTTAGTGATCGTGATCCATTGTTTACTAGTGGATTTTGGAAGAGTCTTCAAAAAGCTTTGGGAACGAAGCTTAATTTTAGCACCGCTTATCACCCCCAGTCCGATGGACAAACTGAGCGTGTGAATCAAACTCTTGAAGATCTACTTCGTGCTTGTGTTCTTGATTTTGGTGGAAGTTGGAAAGATCATATTTCTCTTATTGAGTTTTCCTACGATAATAGCTTCCAATCTAGTATTGGTATGACACCTTTTGAGGCACTTTATGGAAGGCCATGCCGATCTCCTTCTTGTTGGCTTGAGGCTGGTGAGAAGTTGGTTTTACGTCCAGATTTTATTTGTGATTCCACAGAAAAGATTGATCTTATTCGTCATAGGATGAAAGAAGCCCAGAGTAGACAAAAATCCTATGCCGATAACCGGAGAAGGAAATTAGAATTTTCTGTGGGAGATTTTGTGTTTATTCGTGTTTCACCTATGAAGGGTGTTGTACGTTTCAGTCAATCGGGAAAATTAGCGCCTCGATATATTAGGCCATTTCCTATCACCGCATGTATTGGTTTTGTGGCTTATCGCCTTTTATTACCGGCTCAATTTTCTACTATTCATGACGTGTTTCACGTTTCTCAATTACGGAGATGCCTTTGAGATTCCGATTCTATTCTTGAGCCTGGTGTTGTAGAAGAAATTGAAGTTTCGCCTAATTTAACTTATGAGCAACATCCTATTCGTATTATTGATTCAGAGGTCAAACGCCTTCGAAATAAAGATGTTTCGCTTGTTAAAGTTCAATGGTCCTCAAATCCTAAGGATTGCTCTTGGGAATCTAGAGAGTTCGTTGAGCGAACACATCCGGACTCACTTTCCCGTGCTCTTTGAGGTGAATTTCTTATTTCAAATTTCTTTTGTGTTGATATGCTTTCATGGTTGTTACCTTATACTTTCTTCTTAAATATTGGGAGGACGCAATTTCTTGTTTAAATATTTTATCGTTATTCGAATTTTAGTCCGAAAAGTTACTTTTTGGATACGGTCGAATTAGG
The DNA here is from genome assembly GCA_030765085.1 of Allium cepa. Classification (NCBI taxonomy): domain Eukaryota; kingdom Viridiplantae; phylum Streptophyta; class Magnoliopsida; order Asparagales; family Amaryllidaceae; genus Allium; species Allium cepa. Next base: position 394,846,241 of record CM060943.1, on the reverse strand, counting down.
ACTCGGAACCACTTCCAATGAGTTCAAAACACCATTTGCGATCTTTTGAGTATAAACTTTGATATGTATGGAGTTAGTGGAATTTGGCCATTTATTCACTTAGGGCTTTGGGTTTGGTTTAGCCCATTAGCCTAAACTATTAATTCTAGCTCAACCCCCTTCCCTTCATAACTTCACTTTCATTTCCTAACACTCAAGCTTCATCAAAAATGGAGGAAGGAATGGGAAATTAAAACTCCAAGCCCTAGTTCATTTGCAAATCCAACATCTAACTCCAAATTCAAAGAGAAGCCATTGATTCTTCCTGTGCTTTCAAGCTTCTTCTTCATTGATTTTGTGTAAAGGTGAGATTTTTATCTCACATCTTTGTCTATAACTATCGTTTATTGTTGGGTATGAATTCCTAACACTTTTTCATATGCATTTGCTCTTTGTTTGGATTGAATTGGTAAAAATCCCAATTTTTAGTGTTTTGGGTTCAAATCTTTAAAAATCCTAACTTTGATGATTGAACACGTTTTTGGTGATGCACCGAGGAGCCAATAGGACCGGGTAGTTGATGGACGTAATCCCCTAGCATCCGTGCTCGATCGGTTGCAAATCGAGAGAGTTTTTGCATTTCTGTTGCTTAGGTCGTTCGACCTGCACACATATCTTTCGGCCTGCAGTTAGGTCGCTCCAAACATAGGTCGCTCCATGCCTAGGTCGTCCCATCTTAAGTCGCTTGGCCATTTGGTCGCAACCACTTAGGTCGCTCGGCCTGTTTTAAGTAACATCTGCTGTTAGGTCGCGCCATGTTAGGTCGCACCATTTCCTAGGTCGCTCGGCCTGCTTTTCAACTTAGGTCGTTTTCGATCCTTAAGCCACTTGCATCTTAGGTTGTTTTCGCCCCTTTAGTCGTTTCAAATTTAGGTCGCTCGGCCTGCTTGCACTGTTAGGTCGGCCTGCCTTATCTTGCAACCACTTTGGTCGCAACCCCTTAGGTCGCTCGGCCATGTTATGCCGCCAGCTCCTTAGATCGCAACCCCTTGGTCGCTCGTCCTGATTGCAGTGTGAGGTCGCTCCATACCTTAGGTCGCACCTGCTATATCTCGCACATGTTGGGTCGCGCCACTCCTTAGGTTGGTCGTTGCTCTGGTCGCACCATATTAAGTTGCTCTGTTAGGCCGTATGCTATTTCTTGAGCCGCTGATTTCTTGTGTTGACTTATGTTAAGTCGTAAGTCGTGGCTGTTAAGTTGCAAGGGTATTTCCACTTTGATGGAATTGGAATTGAATTCTTTGGATTTAATTCACGTCTTCAAATGTGAATTTTCGTGATTTATTATTTGTACAATCGTTTTTGTGATTTGACACTTTAAAATTATGAGGGTTTCAATACTAGCAGTAAATATCAAAACTCCTTCGACAAAGCGATTTCAACCCTATTTTTATTACGAAGCTCGTTTCTTAAACCGTTTTTCCAATCTACTAGTATATACAAACCTTTATTTCATTCGTACGAGATCTAATTAAACGGCTTAGTAAAACAAATGGTATGAAATGCTTGCGTTTACTTCGTTAGTTAATTCTCGGACTCGTTCGATTGAATTTCTTGTGACAATTCTCGAGTGGAGATCTACAGTTTGTTCGTAAATTTAAAGTTAATCTAGTGGTTATGGGACATGAAGCTAAGCTTATATATTTACTAGCTTAATGTAATTGACACTTCTTGATGATCGTTGATGATCATTTTTGTGATTTAGACTAGCAAATGTGCGATGTCTCTTTGTCTACGAGGGAGACTAAACCCCGTTTCAGTCGAGCTTCGGCTCAATTTGGTGGGGTAGCGACACATGGTCTTCGGGCCATTTTGTAGAGCTTCGGCTCAAAATTAATGGTTAGCAACCATGGAATAGCATTCCATTTTGTGATACACGTGTTAGTGAGTTTTCATACTCCCGTTTTGTGATAGGCCTCCCCTTTTTGTGATTTCTGGATTTCCATTGATGATTTCTAGAATTTGTGTTTCACCAATTTTCGTGATTTACATTGATAAGTTTTATCAATATTTGTGCATTGATGAATTTGTGTGTCATTAACTTTTGTGATTGGCACTGATATTAATGTCAATATTTATGGTTTGATGAATAAAAATAAAGAGTATGACATTCTTTTTGATCTTTGAGAAGATTCTTGTGATATTGATTAATCACTTGTTGATTTTCAATTACATACTTATCACCGTATGGTTTAATGGTTATCATACGTTTATTTCATATCTCTTATTCTACATCATTTCATCTGATATTTATAGCTAGATTGATCCGTTTATTATTTTCTTATTAAATAATACTCGGGTCAGACCGAGATGTTACAGGTGCTTCTACTTGACTTCACATCTGGGATTATCACCCTGGCTTTTGGCTAACTACTTAGATTAGTAGTTTTTGCTGTATACATTTGAGATATAGACTCATTGATGTATCCATATTCTTTTGTCTAGCACTTGTAGCTATTTTTTTTGTGATATTGTGGATCTTGTTTGATCACTACTCTGATACACACTTTTAAGTGTTATATTCATATCTATTTCCGCCTTTGTGATATGGATGTCTGTGACTGATTTATGTTATGTTTATTTCTGTATTTGTTTCCGAAGAATATATATAGCCACTGTGTAGTAGCTTTGAGTTTGTATCGGTATGTTGGATTTCCTATCCATGTTGTACTATCTGACATATCGGTGCTCGCACAAAGCAATTACACGGATGGTCTCTCCTCAACAGCCTTATTCTCCGCGCTAGTTGACGGCATTACACCGTAGTGTCCTTGGCTAGAGTGGGTATAGAGGTGGGGCGTCACAGTTAAAATTTTCAATTTATATTTATATGCTACTTTGAAAGCATACTCAGCTTTCCAGGGAAAATACACTTTCCATTTCAAAATGGTCCATTTAAATCCATTAATAAATCCTTCTCGATTTATTTCAAATTTACATTCCAAATTCGTAAATTTTCTTTCCAAACTTTTTTTTAAAATAAACCAATATTTATTTTTAAAACAAATTTCCCTTTCCTTTATAAATTCCCACTGTGAATTAAATTTCCAAATATCCACTGATATACAATTTTGAAATCGATTTCCAAATATTCACTTTCAAAAACCAAATCAAATTCCAGATTGATTTACAAAATTTATTCCATTTAAAAACGACTTCTTTACTTATCCAAATTTGTTTCAAAAACCCTTAATCCAATATTCACACTTTTATTTAGATTTTAAAATCCGAAATTTAAAATAAATTCTTCAACTTTTAAACAATATTACTAAAAATCCATTTATTGAAATCTTTTCCCCATATTTTGGAATTTATTCGATAGAATTAGAAAATCAACTTTTATACTTTTAAATCTCTTCTTTTAAATTTATCCAATTCTCTAAAATGAATTTACTTAAAATTTTCTACTTTAATTTTCAAAAATCCAATTTTATATTTCAGGTATTTTAAAAATACCAGAACATATTCGGCCAAACCATAGCCTTCGTTAAATTTCAGTCACCAATAAAATCATTCACAGATTATCAATAATCACAACGTATGAAATAAATTCACACAATTTGAGGAATCAAGTTGGATCCCTCCAACCTGTTTCCCTACATCCATAAATGTTAGCACAACAATTAAATACCAATTCCACTTCGAGGCGGAATATCACGGTATATGGGATTATATCATATCATCCGCTATTATGTATCGCATAGGGTCTCATCTGCTATATAATGCGAGAAGTCAATCACTCCAATACACACACACACACACACTACTATATCTGTAACAACCCTGTATTTTGTGATTTTTTTTATATATTTTAATTATTTTAATTGAATTTTGATCTAAAAACTTATTTTATTTATTTTTAACGATTAATTTTGTTACTTTAAATATTAACTTTAGTTTTGATATGAATTATCATTCCAAAGCATGACTAAAAAGAATATTTTCCAAAAAGTGAATTTTGGTCAAAATAATCAAACTTTGAATTTTAATTTAAATTTTTAAAAGTTTGGAAATTTAAATTTTATATTTTATTATGAAAGTACATAAAATTTTAAGAACACTGCTTTTCGTTTCGTTGAAAACGGATTTAAATTGCAAAAGTTATACTGTTTTCAATATTGTGTGTATATTGGGTTATTCAGCAATAGTCTTTATTTTAAATTATATAAATGACATTTTTATTTGATATATCTTATTCTAAATTGTATATTTATGTTATATTATGTATATTTTGACTTTTAATTATTTTTAAAATGATAATAGAATTTTTCCGAAATTTACTGTATTTATTTCCTATTTTAAAAGGTTGTTTCTATTTTTCTGCTATTTTCTTCATCTAAACTATATTTAAATATAATTTTTTTTTGAATGTATTTTTTTTATTATCTTTATTTATAAATATTTTTCAAGTATATAAAAATTTCCCAAAGTCCATTGCATTTATTTTCAAATTTTCTAACCTAGTTTCTGTTTTCTTTGCTATTTCCTTAATTTAATTATATATAATTAAAATTTAGTAATTTATTTTATACATTCACTTTTATTTGCTATGTTTTACTTCATTCATATTCATTTTTCATGTATTTAAATTTGAATAGGTTTTTTCAAAGATTATTTGAGTTTTTTCAATTTTAAAGCCTAGTTTGCAATTTTAAGCCATTTTCTTAATTTAAATTCTATTTAATTAAAATTTAATTATTTATTTTAGATATTTATTCTTATTTCTGATTTGTTATCATTATTTCTCAGTTTATATGTATTTATAAAATTACAAATTATATATATGAAATTTGAAAGGTTTAAAGGCTAAAAAACGTAATGTCGTTTCACGTTTCTTTTACAGTTTCTTTTGTCATCAATACATCCGTTATTTTAGCCACTCCTTACTCTATCTCCAGCCGACTTCCCTTTCTTATTTTTCACGAAATTTTCTCTTTCTCAAACCCTAAAAAACTCATGGCCTCCATCTTGCAAGTTTTGGTAATGGCTTCCCTTTCTTTTTCTTATTTTTCTTCTTATTTTTCTCTGAATTATGCCTTGTTTTCTCATGCTTTCTGCTAGGCTTCTCCTCCATAGCCGCAGCCAAAAACTCCTACACCACTTCCTTGCCATCACCACCACCTATGCTTCCAGCCATGACCAAGGCAGAGCCATCCATGGTGGTCAAACCCTTCAAAATTGCAACCTACATGCCAAAAACAATGTTTGTTGACCATTTTGGCCTCATCCCCTTCAACCACCACCCTAACCACCACCATAGAAGCAACCACCACCTCTGACCTGATCACCACACACCCCTCCAACCTCTGTCCAGTCATGGTGCACCCACAGGCCGAGCACACTTCCATGGCAGAGCCCTCTAGCCAACCAAAACTCCATTTGTTTACCTAAGACCCTTCACCTCTTCATGTATGAAACTCCACCTTGCTCATGACATGAACCCGACCCATGCTAGCCTAGACCTGAGCCAAAACTTAACCAAATCTGAACCAAACTATACCCTAGGCCGTGACAAAGGTTTGAGGAAGCAAGGCAAAAAGTTTGGCAATTCGTTTCTCTTTTATATCAAAGTTATTGCATTTTAAAGTCGTATTGAATTGTGTTGTTTTGATTATTTGTTTTGGGTTGTACACAAGAGTTGTAGCTTGGATTCGCTATCCACTCAAGTCCGTAATTGTGTCATCGTGCTTTGTTTTCTGTTGTGCCTTTGGTTTTGACATCTTCAGCAATTAGAGGTGAGTAAAGCTCACACGACATTTATACTTATGCAGTTGTGAAACAACAACAACTGAATGTGTAGAATTAAATATGATGTTATAACTGCCATGTGATTTTTTTATATATGATGTTAAACCTGTTAAATTTCATGTCGTATCATCTGTTATCATATATGTGTTGTTACTGTTCATTTATATATGTTTATCACACTGTAAGTTCCCTGTAAATTAGAAATCACTATGGGTTGAAATGATACATACCCGAACGGACTTTAGAATAAGCGAAAATTGTTATGGGCTGAAATGATAGGCCTGAATGATTTTCAATTTATTTCATTTACTTGGGACTGCGGGTTTGAAATGATAAAACCCGGATTTTCTTTGTAAATTACGGGTTGAAATGATATATTACCCGTATCACTTTTCCTAGTGTAGAAAATTATATACAGACCCGCAGTTAATATATGTTTTCTAAAATTTTTAAAATTATTTTAGAAACGTAAATATTAAAACATTTTGATTTAAATCTAATTAAAAAGGATTTTTGTAAAATATTATTGATTTTCTGAATAATTGTAAGTAAAATGAATTAATGAAAAGTTAGAAAATTTTGAACGTAAGTTTTTTTGGAAAATTTGATTTAATTATAATTGGAAATTAAATTGAATGTGAAATTATGATAAATTTATGATAATTTGAATTTAAATGAATTCAAAGTGATTTTATATCATATTGATGATTTTTAATAAAGTTGAAATGTGAAATGAATGAATACTTTAAGTTGAAATTTTGAAATATAACTAAATTGGAAATTTATGAAATTGACTTAAAAGTGAACTATTAGACTAAGTTATATTTGAGAATATGAACTTAAGTGTTAAGTTGAAATTTAATGCAATGAATTTAAAAATTGAACATTGCAATTTAATAAGTGAATTATGATTAAATCTTGATTTTTGAATGGAAATTTAACTTTATAAAATCATGAATTTGAGGAAAATTAAATGATGTTTATAAATGTGATAAATGTATGATTTTATAAGTTAAAATTTTTTAAATAAAAATATAATTGGTTGAGAAATTATATTGAATATTTGAAGTTAATTGACTGCATTTTGAAATGCTATTAATTACAATGTAAATGATATTACAGCATTTGTAAATGCTGAAGTTGATGATAATGAACTAAAAAGCTAAATTGAATTAAAAGCTATTATAGAAATTTTTGTAAGTGCTATAAATTGTTGAATTTAACTAAGTTTATTCGAAATTTAAGTAAACCCTATTACAACATTTTAAAATGTTGTCTTTTGTTAAATTGAACTGCTTTGAATGTATTTTTCCGTAGCGTTTTCTAAATGCCACGAAAAGTGAATTTTCACCGCGTTGATAAACTTAAGTGAATAAATGAACTTTGGAAGTCGAAAATTTTAAAAATTTAATAATTTAATTATTAAACATAATAACTTAATTTTAGTGATTAAAAATGATATTTGGAATATATATTGTTTTGAAATATGGATTGAAATGATATTTTAAATTGAATAAAATGAATAATGATTTGAAATGAATGTGGTTTCGAAAGGATATGATATTTTGATATATTAAATGATTGAAATGTGGTTTTGAAAGATATGATATTTTGATATTAAAACGATTTGAAAAGAAGATCCGAAAGATATGATATTTTGGAATGATTTAATCTTTATTTTGATAAAGATTTGGGTTGAAATAATATTTTATTTTGAAGTATAAATATTGTTTTAAAAAGTCATAACTACGGGTTATAATAACGATTGGTTGTTAAAGAGACCGAGATCGGATATTGTCTTATAGCCGGCCAATACCGAAAACCACTTTAACAACTGTGTACGCGGTGGAGATTCCAGAATGTAGTAGGATGGTGGCGACGTTCTCGAGGTATATATTATGTGGACCCAACTCCCGTGAGTTGGCACATATGACTAAAACAGGAGCTATACCTGGCTACACAAAGGGTCGCACCCTTTCATCGAGCATGCTCCATCGGAAACCATTCTATTACTGTTGTGATTCGATTCGGTGGCGCCACTTTGATTCGGGGGTATTGTTCGAGGTGGGCGGAAGCTGCTGGCTTGCCGTCACCACCGGTCCGGGAGTGCAAACGGTGTATCAACCTTGGCATTGCCTCGCGTGCCGTGTCATCTCCTTATATCGAGCCCACTATGATTTTGGTTTTAAAGATCCGATCGCGTTAAGGTTCACCATCCCCTTAACGCTATTTTCTATATGATTATACTTTACTGATTAGACACTACTGTATATAGCGTATATTACTACATAGTAAATAGTTTAACGGATCCTTAGAGGATGGGCGGTCCCAAGCATCTTCTAAGTTACTTGTACCTTTGCTACAGTTCACTTGAGTTGGTTTACATTGTATAAGTATGTATGTCCTGACTCGAGTGTTTGTACTTTTATTTACGCTCGGGTCAGCCTGAGTTATTCACAGATTTGGATTTCCACTTTTTGGAGATTGAAATTGTTGGAGATTATCTACTTGTCAAGTTTCATCTTTTCAGTTCGGTTGTTCTATTCAGCTTGTAATTGGTTATCATATTTAAACTTCTGTTGTACTTTATTTCTTCTATTGTATCTTATGCAACTCTGATATATTTATATAGTAGCTTCATGAACTACTATCTCTTTTACTTTCGCTGCATTATTATTACTCTGTGTCTGTGATATGTGATTTTTATTTACTGCATATTCTGAGATTTGCCAAATTTTTATTTACAACGCGGTATTTTGAGCAATTCAATTCCGGCATGAGTGTTTACCTATACACTTATAATGGATGCGAATGGTTGAAAATATCGGGTCGTTACAGTTGGTATCAGAGCTTTGGTAGCTCTAGGCAAAACTCAGCATACGGAGTGAATGTAAATACAGAATCACTTTCATTCGAGTTTGAATCTCTTCCTTTTTGACTTGATTCCTTTGAATTTTGGAACGTTCCCTGCGGTTCCAAAATCCATTCATGTCCCTCACTATTCATCTTCTTTTGGTTCTGGAGTATCCCATAACTCCACTTCAAAATGATCTTTATAATGAGTTGGCAGTCCCGCCAATCTCAAAATTTGAATTGTAAAAGGGTGAAACTCCTTTACAATTAGCATCGATTCACCAGAGATTTATATATATCCTTGGTTTAGATGCTAATATCTTTTATTATCCCAAACTCTAACTCTTGAGATTGAATGTAGATTTACCCTAGAAAATCCACATTGATCTTATTCTTTAAGTCACGGTTGACCCAGTTAAGGTTGCCTGCGATTTATTTAAGCTTATCCACCTCCCTACTCTGTTATTTAATCATCTTGTCTTTTATTTCCAATCTATTCTTCCAAACATTTTGAATTGCACTTGTATATCTATGTTTTGTTTTATATATTGTGTTATTTGAGTTGTTGATGTTGATTTGGGTTTCTGATTGATTCGTCTGATCAACTCTATCGATAGGATTTTTAAAACACACTGACAGAACAAACTGACACAATATTATTTTAAAATTTGGTTAGTGAAATAAAATTTTGATATATAAGTAAATTTATGGAACTTAATAAACTGATTTAAATTGATTATTTGAAATGATAATACTTAATTTATCATTTATTGTTCTACAAATGAATTAATAGATAGTTGTTTATAAATTGATTTGGGAACTGAAATGAATTTTGAACAAGAAATTTGAGAATTTAGTTTTCGATGGTTTCAAACCTTGTGTTTAAGTTTTAAAGTATATTATTTAAAGTATTTTCGAATAAGAATTTGTTTTCCAAGAATTTTAAAGTTTAAAATTAGTTCTCTTCTCTTTGTCGCTGGGAAATAACTTCGGCGATGACCGCAGCATCATCGACGTTCATTTTCGAGTTTCGAAGTGAAGAGACCGCTCTGTAATCTTGCTACAGCTTTGTTTTGGAAATCAGTTTGATTTGAATTTCTAAAATATGACTTGATTTATAATATATATAGATATATGATTTAAATTTGATTTGATAAACTATGTACATACATTTAGTTATCTCTAAATGGTTTGAAGAAATCGGAAATTTAATTCTTAAATTCAATTATAAAAAGAAAATCAAAATTTTAGATGAATATTCAAGGATGAAATGATTTAATTGGAAAGTTTTATTTGTATAATGCAATTGCATTCAAATATAACTTACCTTAATTTCAGAAGTTAACAATGTAATTGGATAATATACAATATAAAAAGATTTTATAAATAAAATTTGAGTGATTACAATAAATATTGTACACTTAAATTTTAGTTATAAAATGATTAACAAAGGTAAATATAATAAAGGGTAATTGAATAACTTACAATAAATTAATGTTAGAAGAACTAAGAATAAAATAAAGCAGTTATAATAAGTGTAAGCATATTTAACATGAGTGATAAATATATTGAGAGGAATAAATTTAATTTAAATTAGGAATAAAGAAGAATAAATTTATTAAGTATATTGTGAGTGTAATACATGATTATTTTTCAAGCCCATGGTTTTAAAAATTGTTAATTTTAGATGATTGGATAATAAGATAATGAAATTTGAGATAGTTAAGATTTATTTAACTTGTGTAAAGATTTATTCTCTATTTAAGACGAAATTTCCATGCTTTCAAATTTATTTCCTTATTTTGTTTTTCAAATTATCTTTTGTTGTCCTTATTATTCTTATCTTCCTATAGACTGGTATAGGCATCTTTCTATAATCTTTCTGTTTAGAAATCTTTCTATAATCTTTGATAAATCTCCACCTTGCGAAACTTACCTATAACAATAGTTATCATGTATAATTTCATTCTCCTTATCATCTTGTCCTAATCTTGTTTCACTCTATCTTTTTCTGTGCTTTCCCGTACCTCATTCCTTTTCGGGGACGAAAAGTTTTGAGTGGGGGAGAGTGTAACAACCCTGTATTTTGTGATTATTATTTTTTATATATTTTAATTATTGTAATTGAAATTTGATCTAAAAACTTATTTTATTTATTTTGAATGATTAATTTTGTTACTTTAAATATTAACTTTAGTTTTGATATGAATTATCATTCCAAAGCATGACTAAAAAGAATATTTTCCAAAAAGTGAATTTTGGTCAAAATAATCAAACTTTGACTTTTATTTTAAATTTTTAAAAGTTTGAAAATTTAAATTTTATCTTTTATTATGAAAGTACATAAAATTTTAAGAACACTTCTTTTCGTTTCGTTGAAAACGGATTTAAATTGCAAAAGTTATACTGTTTTCAATATTGTGTGTATATTGGGTTATTCAGCAATAGTCTTTATTTTAAATTATATAAATGACATTTTTATTTGATATATCTTATTCTAACTTGTATATTTATGTTATATTATGTATATTTTGACTTTTAATTATTTTTAAAATGATAATAGAATTTTTTCGAAATTTACTGTATTTATTTCCTATTTTTAAAGGTTGTTTCTATTTTTCTGCTATTTTCTTCATTAAACTATATTTAAATATAATTTTTTTTTGAATTTATTTTTTTTGTTATTATATTTATTTATAAGTATTTTTCAAGTATATAAAATTTTTCCAAAGTCCATTGCATTTATTTTCAAATTTTCTAACCTAGTTTCTGTTTTCTTTGCTATTTCCTTAATTTAATTATATATAATTAAAATTTAGTAATTTATTTTATACATTCAATTTTATTTGCTGTGTTTTACTTCATTAATATTCAATTTTCATGTATTTAAATTTGAATAGATTTTTTCAAAGATTATTTGAGTTTTTTTCAATTTTAAAGCCTAATTTGCAATTTTAAGCCATTTTCTTAATTTAAATTCTATTTAATTAAAATTTAATTATTTATTTTAGATATTTATTCTTATTTCTGATTTGTTATCTTTATTTCTCAGTTTATATGTATTTATAAAATTACAAATTATATATATGAAATTTGAAAGGTTTAAAGGCTAAGGAACGTAATGTCGTTTCACGTTTCTTTTACAGTTTTTTTTGTCATTAAAAAAATCATGGCCTCCATCTTGCAAGTTTTGGTAATGGCTTCCCTTTCTTTTTCTTATTTTTCTTCTTATTTTTCTATGAATTATGCCTTGTTTTCTCATGCTTTCTGCTAGGCTTCTCCTCCATAGCCGTAGCCAAAAACTCCTACACTTCCCTGCCATCACCACCACCTATGCTTCCAGCCATGACCAAGGCCGAGCCATCCATGGTGGTCAAACCCTTCAAAATTGCAACCTACATGCCAAAAACAATGTTTGTTGACCATTTTGGCCTCATCCCCTTCAACCACCACCCTAACCACCACCATAGCAGCAACCACCACCTCTGACCTGATCACCACACACCCCTCCAACCTCTGTCCAGTCATGGTGCACCCACAGGCCGAGCACACTTCCATGGCCGAGCCCTCTAGCCAACCAAAACTCCATTTGTTTACCTAAGACCCTTCACCTCTTCATGTATGAAACTCCACCTTGCTCATGACACGAACCCGACCCATGCTAGCCTAGACCTGAGCCAAAACTTAAACAAATCTGAACCAAACTATACCCTAGGACGTGACAAAGGTTTGAGGAAGCAAGGCAAAAAGTTTGGCAATTCGTTTCTCTTTTATATCAAAGTTATTGCATTTTAAAGTCGTATTGAATTGTGTTGTTTTGATTGTATGTTTTGGGTTGTACACAAGAGTTGTAGCTTGGATTCGCTCTCCACTCAAGTCCGTAATTGTGTCATTGTGCTTTGTTTTTTGTTGTGCCTTTGGTTTTGACATCTTCAGCAATTAGAGGTGAGTAAAGCTCACACGACATTTATACTTATGCAGTTGTGAAACAACAACAGCTGAATGTGTAGAATTAAATATGATGTTATAACTGCCATGTGATTTTTTATATATATGATGTTAAACCTGTTAAATTTCATGTCGTATCATCTGTTATCATATATGTGTTATTACTGTTCATTTATATATGTTTATCACACTGCAAGTTCCCTGTAAATTAGAAATCACTATGGGTTGAAATGATACATACCCGAACGGACTTTAGAATAAGAGAAAATTGTTATGGGCTGAAATGATAGGCCTGAATGATTTTCAATTTATTTCATTTACTTGGGACTACGGGTTTGAAATGATAAAACCCGGATTTTCTTTGTAAATTACGGGTTGAAATGATATATTACCCGTATCACTTTTCCTAGTGTAGAAAATTATATACAAACCCGTAGTTAATATATGTTTTCTAAAATTTTTAAAATTATTTTAGAAATGTAAATATTAAAACATTTTGATTTAAATCTAATTAAAAAGGATTTTTGTAAAATATTATTGATTTTCTGAATAATTGTAAGTAAAATGAATTAATGAAAAGTTAGAAAATTTTGAACGTAAGTTTTTTTGGAAAATTTGATTTAACTATAATTGGAAATTAAATTGAATGTGAAATTATGATAAATTTATGATAATTTGAATTTAAATGAATTCAAAGTGATTTTATATCATATTAATGATTTTTAATAAAGTTGAAATGTGAAATGAATGAATACTTTAAGTTGAAATTTTGAAATATAACTAAATTGGAAATTTATGAAATTGACTTAAAAGTGAACTTTTAAACTAAGTTATATTTGAGAATTTGAACTTAAGTGTTAAGTTGAAATTTAATGCAATGAATTTAAAAATTGAACATTGCAATTTAATAAGTGAATTATGATTAATTCTTGATTTTTGAATGGAAATTTAACTTTATAAAATCATGAATTTGAGGAAAATTAAATGATGTTTATAAATGTGATAAATGTATGATTTTATAAGTTAAAATGTTTTAAATAAAAATATAATTGGTTGAGAAATTATATTGAATATTTGAAGTTAATTGACTGCATTTTGAAATGCTATTAATTACAATGTAAATGATATTACGGCATTTGTAAATGCTGAAGTTGATGATAATGACCTAAAAAGCTAAATTGAATTAAAAGCTATTATAGAAATTTTTGTAAGTGCTATAAATTGTTGAATTTAACTAAGTTTATTCGAAATTTAAGTAAACCCTATTACAACATTTTAAAATGTTGTCTTTTGTTAAATTGAACTGCTTTGAATGTATTTTTCCGTAGCGTTTTCTAAATGCCACGAAAAGTGAATTTTCACCGCGTTGATAAACTTAAGTGAATAAATGAACTTTGGAAGTCGAAAATTTTGGAAATTTAATAATTTAATTATTAAACATAATAACTTCATTTTAATGATTAAAAATGATTTTTGGAATATATACTGTTTTGAAATATGGATTGAAATGTTATTTTAAATTGAATAAAATGAATATGATTTGAAATGAATGTGGTTTCGAAAGGATATGATATTTTGATATATTAAATGATTGAAATGTGGTTTTGAAAGATATGATATTTCGATATTAAAACGATTTGAAAAGAAGATCCGAAAGATATGATATTTTGGAATGATTTAATCTTTATTTTGATAAAGATTTGGGTTGAAATAATATTTTACTTTGAAGTATAAATATTGTTTTAAAATGTCATAACTACGGTTTATAATAACGATTGGTTGTTAAAGAGACCGGGATCGGATATTGTCTTATAGCCGGCCAATACCGAAAACCACTTTAACAACTGTGTACGCGGTGGAGATTCCAGAATGTAGTAGGATGGTGGCGACGTTCTCGAGGTATATATCACATGGACCCAACTCCCGTGAGTTGGCATATATGACTAAAACAGGAGCTATACCGGGCTACACAAAGGGTCGCACCCTTTCATCGAGCATGCTCCATCGGAAACCATTCTGTTACTGTTGTGATTCGATTCGGTGGCGCCACTTTGATTCGGAGGTATTGTTCGAGGTGGGCGGAAGCTGCTGGCTTGCCGTCACCACCGGTCCGGGAGTGCAAACGGTGTATCCACCCTGGCATTGCCTCGCGTGCCGTGTCATCTCCTTATATCGAGCCCACTACGATTTTGGTTTTAAAGATCCGCTCGCGTTAAGGTTCACCATCCCCTTAACGCTATTTTCTATATGATTATACTTTACTGATTAGACACTACTCTATATAGCGTATATTACTACATAGTAAATAGTTTAACGGATCCTTAGAGGATGGGCGGTCCCAAGCATCTTCTAAGTTACTTGTACCTTTGCTACAGTTTACTTGAGTTGGTTTACATTGTATAAGTATGTATGTCCTGACTCGAGTGTTTGTACTTTTATTTACGCTCGGGTCAGCCTGAGTTATTCACAGATTTGGATTTCCACTTTTTGGAGATTGGAATCGTTGGAGATTATCTACTTGTCAAGTTTCATCTTTTCAGTTCGGTTGTTCTAGTCAGCTTGTACTTGGTTATCATATTTAAACTTCTGTTGTACTTTATTTCTTCTATTGTATCTTATGTAACTCTGATATATTTATATAGTAGTTTCATGAACTACTATCTCTTTCACTTCCGCTGCATTATTATTACTCTGTGTCTGTGATATGTGATTTTTATTTAATGCATATTCTGAGATTTGCCAAATTTTTATTTACAACGCGGTATTTTGAGCAATTCAATTCCGGCATGAGTGTTTACCTATACACTTATAATGGATGCGAATGGTTGAAAATATCGGGTCGTTACAATATCTAATCTCACCAATAGATAAATTATCAAATTCATCCAAGCACATCCACAATTTACATTTAACTATTTAAATTAAACAAGCAACCAAGTGAGTGAGAAGATCTCACTTTTGTTTTTTTTTTCGCAATTCCGATCCAAACTGGCCTGTTTCTTCCCGATTCAAAACCTTGTATAAACATTTATACGATTTTATCAATATTTGAACTAATTGAATAAATAATTACCATTTAATAATTTAAATAGCTGATAGTTGTATTTAAACCAATTCCTCCATCAATAAATTTATTTAACAAAAAATAAATTTAAAACTAAATTTCCTTTTTAAATAATCTTTGGTAAAAATAATTAAATAAGTTAGTTAAACTAATTATTCACCGTAATTAATTATTTTAAATATCTAAAACTAAATCTGAAATTTATATATGTATATTTATTTTCATTTTTTGTAAATAAATAACGGCAATTTTTTTTCCTTTTCAGTGTAAAAATTATATTTTCTGCATGCATTTAAAAATTGAAAACTGTATATTATATATATATATATATATTATTTTTTGCATATATTATTTTCTGTTTAATATATGTATATATATTTAGGTATATAAATATTTATTTATACAACTAAATTAATAAAGGGAAATCGTTACATCCAGCAACGATGAATTTCGCCTCCAACATCGAAGACCACGACCCACTGTTGCCTCGACTTCTGCCCGAACTATCAAAACCCCTAGCTCAATTCAAATTGAATCGCGGTAGTGCCGACCCAACCTTGCTAGCGCCTTAAATCAACACTGCCCACGCCTCGAATCGTGACTCACCACCAGCCCCGCTCGAAATCCTACCCACGAAGACCACTAGATCGCGACCACTCACCGCCTTCATCGATCGAATGCCGATACCCTCCCCTCGTGCAAACGTGCACGCGCCACCTGCTTCTTGCCGAAGAATCGAGGCACCCTCGAGTTTGAATCCGAGGAGAAGAAGAAAATAACTCGTTGTTTGATTTTGATTTATTTGAAAATTTGACTTCGATATGGAACTGAAAATTGGTGGAGGGAAGAAATCGTGATCCCTTACGGTTTTCGTTCGCCATTTTTATTTTTTTTTATTTACTTCGATCACGATTCTAGCTTTGAGGAGGATGCAGTTTGATTCAAAGAGAAGGAATAATATACGCGACATTTTAATTTTGTTTGGCCATTTTATCTTAAAGAAGACGCGTGTACGCTATGAAGGACACGTGCATCAAATATCTATATGTGTTGCGAAGGCTACAGTGTTTCATAGCAATTATTAATTATATTTTTAAGTTTAAATTCAAATTTAAATCGTTTCAAATTACGCAAGTCAAAATCTCGACCTCCTATCGAGGCGTGCCGCTAGGCGTTTATATTGTTAGACCCCTATTCCAAGCGTAATTGAAAAGATTTCAAGTCCAAATTCGACCGTATGGAGAAGATAGCTTTTTGAACCCAGCTATTTATTTTAAATTTCATATAAATTCAGCGTGTTTAACTATCGTACTATCACACGACAACTCCGAATTCAATGGAAATTGAAATTCGCTAATAATCCACTATTACGATCCAATGGAACTGATGTCGTCGAATTCCAAGACTATACCTTGGAAAGCTATTTTTAAATATCGATTTAAACGATAAATTTTAAAAACTGAACAAACACTTCAAACCTTAATTTTTTAACACTTCCATTATCTTCAGTATTATCAATATAAATTTTCCAAGCCTTTAAAATATTTTTAACAAACTTAAAACTGAAGATTCAAATTTTACCCGACCTCTAATAATTAAATTCAATAATTTTAATTGCCAAATTCATTATGATATTTGAAATTAAAGTTAACTAACATTCAAATATTTAAAATCAATTAAATGTTCCATTTCAAATGTTCAAAATTGCCAAGTCATCACACCACACCACCTACACCTCCTCCAGACCAAGTCTTGGCCCATGCAAATTATTGGGTTGTCAAAATTTGACCGATGAACCATTTCCGTTCATCTTACAAATTTCCCTTAAGTTCTAACTTAGAAATTACAAAACTTGTACCAAAAATTCTAATTTTCCAAGTCGAATCCAACCATATAATTGAAACATAAAGCTATGATGGTCGAATTTCTGATATACTTTGTTTTTTTACTGTAAATTCATTTTATCTGGTAATTACTTGATAACTTCCATTGAAACCATTTTTAAAAATAGTATATCTTCTTTACAAACAACTTTCTTTTTATGATCAATGCCTAGAAGTGATTAAGTTGAAAGGTGCGAATTTTTGGAAGGATTTGAGCCTAAGAAAGTAAGAACAAAGATATGCTTTTATACTATACAGCAATTCAAACATATATATCAGGCAAGCATACAATTTTTACCTATGCAAAACATATTTGAGTCATTCCTATTATTAATTGTTGCATGCACAAGCATCACATGTGATTTAACTTTTAAAGGTTGAAGTTTACTCACAAAAACTTTGAACGGCGGATGATTTTTGAAACTGGAAGCTATAACTTGATCTTGATGTAACAACCCTATATTTTGTAATTATTTTATTGTATATTTTAATTATTTTAATGTAAAATTTTGGTTTAAAAACTTATTTTTACTTATTTGAATGATAAAATTTTATTATTTAAATATAAAATCTTGATTTTATATGAGTTATAATTCCAAACTGTGTAAGTTAAATATTTGCTTGAAATGTTGATTCTGGTCAAAACAGTCAAACTGTGATTTTTAACTTAAAATTTTAAAAGTTTGAAATTTAATTTTTTTTTTCTTTTATTACGAAAGTACATAAAATTCTAAGAACACCACTTTTCGTTTCGTTGAAATTGGATGTAAATTGTGAAAGTTATACCCTTTACAATATTGTGCATATATAGGGTTATTTAACAATGACTATTTTAAATTGAATAAATTACTTCTTCTTTGTTATATTTTATTTTAATATGTGATAATATGTTATATTATGTATATTTTGACTTTTAAGTATTTTTAAAATGATAATATAATTTTTCTAAAGTTTATTTGAAATTATTTCTAATTTTTAAAGCCTAGTCTACTATTTTAAGCCATTTTCTTAATTTAATTATATATAATTAAAATTTATTGATTTATTTTATACATTCACTTTTATTGCTGTGTTTTTACTTTATTTTATTCATTTTACATGTATTTAAATTTAAGAAATTTTTTCCAAAGTGTGTTGAAGTTATTTCTAATTCCTAAGTCTAGTTTTCATTTTCTGTGCCATTTTTCTTATTTTAATCATATCTAATTAATAATTAATTATTAATATTTTGTTTATCCATTATATCTTCGAAATCTAACTGAAATTTATAAGTGTTTTCAGTTATTTAAGATGTATATGAATATATATAGGAAGTTTAAAAGGTTTGAAAGCAAAGAAACGTAAAACCGTTTTAACGTTTCTTCTTCCGTTTCTTTTCCAATTAATAGATTTAATTTCCTTTGACTGTTTCTTTCTTTATTGTAGCTATGCATTTCTTACCTCATTTTCATGTGAAAACATTCCTCTCCACTTCATTTTTCACGGCTAGAAAGGTTTGGTAATGGCTCCTCTTTTCCTCTTCTTTTTGCTCTTCTTTTTCCATTGTTTTCTTATATTTTGCCTTGTTTTCTCATGTGTATTGCTTGGCCTCTCCTCCATAGCCACGGCCACCACCTCCTACACCTCTTCCCTGCCATCATCACCAGCTATCCCACTAGTCTTGACCAAGGCTGAGCCCACCATGGTGCCAAAACTCCAAAAAATGCAACAATGCCCTTGAACAATGCTAGTTTGACCACCTTTGCCTCATCTCCTTCAACCACCACCTTAACCACCACCATAGCCACCTCCACCACCTCTGACCTGACCTCCACCTCTGCCACATCACCCACAACCCTCTGGAAATCAGACCATGACCAAGCCGTGCCCATCCATTGAAGCTAGCACCACAAAACTTCCACAAAACTCCTTAAAACATTGCCTAGACCACACATATCATCACCTACCCTCCATATCTTGCTTTGGCCACCCCTTAGACACCACCACCAGCTACTCCACCACCTTTGGCCGCTGCTCCAGCTACTGTCCCAACCTGTACAAGCATGGTCAAGCCACTACATGCCCATGGTCGAGCCAAGAATGTCACAAAAACTCAACTTATTTAACCTTGACCCTATATATGCTTTATGTTGCACCACTACACCTTCATCTTCACTTGTTGCCTTGCCTATATGATGTTAAACCTGACCTATATGATGTCATACCTGAGCCAAAGCATCATCATAGCCAAGCATAAGTGTCCCTTTGGCCAAGCATTGAAGTGGTTGAAGCAAGGTCCAATCTATCTTGTTCATTTTGCTTTGTATTTCAAAATTGTCTCAATGTTATTTTATGTTGAATGTTTATATATTGTCTTGTTTGTTTTGTTTTGGGTTGTTGATACAAAATCATATCTTGGCTATCTTTCAACTCAAATCAAAAGACGTACAATTGTGCTTGTCGTGCCTTTGGAGTCGTACTTGTATGTTGTTTTGGTCTCTATTTGGAAAAGGTGAGTCTTTCTCACTCTGACATTTATACTTATGAAAAGTGAATTGATGACAAGTGTTTAGTAATATAAAATGTTTATGCAAGATAATGATGATCATATGATATGCTTTTCCATGTTATTACCATGTTTAAACTGTTAATTTTCACCTGACATCTGATATATGACTGTGTATTATGATATTGACCTTATTTATATTATTTCTGTATATGATTACACTGCAAGTTCTTGTTAGAATAGAATCATTACGGGCTGAAATGATAGGCCTGATTTATTTTATTTAATTTATTTTAACTTGGGATTGCGGGTTTGAAATGACAAAACCCGGATTTTCTTTGTAAATTACTGGTTGAAATGATATATTACCCGTATCACTTTACCTAGCGTAGAAAATTTTATATAGGCACGTAGTTAAAATATGCTTTTCTAAATTTTTTTAAAATATTTTAGAAATTTAATTTTTATAATATTTTGATTTGAAATTTAAAAAAATAAAATTTTTGTAAAATATTATTGATTTTCTGAATAATTTTAAGTGAAATGAATTAATGAAAAGTTAGAAATTTTGAACGCAAGTTATTTTGGAAATTTTGATTTAATTTTAATTGAAAATTTAATTGAGTATGAAATTATGACAAATTTATGAGAATTTGAATTTAAACGAATTTAAAATGATTTTTATCATATTAATGATTTTAATAAAGTTGAAATGTGAAATGAATGAATATTGTAAGTTGAAATTTTGAAATATAACTAAAACTGGAAATTTATGAAATTGACGTAAAAGTGAACTTTTAGTTAAGTAAATAAAAATAAAACAAAGTTATATTTGAGGATTTGAACTTAAGTGTTAAGTCGAAATTTAATGTAATGGATTTTAAAAATTCAACATTGCAATTTAATAAGTGAAATATTATTAAATCTTGATTTTTGAATGGAAATTTAACTTTATAAAATCATGATTTTGAGGAAAATTAAATGATGTTTATAAATGTGATGAATGTATGATTTTATAAGTTAGAATGTTTTAAATAAAAATATAATCGGTTGATAAATTATATTGAATATTTGAAGTTAATTGACTGCATTTTTGAAATGCTATTAATTACAATGTAAATGATATTACGGCATTTGTAAATGCTGTAGTTGATGATAATGAATTAAAAAAGCTAAATTGAATTAAAAGCTATTATAGCAATTTTTGTAAGTGTTATAAATTGTTGAATTTAACTAAGTTTATTCGAAATTTAACTAAACCCTATTACAACATTTTAAAATGTTGTCTTTTGTTAAATTGAACTGTTTGAATGTATTTTTCCGTAGCATTTTCTAAATGCCACGAAAAGTGAATTTTCACTGCTTTGATAAACTTAAGTGAATAAATGAACTTTGGAAGTCGAAAATTTTGAAAATTTAATAATTTAATTATTAAAAATAATAACTTCATTTTAATGATTAAAAATGATTTTTGGAATATGTACTGTTTTGAAATATGGATTGAAATGATATTTTAAATCGAACAAAATGAATAATGATTTGAAATGAATGTGGTTTCGAAAAGATATGATATTTTGATATATTAAATGATTGAAATGTGGTTTCGAAAAGATATGATATTTTGATATATTAAATGAATGAAATGTGGTTTTGGAAGATATGATATTTTGATATTAAAATGGTTTGAAAATGGAGTTTTGAAAGATATGATATTTTGATATTAAAATGATTTGAAAAGAAGATCTGAAAGATATGATATTCTGGAATGATTTAATCTTTATTTTGATAAAGATTTGGGTTGAAATAATATTTTATTTTGAAGTATAAATATTGTTTAAAAAAAAAATTATAACTACGGGTTATAATAACGATTGGTTGTTGAAGAGACCGGGATCGGATATTGTCTTATAGCCGGCCAATATCGAAAACCACTTTAACAACTGTGTACGCGGTGGAGATTCCAGAATGAAGTAGGATGGTGGCGACGTTCTCGAGGTATATTACGTGGACCCAACTCCCGTGAGTTGGCATATATGACTAAAGCAGGAGCTATACCGGGCTACCCAAAGGGTCGCACCCTTTCATCGAGCATGCTCCATCGGAAACCATTCTATTACTGTTGTGATTCGATTCGGTGGCGCCACTTTGATTCGGGGGTATTGTTCGAGGTGGGCGGAAGCTGCTGGCTTGCCGTCACCACCGGTCCGGGAGTGCAAACGGTGTATCCACCCTGGCATTGCCTTGCATGCCGTGTCATATCCTTATATCGAGCCCACTACGATTTTGGTTTTAAAGATCCGACAGCGTTAAGGTTCACCATCCCCTTAACGCTATTTTCTATATGATTATACTTTACTGATTAGACACTACCGTATATAGCGTATATTACTACATAGTAAATAGTTTAACGGATCCTTAGAGGATGGGCGGTCCCAAGCATCCTTTAAGTTACTGATGCATTTTGTTACTGTTCATTTGAGTTGATTTACAGTTTATAAGTATTTATGTCCTGACTCGAGTGTTTTGTATTTTGCTTTACGCTCGAGTCAGATTGATTGAGTTAGCATTCAAGATTCACCTTCGGCGTTGGAGCTTTCCTTGAAGATGCAGCCATTTATTTTGTTTCAGTATCCAGTGGTTCAGTGATGTATCTGATTTGTACCTGATGTATCCTGTTACTCTTCTGTTGTATCTTATTTAACTCTGATGTATCTTATATTTTATATAGTAGCTCCATGAACTACTATCTCTTTTTCTTCCGCTGCATTATCATATACTCTGTGTCTGTGATCTGTGATTTTTATTTACTGTATATTCTGAGGTTTGCCAAATTTTTATTTACAACGCGGTATTTTGAGCAATTCAATTCCGGCATGAGTGTCTACCCATACACTTACAATGGATGCGAATGGTTGAAAATACCTGGTCGTTACAGTTGGTATCAGAGCTTTGGTAGCTCTAGGCAAAACTCAGCATATGGAGTGAATGTATTTACAGAATCACTTTCATTCGAGTTTGAATCTCTCCCTTTTGACTCGATTCCTTTGAATTTTGGAACATTCCCTACGGTTCCAAAATCCATTCGTATCCCTCACTATTCATCTTCTTTTGACTTTGGAGCATTCCATAACTCCGCTTCCAATGATCTTTCTAGTGAGTTGGCGGTCACGCCAATTTCAAATTTAATTAAAAAAGGGGGAAAACTCCTTTGCAGTTAGCATCGATTCACCAGAGATTCTTATCTATCCTTGGTTTAGATGCTAATATCTTTTGTTATTTCAAACTCTAACTCTTGAGATCGAATGTAGATTTACCGCAGAAAAATCCTCATTGATCTTATTCTTTAAGTCACGGTTGACCCGGTTAAGGTTGCCCGTGATTTATTTAAGCTTATCCACCTCCCTACTCTGTTATTTAATCATATTGTCTTTTGTTTCCAATCTATTCTTCTAAACATTTTGAATTGTACTTGTATATCTATGTTTTGTTTTATATATTGTGTTGTTTGATTTCTTGATGTTGATTTGGGTTTCTGATCGATTCGTCTGATCAACGCTATCGATAGGATTTCTAAAACACTTTGACAGAACAAACTGAACCAATATTATTTTAAAATTTGGTTAATGAAATAAATTTTGATATATAAGTAAATTCATGGAACTTAATGAAATGATTTAAATTGATAATTTGAAATGATAATACTTGATTTATCATTTATTGTTCTACAAATAGATTTATAAATATTTGTTTACAAATTTATTTGGGTGCTGAAATGAATTTAAAATATGAATTTAAGGATTTAAATTCCGATTATTTCGAACTTTGGTTTAAAGTTTTAAAAGGTTATATTATTTAAAGTATTTTGAATAGAATTTGTTTTCAAAGAATTTTAAAAGTTTAAAATTAGTACTCTTCTCTTTGTCGCTGGAAAATAATTCCGGTGATGACTGCAGCATCATCGACGTTCATTTTCGAGTTTCGGAGTGAAGAGACTGTTCTGTAGTCTTGCTACAGCTTTGTTTTGGGAAATTAAATTGATTTGAATTTCTAAAATATGACTTGATTTATAATATATATATATATATATATAGATATATGATTGAAATTTGATCTGACATATTATATATGTATATATATTATTTCTTATCTCTAAATGGTCTGAAGAAATCGGAAATTTAATTCTTAAATTCTATTTTTAAAGAATAATTTCAATTATAAAAAGAAAATAATTTTTTTTTTGAATAAACGATTTAAGCTTGAAATGATTGAATTGGAAATTTTATTTGTATAATACAATTGCATTCAAATATAACTTACCAAAATTTCAGAAGTTAAAAATGTAATTGGATAATATACGATATAAAAGAGATTTTATAAATAAAATTTGAGTAGTTATAAAAAAAAAGTGTAAATATATTTAACATGAGTGATAAATATATTGAGAGGAATAAATTTAATTTTGATTAGGAATAAAGAAGAATTAAATTTATGAAGTACAATGTGAGTGTAATAAGTGATTATTTTTCAAACCCATGGTTTTGAAATTTGTTAATTTATGATGATTGGATAATAAGATAATGAAATTTGAGACAGTTAAGATTTATTTAACTTGTGTAAAGATTTATTCTCTGTTTAAGTTGAAATCTCCATGCTTTCAAATTCATTTCCTTATTTTGTTTTTCAAACTATCTTTTGGTTGTCCTTATCATCCTTATCTTGCTATAGACCGGTATAGACATCTTTCTATAATCTTTCTGTTTAGAAATCTTTCTATAATCTTTGATAGACCTTTGGTAATCATTTTGAATCCACCTTTTTCGTGCTTGTGTTCTTGATTCTGGAGGATCTTGGAAAGATCACCTCCACCTTGTAAAACTTACCTATAACAACAGTTATCAGGTATAACTTCAATCTTCTTGTCATCTTATCTTAATCCTATTTCACTCTATCTTTTCTGTGCCCTTCCATTTTCCTTTTCGGGGACGAAAAGTTTTGAGTGGGGGAGAGTGTAACAACCTTATATTTTGTAATTATTTTATTGTATATTTTAATTATTTTAATGTAAAATTTTGGTTTAAAAACTTATTTTTACTTATTTTAATTATAAAATTTTATTATTTAAATATAAAATCTTGATTTTATATGAGTTATAATTCCAAACTGTGTAAGTTAAATATTTGCTTGAAATGTTGATTCTGGTCAAAACAGTCAAACTGTGATTTTTAACTTAAAATTTTAAAAGTTTGAAATTTAATTTTTTTTCTTTTATTATGAAAGTACATAAAATTCTAAGAACACCACTTTTCGTTTCGTTGAAATTGGATGTAAATTGTGAAAGTTATACCCTTTACAATATTGTGCATATATAGGGTTATTTAACAATGACTATTTTAAATTGAATGAATTACTTCTTCTTTGTTATATTTTATTTTAATATGTGATAATATGTTATATTATGTATATTTTGACTTTTAAGTATTTTTAAAATGATAATATAATTTTTCTAAAGTTTATTTGAAATTATTTTTAATTATTAAAGCCTAGTCTGCAATTTTAAGCCATTTTCTTATTTTAATTATATATAATTAAAATTTATTGATTTATTTTATACATTCACTTTTATTGCAGTGTTTTTACTTTATTTTATTCATTTTACATGTATTTAAATTTAAGAAATTTTTTCCAAAGTGTATTGAAGTTATTTCTAATTCCTAAGTCTAGTTTTCATTTTCTGTGCCATTTTTCTTATTTTAATCATATCTAATTAATAATTAATTATTAATATTTTGTTTATCTGTTATATTTTTGAATTCTAACTGAAATTTATAAGTGTTTTCAGTTATTTAAGATGTATATGAATATATATAGGAAGTTTAAAAGGTTTGAAAGCAAAGAAACGTAAAACCGTTTTAACGTTTCTTCTTCCGTTTCTTTTCCAATTAATAGATTTAATTTCCTTTGACCGTTCCTTTCTTTATTGTAGCTGTGCATTTCTTACCTCATTTTCATGTGAAAACATTCCTCTCCACTTCATTTTTCACGGCTAGAAAGGTTTGGTAATGGCTCCTCTTTTCCTCTTCTTTTTGCTCTTCTTTTTCCATTGTTTTCTTATATTTTGCCTTGTTTTCTCATGTGTATTGCTTGGCCTCTCCTCCATAGCCACGGCCACCACCTCCTACACCTCTTCCCTACCATCATCACCAGCTACCCCTCTGGTCTTGACTAAGGCCGAGCCCACCATGGTGCCAAAACTCCAAAAAAATGCAACAATGCCCTTGAACAATGCTAGTTTGACCACCTTTGCCTCATCTCCTTCAACCACCACCTTAACCACCACCATAGCCACCTCCACCACCTCTGACCTGACCTCCACCCTCTGCCACATCACCCACCACCCTCTGGAAATCAGACCATGACCAAGCCGTGCCCATCCATTGAAGCTAGCACCACAAAACTTCCACAAAACTCCTTAAAACATTGCCTACACCACACATATCATCACCTACCCTCCATATCTTGCTTTGGCCACACCTTAGACACCACCACCAGCTACTCCACCACCTTTGGCCGCTGCTCCAGCTACTGTCCAGACCTGTACAAGCATGGCCTAGCCACCACATGCCCATGGTCGAGCCAAGAATGTCACAAAAACTCAACTTATTTAACCTTGACCCTATATATGCTTTATGTTGCACCACTACACCTTCATCTCCACTTGTTGCCTTGCCTATATGATGTTAAACCTGACCTATATGATGTCATACCTGAGCCAAAGCATCATCATAGCCAAGCATAAGTGTCCCTTAGGCCAAGCATTGAAGTGGTTGAAGCAAGGTCCAATCTATCTTGTTC
This sequence comes from Allium cepa, assembly GCA_030765085.1. Lineage (NCBI taxonomy): Eukaryota > Viridiplantae > Streptophyta > Magnoliopsida > Asparagales > Amaryllidaceae > Allium > Allium cepa. The sequence continues at coordinate 394,819,369 of CM060943.1, read as the reverse complement.
ATTTTGCTTTGTATTTCAAAATTGTCTCAATGTTATTTTATGTTGAATGTTTATATATTGTCTTGTTTGTTTTGTTTTGGGTTGTTGATACAAAATCATATCTTGGCTATCTTTCAACTCAAATCAAAAGACGTACAATTGTGCTTGTCGTGCCTTTGGAGTCGTGCTTGTATGTTGTTTTGGTCTCTATTTGGAAAAGGTGAGTCTTTCTCACTCTGACATTTATGAAAAGTGAATTGATGACAAGTGTTTAGTAATATAAAATGTTTATGCAAGATAATGATGATCATATGATATGCTTTGCCATGTTATTACCATGTTATTACCATGTTTAAACTGTTAATTTTCACCTGACATCTGATATATGATTGTATATTATGATATTGACCTTATTTATATTATTCCTGTATATGATTACACTGCAAGTTCCTGTTAGAATAGAATCATTACGGGCTGAAATGATAGGCCTGATTTATTTTATTTAATTTATTTTAACTTGGTATTGCGGGTTTGAAATGATAAAACCCGGATTTTTTTTGTAAATTACGGGTTGAAATGATATATTATCCGTATCACTTTACCTAGCGTAGAAAATTTTATATAGGCCCGTAGTTAAAATATGCTTTTCTAAAAATTTTAAAATATTTTAGAAATTTAATTGTTATAATATTTTGATTTGAAATTTAATAAAAATAAAATTTTTGTAAAATATTATTGATTTTCTGAATAATTTTAAGTGAAATGAATTAATGAAAAGTTAGAAATTTTGAACGTAAGTTATTTTGGAAATTTTGATTTAATTTTAATTGAAAATTTAATTGAGTATGAAATTATGACAAATTTATGATAATTTGAATTTAAATGAATTTAAAATGATTTTTATCATATTAATGATTTTAATAAAGTTGAAATGTGAAATGAATGAATATTGTAAGTTGAAATTTTGAAATATAACTAAAACTGGAAATTTATGAAATTGACGTAAAAGTGAACTTTTAGTTAAGTAAATAAAAATAAAACAAAGTTATATTTGAGGATTTGAACTTAAGTGTTAAGTTGAAATTTAATGTAATGGATTTTAAAAATTCAACATTGCAATTTAATAAGTGAAATATTATTAAATCTTGATTTTTGAATGGAAATTTAACTTTATAAAATCATGATTTTGAGGAAAATTAAATGATGTTTATAAATGTGATGAATGTATGATTTTATAAGTTAGAATGTTTTAAATAAAAATATAATCGGTTGATAAATTATATTGAATATTTGAAGTTAATTGACTGCATTTTTGAAATGCTATTAAATACAATGTAAATGATATTACGGCATTTGTAAATGCTATAGTTGATGATAATGAACTAAAAAAGCTAAATTGAATTAGAAGCTATTATAGCAATTTTTGTAAGTGCTATAAATTGTTGAATTTAACTAAGTTTATTCGAAATTTAACTAAACCCTATTACAACATTTTAAAATGTTGTCTTTTGTTAAATTGAACTGTTTGAATGTATTTTTCCGTAGCATTTTCTAAATGCCACGAAAAGTGAATTTTCACTGCTTTGATAAACTTAAGTGAATAAATGAACTTTGGAAGTCAAAAATTTTGAAAATTTAATAATTTAACTATTAAACATAATAACTTCATTTTAATGATTAAAAATGATTTTTGGAATATGTATTGTTTTGAAATATGGATTGAAATGATATTTTATATTGAACAAAATGAATAATGATTTGAAATGAATGTGGTTCCGAAAAGATATGACATTTTGATATATTAAATGATTGAAATGTGATTTCGAAAAGATATGATATTTTGATATATTAATTGATTGAAATGTGGTTTCGAAAAGATATGATATTTTGATATATTAAATGAATGAAATGTGGTTTTGGAAGATATGATATTTTGATATTAAAATGGTTTGAAAATGGAGTTTTGAAAGATATGATATTTTGATATTAAAATGATTTGAAAAGAAGATCTGAAAGATATGATATTCTGGAATGATTTAATCTTTATTTTGATAAAGATTTGGGTTGAAATAATATTTTATTTTGAAGTATAAATATTGTTTAAAAAAAAAATTATAACTACGGGTTATAATAATGATTAGTTGTTGAAGAGACCGAGATCAGATATTGTCTTATAGCCGGCCAATATCGAAAACCACTTTAACAACTGTGTACGCGGTGGAGATTCCAGAATGAAGTAGGATGGTGGCGACGTTCTCGAGGTATATTACGTGGACCCAACTCCCATGAGTTGGCATATATGACTAAAACAGGAGCTATACCAGGCTACACAAAGGGTCGCACCCTTTCATCGAGCATGCTCGATCGAAAACCATTCTATTACTGTTGTGATTCGATTCGGTGGCGCCACTTTGATTCGGGGGTATTGTTCGAGGTGGGCGGAAGCTGCTGGCTTGCCGTCACCACCGGTCCGGGAGTGCAAACGGCGTATCCACCCTGGCATTGCCTCGCGTGTCGTGTCATATCCTTATATCGAGCCCACTACGATTTTGGTTTTAAAGATCCGACCGCGTTAAGGTTCACCATCCCCTTAACGCTATTTTCTATATGATTATACTTTACTGATTAGACACTACCGTATATAGCGTATATTACTACATAGTAAATAGTTTAACGGATCCTTAGAGGATGGGCGGTCCCAAGCATCCTTTAAGTTACTGATGCATTTTGTACTGTTCATTTGATTTGATTTACAGTTTATAAGTATTTATGTCCTGACTCGAGTGTTTTGTATTTTGCTTTACGCTCGAGTCAGATTGATTGAGTTAGCATTCAAGATTCACCTTCGGCGTTGGAGCTTTCCTTGAAGATCCAGCCATCTATTTTGTTTCAGTATCCAGTGGTTCAGTGATGTATCTGATTTGTACCTGATATATCCTGTTACTCTTCTGTTGTATCTTATTTAACTCTGATGTATCTTATATTTTATATAGTAGCTTCATGAACTACTATCTCTTTTTCTTCCGCTGCATTATCATATACTCTGTGTCTGTGATCTGTGATTTTTATTTACTGTATATTCTGAGGTTTTCCAAATTTTTATTTACAACGCGGTATTTTGAGCAATTCAATTCCGGCATGAGTGTCTACCCATACACTTACAATGAATGCGAATGGTTGAAAATACCTGGTCGTTACACTTGATCTACTTGATTAAGCTTTGAACCTGTACTTGAATTTAGCTTTGTAGAGTTGAAGCTAGAAAGAGTTGTTTGTTTATTTTTTCCTCTCTTTTTTCCTAGTTTTATATTTTGAAAGATGAAAAAGAAAGGGTTGAGATATAAGTGTATACAGCCTTTGTAACGACCCGTAATTTTCGATAATTAAAAATATTAATTTAATTAGAAATTGTGAATAAATATTAGAAGATATAAAAAATTTGCGATTTATTTAACGAAATAATAACTAAAGTGAAACGCAACAATGTATTTATAGTTAATTATTTACAACTTGAATGGAATTCCAATTAGTTGAAATAGGGTAAATGTATACTTGGTAATAAATTTAATATAAGAAAACGAAAATAAATATTGAATTAATTAATGAATATATAATAAATGGTAATTGAATAAAAACCAATAATTTATAAATAACTATAGTATTGGGGTGGAAATAATAAACTTTTAAATGTGTGATTAAGATTAAATGACAACAATTATTATGAGTTACATATATATTTAGTTCATTCAATTGAAGTGGAAATCAATTGCAAATAAATCAAAATTAAATGTTACATTAACGTAAATTAAGGTAATAATTGAGAATAATGTTAATTTTATTCATAATATGATAATTAGTTGAATTAAAAGAATGGGAGTTCGGATTTATTAATTTATTGGAATTTAAAGTTAAATAATTGGATTTATTGCAAATAAGTGGAATTAAATATTAAATTATTACGTTAATGGAAATTAAGAGGAAATTAGAGAATATTAATGCAATAACTATGAACCAATGTAAATTTCATCCATTTGATAATAATAGATTGAATAATAGAATGAAAAGTCAATTAAATGGAAATATTGAAAATAACATTTGTAATTTCTGAATTATTGAAATTAAAAGAAAAGGTAGTAATTATTGAAATAATTAACATTGATTCAACATGAAAATTTGTTTTAAATTGTTATCAATGGCTAAATAAACCAAAAGTGATAAAATGTGTAAACTATATAATTGAAATAAAAAATTTGATTTGATTAATTAATATTAATTTATTTAATTAACTAGAAAATAGCCATTTTGGCCACTGACTCGGATTTCGATGAAACTAGTTTCATCGGATCCGTAACGGTGAATTATTGTAGTATTTCAAGTTTTGTAGCGATCAGACTTGCGTTTGATCGTATGGACTCGAAACGCCTTGAAATCAATTTAATTGAAATCAATTGAAATCGATTTGAAATGAATTGATTTTAGCATAACTTCTTTATACTATGGAATTTGGACCTGAAACCTATTCCATTAATTTCAAAATATTTTAAAACATCTATTTTGATATATGAGTTGGCCCAATTTCGTTACGGAGTCAAAACGGACATTTCGGGCCATTTTATCGTTCAATGTGTAAATAAATCATGTCCATTCATCTCTATTTCTAATCTACCTATATATACCTTGTTATAAACCCTACCATATATCTTATATTCATTTTTCTATACGTAACAATTGCTACTCTTCCTCATTTCAATGGCAGACAACCAAAATTCTATTTGCAATTTCAAATCAATTTCAAAGTCAAAAATTCAAACTCTTCAAGCTACATCATATTTTATATGGTCGGAAAGCTCTCGACGAGCGCATCTCAATTCTATGATTCGTTGTTCAATTTGAAGTATCGTTTGATCAAATGAATGAGGAATCTCGGCCGTCCTTTGTTAGGGTTCCTAGTGGACGGTGGATCTTCAATTTGGGGACGATCGGGGAGTATGGGCTGGTAGAGGAGGCCGAGTGCTGTAAATCCATGCGGTTAGTTCATGCTAGTGACACTACAAATCGCCTCGATTTGGCGTTGAAGGACGACGACGGCGTGGCATTTATGGCGGCAGCGGAGCAACCACGTGTGGCCTGGAAGCTCGGTCTGACGCGCGTAGACCAGCGGCGATGTCTGATCATGGAGATGATGGATGTGAGTGGCGCGTTATGGCAGCGTTACTCGGCGGCTAGGGTTTCGGTTGAAGCCTAAGTACGTATCGAGCACGAATAGTAGGATTCTGGAAGATGCATGAAGAAGCAGTGACGTGGCAGTGAGGGAGGCATAGGTGTTCTTCTATTTTAATTTTTTTAATTGAAATTCAAACACACTAATCGCCATAACTTTTACATACGAGGTCCATTTCACGCGCGGTTTTGTCCGCTAGGTTCATATTGGAATTCTGGATATTTTGACAATCATTTAGATGAATTTTGAGACTATTCAATTTTTGGGTTTAAATTGGATATAAATTCGATTTAAATTCAAAAGGTGAGTGTTTTAACCCACTCACAACTTTTAAAATTTCTTATGTGCGTTAAGTTAATTTCTGATGTGATTAGAAATTTATTTATGGCTATTTGGTATATTTTTATCATCATTCCAGTTAAATTGAATTTATTGAATTAAATTGTTATTTAATTTATTATTTCATATAAACTGCTAGTTAAATTATTATTTAATTTATTATTGAATATAAGCTGCCAGTAAATACCTGTTATTTTATTGTTTTATATTGATGTTATTGTTTGAATTGGATGATGATTGTAATAAATGGTTGATGATTGATATTGGGTGAATGGAAGTTGTATTTTATATTGTTATAAACTGCAAGTTGTTATGCATTTTTATTTCATTCGGGATTACGGTTTGAAATGATATATAATCATATTTTTATTTTAAATTATGGATTGAAATGATAAATTCCGTATCACTTTACCATAGGGTAGAAAAATATATACCGACACCGTGGTCTATATATAAAAATATTTTGAAATGATTTTCTATGGTTTTGTAAAGAATATATGGTTTTATGAGATATGGATTTGGACATTTTATAAATGTTATTTTATATATATAGCTAAATTCTTGGTTTTAATCTATGTATAAAATTGGTTTAAAGTATAAAAGAAGTTAATAATAAAGTTTGACTTTATTAAGATATAATACAGTTAAGTATTTATTTAAATTATATTTTTGGAGTTTATAATAACTTAAATGAGAATAAGATGGGAAGATAAATATAAAATTGATTTGGAACTTAATAAAATTGAAATTTTAAAGGTATGATTTTATAACTAGATTTTGAATAAGATGAATTAAACGAATATTTCAAGTATAAATAAATTGAAGGAAATATTTAGTTATTTGTAATTCGATTTTTATTTAAATGATAATGGATTTACTATGCAAATACTTCAAAACTAAATAATAGAACATTAAATTGTTGAATCGTAATTTCCAACCTTAGTTTTGAAATTTTTCAATACTCAAAGTTGAAATATATTAAAATTGAAATGGTTTATTGAAACTGAAAGTGAGTTGAAAGTTATGAATTGAGATTTAATTTAAAGTGAATAAGATTGTAAAGTCAAGGAAATTATTTTACTTTATAAAGTAATTATAAAATTCAAGCTATCTTAATTTATACACTGTTTGAATATCCAAACCATTTAAGTTTTGAAAGTTATGGTGTGGAAGCTATGAAATTCGAAGTATTATGTTTTGAAAGGTTATATTTCAAGCGTTTGGTTTCGAAATATTATAAATTTGAAAGTGCTATGATTTTAGAAAAGAGATATATTTGAAATATAAATGATATTATATTGATTTAGGTTTTATAAAAATGATATCATAATGATTGGGTTTTTGAACTGGAAAGGATATCGTATTTATATGGTTTCGAAATGGATATTATATTCTGGTTTTGAAGTATAAATTATTTTGAAATGACCGCGGTGTTATAATAACGTTTGGTTGTTGAAGAGACTGGGAACGGAAGTTGTCATACTCTCTGCCAACTCCGAAAACCACTTTAACAACCGTGTACGCGGTGGAGATTCCAGAACGAAGTATGATGGTGGCGACGTTTCCTTTGAGGTAAATACGTGGACGCGACTGCCATGAGTTGGCACAAGGTGGCTAAAACATGAGCGATTGACGGGCTAAGAAGGTAGCACCTTTTATCGGACACACTCCTTTGATTACCATTCAATTACTTTGTGATTGTTTGGGGCCCTTTTGATTTTGGGAGTGTGGCTCGAGGTGGGCGGTAGTAGCTGCTATACGTTACCATCGGTCCAGAAGCATAATTGGTATATCTACCCTGGCATTTCCTAGTTGTGCCGTGTTACCTACCTTAGCACACCTTGTACGAGTTTGGTTTTGCTCCATAGCCCGTGTGGTATCCTCTGGTGGCTTACCGATCAGGAGGGACCATGATATTGGATAGACTACTGGGAGTATCACGTGTTAAGGTGGAAAATGTAAAGCCTTAATGCTATTTAAAAGTAAGTTTATTTTACTATTAGACATTATTATAATAGCAAAATATTACTACATAGTAAATAGTTTAACGGATCCTTAGGAGATATGAATCCCGAGCGTCTCTTAAGTTACCGCACCCACGTTTGACACTAGATAGGAGATGTCAAATCCCATTAACATCTCTGACGCCTTTCCTCTCATCTTATTTATGTTGATTTAACTTACATAAGATCTTTTAGTTCTGACTCGAGTGTTTTGTCTTTTCAATTCGCTCGGGTCAGTCTGAGCATTTCAGGATTTGAAGACTTTATTTCTAGAGGACGAAGATGAGGATTTTTATTACTATTACTTATTATATTATTCCACTGCATTCAAACTGTTCTGCTGCATTAATTATTGTTCTCTGGTATGTGTAACTCTGATATGTATTGTATAAGTATAATCGAATATTTTGTAAACAGCTTCTTGAACTGTTTATTTGATTATTATATTTTATCGTTCTATTGTGAGATTTTGTTTTTTTTTCTTTCTCTGTTTTTCTTATTTACCCCATAACAATCCGCGCTTTTGTATGGTTTTGAGTCTGACATGTGTGGTTTATCGTCGATTTAAAACGTACAAAAAGGCGGGATGTTACAACTGGTATCAGAGCTTTGGTTCGGCGATAAACCTTAGCTTGGTGGGGTTTGACTCTTTATTAATAGGGTAGTAATATCCTATGATGAGTCGTTGAGTGTATATATATGAGAGAGCGTATTTTTTAGTGTTAAATAGGTTTTAACATTGTGTTAATTTGTTCCGTTTTGTATTTATAAATTTTGGTTGGTGCATATGACATTATGACATCAATAGGGATATCCAAACATTTAACAGGACAGACCGACACAATATTTGTTTTGAATATAGGTGAATGAAATAATTTTGCCTATTATATTTTCTATATATCTAAAATAATTTTTTTTAAATGATATATACTTGGTTGCAATATACTGGTTGTTAGGTAGTGAAATTTATAAATATTGATTTGAAACAAAATTTGAAGAGAATAAAATAAATGAAAATGGGAAATTTTAGAACTTAAATTCCGGGATTTTTGAAAATTCCTTTCAAAGGACTTTGGAATATAATAATATTATTAGAAGTATGTTTTGATATGAATATTTCAAGATAATTTGAAAGAATTGTTTTAAAGAAATTTTGGAAAAAAAAAGTTCTGTACTCGGCTCTCTGTCGTTGGAAAATAATTTCGGTGATGAGTGCACGCATCATCGACATTCATTTTCGATTTTCGGAATAGGAAGGCCACTGTAGTATTTTTACTGCAGATTTATTTAATAATAAAAATAATATAAATTTTAAATTGTTTTAAATATAATTAGATATATAAATTGTAAATGTATACATTTGTCTATTATTTTAAAATGATTTGAAATTTAACCCGGTATTTAATTCTTAAGTTTCTGTTAATTAATAATTCAATTATTGTAGTGAGTGGAATGTAACTAATTAATAATTGGAACCTTTAATTAAAATAAGAGATAAAATGCTAGGTTGAAAATGAAATTACAACAAAATTTGGAACGTGTAACCTCTAAGACAAAAGATATGATTCTTGAACATTTAATTAATTTAAAAAGGAACGAGATAAACTTGTATAATTGTCAATTGCATTCTTTAGCATATATATAACTTACCACTTATAAAAGTTAAAATGTTAAAAGAAAATGTCATGAGAAATTTTACAAGTAAACTTGAAGTAATGAAAGTATTCAATGAAATTCCTTAATTAATAAGAATTTGATGTTCTAGTTGTCATAAACTTGAGTATAATGGAAATGCTACTAATGTAATAGAATAGAAAGGTAAGTATTATAAATAAATGATAATAAACTTAATTATATGGTGGAAGCTATTTACGAATAAAATAAGTAGAAAAGATGAATGCAAGAAATATATGATTATAGACTTAAGTTAATGTATTAATATGCTAAGTAATTGATTTGCACATGAATACTATAAACGAATGAATGTAAATAATGAAGTTATGCAATATGAAATGAAGAAAAAAATGAATTTTATCTAAGTTTAAGTGCAAATAAGTGAAATAAACACTGAACTAATGGATGGAAATAAAAGTTTCTAAGAAATAAATGTAAATTAAAGGGTGAATCATTGTATAAATAAAAAGGAAATCAAACAACAAATGTATGAAATGAAATTAAAAGAATGAACTTGATTTATTGTTTGAAATTGTTGTTTGCTTGGTTTATGGTTGTTTGGGCAAGAAATACTTTAAAATTGTTTGGATGAATGAATAATCTATTTAGTTTCATCTAAGACTGTTGAGTAAATGGTGCACTAAGTAGTCTATTTTCCATTCTATGCAATTTAAAGTTTTGAACACAACAACTATTTGTTTTGTTTGATGTGAATAGATAATTGATTTGTGTTGATTTTATGTGATGGTTATATGCTTTGTTGTAATTGATTGTTGTTATTAATTTGTTTGTTGGTGGTTGAAACAACTTTAAATATTTCATTTTATATAATTATTAATATTTTGGATTATATAAGTGAAATGCAGGTTATGGAAGCAATTGCTACTGCGTTTGGTTTCATAATTAAGCGTAATTGCCCGACAAATAGGTACGTTTTCAGATTACGGTTTTATAGCGTTATTACATTGTTTTTCCCGTGTTAGAATATATATTATTTTGGAAAATATATGATATATATCGTTATATTTGATATTATATTTTCCCTCGAGCCTCTCTGTACAAAGGAGACTCTGCCGAAATTTTCCATAAAATTTGGACTTAGGAAAATTTTGAAATGTTTTCCAAACTTTATTAATTTGAGTATAAAAAGATTTAATAGTTATAAATTGATATATTTCATATGAATTATTAAATTTTGTAAAATTTATTTTTTTATAAAGTTAATATTTTAAATACGATGTATTGTTGACTCAATTCTTTCTTTTCCTTTCTTTTTCCTTTTCGGGGACGAAAAGTTTTGAGTGGGGGAGAGTGTAACGACCCGTAATTTTCGATAATTAAAAATGTTAATTTAATTAGAAATTGTGAATAAATATTGGATGATATAAAAATTTTGCAATTTATTTAACGAAATAATAACTAAAGTGAAACGCAATAATGTATTTATAGTTAATTATTTACAACTTGAATGGAATTCCAATTAGTTGAAATAGGGTAAATGTATACTTGGTAATAAATTTAATATAAGAAAACGAAAATAAATATTGAATTAATCAATGAATATATAATAAATGGTAATTGAATAAAAACCAATACTCAGTAAATAACTATAATATTGGGGTGCAAATAATAAAATTTTAAATGTGCGATTAAGAGTTAATGACAACAATTATTATGAGTTATGTATATATTAGTTCATTCAATTGAATTGGAAATCAATTGCAAATAAATCTAAATTAAATGTAACGTTAATGTAAATTAAGGTAATAATTGAGAATAATGTTAATTTTATTCATAATATGATAATTAGTTGAATTAAAAGAATGGGAGTCGGGATTTATTAATTTATTGGAATTTAAAGTTAAATAATTGGATTTATTGCAAATAAGTGGAATTAAATATTAAATTATTACGTTAATAGAAATTAAGAGGAAATTTGAGAATATTAATGCAATAACTATGAACCAATGTAAATTTCATCCATTTGATAATAATAGATTGAATAATAGAATGAAAAGTCAATTAAATGGAATTATTGAAAATAAAATTTGTAATTTCTGAATTATTGAAATTAAAAGCAAAGGTAGTAATTATTGAAATAATTAACATTGAATCAACATGAAAATTTGTTCTAAATTATTATCAATGGCTAAATAAACCAAAAGTGATAAAATGTGTAAACTATATAATTGAAATGAAAATTTTGATTTGATAAATTAATATTAATTTATTTAATTAGCTAGAAAATAGCCATTTTGGCCACTGACTCGGATTTCGATGAAACCAGTTTCATCGGATCCGTAACGATGAATTATTATAGGATTTCAAGTTTCGTAGCGATCAGACTTGCCGTTTGATCGTACGGACTTGAAACGCCTTGAAATCAATTTAATTGAAATCAATTGAAATCGATTCGAAATAATTTGATATTAGCATAACTTCTACATATGATGGAATTTGGACCTGAAACCTGTTCCATTGATTTTAAAATATTTTAAAAATCGATTTTGATATATGGGTTGGTCCAATTTCGTTCTGGAGTCAGAACGGGCTTTTCGTGCCATTTTATCGTTCAGCGTGTAAATAAATCGTGTCCATTCATCTCTATTTCTAACCTACCTATATATACCTTATTATAAACCCTACCTTATCTCTTATATTCATTTTTCTGTACGTATCAATTACTCCTCTTCCACATTTCAATGGCAGACAACCAAAATTCTATTTGCAATTTCAAAGTCAAAAATTCAAACTCTTCAAATTACATCATATTTTATATCGTCGGAAAGCTCTCGACGAGCGCATCTCAATTCTATGATTCATTTGTCAATTAAAAGCATGGTTTGATCAGAAAAGTACGAGGAAGCTTGGATGTCTGTTGCTAGGGTTTCCTAGTGGACGGTGGATCTTCAATTTGGGGACGACCGGGGAGTACGGGCTGGTAGAGGAGGCCGAGTGCTATAAATCCATGCGGTTAGTTCATGCTAGTGACACCAAAAATTAACTCGATTTGGCGTTGAAGGACGGTGGGGGCGTGGCGTTTATGGTGGCGGTGGAGCAACCGCGTGGGGCTTGGAAGCTCGGCCTGACGCGCGTAGATCAGCAGCGATGTCCGAACGAGGAGATGATGGATGTGGGTGGCGCGTTTTGGTAGCGTTACTCGACGGCTAAGGTTTCGGTTGAAACCTGGGTACATATCAAGCACGAATAGTAGGATTCTGGAAGACACGTGAAGAAGCAGTGATGTGGCAGTGAGGGAGGTATAGGTGTTCTTCTATTTTTTTTTTAATTGAAATTCAAACACACCAATTGCCATAACTTTTACATACGAGGTCCGTTTCATGCGCGGTTTTCTCCGCTTGGTTCGTATTGGAATTCCGGATATTTTGATGCTAGTTTGTACGGATTCTGAGACTGTTCAACTTTTGGGTTTAAACTGGATATAAATTCAATTTAAATTCAAAAGGTGAGTGTTTTAACCCACTCACAACTTTTAAAATTTCTTATGTGTGTTAAATTAATTTCTGATGTGATTAGAAATTTATTTATGGCTGTTTGGTATATTTTTATCATCATTCCAGTTAAATTGAATTTATTGAATTAAATTGTTATTTAATTTATTATTGCATATAAACTGCAAGTTAAATTGTTATTTAATTTATTATTGAATATAAACTGCCTGTAAATACCTGTTATTTTTATCTATTCTATATTGATGTTACTGTTTGAACTGGATGATGATTGTGATAAATGGTTGATGATTGATATTGGATGAATGGATGTTGTGTTTTATATTGTTATAAACTGCAAGTTGTTTTGCATTTTTATTTCATTCGGGATTGTGGTTTGAGATGATATATAACCGTATTTTTATTTTAAATTACGAATTGAAATGATAAATATCCGTATCACTTTACCATAGGGTAGAAAATTATATACAGACACCGTAGTCTATATATAAAAATATTTTGAAATGATTTTCTATGGTTTTGTAAAGAATATATGGTTTTATGAGATATGGATTTGGACATTTTATAAATGTTATTTTATATATATAGCTAAATTCTTGGTTTTAAGCTATGTATAAAATTGGTTTAAAGTATAAAAGAAGTTAATAAGAAGGTTTGACTTTATTAAGATATAATATGGTTAAGTATTTATTTAAATTATATTGCTGGAGTTTATAATAACTTAAATGAGAATAAGGTGGGAAGATAAATATGAAATTGATTTGGAACTTAATAAAATTGAAATTTTAAAGGTGTGATTTTATAACAGGATTTTGGTTAAGATGAATAAAACGAATATTTCAAGTATAAATAAATTGAAGGAAATATTTAGTTATTTGTAATTTGATTTTTATTTAAATGATAATGGATTTATTATGCAAATACTTCAAAACTAAATAATAGAACATTAAATTGTTGAATCGTAATTTCCAACCTTAGTTTTGAAATTGTTTGATGCTCAAAGTTGAAATATATTAAAATTGAAATGGTTTATTGAAACTGAAAGTGAGTTGAAAGTTATGAATTGAGATTTAATTTAAAGCGAATAAGATTGTGAAGTCAAGGAAATTATTTTACTTTATAAAGTAATTATAGAATTCAAGCTATCTTAATTTATACAATGTTTGAATATCCAAACCATTTAAGTTTTGAAGGTTATGGTTTGAAAGCTATGAAATTCGAAGTATTATGTTTTGAAAGGTTATATTTCAAGCGTTTTGTTTCGAAATATTATAAATTTGAAAGCGCTATGATTTTAGAAAAGAGATATATTCGAAGTATAAATGATATTATATTGATTTGGGTTTTATAAAAATGATATCATAATGATTGGGTTTTTGAAATGGAAAGGATATCGTATTTATATGGTTTCGAAATGGATATTAAATTCTGGTTTTGAAGTATAAATTATTTTGAAATGACCGCGGTGTTATAATAGCGTTTGGTTGTTGAAGAGACCGGGATCGGAAGTTGTCATACTCTTTGCAAACTCCTAAAACCACTTTAACAACCGTGTACGCCGTGGAGATTCCAGAATGAAGTAGGATGGTGGCGACGCTTCCTTTGAGGTAAATACGTGGACGCGACTGCCATGAGTTGGCATAAGGTGGCTAAAACAGGAGCGATTGACGGGCTAAGAAGGTAGCACCTTTTATCGGACACACTCATTTGATTACCATTCAATTACTATGTGGTTGTTTGGGGCACTTTTGATTTTGGGAGTGTGGCTCGAGGTGGGCGGTAGTAGCTGCTACGCGTTACCACCGGTCCAGAAGCGTAATTGGTATATCTACCCTGGCATTTCCTAGTTGTGCCATGTCACCTACACTAGCACACCTTGTACGAGTTTGGTTTTCCTCCGTAGCCCGTGTGGTATCCTCTGGTGGCTTCCCGATCAGGAGGGACCATGATATTGGATGGACTACTGGGACTATTACGTGTTAAGGCGAAAAACGTAAAGCCTTAATGCTATTTAAAAGTAAGTTTATTTTACTATTAGACATTATTATAATAGCGAAATATTACTACACAGTAAATAGTTTAATGGATCCTTAGGAGATGTGAATCTCGAGCATCTCTGTGACGCCCCACCTCTATACCCACGCTAGCCAAGAACACTACGGTGTAGTGCTGTCAACTAGCACAGAAAATAAGGCTGTTGAGGAGCGACCATCCATGTGATTGCTTATCACATGGTGGCTATAAATAATCTTCAGAAACAAACATAGAAATAAGCATAACACAAATCAGTCACAGACATCCATATCACAAAGGCGGAAGAAGATATGAATATATAACTAACACATGAAAGTGTACATCAGAGTAGTGGTCAAAAGATCCACAATAATACAAAAGAATAGCAACACGTGCTATACAAAATAATACAACTATGAGTCTATATATCAAGTGTATACAACAAAAAAACTGCTAATCTATATAGTTAGCCAAAAGTCAGAGTAGCAAATCCCGGGAAGAAGTCAAGCAGAAGCACCTGCAACATCTCGGTCTGACCCGAGTATTATTTATGAAAATAATAAACGGATCAGTCTAGCTATAAATATAAGATGACATGGTATAAAATAAAAGATATGGCATAGACATAAAATATCCATACTGACATACTACTATAAGTATGCAAATGATGATCAACAGAAGATCAATCAATAAGAGATAAATCAATATCACAAGAATCTTCTCAAAGATCCAAAGAGGGCATCATACCCTAAACTTGTACTCATAACAAGTCAATGACATAAATTCCAGAAATCAACACAAGAAATCCAGAAATCACAGAAAAAGGGAAAGAGGCCTATCACATGACGGTCCGAAGACCATGGGGAGCTGCCCCATATGGGTGAGTCGGAATCACCCAGATGAGGTCTAGGCTAACCAAAAAGCAAAAAGGTATTTGTGAGTGGAATCACACAAATGGTGTCTAGCCTAACCTCGCAACAAAAAGGTATGTGTGAGTGGAATCACACAAATGGTGTCTAGACTAACCTTGCGGACAAAGAGATATGTGTGAGTTGGAATCACACCCATGAGGTCTAGTCTAACCTTGCAAACAAAGAGACATCGCACAATTGCTAGTCTAAATCATAAAATGATCGTCATGATCAACGAGAAGTGTCAATTACACTAAGCTAGTAAATATAAAAGTTTATCTTCGTGTCTCATAACCACTTGCTTAACTTAAATATTTACGAACAAACTGTAAATCTTCACTAGAAAAGTGTCACAAGAGGTTCAATCGAACAAGTCCAAGAATTAACCGACGAAGTGAACGCAAGCGTTTCATACCACTTGTTTTACTAAGCCGTTTAATTAGATTTCTCATCCGAGTGAGGTAAAGGTTTGTATATACTAGTAGATTGGAAAACGGTTTAAGAAAAGAGTTTTGTTATTGAAAATAGAGTTGAAATCATTTTGTTGAAAGAGTTTTGATATTTACTGCTAGTGTTGAAACCTTCATATTTCTAAAGTTGTTATCCCACCTTTTAAGCAAGGCCGTGATACCATAAAATCGACCGAGAAGCCAAAGATAGTTTGTCTCGAAGAATGGTCAACTCAGCATCTCAACAAAGCAAGTTCTGTTGAATGTTTTTCAGATAAGATCCCCTAAGGAGGGGGGGTCCGGGGGGGGGGCAACCCCCTAAGGTGGGGGTGCGGGGGTAACGCCCCCGCTATGGGGTTCGACCAGCCCGGTCAGGTCGCGGGGGTCCGGGAGCAGCGCCCCGTCCAAAACGTTATGACATAGTGAAGACCTAAGGGAGGATAGGATTGAGCGATCTAAAGGGGCAACGACCTAAGGTCTTAAACAAGGTCGAGCGACCTATAGAGGCATAGGGTCAAACGACCTAATGTGTCGCGACCTAGCGAACTAAGTGGGTTCGCGAGTTAATGGTACAAAAACCGAGTGACCTAACATTCGAACGACCCAAGGAAGTAAGGGGCCGAGCGACCTACGAGTTTAAGGGGTCGAGCGACCTAGAGGTGTTCGCGACCTAGTGGTCGAGCGACTTAAGGGGGTACGCGACCTAAGGGAAGCTCGCGATCTAACATTGCCGAGCTAATGTAAGGTGCGACTCAACCAAGCGAGCGACCTAAGGAAGACAAACGACTTAAGGAACTCGCGGGTTAGAAGAGGCGAGCGACCTAAGGTCATACGACCTAACGGGGAACGACCTAATGTCATACGACCTAACGGCCTAAGGTCATACGGCCTATCTATTTGAGCGACCTAAGGGTTTAAAGGCCACGCGACCTAACGCCTTAACTAGGCTGAGCGACCTAACAAATATCGCGACCTAAAAAGGGAACGACCCAAAAGGGGAACGAAGGCCTACGAC
Organism: Allium cepa; assembly: GCA_030765085.1. NCBI lineage: Eukaryota > Viridiplantae > Streptophyta > Magnoliopsida > Asparagales > Amaryllidaceae > Allium > Allium cepa. The sequence continues at coordinate 394,802,295 of CM060943.1, read as the reverse complement.
CTAAAGTCCTAACGAGCTATGGCCTACGACCTAAGGCCCTAACGTGCTAACATTTGTCGCGACCTAAATGGTAAGGACCTAACAGGGAAAGGCTGAGCGACCTAACGCTGCAGAGGAGATTTAAGGCTAGAAATGACCTAAGTGTTAGCGACCTAGCGACCTATAGGCCAAACGACCTACGACCTAATTCCGAGGCGATGTTTCCAGGCAGTGCGACCTGAATGCAGAAAATTCACCAAATCGCTAAAAATTGGAGTTTTTCGCCAATCCAATCCAAACCAAATGCAAATGTACATGCAAAAGTGATAAGGAATCATTCCCAACAGTCCAATATAGTTATAGGCTAGAATTGTGAGATAAAAATCTCACCTTTGCACAAATTCAATGAAGAAGAAGCTTGAAGTCAATAGAGAAGCAACTACAAGCTTGAATCCAATGTCTTTACTTTGATTTTGGAGTTGGATGTTGAATTTGCTAATGAACTTGGGCTTGGAATTTTAATTTCCCTTTCCACTCACCATTAATGCTAAAACTAGAGTTAGGTAGGAATTTATGAAGAGATGAGGAGAAGGGGTTGGAACTTAGGTTTAATAGGCTAAACCAACCCAAAGTCCAAAGCGGGAAAAGTTAGTGAAATTCCACTAACCCCAAACATATCAAAGTTTATACTTAAAAAGATTGTAAACGGCATTTCGAACTCAATGGAAGTGGTCTCAGGTCCTAATTTGACCATTTGCAAAAAGTAGCTTTTCGGACCAATATCCGATTAACGACAAAATATTTAAATAAAATATTTAAATATAAAATCGATAAATATGTGGGTTGTTACAATCTCTTAAGTTACTGCACCCACGTTTGACACTGGATAGGAGATGCTAAATCCCGTAAACATTTCTGACGCCGTTCCACTTGTATTCTTTACCGTTGGTTTAACTTACATAGGATCTTTTAGTTCTGACTCGATGTTTTGTCTTTTCAATTCGCTCGAGTCAATCTGAGCATTTCAGAATTTGAAGACTTTATTTCTGAAGGACGAAGACGAATATTTTTATTACTATTATTTATTATATTATTCCACTGCATTCATACTGTTCCGCTGCATTAATTATTATTCTCTAGTATGTGTAACTCTGATATGTATTGTATAAGTATAATCGAATATTTTGTAAACAGCTTCATGAACTGTTTATTTGATTATTATATTTTATCATTCCGCTGAGAGATTCTGTTTTGTTTTATTTCTTTCTCTGATTTTCTTATTTTCCCCATAACAATCCGCCCTTTTGTATGGTTTTGAGTCCGATGTATGTGGTTTATCGTCGATTTAAAACGTACAAAAAGGCGGTACGTTGTAGCCTTGGTCCTTATTATTCTCCTTATGTTATATTTTGAAAAATAAGAAAATTCATTTAAATAAGAATTTCTTGACACTTGTATTTGCATGATACTCCTAGCCTACAAATGTCAAATGCATGCATTTTCTAATGCTTTTATTTTTATGTTTTTAGTTTATACTTTCCTTTTTATTTATCAAGTTTTACTTAATATTATAAAACCCATTTTATTTATTTCTTAGATTTAAGCTTAAGCTATTATACTTGAACTTTATATATACTAGTGTTAAAATGTAGAGTTTTAAACTTAATTTATTTTTAAGATATTTATTTGGAATTTAAAACCATAATTTCCTATTCATAATTTTCATATATACATAAATAATAGAAATTAGATACATGCACTATTATACACACACACACACATATATATATCATATAACTTGTATATATCTATTTATATGATTATGGATATATTATTCTTGAATTTAAATGGTGAAATATATTATCTATTCATTTTCAGAGATTTATAATTTAACATTTGTTAGGGTTTTCAAATTACTTTATATTTTGCTCAGATATTTATATCTATATATTTCTAATTATCAGAATTTATTTTTTCAACTTAAAAATCAGTATTTTTAACAATTTAATCCAGTTAATTACCAATTAACAGATGTCCAAAAATCCGGGTTATCACATTCCTTCCCCCTTTAAAACTTTTCGTCCTCGAAAAGGAACGATGCAAAATTTTTAATTACAATGCTTATCATCAGTTAAATTATTCTTTAAACATTTTTAACTCTTAACTCTTTTTATTTAAATTTTTTAAACACTTTAAAACCTATATAATATTTCCTAAATAGCTTTATAAAAATACATTTTATAACTCGATGTCTCAACAAGTCCATTCTTGTTCCCACAGAAATACGATCATACGTCAATCAGGCGTAGGACTAAAATCTATAAGTACTTGGTAAACCCGTCTTCAACACCCAGTGAAAATAATTGGAAAATAATTTTGTGATAGTATAGAAAACATTTTTGATGAGAATGCTCTGCAAATCATCACCCCCTCCTTGTTTGCAGTTAGCCCGATGATTACGTTGCTATCCCGGTAAAACCATAGAAAACTATAGGCATCCGCTCCCCTCGATTACACCATGGAGCCGCCATAGATCGCAGCTACACCCCAGGTTACGTCTCCATCATGGAAAAAACCCATGTAACTATAGGTATCAGCGCCCTCGAATTTCTGTACTAAATGAAACTCCTTCACATAAACCACATAGATCACAGACTACATCAATCGAGTCGCAATGTAGCCTGTAGGCACTCACTACCACATGACTTTCGCTATGTCTTCATAGATTGCAGTCTACCGATGTTACGTCGTCTCCCAGCGAAATCAAACATAGACCTTAGGCAATCACTGCCCCTCGACTTCTGCTATGGTGCGCAGTAGATCGTAGTTACATCAAGTTACACTGTCATCACAGTATAACCCAATGTCTTTGCAGGCATCAGTGCCCTCGACTTTCACTACCCCAACCACAATCCCTAGGAACTTCTGTTAGTCTGGACTTCCTCCCAGGATCAAATTTTGAACCCCTCTTAGGGCCCAAGGAAGAACCACCCCGTGGATCTCCTACTAGAAGTTCGTTCTAAATAGGAGCGCCTTTTTCCCTATAACATTCTCAGAACATTTTACACTATACATATGTAGTATCTTTTAAATCATACTCTTTATATGTATCACATATAAATCCCATTTACAAAAAATTGATATCTCAAAGTCGATTTGGCTTTCTAATTTCCAAAATTGATTTTTCATAAAAATCAAAAGCTTTTCAAAATCAATTGGTTTCAAAACCCTTTTTCGATTCCATTTTCAAAAACCATTTATTTATATATATAGATATATATAAGTTTATTCTTTTAACTCGAACAAAATATTTATCAAAGATCACATCTTCAGGTTAAAATTCCAATAAGGGTAGTTATCATATAAAACAAATATACATACATGCTTCATTTATACTAAATAAAATATCCAGGTTTGATCTCTTTTATAAAGTTATTTACCACCTTACTTACTCTTCATAAAGTGAATTTAAATCATAGAAAGATCCAACTTCCATTTTATTTCATCATATATTTTTCAAAATATATTTATCTTTTTCAAAATCATTTTTACATTTCCTTTTCAAAATCTATTTCGATCAAGCACATACGACGTACATATATCATCCGTACGCAATATTAAATTCGATCGCTCATCAATCTGTGACGCCCCACCTCTATACCCACGCTAGCCAAGAACATTACGGTGAATGCTGTCAACTAGCGCAGAGAATAAGGCTGTTGAGGAGCGACCATCTATATAATTGCTTTGTGCGAGTATCGATATGCCAGATAAAAATATAACTTTTCATCTCAAGAGGAAATCCGACATACCGACACAAACTCAAGCTACTACACAGTGGCTATAAAGGACTTCGGAAACAAATATAGAAATAAACATAACACAAATCAGTCACAGACAATTCATATCACAAAGGCAGAAATAGATATGAATATAACACATGAAAGTGTACATCAGAGTAGTGGTCAAACAAGATCTACAATATCAAAAAGAATAGATACAAGTGCTAGACAAAAGAATAAGTATACATCATAGAGTCTGTATCTCAAATGTATACAACAAAAACTACTAATCTAAGTAGTTAGCCAAAAGTCAGATGATGGTCCGATAAGGAGTCAAGCAGAAGCACCTGTAAAATCTCAGTCTGACCCGAGTATTATTTAAGAAGAAAATAATAAACGGATCAGTCTAGTTATAAATATCAGATGAAGTGATATATAATAAGAGATATGACATAAACATATAATAATCACAATGCCAAGCTGTGATAAATAAGTAATTGAAAATCAACAAGAGATAAATCAATATCACAATAATCTACTCAAGATAAAAAGGAATGTCATACTCCTAATTTCATTCACCAAGCCCCAATAAATGACATATATATCAATGCCAATCGTAAAAGTCGGTGAAACATAAATTCCAGAATTCAACACACGAAATCCAGAAATCACAAGAATAGGTGAAGGATAAAATTTCCAGAAATCAACACACGAAATCTAGAAATAATAAAAAGCAAAAAGGGTATGTGTGAGTCGAAATCACACAAGTGGTGTCTAGCCTAACCTCGCAGACAGAAAAGATATGCGTGAGTCGAAATCACACAAATGGTGTCTAGGCTAACCAAAAAGCAAAAAGGTATGTGTGAGTCGAAATCACACAAATGGTGTCTAGGCTAACCAAAAAGCAAAAAGGTATGTGTGAGTCGAAATCACACAAATGGTGTCTAGCCTAACCTTGCAAACAAAAAGATATGTGTGAGTCGAAATCACACAAATGGTGTCTAGGCTAACCAAAAAGCAAAAAGGTATGTTTGAGTTGAAATCACACAACTGGTGTCTAGCCTAACCTTGCAAACAAAAAGATATGTGTGAGTCGAAATCACACAAATGGTGTCTAGGCTAACCAAAAAGAAAAAAGGTATGTGTGAGTCGAAATCACACAAATGGTGTCTAGCCTAACCTTGCAAACAAAAAGATACATGTGAGTCGAAATCACACAAATGGTGTCTAGGCTAACCAAAAAGCAAAAAGGTATGTGTGAGTCGAAATCACACAAGTGGTGTCTAGCCTAACCTTGCAAACAAAAGGATATGTGTGAGTCGAAATCACACAAATGGTGTCTAGGCTAACCAAAAAGCAAAAAGGTATGTGTGAGTCGAAATCACACAAATGGTGTCTAGCCTAACCTTGCAAACAAAAAGATATGTGTGAGTCGAAATCACACAAATGGTGTCTAGACTAACCTCGCAGATAAAGAGATAGGTGTGAGTCGAAATCACACAGATGAGGTCTACTCTAACCTTGCAGTCAAAGAGACATCGCACAATTGCTAGTCTAAATCATAAAATGATCGTCATGATCTAAGAGAAGTGTCAATTACAGTAAGCTAGTAAATATATGAGCTTAACTTCATGTCCCATAACCACTAGCTTAACTTAAATATTTACGAACAAATTGTAGATCTCCACTAGAAAATTGTCACAAGAGATTCAATCGAACAAGTCTAAGAATTAACCGACGAAGTAAACGCAAGCGTTTCATACCACTCGTTTTACTAAGTCGTTTAATTAGATTTCTCATACGAGTGAGGTAAAGGCTTGTATATACTACTAGATTGGAAAACGGTTTAAGAAAACGAGCTTTGTAATAAAATAGTGTTGAAATCGTTGTGATGAAAGAGTTTTGATATTTACTACTAGTATAGAAAACCTTTATATTTTTAAAGTGACAAATCACAAAGAAGATTGTAGGAACAATCAATCACTAAGATTCACAATCGAAAACGTGAATAAAATCCAAAGAAATCGATATCAAATCCATCAAAGTGGATATATCAAAAATTCCTAAAGAAAAGGTCATCAAAGTCGATAATAAATGACAACAACAAAAGGGAGACAACACGAATCGATTAAAGTTGGAAATTCAAACGAATTAGCAATATAGGCTAATCTGGCAAATAGTAGCAGGTCGGTCGACCGGACTCCCTGAGTCGGTCGACCGAACCAGAGGTTGGAAGTGCTCGGGGCACCAGGTCGGTCGACCGGCCCAGGGGGCTCGGTCGGCCGAAGCCTGTAACCAGCACTTCCAAACAGAGGCAGGAAGTGCCTGGAATATAGGTCGGTCGACCGGCCCAGGGGGCTCGGTCGCCCGAACCTATAAGCTTGCACTTCCTACCCTATTTCAAAAGAGGTGCAACTCTCGATCAAATTGCAATCGCACGAGCAACGACGCTAAGGGTTTATGCCAATCGACTACCCGGCCCTATATGCTCCTCGATGCATCACCAAAAACATGTTCAAACATCAAAGTTAGGATTTTTAACGAATTGAACTCAAAACACTAAAAATTGGAATATTCACAAAAGCAATCCAAATCAAAATCTAATGCACATGAATAAGTGTTAGGAATTCATACCTAACAATAGAAGAGAATTATAAGCATAGATGTGAGATTAAAAATCTCACCTTTGAATCCGAAAACAATGAATGAGAAGCTTGAAGACGAAGGAAGATCAACCACACTTCAATCTCAACACAAGAAGCTTGAATCTAAGCTTAAAAGAGAAACATTTCCTAAATTAGGTTTAGGAATTTTCTGAAATTGGAAGGAGAGAGAGTTGGAGAAGATGAAGGAGATGCTTACCAATGGGTTCACTTGAGTTTGGAGCAAGAAGATGGATTTGCAAAGCAAGCTAGGGCTTAGGAATTTCTATTTCCCATTCTCTTCCACCAATGTTGCTAAAGCTTGAGTGTTTAAGCAAAGAGGAGAAGTTATGAAGAGAAGGGGTTGGGACTGAATACATAAGTGGGGTTAATGGGCTCAGCCCAAACCAAAGCCCTAAGTGAAAAAGGTCAAAATTCGACTTACTCCAAACATATCGAAGCTTATACTCAAAAAGGTCGCAAACGTCATTTTGAACTCAATAGGGGTGGTCTCGAGTCCCAATTCGGCTGTTTGCAAAAAGTAGATTTTCGGACTAAAATTCGACTAACGATAAAATATTTAAATATAAAATCGATAAATATGCGGGTTGTTACACAATCACACAATTTCACTTTCGAACTAGTATCGTCCACCCGGCTTCCTAATGCGGACTCAGATCTAGTTTCTTGATCAGAAACCGTCATTCTCCTTGCATGGCCATAACTATGATAGAGAATTTCAGAACCAATTAAAAATCCATATCCAGGATTCGCTGTTGAAATCGAGTGAAAAATCCTAACTCGAATCGATATACTTCCTTGACATTCTATGCTCGAATCTGGATCAAATCATTATGCGAATAGAATAATATACGTACGTCCTACATATTTATCTTCATTTTGACTCTATTCACTTATTCACAATTGCTTCCATTTCTGTTTAGGTTATTATTCAATTCTTCTCTCCATTGGTATTTAATCATAAACAGTTTGCACTCTGAGCAGCTTGAATTTAGAAAATAGCTTGAAAAATTATAAAAATGGATAAGTAGTTGTAAAATAGTTATTAGTTGTAAATAGCAGAAGAATAGTTAAGTTATTATAAAATAATTGTAAAATAGCTAAATACATGCAGAATAGTTAGATAGTTGCAAAATAGTGTTTTGTTTGTAAAATAGATGCAAAATGCTAATTAGTTTTCAAAATAGTTGTAAGTTTGTATAAGATAGTTTGGGTTTTAAAAAGAAATGTTGTATAATAGCTAGGAAAAAATAGATTTGAAACCGTTTACTTTAAAAAAAAAATTTTGAAAATAGTTTCAGAGTCAAACTGGTTCAACTTCGAATCTCCCATTCCAATCAATTTCCAATTTCCACTTTCGTTTCAATTGATTCAATTTCGATTTGACTTAAAATAACTTCAATTCCTTTTCCAAATTCAAATCAATTTCCATGTGAACTTAAACTTATTCAACTTTAATCTCACTTCCCATTAATTCAATTCAATTTTCCATTCGAATTAATTTCCGTTCAAGTCTCAACTTTAAACAATCTCCAATTATACAAATTCAAGTTAAATTTTTAAATGTTGATTTATCCCTTTAAATCAAATCAACCTTTACTTTTAATTTAACAACCTAAATCTTTTAAAAAATTAAATTTTGCGCCCAAATTTCAAAATTACTTTTTAAATACTTTTACTTAACTTATTTCAAGGTTCAAGTAAGAGTTCAAAACTTTTTAAGCAATTTAATCTTCAAAATTCAATTTAGTACCCGAATTTAACATCTAATCTTAAAACCAATTCTTAAAAAAAATTTAGTTTGCAAATTCATTTTTTTAATATTTAAATCTTAAGTTCAAAGTGATTTCATTTTCATAAGTTCAATCTTTATTTTCTAAAAATCAAAATCTATTAAATAATTTCAATTAAAGTTTTATTTCCATTTAATTTCAGCAATGAATATACATTATCTCAATCCACATCTTAATTCTTTTAATAAATCCAATTCACAGTTTCATAGATTATTAATAACAATAGGATGATATCAGGATAAGCCAAGGTAAATAAACATCCAAATTATCTAAAACATCCATCAATAGCATCCATTACCAATTTCCAGAACTCAAACTTGAATTTTGAGCTCACACATAACTCCTATTTCAATTCAACCTATTTAACTTCCCCAAGTTAAATCCTAATTTCATCTTGAAATTTCCAATTTAGGTTGTACATTAAACTTATTTAACTTTCCTTAAGTTGAATTCAACTCATTTAATCCGCTCAACCTTACTCAATTTGAATTCTACATTTCGAAATTTTAAACTTCTTATCAATATACTTTCCCACTTATAAGTTCAAAAACTTATTTCTCTTTGGGTTTTATATTTCAGGGGAAAATTCAAAACTCGACATTTAGTATTTACTTCCAATCTACTTTGTTATTATGTATATCCCAAATATTTATACGTATTTATTTCATTTGCATACCAAGTCATACTTATCCAAGTTGTTAGTTCCTTGTAATATTCCATTTTGCTTTACCATTAATTATTATTTGAAAATAAACATCCCATTATTAAACACAACAACCATTTTATGATAATGGCCAAGATTATCATATATGGAAACCAATTCACTATATATTATCTCATAATTCATTGGAAAATAAAATAAGGGTAACTTAATTCAGCATTCTGAGAATACCCCCACAAATTTCAAGATTTTAATTTCTGGGTTGAATCCATATCTAGCTTATTTTATTTATATAGTTCATATTATCCAATTCGTATTTGGATACATATATATTACTACTTAATTCTTATTATTATGTTTATTTTCAATAATCAACAACCAATACCTTAACATATATAATAATTAGAAAAATTATTACTTTATATATCAAAATATAAGCTTATATAAAAACTACTTTTAAAACCGTTTTTAAAATCATTATATAAGAAAATAACAAGTACGCTCTCATATAATACGCTCAACTCATTCTAGGGTTTTACTGACCTTATCTCTAATGAGTAACCTCACTAGAGCGAAGGTTCTCGCTTAATCTAGCTTTGATACCAAATGTAATGACCTGGAATTTTCGACCATAAAAATTCAACACTAATACGTTTACTGTAGAAGTGCCGAGCAATGAACGTCGAAAACTTCAGAATGTTAGGGCAAAGAAGAAAAAGAGGTAGAAGAAAAAATGGAAACAACAACATAGAATCTCATAATCACAGCGGAACAAAATATAATATTAAATAACAACATTTATACTCGGAAAAGCTATAATTGTCAATTTACATACAATATCAGAGTACAATTCATTCATAATAATCTGGACAGTTATGACAACTTGTCTCAGAATACAATCAATACAAACTCTATTACACAGTGGAATATACTCCATACGTCCCTGCCATCCAGTTAATCTCCTGAACTCCCGAACGTCCTAACTTGAAAATCTACAATTCTCAGTCTGACCCGAGCATTACTGTAACATCCCGCCTTTTCGCACACTTTAAATCGACACACGTGCCACTTCAAACCATATGGAAGGGCGGATTGTTATGAGGTTAATAAGAAAAACAAGAAAGAAATAAAACAAAACAAAATCTCACAGCGGAAGGATAAAATATAATAATCAATATACAGTTCATAAAACAGTTTTACAAAACATTTGATTTTTCTTTATACAATAAATATCAGAGTTCACATACCAAAGGATAATATCAGCGCAACGGAATAAAATGGTGAAGTGGAATAATATAGTAGATGATAGTACAACAAATCTTCGTCTTCGTTCTCCAGAATAATCTATTTCGTTTCATCTAAGACTGTTGAGTAAAAGATGCACCTAGTAATTTATTCTTCATTCTGTACAATTTAAAGTTTTGAACCCGAACAACTATTTGTTTTGTTGATATGAATGAATGAGTGAGTGCTTTAATCCACTCACCTTTTGAATTTAAATTGAATTTAAATCCAGTTCAAACCCAAAAATTTCACAGTCTCTAAATCCTTCCAAAGCAGTGCCAAAACGTCCAGAATTTTATGACGATCCTAACAAAAAAATCGGGAGTTCGTATGCACCAGTTATTGAAATTAGAAGTTATTCGAATTTTAAAAAAAAAAAAACAAGCAACAATTATCGTTACCGCCACGTCACTGAGAGAGAGAACATCACGCGTTCGTCCCCTGTACGCCATCGAACCGAGTCCACCCAGAATCATGCTCGCCGCCGGTCAACTCACCACCGCCCCCAGGCTCGCGCGCCTCGGCCTTACCTTTGCGACCTTGACCTCCATGCGGCACCATCTCGCCGTCGAAATTACTCAGATCAAGACCGGCCTCCAAAAAAACATGTAACAATAATCGAAATTCGTGCACGATCCAACCATCGAATCTCCAATTAACTTGCATGGATGAGCTCCGCTCGAGAATCTCTACAAAACCCAGAAGGGATTTTCTGATCCGACGAAGTTCATCGTCGAGCGATGAACGGGCGAAACTTTGTGACGCCCCACCTCTATACCCATGCTAGCCAAGAACACTACGGTGTAATGCTATCAACTAGCATGGAGAATAAGGCTGTTGAGGAGCGACCATCCGTGTAATTGCTTTGCGCGAGCACCGATATGTCAGATAGTATAACATGCATTTTATTTCAAGAGGAAATCCGGCATACCGATACAAACACAAAGCTACTACACAGTGGATATAATAATCTTTGGAAACAAATATAGAAATAAACATAACACAATTCAGCCACAGATAGTTCATATCACAAAGGCGGAAGAAGATATGAATATATAATAAACACATGGAAGTGTAAATCAGAGTAGTGGTCAAAAAGATCCACTATAATACAAAAGAATAGCAACACGTGCTATACAAAAGAATACAACTATGAGTCTATATCTCAAGTGTATACAACAAAATAAACTACTAATCTAAGTAGTTTGCCAAAAGTCAGAGTAATGAATCCCTGGGGAGAAGTCAAGCAGAAGCACCTGTAACATCTCGGTCTGACCCGAGTATTATTTAATAAGAAAATAATAAACGGACCAGTCTAACTATAAATATCAGATGAAACGATATAGGATAAGAGATATGACTAAACACACAATAATCACAATGCCAAGCTGTGATATATATAAGTAGTTGAAAATCATCAAGGGATTAATCAATGTCACAGAATCTACACAAGAATCAAAGAAAATGTCATACTCCTTATTTCGTTCACCAAACCATAAATATTGACGATCATATCAATGTCAATCACAAAAGTCAATGACACATAAATTCATCAATGCACACATATTGATAAAACTTATGAATGGAAATCACGAAAATTGGTGAAGCATAAATTCTAGAAATCATCTCAAGAAATCCAGTCAATGACACACAAATTCACCAATGCACACATATTGATAAAACTTATCAATGGAAATCACGAAAATTGGTGAAGCATAAATTCTAGAAATCATCTCAAGAAATCCAGTCAATGACACACAAATTCACCTATGCACAAAAATTGATAAATCATATCAATAGAAATCAAAAAAATAGGCGAAGAAGAAAATTCTAGAATTCGACACACGAAATCCAGAAATCACACAAAATAGGGGGGAGGCCTATCACACGAACGAGAAGCTATCTCATGGTAGCTAGCCATTAATTTTTGACACACGAACGAGAAGCTATCTCATGGTAGCTAACCATTAGTTTTTGACACACGAACGAGAAGCTATCTCATGGTAGCTAACCATTAATTTTTTACACACGAACGAGAAGCTATCTCATGGTAGCTAACCATTAATTTTTGACACACGAACGGCCCGAAGGCCATGGGGAGCTACCCCAAAAAGAAATGAGACGAAGCTCAATAAAATGAGTTGCTGTCCTCCATGTGGACAAAGAGACATCGCACAATTGCTAGTCTAAATCACAAAAATGATCGTCATGATCATCAAGAAGTGTCAATTACAGTAAGCTAGTAAATATATGAGCTTAGCTTCATGTCCCATAACCACTAGCTTAACTTAAATATTTATGAACAAATTGTAGATCTCCATTAGAAAATTGTCACAAGAGATTCAATCGAACAAGTCCAAGAATTAACCGACGAAGTAAACACAAGCGTTTCATACCACTTGTTTTGCTAAGTCGTTTAATTAGATTTCTCATACGAGTGAGGTAAAGGTTTGTATATACTAATAGATTGGAAATCGGTTTGAGAAAACGAGCTTTGTAATAAAATAGTGTTGAAATCGTTTTGATGAAAGAATTTTGATATTTACTACTAGTATTGAAACCTTTATATTTTTAAAGTGACAAATCACAAAGAAGATTGTAGGAACAATCAATCACTAACGTTCACATTCGAAGACGTGAATAAAATCCAAAGAAATCGGTACCGAATCCATCAAAATGGATATTCCCATAAATCACGAAGAAAATGTCATCAAAGTCGATAATAAGTGATAATAACAAAAGGGAATCAACACGAATCGATTAACATTGGAAATTCAATCCAAAAAGGCAAATTGGACTCAAACAGCAGGTTCAGTCGACTGAACAGAGTTTTCAGTCGACTGACCCTGTACTTGGAAATTTTCCAGGTTCAGGAAACTTTCTGTTTCCAGGTTCAGTCGACTGAACAAAAGATTCAGTCGACTGAATCATGCTTGGAAACTTTCGGGTTCCAGGTTCAGTCGACTGAACAGAAGATTCAGTCGACTGAATCATGCCTGGGCTGTTTTTCAGCCTATTCAAATGAAGGGCAAACTCTTCCAAAATGCAACCGGACGAACATTGGCTCTAATGGTTTATGCCAATCGGCTACCCGGCCCTATATGCTCCTCGATGCATCACCAAAAGCATGATCAAACACCCATAAAAGGATTTTCACACAATTTGACTTAAAAACCCAAAAATTGGAATATTCACAAAACCAATCCAAACCAAAAGCTAATGCACACGAATAAGTGTTAGGAATTCATACCTAACATTCGAAGATAATTATAAGCATAGATGTGAGATAAAAAGCTCACCTTTGAACCCGAACGATTGAAGAAGATGCTTGAAAGCAAAGGAGAATCAACCACTCTTCAAATCCAACTCAAGAAGCTTGATTCTAAGCTTTAAAAGAAGAACATTCCCAAAGTTAGGTTTAGGAATTTCTGAAATTGATAAGAGATTGAGTTGGAGAAGAAGAAGAGAAGCTTACCAATGGGTTCTTCTATTAGTTTGGAGCTAGAACTTGATTTGCAAAAGAAAACTAGGGCTTGAGTTTTAATTTCCCTTCTCTCCCACCATTGTTGCTAAAGCTTGAGTATTAGGAATTGGAAATGAAGTAAATGAGGAGGAGAGGGGTTGGGACTGAATACATAAGTGGGCTCAGCCCAAATCAAAACCCTAAGTGAAAAAAAAAACCAAAAATCAACTTTCTCCAAACATATTGAAGCTTATACTCAAAAAGGTCGCAAACGGCATTTTAAACTCAATGGGAGTGGTCCCGAGTCCTAATTCGACCGTATGCAAAAAGTAGCTTTTTAGACTAAATTCCGAGTATCGATAAAATATATTTAAATAAAATATTTAAATATAACATCAACAAATATGCGGGTTGTTACAGACTCCCCTCCTTAAAGAAATTGCGTCCTCGTAATATTTAAGAAGAAGATATATAGTAACAACCATAAAAGCATATTCAACACAAAAGAAATTTGAAATAAAAGGTTCACCTTAAAGAGCATGGGAAAGTAAGTCCGGGTGTGTTCGCTCGATGAATTCCCTAGATTCCCAAGAACAATCCTTAGGATTTAAGGGCCATTGAACTTTAACAAGCGAAATATCTTTATTTCGAAGACGTTTGACCTCCGAAGCAATAATTCGAATAGGATTGTGCTCATAAGTTAAATTAGGCGAAACTTCAATTTCTTCCACAACACCGGGCTCAAGAATAGAATCGGAATCTCGAAGACATTTCCGAAGTTGAGAAACGTGAAACACGTCATGGATAGCAGAAAATTGAGCCGGTAATAAAAGGCGATAAGCCATGGAACCAATACGTTCAGTGATAGGAAATGGCCCAATATATCGAGGCGCTAATTTTCCCGATCGACTGAAACGTACAACACCTTTCATAGGTGACACACGAATGAACACAAGATCTCCCACAGAAAATTCTAACTTCCTTCTTCGGTTATCGGCATAGGATTTTTGTCTACTCTGAGCTTCTTTCATCCTATGACGAATAAGATCAATCTTTTCTGTGGAATCCCGAATAAAATCTGGACCTAAAACCAGCTTTTCACCGACCTCAAGCCAACAAGAAGGAGATCGGCATGGCCTTCCATAGAGTGCCTCGAAAGGTACCATACCAATACTAGATTGGAAGCTATTATTATAGGAAAATTCAACAAGTGAAATATGATCTTCCCAACTTCCACCAAAATCAAGAACGCAAGCACGAAGAAGATCTTCAAGAGTTTGATTCACACGCTCAGTTTGTCCATCGGACTGAGGATGATAAGCGGTGCTAAAATTAAGCTTCGTTCCCAAAGCTTTTTGAAGACTCTTCCAAAATCCACTAGTAAACAATGGATCACGATCACTAACAATAGAAGTAGGAACTCCATGTAATTTAACAATCTCTTTAACGAAGAGTTTGGCCAAAAGAGGAACGGTTCGGTTAGACCGAACGGGAATAAAATGGGCGGATTTAGTAAGTCTATCAACAATCACCCATAAGCTATCATGACCCGAACGAAAACGGAGAAGGCCATCTATAAAATCCATGGAAATTTGGTCCCACTTCCAAATTGGAATTTCTAAAGGTTGCAATAACCCACCGGGCCTTTGATGTTCGGCCTTAACGAGTTGGCAAGTCATGCAACGCTTAACGAAGTTAGCGATGTCAAGTTTCATTCCCTCCCAATAATAAAGTCGCTTCATATCCGCGTACATTTTGCTACTACCGGGATGAATGGTGAATTTGGAACGATGAGAATCTTCTAAAATATCTTTTCGAAGATCACTAATATTTGGCACGATAAGTCTACCAAATTTTCGAATGCCGCCACGAGAATCAATATCAAAGTCTTTCAAACCTTCAATACCAATTTTATCCTTAACATTTTGGCCAAGAAGAGCCAATTCAGGATCTAGCCCTTGAGCTTCAAGAATGCGGTCTAAAAGAGAAGGATGAGCCTCAAGTTTACATAAAACAAGTGATGAGCACAAATCGGATATGCGCTCTCGAATCTCACAAGAGGATAAAATCTCGAGATCGTTCCATTCGGATATCATCATAGAAACAACCGCTTGTTGCTTTCGACTAAGTGCATCCGCAACACGATTTCCCTTTTCGGGAGTATAAAGGATATCAAGATCATATGGTGCAAGAAATTCGAGCCAATGCTGTTGACGCAAATTAAGTTCCTTTTGAGAGAATAAATAATTCAAGGACTTATGATCGGTATAAAGAACAAATTTCTCTCCTAAAAAATAATGACGCCAAATACGAAGGGTGAAAACAATAGCCGCAAGCTCTAAATCATGAGTGACATATCTAGTCTCAGCAGGCTTCAATTGCCTAGAAGCATAAGCAATAACACGTTCTCTTTGCATAAGAACGACACCCAAACCAACGCGACTAGAATCGGTATAAACAACGAAATCCTGATTCCCCTCGGGAATAACAAGAATAGGAGCATCAGAAAGAAGCTCTTTTAATTTCTGAAAAGAAGCTTCACATTTGTCCGACCAAATGTATTTAACACCTTTCTTCGTCAAGCTAGTGAGAGGCACGGCAATCTTAGAAAAGTCTTTGATAAAACGACGGTAATAGCCCGCCAATCCGAGAAAACTACGAATCTCTGTCACACTCTCCGGTCTCTTCCAATCTTGAATCGCTTCAATCTTTGAAGGATCCACGGAAATTCCAGATTCGGAAATAATATGACCGAGAAACTTCACACGAGATTGCCAAAAATGGCATTTAGAAAACTTTGCCTTTAAAAGATTACTCCTAAGAGTTTCCAACACAATCCGAAGATGCTTCTCATGCTCCTCCTCGGTTTTTGAATACACAAGAATATCATCGATAAAGATGAGAACAAACCGGTCGAGGAAGTCTTTGAAAACTCTATTCATAAGGTCAACGAAATAAGCCGGAGCATTCGTTAGACCAAATGGCATAACAAGCCATTCATAAGATCCATAACGAGTATGGAACGATGTCAAAGGAATGCTATCCTCTGTTATACGAAGCTGATGAAAACCAGTAGCTAAGTCTAATTGTGAAAAGACTCTAGCACCACTGAGTTGATCGAATAGATCGTCAATCCGAGGTAAAGGATATTTATTATTGATAGTAAGATCATTAAGCTTGCGGTAGTCAACGCAAAGCCTAAGTGTTCCATCAGATTTCTTCACAAAAATAGCTGAAGCTCCCCAAAGCGAGGAACTAGAGCGAATAAATTGCTTCGTCTCCAATTCAGATAATTGTTTACGCATCTCCTCGTTTTCTTTATTGGACATACGATACGGAGGACGAGTGATAGGCTGAGCTCCATGAATAAGATTAATTCTGAACTCAATTGCTCGCTTAGGTGGTAATCCTAAAACGGGCTTGAATATGCCGAAAAATTCACGAACGACGTGAATAAGAGAAATAATATCACCCTCATCATCATCATCGTCATCACGAGGATTTAAAGAATATAAAGATGCAACCAAGCTGGAATCCGAATCTTTAAGATTAATAGAAATCTGCTTAACAGATTGAGGATGTCGAAGATGAATAGTCCGCATAGGACATAGGATATGAGCTTCATAACGGTTAAGCCAATCCATTCCCAAAATCATTCCAAAGCCTAAATAACGCATGACATGCAAATCGGCTTGGAAAGAAAAATCACACAAAATAATCTCGACATCTTTACACAGTAAACTGATTGTCGCGGATCCACCAACCGGATTCGCAATTCTCAAAGAAGTCATTAAACACAAAACATCCAAAGATAAAGTATCAACAAGTTCTTTTGATATAAAAGAATGGGACGCACCCGTATCAAAAAGAACTCGAATAGGATGATCACGAAATAAAATAATTCCATCCAGAATAGAATGAGAAATACCTTGGCCACGAGATGTGTGGCCAGGGGCTTGAGCAACATTAAGCTTTCCCTCCTTCCTATTTTGAAGTTTGGGACATACATGCATAAAATGGTCCGGGCTTTTGCAATAGCGACAAGTACGAGGCTTTGAACACTTGTTCGCAAAATGGTCTTTCGAACCACAATTATAGCATTTCCCTTGAGTAGAGGAAAAGGTCTTTTCAACAGGAGTTTCTTGCGTCCCTTTCTTATAGGGATAAGGGCCTTTAAATTTGTTTGGCCTCTTCTTGTTGTTGAAGTTTGGTTTGGAACCCACCACTTCAACATCATTCTCCCTATCCGCCTCTTCAAGATGAAGAGCACTATCAACGAGTTGGTCGAAAGAAACTTCTAATTTTAGAAGTAATGGCTTCTTGAGATTTTTGTTTAAGCCATAGACGAACCTCTGGTTCTTCTTTAAAGGGGTGTTGATGTATTCAACCCCATATTTGGAAAGCGACTCGAAGGAGGCGAAGTAATCAGTCACGGAGGACTCACCTTGAACAAGGTCTATAAATCGTCGAGCCAATGTCACTTTCTATGCTTATGGTACAAATTTCAACTCGAAGCGTCCCGGAATTGCTCCCAGGTGAGATCCGCTTCATTAATCACAGAAATAAGAAGCTCGTACCAGTCCAATGCTCTTTCTCGGAGCATACTAGAGGCCACCTGAACTCGGTGAAGGTCAATAAGATTCATGCGAGAAAAGATTCGATCGCATGACCTTACCCAAGCCTGTACTTCAGTAACAGTTTCGGAACCTTTGAATGGCTCCCCACCCAAATTAGTGTAATCGCTGCACAAGAGTGCAAATCCCGACTTTGGGTGAGTAGGTTCCGGGTTAGCTCCAGCTGCTTGAGCATTCGTCACTAAATCAAGAAGCTGTTGAGCAGTCATAAAAACTCCATCTAGGGGTGGAACGCTAGATGGTCCAGCTCTGGGACGGCTTGGTCTAGACATTTCTCTTCCTTTAGAAAGAAAGAAGAACAAGAAGAAGATTATTCACTAATGAATATCAAGCAATCTTGATAGATAATACAAGGAATCATAAAAGAAAATAGGATGAATCGGTACGAAGACTCGAATAAAATCCTAAAGCACGACTCCTAAGAAAGACTTAAGACGATGATCCTTGTTATAATATTCCATATTGTTCCGAAGTTTGGCTCTGATACCAAGCTGTGACGCCCCACCTCTATACCCATGCTAGCCAAGAACACTACGGTGTAATGCTGTCAACTAGCACGGAGAATAAGGCTGTTGAGGAGCGACCATCCGTGTAATTGCTTTGCGCGAGCACCGATATGTCAGATAGTATAACATGCATTTTATTTCAAGAGGAAATCCGGCATACCGATACAAACACAAAGCTACTACACAGTGGCTATAATAATCTTCGGAAACAAATATAGAAATAAACATAACACAATTCAGTCATAGATAATTCATACCACAAAGGCGGAAGAAGATATGAATATATAATAAACACATGGAAGTGTAAATCAGAGTAGAGGTCAAAAAGATCCACTATAATACAAAAGAATAGCAACACGTGCTATACAAAAGAATACAACTATGAGTCTATATCTCAAGTGTATACAACAAAATAAACTACTAATCTAAGTAGTTTGCCAAAAGTCAGAGTAATGAATCCCTGGGGAGAAGTCAAGCAAAAGCACCTGTAACATCTCGGTCTGACCCGAGTATTATTCAATAAGAAAATAATAAACGGATCAGTCTAACTATAAATATCAGATGAAACGATATAGGATAAGAGATATGACTAAACACACAATAATCACAATGCCAAGCTGTGATATATATAAGTAGTTGAAAATCATCAAGGGATTAATCAATGTCACAGAATCTACACAAGAATCAAAGAAAATGTCATACTCCTTATTTCGTTCACCAAACCATAAATATTGACGATCATATCAATGTCAATCACAAAAGTCAATGAAACACAAATTCACCAATGCACACATATTGATAAAACTTATGAATGGAAATCACGAAAATTGGTGAAGCATAAATTCTAGAAATCATCTCAAGAAATCCAGTCAATGATACACAAATTCACCAATGCACACATATTGATAAAACTTATCAATGGAAATCACGAAAATTGGTGAAGCATAAATTCTAGAAATCATCTCAAGAAATCCAGTCAATGACACACGAATTCACCTATGCAAAAAAATTGATAAATCATATCAATAGAAATCACAAAAATAGGCGAAGAAGAAAATTCCAGAATTCGACACACGAAATCCAGAAATCACACAAAATAGGGGGGAGGCCTATCACACGAACGAGTAGCTATCTCATGGTAGCTAGCCATTAATTTTTGACACACGAACAAGAAGCTATCTCATGGTAGCTAGCCATTAATTTTTGACACACGAACGAGAAGCTATCTCATGGTAGCTAACCATTAATTTTTGACACACGAACGAGAAGCTATCTCATGGTAGCTAACCATTAATTTTTGACACACGAACGAGAAGCTATCTCATGGTAGCTAACCATTAATTTTTGACACACGAACGGCCCGAAGGCCATGGGGAGCTACCCCAAAAAGAAATGAGACGAAGCTCAATAAAATGAGTTACTGTCCTCCATGTGGACAAAGAGACATCGCACAATTGCTAGTCTAAATCACAAAAATGATCGTCATGATCATCAAGAAGTGTCAATTACAGTAAGCTAGTAAATATATGAGCTTAGCTTCATGTCCCATAACCACTAGCTTAACTTAAATATTTATGAACAAATTGTAGATCTCCATTAGAAAATTGTCACAAGAGATTCAATCGAACAAGTCCAAGAATTAACCGACGAAGTAAACACAAGCGTTTCATACCACTTGTTTTGCTAAGTCGTTTAATTAGATTTCTCATACGAGTGAGGTAAAGGTTTGTATATACTAATAGATTGGAAATCGGTTTGAGAAAACGAGCTTTGTAATAAAATAGTGTTGAAATCGTTTTGATGAAAGAATTTTGATATTTACTACTAGTATTGAAACCTTTATATTTTTAAAGTGACAAATCACAAAGAAGATTGTAGGAACAATCAATCACTAAAGTTCACATTCGAAGACGTGAATAAAATCCAAAGAAATCGATACCGAATCTATCAAAATGGATATTCCCATAAATCACGAAGAAAATGTCATCAAAGTCGATAATAAGTGATAATAACAAAAGGGAATCAACATGAATCGATTAACGTTGGAAATTCAATCCAAAAAGGCATATTGGACTCAAACAGCAGGTTCAGTCGACTGAACAGAGTTTTCAGTCGACTGACCCTGTAGCTGGAAATTTTCCAGGTTCAGGAAACTTTTTGTTTCCAGGTTCAGTCGACTGAACAGAAGATTCAGTCGACTGAATCATGCCTGGGTTGTTTTTCAGCCTATTCAAATGAAGGGCAAACTCTTCCAAAATGCAACCGGACGAACATTGGCTCTAAGGGTTTATGCCAATCGGCTACCCGGCCCTATATGCTCCTCGATGCATCACCAAAAGCATGATCAAACACCCATAAAAGGATTTTCACACAAATTTGACTTAAAAACCCAAAAATTGGAATATTCACAAAACCAATCCAAACCAAAAGCCAATGCACACGAATAAGTGTTAGGAATTCATACCTAACATTCGAAGATAATTATAAGCATAGATGTGAGATAAAAATCTCACCTTTGAACCCGAACGATTGAAGAAGATGCTTGAAAGCAAAGGAGAATCAACCACTCTTCAAATCCAACTCAAGAAGCTTGATTCTAAGCTTTAAAAGAAGAACATTCCCAAAGTTAGGTTTAGGAATTTCTGAAATTGATAAGAGATTGAGTTGGAGAAGAAGAAGAGAAGCTTACCAATGGGTTCTTCTATTAGTTTGGAGCTAGAACTTGATTTGCAAAAGAAAACTAGGGCTTGAGTTTTAATTTCCCTTCTCTCCCACCATTGTTGCTAAAGCTTGAGTATTAGGAATTGGAAATGAAGTAAATGAGAAGGAGAGGGGTTGGGACTGAATAAATAAGTGGGCTCAGCCCAAATCAAAACCCTAAGTGAAAAGAAAACCAAAAATCAACTTTCTCCAAACATATCGAAGCTTATACTCAAAAAGGTCGCAAACGGCATTTTAAACTCAATGGGAGTGGTCCCGAGTCCTAATTCGACCGTATGCAAAAAGTAGCTTTTCGGACTAAATTCCGAGTATCGATAAAATATATTTAAATAAAATATTTAAATATAACATCAACAAATATGCGGGTTGTTACAAACTTCCTCGATTTTTACCGGTCAAATGTCAAATTGAATCAAAAAACGAACACCACCATTGAATTACGCTAGTCGAGAGCTTCAATATATATTTTTTCCAGATTTTTCTGAGGACTTTGAATTTTATGCTTTGGATTTGATTTGCAATTGGATCTGGAAATATAGAATTTTTTCTGCCATTGAGGAAGAGGAGGAAAAGAATGAATTTACATGCAGAAAAATGAGAATTAGGGAGGCTAGGGTTTATAGCAGGATATTTATAGAGAAAGTTGGAATAGAATAAATGGATCTGGTTGAATACGCTCTAACGACAAAGTGGCCCAAAAAGCCCGTTCTGACCCCGGAACGAAATTGGGTAAACCCATATTAGGCATTTTAAAATATTTTAAACGCAATGGAAAAGGTTTCAGGTTCAAATTGCATCGTATGAAGAAGTTATGCTAAAATCAATATTTTTCAAATTGATTTCAATTGATTTCAATTTCGTTTATTTCAAGGCGTTTCGAGTTCGTACGATCAAACGACAAGTCCGATCATTACGAAACTTGAAATCCTACAATAATTAACCGTTACGGATTCTATGAAGCTGGTTTCGAAGAAATCCGAGTCAGTGGCCAAAATGGCTATTTTTTTATTAATTAAATAAATTAAAAATCATCCAATTAAATCCAATTTTAGATTTCATTTCTAAAATCGACAAATTTTATCATTATTATTTTCTTAATCATTCACACTAATTAAACCAAATTTAGATGTCAATTTAGAGTTGATAAATTTAACAATTTCAGTGTTTACCTCAAATTCATTGAATTTAGAAATTGTAAATTAAATTCTCAAAAATTTCATTTAATTACTTTTCATTCTATTATTCCGTCTATTATTATCCAAAGTATGCAATTCACATTGGTTTGTAGCTATTGCATTAATATTCCCAAATTTCCTCTTAATTTCCATTAACGTAATAGTTTAATATTAAATTCCACTTATTTGCAATAAATCCACTAATTGAATTTCAAATTTCAAATAAATTAATAAATCTTGGTTTTTCACTTCTTAAATCACCCAATCGTCATATTGTAAATAAAATTAACATTGATTGCATCTTATAGAATTAACAAACTTCAATGACAAATCAAAACTACCCTAACTACACAAATTAAGTCAAAAATTTTCATTTGATTTCACATTAAATTTTATTAACTACCCAAATAGGTATCTTAACAATCGTAACTATTAAACTTTAATTACCTTTAAGCTTATTTCCTTCAAGCCAATATTATAATCACTTGCAGAACATTGATTTTTATTTTTTATTTTTATTCAATGACCATTTATTATAATTTAAATTCATAAATCTAATTCAATGCTTATTTCAATTATTCTCATTTATTCCTTACAAATATTCGTTGTCATTTATAAATGTCATGTCAGTTTCTTCTTTTATTGCATTATATTTATTCGTTCCTTCATTATTGCATAACTTCATATATTTTGATTTATTTATTTATAGTATTTGTGCTTAATCCAATTTCTTAGCATCTCAATTGTTTACTTAAGTTTATACCCATTTATTAATACTTTCCTTTATATTATCTTATTAGAAACAATCTAAATTATACCTAAGTTTATAATACTAGAACAACAAGTTCTCATTGATTAAAGAATTTCATCAAATACCTTTCATTACTTCAAGTTCATTCCTCCATAACACCCGTCCCATTTCTTATTAACATTAATTTTATCAAATTTCAGTTTATCCCATATTATTACATAAATTAATGTAACTTTGAAATTTATTACCCAACTTACTATTTCATACATTAAAACAATAATTTCATTTGTTTTCTCATATTCCATTAAAAATCAAATCATAACATTTAAATTATTTTATTGAATTGGAATTTCATTTAGGTCATTAATTATTGACTTGCATTAACACGTTTCCTTAATTTACAATCAATTACTGTAACAACGTGTTCTTACATTAACTAATTCAATGCCTACCCTATACTCTTCATATTCAATTTATACCCAGATATAATACTTACGCTATTTCATTTATTGAAATTTTATTCAAATTACTAATAAATATGTTTTAATTACCATTTATATATTTTATTTTAGTGTACATTCCAATATTAATTTATAAAGTTTTTTTTCTCTTTTATTTCTACTAAATTTAATTACAAAATCTCATTCATTTAACCAATTTAAATTGTCAAAAATTACGGGTCGTTACAATTACATTAAAGTAACACCCGAGTCTGGATGGGAACCAGCGTGAGTAAACCCATATAACTTGAAATACTAAGTTATAAAAATTTATTGAAATCCAGGGTAACTCGTACCTCACTACGAGTTTCCTCTTGTTATAGCCAAACATTTATTTCTCAAAGTAATATCTAAGTCCCATTACTTAGTTTCAATGGTCTAGTTTACTTAATTTATTACCTTTCAGCCTATTTGATTCTATAATCAAATCTATAAAGAATTTTAGTAATTACTAATCAAAGTGATTCTGGATATTACTGATATCCATCCCCGATCTCATCGAATTCAGTGCCATCTTTAAGCCAAGTTGTTTAAGGTAAATAATTCAGTTTAAATTCAGAATATCATACTCATATAGAAATTCATCATAGATATTTTAATTAAATAAATGATTCACATTTATTAACAAATCAATCCAGTCATTTCATATCACTGAACATCACAATTTATCAGACTAGAGGTATTAATCAATCCAAGCATTCGATACAATTTAATCATCCATAAGCAAGATAACTTGGTCACACCATTTCTAATTAATTTAATTAACACCAATAAATTAATTACTTTTAAATCCTACTTAATTAACATTAATTTGTTACAAACCATTTATTATTACTTTAATCGATTATTGACCTTAATAAATTATCCTTTAATTACTTAAGACCTTAATTAATTAAAGTTAAACTACTTAATTAATTATAAGTTAAACCATTTATCTTAATCATTTTACTTAATTATCATTTGAGTTTTATTTAATAAACCTTTGGAATTAATTTATTTTTAACCCAAGAAGTAACTTAAGTCCTTTAAGTTAATTAATAGTTAAAAATATTTCATCTTCTTAAATCAACGACTTAAATACACTATTTAATCGCACTTTAATAACTTAAGAATCAATTTAAAATAACAGACGCATGATAAAATACTTTAAACTTAACTAATTTTAGTTAAAAATATTTTTATATTACCTTTATCTAATTTAACACTTAAACAAAACATTTATTATTATGAGAATTTTAAAATTTTAAAAACCTTGTTATTACAGTTGATCACAAACCGGGGCCAAACCCGGTCCCTATCCCTATTAAAACTCGAGTCTAAACCCATCTTTCCAGTCCCCTTCTTCTCTTCTACACGCGTACCAACCCGATGCCTCCCCGAGTCCCACCTGAGCAATTTCCCACTACAAACCTGAACCTAACCTTCTTCCTCCCCTCTCTTATCGTTCTCTTCCTTCAAAACTAGTAATACAGAGACACACTGATAGCTATACACATGCATACCCCAACGCCGCCGCTCCGACCATCGCTGCTACCTCCAGCAAGTCATCGACGACGTCCTAATTTTCTCTGACCATCCAGTATCTTCTAAAACCCCTTGAATCAAAATCTAGAGCTCGATCCCAAACCTAGGCTAGGATCCATCGTCCATCGTCGCCTCGACCAGCCACCTCTGTACGCCTGAGACCTCAAAGTTTCGTCAGCATCGTCGTTAGAGTTCCTCCTTCCTTTTCCCCACCTACCGCAGCCTCCTAACACCCCCTCGACGCTGTAGTTCATCGAAACATGCACCCAAACAAAAACACATCCTATACCCTACCACCGCCTCTCCTGACTACCCTAGATCATAAGAAGACCCAACAAGATTTTCTCGAACCCTACACCACCTACACCTCCTCCAGACCCAGTCTTGGCCCATGCAAATGATTGGGCTGTCAAAATTTGACCGATGAACCATTTCCGTTCATATTACAAATTTCCCTCAAGTTATAACTTAGAAATTACAAAACTTATACCAAAAATCCTAATTTTCCAAGTCGAATCCAACCATATAAGTGAAAATTAAAATTATGATTGTCGAATTTCTGATATACTTTATTTTTTACTGTAAATTCATTTTATCTGATAATTACTTGATAACTTCCATTGAAACCATTTTTAAAAATAGTATATCATCTTTATAAACAACTTTTTTTTATAATCAATGCCTGGAAGTGATTGAGTGGAAAGGTGTCAATTTTTGGAAGGATTTGAGCCTAAGAAAGTAAGAAAAGAGACATGCTTTTATACTATACAACAATTCAAATATATATATCAGGCGAACATACAATTTTATCTATGCAAAACATTTTTGAATCATTCCTATTATTAATTGTTGCATGCACAAGCGTTACAGGTGATTTAACTTCTAAAGGTTGAAGTTTACTCACAAAAACATTGAACAGAGGATGATTTTTGAAACTGGAAGTTATAACTTAGTCTTGATTTACTTGTTTAAGCTTTGAACCCGTACTTGAACTTAGCATTGTACAGTGGAAACTGGAAAGAGTCGTTTATTTATTTTTTTCTCTTTTTTTCCTGGTTTTAGATTTTGAAAGATGAAAAAGAAAGGGTTGAGATATGAGTGTATATAGCCTTGGTCCTTATTATTCTCCTTATATTATATTTTGAAAAATAAGAAAATTCATTTAAACAAGAATTTCTTGACACTTGTATTTGCATGATACTCCTAAGCCTACAAATGTCAAATGCATGCATTTTCTTATGCTTTTATTTTTATGTTTTTAGTTTATTTTTCCTTTTTATTTATCAAGTTTTACTTAATATTATAAAACCCCTTTTTCTTTGACTTAAGCTTAAGCTATTATACTTGAACTATACACACACACACTGGTGTTAAAATATAGAGTTTTAAATCTAATTTGTTTTTAAGATATTTATTTGGAATTTCAAACCATAATTTCCTATTCACAATTTTCATATATACATAAATAATTGAAGAAAGATACATGCATAATTATATGCCTATATATATATATCATATAGCTTGTATATATCTATTTATATGATTATGGATATATTATTCTTGAATTTAAATGGTGAAATTTATTATCTATTCATTTTTAGAGATTTATAATTTAACACTTGTTAGGGTTTTCAAATTATTTCATATTTTTCTCAAATATTTATATCTAGATATTTCTAATTATCAGAATTTATTTGTTCAACTTACAAATCAGTATTTTTAATAATTTTATCTAGTTAATTACCAATTAACAGATGTCCAACAATCCGGGTTATCACATTTTTTATAAAACTTATCTTTATTTATAACATCGCATAATCTTTAATCAATTTAGAAAGTTACAATTTATTTACAAAACATTATATTAGCTTAAGTTCGTATTCAAATAGTATTTTATTTTACTTCTCAAATTATCCATTTAATGTTTCTTAAAACATTAATAAATTCTATAACTTTAGTTATAACAACTCATTTCCTATTTTAAAATCATTTCTTTAAACACAATTTCGATTTAAACATTTTTATTACTTAAATTCAAACTTGTATAATATTCTATTATATATTCATATTTAACATTTCAACATTTTTAACCATTTCTGGTAAATTTTATATATGTTTTTAAAATGTAATCGAATGTTATACAAATTTATCTTATTTATTTAAGTTAACAAGAATGTTGAATAATTTGCATAAGTTTAAATTTCCATCGTCTTGAAATTTAAGAGTTATAATTTAAATTCTCATATTTAATTAAGCACTTAGCTTATATTTTTCATTTAGAAGTTTCAATTATTCAAAAATTCACTTTATTTCTACAACTGAAAATCATTAATTAACATGAATTTAAGAATATAAATACCGAGTCCATTTCAAATTATTTTGAAAAAATATATGTACTTCGTATCTTTTATATGTATCAAATCATATTTAGAAATTTTAAATCAAAATCTGTTTATTGAATCAAATGTGTAGTAAAGCTATTAAGTGGCCTTCCCCACTTTGAAGCTCGAAAATGAATGTCGATGATGCGGCCATCATCACCGAAATTATTTTCCAGCGACATAAGAGGGGAGTACAAGATTATTTTATTTTAATTCCTTTTTGGAACACATTTCTATTCATAATATTTTTAAATAATACTAATATTATTTTCAAAATCTTAGAAACAATTTCAAAAGCACCGGAGTTTAAATTATCAACTTCTTAGTTTAAATTCATTCTTTAATTTAAGCTAAGGTTAGATTTTTATTTCATAACTCATTACTTAAGTTTACAAACATCCATAATTCAAATGAGTTAAGTTAATATTTCCAACTAGGTTTTCCAACCTATTTTCTTCATATTCAATTTATTTTATAAATCTTTTCATTTCATAATTTAAACTTAAAGTATTTCTTACCACTTATACTTAAGCGTATTAATATTTCTTTATTTAACATCCACTTATTTCATTTGCATTCAATTTATTCACATCCAGTTTAAATCCAATTGAAATCAAGTTCAACTACTCACATTAATTTCACTTATTTATTCTCATTCCATTTCTTTTTATATATAATAAATAATTTAAGTAAAATTATTTCATTTATCATATTTTAAAACAATATTATGTCGACTTGCCTCGTCTAAGTGTTTAGAAACTCCTATTGATAACATGACATCCCATACGCCGACAAGAATTTATAAGCAACTCAATGAATAAGTAATCACAATATAAATTTCTTTATAAAAATAACAAATATGTGCTCTCATATATACACACCTAAATACACTCATTCTAGGGTACTACTACCCTTTCTCTAATAAGTCAAACCCCACAAAGCTAAGGTTATCGCTAAACCAAAGCTCTGGTACCAACTGTGATGCCCCACATTTCGGAAGGCTTAAATCAACAATATTCCACGCATGTCCAACTCAAATAATTCGAAACATAGATAATCAATGGGATCAATTAAGAAAAATAAGAAAAGAAGAAGAAAACAAATACATAATCTCGCAGCGGAAAGACAAAATATAATAATCAAATAAACAGTTCATGAAGCTGTTTACTATACATTTGATTATAATTTTATACAACATTATCAAAGTTATATAGAGAACAGAAACAAAGTATAATGCAGCAAAAGATTTCGATGTAGGGAATAATAATAGTAATAATATACCAAATATTCGTCTTTGTCCTCCAAAAACTAATCTTCAATACGTTGAGAACTCAGGGCTGACCCGAGCGCAATGAAAAGACAAAACACTCGAGTTTGGACTAAAATACGTTATGTAAGTCAAATCGATATCACATATAACATGAGTGTAATGGCATCAAATATGTATACGGGATTTCATATCTCCTATCTAGTGTATAACGTGCGTGCAATAACTCAAGAGATGTAACAATATTTTCCATCTCTTAAGGATCCATCAAAATATTTATATATAGTAGACTACACTACATGTATAATGTCTAATAAGTAAAATAAATATTTTTCTTAGCGTTAAGGCTTTACATTAATCCTCCTTAATGTGTTTTAAGCATTGTCTTATAGTTTGCATTTAGCACAACCTGTAACAACCCGCATATTTTACGATTGAATATTTAAATATTTTATTCAAAATAATTCATCATTAGTCGGATTATTGTCCGAAAAGCTACCTTTTGCAAACAGTCGAATTAGGACTCGAGACCACCCCCATTGAGTTCAAAATGACGTTTGCGACCTTTTTGAGTATAAACTTTGATATGTTTGGAGTCAGTGGAATTTTGCTACTTTTTCACTTAGGGCTTTGGTTTTGTTTCAGCCCATTAGACCCAAGCTTCACCCCTCTTCTCTTCATTACTTCATTTCTATTTCCTAATACTCAAGCTTTAGCAACAATGGAGAGAGGAATGGTAAATTAAAACTCCAAGCCCTAGTTTCATTTCAAATCCAAGCTCCAACTCCAAATTCATAGAAGAAGCTTTGGTAAGCCTTCTCTTCTTCTTCTCCAACTCATTCACCTTCCAATTTCAAAAGTTCCTAAACCTAACTTAGTAGTTGTATCTATTTTAAGCTTAGATTCAAGCTTATTGGGTTGGAATTGAAGAGTGATTGTTCTTGCCATTGTTATATAGATTCTTCTTCATAGTTTTGGGTTTAAAGTGAGATTTTTATCTCACATCTATGTCTATATCTATCCTTGTTGTTAGTTATGAATTCCTAACACTTATTCATGTGCATTTGCTTTTGATTTAGATTGCTTTAGCGAATATTCCAATTTTTGGTGTTTTGGTCCAAATTTATGAAAATCCTTCTATGGATATTTGGACATTGATATTCGAAGCATATCAAAGAACCTTTTGTTAGGGATGCAGATTAAGGATCTTAAGGCAGAAATAACACTAGAGGGGGGGAGGGGGTGAATAGTGTTTTAAAAAATATATGAACTATATGACTAAATTAAAACTTTCAACAAAAATCTAAACAGAATTCTAACACAGAATGATCACAGAACATATAACAAATGCAAATAGTAAAGTAAAGCAAGTAAAAGGAAAGAACACACTAGATTTTATACTGGTTCGGAATCCTCCTACATCCAGTCCTGCACCAAGGCAATATCCTTGTACAGATTTTTATAAGCCAATATCCAAATTACAAACCTCAATTTCTATGGCCTTGGGGAATCCTCCTATCTCCGAGTCTGGGGTAAACTCTCTTGATTTACGGGACACAAGATCACCCTAATACTTTTTAATAACAATCCTTTTGAATGGATAGACTCTATGGACCTTTTGAATACAAATTAATCCTATAACTCTGAATAGCACTTTGATCTTTAGTAGAATGATGGAGAATCAAATAGAGAGAGTATCTAAATGATTTCCTATTGAGAATTTGGCAGAATGATTGCACGATCTTGAAAATATGAAGTTTTATGGATATGGAATGGTGGAGAAGAAAGAGTGAAGAAAATAAGAAAGTAGTTGTTAAAAAAATTCGTTTTGGAAGCCTTTATATAGATGCACAACAGTCATAACCATTGGCGAAAGGTTTTCGAACGAATGGACACTTCTTTTGAAAATTGAATTTTGAATCCAACTGTCACCATGTCGACATGGGGTATCCCCTTATGTCGACATCCCTTAGTTCAAAATTATAGAGATGTTGTTTTGTAAAGACAATTGAATTTAAAACAAGTTGAAACTTCTCTGAAGCAAAGTAAAGTGTTTAAACAATATTTTGAGATAGAGAATGAATATAAAACATTATTTTAAATATATATATATATATATATAAAATTGATATAGACCGTCAATTATATAAGTAATATTTAAAATCAGAATAAGTTTTGATGTTTTTAAAATAGAAGTTTTAAAACCAGAATGGAGGAATATTTCAAGGCTAAAACAAAGTTTGAAAATATTTTTGAAAGCATGATTTTGAAAGCCAAAACATTTTGAAAACAGATTTAAAAACATTTTGAAAAATCTATTCAAACTGAAATTGCAAGAACCTTCCTACAGAGCTCCTCCATAGGACTCGAGAACTTGTACAAAGTAGTTTAAATGATTTTGATTTTCGTGGGTTTGTAAGCCACTTGTCGTAGGTTTGTAAGCTACTTGTCGTGGGTTTGTAAGCTACTGGTTTCGATAAAAATTGGGTTCCATCCCAAAAGAAAATTGAAAGAAAGATGAGAGTGCTATTATGAAGTTTTAACAAAATACTAGACACTTATCTTGAGATCTTGAAATCTTGATTCTCTAGAGTCTTGAATCTTGAATCTCTAATCTTCATCTTGATGCTTGAGTCTTTATACTGATCAGTCTTCGATGATACCTGCATATACTTCCTATATATATATATATATGGAAATGTTAGTATATATTTTATAATGTAAAGTATAATAACTATATAAGGTTGTTGTCATCAAAACATCATCAACTCAGTTCCTAACAATCTCCCCCTTTTTGATGATGACAACCTTTATTTATAAAATATTCTTACCATACCATAACTCCCCCTTACTCCGTGATTTCTTCTTAAAACTACAACTCCCCCTTACTCCATGACTCCTTCTTACACCAAGCACATATATTTTTATAACTTTCTCCCCCTTTGTCATCAACAAAAACTATTAACTACTTAAGAATTCAAGAATGATTAGTATGAACAAATAATATGTATAGAACAAGCATGAAACACTGAGTATAAGTGAACACATTTTAGTTATTACAACATATATAAGAACATACATAAACACGAACAAACAAAACAATTTAAAACAAAGAATAAAATGAAAGTACGCTTTAATGGCGATCCTTTACTATAGGTGACTTATGAATCGAACAATTGGGGTAGTGGAGACAAAAGTTTCCATATTGTTCAATTATGTTCCATAAGTATCAACAAGGATCTCACAAACGCAAATAACGCTCTCGTCCGTATTCATAGGGACTTCGGGTTGAGGTAAAGGTTGATCTTCCTGTTGGTCTTCTTGTGGTTCTTCCATAGGTTCTTCTTCCTTGGATTCCATGGCTTGTGAAGAGTCTTCAATATTAATAGGATTTGTACGGTTATCCATAAGGAATTTTTGTACATTCCTAATAATATTCCCTTGCCTTTGTTGTTCTCTAGCCAATTTAAGTTGACTTACTTGAATTTCAGTCATCAATTGAAGGATATCTTTCATCTTCTCTAGCAATTTGATCACTCGAGCATGCGTAGTTCGTTGAAATGGACCAGAATGAAGAGATGTGGGTGAAGTGGGTTCATTAGTAGAAGAGGAGGCCATTATTTTATTGTTTCAGAAGTTATTTACAGAGAATATAGTGAAGAAAGAGGAGAGAAAACGAAATAAATAAATAAATAACCAAATAACTAACTTTGGAGGGAAATTCAATTTTCAAATTTTTATTGGGTATGTCGACATCATGAGATGGGGCATGTCGACATGTTCAAAAAAAATGTAATTTTTATTTTGAATTTTTATTGATTATTATATTATATTATTTTATATTTCAGATTTTGAACAAATACCTAATTCTCTTCTAAATTTAGTAAAATTCTATTCGGTTAATGGTTTAGTTAATATATCAGCAATTTGTTTTTCAGTATTTATATAATCTAGAGTTATTATTTCTTTAGTTATATTATCTCTAAGAAAATGATGTCTTATATCAATATGTTTAATTCTAGCATGATGAGTTGGATTTTTAGATAGATTTATTGCACTAGTATTATCACAATATATTGGTGATTTACTTATGTTAATTCCAAAATCTTTTAATGTTTATTGCATATATATGACTTGTGAACAGGCCAGAGCAGCAGATGTATACTCTGCTTCAGTTGTTGACAAGGAAACATTATTTTGTTTCTTGCTGAACCAGGAAACCAGTGAATGTCCTAGAAAGTGACAAGTTCCACTTGTACTCTTTCGGTCTGATTTACAACCAGCATAATCAGCATCACAATATGATATTAAATCAAAAGTATTATTTTTAATAAAACAAACCATCATCTAAAGTGTATTTTACATATCTTAAAATTCTTTTAACAGCTTTTAAGTGAGTTTCTTTAGGTTGTGATTGGTATCTTGCACAGAGACAAACACTATGCATAATATCAGGACGACTCGCTGTTATATAGAGTAGCGAACCAATCATTCCCCTATATAAAGTTTGATCAATATCTTTTGATTTATCTTCTTTACTTAAACCTACATTTGTTGACATTGGAGTTGGTTTCCCACTAGAGGTGCTTAAACCAAATTTATTGATTAAGTCTTTAGCATATTTTTCTTGACTTATGAAGATTCCATTTTCTAGTTGTTTAATTTGAAGCCCAAAGAAGAAACTTAATTCTCCCATGTGACTCATTTCAAATTCTTTAGTCATTATATCTAAAAATTCTTTATTCATTATGTTATTAGTTGATCCAAAGATTATAACATCTACATATATTTGAACCAGTTGAATATCTTGATTATTTCTTTTAATAGAAAGTGTTGTATCTACTTTACCAATTTCAAAGCCAGATTGAAGTAAATAAGATCTTAGTCTTTCATACCAGGCTCTAGGAGCTTGCTTTAGACCATATAGAGCTTTCTTTAACTTAAATACATGGTTTGGAAATTTATTATCTTCAAAAAGTGGAGGTTGTTCAACATAAACATCTTCTTTTACAAAACCATTTAGAAAAGCACTTTTAACATCCATTTGATATAATTTGAAATTATTATAATTAGCGAAAGCAAGTAGAATTCTTATAGCTTCTAATCTTGCTACGGAGGCAAAGGTTTCATCATAGTCAATTCCTTCTTCTTGACAATAACCTTGCGCGACTAAACGAGCTTTATTTCTTACGAACTCACCGAGTTCATTCATTTTATTTTTATAAACCCGTTTAGTTCCAATTATGCTTTTATCCTTAGGTTTAGGAACAAGTTCCCATACATCATTTCTGGTAAATTGATTCAATTCTTCTTGCATAGCAAGAATCCATGAATCATCTGACGATGCTTCCTTTGGATTTTTAGGTTCAATTGTTGATATAAAGGCTACATTACTCGTACTACTTAATTGATTTCTAGTTCTTACTACAGATTCAATATTTCCTAAAACATTTTCTATAGGATGATCTTTTGATATTTTAAATCTCTTATTAGGTTGATTTATTTCACCAATAGTTTCATTAGATTGATTTAAATTTATAAAATCTTCTTCATCATCTATTTGTACAATATCTTTAAGATTTTCATCAAAAGATACATGCATAGTTTCTTCAATAGTATTAGTTTTTAAATTAAAAACTCTAAATGCTTTGCTTCTATTAGAATAACCAATAAAGAATCCTTCATCAGCTTTTGGTTCAAATTTATCTAAATTATCTTTTGTATTAAGTATAAAACATTTACTCCCAAAGACTTTAAAATAAGCAACTATAGGTTTCTTATTATAAAGTAATTCACATGGATTTTATTTGTTAATGGTCTGACTAAAATTCTATTTAATATATAACAAGCTGTAGCAACTGC
Source organism: Allium cepa (assembly GCA_030765085.1). Taxonomy (NCBI): domain Eukaryota; kingdom Viridiplantae; phylum Streptophyta; class Magnoliopsida; order Asparagales; family Amaryllidaceae; genus Allium; species Allium cepa. Next base: position 394,767,349 of record CM060943.1, on the reverse strand, counting down.
TTCAGCCCAAAATTTTTTAGGTAAATTACTATCAAAAAGCATTGTACGAGCACACTCTTGAATCGTTCTATTCTTACGTTCTACTACTCCGTTTTGTTGTGGAGTTCTTGGAAATGAAAATTTGTGAGTAATTCCCTTTTGAGTACAGAAATTCTCAAAATTTTCATTTTCAAATTCACCGCCGTGATCACTTCGAATAGTTTTAATTCTGAAATAATGTTGTTTTTGAATTCTTTTAGGAAAGTTTTTAAATATTTCAAAAGCATCACTTTTATGTTTTAAAAAGATTGTCCAAGTATATCTTGAATAATCATCTACTATAACAAAAACATATTTACTATTGTTAATTGATTGAACTTGAGATGGACCAAATAAATGTAAATGAAGTAATTCTAGAGGACTGAGGTAGAAATAGCATCTTTTAATTTAAATGAACTTTTCTTAAGTTTTCCTAATTGACAAGCATCACAAATACTATCTACTTTAAAGTTTAACTTGGGTAGACCTCTAACTAAGTCAAGTTTTGATATCCTAGATAATAATTTGAAATTCAAATGGCCAAATCTTTTATGCCAAATCCAAGGGTCACTTGTATTAGGCAAAAGACATAGATTATCGTTTGAAATTTTCATACTAAGGATATAAATATTTTTCTTTCTAATACCTTCAAAAATTATATTAGACTTATCATCTTCAATGTGACATTTATCTTTTTCAAATTTAATTTTAAAACCTTTATCGCAAAGTTGACTTATACTAAGCAGATTATGTTTTAAGTTCCTAACTAATAAAACATCAGAAATATGTAAAGTTTTAGAGTTACCGACAATGCCGACGCCAAACACATATCCTTTAGAGTTGTCACCAAAATTGACTAATCCACCATCTTGATAAGTAATGTCCTTGAGTATCTTGGGATTTCCAGTCACGTGCCTCGAACAGCCACTATCAAGTATCCATTTATCTTTCTCAATTTGCACAGTTTGTCCATTGGGTGTTGATTCGTCAAAAGCCATATAACATGTCTGTCCCTGCATAACATACCCATTCGGTAGATAACTTGATTTTTCAAAATAACTATATGCAGACTTATGATACTTTGATGAAATGCAAAGATTCAAAACAGTTTTAACATAATTTTCCAAAAACGCCATTTTTATATTTTTCAAGTTTCAGATTATGAAAACAATGAAAATCAATGCTCTGATGCCAATTGTTAGGGATGCGGATTAAGGATCTTAAGGCAGAAATAACACTAGTGGGGGGGAGGGGTGAATAGTGTTTTAAAGAATATATGAACTATATGACTAAATTAAAACTTTCAACAAAAATCTAAACAGAATTCTAACACAGAATGATCACAGAACATATAACAAATGCAAATAGTAAAGTAAAGCAAGTAAAAGGAAAGAACACACTAGATTTTATACTGGTTCGGAATCCTCCTACATCCAGTCCTGCACTAAGGCAATATCCTTGTACAGATTTTTATAAGCCAATATCAAAATTACAACCCTCAATTTCTAAGGCCTTGAGGAATCTTCCTATCTCCGAGTCTGGGGTAAACTCTCTTGATTTACGGGACACAAGATCACCCTAATACTTCTTAATAACAATCCTTTTGAATGGATAGACTCTATGGACTTTTTGAATACAAATTAATCCTATAACTCTGAATAGCACTTTGATCTTTAGTAGAATGATGGAGAATCAAATAGAGAGAGTATCTAAATGATTTCCTATTGAGAATTTGGCAGAATGATGGCATGATCTTGAAAATATGAAGTTTTATGGATATGGAATGGTGGAGAAGAAAGAGTGAAGAAAATAAGAAAGTAGTTGTTAAAAAAATTCGTTTTGGAAGCCTTTATATAGATGCACAACAGTCATAACCATTGGCGAAAGGTTTTCGAACGAATGGACACTTCTTTTGAAAATTGAATTTTGAATCCAACTGTCACCATGTCGACATGGGGTATCCCCTTATGTCGACATCCCTTAGTTCAAAATTATAGAGATGTTTTGTAAAGACAATTGAATTTAAAACAAGTTGAAACTTCTCTGAAGCAAAGTAAAGTGTTTAAACAATATTTTGAGATAGAGAATTAATATATAACATTATTTTAAATATATATATATATATATAATTGATACAGACCTTCAATTACATAAGTAATATTTAAAATCAGAATAAGTTTTGATGTTTTAAAAATAGAAGTTTTAAAACCAGAATAGAGGAATATTTCAAGGCTAAAACAAAGTTTGAAAATATTTTTGAAAACATGATTTTGAAAGCTAAAACATTTTGAAAACAGATTAAATTTTTTTGAAAAATCTATTCAAACTGAAATTGCAAGAACCTTCCTACAGAGCTCCTCCATAGGACTCGAGAACTTGTACAAAGTAGTTTAAATGATTTTGATTTTCGTGGGTTTGTAAGCCACTTGTCGTAGGTTTGTAAGCTACTTGTCGTGGGTTTGTAAGCTACTGGTTTCAATAGAAATTGGGTTCCATCCCAAAAGAAAATTGGAAGAAAGATGAGAGTGCTATTATGAAGTTTTAAAAAAATACTAGACACTTATCTTGAGATCTTGAAATCTTGATTCTCTAGAGTCTTGAATCTTGAATCTCTAATCTTCATCTTGATGCTTGAGTCTTTATACTGGTCAGTCTTCGATGATACCTACATATACTTCATATATATATATATATATATATATATATATATATATGGAAATGTTAGTATATATTTTATAAAGTAAAGTATAATAACTGTATAAGGTTGTTGTCATCAAAACATCATCAACTCAGTTCCTAACACCTTTAAGGCTGGATTGTCGCTTGGCATAAATCCTTAGTCATTGTTGCTCATCCGATCGCTCCTCATAATCGTTTTGGCCATCATTAGCCTAGGTTCAGGGAATGCCCTGAACTTCAGTTTCAGACGTTTGAAACGTAGGATTCAGACGTCTGAATATTATACTGAGAATTTTTATTCCCTAGTATTCAGACGTCTGAATCCAAACCTCCAGACGTCTGAATTGGTTCGAATTGTATCAGAAAGGAAATCGGCTAAAAAATGCCTATTTCAAACGTCTGAAATGAAGGGTTCAGACGTCCGAATTATGTTCTGGAAAACTTTTATTTTTCCAGATTCAGACGTCTAAATCTGTTGTGTAGGCTCTATTTAGCCTATTTAGCTTGAGTTTCCAAATTTAATCGATTCATGTTGTTTCCCTTTTGTTGTTATCACTTATTATCCACTTGGATGACATTTTCTTTCGGATTTTTGGGAATATCCATTTTGATGGATTTGGTATCGATTTCTTTGGATCTTATTCACGTCTTCGAATGTGAATTTTGGTGATTGATTGTTTCTACAATCATTTTTGTGATTTGTCACTTTAAAAATTAAAGGTTTTCTATACAAGTAGTAAATATCAAAACTCTTCCATTAAAACGATTTCAACACTACTTTATTACAAAGCTCGTTTCTTAAACCGTTTTCTAACCTATTAATATATACAAACCTTTACCTCAATTGTATGAGAAATATAATTAAACGGCATAGTAAAACAAGTGGTATGAAATGCTTGCATTTACTTCGTCGGTTAATTCTTGGACTTGTTCGATTGAATTTCTTGTGACAATTTTTGAGTGGAGATTACAGTTTGTTCGTAAATATTTAAGTTAAGCTAGTGGTTATGGGACATGAAGCTAAGCTCATATATTTACTAGCTTAGTGTAATTGACACTTCTTGATGATCGATGATGATCATTTTGTGATTTAGACTAGCGATATGCTATGTTTCTTTGTCCACATAGGGGACGGTACCTCGTTTTATTGAGTTTCGTCTCATTTCTTTTATATGTTAACGACCTATGTATTATTTGGAGTTTCGACTCAATTTTTGTGGGCTAGCGACCCATGTTCTTTTATGGAGTCCGGTCCATCGGACGTATCTTTGTACTACGTTGTTGCACCAGCTTATCCGGATCATTGGGCATATCGTTGTGCTACATCGTTGTTTCGAATCATTCGACTTTCAGGTTCCTCGGGCGTACCGATATTGCACTACGTCGTTGCACCAGCTCTATGGTTAGTGACCATGGGATAGCGTCCCGTTTGTGATACACGGGTTGGTGAGTTTTCATGCTCCCGTTTTGTGATAGGCCTCCCCCTTTTTTGTGATTTCTGGATTTCTATTGACGATTTCTAGAATTTGTGTTCCGCCATCTTTTATGATTGGCATCGATATGATGTCGATATTTGTGACTTGGTGAATAAAACTAAAGAGTATGACATTCTTTGATCTTTGAGAAGATTCTTGTGATATTGATTAATCTTTGATTGATTTTCAATTACATACTTATCACAGTATGGCTTTATGGTTATCATACGTTTTTGTAATATCTCTTGTTCTATATCATTTTATCCTATAATAGTTAGACTGATCTGTTTATTATTATCTTATTATATAATACTCGGGTCAGAACGAGATGTTACAGGTGCTTCTGCTTGACTTCTCATCTGGGATTTTTATTCTGACTTTTGGCTAACTACTTATATTAGTAGTTTTTGATTGTATACATTTGAGACAGAGACTCCATGATGTATATTTATTCTTTTGTGTAGCTCTTGTAACTATTCTTTTGTTATATTGTGGATCTTGTTAGACCACTACTCTGATATACACTTTTATGTGTAATATTCATATCTGTTTCCGCCTTTGAGATATGAACTTCTGTGACTGATTTGTGTTATGATATTTCTATATTTGTTTCCGAAGATTACATATAGCCACTGTGTAGTAGCTTTGAGTTTGTGTCGGTATGTCGGATTCCCTTTCGAGATGAAAAGATTATATTTTTAATCTGGCACATCGGTACTTGCACAAAGCAATTGCACGGATGGTCGCTCCTCAACAGCCTTATTCTTCGTGCTAGTTGACGGCATTACTCTGTAGTGTCCTTGGCTAGCGTGGGTATAGAGGTGGGGCACCACAACTTGGTATCAGAGCCAAACTTCGGAACAATGTAGAATAATTTAACAAAGATCATCGTCCTAAGTCCATCTTATGAGTCATGCCTTAGGATTTTATTCGAGTCATTGGACCCGTTCTATCCTATTTTCTTTACGACCTTGTTTTATCAATCTTGATTGTTTGACAATTATTTTGTGAATAACCTTTTTCTTCTTTCTTTCTTTCTTAAAGAAGAAAAATGGTTAGACCTGGCCGTCCCAGCGCTGGTCAATCCAGTGCTACTCCTCAAGATGGAGTATTTATGTCTGCACAACAACTTCTTGATCTAGTAAAGAATGCTCAGGCTGTCGGACCTAATCCAGAGCCTACTCACCCTAAGTCCGGATTTGCACGTTTGTGCAGTGACTATACCAACTTGGGTGGGAAGCCATTTAAGGATTCCGAAAGCATCATTCAGGTCCAAGCTTGGCTCAAAACATGCGATCACATCTTTACTCGCATGAATCTAATTGATCTTCACCGTGTTCAAGTGGCTTCAAGTATGCTCCAAGAAAGAGCATTAGATTGGTATGAGTTTCTTATTTCTGAAATTATTGAAGCGAATCTTACTTGGGAGAAATTTCGGGAATGATTCGAGTTAAAATTTGTACCAGAAGCTGAGAAGGTGACATTGGCTCGTCGTTTTATTGACCTTGTTCAAGGTGAATCCTCTGTGGTAGATTATGTCGCATCATTCGAGTCACTTTCTAAATACGGGGTCGAATACATAAACACCCCATTGAAGAAGAACCAAAGATTTGTCTATGGCATGAACAAAAATCTCAAGAAGCCATTACTTCTAAAATTAGAAGTTTCTTTTGATCAACTCATTGATATCGCTCTTCATCTTGAAGAGGCAGATAAGGAGAGTGACGTTGACGTTATGGGTGCCAAACCAAACTTCAACAATAAGAAAAGGCCTAGTAAGTTCAAAGGTCCTTATCCCAATAAGAAAGGGAAATAAGCAACTCCGGTGGAAAAGACTTCTGCCTCTAATAGTGGGCAATGCTACAATTGTGGTTCTAAAGACCATTATGCCAATAGATGTCCGAAACCTCTCTTTTGTCACTATTGCAAAAGTTCGGGTCATCTTTTATCTTCATGTCCCAAACTTCAAGGAAAGAAGGAGGGAAAGTTAAATGTTGCACAAGCCCCTGGCAACACTTCTCGTGGTCAAGGTATTTCTCATTCTATCCTTGATGGCATTATTTTATTTCGTGATCAACCTATTCGAGTTCTTTTGGATACGGGTGCGTCCCATCTTTTCTATCAAAGGAACTTGTTGATACTTTTTCTTTAAGTGTTGTTGCTTTAATGACTTCTTTGAGAATTGCGAATTCGGTTGGTGGATCCACAACTATTAGTTTGCTTTGTGAAGATTTCGAGATTATTTTGTGTGCTTTTTCTTTCCGAGCCGATTTGCATGTTATGCGCTACTTAGGCTTTGGAATGATTTTGGGAATGGATTGGCTTAACCGCTATGAAACTCAAATCCTATGTCCTGGGCGGACTATTCATCTTCGACATCATTAATCTGTTAAGCAGATTTCTATTGATCTTAAAGATTCGGATTCCAACTTGGTTGCATCTTTATATTCTTTAAATCCTTATGATGACGATAATGATGATGAGGAAGATGTCATTTCTCTTATTCACGTTGTTCGTGAATTTTCTGACATATTTGAGCCCGTTTTAGGATTACCACCTAAGCGAGCAATTGAATTCAGAATTAGTCTAATTCCTGGAGCTTTACCTATTACTCGTCCTCCTTATCGTATGTCCAATAAAGAAAATAAGGAGAAGCGCAAACATTTATCTGAATTGGAGACGAAGCACTTTATCCGCTCTAGTTCCTCTCCTTGGGGAGCTTCGGCTATTTTTGTGAAGAAATCCGATGGCACACTTAGACTTTGTGTTGACTACCGCAAGCTTAATGATCTTACTATCAAGAATAAATATCCTTTACCTCGGATTGATGATCTATTCGATCATTTTAGTGGTGCTAGAGTCTTTTCACAATTAGACTTAGCAACCGGTTTTCATCAGCTTCGTATTGCAGAGGATAGCATTCCTTTGACATCGTTCCGTACTCGTTATGGATCTTATGAATGGATTGTTATGCCATTTGGTTTAACGAACGCTCCAGCTTATTTCGTTGACCTTATGAACAGAGTTTTCAAAGACTTCTTCGATCGATTTGTTCTCATATTTATTGATGATATTCTAGTGTATTCTCTAAGGATGAGCATGAAAAGCATCTTCAGATTGTATTGGAAACTCTTAGGGGCAATCAATTGAAAGCAAAATTTTCTAAATGCCACTTTTGGCAATCTCGTGTGAAGTTTCTCGGTCATATTATTTCCGAATCCAGACCGTAGATCCTTCAAAGATTGAAGCGATTCAAATTGGAAGAGATCGGAGAGTGTGACGGAGATCCGTAGTTTTCTTGGATTGGCAGGTTATTACCGCCGTTTCATAAAAGACTTTTCCAAAGTTTCTGTGCCTCTTACTAGTTTGACAAAGAAGGGAGTTAAATACATCTGGTTGGACAAATGTGAAGCTTCTTTCTAGAAATTAAAAGAACTCCTTTCCGATGCTCCTATTCTTGTTATTCCCGAAGGGAATCAAGATTTTATTGTTTATACTGATGCTAGTCGCGTTGGTTTGGGTGCCGTTCTTATGAAAAGAGAATGAGTTATTGCTTATGCTTCTAAGCAATTGAAGCCCGCCGAGGCTAGATATGCCACTCATGATTTAGAGCACGCAACTATTGTTTTCGCCCTTAAAATTTGGCGTCATTATCTTTTGTGAGAAAGATTCATTCTTTATACCGATCATAAATCTTTGAAGTATTTATTTTCTCAAAAGGAACTTAATTTGCATCAACAACATTGGCTCGAGTTCCTTGCATCATATGATATTGATATTCTTTATACTCTTGGAAAGGGGAATCGAGTTGCCGATGCACTTAGCTGAAAGAAACAAGCAGTTGTTTACATGATGATATCTGAATGGAATGATCTCAGAATTTTATCCACTTGTGAGATTCGAGATCGTGAATCCAGTTTATGTGTATCTCTTGTTTTATGTAGCCCTGAGGCTCATCCTTCTCTTTTAGACCGCATTCTTGAAGCTCAAAAGCTAAATCCCGAATTGGCTCTTCTTGCCCAAAATTTTAGGGATAAAATTTGTATTGAAAGTTTGAAAGACTTTGATTTTGATTCTTGTGGTGGTATTCGAATATTTGGTAGACTTATCGTGCCAAATATAGTGATCTTCGTAAAGACATTTTAGAAGATTCTCATCGTTCCAAATTTACCATTCATCCCGGTAACAGTAAAATGTACGCGAATATGAAGCAACTTTATTATTGGGATGGAATCAAATCTGATATAGCTAACTTTATTAAACGTTGCATGACTTGCCAACTCGTTAAGGCCAAGCATCAAAGGCCCAGTGGGTTATTGCAACCTTTAGAAATTCCAATTTGGAAGTGGGATCAAATTTCTATGGATTTTATTGACGGCCTTCCCCGTTCTCGTTCGGGTCATAATAGCTTATGGGTGGTAGTTGATAGACTTACTAAATCCACCCATTTTATTCCCGTTCGGTCTAATCGGACCGTTCCTCTTTTGGCCAAACTCTTCATTAAAGAAATTGTTAAATTGCATGGAGTTCCTACTTCTATTGTTTGTGATCGTGATCCATTGTTTACTAGTGGATTTTGGAAGAGTCTTCAAAAAGCTTTGGGAACGAAGCTTAATTTTAGCACCGTTTATCATCCTCAGTCCGATGGACAAACCAAGCGTGTGAATCAAACTCTTGAAGATCTTCTTTGTTCTTGTGTTCTTGATTTTGGTGGAAGTTGGGAAGATCATATTTCTCTTGTTGAGTTTTCCTATAATAATAGCTTCCAATCTAGTATAGGTATGGAACCTTTTGAGGCACTCTATGGAAGGCCATGCCGATCTCCTTCTTGTTGGCTTGAGGCCGGTGAGAAGCTGTTTTTATGTCCAGATTTTATTCGTGATTCCATAGAAAAGATTGACCTTATTCTCCATAGGATGAAAGAAGCTCAGAGTAGGCAAAAGTCCTATGCCGATAACCGAAGAAGGAAATTAGAATTTTCTGTGAGAGATTTTGTGTTTGTTCGTGTTTCACCTATGGAGGGTGTTGTGCATTTCAGTCGATCGGGAAAGTTAGCACCCCCATATATTGGTCCATTTCCCATCACCGAACGTATTGGTTCCGTGGCTTATCGCCTTTCATTATCGGCTCAGTTTTCTACTATTCATGACGTCTTTCACATTTCTCAACTACGGAAATGCCTTCGAGATTCTGATTCTATTCTTGAGCCCGGTATTATAGAAGAAATTGAGGTTTCACCTAATTTGACTTATGAGCAACATCCTGTTGGTATCATTGCTTCGGAGATTAAACGCCTTAGAAATAAAGACGCCCCACTTGTGAAAGTTCAGTGGTCCTCAAATCCAAAGGATTGTTCTTGGAAATCCAGAGAATTCATCGAGCGAACACATCCAGACTTACTTTCTCGTCCTCTTTGAGGTAAACTTCTTATTCCAAATTTCTTCTTTTGTGTTGATATGCTTTTATGGTTGTTACTTTGTGTTCATTTATTTGTTATGATTGCGAGGACGTAATTTCTTTAAGGAGGGGAGTCTGTAACAACCCGCATATTTTACGATTGAATATTTAAATATTTTATTTAAAATAATTCATCGTTAGTCGGATTATTGTCCGGAAAGCTACTTTTTGCAAACAGTCGAATTAGGACTCGAGACCACCCCCATTGAGTTCAAAATGACGTTTGCGACCTTTTTGAGTATAAACTTTGATATGTGTGGAGTTAGTGGAATTTTGCTACTTTTTCACTTAGGGCTTTGGTTTTGTTTCAGCCCATTAGACCCAAGCTTCACCCCTCTTCTCTTCATTACTTCATTTCTATTTTCTAATACTCAAGCTTTAGCAGCAATGGAGAGAGGAATGGGAAATTAAAACTCCAAGCCCTAGTTTCATTTCAAATCCAAGATCCAATTCCAAATTCATAGAAGAAGCTTTGGTAAGCCTTCTCTTCTTCTTCTCCAACTCATTATCCTTCCAATTTCAAAAATTCCTAAACCTAACTTAGGAGTTGTTTCTTTATTAAGCTTAGATTCAAGATTGTTGGGTTGGAATTGAAGAGCGATTGTTCTTGCCATTGCTCTATAGCTTCTTCTTCATAGTTTTGGGTTTAAAGGTGAGATTTTTATCTCACATCTATATCTATATCTATCTTTGTTGTAGGTATGAATTCCTAATACTTATTCCTGTGCATTTGCTTTTGATTTGGATTGCTTTGGTGATTCAATTTTTGGTGTTTTGGTCTAAATTTATGAAAATCCTTCTATGGAGTGTATCAAAGAGCCCTTAAGGCTGGGTTGTCGCTTGGCATAAATCCTTAGTCGTTGTTGCTCGTCCGATCACTCTTGATAATCGTTTTGGCCATCATTGGCCTAGGTTCAAGGAATGCCCTGAACTTCAGTTTCGGACGTCTGAAATGTAGGATTCAGACATCTGAATATTATACTGGGAATTTTTATTCCCCAGTATTCAGACGTCCGAATCCAAACCTCCAGAAGTCTGAATTGGTTCGAATTGTACCACAAAGGAAATAGGCTAAAAAATGCTTATTTCTGACGTCTGAAATGAAGGGTTCAGACGTCTAAATTATGTTCTGGAAAATTTTTATTTTTCCAGATTCAGACATCTGAATTCTTGATTTCAGAGGTCTGAATCTGCTGTCTAGGCTCTATTTTGCCTATTTAGCTTGAGTTTTCAAATTTAATCGATTCGTGTTGTTTCCCTTTTGTTGTTATCACTTATTATCCACTTGGATGACATTTTCTTCGTGATTTTTGGGAATATCCATTTTGATGGATTTGGTATCGATTTCTTTGGATCTTATTCACGCCTTGGAATGTGAATTTTGGTGACTGATTGTTGCTACAATCATTTTTGTGATTTGTCACTTTAAAAATATAAAGGTTTTCTATACTAGTAGTAAATATCAAAACTCTTCCATTAAAACGATTTCAACACTATTTTATTACAAAGCTCGTTTCTTAAATCGTTTTCCAATCTATTAGTATATACAAACCTTTACCTCCCTCGTATGAGAAATCTAATATACAGCTTAGTAAAACAAGTGGTATGAAACGCTTGCATTTACTTCGTCGGTTAATTCTTGGACTTGATCGATTGAATTTCTTGTGACAATTTTTGAGTGGAGACTTACAGTTTGTTCGTAAATATTTAAGTTAAGCTAGTGGTTATGGGACATGAAGCTAAGCTCATATATTTACTAACTTAGTGTAATTGACACTTCTTGATTATCGATGATGATTATTTTGTGATTTAGACTAGCGATATGCTATGTTTCTTTGTCCACGTAGGGGACGATACCTCGTTTTATTGAGTTTCGTCTCATTTCTTTTATAGGCTAATGACCTATGTATTATTTGGAGTTTCGACTCAATTTTTGTGGGCTAGCGACCCATATTCTTTTATCGAGTTCGGTCCATCGGACATACCTTTGTACTACGTTGTTGCACCAACTTATCCGGATCATCGGGCGTACCGTTGTACTACGTCATTGTTCCGAATCATTCGAGTTTCAGGTTCCTCGGGCGTACCGATATTGTACTATGTCGTTGCACCGGCTTTATGGTTAGCGGCCATGGGATAGCATCCCATTTGTGATACACGTGTTGGTGAGTTTTCATGCTCCCGTTTTGTGATAGGCCTCCCCTTTTTTTGTGATTTTTGGATTTCTATTGATGATTTCTAGAATTTGTGTTCCACCAGCTTTTATGATTGGCATCGATATGATGTCGATATTTGTGACTTGGTGAATAAAAATAAAGAGTATGACATTCTTTGATCTTTGAGAAGATTCTTGTGATATTGATTAATCTCTGGTTGATTTTCAACTACATACTTATCACAGTATGGCTTTATGGTTATCATACGTTTTTGTCATATCTCTTATTCTATATCATTTTATCTGATATTTATAGTTAGACTGATCCGTTTATTATTTTCTTATTAAATAATACTCGGGACAGACCGAGATGTTACAGGTGCTTCTGCTTGGCTTCTCTTTTGGGATTTTTATCCTGACTTTTGGCTAACTACTTAGATAGTAGTTTTTGGTTGTATACATTTGAGACAGTGACTCCATGATGTATACTTATTCTTTTGTGTAGCTCTTGTAACTATTCTTTTGTGATATCGTGGATCTTGTTAGACCACTACTCTGATATACACTTTTATGTGTAATATTCATATCTATTTCCTCCTTTGAGATATGAACTTCTGTGACTGATTTGTGTTATGATATTTCTATATTTGTTTCTGAAGATTACATATATCCACTGTGTAGTAGCTTTGAGTTTGTGTCGGTATGTCGGATTCCCTTTCGAGATGAAAAGATTATATTTTTAATCTGGCACATCGGTACTGGCACAAAGCAATTGCACGGATGGTCACTCCTCAACAGCCTTATTCTTCGCGCTAGTTGACAGCATTACTCCGTAGTGTTCTTGGCTAGCGTGGGTATAGAGGTGGGGCGTCACACAACCAGTAGCATGTCGATGGCCAGTGATGCACCGTGATACGGCAATACTAAATCAAAATCGTAGGGGTCTCGTATAAAGATAAAAATATGACAAGGCACGTGAGACAATTCCCACAGTAGGATACTAACAGTTCGGGTCGCGGAACTTGTAGTAACACATCATAAACACGACCACCGACCACATCCATCCATCCCATATCAAGTCAATCAAGGTGCACTAATCGAAACCAACAACAAGAATAATAACATGGACCAAGTCCAATAAAAATCGAAGAATGGATGTCCACTAGGTGTAGCTTGCTCGCTTGGCCCTGTCAAACCATACTATTTTAGTCATTTAAAATTGGCACAAGTGCCAAGTCTATCCATCATTGTTCTCTTCCTTCAAATCCAGCAAACGATGTCAAATCCAACCACTTCATTCTAGACTCTCCTTCGCATAAACAGTTGTTAAAAGTAGTTTCAATATTGACAGAGAGTATGCCAATAAGAGCCCCAGTCTGTTTAATAGCCAAACATCGTTTTACACATCGGTTGGTAATTTTACATTTCGAAAACAATTCACACTTAATATCAAAATACCATATTCGCTTCAAATCAATTTTATTTTGAAATCATCATATTTACTCAAAATATAATATTTCATTCCAAAATCACTTTCGTCTTAATATCTCGATTTCGCTTCCAAAATTGTTTCGAATTTCAATTTAGGTTATAACTTTATTTTGACCTAATTCGTAATTAAATCAATGATCTAAATATAAACATTCTAGCCTTGACCAGTTTGAATTTTTAGAAACATAGTTTGAATAGTTTAAATAGTTAAGTAGTTGTAATAGTTTAATATAAATAGTTTGAATATTGAAATGGTTTATATAGTAAAAAAAGCTTGGAAAATCAAAATAATTTAAATAGATAGGTTTTAAATAGTTTATATTAAATTAAATTATTAGAAAACAGTTTCAAATTAAAACTAACTCAATTCCAAATTTTCTAATTCAAATCAATTCCAATTTTCATTTCAATTTGAATCGATTCAATTCCAATTTAATTTTGAATCTACTTCGATTCCAATTTAAATTCAAATCAATTTAACCTACAATTTCAAATCAATTCAATTTCACCTTCAATTCTAATTAATTTCAATTCCAATTCCAATTTGAATTGAATTCAATTCAATTCTCAATTTCCAACTGTTTCTGTTTATATCAATTTCGAGTCCAATTTAAAATATCAATTTAAATCATTTAATTCAAATTAAACTTCAATGTTTGAATTTTAGATTCAAATCTTTAGAATAATTCAATTCCGACCTCAAATTTGAAATATCAATTTAAATTTCCTTTACTTAAATAACATCAAAGTTCAAGTTAAATTCAAATCTTTTTAAACAATTCTATTTTGATAATTCAAATCATATTTCCATCATGACTTCAAATTCCAATTAAGTTCTTTAAAATAATTTCTTTGAACCAAATTGGATTTCAACATTTCAACTCAAATTTGAAAATAATTCGATTTCAATATTTCGATTCAATTTTATTTTCGTAAAAAATCATTTGAATAAATAAAAATCCATGAACTTAAAACCATTTACCTTAATCAGTCCGGTATTCGTATATAATTTTCTATCCTATGCCCAAGTGAATCAATTATTACAATTTTAATTTCGAGGATGGATATATATCATTTCAATCCAAAATAAATGTCATAGGTATATATCATTTCAACCTATTTCTCAATTTATTTGAAATAATTCAAATATTAATTTATATACTGTCAAATAATTTACAAGATGATAACATGATATATATATATATATATATATACATAAACATCAAATCATCCAAAATATCAACCAATAGCATCCATCACAATCAATCATCCAAGCAATCAATAAATCACAACAATAAACCATTATTAATAACTGGGAATTTTACTAGCTATTTAATTCTAATTTCAATTTAACTATTAATTGAAAAATTCTAGCATATAGATTTCTATATCGATTTCCATGTGAGTTAAATTTACCAAAAAATAATCAACAAATTTAAATCACTTCAGGTTTCATTTTAACTAACATAAAAGTAATCTAGTCATTTGTGAGCATTTAAAACACTCAACTTTTCATTTGAAACTGGAAAAAAATTTCAACTTCAAATAAATACCAAACTAGCTCCCTAATGTAGAAGACGTCGATACGATCCCAAAGCAATTTGTTTCATCCAAAACGAGCCTCGTATGAAAAAGTTACGCTAAAATTAATATAAAGGCAATAAAAATATAATTAGCAACTAATTAAACTAATTATCGTTACCTCCCCTCTCCCGTTCGATGCTACAGGAAACAAAATCCACACGAGCAAAAACCTTCACGCGCAACACCCATATGATCGAAGATCGGAACTTCCTTTCCTACCCCAAATGATGCTCCTGGCCACGGCGACCGCACAACCATCGATCAACATTTGCCAACAGTCTCCAGCACCACCGCCACTCATGCCTCAACCCAGCTCTGCACGCGCACGATTCCAAAAACCCTAACGACTACAAAGTAGCCCATTAACAAACCCTATAGCGCATTGCCTCTTCTAGCGTTCCAGTCGAAGCCCATCGCCGATAATCCCCACACCAGAAGCTATCGCGATTTCATCTTTGTTTTTTTGATCGGTTGTAATTTTAAAATGATGGAGAGGGGAAGCGTACGAGGGAGACGTAAGGTGGGCTGGGTGTATGAGAGACAGATAAAATGTGGGTGGTTGTGTATAAGTGTTGGAAGATGGGGAAAGTGTGTGTGTGTGTATATATATAATATTGGAAAATATCTAACCAATAAACGTCTGAAATTCTCAAACTCAAAATGAAGCGTGCTGTCTAGCGTTTTATTTGTTTTACCCCTATTTCAAATACTATAGAACTAGTTTCAAGGTCGATCGTATGCAGAATATAGCTTTACAAACCAAATTATTATAATTAAATTCATTAAATTAATTTCTATGCATTTCAGGCTCGCATGGCTGAACGATAAGTCCAATCGCTACAAAACATGAAATCTTATAATGATTCACTATTACAGATCCGATGAAACTAGTCTCATCGAAATCCGAGACAATGACCAAAATGGTTATTTTACACTTTAATTAGAACGAGCAATTTCCAAAATTTAATTTCACTTTAGATCCCATTTTACAAGTTAAAAATCTTCATTCATATGTAAATAAAATTTAAATCTACTGTTGACAATATTCTCATTCATATTAAATTCAAAATTCAATTATTTATATAATTCCCAATATTATATTTTAAAATTTTAATTATTCAACAACTTACATTAATAACTATTAATTTCAAATGAATTCTAGTTATCAACAAATATTTTATTTCTATCTAAATTATTCAATATTTATTATTCAATTCCAATTATTGATTACAAACACATTCAATACATAGAATTTCATTTGAATATATGTTATTACCTAAATTTTCGAAATTTGTTATTTCAAAATCGTAGTCAAGTTCATATTTAAATGAATTACATAAATAATTCATTAAATTTTTTATTTATAACCATTTTTAATTCAATAATCATATTAAATTTAATAATTTAAAATAGTTAAAAATACGGGTCGTCACATCAACATTTTAACATTACTTTATCATAATTATATTGTGTTACTTAATAGCATCGACAAAGAAATTCCTTGCATAAAACAAAGTCATTTTTGAAGCAACTAGAAAAACCAACTCCAAAAACTTATTTCTAGTCTTCACTTTCAAACTAGTACTTTTCATCGGTTAGAAATGAAAACTTTCTAGTATATAGAGGAGAACAGCAGTCATGTCCATTCGCGAAATGTTTTTATGAATATACACTTATTTTGAAAATTTGAAATTTGAAATTTAAAATCTACGGCTATCATATCAAAATGGTGGCTATAGAAATGTCGACATGCCTATGTTATTTTTGAAAATTGATTTTTCTTTAAAATGATTTCTATTCTAAAACTTGTCAAAACAATTTCAAAACTTTGTAAACCATTTTGAATATACTTTAAACTTATAAAAGAGTTTTAGAAAGTAATCTTAAAATATATAATGTATAATATAAAAGTAATATTAAAAACTAAGTCTAGACCACTTTAAATATATTTCTGTGACTTAAAGCTAAAATATTAAAATCAAGAGATAGTTTAACAAAAAGATGATTTTGAGATCAAAATATAAGAAGATGTTTAGTATAGTTTTTGAATTAAGGATAAAATATTTAAATTGATAGATATGACTTTTAAAAAGATAGTTTTTACGAAAATAGTTAAAATAAATCATTTTGAATATTTCGTGGATTTCATTCCACTAGAGAAGGTCGTGGGTTCCATCCCATTAAAGAGGTCGTAGGTTCTATCCCATTATTAAAGCAAGAAGGTGGATTCCATTCTACAATTGAAATTCGTATAAAGATTTTAGTGATATTATGAAGTTTTAACATAAATCTAGACTCTATTACTTATCTTGATATCTTAAACTCTTGAACTCTTGATACTCATCAGTCTTCAGTCTTGATTTCTTCAAACTTGAATTCATCAGTCTTAAATCTCTATACTGTACAGTCTACATTCTCAGTACCTGTTGAATATTCAAGTACATGATTTTTCTTTGATGATAATAAACACATATATATATTCAATTAAATGTATTTGTTAATGTACTATTGTATTTTTCACACAATTAAATAAATATTTGCTGAATAAAATAAATAACACAGTATTTAAATTCAAACAGATATTTTATTCAAATAAATATTTATTACAATTTTGAATTGTACAAATTTGAACTCTCACTACATATATACAATTTCAATTACAATACAAATTTGATTACATCACAATTTATATAGTTGTCCTCACTACATATTGCTCATTCACTCATATTTATCTTCAACTTTATTCCAGATTGAATCGAGCATCTGAGCAATCTGCAAAAATAAACATTGACGCAGTAAAATTGAAAAGGAAATATTTTTGCAGTATAAAATAAAATGTAATTTTGAAAATATTATTTTCCTCAGTTATTTGGGTTGTTCGTTATCATTTAAATTGGAATTCATCACACACGAACAGCTTGTGACATGCACAATGTATCACTGTACATGCCATAAGGCCGTGCACACCGATATACACTTGATAAAATTACAGGGACAGCTGAGCATAGGTCAAACCCAAAACGCCGGGTTCAACTCAAGTGCAATAAAAAATAATGTCACAATATCAGCACAACGTCAAACCGAGCTTTAAAGCTGAATTCAACAAAGGTGCAATCCAACTGTACAGATGTCAAGTGAAGCAAAAGTCAGGTGAACCATGAAGAACACAAGACTAGCAACAAAATGCTCCAAGTCAGACTCAAGTACAATATGTACAAAGTCTATGCAAACCCAGACTCAAGCCAACATGAAACAAGATCAAGTCCAGCTACCACATAAAGGAATAAACACATAAAACATCAATGAACCAATTGTGTATACATGACGAAGGTTACGGATTCAAGTACGAATGCATAGTGCAAATTACAACTGACAGTGTAATTCAAGTTACAAGTTGAAATGCAGCAACCAAAACAAGTGCAACATAGTGACAGGCTAACCAGACTACACATGTACAGAGGGCTTAAATGCTCATAAAGAAGCCAAGGTACATATGTGACTTTATAGAATCAAATAACTCTAGAAAGACTAATGTACACATGAATGCAACAGTGGATCAAATGATCAATGAGCAAGGTTGCACAGTGAAAACTGTATGCAATCCAAATGCCACCAAGTGAATATGATAACACTGCAGACAAATGAACACATAATGAAGACAACCTACTGAACACCAAGCAAAGAGCAAGTGACAGTGATCAATATGCAGTGGAGTGATGGATATGCTCAACACACACACATATATGACATACCAGTCCCAAATGTACACAGGAGAAACCAGAATGCAACACACTGCAAATATAAGTGTAGATAAACTACATGAACACACTTGACTACAAGGAGATGTACAAACAAGTGATACTAAGTACAACCGAAAATCAAGCAGAGATAAACAAACATGGTGGCAAGTTCGAACAAATCCAAAGCCGAGACAAGCAAGCAATACAAATACAAATATACATGTATGCATACACACACACACACACACACATACATATCTATATCAAATGAAACAGTACCAGCAGAAGCAAGTGACACAGCTAGTTCGAACAAAGACAGAGGACATTTCAAACTCGAAGCAACACAACATGCAGTCACAATGTGGTTGCGGTAAATATCAATGGAGATTTCAAACTGCAGTTCAAATCCATGCCAAAGTCACAGTCGAATACGAGTTCGAAAAATCATGGAACCGCAGTTTCAAATGAAGATCGTGCCGAACCCAAAATACTTTCACAAAATCAATCTTATCAAGGCCAAGCATAAACGAAATCACCAGAAAATCAACACCGCGATGACCAAGGCAACAATGAATAAGTTCAAACAAATCAGGTTTAAATACCAAAAGCAAATATCAACACAAAATTACCATGACCGAAGTCAACAAAGCGCCATAAAACAAAAGCAGTGACAAAGCCGAAGTTGAACAAGTCAAAATTCGAAGCCATGGTGGCCACGTAAGAAATCAACACCGTGTTAATCAAGTAAACGAATTATACGAATTGAAAATGTCAGAAATCATCATAATCATCAATGTAAAATCAAACGGCAAGCCAAAAATTATCAGACGAATTCGTATGAAATATACGAACGAAAAATAAGGAATTCGATTCCTATATAAGCCCTAAAACATCATCGGCAAAAGGCATTCGAGTTCGAGCTAAACAGAGAAGAATAAATCATAAAACTCGAATCAACGTCGAGTATATTATAAATCAAAAAGGAACAGATGTACCAATTCTCTCAACAATCAAACTTGACTAATTGGAAGCGACCGCAAGCTAAATTGAAGAAGCTTTGAAGCCATTTAAGGAACCACCAGCAATGGCGTTCCAAAATTCACAAAGCCCTAATTTGGAACGAAGAAGAATAAAAGGAACGAGCCATTTTTTTCACAGAGCAAAGTCGGCCGTATAATAGATAGAAAAAGGAATTAATTTTATCACTTGTTTATTGGGTCGGCCGTGTTTTATTTTAAAGGCTTTAGTTTATTTTAATTTAGGGTTTTGGGTTATTTCGTTTTTATTGTATTTTCCTTTTTTAAACCATTGTAATTTCTAGTCGTGTGACTAGGGGACAAACTACATGGCGTAGTTTGAAAATTCGCAACTCAATGGCTGTGTTGTGGTAGGGTTTTAAGCATAGAGTTAAGGCTAGTTGATAGGGGTGTCGCGAGTTTACATATGTAAGCGTTTGACTGCTTAATTTCTAGTAGAAACCTTAGGGGCAGCCCGTAGGCAGGGTTTTGCCGAAGTTGGGTAAATTCTGTGTCGTTCTATTTCTGCATTTATTATTCTGCTATTATCTGTGCTGCTATTATGATATATCTGTGTTGAAAATATTTTATAAACTACCACAATAATTTTTATAATTGATAGTATCACCATATTCGCCCCCCTCCCCCGCCAGGGTGAAATCGATCCTACAAGTGGTATTAGAGCTAGGTACAAAAGCCATTTTTGTTTTAAAAAATTTGATTTTTCAAAAACCAATTTTTTTTAAAAAAATAAAAAAATAAAAAAAATAATGAAATTTTAAAATGGCTACTTTTGCTGAGGGTCGTTCTAATATTACCCTTCTTATTTTTGATGGAACAAATTTTTTAAATTGGAAATTGGAAATGGAGTTTTATTCAAAATTTGTTAATATTAAATGTTGGTATATTATTGTAAATGGATGCGATAAAATAGACGAGAAAATTATCTCGATTAATGCTCTTGCTATGCATATATTATATTCTCATATCAATCAAGATAATTTTAACTTTATCTCTCATTGTGAAAATGCACAGCAAATCTGGAATGCTTTTGACGCAATATATGGTGCAAAAGTCAACAATAATGAGAAATCCTCCTCAACTGACTCAACTAAAGAAACGAGTTTAATAGGATTGGTAAAAAGCAGTAGCGATGAGGACGATGATGAAGGTGGAGCAGCTGAGCTGGCATTACTAATGAAGAGATTCAAAAGTGGAACCGCAAATATAGAAATCCAACTCTAAATAAAAAATTGAAACGCAAAATATTCAAAGCATTAGACAACCTTGAAGAACGGGAGATCATCCATCACAAGTGCAACAAACCAGACACATCAAGCCCAATTGTTCTCGACTTCAACACGGCCAAGAAAAGAAGTCAAAAAGGAAAAGTTTTGCAACCACGTGGAATACAAGTGATAAAAGTACAAGCAGTAAGAGTGAGAAAGAAGATATGTGCCTTCAAGGTAATATAACTGATAGCGACGATGACGAGCAAAGCGAGGTATCGAACTCACTCACTCAGAATTACTTATATATTTCCACGAAGTAAATGGATGTTTTGAACGACTTAGGGAGAAGTATGCCAAACTTGAATCACAAAAATATACTTTAATAGATTTAAATAAACAACTTGACAAATTTGTTAAAACCTATCAAAGTAGGATCCCTAAGTGTGATAAGTGTCCAACATTCGAAGAAGAGATTAAAAAATCAGAAATCAAAATTAAATCGCTTGAAAATGAAATTCTGTTTTTGAAAGAAAGTGAAAATACATGAAGAGGAAATTCTATTAAAAGGTGCACATAATTTTTAAACGAAAATGAATCTCTCAAAACACAAGTCCAACAACTGTCAACGACTTTAGATAAATTTTCAAAAAGTGAAAAACCATTGAATATGCTATTAGGAAAAAAACTGTTAATACAGTTAGACAAGGACTTGGATAGAATCAATCTAAAAATGTTACAAATGAAATTAATCAAGTCAATTTAATGTGCACAATTTGTAGAAAATTTGGACACAATCAAAACAATTGCTGGTATAGACCCAAACACGTGAAAAATATACCAATTTAGGTTCCAAAAGGCACAAATATAAAATCTCTCATAGTTAAACAAATCTGGGTGCCGAAAGCAACATATATAAATAGTTTTGGGTCTCCACAAAATTATTCAGAATATTCTGCCACTAACAACAATAGACCTATAAAAACAAATATGTCACAAAAACCTTTTATCGTGTTGGTATGGTGGCAGGCTAAGGAACAATAATAGTGTTATTTGGATTCTGGCTGTTCCAGACACACAACGAGCAACAAATCAAAGTTCCTTAGCCTAGTATAAAGGTGGCAGAATCACAATGAACAACAACGAAAAATTATCGTAAAGGTAAAACAGCCAATGGTATATTTTGAACGATATATTAAATGTGATAATCTGCACCGTAATCTGAATTAAATCAGCCAGTAATGTGATGATGAAATAAAAGATGATGTTGATTCTGACTTATTCAAAATTGTTGGCCAACTATATTCTTATGCCTAGAACAATATAAAAATCTCTAGAGTCTTTGAACTACTTCATATATATTAGTTTGGGTTAATAATAGTGTTTTATTGGTTAATGATAATACATTTGATTACTTTTCGGCTAACTCCATATTCACGGTATTTGATTATTTACACGGCTTCAATTCAAATTCAAAAGAGTGTCATTTAAAAAGTTGTTAAAAATGATTTTGAGATATTTTGTTGCACAACTGAAGATCTGGTCTATAACATTCAACTAATAATATTTTTGAGTGAAAGAAAAATTCAGATGCAGATTACACTGGTAATCTAGTTGATAGGAAAATTACTAGTGGAACATGATTGATGAGACATTTAGTAACTGCATCGTTTTTCAAAGAAAATATCTGCATATTTTTCATTTCAAATAATTTTCAAAAAGCAGACATTTTTCTTATAAAAACCTCTTCTAGAAAATCATTTTGACCTTATTTCAGATTAGTCATTTTAAGAAAATTCTATAATTATTTTTGAATATGATTTTAAATGACTATATTAACTAATATGACTCCCTACTAATTTTCGAAACGATAAATAGTGATTGAAAAAGTGATGAGTGTTGATATTAATCATATATTATAACTTGAGACGGTATAATTAATAAATTTCTTTAGAAATTTAAACAAGAGTTATAAACACTTTGTTTTGGTAAAAAATTCCATGGTCATTTCTATTTCTATCATTTTCTATCGACCATCACTCATCATAATCCAATAAAGTATGTCAATATGTGGTGATTTAAACATGAATCATTCGTTTTTCATTTTTCTATTTTTTAAAATAAAAAAACCAAATTATTCACTCTCATCTAAAAGTCCTCATGGTTATGCATGGGTGAATTACTTAGCATTTGTTATGTGCTTCCATGCTCATTTAAAATTCCTCACGGTTATGATTGTATGGAACGCATATCAAAATTAATTAATTAAATAAACAAGTTAGTTCTAATCCCATTTAAAAGTCCTCATGGTTATGTGTGGTTAGAAGATACTTGGATTCATTTTTTCAAAGAATTTTTTTTTTGGAATACTACTAATCTCGTTTAAAAGTCCTAACAGTTATGCATGGTTAGTAGATATTCAAATTCCTGATATAAATATACCACAAATAAACACAACTATATGGTTTTATATGATGGCATCATTCCCATCATTCTAATTGTGGAATATGTGCCTAACATAGTATTTATGATTTTTGTTAGATTTTTATTGAAATTTAGTGTTTATATTCGATTGAGTTTTGATGTTGTATTAATATCTATCACTTTATCTATACTTTTCTAACACTATTACTCTTTTGCTGATAACAAAAGGGGGAGAGAAAAGTTAAGATTTTATCAAATGAAATCAAGTAAAGGCCAAATATTTTCTATTTGCATCTAGGCTCATTTGCATATTTTTAATTGTATGCATATATGAAGGGGGAGCTTTGTGTAGAGAGGAAGCATTCAAATAGGTGAAGCAAATTGAATGATCAAATACATTTAGCAAATTCAAAATCTTAAATATATGTTTTTTATGATCAAAAGGGGGAAATTGTTGAATATGCAAGTATATGATTTTTGTTTAATGATAATAAACATATATATATTCATTTAAATGTATTTATTAATATACTATTATATTTTTCACATAATTAAATAAAAATTTAATGAATAAAATAAATAACACAGTGTTTAAATTCAAACAGATATTTTATTCAAATAAATTTATTACAATTTTGAATAGTACAAATTTGAAATCTCACTATATATATACAATTTCAATTACAATAAAAATATGATTACATCACAATTTACATAGTTGTCCTCACTACATATCACTCGTTCACTCGTATTTATCTTCAACTTTATTCTAGATTGAATCTAGCATCTGAGCAATCTGCAATAATAAATATTGACGTAGTAAAATTGAAAAGGAAATATTTTTTCAATATAAAATAAAATGTAATTTTGAAAATATTATTTTCCTCAGTTATTTAGGTTGTTCGTCATCATTTAAATTTGAATTCATCATACACGAACAACTAGTGACATGCACAGTGTATCCTATACATGCCACAAGGCCATGCACACCAATATACACTTGACAAAATTACAGGGACGGGTGAGCACAGGTCAAAATCAAAACGCCGGGTTCAACTCAAGTGCAATAAAAAAAATTTCATAGTATCAACACAAGGTCAAACCAGAGCTTTAAAGCTGGATTCAACATAGGTGCAATCCAACTGTACAGATGTCAAGTGAAGCAAAAGTCAGATGAACCATGAAGAACACAAGACTAGCAACAAAATGCTCCAAGTCAGACTCAAGTACAATATGTACAAAGTCTATGCAAACCCAGACTCAAGCCAACATGAAACAAGATCAAGTCCAACTACCATATAAAGGAATAAACACATAAAACATCAATGAACCAACTGTGTATACATGATGTAGGTTGCAGATTCAAGTACGAATGCATAATGTAAACTACAACTGACAGTGTAATTCAAGTTACAAGTTGAAATGCAGCAACCAAAATAATTGCAACACAGTGACAAGCTAACCAGACTACACATGTACAGAGGGCTGCAATGCTCATGAAGAAACCAAGGTACATATGTGACTTTATATAGAATCAAACAACACTAGAAAGACTAATGTACACATGAATGCAACAGTGGATCAAATGATCAATGAGCAAGGTTGCACAGTGAAAACTGTATGCAAACCAAATGCCACCAAGTGAATATGATAACACTGCAGACAAATGAACACATAATAAAGACAAGCTACTGAACTCCAAGCAAAGAGAAAGTGACAGTGATCAATATGCAGTGGAGTGACCAATACACACATATATGACATACCAGACCCAAATGTACACTGGAGAAACCAGAATGCAACACACTGCAAATATAAGTGCGGAAAAACTACATGAACACACTTGACTACAAGGAGATGTACAAACAAGTGATACTAAGTACAACAGAAAATCAAGCAGAGATGAACAAACCATGGTGGCAAGTTCGAACAAATTCAAAGCCGAGACAAGCAAGCAATACAAATTCAAATATATATGTATGCATATATATATATATATATATATATATATATGTATACACATACATATCTATATCAAATGAAACAGTACCGGCAGAAGCAAGTGACACAGCTAGTTCGAACAAAGAAAGAGGACATTTCAAACTCGAAGCAACACAACATACAGTCACAATGTCGTAGCGGTAAAGATCAACGGAGATTTCAAACTATAGTTCAAAGCCATGCAAATTCACAGTCGAAAACGAGTTCGAAAAATCATGGAACTGTAGTTTCAAATGAAGATAGTGCTGAACCCAAAATACTTCCACAAAATCAATTTTATCAAGGCCAAGCATAACCGAAGTCACCAGAAAATCAACGCCGTGAGGACCAAGGCAACAATGAATGAATTTGAACAAGTAAGGTTTAATATCGGAAGCAAATATCAACACAAAATTACCATGACCGCACTCAACAATGCTAGAAAACAAACGCAGTGACAAGGCCGAAGTTGAACAAGTCGAAATTCGAAGCCATGGTGGCCATGTAATAAATCAACACCATGTCAATCAAGTAAACAAATTATACGAATTGAAAATGTCAGAAATCATCACAATCATCAATGCAAAATCGAAAGGCAAGTCGAAATTATCAGACGAATTCGTATGAAATGTACGAACGAAAAATAAGGAATTCGATACCGATATAAGCCCTAAAACATCATCGGCAAAAGGCATTCGAGTTCGAGCTAAACAGAGAAGAATAAATCATAAAACTCGAATCAAAGTCGAGTATATTATAAATCAAAATGGAACAGACGTACCAATTCTCTCAACAATCAAACTCGACTAATTGGAAGCGACCACAAGCTAAATTGAAGAAGCTTTGTAGCCATTTGAGGAACTACCAGCAATCGACGCTCCAAAATTCACAAAGCCCTAATTTGGAGCGAAGAAGAATAAAAGGAACAAGCCATTTTTTCACAGAGCAAAGCCGGCCGTATAATAGAAAGAAAAAAGAATTAATTTTATCACTTGTTTATTGGGCCGGCCGTGTTTTATTTTAAAGGCTTTAGTTTATTTTAATTTAGGGTTTTGGGTTATTTTGTTTTTATTGTATTTTCCTTTTTTAAACCATTGTAATTTCTAGTCGTGTGACTAGAGGACAAACTACGTGGCGTTGTTTGAGAATTCGCAACTCAATGGCTGAGTTGTAGTAGGGTTTTGAGCGTAGAGTTAAGGCTAGTTGATAGCGGGTGTCACGACTTTACGTGTGTAAGCGTCTGACTTCTTAATTTCTAGTGGAAAACTTGGTGGCAGCACATAGGTAGGGTTTTGCCGAAGCTGGGTAAATTCTGTGTCGTTCTATCTCTGCATTTATTATTCTGCTATTATCTGTGCTGCTATTTTGATATATCTGTGTTGAAAATATTTTATAAACTTCCGCAATAATTTTTATAATTGATAGCATCACCCTATTCACCCCCCTCTAGGGTGAAATCGATACTACAGTACCTGCATATATATACCCTGCATATACATATATATCTGGACAAGAATGTTAGTATTTATTTTTTATAACAAGTCCTAATGTTATTGTCTTTAAAACCATCATCTTAAGAACTAACAATCTCCCCTTTTTATGATGACAACCATTGTTTATAAAATCTACTCCAACAAATTTCAATTCTATTCCGACTCCTCCTTGTTCTAACAAGCCCCCCTTAATGTACCAACTCCCCCTTAATTTAAGCCTGTCTAACCTATTTTATAATTCTCCCCCTTTGTCATCAACAAAAAATAATACTAAACTACATAAATCCTCCTAAATCTTATACTATAACAGTATAGTAGAATGTAAATGAGACAGATAATAATATGAGTAAAATATAATAAGGTAAATGTGAGAGAAATGAAAATTTTAAAAATAGTCAATCAATATATACATTATGTTCTTATCAAACCACACCACGTTCAATCATATATTACACACCATATTCAAATCAATCCAAACCATATTAATCTAAACCAAATCAAACCAAACAATTCAAACCAAATCAAAATAAATTAAACCACATATGTCAAAGCAAACATTTCTTGGAACTTGAACCCATCCTTGTTCATCGAAGATAGGATCTGCCTTTAAAGCATCCCATTCTTCATTATCTTTTTTTAGAGTTCCTTCAGGATTCGCTTCAAGTTCTTCTTTGTTAAGGGAAGAGATCATCCATCGAATGACATCAAAGTGCCTTTTTTATTCCTTAATTATCTGCATTTGGCTTAATTCTAAGTGTCGTTGATTGCAAAGGATAAAAGTCAGTATGTTCTTGATGGATTTGAGTTTCTTCAAGATTCTCACTTAGATTATGAATAGGAGAGGCCATTTTTTGATAAAATACGAAGAAATTTAATGGAAAATAAAGAGAATTGAAATTATACATTTTTTGGAAGAAACAAGTATTTAAAGAGTTAGAAAGTCGTTTGAAATGAAAAGACACAAGGTAGTTATGTCAATTTCAAAACAAAAAATAGTTTCTTGCGGTTTCATGTCGATATGGGGGTAGTAGATATCGACATGCCTCTGTTAATTTTGGCAATTTGCTTTGTTTCTTTATATTATGTATAAGTCTATGTATATAAACTTATATTATATAATAACAAGCATTCTAGAGATATTTAGAGCTAATAAGTAGAAATAAAGGATTTTCATTGATAATTTTAGTTAACATTCCATAAAATGATACATAACATTAACCAAAGAGAGATACAAACTAATACGACATGAAATGAAACTAGTATTAGTTAGGGATAATGAAGATGATGATAATCCAAGCTTGCGACTCACTTTCCCAAAGAACTTTTTCATTGTGGTGGAATTTTTGTCCAGTTTTTTACTAATGGATCTTTTGAGAATTCTTTGGTTTTCCACGATAGTCTTTTGGTTCTTGAGAAGCATTTTGTTAGATGGATTGATAGGAGTTATAGGGTATTGGATGCTTTCCAATGAAGTCTCTTCCTCCTCCTCCTCCTCTCCTTCTTCTTCAATTTCCATCTCCTCCCCTTCTTTCTCCTTCTCTTCTTCTTCTTCCCTCTCTTCATGAGCCAATCTCTCATCCTTTTCATCAAGTGTTTCACATGGTTGAAACATAAGTGGAATTCTCAAGAGAGAGATGTTAGCATGGTTAAACATTTTTCTAGAAATGAATTCCTCACCAAAGTAGTTGAAAATCCTAGTGAGGTTAATTCCATGGTATAAAGTGTTTTTACCTGAAGTAAAATTTTTAGGACGAAATTCACCCAAAATCACTTATGCTTAATTAATGTCACAGTACCCAAAAATAGCAAAAAGTGCCTTACAAACTTTTAAGGTCAGGTGATTGAAATTTCCCAATCTTAGAGTTTTGGTATGTTGCAAACGCAGGTTTATGATTCTAGCTTTTGGACGGAAATTTCTGTTTGTAAACTCAAATTTATCATCCCCTTCAATAATGTGGTGAAATATCTCATGATCATGTTCATCAATTTTAAAATCCGAAAGATCCAAACCCGTACTCTTACAACCAATAATATTACCCAAAATCTCACTTTTAAAATAACACGCGTTCCTTTAACGCTACTCCACACTTCCCCTTTATTTTCTTCATAAAAAACGCAATTCAAGGTTGCATAAAACATTTTGACAAGGTTCGGATAATAAACAAAATCATTTTGAGAATCATCAATTATACTAAGAATTTGATTCTCTTTGAAAAGAACATTGACCTCATATGAAGGAAAATCACTAAAGATAAAAAAAATTCCTGTTGGATCTTTCCAAAGTTTACATAGCTAATGTAAGCTTTGATAGCTCTCGAATCATTGTAGAGAAATTCTTTGGTGGTCTTGGCCATTCTCATGGTGAATGGAGTGTGTGAGGAAGCCATTTTTAAAGAAAGTAGAGAGCTTGAGAGTTTGAAAGAGAGTTTGAATTTTGAAATGAAAATGAAAAGATAGGATAAAGTTAAAGACATACATAGATATCTAAGAGCCATGTTCTCTGGTCAAGAGATGCCTTTTTAGAGCTTTGGAATTAGTGAAAAGATGGAGGGAAATTCAAAGTTTTGAATTCAAATTTGAACTTCAAATTTCTGGTAGGAATGTCGACATGGGGGGTAAGGTCATGTCGACATAGGTCCCCTAAATCATGTGACTTATTTTTCCTATATTATTTATTATCTTTATCTATATATATCCTATAATCTAATTTACATTTTATCTGAAATAATATAATAACTCTTTAATATTAATATTTTATTATTAAAATATTATTAAAATAACATTATTTTGAAAATCAAAATTTTAAGTTCAAACAACAAGCATATTCAAAACATGCAAACAACCAAATATTCATGCAAGCAATTTCAAGCAATAAAATTTAAATGCATAACTATTTTTAGATTCATATTTCTGAGATCATCAGGCTCGTGAATAGCTGTAAAGCACATGTATGAATTTTCCATCTCTTGATATTCATCACTAGAGGATGAGTCTGAATCGTCCAGAGTGGCAGTATATGCTCTCTTTCTTTTCCTTGACGAATCGTTACTTGGAGAAAATTTCTGCTTAAACGGATGTGGACAATCTCTTTTTAAGTGGCCTGGCTCATTACAATTGTAGCATCTGACATTGTTTTGAGTCTCATTACTATTTCCAGAATTCTTGTGATCATTTCTCTTGTAATTATTCATCTTTCTGTATTTCTAAAATTTCTAAAATTCCATATCATCAAGGCTGCTTCTTCATCATCGTCACTGTTTGAGTTTGAACTATCTGTTATTACATTGAATGCTATTAACTTCTTTTCTAAGGCCTTGCCTTCTCTTCTCCCCTGCATTTTTACTTCAAACGACATCAAATTCCCAATCAATTCTTCAATTTTTAAAGTACTAATATCATTAGCCTCTTTAACTGCTAGAGTCTTCTAATCCTATTCTGGAGTGTATGAATTTAGAATATTTCTAACTTCATCTTCTTTGGAAAATTTCTTTCCTAATGTAATTAGTGAGTGAAAAATATCTTGAAACCTACTGCACATTTCTGAAATGCACTCATTTGGATTCATCTTGAATGATTGAAACTGATTGGTCAAGACAGATATTTTGGTCTATTTAACTTTGCTTGTTCCTTCGTGAGTATTGCAAAGGTTTCCATATTTCATATGCAGACTTACAGACATACACTCTATCAAAATCATTCATATCAAGTAAATAGAATAGAATATTCATGGCTTTGGAATTTGTTTTGTGCAACAGTCTTTTGCTTAGCAGTCCATTACGAAAAATCAGTTGTGGGTTCAATGTAGTCAGTTTGTGTGATATTCCAAGTGTCTAACCCTATTGATTGTAAATAGATTTTCATCCTATATGCCCAATATGCATAGTTACTTCTATTAAAATGTGGTGGTCTGGCGGTAGACTGACCCTCTATAAATGAACTAGTGATAATGCTGACATTACTAGTGTTGGAAGCCATTTGAGAACTTTTCAAAAATCAGATTATGGAAACTTTGAAAACCAATGCTTTGATACCAAATATTGGAAATGCGGATTATGGATTTTAAGGTTGGATTAACAATAGACGGGGAGGGGGTGAATAGTGTTTAATGGATCTTATGGAATTTTTGAAATCTTTTCAAATTAAACACAAATAGATGCAATTCACAAACACAGAGACAATCAATGAACTTGACACAGATGCAAATAGTAAATAAAACCAGTAAAGGAAAGAACACACCGAAATTTTATACTTGTACGAAGTTACCCTAAATCCAGTCCCACATAATTTCTTGTGTAGATTTCTTTTCAAATATAAAGTCGATATTACAACCTCGATTTTAAAGCCACGAGATAATACTCCTATCTCTGAGTCCAGGGCAAGCTCTCTTGATTTAACCAGGCTACAAGATCACCTAATTGATTTACAGCCTACAATCACACCCAATTGATTTACGAGCCACAATCACATCGTTTTCAATCACACTTTAATAGAGAGAGACTCGATACATTTCGATCTTCGAGTAAAAATGATCCTATAACTATGAATAGCACTGAGATTATTGAGAGAGAGAGAGTGGCAGAGAACCAAACTAGAGACGATCGAGTTTGATTCACTTAGGATTTCAACATAATTTTGTCAAAGCGTTTGAAATATAAGATAATACGTTAGTGGAGAAAAAGGAGTGAAGAAATGAATAAAACCTAATTACAATTCGTTGAAAAGAACTGGTATATATAGAAGAACAACGATCATGTCCGTTCGTAAAAGGTTTTGACGAATAGATGCTTCTTTTGAAAATTGAAACCTACGGCTACAATATCGACATGGGTGTATATGGATGTCGACATGCCTATGTTATTTTTGAAAATTGATTTTGCTTTAAAATGATTTCTATTCTAAAACTTGTCAAAACAATTTCTAAACTTTGTAAACCATTTTGAATATAGTTTAAACTTAAAAAAGAGTTTTAGAAAGTAATCTTAAAATATTTAATCTATAATATAAAAGTAATATTAAAAACTAAGTACATACTTCTTTAAAATATATTTTTGAGATTTAAAGCTAAAATATTAAAATCAACAGATAGTTTAAAAAACAAGAGATGATTTTGAGATCAAAGTATTAAAAGATGATAAGAATAGTTTTTGAATTAAGGCTAAAATACTTAAATTGATGGAGATGACTTTTAAAAAGATAGTTTTTGAAGAAATAGTTAAAATAAATTATTTTGACTATTTCGTGGATTCCATTCCACTAGAGAAGGGCGTGGGTTCCATCCCACTGAATAGGTCGTGGGTTCCATCCCACTATTAACGTGAGAAGGTGGATTCCATTCCACAATTAAAATCTGAATAAAGATTTTAGTGCTATTACAAAGTTTTAACATAAAACTAGACTCTATTACTTATCTTGATATCTTGAACTCTTGAACTCTTGATACTCATGAGTCTTCAGTCTTGAATTCTTCAATCTTGAATTCGTCGGTCTTGAATCTCTATACTATACAGTCTTCATTTTCAGTACCTACATATATATTCTTCGCATATACATATATATCTAGACAAAAATATTGGTATTTATACATTATCACATGTCCTAAGGTTGTTGTCATCAAAACCATCACCTCAGGAACTAACACTATGTTATTTGGATATGCATATGCCAGTTAGTTTTTATTGACATGTTATTCCTTGATTTGGATATGAATTGCATTTGCATATATGTTTACTTATGTAAATAAATGGTTAAGTGACTTGGAAGTGAAATTGATGTTAAATGGTAACTTCAATTACTACCATTGGGATTGCTAAAATCGTTTTGAAATTATAAAGTATTGTGTTGAATTAACTTCAATTCTTTAATCAATTTTGAGGTTTAATGTTTATAAATGATTTTTTAAGTTATATTATTATTATTTTATAAATGTATTTATAAATTATAACTTGCTTATAAAAGTAGGTTTTTATAAGAAAAAGGTTTATTTGAAGTGATTTAAATGGATGAATTGCAAAGGGAATTTTGTAAAGGATTTTCCTTAAAGAAGATTTATCAAAGGTGTTTTGAATAGGAAATTTTTTATAAAAAATTTAGAGGTTTATAAAGAGGTTTTATAAATTGACTTGTAGATTTGTAAAAGTGTTTTAAAAATGAAGGTATTAAAATGTGAAGTGACTTTTAAAATGGAACTTTTTATAAATGATAAGTGGATCGGTTTATAGTAAGAAAGGTTTTCAAAATGGAATTTTCCAAATGTTTTGATAATACACTTATACCCCTAGGATAAGTATAAGTGTTTTCCAAGTATAAAAGTGATGTAAGGGGTTTGGGAATGGTGTATTGAAAAGATCTTTTGATCAAATGTTTATAAGGTGATTTTAATCAATTGAAGATTAATTAATAAAGGCTTAGTGGACCATATATGGAATTAAATCAACGTTAATTGATTGTTTATTTGATAATTAAATAACTGACTATCAAATCTGGACCTATACGTAACTCTGAAAATATCGAGGAGAAACAAGCGTTACATAGCACAGTCATCTCCAATGATGTTGTACTGTAAATCTCGTTTCATTCTACTAGGATAAATGATAAGGAAATACATCCACAAACGGTTAGGAGGTGAACTCTGCTCTTATCTTTATCTTTTTATTTCCTAAAGAATCGGGATCAAGTTTACTGGGAATTATCAAAAGTTGTTTCGAAGAGAGCTGGATAAGATATGTCATCCGAAAACCACTTCGATCCAACTTAAGTGTTTTTAATTGAAGACATTTTGAAGAATATGGTATAGAAGATGGAGTATTGAAATGCAAGGGGTACTTGCTACTAGTCTATAGGGTGATTTCAAAATGGATGTAGTAGAAGTAGTACCTTCGGTTTGTCCTTATCCTAGACAACTTGTATGGATGAATGCGATACTGCATTATTGCCTGAAAGGCAGTGTTAGCATTCCAAGCGGGATTGCTATGTAAAAGGTAAGCGTAGCCTCAAGCCTCATCAATCGGGAATGACTAAAATCATGGAAGATGCAGCAAGGCTAAGTGGGTCGCTTCTATTTGGGTGTGTCATCACCTTTCTAGATACATTTACATATTTATGGATTGATTGTGCATGAGGTCTTAATAAAAAGGTTTGCAAAGCAGCCAGGGTGAAGACATATTCGGTACTATCCATTGAGGGGTAGGCCGGTCTTGTGTTGGTGTAACAACCCTGTATTTTGTGATTATTTTAATTGTATACTTTAATTGTTTTAATTGTATATTTTAATTATTTAAATTGAATTTATGATTTAAAAACCTTATTTTATTTATTAAAATGAATAAATTTTGTTATTTAAATATAATTTATGATTTTGATGCGAATTATATGTCCAAACATGAATAAATTGAATATTTACCAAAAATGTGTATTTTGGTCAATTTGGTCAAACTTTGAATTTTAAATTTTAAATATAAACATTTGAATTTTATATTTTATTATGAAAATAAATTAAATTTCAGGAATACTTCTTTTCGTTTTGTTGAAATCCGATTTATATTGTGAAAGTTATGCTTTTTACAATACTATATGTAAATTGATTTATTTAATAAAATTGTTTGCGTTAATTTATATTATAATATTTTTATTCGTCATATATTATTCTAATTTGTGTATATGTGTGTAATGTGTCATTCTATGCATATATTTTATTTTTAAAAACATTTTTAAGGTGTTGTAGTTATTTTTCCAAAACTAGTTATATTTTGTTTTAAATTTTCAATACTAGTTTACATATAATTAACTATTTTCTTATATTTTTCTATATTTTTCTAAAATTTATTTATTTGTTTCATTTTAACATTATTTTGTATTCATTTTTATTTTTTTACATGGTTTTTATTTTAGTTTATTTGCATAAAAGAAAATAGAAAAATGGTAAATTGAAGAGGCAAAAACTCTTCATTTTTTTGGACTTTTCACATACACATCTCTTCATATTTTGGGCTGTCTTTTTCCAAGCATATAGCCGTGAATTTCTTTTGTTATTCACGTAAAAACAATTCTCATTTCATCGAAATATTCGGCCATTTCAAATCTGAAGAAAGCTTTGGTAATGTCCTCTTCTTTTTCCACTTTTTCATCTTCTTTTGTTGATTTTTCTATTGATTTTTGCCTTAGATCTATCATGCATTTGCCGGGCCATTTCCCTCCATCACCTCCTCCGACCAAATCCACCACCATCCATGATAGCCTCACCGTCCTCCCTCTCTGTCTTGACCAGGCCGTGGCATGCCTATGATGGTTGCACCATAAAAAATCCACAAAACCTTTAACTATTGCCTAGCCGACCTACATGTGCACCACCCCTTCATTTTTTACCTCTGGCCACCACTCCAGACACCACCTAACCATCACCTTGCATGGTCGAACCCACATCAGTCAAGGCCGAGCCATATGGTTGCACTAATAGCCACTTTTTGCCTTTATGTTGCAACTTCCACCACTTCAACTACTTGTAGTCGTGCACATGCATGCATCTCCTAGCGCAAATCACCACTATCGCCGAACACACACGAGCCCTAGGACGAGCATGTGATGGTTGAGGCATTGGTCAAGTTGTTTAGTTCTTTGTTGTTCCTTATTTTCAAGTTGTTTAATGTTATATTTGTGTTGTAAATTCATGTTTTCAATATATTATTTTGTTTGCTATGTATAAGATTATCACTTTGGCTCTCCCCTCACTTGAATCCGTATTTGTGATTTCGTGCTTTTTGGATCTTTGTTTGTGTATTTGGTTGTGCTATCTCCAGCTTGTAGAGGTGAGTATTTCATACAAGACATATGTACTTATATAATTAGCAAATTGATCCTATGTGAATCTGTGGATTATATTATTATGTTATACCTGCCTGTGATATTATTTATACGATGTTCACCCTTTTTATAACCTGTCATATCATTTGTAACTGCTATATGATGCTATACTGCTTATTTATATCAGTTTATCACACTGCAAGTTCCCTGTATAATAGAATCATAATGGGTTGAAATGATACATACCCGAATGGACTTTAGAATAGGAAAAAATCGTTATGGGCTGAAATGATAGGCCTAAGCGATTTTTATTTATTTTATTTTACTTAGGATTGCGGGTTTGAAACTATAGAACCTGGATTTTTCCTTTGTAAATTATGGATTGAAATGATATATTATCCGTATCATTTGACCTAGGTTAGAAATAATATATAGACCCGTGGTTAATACATATATTTTTCTAGAATTTATAA
Organism: Allium cepa; assembly: GCA_030765085.1. Taxonomy (NCBI): domain Eukaryota; kingdom Viridiplantae; phylum Streptophyta; class Magnoliopsida; order Asparagales; family Amaryllidaceae; genus Allium; species Allium cepa. The sequence continues at coordinate 394,731,339 of CM060943.1, read as the reverse complement.
AGTATCTTATAAATGTAAATATTATGATATTTTGATTTAAATTTAATTAAAAATGATTTTTATAAAATATTAGTGATTTTCTATAAGTCAAATAAGTGAAATAAATAAATGGTAGAGTAGAATTTGAAATTTAAGTTAATTTTGGAATTTAGGGATTTGTTTATGAATGAAGTTTAAATTAAGTAAGAAAATATGATAATTTGATTTAAATTTGAATTTAAAATAATTTTTTTAAAGTGTTATTGATTTTTCTATAAATTAAAAATAGTTAAATAAATAAATGTTTAAAATTGACATTTGAATATAATCTAACTTGGAAAATGTGAAATGTGTTTTAAAATTAAAAGTTAAGTCAAGAAAAATAAAATGGAATTTAAATTTAATTTATGAAATGGTAAATTTAATTAAAATGTAAAGTAAATGAAATATAAAATTTTACATCAATTTTTATAAGTGAATTATAAAAAGATTTGATAACTATTTGTGAAAATTTCACTATATAAATGATAAATTAAAGGGTATTTAAATGATTGTTTTTAAGTGGAAAAATATTAAATTTTATAAGTTAAAATGATTTAAATTAAATTTTTATTGATCATGAAACTGTATTGAAAGTTTGGAATTTAATTAACAACATTTCAGAAATGCTATCATTTCTGAAGTAAAGGATATTACAGCATTTCTAAGTGTTGTAGTTGATACAAATGAACTAAAAGGGGCTAAAATGGACTTAAAGCTATTACAGCACTTTGTAAGTGCTGTAGTTGTAGAAACTAAACTTGAGCACTATTACAGTAGGTTTAAATGCTGTCTTTGCTTAATTGAATTGTTTTCAAATGCAACTTTCTGTAGCATTTTCTAAATGCTGCGAAAGTTGAAATTTCACCGTTTTAATAAATTTAAGTGAATAATTGAAGTCTGAATAGACTAAATTTTTGGAATTGAATATTTGATTTTTTTAAAGTATAATAGCTTTATTTTAATTGGTTTAAATGGAATATTTGATTGGAAATATATACCATTTTGAAATGTGATTTGGAATGGTATTTCAATTAAATAAAAATGAATGAGGTTTTGGAAGGATATGATATTTTGATATTTTTAAATGAATTTGAAATGATATTGAATTTTGAAATGATATTTGATTTTCGAAGTATAAAATACCATTTTGGAAAAAAATACTACGGGTACACTTCCCTGTATGCATTGTGTTTTGGATGTATCTAATTTATGGTTCAACTGATCCTTTGAGGATGGGCGATCCCAAGCATCCTTTAAGTTATTGTGCATTACTACTACAGTTCGTTTGAGTTGGTTTACATTATATAAGTGTGTATGTCCTGACTCGAGTGTTTTGTGATTTACTTTACGCTCGGGTTAGCCTGAGTATTTACAGCGTAGCTTTGGATTTCTTTTTCTAGAGCTAGGAATCGCCGGAGATTTTGCTTATCTAGTTATCTATCCCTTTCAGTTTCTGTTGTCTATTTCAACTCTTGTATTTATAAAATTCTATGTATTTGGGATTTCTATCATATATGTTTCAGACTGATATTATATATTTTGTTTTGAGATTTTGTTATAGTAGCTTCACAAACTACTATGGTATTTTAATTTCCACTGCGAGTTATTCTGATATTTCTGTGTCTGAGATTTTGTATGATTGATTTTATTTGCTCCAAATTTATTTACAATGCAGTATTTTGAGAAATTCAAGTCCGACATGTGTGGATGCGAATGGCTGAAAATATCGGGTTATTACAGTTGGTATCAGAGCTTTAGTTTTAGGAAAACCTTAGCTTGTGGAGCAAGAAAACTCATTGGAGATAGGGTAGAAATACCCTATAATGAGTGAAATCAATCTCAGAATCATTTCCTTATGAGAGAACGTATTTTCGAAGTAGAAAATGATTTCCAAATGATTTTCAAAGATTATATTGGTATAAATTTTTTTAATTTGAAATTAAGATTTTCTAAACTGTATCCCTTATGTATCCACCTTGTTAGTAATCTCTTGGTGAGGATTCTTATCGATTAGGATTCCTTGAACTTTGGAACGCTCCCACTTGTTTTGAAATCCAGTCTTGTCTTCCGTAATTTTTTCCTTTTGATTTTGGGGCATTCCATAGCTCCACTTCGAATGACCTCTATAAGAAATGGCGATCCCGCCAATCTTTGAATGGTTTGTAAAGAGGAGAAACTCCTTTACAATTAACATTGATTCACCAAAGATTTCTTTATCCTCGGTTTACGATGCTATCTACCTTCTGCTATATCAAGATTCTATCTACCGGTTATGGTCGCCCGCGATTTATATAGGCTTATCATCTTCAATTTGGTAATTTAATTATCTCATCTTCGTTCGAGCTTATCTTCAAACCAGAGTTTCATTTGATTAGAGTTCCTCTAAATTCGAATCTCTGTTTGTTTGAAATCCATCCTTGAATCATCCCATGTAAATTTGTGTTTGGTTGTATTTTGAAATTGTGCATATATCAAAATTATTATTTTGATAAGGATGACCACATTTTATATATAAAAGTGAAATGTTTTCGATAAGTATTATATAACTTTTAAAAATTAAAATTTGAAGCTTTAAAAGGATTTGAAATTTTGAAAATCTATAAGAATTTGATTTAAATAAAAATGATTTATAACTGAAGGGTTTTGAATTTGAATTACGAGGAATCGAACTCCGGTGTGTTGAAATCGGTTTTAAGATTTTGGAAAATATATGATAATAATATGATTTAAAGATATTTTCTGAATGAGTAATATTTTAATTGTATTCGAATGAATTCCAATGATTTCAAAGAGATTTCAAAGAAGTTTTAAGAAAAAAGAAGTCCAGAACTCACTTGTGTCGCTAGAAAATAATTTCGATGATGAGTGCATGCATCATCGACATTGATTTTCGAGTTTCAGAGTGGGGGTGAGGCCACTCTAGTAGCTTTCTATGCGACTGATTTTGTGAAACAAATTTTGATTTCAAATTATGAAGGTTGGTTTGATATTCGAAAGATATATGTATATATATTTGAAACAATTTAAAGTAAGCCAGTGTTCAGTCCTCGAGTTTCAGATTTGTTTTGGTATAACCTTATCTATTGAAATTGATTTACTGATTTATTGCTGATTTCCAACTCTTGGATTTGAAAATTTGGCTTCTTCGACTACTTTAAAGTTCGAGCACTTCCAAATCAAGGTTTAATTTTTTTTAAGCTAAGTAATTTTCAAAAGGTAAATTGGATCTTCCATATATGGAAATAAATAGTTTGAAGGTTTTAAAGGGATGGTTTTAAACTTAGTAATCTTTTTAGGTATAATTGATTTTCAAAAAAATATTTGGTTTTGAAAATAGATTAGAATTTAAAACTCAGTGATGGTTTTGGAAATGAATTTGTTAGACCTGAATTTTGTTGATTTAGAAATTTGGATTATTCTAAACCTATTATTTAAGAATCTTTGAAACTAAAGATATTTAATTTGGAGGAAATGATTTGGCGAAATCTAATATGATTTTGAAACTGAAACATTATTGAAAGGAATTGAAATTGAGAACCTTATTTTATTAAATACTTTGATTTGGGAGTTACCAAACTTATATAAAATTGATTTGTGTAAGTATGAAGTTGATCTGAAAACTGTTGATTCGAAAAGGGTACTCAATTTGAAAATTTAAATCTTATATAATCGAAGTCTATATAAGTGTGATTTGATATACTATTGATTTTGGAAAATATTCGATTTGAAAATGAAATCTTATATATGATGTACTTTATATAATTATGATATTTCAAAGTGATTTTGAAAGGTACTATGTGATACATATTTTCAAAGTAAAGATATGAAAAGTGTCTTCTGCTTGATATCCGCTTTGTGGCCACACTGTGGATTCGTTCTATCGATATTATTCTCTCAGATTTGGGTTTTCTAGATATGATACTCGAGTGTACATCGAATTCCATGGCGATCTCCATGGTCTTATGAGCACGGCTGCATAGCGTAATTAGCCTGGCTGTGATGGCCTAGGGGTACGGATGTTTCCTGGACGATCCAGGTGTGTCCATTGTGTATCCTACGATCTCTGTAGGTCGTATTAGTAGCGAAATCCACTGGCTGAGATAGCTTAAGGGTACGGATGTTTCCTAGGAGATCCAGGCATAACCATTGTGTATCTGCGGTCTACTAATCATCATGGCGTAATTCACAGGCTGAGATAGCTTACAGGTACAGACGTTTCCTGGGGGATCCAGGCGTAACCATTGTGTATCTGCGATCCATGGTTAGAAAAATATTTTGGTTTGGTTGATTTGTTTGGATTGTACTTTCCATATCTGTTTTAAAGTTTTTCCAGTATTTTCACTGGGTGTTGAAACAAGTCTACTAAGTACCTGGAGAATTCTAGCTTTCCGCCTCATCAACGTATGGCCAGAGTCTGCAGGAATGAGAGTAAACTTGTTAAGACATCGAGTTATAAAGTATTTTGATAAAGTATTATATAAAGGATATTCTGATCATTTATTTTACTTGCCTAAATAATTTAAAAATGTTTTAAATATTGTTTACTTCGAACTATCAAATTTGAATCACATGACTATTCATCATGTTATAAAATGTTTAAAATGTTATAAAAATTTTAAATTGAAATTTATATGGTTTTAAAATAGTGGTTCATCCTTGTCTTTCAACCTATTTTCCCTTCTAGCTATTCCTATCCTCCTACCTTCTTCCTCTTCAAGGGTCCTTTCCGCATTGTGTAAAGAGTTGGTTCTTTGGCTTATCATTGGATTTGCCCAACAAGCTTTCTGGAGTGCATGATGTATTCCACATCTCACATCTTCGCCAGTATCTTCATGACCCATCTCTTTTGTTCAGCCTTCTGCTCTTGATAGTTCGTTTTTGAGCCTAATCTGACTATCGAAAGGAAGCCACTTCGTATTGTCGACAGAAGTACGAAGCAGCTAAGAAGGAAATCTATTAGTCTGGTCAAAGTATAGTGAAATACTGATGATCGAGATTGTACCTGGGAGATGGAGGAGAGCATTCATGCTTCGAATCCGGAATTGGTTTTTTAGGTACTATTTGCTTGTCTATCTTGCTTTTCCTTGTTATTTCTTTTCAAGGATGAAAATATTTGAGTAGGGGAGAGTGTAACAACCCTGTATTTTGTGATTATTTTAATTGTATACTTTGATTATTTAAATTGAATTTCTGATTTAAAAACTTTATTTTATTTTTTAAAATGAATAAATTTTGTTATTTTAAATATAATTACGATTTTTATGTGAATTATATGTATAAACATGAATAATTGAATATTTTCCAAAAATGTGTATTTTGGTCAATTTGGTCAAACTTTGATTTTTAAATTTAAAATATAAACATTTGATTTTAAAATTTTATCTTTTATTATTAAAGTAAATTAAATTTCAAGAATACTGCTTTTCGTTTCGTTGAAATCCGATTTATATTGTAAAAGTTATGCTTTTTACAATATTGCATGTAAATTGATTTATTTAATAAAATTGTTTGCTTTAATTTATATAAATAATATTTATATTTGTCATATCTTATTCTAATTTGTGTATATGTGTGTAATATGTCATGCTATGCATATATTTTATTTTTTAAAACATTTTTATGGTGTTGTAGTTATTTTTCCAAAACTAGTTATATTTTGTTTTTAATTTTCAATACTAGTTTACATATAATTAACTAGTTATATTTTGTTCTTATATATAGTGGGAATAATAGAATTTGTTATAAATGAAACATAGGTAAACAAATGTAAATACTGAATTAATATATGTTAGTTATTTAGGGTGTTGAATAAAATTGGTGATCAATTCGCGATTAAAGGTAATAATGTTGATGTAAGCTAATAAATAAAAATTTCAATGCAATACCAATTAATGAAAACAAATGGTAAGGTTATATTTGACTGAAATTTGTGAATTGGGAAATAAATTCAAAATTTATATTAATCGATGAAATAATATGTAATAAGTTGCAATTTGTTAGAATCAATTCTAATTAAAGTTAATAATTAATGGATTGAATGAAATGCCAATTAATGAAAATATGTTATACTTGACTAAGAATTGAATATAAGGAAACAAGTGTAGATATTTTACTAATTGATGAATTAGTGTAAAATTTATGATAATTGGATAAGAACAGTGTTATGTAATCAATTTTAACATTTGTTTGTTAGCAATAACTTATTAACCTATAAGTGTAATTTAAGGTTAATGGTAACAAGTATTATAAATTTACCATTTATTTAGTTTATAAAATTAAAATTGTTAATCAGTGAAATATATCTAACTAAATCTTATGTTAATGTAAATTAAGAGAATAATTGGAAATAATGTTAATTCTTTTCCTATTTTGAAAATTTGTTGGATTAAAAGAATGGATAACAAGACTTATCAATTTACTGAATTTAATTTATAATAATTGGATTAATTGCAGATAATTGAAATTAAATATTTAAATATTACGTTATTTGAAATGAAGATGGAATATGAGAAAATTTATGTAATATTTTTGAATCCAATGTTAAATCCATCTATTTGATAATAATGAATGGAATAATTATTGATTAATTTAATTAAATGGAAATTTTGGGAATTTTATTTATGAATTTTGAATTCACTAAATTGAGGTTAACACTGAAATTTGATAAATTAATTAACTTTATATTGACATCTAAATTTGTTAAATTTATATGAATGATTTGGAAATATAAAAATGATAAGAATTGTCAATTTTAGAATTGAAATTGGAAATTTGATTTGATTAATCAATTCTTGATTTATTTAATTAATGTAAAAATAGTCATTTTGGCCACTGACTCGGATTTCGACGAAACCAGTTTCATCGGATCCGTGTCGGTGAATTATTGTAAGATTTTAAGTTTCGTAGCGATCGGGCTTGTCGTTTGATCTTACGGGCTTGAAATGCCTTGAAATCAAATGAAAATGAAATCAATTTGAAATCAATTTGATTTTATCATAACTTCTTCATACGATGGAATTTGGATGTGAAACCTATTCCTTTGTGTTTAAAATATTTAAAAACATCTATTTTGATATATGGGTTGACCCAATTTCGTTCCGAAGTCAGAACGGGCTTTTCGGGCCATTTTATCGTTCCACGCATATACCAATCAAGCCCATTCGCTTCTATTTTCAGCCTTGTCTATAAATACCCTGTTATAAACCCTACCTTTCTTATTCCTCATTTTTGTACGTTTAATTCCATTAGCTCCTCCTCTTTCCAATGGCTGCAAACCCTAATTCCCAAATACAATTCCAAATCAAATCCAAAGTCAAAATTTTAAAATCAACAAAATATATCAAATTTTATATGGATTCGAAGCTCTTGAAGAGTGCAATCCAGATCCACTATCTGTTTTTCGATTGGATTTTCTATACATCTGAAATCAGTGGAAATATTCACGGCCGTTCATTGCGTGTCGATGAACGTTGTCGGATCGTCAAATCATTTCTGGGTATTGTAGAGTGGAAGATGGGGAGTGCATCGGTGGTGTTCGTTCTGCGACTCGACGGTTGGATCGGCTAGAAAAATTCAATCTAGGGCTAGGTTTAGGCGGCGGCTATCGGTTCTATCAACTGTTGATGTCGTAGTGAGGGCCGGAGACGTGGTCGAGGTGCCTTAGACGATGTCGGCAGGGCGATGGTGGTGCTACGGTGGCCGCGGCCTACGTGGAAGGTAGTGCCGATCGTGGTTAGGCTTGGTTTGGGTGCGTGCTGCACGTTCTTTTGCCTGGGAAGGAGCACTACGTGATTGGGTTATGGGCGCGCACGCTTATGTGATTGACGTGGCATGTGTAGTAAATTACTTTGTCTTTATTTTATTTTATTTAAATTAAATTTGTAATAGTTCTAACTAGCGTAACTTTCACATACGAGGTCCGTTTCACGCGCGGTTTTCTCCTGTAGGTTCGTATTAGAATTCTGAACATTTTGGCACTGGTATGGATGAATTTGGAGACTGTTGAAATTTTAGGTTTAAATTGGATTTAAATTCAATTTAAATTCAAAAGGTGAGTGTTTTAACCCACTCACAACTTATAAAAAAAATTATGTGTGTTAAATTGATATATGATGTGATTTGAAATTTATTTATGATTGTTTGGCATATTTGTAATCAACATCTCAGTTAAATTTAATTTACTAAATTAAATTGTTATTTAATATAAACTGCCAGTTAGATAGATTATTTAATTTATTTTTGAATATAAATTGTCAGTAATTACCTGTTATTTGTTATATGCTCTATATTGATGTTATTGTTAAATTGGATGATGATTGTAATAAATGGTTGATGATTGATTTTGGATGAATGGATGTTGTATTTTATATTGCTTTAATCTGCTAATTGTTATGCGCTTTATTTCATTCGAGATTGCGGTTTGAATTGATAAAACCGTAATTTTTATTTTAAATTACGGATTGAAATGATAAACATTCCTATCACTTGACAATAGTATAGAAAATTATATACGGACACCGTGGTCTATATATAAAATATTTTAAAAGGATTTCTATGGTTTTGCAAAGAAATATATTGTTTTATGAGATATTGATTCGAATATTATATAAATGTTATTTTAAATATAGTCAAATTCTTTGTTTTAAGCTATGTATAAAATTGGTTTTAAGTATAAAAGAAGTTCAATAACAAAGTTTGATTTTTATTAAGATATAATATGGTTAAAGTATTTATTTAAATTATATTGTATATAGAGTTTATATTGACTTAAATACAACTAAGTTGGGAAGATAAATATGAAATTGATTTGAATCAAATTATTTAAGAATTTTACTCAAATAAATTTAATTTGAAATTGAGGTAAATTTGAGATTATGTGAAATTGAATTTATTTGAGAATTAAACTCAAAAGGGGTTGATGTGAAATTTATTAAATTGGGAATTTTAAAAGGTATAATTATTATAACTTGATTTTAGGGTTTAGGTGAATTAAATGATTATTTCAAGTTAATGAATTGAAGGCAATATTTAGTTATTTTTAATTTGAGCCTTATTTAAATGATAAGGGGTTTATTATGTAAAATATTACAAAACTAAACAATAGAAAATTTAATTGTTGAATCGAAATTATCAAAATTTAAAGCGTTGAAATATATCAAAATTGAAATGTTTTATCTAAATTGAAATGTTTCGAAGTTATGCATTTCAAAGTATTATGTTTTAAATGTGTTAAAATTTCAAATGTTTGGTTTTGAAGTGTATAATTTGAAAGTGGCATGATTTTAGAAAAGGGATATATTTGAAATAAAATGACATTATATTGTTTTAAAATAAAAATGATATCATATTGATTTAGTTTTAAAATGGAAATGATATCGTATTTATATGGTTTTGAAATGGATATTATATTCTGGTTTTAAAAGTATAAGCTATTTTGAAAAGACCGCGGTGTTATAATAACGTTTGGTTGTTGAAGAGATCGGGATCGAAAGTTGTCATACTTTCTGCCAACTCCGAAAATCACTTTAACAACCGTGTACGCGGTGGAGATTCCAGAATGAAGTAGGATGGTGGCGGGGTTTCCTTTGAGGTAAATACTTGGATCCGACTCCCGTGAGTTGGCATAAGATGGCTAAAACAGGAGCGATTGATGGGCTAATGAGGTAGCACCTCTGATCAGACACATCCCTTCGATATTATACTCTGACTTTTGGATTTATTCGGTGGCCGCTTTTGATTTTTTTTGATTTAGGGGTGTGGCTCGAGGTGGACGATAGCTGCGCGCTACGCATTACCACCGGCCCAGAAGCGTAATTGGTATATCTACCGTGGCATTGCCTAGTTGTGCCGTGTCACCTACCCTATCGCGCCTTGTACGAGTTTGGTTTTCTCCCGTAGCCCGTGTGGTATCCTCTGGTGGCTTCCCGATCAGGAGGGATTATGATATTGGATGGACTACTGGGGCTATTACGTGTTAAGGGGAATATTGGGTCACTCCTTAACGCTATTTAAATGTAAGTTTATTTTACGATAGACATTATTATAATAGAGAAATATTACTACATAGTAAATAGCTTAACGGATCCTTAGGAGATTGAATCCCGAGCATCTCTTAAGTTACTGCACTCACGTTAGATACCGTATAGGAGATGTCAAATCCCATAAACATCTCTGACGTCGTTCCACTCATATTTTATCATTGATTTAACTTACATAAGATCTTTTAGTTCTGACTCGAGTGTTTTGTCTTTTCAATTCGCTCGGGTCAGTCCGAGCATTTTCAGGATTTGAAGATTTATTCTAGAGGACGAAGACGAAGATTTATTATTATTTACTATTATATTCTACTACATGCTGTATTCCGCTGCATTAATTATTATTCGCTGGTATGTGCAACTATGATATGTATTGTATAAATATAATCGAATATTTTGTAAAACAGCTTCATGAACTGTATATTTGATTATTATATTTTATCGTTCCGCTGCAAGATTCTATTTTATTTTTTCTTTCTCTGCTTTTTCTAATTTACCCCATAACAATCCGCCCTTTTGCATGGTTTAAGTCTGATGTGTGTGGTTGATCGTTGATTTAAACCATGCAAAAAGGCGAGACGTTACACCTAGGCCGAGCATGTGATGGTTGAGGCAATGGTCAAGTTGTTTAGTTCTTTGTTGTTCCTTATTTTCAAGTTGTTTAATGTTATACTTGTGCTGTAAATTTATGTTTTCAATATATTGTTTTGTTTGCTGTGTACAAGATTATCACTTTGGCTCTCCCCTCACTTGAATCCGTATTTGTGCTTTCGTGCTTTTTGGATCTTTGTTTGTGTGTTTGGTTGTGCTATCTCCAGCTTATATAGGTGAGTATTTCACACACGACATATGTACTTATATAATTAGTAAATTGATCCCATGTGAATCTGTAGATTATATTATTATGTTATACGTGCGTATGATATTATTTATATGATGTTCACCCTGTTTATACACATGTCATATCATTTGTTACTGCTATATGATGTTGTACTTCTTATTTATATCAGTTTATCACACTGCAAGTTCCCTATAGAATAGGGTCACTATGGGTTGAAATGATACATACCGAACAGATTTTAGAATAGGAAAAAATCATTATGGGCTGAAATGATAGGCCTGAGTGATTTTTATTTATTTTATTTTACTTGGGATTGCGGGTTTGAAATGATGGAACCCGGATTTTTCCTTTGTAAATTACAGATTGAAATGATATATTATCCATATCATTTGACCTAGGTTAGAAATTATATACAGACCCATGGTTAATATATATATGTATATATTTTTCTAGAATTTATAAAGTATTTTATAAATGTAAATATTATGATATTTTAATTTTAATTTAATCAAAAATGATCTTTATAAAATATTAGTGATTTTCTATAAGTCAAATAAGTGAAATAAATAAATGCTAGAGTAGAATTTGAAATATAATTTAATTTTGGAATTTATTATTTTGTTTATAAATGAAGTTTAAATTAAGTAAGGAAACATGATAATTTGATTTAAATTTGAATTTAAAATAATTTTTATAAAGTGTTAATGATTTCTCTATAAATTGAAAATAGTTAAATAAATAAATGTTTAAAATTGAAATTTGAATATTACTTAACTTGGAAAATATGAAATGTGTTTTAAAAATAAAAGTTAAGTTAAGAAAAATAAAATGAAATTTAAATTTAATTTATGAAATGGTAAATTTATTTGAAATGTAAAGTAAATGAAATATAAAATTTTACATTAATTTTTATAAGTGAATTAATAAAAGATTTAATAACTATTTGTGAAAATTTCACTTTATAAATCATAAATTAAAGGGTACTTAAATGATTCTTTTCAAGTGGAAAAATATTAAATTTTATAAGTTAAAAATGATTTAAATTAAGTTTTTATTGCTCATGAAATTGTATTGAAAGTTTGGAATTTAATTAACAACATTTCAGAAATGCTATCATTTCTGAAGTAAAAGATATTACAACATTTTTAAGTGATGTAGTTGATATAAATGAACTAAGAGGGGCTAAAATGAACTAAAGGCTATTACAGCACTTTGTAAATGCTGTAGTTGTAGAAACTAAACTTGAACACTAGTACAGCAGGTTTAAATGCTGTCTTTGCTTAATTGAATTGTTTTCAAATGTAACTTTCCATAGCATTTTCTAAATGCTGTAAAAGTTGAAATTTCACCATTTTAATAAATTTAAGTGAATAAATGAAGTCTGAAAAGACTAAATTGTTGGAACTGAATATTTGATTTTTTTAAAAGTATAATAGCTTTATTTTAATTGGTTTAAATGGAATATTTGATTGGAAATATATATCATTTTGAAATGTGATTTGGAATGGTATTTAAATTAAATAAAAATGAATAAGGTTTTGGAAGGATATGATATTTTGATATTTTTAAATGAATTTGAAATGATATTTAATTTTGAAATAATATTTGATTTTCGAAGTATAAAATACCATTTTGGAAAAAAATACCACGGGTACACTTCCCTATATGCATTGTGATTTTGGATGTATTTAATTTATGGTTTAACTTATCCTCAAAGGATGGGCGATCCCAGGCATCCTTTAAGTTATTGTGCATTACTACTATAGTTCACTTGAGTTGGTTTACATTATATAAGTATGTATGTCCTGACTCGAGTGTTTTGTGTTTTACTTTACGCTCGGGTCAGCCTGAGTATTTACAGCTTAGCTTTGGATTTATTTTTCTGGAGCTAGGAATCGCCAGAGATTTTGCTTATCTAGTTATCCATCCCTTTCAGCTTCTGTTGTCTATTTTAGCTCTTGTATTTATAAACTTCTATGTATTTGTTATTTCTATCATATATGTTTCAGATTGATAATATGCATTTTGTTTGAGATTTTGTTATAGTAGCTTCATGAACTACTATGGTATTTTAATTTCCGCTGCGAGTTATTCTGATATTTCTACGTTTGTGATTCTATATGATTGATTTTATTTGCTCCAAATTTATTTACAATGTGGTATTTTGAGCAATTCAAGTCCGACATGTGTGCATGCGAATGGCTGAAAATATCGGGTTGTTACAGTTGGCATGGGATCTTGGCAAGGTCCTAGGCACATTTTCCAGACGTGTACCGTGATAGTGGTACACCGATGCCTTGCCATAGTATGGAATCCAATCTTCAATACTTTCCTTTACGGTTTTGATTGTAGAGTCTAGCATGATGAAATTTAATAATGGTAACAATTTTGGCTATTTTCATATATTTATTTTGAATGCTTAGACATTATTATTATATTACTGGATTTTCTATAAAAAGTGTTTTGGTTATCGTAAGGTAAAAAACCGTTCGTGTTTATGTGTGGCATGGTCTTACGAGATACCTTTGATTCCAAAAGGGTTTTAAACATACTAATTAAGTTGTTTGAGTTTACTCGCTTGAGACCTATGTTGAAACACCCCACACCCTTAGTATACCCAAAAGGATACACTAAAAGATATGGTGCATTGTATGTATAACTAAAACTAGCTAATACTAAGATTCACAAGACAAAATAGATAAAAGCAGCGAAAATAATTAAAATAATTGCTAAATGTCAAACTTCATAATATAGAATTATAAAACCAAATACATCATATGTCTCAAAATACCAATATATGTCTCATGAAATCAAAACCTCAGTCTCATAAATATCAGGGTACAAACCATCCCTCACAAAGTGCCAGTACATGGAATAAGCTAAAAACTGGAAAATAAAGAAGAGAAATACAAAATAAATCTCTACCAAAGAAGTCTCCACAAATTTGCAGTCTACTGTCCTTGTCCCTGATTGCCTATGGGGGGAAAATAAAGGAAATGAAGGAGTGGGTCAGTCAAAAAATCTGGTGAATGATAGTAATTGCTGAAATCTTTAAGCAAAGTAAAAATAATAGAATTTACAACAGTTCTTGTATATGAGAGGAAACAAAGGAAATAAAGAGAAGGAATATGAATTAACTTAATAAATATAATTGATTAACTTTGATTGTTTACACTTGTCTTTGATAGCTGCTTTGATTGGGATGAATTCCCAATCCTATAATTTGGCTAAAACTCTAATTCTACCCTTTGATCGATTTGTTACTCCATAGACCAACTGCGGACTAGACTCTATATAGCTCCCCACACAGAACGTAATGGTGTCTACGAATGACATGCAAAGTATTTACTGTGACTAGACGTTATATAGCTGCCTACGCAGAAGGTAATGGTTTCTATGAAAGACATATATACTAAGAGCTTGGAACTCAATAGCGACTTATCTCCCCGAATCGATGCCGCACACCCGATCACCGTCGGTTCGCACTATTTATTGCTCTCTTTTGACCTTTTATTTACCCTTGACAGCATTAGCATGCCCTTATCTAGCTTTAGGCTATTATGAGACACCGTGTCCATAGTAAATAGGGAACACTGTTGGTAATGGTCCTTATCAAACAAAATCTAATTGCGTCCCTTGTCCAAATCCCCATGATTTAGTCTTTTAATTATTGACCTCTTATCTTCCCTAAATAACATAAGCGTGTTCCAAGGAAAATGCTATAGGTACGGATCTTTCCTTTTGAGTATTGACCGCTTATCTACCCTAAACAACATAAGGGAAATGCTGTCGGTATGGATCTTTTCTTTTAGTATTGACCACTTATCTACCCTAAACAGCATAAGAGAAATGCTGATGGTATGGATCTTTTCTTTAAGTATTGACGACTTATCTACCCTAAACAGCATAAGGAAATGCTACCGGTATGGATCTTTTCTTTTAAGTATTGACAACTTATCTACCCTAAACAGCATAAGGGAATTGCTGTAGGTACGGATCCTACTTTCATCTTTGCTTATTAACTAGATAACTTATTTTAAACAACCTTTATTATTATTCTTATTATCATGCTTATTAATTTATCCTAAGTCTTAAAATAAGCCATATTTTGTTTTGTTTTCTTATTATATCCTATGTTATAATCCTGCTTATTACTTAACCCAAAGTCTAAGTGTGAAAATAAGCTTCTTTCATCTTTTACTCTTTTTACTGACAATTCTAAGTTATAACTAGGCCAATCTATTTAACTATGACCAATTCTAATATTTACATCACAATTTCAGTCCAATTTCATTTTTATTATTGTCCTTACAATTTAAATCTTATCTTCCGTTATTTCAGTATTCTTATAATTTAATCCAAATTCACATTTAATCTATTCTGATCCATACGTGAAGAAGAAGGAGAAATAAAAGAAAACTGAAAATAGAAGAAAATCCAAAGCATAGGAAAAAGATGTAAATAACACATAAATAATAGTAAATAAATTAAAATACTGTAAATAAACTGTAAATAAATAGAAAAGATATAATTAACAGAAATAAACTAAAATCAACTGAAAAGAGTAGTTAAAAGAAATAGAGTGAAAATAATTCTAAAAACTGTAAAAAATTGTTATTCCAAAAATCATAGCAAAACTACGACTATTGGAAACCCTATTATTTTAAATTACGTAAAGAAATAAAAAATAATTACAATCACTCAACTGTGGTCCTAAGCCCCTCCCTTTAGGTCTTCCCAGATCCATTTGAGGGTATTAAAATATTCTTATTAAAAAGATTCTCTCGTTGGAAAATTATTCCTTTTAGTGTCCTTCTTGAAAAGATGAACCCAAGCAGGGAAAATCTAGAATGAGAAAAAGCATTAGACCTAGGGTCTTATTAATAGGTATAGAAGTGGATCTTAGACTTTTGGATTTGGAGATTGCATAGGATACAACCACATCATAGGCTGAATAGGAGCCATCGAATGGAAGCACGAAAGGACAAAATTAAACAAAAGAATGCAAAACAACGTGTACAACGCTCACTGGAACAACTGGAATGAACAAATGTCTCTTGGCTTTCAATACGTAGGCGGGTCGACCTACAAGTCGACCGGACTTGAAGCCAGATCGACCGGCCGCCGACCTTGGCCTTGGGATGGTCGACCTCCCTGTTTATTTATTTTTTTCCTTTTTCATCGGTTCTTGTTTGCTTTGTATCTCGCTCATATTAACTCAGATTCTGATGTTCTATGTATGAAAACTGACTAAAAAATTACCATGGACGCAATGGTGCCTAGTAAGGCCGATCCCTAAGAGATAATAGTGCCTAGTGTAAGAATATGCATCCATCACATCCACTAGCAAACACTTGCAACCGCTAGCGTACATCATTCATAACATGTTCTAACATGTTTATATCAAATCCTACCATCCATAGGTTAAATCCTGAGTTCTACCCTCCCAAAGGATAATAAAGGAAAGAACCCATTCAAAAATAAAGATGGAAATAGGAAATTCGAAGACTTATTATCAAACCAATCTCCAGTTTCTATATAACAAGCAGGCAATTTACATAGACGGCCATACAAAGACTCATATGGTTCCATATTAATACTAGCTTGATAGCTGTTGTTGTAGGAGAATTATACTAAATGCAAATGATATTCCCATGTGCCTCCAAAGTCTAGAATTAGATGCTCTTAAAAGATCTTCTAAAATGTGGTTGACTCTTTGCGTCTGTCCATCAGTTTGGGAGTGATATGCAATGCTTATACTTAGCTTTGTTCCCAATGCTGTCTAAACACTCTAGTCATAAAGTCAACAAAATAAGCGGTTTCATTAGTCAGCCCAAAAGGCATAACCAACCACTTATAGGAAGTATTCAGACCTTTGAATGCTGTTAGATGAATGCAATCTTCTACGATCCTTAACTGACGGAATCCTGTAGCAAGGTCCATTGTAGAGAAAACTCGAACACCGTGTAATAGATCAAACAAGTCATCTATTTAGGGTAGAGGATACTTGTCCTTGATTGTTTGGTTGTTCAGATCTCGATAGTTTACGCATAATCTCAAAAATCCATAGGACTTAGCTACAAAAACTACAGCTGATCCCCAATTTGAATGTTTGGCCCTTATCAATCCATTCTTTAATAGCTTTTGGGTTTGGTCATTCAAGTCATCAATTTCCCATGGAGCCATCCTTCTATCTTGTTATTTAATTGGCATCGCACCAGGAATTAAATCAATACGGAATTCAATTTCTAAATATGGGGGAAAACTCTTTACGTCTTCAAAGACATCTGGAAATTCTTTAACAACGGGTATTGTTTGTAATCCTGTCTGGGATGTATATAAAGCATAAAGAAATCTATCCTTTTTTGCTCTAGGACCTTCATAAGATATTTCTACAATTTTCCAAAAGATGGTCCATAAATATATCGTTCTTTTTTTGCAATCAAGCACAGTTTTATACTTTTGCAATCGACAAAACATAAATTTTTGACAAAATGTTCTATGGTCACATTTTGACATTTTAGTTAAAATATTTATTTATAATTTTAAAATAGATTTTTATAAGGTTATTTAAAAATATAAATACCCATAAATAAATTAAAATAATTTAATAAACCATTTAAACTTACTTTTCTAAAATCAGGATTTTATCACTTTTGTCGATATAAGCAAATGTTACTATTTTTGTGCATTTATTATTCCCAAATCCTATCTACTATTGTTTAAATCATAAAACCTTTTATATTTTATATTTAAAATCACTATAAATGTTATATTTTGAAGTGATTAAATTTTGTATCTTTACATTCTCTCTTACTTAATAGAAATTTTGTTCTTAAATTAAACAAGAAGAAAATAGCTTAAAAGGAAATATTTATCCAATAAGATGGAATATATATACAATAAATGACTACACCACTGGCGATGAGTACACTAAATCGATAGACAAAGTCTATAGTCAACCCCAAATTCGAGATATGCTTTCTTCATCCTTTCCTCTGTTTCCCTTGAGCAATCCTCTACATCTCCACTCCATTGAACTTTTGACAAATATACAACATTCCTCCTTAATCGTTTCTCATCTTGATCCACAATTCTAATGGACTTTCTAATAACCGCTAAGTTGGGTTCTATTTCCATGTCTTCTTGAGTAGCTATTTGTATGATTTTTTCTGGATCACATACATGCTTCCGTGAATGAGATACGTGACAAACATTGTGTATACCTGACAATCTTTTAGGAAATTATACTCGATAAGCTAATGGGCATATTAGTTCGAGGATGGAAAAAGGTCCAATATATCGAGGTGCTAACTTCCCTACTCTTCCAAATCTTACTACTCCTCTCGTTTGTAACGACCCGTAAATTTTAATAAATAAATGGGTTAATTTAATTGGATCTTTGTAATTAAATTTAGAAAGAATAATTTTTTTTATAATTTATAATGAAATGAATGAAATTCCAACAGTGTAGCAGTGTAAATTATTTCACTTGGTTAAAATGGAAAATAAGTAAATAAAAGCAAGTATTGAATTTATTTAATGAGATAATACATTGTTAACAGTAATTCAATGTAAATTAAGGAAATATATTAATGCAAGTTAATAATTTATGAACATGAATGAACATTCCAATTAAACAAAATAATTTAAAAGTTATGACTTAGTTATAAATGTGATATAATAAAAACAAATGTAATTATTATATTAATGTGTGAAATAATATAATAGAGAGTAATTGTTGTAGAAAATAACCATACAAGTATTATAAAGAATATATTGGCGATAAATGGTTATTATTAATAAAGGTAATTAAATATTACTTTAATGAAAATAAATGTAATAACGGAAGTGTGAATGTAAATTTAATAGAAACGTAAATTATTTTAAGGTAGTAATCGGTGAATTGCGGAAAATAGTTCAAGGTATGTTGATTGATGAATAAATGCGTAATGTATGTAGAGTAATAAAATGGTATAAGAATAGAATTAAGGAAAATTCATTAATTGGTTTAAAAACCTTAATTAATGTGTTAAATTGATAGAAGTACACATTTAGAAATATAATAGTTATTCAAATTAAGATGTATATAGGCATATATTAATGAAATGAAATAAAATTAGCTTTATATGTGGAATTATAATCTGGATTGATAAGTAACGAACTTACAAATGCAATTAAAGGCAATTAGGTGGCAATTAGTATAGGTTGCTTGTTTATTTAATGTGCTAAATAAACTTTGGTAATCAGTTGTAATAAATCTAATTTAACGTTTTGTTACTGTAAATTAAAGTAATAATCGGAAATAATGTTAATTTTATTTATAAAATGACAGTTGGTTGAATAAAAGGAATGCAAAATAAAGTTTTGTCAATATATTGGAATTTAATGTATTATAATAGGATGAGAACAATGTTTATAATCAATTTCAACACTTGTCTGTTAGTGATAACATATAAGTGTGATTTAATGTTAATGATAACAATTATTATATGTTAACCATTTATTTAGTCTAATAAATTAAAGCGGGCAATCAATTGCAATAAATCTAATTAAGTGTTATGTTAGTGTAAATTAAGGGAATTTTAGAAATAGTGTTAATTCTTTTTCTATTATGACAATTTGTTGGAACAAAAGAATGGATAGAAAGACTTATCAATTTAGTGAATTTAATTTATAATAATTGGATAAATTATAGATAATTGAAATTAAATGTTTAAATATTACGTTATTTGAAATTAAGATGGAATGGGAGAATATTTAATGTTATAGATTTTGAATCCAATTTAAATTTCATCTGTCGACAATAATGAATTGAATAATAGAATGGGAAGTAGATTAAATAGAAATTTTGAAAATTAAATTTATAATTTTTGAATTTAATGAAATGAAAGTTTATACTGAAATTGATAAATTAATTAACTCTAAATTGACATTTAAATTAGTTTAAATCCTTGTAAATGATTGAGGAATCAAAAATAATGAAATTTGTCAAATTTAGAATTGAAATTTGAAATTTGATTTAATTAATAAATTTTTAATATATTTAATCAATGCAAGAATAGACATTTTGGCCACTGACTCAGATTTCTACGAAACTAGTTTCATCGGATCCGTAATGGTGAATTATTGTTGGATTTCAAGTTTCGTAGCGATCAGACTTGTCGTTTGATCGTACGTACTCGAAACGCCTTGAAATCAATTTGAAATAAATTGATTTTAGCATAACTTCTTAATACGATGGAATTTGGACGTGAAACTTTTTCCATTGCGTTTAAAATATTTTAAAACGTCTATTTTGATATATGGGTTGACCTAATTTTGTTTTGGAGTTGAAACAGGCTTTTTGGGCCACTGTGTCGTTAGCGCGTATATCCAATCGATCCGATCCATTATATTTCAACCCTACCTATAAATACCATGTTATAAACCCTAGCCTCTCTATTTTCTCATTTGTATATGCGTACAATCCCTCTTCACCTCCTCCTCAATGGCAGACAAACAAATTCCCATTTCCAGATCGAATTCCAAATAAAATCCAAAGCTAAAATTTCAAACTCCACAATATAAACAAAATTTATGTCAATTCGAAGCTCTTGAAGAATATAACTCAAATCTGCAACTCGTTTTTCGATTCGACGCACGGTTTGTCTAGAAATTAAAGAACCAGTCATAGCCATTCGTTACGTCGTGATGGACTTCGTCGGATCGTCAAATCATTGATACCGAAGCGTTGAGATCGACCAGAGGAATGCATCTGTATGGGTTTTGCATCGAATTAACGGCTGGATCTCGAGTGAAAATTGGCTAGGGTTTTCATGTACGGTGGCGGCTACTCCCTTCTCCAATCGTTTTGTGCGTGGCCGTGGGTCGCAAAGGGGTCGGGGTGTGGCGACCGATGGTGGCGAAGTCGTGGTGTCCTCTGGGTGGCAGCGTGGGTTGTGTACTGCAGTGGGGGAGGCAGCAAACCCGGATGTTCGAAAGAAAGCTGTTGTGTGCGTGCCTGTGAGTGATAAGGTATCGTGTAGGAGATTGATGACGTGGGCAGGGGTAAGGTTTGTTTAATTTAATTTAATTTAAATTTTAAGTCAATTAGTTCTGATTGCTTAACTTTCACATACGAACTCCAATTCACACGTGGTTTTCTCCGCCAGGTTCGTATTGAGATTCCAGACATTTTGACACTGGTTTGGACGAATTCCAAGACTGCAAATTTTGAATTTAAATTGAATTTAAATTTAATTTAAATTCAAACGGTGAGTGTTTTAACCCACTCACAACTTCTAAAATTTCTTATATTTGTTAAATTAAATTTTTGTTGTGATTATGCATTTATTTATGACTTTTTTTTGTATATTTTTAATCATTATCTCAGTTAACTGCATTTATTTAATCGTTATTTAATTTAGTACTGAATATAACTGCCTGTTAATTTCCTATTATATATTATCAGTTATATATTGATATTGATTGATTGTTTTGGATGATGATTGAAATAGATGTATGATTTGTGATGGATGAATGGATGTTGTATTATATTCTTTTTAACTGCAAATTGTTATGCACTTTATTTCATTCAGGATTGCGATTTGAAATGATATATAACCGTATTTTTATTTTTAATTGCAGATTGAAATGATAAATATATGTATCACTTGACCAAAGGGTAGAAAATTATATACAAACACTGTGATATCCCGAAAATTTGGGGCAATATCAATTTAATAATCTACATTAAAAATTAAATTGATTTGATAATATTTGTTAATAATATTAAAATTTATTTAATCATCTTCTTTTAAATAAATATTTAACTGTTAAAAGCTAATTTAAATTGTTTCTATTTATAATGTATATATGTATAGATTGGTATATATTATAAATAGATCAGTTTTGTTTTTAAAATTTAATAGATAATTTGGAAATTTAATATTGTATAAATAATAGTATGATCTTTAAAATACTAAAGATAAAGTTTAATTTGTTTAAAATGATTTTAGCCTAGAGTTTAAATTTAAATAAAAAGATTGTTTTGTTCTTTTTACTTCAACTTTACAAAATAGGTAATTTGTTTATGTAGTGATTTCATTTATGAATCATTTTAAATTAGTAATGAGTGATTTTTAAACAATAACAATAATGCAATATTTTTATAAATAGATGTTAATATAAAAGAAAGTGTTATTTTAAATTCATTTATATATATATATAAGTATTTTGTAAAGCTATGGTTTGTAAATTTAAAATGAAGTAAACTTTATAAATATTTAACTTAAGAATAAATCAAATGTATGAGGTTAACATAATTACATAAGTTAAAAATTCACAACAAATATTGAAATAAAGTACTTAAAGCAAAGTAAAAAAAAAAGCCAAAGCAAGATAAATATAAATGCAGCCTGTAAAGGAAATATACAAGGCAAGAATATAAACTTGTAAAATAGAAAGCAAAGCTAAAAAAAAAAAGGAAACAAGTAATCATGTCTATACAATAATTATGTTGGCAAATAAAACAAAATAAAGTAAAGAAAAATATATGCAGACAAGTAAAAATTGTATAACCTGAAAGTAATATTATGCAAGTAGCAAAGTATGAAAAGCAAAGTAAAATATATGCAAATGAACAAAGCAAAGTAAAGAAAATTACATTTGCAAGTTAGATCAGAGAAGTGCATAAAAAATCATATAAATAGAAATATCTATACATAACAATGAGTAGTTGTAGACATTAAGTACAATATCTAAACATATGCAGGCATTAGAAAATATTGTCAACCTGTAACCTAATGCAGAATAAAAATATCTTTGCACATAAGATAAGATTCGGTGTAAACATCTAGTACATTTGCTTTTAATGCTTTCATTTCTTAGCACATAATAAAATCATTTCGAACTGTTTAAAATCAACTCAGCCTCCTAATTAAAAGATTTGGCCTAATAAAACAAAACACAAATAAAATCTGCAAATTTGCTTGTCTCAGATGCCACCCTCCCCTGAACTTCTTTATATATACATATTTTTTTTTAGTTTGTTCATTAAAAACCTGAAACAAAGAACAATGGCAAACATTTTCAATTATACAAACTTAGTAATATTACAACTGAAGAAAGCAAGAAGAATCAAAGGGAAAATCAAGTAAAACATTTCCAGTTTTTAAAGTTCAAGTTGTTTCAAACACAAGAAGGCTCTGTTCTGCCAATTGCTGTGAGTAACATTTTTTTAAGTTTTACAATATGATGCAAGTAGATATTAGGATGCTTAAGCATATGGTTTGAATATTGATTAAGGTTTGAATATTTATTTAATCATTTTACTCTGGTGTTGTCTGATAGAAATTTTGTATAGTTCAACATGCAAATTCTGACCGCTTCCTTTTAAAACTTGCTCTGTTTCTTTTCAAAACTGTGGTGAGCAATATTCTTTTGATTGAACCAACTTAGTTGCTTGTGTATAACTAGAAAAATGTTTATGTTGTAAAATTGCTGATATGTTTATATGTGAAGGTGTGGATGCATATATCCTGTACAAATTTTAGAGATGCCTCTGATTGTTTCCCCAGGTCAAAATGTGTAAGCAAATGCTTATTTTTGTTCAAATCACATCCAGAATTGTAAATACAAACCAAGATAGTTTGTTTTTCCAGGAATTTAACTTTAAGAATTTTGTTTAAGCTATATCAACTTATCAATGTCACTGGAAAACCAAAATGTTTGAGCAAACTTTAGACAAATTAAAAACTAAACTTTTTAATTTACGAATTCAAACTTGGGGGTTTCTGGTTATCTAAGGGGATTTGGAGGCCGGGTCAGTGGCTGGTGATACGGGAGTGACCGGAGATGTTGGGAAAAATGACCGGAGGCTCTATCAATCATTGTGGCGATGGTGATTTTCGATTTCACTGAGGAAACCTAATTTTTGAACTGGGTTGAAGTGCGGACCTGTTTGTTTCCCTTGGTGCATCGAGTTAAACAGGGAATTGGGGATGAGTAGAGGGGTGAAAGTCAAAGCAGTTGCCGGTGGTGGTGGTCCTCTGTAGGTCGGAGGAGGAGGGGCGAAGTGTTGACAGGTTTCGAGAGGGGAATATGTTCATGGTTCCAGGTTTGAGAGTGTGGGCTTGTTTTTGTCACGAGCAAGTGGTGTAGCTTTGGGCGGTCGGGATCGTATCTAGTGATACTCGGCGGCGTGTTGGAGCGCAGGTGAGTGGCCGGCGTTGGTTGGGGCCACGGTGCACGTGCACCGTGCAGTGGAAAGCTGGGTAGTTGTTGCTGTGTACAGGTTTGGTTAGGGAAGAACTCGAGTAAATCGAGTATGTGACTCGAAGTGAGGCAAAGGGAAAATCCGAAGTAAATGAAAAGGGGATTTGTGTTGTATTGTTTCAGGTTTGGTAAAAACTGGAAACAGAGTTCTATTTTAAAATTTAAATGAAACCTAAAGTAAATAATAAATTGGAACATGTTAAAAACTAGTTTTAGGTTCGAATTCAAGTTTACTTTTGAATTCAAATTTAAATTAAAATAAAGTTTAAAGAAAAAGGGTTTCCTGTCAGGTTTACAACCTGACAGTTTTCAGATTTTAGATTTAATTTAAAATTTGAATCAAAGTTAAATTGTGTTTGAAAAATTTAAAAGTTCAAAATATAGATCCAATTGAACTTTTGAATATAATTTTTTAGAAACAAATTTGGATTTTAAATCAAAAATTAAAAATCAAGTTTTTTCAAAGCAAGCTAAAACCAAGTTTAAAAAATTTAAGTAAACTAATGAATTCAAAATCTGAAAATATAAATCAGTTTAAAATCTAAATGTATGAATCAAGGATAAATCAAATAGTTCTTTTTAAAAAGAATTTTTCTGCAATTAAATATTTGAAATGGGTTTTTACAAAGTTCTTTGAAATGGAAGTTAAATAAAATTGTTTAACTTGAAATTGCAAGTTAAAATATAAATGTATTTTGGGAATTTAAATTTAAATTAAGATTCAATTAATTTAATTTAAAAGATTTCCTTATACAAGTTCATATATGAAAATAATAAGTGTTATTTACATTTATTTAAAGGATTTTAAATTGAATTTAAATTATAGTCATTTTGGATCTTAAATTCAAATGATATTTGAATTTAAATTTAAAATGTAATGTTGATAAAGTCATAAATAAAGAAATAAATTATCGTAAGAATAAAAGGTTAATTAAGAAATGACTTATGTATTAATAGTTTAGATCAATTTATAATTGGAAATTAATTAAGAAAGTAATTTAAGTAATGTTATTAGTTAATGAAGATAATTAACTAAAGATTACTAAGTAATTTATTAATCAGATTAATTTTGATAATTAATCAGATTAATTAGATAATCTATTGTAAAATTGTTAAATGTAATTACTTGATAAAAGTAGTTAAGAGATTAATTACTTATGGTAATTAATTTTGATGAATGATTAATTTAAGTTAATTAATTTAGTTTAATTAATTTAAGAAAATCATTTGATAATTGATAAGTGTAATTTCTTAGTGTATGCAATGGAGCACCATTACTTAAGGAAGTAATTAACATTAATTACTGAAAAATGATGTGATAATAAAGTAATTTGGATAATTACTTTTATAATTACTCTTGGGATTAATTAGTGGTGATAATTAATTATGGGAATAATTAATTTATTTATATGAGTAATTAAGGGTGGTTAATTACTGGTTGATATTAATCAAGGATGATTAATAATTGTGTTTAATTAAAGATTAATTACTTAATGTAATTAATTTAATCAAAGTAATTAAATTTTAATATAAATTAAAGATCATGAATTAATATAATTAATAATGTAAATTAAGAAATGGGTTAATTAAGAAATAATTAAATAATGTAATTGATTAAGGATAAATGCATTTAATTATAGTTAATTCAAAAATGAAGTAATTAAAATGTTAATTACTATGAATAATTTAGGATAATTAATTTGTGAAATTAATTAAAGAATAGTTACTTATTGTAATTAGAGATTTACTAATCAAGGCGTTTAATCAAAATGAATATTTAGAAGATGATTAATTAATTTGATTTATAATTAATTAAGGGTTGTATAAGTAGGATTTAAAGATAAAGAATTAATTTAATTTACTTTAATTAGTGATAGAAGTAGTTAATTTAATTCATTTTAAATTAATCACAGATGGTATGATTATAAATCATTGCTTATGGATGTATGATATTGATATCTCATTTGATGATGTTGAATTTAGAATGACATGAATACTATCTATCTGATATGGATGCTTGGTTTAAATATGATAATATCCAGTTATCTGTTTGGATGATAATATTTATTTTCTGTTTATGAGATTATCTGTGATTATCTATTGTGATATTATGAATTATCCATCTGTGTGTATATTGAATTATATCGAATTAAACTGTTAAGACTAAATAGACAACTTGGCCTTAAAAGACACGTTTTGGATTTCGATGAGACCGGGATCGGTTTTCCACATTTGGAACATCCAAAAACCACGTCGATTCCAAATTAACGATAGGTCGTGATTCTGAAGTGAAGATGAAGGTCCAGAATGCAAGGGTTATCGTCGTTAACTCTGAGGGTGATTCCAAAATGAGTGTAACGAGATAATGCCTTCGGTTTCGTTCGAACCCGGAACGAACTTGTATGGATTGAATGCTTTCAACACATCGTCAGGTGGGCGATGAGCATTCTAAGAATTATGTTCTCTAAAGGTAATCGTAACCTCAAGCCTCATCAACCGGGAATGGCTAAAACAGGGGAGGTGCAGCAAGGTTAGGTGGGTCATGCCCAAGCAGGACAAGGATATTCCCCTGTCTAGATGTCCCTTATTTTCGGCTGTGTGGGCGGTTGGTCATGACAACTGCCGGGGTTTATCTTGTTCGGGACTATTCAGTAAGGAATGGTTCCGGCCTTGTGTTGCAGGGGGTCGGGAGTGATCCTCGGTACGTTGATCTAGGCCACGTACTGTGACGGGCGGTACCCCAGTAGCCCTGCCATTGTATGGAATCCACAATCCAATAAGTGCCCACGGTTTTGATTGTATTACCCACTTTTGTGGCTAGTAGCTGGAATTTAATAGATGTAACAATTTCGGCTATTTTCTATTTACTTGAAAACCCTAGACCTATTATAATATCACAGAATTTCCTATCAAATGTTTTGGTTAGCGTAAGGTAAAAACTTACCCGTGTTTATTTGTGGGGAGTCTTACGTGATACCTTTTATTTTCAAAAGATTTTAAAAGTTAAGCAAATCTTTAACCTGTTACTCATACCAGACTCATGTCTGACCTGGAGTTTATTTTTGTTTTTCATAAACTCTCGGGTACCCAAATTTTTACGGGTAGCCAAGGGATTCAGGTTTAGCTTTGACGAATTCTGGAGGAGCAATGGAGCAGGAGGCTTCAGCGTTATAGACATACTTATAATTCCGCTGTGTTGGTATCTTTGAGTCGTGTTGTTTGAGTTGTATTGTATTAACTAGACAGGTGTTTATAACTGTCTAGTATGTGATGTATTATCTGTATAACTCTGATTGATGTTGTATATTATGTAGTTACTTATGTGATTATTATAATTTATCGTTCCGCTATGAGATTCTGATGTTGTTGTTCTTTCTTCTCTATCTTTTCTACTTTCTCATCTCTTTCTTTTCTTAAAAACGATACGTCTTCCTGGGCGTAGGAAGTCGGGTCGTTACAGTGGTTTCAGAGCTCTAGGATGAGTGAATACCTAGGCTCTTAAGTGATTTCTTTCCTGAGAGAGCGTATTTGTAATTTTGATATATATATATATATATATATTTAATTATTTCTACCTATTGTTGGGTTATCTGTTCAGGTTTTCCAATGAGCTATAAAGGTAGATATGGTAGTGGTGTGCGTAACACGACTATCGATGGTTGGAATTTGAATGATTGAGGTTGGAAGTGTATTTGTCGAGATTGTAGATCTAATACCATCTCGAGTGAGCTTTGGATGGTGTAAAGGATTTCATCGATCTCTGAAGGTAATCTGTTAGGGTTCAGAGTTCGTCTTTGGAGTGAAGTAGGATGAGTTAGAGTTGGAGCTGTCGGTTGGACTGAAGTAAGTCATTATATCTTGATATATCAAGGTATAGTAGCTGTGTGATGAGACACGGTGACTATGGATGTCTCCGAAGATGTTTCTTTGGGACAAGTTAAGGAAGTATATCTGTTCGATGTTGTCGCTGTGTTCAGCTGGGTGTTTCTGTTTGCTTTGAGGTCCGAGTTTTTCGAAGAGCTTTGGACTAAGTAGTCTTTGGTTTCTAGGTCAGCAGTGGAGTTTAGAAGCTGCAGAGTAGTTCCATTTCTTCGATGGATTGGCCACATAAGTGTAAGCTATTCTGATTTGTAAAGAGAAAGCAGTATCTTTGAAATTAGGCTGGATTGATCGCAAAAGTGACTTGCGATAGTTTGAGTGTTCTCTTATGTTTCAGAGATTTTTTTTCTGGATGCCTTCAAGGAGTCAAAGTTTTGCTAATATCTGAAGACTGAGTTTGGTGAAGCAGCTTAGAATTTTGGAGGAACTTCTGAGTTTTATTTTTGGAATGTGTTGACCAGTCTGTGCTTGAGTTCATAATCAGCATTTTCATCTGTTCAATCAGAGTTGCGCAGTGGAAGCATGATGCCAGCTGTTTTAGTTTGGAAGCAACTGGATGTTGCAGTGTTTGGATGGGAGAGTTCTATAGGAATTTTTTCAGGATCTGAAGCCAGATTGGAGTGCACCTGTTTAATTTCTTCTGGATAAGAGACGGACGAATTTGGATTCTGAAGTTGGAGATTTGATTTTGGATAACTGGAATTGGTTGTGTTTCACGTATCTCTGAGGGAGTACGTGTAAGATCTATCTCTGGGTGTAGAATCAGCAGTTCAGGGAGTTGTAGCTGTTGATTCAGACTTGCCTGTAGTCTGATATCCCGCCTTGTTTTGTACATCTAGATGAGTGGAAGCTCTGTAGCTTAGTAATATTGATTGTTGGGATTCTATAGGGCGAGTAACCCGGTATTTATACTTGGGGAAACTCGAGGAAATTCTATCCGGAATTTTGTCTGGATAGTTAGATTTTTTGGTTTGGATGAATTGGTTTTTATGATTGTTAGCTTATGATTAATATATACTTGTGTTTTAAAATAAATCTTTAACTAGATTATTTACCTTTGTTTTAAATTTCGGGGACGAAATTCTTTTAAGGGGGGAAGAATGTGATATCCCGAAAATTTGGGGCAATATCAATTTAATAATCTACATTAAAAATTAAATTGATTTGATAATATTTGTTAATAATATTAAAATTTATTTAATCATCTTCTTTTAAATAAATATTTAACTGTTAAAAGCTAATTTAAATTGTTTCTATTTATAATGTATATATGTATAGATTGGTATATATTACAAATAGATCAGTTTTGTTTTTAAAATTTAATAGATAATTTGGAAATTTAATATTGTATAAATAATAGTATGATCTTTAAAACACTCAAGATAAAGTTTAATTTGTTTAAAATGATTTTAGCCTAGGGTTTAAATTTAAATAAAAAGATTGTTTTGTTCTTTTTACTTCAACTTTATAAAATAGGTAATTTGTTTATGTAGTGATTTCATTTATGAATCATTTTAAATTAGTAATGAGTGATTTTTAAACAATAACAATAATGCAATATTTTTATAAATAGATTTTAATATAAAAGAAAGTGTTATTTTAAATTCATTTATATATATATAAGTATTTTGTAAAGCTATGGTTTGTAAATTTAAAATGAAGTAAACTTTATAAATATTTAACTTAAGAATAAATCAAATGTATGAGGTTAACATAATTACATAAGTTAAAAATTCACAACAAATATTGAAATAAAGTACTTAAAGCAAAGTAAAAAAAAAACAAAGCAAGATAAATATAAATGCAGCCTGTAAAGGAAATATACAAGGCAAGAATATAAACTTGTAAAATAGAAAGCAAAGCTAAAAAAAAAAAGGAAACAAGTAATCATGTCTATACAATAATTATGTTGGCAAATAAAAAAAATAAAGTAAAGAAAAATATATGCAGACAAGTAAAAATTGTATAACCTGAAAGTAATATTATGCAAGTAGCAAAGTATGGAAAGCAAAGTAAAATATATGCAAATGAACAAAGCAAAGTAAAGAAAATTACATTTGCAAGTTAGAGCAGAGAAGTGCATAAAAAAAATATAAATAGAAATATCTATACATAACAATGAATAGTTGTAGACATTAAGTACAATATCTAAACATATGCAGGCATTAGAAAATATTGTCAACCTGTAACCTAATGCAGAATAAAAATATCTTTGTACATAAGATAAGATTAGGTGTAAACATCTAGTACATTTGCATTTAATGCTTTCATTTCTTAGCATATAATAAAATCATTTCTAACTATTTAAAATCAACTCAGCCTCCTAATTAAAAGATTTGGCCTAATAAAACAAAACACAAATAAAATCTGCGAATTTGCTTGTCTCAGATGCCACCCTCCCCTGAACTTCTTTATATATGCATTTTTTTTAGTTTGTTCATTAAAAACCTAAAACAAAGAACAATGGCAAACATTTTCAATTATACAAACTTAGTAATATTACAACTGAAGAAAGCAAGAAGAATCAAAGGGAAAATCAAGTAAAACATTTCCAGTTTTTAAAGTTCAAGTTGTTTCAAACACAAGAAGGCTCTGTTCTGCCAATTGCTGTGAGTAACATTTTTTTAAGTTCTACAATCTGATGCAAGTAGATATTTGAATGCTTAAGCATATGGTTTGAATATTGATTAAGGTTGAATATTTATTTAATCATTTTACTCTGGTGTTGTGTGATAGAAATTTTGTATAGTTCAACATGCAAATTCTGACCGCTTCCTTTTAAAACTTGCTCTGTTGCTTTTCAAAACTGTGGTGAGCAATATTCTTTTGATTAAACCAACTTAGTTGCTTGTGTATAACTAGAAAAATGTTTATGTTGTAAAATTGCTGATATGTTTATATGTGAAGGTGTGGATGCATATATCCTGTACAAATTTTAGAGATGCCTCTGATTGTTTCCCCAGGTCAAAATGTGTAAACAAATGCTTATTTTTGTTCAAATCACATCCAGAATTGTAAATACAAACCAAGATAGTTTGTTTGTCCAGAAATTTAACTTTAAGAATTTTGTTTAAGCTAAATCAACTTATCAATGTCACTGGAAAACCAAAATGTTTGAGCAAACTTTAGACAAATTAAAAACTAAACTTTTTAATTTACGAATTCAACAATATATACTGAATTCTTATACTTTAATATGAATTTTAAAACAAAATTTATAATTTTTAGAATGGACATTTAAGAGCAGTTCTGGGATGTATATAAAATGCAAACTTGGGAGTTTCTAGTGATCTAAGGTGATTTGGAGGCCGGGTCAGTAGCTGGTGACAGGGGAGTGACCGGAGATGTTGGGAAAAATGACCGGAGGCTCTATCAATCATTGTGGCGATGGTGGTTTTCGATTTCAGTGAGGAAACCTAATTTTTGAACTGGGTTGAAGTGCAGACCTGTTTGTTTCCCTTGGTGCATCGAGTTAAACAGGGAATTGGGGATGGGTAGAGGGGTGAAAGTCAAAGCAGTTGCCGGTGGTGGTGGTCCTCTGGAGGTCGGAGGAGGAGGGGCGAAGTGTTGACAGGTTTCGAGAGGGGAATATGTTCATGGTTCCAGGTTTGAGAGTGTGGGCTTGTTTTTGTCACAAGCAAGTGGTGTAGCTTTGGGCGGTCGGGATCGTATCTAGTGATACTCGGCGGCGTGTTGGAGCGCAGGTGAGTGGCCGGCGTTGGTTGGGGCCACGGTGCACGTGCACCGTGCAGTGGAAAGCTGGGTAGTTGTTGCTGTGTACAGGTTTGGTTAGGGAAGAACTCGAGTAAATCGACTATGTGACTCGAAGTGAGGCAAAGGGAAAACCCGAAGTAAATGAAAAGGGGATTTGTGTTGTATTGTTTCAGGTTTGGTAAAAACTGGAAACAGAGTTCTGTTTTAAAATTTAAATGAAACCTAAAGTAAATAATAAATTGGAACATGTTAAAAACTAGTTTTAGGTTCGAATTCAAGTTTACTTTTGAATTCAAATTTAAATTAAAATAAAGTTTAAAGAAAAAGGGGTTTCCTGTCAGGTTTACAACCTGACAGTTTTCAGATTTTAGATTTAATTTAAAATTTGAATCAAACATAATTGTGTTTGAAAATTTTAAAAGTTCAAAATATAGATCCAATTGAACTTTTGAATATAAGTTTTTAGAAACAAATTTGGATTTTAAATCAAAAATTAAAAATCAAGTTTTTTCAAAGCAAGTTAAAACCAAGTTTAAAAAATTTAAGTAAACTAATGAATTCAAAATCTGAAAATATAAATCAGTTTAAAATCTAAATGTATGAATCAAGGATAAATTCAAATAGTTCTTTTTAAAAAGAATTTGTCTGCAATTAAATATTTGAAATGGGTTTTTACAAAGTTCTTTGAAATGGAAGTTAAATAAAATTGTTTAACTTGAAATTGCAAGTTAAAATATAAATGTATTTTGGGAATTTAAATTTAAATTAAGATTCAATTAATTTAATTTAAAAGATTTCCTTATACAAGTTCATATATGAAAATAATAAGTGTTATTTACATTTATTTAAAGGATTTTAAATTGAATTTAAATTATAGTCATTTTGGATCTTAAATTCAAATGATATTTGAATTTAAATTTAAAATGTAATGTTGATAAAGTCATAAATAAAGAAATAAATTATCGTAAGAATAAAAGTTTAATTAAGAAATGACTTATGTATTAATAGTTTAGATCAATTTATAATTGGAAATTAATTAGCAAAGTAATTTAAGTAATGTTATTAGTTAATGAAGATAATTAACTAAAGATTACTAAGTAATTTATTAATGAGATTAATTTTGATAATTAATCAGATTAATTAGATAATCTATTGTAAAATTGTTAAATGTAATTACTTGATAAAAGTAGTTAAGAGATTAATTACTTATTGTAATTAATTTTGATGAATGATTAATTTAAGTTAATTAATTTAGTTTGATTAATTTAAGAAAATCATTTGATAATTGATAAATGTAATTTCTTAGTGTATGCAATGGAGCACCATTACTTAAGGAAGTAATTAACATTAATTACTGAAAAATGACGTGATAATAAAGTAATTTGGATAATTACTTTTATAATTAATCTTGGGATTAATTAGTGGAGATAATTAATTATGGGAATAATTAATTTATTTATATGAGTAATTAAGGGTGGTTAATTACTGGTTGATATTAATCAAGGATGATTAATAATTGTGTTTAATTAAAGATTAATAAATTAATGTAATTAATTTAATCAAAGTAATTAAATTTTAATATAAATTAAAGATCATGAATTAATATAATTAATAATGTAAATTAAGAAATGGGTTAATTAAGAAATAATTAAATAATGTAATTGATTAAGGATAAATGTATTTAATTATAGTTAATTCAAAAATGAAGTAATTAAATGTTAATTACTATGAATAATTTAGGATAATTAATTTGTGAAATTAATTAAAGAATAGTTAATTATTGTAATTAGAGATTTATTAATCAAGGTGTTTAATCAAGATGAATATTTAGAAGATGATTAATTAATTTGATTTATAATTAATTAAGGGTTGTATAAGCAGGATTTAAAGATAAAGAATTAATTTAATTTACTTTAATTAGTGATAGAAGTAGTTAATTTAATTCATTTTAAATTAATTACAAATGGTATGATTATAAATCATTGCTTATGGATGTATGATATTGATATCTCATTTGATGATGTTGAATTTAGATATGACATGAATACTATCTATCTGATATGGATGCTTGGTTTAAATATGATAATATCCAGTTATCTGTTTGGATGATAATATTTATTTTCTGTTTATGAGATTATCTCTGATTATCTATTGTGATATTATGAATTATCCATCTGCGTGTATATTGAATTATATCGAATTAAACTGTTAAGACTAAATAGACAATGTAACGACCCAGGATTTTAATTAATTTAAATTTGAATATTTAATTAATTTTAAATATTAATAAGTGAACTTATAAGTCGAATAAATTTTTATTTGAATTATTGGATTTAATTGGATAATTAAATCGATAATTTAATATGTTAAATTATGGAAATAATTGAAAATTGAGTTAAATATGATTGAAAATGATTTGTAAAATTTTATTTTATCATGTTGGAGTTAGATCGATATTTTAGAACTTTTAAAATCGAATTAAAAGTTTATTTGTGAAAATTGAATATTTTAATATTAAAATCGACAAGTGAAAATAGTCAATTTTTGAACAGTCTCAGAATTGAACGAAACCAGTTCCATTGGATCCGTAATAGTTAGTTATTACCGGATTTCAATTTTCGTGTCAATCGGAGCTATCGTTTGATCGTGGCAGCTCGAAACGCATCGAATTATTTTTAATTTTAATTTGGCGAGTTAAAATAGCCATTTTTCAAAAAGTCTCGGATTTCGACGAAACCAGTTTCATCGGATCCGTAATGTGATATTATTGTAAGGTTTCAATTTTCGTGTCAATTGGATTTACCGTTTGTCCGGTACAAATTAAAATGCCTAGAAAATCGCTTAAATCGGTTTAATTCAAATTGAACGTTTGTTGCCATAACTCGCACAGATATCCGAATTAGCTTTCGAAACTTGTTCCATTGTGTCCGGAACGCGGGGTAAACCCTAGAAACGTCAGTTACGGCGCGTAAATCGGATTTTCCGGGATGAATAGTGTTCGTTTTTTCTCTATAAATAGCCCCATCACAAAATAAAAAAAAAGGAAATAACCTAACCCTAAAACGTCTCAGCCGCCACTTGCTTGGTCAATGGCCGAAAACAAACCAAATTCTTCCTCAATTCGTGATCAATCCACACAATATTTTTGCAAACCCTCTAAACGAAGATCGAAGAGCTCTGCGAGCTCTACCTGTTGTACGGTGGAGATTGGAAATAAAGGCGTAGATCAACGGGAAAGTGGCTGCAAAGGCCATACGTTCGGCCTCGTTTTCTATGCGAATAGCTCGACCGAGCTCGGCACGGCTTGGGGCAGCGACACTTGGAGGTGGGGGCGTTCGAATGGAGAAGGCCGATCGTCGTATCGACGAGCACGTGTGGAGCGGCCATCAAAAAAATCAAGAGAGATATGGGTTTCGGCTTCCTGTAGTTTGTGCGTGAAAGATGAAGAAGAAAGGAGTAAGGGACGTGCGGTGATGATGGGGGGGGGGGGGGCAGTGAAATCCAATGGCCATGAATTGTTTAGGTTTAAATTTAATTTAATTTGTTGTAAATTATATAGTAAAAAAATCGAGTAACTTCAAAAATGTATATCTTTTTCATACGAGGTCGAAAACGCGCGAAACCAGTTGCGTTGGAATCGTATGGACGAGCACTACGCGATGGAATTGGATTGGAGTCGTTTGGAGTTAGTGAGAATTTTGGGTAAAATTAAACGTCCGTTTAATTTTATTCGAAATAAATCGCTAAAACGAATTTGAAATCAAGGTGAGAACTTCTCACTCAATCGAATCAGTTTCGATTTTATTTTAAATAGTTAGATTTAAAATATTTGAATGCATGTTTGAATGATGATTGTTATCTATTCATTGTTAAAATAGACATTATACGCCGTTAGTAAGCGGATGTTATTTACTAAAAACATATACCGCGAATATTTCATAAACAGTGAAATTGGTATTATATATAATAGCAATATATATATATATATATATTGGTATATGTATATATTGGAGTTATTGATTTCCCGCATTTGTGTAGCGGATGAGACCCTATTGCGCCGTCTATTAAGCGGATAATATTTTAAATCCCATATACCGCGATAATTTCGTACTGGAGCGAAATTGGTATTGTGCTAATGTTTGTGGATGCAGGAAAAACAGGTTGGAGGGATCCAACTGGATTCCTCAACAATATTTATTTGATTTCAGATATTTTGATATTTGATGGATTATCATATCGATATATGATATCGTTGTTGTCGTGATTGACTATTTGGTATGTAGCATCATTGGACCAAATTTTGAAACTTTAAAATGATTTTTAAAGTGATTTTTGAAAGTATAAGTTATAAAATATTTTTTGAATTGATCCATTTTAAATAAATAAACGTATAATTTTAATGTTATATAAAAATTATGATTTTTGAGAAATATAGTTAAAAACTGATTTCTGAGAATATGATGTTGATGATTTTATAAAATAGTAAAATCGGGATTTCTGAATCTATTGTGAAAAGTTTAAATATAGGATTTACAAAAATTTGATTATTTTATAAATCAAGGGAAGGGTGAAATTGTAAAGGAGATTAAAGATGTTTTAAAATAATAGTATGAATTGATTTATATAAGAAATTTATAAATGGATATTTATAAATTGAAATATTGAAATTTTAAAACGAGCTTTTATAAGTGTTAGAATAAATTATGAATGGATTTTATAAACGAAGGAATTTATAGAATTATAAACGGTGAAGTTATAAAGGAATTTTATAAGCAGTAGGTTTAATAAAATTTATAAAGTTGTTAAAAGAATAGGTTTGGATAAATAATTGAATCTTATAAGTTATAAGATTTATAATTATGAAGTTTAAAAGAATAATTTTTGTAAAATAATCGTTTTATAAGCATTAACTTATAATGTGAACTTTTGGTTTATAATTGAGTTGTAAATCGAATAGATTAATAAAGGAGATTTATAAAAAGTTGTTATAAAATAAATAGAAAAGGAATTTATAAACGTTGTTTTATAAATTCGCAAACGACTTATTTTGATAAGTAAATTGTTGAAACCTATTAATGGAGTTATATTCACGTTTCTAACTGTGAATAATCCTTTGAAATAAAATGAATTAGTGGATGAAATTGATTAACGTAGTTCATTCACGTTTTTTTTGGATAGTGAATAATATGTTAAAGAAATTGTTTTGAATGTGATATTTGAAATAGAATTAAAACGACCTAACGATGTTTTAAAATGTGTTGAGATTCGAAACCATAGATTTCAACATTCATTGTTGAAATAGACGCTTTCGAGAAATAGAAGGAAATAGTGGACTATAACACTGTTGTTATAGTAAATGATTTCCGAAAGGAAATGTTTTGTATAGTATTGGGATTTATATATCTATTTTAATTTCGAATCCCTATACTAGTGATTTTGGGTTGTCGTAACGATGTTTTACGCAACATTCGTTTTGGCCCAAATAAATATGTTTAAGAGAATGATTTCCTTAAAGAATGAAATATATACTTAATTTCGATTTAAGTATATTGAATATTTTCTAAGTATTGAAAATAAATAATATAAAGTGAATTACTTATGAATAAATAAGTATGGAAATGTTTTCTAATATTTCATTGAATAAGTTGAGAATTTATCTTTTTGAAGATAAATTAAAAATGAATAATTAAAATCATATATTCATAGATATTGTGAAATATAAATTCACTATGGAATTTATAAAAGAAAGTGGGATTGGTTTAGAAAAATAAATATTGATTTATTTTTGAAGTGTGAAAATTATATATCTTGTAAAGATATTTTGGAAAATAAATAATTTGAAAAATTATTTGGAAACTGGTAATGTGTGCATATCCATTGATAGTTCAATAACCGACTATCAATATTTCCCTTTGAATGGGTATTTGATGTGATTTGTTTGAATTTGAATGCCACACTTATTTTTGAATAAGCGCTCACTATTCGGGTTAACCGGGAAAGGACCATGGGGTCGTATAACCCATTTCGAATATGTGATACGTCGTTATGAATTGCATTTGATGACCGGTGTTGAAGACCGGGTATTTGCGAAAGTGATAGGATGACCTATCGATTGTCTCTGCACTGGGTCGCTCCTGGTATAGAGATTTCCTAAGTGATGGGAAATTCGATCGGGATTGTGAATACCCGGATTGCAAGGGCTTCGTGAGAAGTGCCTTCGGTTCTGTTCGAGCCCGGAACAGACTTGTATGGATTGTATGTCTGACATTACAAATTGAGATATAAAGCCGATTTCTTTCAAATATATTTCTGTTGGTGGCGGAGAATTTATTCTTTTAGCTTAACACCCTTCTCTGAGACGTACGAGCTCAGAGGTTATGTAGTTGAATGTTATCAGCGATATATTCCCAATTTGGTAATGTGACATGCTGAGTGTTGCTGTAAATGATCATTGTGTTGATTATTTGTGATAGGATCGTTTATTTGATCGTCTATCTGGGTGATCATTTCTATGATCATTTGTTGACCCAAAGCATGGCTTTTGTATAAAGTATGTTTTTGTGGACGTGACTTCGTCGAGCCTCACACCCCGTGAATGGTCAAAACCGGAAAGATGCGGCAAGGTTATGAGGGTTAGCGCCCTTTAGGATGTGTGCATTTCCTTCTGGAAAGGGTGGTATCATGGTATGGAGCCCAGATACTTACTCATGTTGAAAACACTTTGTTATGATTGTGTGAATTGATTACGAGCGCTCGGTTGAAAGGTCCCAAAGGACCGGGGGATGGCATATTCGGTCAGTTGTTACTCAGTTAGGGGTAACCCGGCCTGTGTTGGTAGAGATCCGGTTTGGTTCTCGGGGATGTCCATCCAGAGGCATTCTCATGTGGCAATGGGAAGTTCCTTGGCCTGATCATTCGTTGGAAATCCAATTCCCAATACGAAACTTGTACGGTATTAGTTGTAGAACCTGCCATTCACTTATGGTGGTCACCACTGTTTGGATGGTAGCTATAGTAGGCATAGTTCGAAATGTCTATGTTGGCTAAGATTTATATTCTACTTTCGAAATGAATTTTTTTCTCTACACTATGCACTAGTAATAATATAAAATGTTCTTTTTAATGCGTATCAAGCATCTTTGACTATCATAAGGAGAAATCTCCACCGATTCTGCGTTTGCATTGTGTGTGTGTGCGGGAGGCCTTATGGTAGTCTCATTTTTAAAAAGCATTGCAAATTGACTTTAAAAATATTCCTCTATTTTGATTTTAAAGATAAATAAACTGTTTTGAGTTCCCACACCAGTCACATGACTGACTCGGAGTTTATTGTTTTCCTTCCTAAACTCTGGGTGCCCACCAATTTCCACACGGGCAGTCAAGAGTTAAGGTTTATCAGGATATTCTGGATATTCTGGAGTTGCTGGAGGCAAGCTGGATGGCATGGCGTATTACTAGTATATAGTATTTCTTTTTCCGCTGCACTGTGTGATGTTGTTGTTGTTGTATACTCTGATGATATGATGTAATGAAATGTGATGTAATGTAATAACTGAGATAGTTCTTTGTTTAAAGATTATTCATTTATTATTATATGTTGTTCCGCTGCGATTGTGAGATTCTGATGTTGTTCAGTTGTTTTCTGTTCCGTTCTATTTTCTTTTTTCTTCTCCCTATTTTCTACCTTCTCCTCTCTTCTTCTCTCTTTTTCTTTTCTTAAATTCTCTTTAAAAACCCTAACTATTCGGTTTTTCGGCAACGAAAAATCGCGTACGTTACATTTGGTATCAGAGCATATGGTTAAGCGACAACCATGGTTCTGTTGGGTATTACTCATTAGAGATAGGGTCAGTAGTACTCTAGAATGAGTTTGAGTGTAATAATAGATATGAGCGCGTATTTATTAGTGAATATGAAATTGTTTTATATTGTGATGATTGGTTTGTTGAGTGGTATATAGATTCTGGTTAATACGAGTAATTAACGTTGTTGATAGGGATCTCTAAACACTTGTACAGAACAATTCGACACAGTATCGTTTTAAATTGGGTAAATGAAATAATTTTACCTTGATTATATTTTGTATATAAAGGAATAATTTTTCAAAATTATTAAAGTGTATATAAGTTGATTGTTTAGTTGTTTGAATAATCTAAATAAAAAAAATAATTGTATAAGCAAAAAAGGATTATAAGAATTGAATTATAATTAAAGTGATTACAATTGTGAAATAAACTTATATATATAAGAAGTGAAACTATATGAATATATTTATGAATATGAGTTGTAAATAAAAATGAAATTAAAGTTAAATGGAAATATAACTTAAGAGAAGTTGAATGAAGTTGATATTAGTATTAAAGTAAATTAATAAAGTGAAGTGATAAATGTGAACTTGAGTTATATAAATGAAATTCAACTTTTATAATTGAATTGAATGAATCAATTGAATATAAATAAAATTGGTATGAAATAATGGATATAAGTGTTAATTCATTAAAATTTAATGTTATTGAAAGTTGAATAATTGAATGAAAATCAATTAATTAAACCAATTGAAAGTGATGGTGTTAAACCAATTGAAAGCAAAGGAATTTGGTTGCAATTAATATACATTGGTTGTTATATGATTGTTAGTTGATTGATTGTATATAATTCATTAAGGGTTAATGAAATTGAAAGCTAAAGTAATTAAAATACAATTGGAAGTTAAGTGAATCTTGAATAGAATTGAATTTGATTTGGAAGTGAACCAACTTGAATTTGAATTAGTGAATATAAACTAATTGAAAATGAATGTTAGTAAACATCCACTGTAAAGAATCAAATGTGATTAAATTGAAAACCCAATTCATTGAATATTAATAAGAATATGAATGAATGTTTATTGGTTATGGATTATAGTTGGTTGATGGTTGAATATATATTGCATTTGTTGTTTAGTTGCATTTTCTATGTGGCATATATAGTTATTATGTTGCTATATGTTGTATATTGATACTATTGTCTATATGCATGATTCTCATGTTGTTTGTTGAGTGTTTAGTAGGTGCGGATCGCGTTTGCTTCGCATTTGGAGCTCGCTTTCGCGCTATATTAGCCGTATATGCTTGCCAATAAAATATAAGGTACATATCTCAGATTAAATATCGTACTTTTATACTTTTTTCCCTTCGGGATGCCTCATTACTTGATGAGATGTATATTTGTGATATATATACTGTCATTTTTTTTTCGGATCGAGCCGCGCAAAGGAGACTATGACGAATTTTTCCGAAAATTTAAGGCGTTAGAAAAAATTTGAGAAAATGGGAAAATTTTGAAAACTTTAACTTTGATTTGGAATTGAAAGTTAAACAATAGTAGTTGTTTTTGAAAAGATAACTAAGTATGATTTGAAAACTTAGTAAAGTTATTGTAAGAAGTTTAACTATGAATTTTGGGAAAATTAATAAATTCTATAACTTTTCTTACTTTTTAATTTCGAGGACGAAATTCTTTTAAGTGGGGAAGATTGTAACGACCCAGGATTTTAATTAATTTAAATTTTAATATTTAATTAATTTTAAATATTAATAAGTGAATTTATAAGTCGAATAAATTTTTATTTGAATTATTGGATTTAATTGGATAATTAAATCGATAATTTAATATGTTAAATTATGGAAATAATTGAAAATTGAGTTAAATATGATTGAAAATGATTTGTAAAATTTTATTTTATCATGTTGGAGTTAGAACGATATTTTAGAACTTTTAAAATCGAATTAAAAGTTTATTTGTGAAAATTGAATATTTTAATATTAAAATCGACTAGTGAAAATAGTCAATTTTTGAACAGTCTCAGAATTGAACGAAACCAGTTCCATTGTATCCGTAATAGTTAGTTATTACTGGATTTCAATTTTCGTGTCAATCGGAGCTATCGTTTGATCGTGGCAGCTCGAAACGCATCGAATTATTTTTAATTTTAATTTGGCGAGTTAAAATAGCCATTTTTCAAAAGTCTCGGATTTTGATGAAACCAGTTTTGTCGGATCCGTAATGTGATATTATTGTAAGGTTTCAAATTTCGTGTCAATTGGATTTACCGTTTGTCCGGTACAAATTAAAACGCCTAGAAAATCGCTTAAATCGGTTTAATTCAAATTGAACGTTTGTTGCCATAACTCGCACAAATGTCCGAATTAGCTTTCGAAACCTGTTCCATTGTGTCCGGAACGCGGAGTAAACCCTAGAAACGTCAGTTACAGCGCGTAAATCGGAGTTCGGAATTTCCGGGATGAATAGTGTTCGTTTTTTCTCTATAAATAGCCCCATCACAAAATTTAAAAAAAAAGGAAATAACCTAACCCTAAAACGTCTCAGCCGCCACTTGCTTGGTCAATGGCCGAAAACAAACCAAATTCTTCCTCAATTCGTGATCAATCCACACAATATTTTTGCAAACTCTCTAAACGAAGATCGAAGAGCTCTGCGAGCTCTACCTGTTGTACGGTGGAGATTGGAAATAAAGGCGTAGATCAACGGGAAAGTGGCTGCAAAGGCCATATGTTCGGCCTCGTTTTCTATGCGAATAGCTCGACCGAGCTCGGCACGGCTTGGGGCAGCGACACTTGGAGGTGGGGGCGTTCGAATGGAGAAGGCCGATCGTCATATCGACGAGCACGTGTGGAGCGGCCATCAAAAAAATCAAGAGAGATATGGGTTTCGGCTTCCTGTAGTTTGTGCGTGAAAGATGAAGAAGAAAGGAGTAAGGGACGTGCGGTGATGATGGGGGGGGGGGGGGGCAGTGAAATCCAATGGCCATGAATTGTTTAGGTTTAAATTTAATTTAATTTGTTGTAAATTATATAGTAAAAAAATCGAGTAACTTCAAAAATGTATATCTTTTTCATACGAGGTCGAAAACGCGCGAAACCAGTTGCGTTGGAATCGTATGCACGAGCACTACGCGATGGAATTGGATTGGAGTCGTTTGGAGTTAGTGAGAATTTTGGGTAAAATTAAACGTCCGTTTAATTTTATTCGAAATAAATCGCTAAAACGAATTTGAAATCAAGGTGAGAACTTCTCACTCAATCGAATCAGTTTCGATTTTATTTTAAATAGTTAGATTTAAAATATTTGAATGCATGTTTGAATGATGATTGTTATCTATTCATTGTTAAAATAGACATTATACGCCGTTAGTAAGCGGATGTTATTTACTAAAAACATATACCGCGAATATTTCATAAACAGTGAAATTGGTATTATATATAATAGCAATATATATATATATATATATTGGTATATGTATATATTGGAGTTATTGATTTCCCGCATTTGTGTAGCGGATGAGACCCTATTGCGCCGTCTATTAAGCGGATAATATTTTAAATCCCATATACCGCGATAATTTCGTACTGGAGCGAAATTGGTATTGTGCTAATGTTTGTGGATGCAGGAAAAACAGGTTGGAGGGATCCAACTGGATTCCTCAACAATATTTATTTGATTTCAGATATTTTGATATTTGATGGATTATCATATCGATATATGATATCGTTGTTGTCGTGATTGACTATTTGGTATGTAGCATCATTGGACCAAATTTTGAAACTTTAAAATGATTTTTAAAGTGATTTTTGAAAGTATAAGTTATAAAATATTTTTTGAATTGATCCATTTTAAATAAATAAACGTATAATTTTAATGTTATATAAAAATTATGATTTTTGAGAAATATAGTTAAAAACTGATTTCTGAGAATATGATGCTGATGATTTTATAAAATAGTAAAATCGGGATTTCTGAATCTATTGTGAAAAGTTTAAATATAGGATTTACAAAATTTTGATTATTTTATAAATCAAGGGAAGGGTGAAATTGTAAAGGAGATTAAAGATGTTTTAAAATAATAGTATGAATTGATTTATATAAGAAATTTATAAATGGATATTTATAAATTGAAATATTGAAATTTTAAAACGAGCTTTTATAAGTGTTAGAATAAATTATGAATGGATTTTATAAACGAAGGAATTTATAGAATTATAAACGGTGAACTTATAAAGGAATTTTATAAGCAGTAGGTTTATAAAATTTATAAAGTTGTTAAAAGAATAGGTTTGGATAAATTGAATCTTATAAGTTATAAGATTTATAATTATGAAGTTTAAAAGAATAATTTTTGTAAAATAATCGTTTTATAAGCATTAACTTATAATGTGAACTTTTGGTTTATAATTGAGTTATAAATCGAATAGATTAATAAAGGAGATTTATAAAAAGTTGTTATAAAATAACTAGAAAAGGAATTTATAAACGTTGTTTTATAAATTCGCAAATGACTTATTTTGATAAGTAAATTGTTGAAACCTATTAATGGAGTTATATTCACGTTTCTAACTGTGAATAATCCTTTGAAATAAAATGAA
Source organism: Allium cepa (assembly GCA_030765085.1). Lineage (NCBI taxonomy): Eukaryota > Viridiplantae > Streptophyta > Magnoliopsida > Asparagales > Amaryllidaceae > Allium > Allium cepa. The sequence goes on along the minus strand of CM060943.1, from coordinate 394,687,171 downwards.
TTAAAGGATGAAATTGATTAACGTAGTATATTCACGTTTTTTTTTAATAGTGAATAATATGTTAAAGAAATTGTTTTGAATGTGATATTTGAAATAGAATTAAAACGACCTAACGATGTTTTAAAATGTGTTGAGATTCGAAACCATAGATTTCAACATTCATTGTTGAAATAGACGCTTTCGAGAAATAGAAGGAAATAGTGGACTATAACACTGTTGTTACAGTAAATGATTTCCGAAAGGAAATGTTTTGTATAGTATTGGGATTTATATATCTATTTTAATTTCGAATCCCTATACTAGTGATTTTGGGTTGTCGTAACGATGTTTTACGCAACATTCGTTTTGGCCCAAATAAATATGTTTAAGAGAATGATTTCCTTAAAGAATGAAATATATACTTAATTTCGATTTAAGTATATTGAATATTTTCTAAGTATTGAAAATAAATAATATAAAGTGAATTACTTATGAATAAATAAGTATGGAAATGTTTTCTAATATTTCATTGAATAAGTTGAGAATTTATCTTTTTGAAGATAAATTGAAAATGAATAATTAAAATCATATATTCGTAGATATTGTGAAATATAAATTCACTATGGAATTTATAAAAGAAAGTGGGATTGGTTTAGAAAAATAAATATTGATTTATTTTTGAAGTGTGAAAATTATATATCTTGTAAAGATATTTTGGAAAATAAATAATTTGAAAAATTATTTGGAAACTGGTGATGTGTGCATATCCATTGATAGTTCAATAACCGACTATCAATATTTCCCTTTGAATGGGTATTTGATGTGATTTGTTTGAATTTGAATGCCACACTTATTTTTGAATAAGCGCTCACTATTCGGGTTAACCAGGAAAGGACCATGGGGTCGTATAACCCATTCCGAATATGTGATACGTCGTTATGAATTGCATTTGATGACCGGTGTTGAAGACCGGGTATTTGCGAAAGCGATAGGATGACCTATCGATTGTCTCTGCACTGGGTCGCTCCTGGTATAGAGATTTCCTAAGTGATGGGAAATTCGATCGGGATTGTGAATACCCGGATTGCAAGGGCTTCGTGAGAAGTGCCTTCGGTTCTGATCGAGCCCGGAACAGACTTGTATGGATTGTATGTCTGACATTACAAATTGAGATATAAAGCCGATTTCTTTCAAATATATTTCTGTTGGTGGCGGAGAATTTATTCTTTTAGCTTAACACCCTTCTCTGAGACGTACGAGCTCAGAGGTTATGTAGTTGAATGTTATCAGCGATATATTCCCAATTTGGTAATGTGACATGCTAAGTGTTGCTGTAAATGATCATTGTGTTGATTATTTGTGATAGGATCGTTTATTTGATCGTCTATCTGGGTGATCATTTCTATGATCATTTGTTGACCCAAAGCATGGCTTTTGTATAAAGTATGTTTTTGTGGACGTGACTTCGTCGAGCCTCACACCCCGTGAATGGTCAAAACAGGAAAGATGCGGCAAGGTTATGAGGGGTAGCGCCCTTTAGGATGTGTGCATTTCCTTCTGGAAAAGGGTGGTATCGTGGTATGGAGCCCAGATACTTACCCATGTTGAAAACACTTTGTTATGATTGTGTGAATTGATTACGAGCGCTCGGTTGAAAGGTCCCAAAGGACCGGGGGATGGCATATTCGGTCAGTTGTTACTCAGTTAGGGGTAACCCGGCCTTGTGTTGGTAGAGATCCGGTTTGGTTCTCGGGGATGTCCATCCAGAGGCATTCTCATGTGGCAATGGGAAGTTCCTTGGCCTGATCATTCGTTGGAAATCCAATTCCCAATACGAAACTTGTACGGTATTAGTTGTAGAACCTGCCATTCACTTATGGTGGTCACCACTGTTTGGATGGTAGCTATATTAGGCATAGTTCGAAATGTCTATGTTGGCTAAGATTTATATTCTACTTTCGAAATGAATTTTTTTCTCTACACTATGCACTAGTAATAATATAAAATGTTCTTTTTAATGCATATCAAGCATCTTTGACTATCATAAGGAGAAATCTCCTCCGATTCTGCGTTTGCATTGTGTGTGTGTGCGGGAGGCCTTATGGTAGTCTCATTTTTAAAAAGCTTTGCGAATTGACTTTAAAAATATTCCTCTATTTTGATTTTAAAGATAAATAAACTGTTTTGAGTTCCCACACCAGTCACATGACTGACTCGGAGTTTATTGTTTTCCTTCCTAAACTCTGGGTGCCCACCAATTTCCACACGGGCAGTCAAGAGTTAAGGTTTATCAGGATATTCTGGATATTCTGGAGTTGCTGGAGGCAAGCTGGATGGCATGGCGTATTACTAGTATATAGTATTTCTTTTTCCGCTGCACTGTGTGATGTTGTCGTTGTTGTATACTCTGATGATATGATGTAATGAAATGTGATGTAATGTAATAACTGAGATAGTTCTTTGTTTAAAGATTATTCATTTATTATTATATGTTGTTCCGCTGCGATTGTGAGATTCTGATGTTGTTCAGTTGTTTTCTGTTCCGTTCTATTTTCTTTTTTCTTCTCCCTATTTTCTACCTTCTTCTCTCTTCTTCTCTCTTTTTCTTTTCTTAAATTCTTTTTAAAAACCCTAACTATTCGGTTTTTCGGCAACGAAAAATCGCGTACATTACAGACAACTTGGCCTTAAAAGACACGTTTTGGATTTCGATGAGACCGGGATCGGTTTTCCACATTTCGAACATCCGAAAACCACGTCGATTCCAAATTAACGATAGGTCGTGAATCTGAAGTGAAGATGAAGGTCCAGAATGCAAGGGTTATCGTCGTTAACTCTGAGGGTGATTCGAAAATGAGTGTAACGAGATAATGTCTTCGGTTTCGTTCGAACCCGGAACGAACTTGTATGGATTGAATGCTTTCAACACATCGTCAGGTGGGCGATGAGCATTCTAAGAATTATGTTCTCTAAAGGTAATCGTAACCTCAAGCCTCATCAACCGGGAATGGCTAAAACAGGGGAGGTGCAGCAAGGTTAGGTGGGTCATGCCCAAGCAGGACAAGGATATTCCCCTGTCTAGATGTCCCTTATTTTCGGCTGTGTGGGCGGTTGGTCATGACAACTGCCGGGGTTTATCTTGTTCGGGACTATTCAGTAAGGAATGGTTCCGGCCTTGTGTTGCAGGGGGTCGGGAGTGATCCTCGGTACGTTGATCTAGGCCACGTACTGTGATGGTCGGTACCCAGTAGCCCTGCCATTGTATGGAATCCACAATCCAATAAGTGCCCACGGTTTTGATTGTATTACCCACTTTTGTGGCTAGTAGCTGGAATTTAATAGACGTAACAATTTCGGCTATTTTCTATTTACTTGAAAACCCTAGATCTATTATAATATCACAGAATTTCCTATCAAATGTTTTGGTTAGCGTAAGGTAAAAACTTACCCGTGTTTATTTGTGGGGAGTCTTACGTGATACCTTTTATTTTCAAAAGATTTTCAAAGTTAAGCAAATCTTTAACCTGTTACTCATACCAGACCCATGTCTGACCCGGAGTTTATTTTTGTTTTTCATAAACTCTCGGGTACCCAAATTTTTACGGGTAGCCAAGGGATTTCGGTTTAGCTTTGACGAATTCTGGAGGAGCAATGGAGCAGGAGGCTTCAGCGTAATAGATATACTTATAGTTCCGCTGTGTTGGTATCTTTGAGTCGTGTTGTTTGAGTTGTATTGTATTAACTAGACAGGTGTTTATAACTGTCTAGTATGTGATATATTATCTGTATAACTCTGATTGATGTTGTATATTATGTAATTACTTATGTGATTATTATAATTTATCGTTCCGCTGTGAGATTCTGATGTTGTTGTTCTTTCTTCTCTATCTTTTCTACTTTCTCATCTCTTTCTTTTCTTAAAAACGATACGTCTTCCTGGGCGTAGGAAGTCGGGTCGTTACAGACACCGTGGTCGATATATAAAAATACTTTAAAATGATTTTCTATGGTTTGGAAAGAAATATATGGTTTAATAAATATTAATTTTTGATATTATATAAATATTAATTTTATACATATATATAGGTAAATTCTTGAATTTAAGCTATGTATAAGTTTGTTTAATAAAAATAAGTTTAATAATGGAATTTGATTGTTTTCGATCACATGGTTAAGTACCTGTTTAAGATATGGTATATATAGAGTTTTTAATGACCTAAATAAAGATTAAGTTGGAAGATAAATAAGAAATTTGTTTGAATTGTATTATTTAAGAGTTTTACTCGAATAAATTTGATTTGAAATTTAAAATAAATTGAGATTTTTAAAGAGTATGATTCTTATATTTTGATTGGGTTTAAGTGATTAAAATGTATATAAAGTTGATTTAGATGAATATATCAAGTTAAATAAATCGAAAGAATATCCAATTATGTGAAGTTAAAAGTTTTACTTAAATTATATTTGATTTATTAAGTAGACATTTCAAATCTAAATAATAGTAATTAAATTTGATATATATGGAATTATCAAAGAATTAGTTTTGAAATGGTGAAATATTTAAAGATTTTAATTATATGGAAATTGAAATGGTTTAATTGGAGATTCAAATCGGTATTTTGGAATTGATTTATGAAATTAAAGAAGCTAATTTATTATATAAAGTAATTTTATATTAAACCATTTAATTATTGGAAGTTATATTTCGAAGTTATGGATTTCAAGGTACTATGATTTGAAAATGCTATGGTTTTAGAAAAGGATATATTTGAAAATGATATCATATAGATTTGGTTTTAAAAATGTAAATGATATCGTATTTATATGGTTTGAAATTGATATTATATTCTGGTTTTAAAAGTATAAATTATTTTAAAATGACCGCGGTATTATAATAACGTTTGGTTGTTGAAGAGACCGGGATCGGAAGTTGTCATACTCTCTGCCAACTCCGAAAACCACTTTAACAACCGTGCACGCGGTGGAGATTCAGAATGAAGTAGGATGGCGGCGGCATTTCCTTTGAGGTAAATACGTGGACCCGACTCCCGTGAGTTGGCATAAGATGTCTAAAATAGGAGCGATTGACGGGCTAATGAGGTAGCACCTTTGATCGGACACATCCCTTCGATATTATACTCTGACTTTTGGATTGATTCGGTGGCCACTTTTGATTTTTTTTTATTTGAGGGTGTGGCTCGAGGTGGGCGGTAGCTGCGCGCTACGCGCTACCACTGGCCCGGAAGCGTAATTGGTATATCTACCCTGGCATTGCCTAGTTATGCCATTTCACCTACCCTATCGTGCCTTGTACGAGTTTGGTTTTCTCTCATAGCCCATGTAGTATCCTCTGGTGGCTTCCCGATCAGGAGGGGCTATGATATTGGATGGACTATTGGGACTATTACGTGTTAAGGGGAATATTGGGTCACTCCTTAACGCTATTTAAAAGTACGTTTATTTTACTATAGACATTATTATAATAGCGAAATATTACTACATAGTAAATAGCTTAACGGATCCTTAGGAGATGTGAATCCCGAGCATCTCTTGAGTTACTGCACTCACGTTAGACATTGGATAGGAAATGTCAAATCCCGTAAACATCTCTGACGCCGTTGCACTCATATTATTTACCGTTGATTTAACTTAAATAAGATCTTTTAGTTCTGACTCGAGTGTTTGTCTTTTCAATTCGCTCGGGTCAGCCTGAGCATTTCAGGATTTGAAGACTTTATTTCTAGAGGACGAAGACGAAGACGAAGACGAAGACGAAGATTTATTACTATTATTTATTATATTATTACTCTACATCACAATGTTCCGCTGCATTATTAATATTCTTTGGTAAGTGTAACTCTAATATGTATTGTATAAGTATAATAGAATATTTTGTAAAACAGCTTCATGAACTGTATATTTGATTATCATATTTTATCGTTCCGCTGCAAGATTCTGTTTTGTTCTTCTTTCTTTCTCTGCTTTTCTTGTTTACCCCATAACAATCCGCCCTTCTGTACGTTTTAAGTCTGACATGTGTGGTTTATCATCGGTTTAAAGCGTACGAAAAGGCGGGATGTTACATCTGGTATCAGAGCTTTGGTTTAGTGAAAACCTTAGCTTTGTGGGGTTTGACTCTTTATTAGTTGGGCAGTAATACCCTATGATGAGTCGTTGAGTGTATATATATATGAGAGAGCGTATTTGTTAGTGTTATAAAAAGTTTTTAATATTTTTTTAATTTTTCCGTTTTGTATTTATAAATTCTGGTTGATGCATGGGACGCTATGACATCAATAAGGATTTCTAACCACTTATTAGGACAGACCGACACAATATTTGTTTTGAATATAGGTGAATGAAATAATTTTGCCTATTATATTTTCTATATATAAAATAAATTTTATTAATAAAGTTATATTTTGTTGCAATATATTGGTTGCTGGGTAATGAAATTTATAAATAATAGTTGAAATGAGATTGAAAATAAAATAAAAGGAAATTGGGAATTTAAAACATAAATTCCGAGGTTTTGAAAATTCCTTTTAAATGATTTTGAAATATAGTAATAATATTATTTAGAAGTATTTTCTGATATAAATATTTCAATATAATTTGGAAGAATTGTTTTAAAGAAGATTTTGGAAAAATTAAGTTCTGTACCTCCCTCTCTGTTGCTGGAAAATAATTTCGGTGATGGCGGCCGCACCATCGACATTCATTTTCGAGTTTCGAAAGGGGAAGGCCATTTGGGTAGTTTTACTGCAGATTCATTTTTGAAAACAAATATAAATTTTAAATTGTTTTATATATAATTGGATATATAAATATGTTCATTTATTATTTTAAAATGATTTGAGATTTAATCCGGTATTTAATTATTAAGTTTCCATTAATTAATAGTTTAAATTATTGTATTGAATTGGAATGTAGGTAAATAATAAATTGAAACCTCTAAAGAAAATTAGAGATTTAATGCTAAGTTATAAATTAAATAAAAAAAGAGAAAATTTTAATTTTTAACATATAAAACAAAGGATTGTTATGGAACATTTAATTAATTGAGAAAACTTGTATAACTTTTAATTACATTCTTAAAGACATAAAAGTTGAAATGTTAATAAGAAAATGTAATAGATATTATACAGGTAATAGACTTGAGGTAAAGAAAGTAATTAATGGATTTCTTTAATAAATAAGAAATTTGGTGTTGTAGTTGTTATAAACTTAAGTATAATTGAAATACTATAAAATAAATATAATAGAAGGCAGGTATTGCAAGTAAGAAAATTTACACTTAAGTAAATAAGTTGAAGTTATTTCTAAATAAAATTGTAAAAAATAAATGTAAATTAAAAAAAAACAAACGATTATATGAATGAAAAAGAGAAATCAAACAACAAATGCATGAATGGAATTAATAAAGATAAATTAAATCTATTGTTTGAAATTGTTGTTGGTTGTTTTGGTTTATGGCTGTTTGGGTAAGGATACTTTAAGATTGTTTGGATGTATGAATAATATATTTAGCTTCATCAGAGACTATTGAGTAAATGGTGCGCTGAGAATTTATTTTTCATCATGTACAATTTGAAGTTTTGAACCCGAACAACTATTTATTTTGTTTGATATGAATGAATGATTGATTTGTGATGATTCTATGTGCTGGTTGGATGCTGGATGCAAGTGATTGTTGTTTTTATTGATTTGTTTGTTATTGGTTGAAACAAGTTAAACATTTCATTTTATATAATTGAGTGAAATACAGGTTATGGAAGCAATTGCTACTGCTTTTGGTTTCATAATTAAGCGTTAATTGCCCGACAAATAGGTACGTTTTTGGATTACGGTTTATAGCGTTATATTATTGTTTCCTGTGTTGGGATATATATGATTTTGGAATTTATACGTGATATTTTGTTATATACTATTATATTTGATATTATATTTTCTCCTGAGCCTCTCCGTACAAAGGTGACTCTACCGGAATTTTTCGTAAATTTTGGACTTAGAAAATATTTTGAAAGTGTTTTACAAACTTTATAAATTAGGTATAAAAAGATTTAATGGTTATAAATTGGTATATTTATTTAATTTAATTAGTTTTGTAAAATTTATTTGTTTATAAATTTAATATAAGATATATTGATTTCCTAATTCTTCTTTTCCCCTCTTTTCCTTTTCGAAGACGAAAAGTTTTGAGTGGGGGAGAGTGCAACGACCCATAAATTTTAATAAATAAATGGGTTAATTTAATTGGATCTTTGTCATTAAATATAGAAAGAAATAATTTTTTCATAATTTTGTAATGAAATGAATGCTTAAAAGAAGTGTAGCAATGGTAATTTAAAAGTTAATTATTGAAATTGGAGTGAAATTCCAATAATGTAGCAGTGTAAATTATTACACTTGGTTAAAATGAAAATAAGTAAATAAAAGTAAGTATTGAATTTATTTAATGGGATAATACATTGTTAACAGTAATTGAATGTAAATTAAGGAAATATATTAATGCAAGTTGATAATTTATGAACTTTAATGAACATTCCAATTAAATTAAATAATTTAAAAGTTATGACATAGTTATAAATGGGATATAATAAAAACAAATGTAATTATTGTATTAATGTGTGGAATAATAGAATAGAGAGTAATTGTTGTAGAGAATAACCATACAAGTATTATAAAGAATATATTGGCGATAAATGGTTATTATTAATAAAGGTAACTTAATATTACTTTAATGAAAACAAATGTAGTAACGTAAGTGTGAATGTAAATTTAATAGAAACGTAAATTATTTTAAGGTTGTAATCGGTGAATTGCGGAAAATAGTTCAAGGTATGTTGATTGATGAATAAGTGCGTAATGTATGTAGAGCAATAAAATGGTATAAGAATGGAATTAAGGAAAATTCATTAATTGGTTTTAAAACCGTAATTAATGTGTTAAATTGATAGAAGTACACATTTAGAAATATAATAGTTATTCAAATTAAGATGTAAATAGGCATATATTAATGAAATGAAATAAAATTAGCTTTATATGTGGAATTATAATCTGGATTGATAAGTAACGAACTTATAAATGCAATTAAAGGCAATTAGGTGGCAATTAGTATAGGTTGCTTGTTTATTTAATGTGCTAAATAAACTTTGGTAATCAGTTGTAATAAATCTAAATTTAACGTTTTGTTACTGTAATTAAAGTAATAATCGAAAATAATGTTAATTTTATTTATAAAATGACAGTTGGTTGAATAAAAGGAATGCAAAATAAAGTTTTGTCAATATATTGGAATTTAATGTATGATAATAGGACGAGAATAGTGTATATAATCAATTTCAATACTTGTCTGTTAGTGATAATGTATAAGTGTGATTTAATGCTAATGGTAACAATTATTATAAGTTAATCATTTATTTAGTCTAATAAATTAAAGCGGGTAATTAATTGCAATAAATCTAATTAAATGTTATGTTAGTGGAATAAGGGAATTTTGGAAATAGTGTTAATTCTTTTCCTATTATGACAATTTGTTGGATTAAAAGAATGGATAGCAAGACTTGTCAATTTATTGAATTTAATTTATAATAATTGGATAAATTGTAGATAATTGAAATTAAATGTTTAAATATTACATTATTTGAAATTAAGATGGAATGGGAGAATATTTAATGTCATAGATTTTGAATCCAATATTAATTTCATCTGTCGAAAATAATGAATTGAATAATATAATAGGAAGTAGATTAAATAGAAATTTTTGAAACTAAATTTATAATTTTTGAATTTAATGAAATGAAAGTTAATACTGAAATTGATAAATTAATCAACTCTAAATTGACATTTAAATTTGTTTAATCCTTGTAAATGATTGAGGAATCAAAAATAATGAAATTAGTCAAATTTTGAATTGAAATTTGATTTAATTAATCAATTTTTAATTTATTTAATTAATGTAAAAATAGACATTTTGGCCACTGACTTGGATTTCAACGAAACCAGTTTCATCGGATCCGTAACTGTGAATTATTATAGGATTTCAAGTTTCGTGGCGATCGGACTTGTCATTTGATCGTACGGACTTGAAACGCCTTGAAATCAATGAAATTGAAATCAATTGAAATCAATTTGAAATAAATTGATTTTAGCATAACTTTTTCATATACGATGTAATTTGGATGTGAAACTTTTTCCATTGCGTATAAAATATTTTAAAACATCTATTTTGATATATGGGTTGACCTAATTTTGTTTCGGAGTCGAAACGGGCTTTTTGGGCCACTGTGTCGTTAGCGCGTATATCCAATCGATCCGATCCATTTTATTTCAACCCTACCTGTAAATACCCTATTATAAACTCTAGCCTCTCTATTTTCCCATTTGTATGTGCGTACAATCCCTCTTTCCCATTTCCAGATCCAATTCCAAATAAAATCCAAAGCTAAAATTTCAAACTCCACAATATATAAGAAATTTTATATCAATTCAAAGCTCTTGAAGAATGCAACTGTAACGACCCGTATTTTACGTGTCGATGGATCGTAGAATTTGTAGGTCGTTAGTGTTGTTGTGTTGTCTCTAGCCTAAGTCATTCAGAATTGAGTCGTATAGGGGCATGAGTCGTGACCGACTTAGTGCTTAGGTCGCATGATAGCTTGAGTCGAGTGGCCGAGTTAGGATGGTGACCGACCGATAGTAAGTCGTAGCCGACTTAGGAGGTGAGACAAGGTAATGGGTTAAGGCTTGAGTCGTAACCGACTCATAGAATGGGTTGTGTATGAGTGACCGACTTATAGAAGCAACGGTTTATAGGTTGTGACCGAGTTAAGGTTGGCCGACTCATGGGGTTTGCCGAGTTAAGAGTTGGAGTGTTGGAACGACCTAAGTTAGTGGCCGACTTATAGGGAACCGACTCAAGTGTTGAGTCGCGCTCGAGTTAATAGGGTCTTAAGTCGTTAACGACTCATAGGGGACCGGCTCAAGGAGGGGTTGCGGTTTAGAATGTTGGCCGAGATAAGGAAGCGACCGACTTAAGAGTTTCTCGAGTTAAAACGTTGCCGACTTAAGGAGGTTGGTGGTTTAAGGGTTGGCCGACTCATAGGAGTTAACTCGTGACCGAGTCATAGAATTGCCGACTCATAGTATTAGGGCTTAGGTCGTGGGGTCCTGAGTCGGTAGGGGTTTGGGTCGGCATGGCGTTATTCCATGTGTCGTTAGGTCGGTGGGCCGACTTAGTGGATAAGTCGTTGGGGACTTAGGCTTTTGAGTCGTGTCTCGAGGGATAAGGATTAGGCTTAGGTCGGCAGGGATAAGTCGTGTGACCTTCTAGCTGTGATGAGTCGGTAGAATTTAAGTCGGCATTGGTTGAGTCGGTAGGAAGTAGGTCGGCACTTGGTTGAGTCGTAAGTCGACATCTGGGAGTATATGTTGTGTAGTTGAGTCGGTAGGTGCTAGGTCGTGAGTCGGCGAGGGATGAGTCGGGGGCGACTCAGGAGTTGGGTCGGCGGCGACTTAGGACGGCCGAGACATGGAGGTTTCAGCCTATAAATAGAGGCGTTCGGCTCACTTTTTGGCACCGGATTTCGAAGCGACGAAGTGCTGCCATTTTGGAAACTCGACTACGGTATTTTCTTCACTTCTTTCTCTACTTCCATCAAGTGCTAACATCCATTGAAGATTGAAGATCAAGATCAAAGATCAAGAGCCAAAGTTGAAGATTTTCATCCGAAGAGGCTAGATTTCACCGTTTCAAGTGAAATTTCTCCGGATCAAGCCCAAGTCCTTGCTGTCCAGATCTGAAGTTGTTTGATTTTAGGTTGTTTTGGTGATTTGGTGAGTGGTAGTTATCTCTCACACGGACCCAAAGGAGTGTAGTGGATTGGTGATATGTTTATGTGTTAAAGTTAGCGTTTTCTCGCATTTTCCTTAAGTCTGCATGTAGATCCATCATATTTGAAGATGTTTATCTATGAAAGTTATTTATCAAGTATTAGAGACAAAACCCATGTTTTAGATTTGATAGATCTATGCTAAAAACCATGATTTCACGTATGTTGGACTTTTGCTCACTTAATTACGAAATTGCCATTATAATTGATATTGCTTAATAGATCTTGTTTGAATGGTTGAATGTTTGAATGTATGTTAGATTTGATTGCTCCAAGTTAGCTTGTAGTTGATTTGGAACAAGATGGTTGAAGATGATTCAAAAGCTAAGTGGAAAGGCTCTTGAATGGTGAAAGCTGCCAATGGCATATGAAGCGGATGTGGAAGCTCATATGGATGTATTCGAGGATGTGGGATCTTGCCATGATGCGAGAAGGCAAAGCATGGTTGAGTTGGGACTTTGCGATGATATGATGAGGCAAGGCTTGTGTTGAGATGGGACGGGTCATGATGACGTTCCAAGTTGAGAGACTTTGCTATGATGTGATGAGGCAAGACATATGTTGTGATGGGACGGGTCACGAAGACGTTCCAAGCACGGGTCATGACGACGTGCAAAGTTATAACTCGGTGATGCGGTCCGGGTTGGGGTGGATAATGGTTAGCTTGAGAGGCGCTTGAGCTAGTATGGAAGTAGTCGTCGAGGAGGATGACTAGGAGGCTAAGATCTCATCGTTGTTGAAGGTTCTAGCATACTCAAAGCAAGGGTACGTTGGAACGGGTCACGATGACGTTCCAGGCACGGGTCATGATGACGTGCTAGTACTCTGGGCTGATGCGTTCGGCTTAGGCACGGGTCACGATGACGTGCGGAGTTATGGCTAAACCGGGGTTACCATTAGCCCTTGACAGGCGGTCATTCAACTAACGGTGAAATCAAGGCAATGATAACAGTGATAGCCAGAGTCATGGATGTTTGGATGTTTGGTTGTATCATCATTCGGCTTCAAGAGCGGTGTTTTCTGGGTGCTTATCTGATCTTGGTTTAGGCCTTGGGGGTTTGTATTTGGAAAACATCGTCCTTGACTCGAGTGATTATTGCTTTACCTTACTTATCTGCTATGTTATGCTTACTTCTCCTTAGTGTGTGTCTGGGGGCTATCACTGTAGAAAGAGGTGGAGTGGGATGGTTTGGTTCCTATTCCTTTTATCCCTTATGCTCTTTGGTATGTTTGATTGTTAATTTACTGCTCACTAAGACTTTGTCTGACTCAAGGTTTTATGTCTCCTCTTATTACCTTGGGCTGTTCATCCATGTTTGGGATGGGCAGACTAGGTAGCAGGTGACAGGTGCTGTGCTAGGAGTTCTACGCTAAAGATGACGAAGACGAGCAGGAGGCTTTGCATATTAGTTTTCTTACTATATGTACTGGGTATCCGCTGCTGTATTTGGTTGAGTGATTTGTAGTGAGGCTTTCATGTATGGATTCGAGTAGATGATTGTATGAAACAACTGTGATGTTTATATGATGATGTTCTGTTCTATGGAGCTTCACTATATTATATTTCTCTATTGTATTTTATCCATGCGCTGTGAGTTATGCGATAGAGATTCTTCTGTTTTGTTTTACCCTGACTATCGTCCATGGCTGCCTGGCACACCTTTTAGCGCATTATTTCCTTGATTTGGTGCAGGAGTCATGGGCGGTCGTTTCATTTGGTATCGGAGCTTTGGTTAATCGATTTCAGCCAACGCTCGCTGACGTAACTACGTATGAGAGACGTAATTGTATTTTGATGGGTGATTACTATATATAATATAGTAGCCTAGAAGGATTTGAACTCCTTATGCAGTTGTTTCTTAAGGTGTTCTAATCATTCTTATTACAGATACTAAGGATGAGTCGAAGAGGGAGACCAGCTGCAAGGGAAAGCCGTGCTGATGAAGGAGCTGTTGATTATGGAACTATGTTCGAAGCGATGATGACTTCGATCATGAGAAGGATACCAGCTTCAGGATCATCAGTGGATGTGGGAGTTCAAGTTCAAGCTCCAAGACCGGTGGATTTTGCTAAGCTTTGCAAGGATTATACTTCTCTTGGAGGAAAAGCTTTCTTGGGGACGGAGTCGACTATTGAGGTGCAGAGATGGATTGATGCTTGCAAAAGGATCTTTGGTGACTTAGGGATTGAGGATGCAACTAAGAGAAAGCTTGCATCGAGACAGCTTCAGGGAAGAGCTGCTGATTGGTGGAATTCTATCACCATAGATACACCAGAAGAGGATATTACTTGGGAGCAGTTCCAAGTTAGATTTGAAGCCAAGTTCATCTCTACTGCTCAGAGGTCTGTTTTGTTCAAGAGATTTGTGGAGCTCAAACAAGGCGGAAGGCCTGTTCTGGAGTATATTTCTGAGTTCGAAGCTTTGTCTAAGTATGCCAGATCATATATTGATTCTCCCTACCAGAAGAATGAAAAGTTTGTGACTGGTCTGGATGCTTATCTAGGAAGGCAGTTAGTGGATCATCTGGACGATCCATTTGAGAAGCTGGTGGAGAAAGCTCTGAGGCATGAGAGTTTGTTTCCTAGGGAAAGTTCTGTTGTTGCTGTAACCAGGGAAGGATCTAAACCACAGCAGAGTGGGAATAAGAAGAGGAAGCAGCAGCAACAGAAGGGAAAGGATGGTCAGAAGAAGCCAAAGGGCGAGGTGACTTGTTATAACTGCCGTCAGAAGGGTCATCTTTCTCGGGATTGCAAGAATCCGAAGGTGCAGTTGAAGTGTTACAACTGTGATAAGCTGGGACACATTAAGAAGGACTGTCCAGAACCGAGGAAAGATAGGCAGGTTGTGCAAGCCTATGCTTTGGGGGCTGTTCCATCGTCTTCAAAAGCTCCGACTGCTGAAGAAAAGGGGAAGAGTGTGGTGGTTCAAGGTACTCTTTCTATTTGTGGTGTTCCAGTTAGAGTGTTGTTTGATACTGGAGCGTCGCATTCTTTTGTTTGTGATGATTTGGTAAGCCGGTTAGGTATGAAACCGGATATTGTTGATAGGCCATTGGTTGTGACTAATCCAGTGGGGGGTTCGTCATGTTTGTGTATGATATGCCGTGGTCTAGTTGTGTCGAGTCATGATTGCTCGTTTGTTTGTGATTGCTTTGTTCTGAACTTTGCGGGGTTCGGAATTATTTTGGGTATGGACTGGCTTAGGAAGTATGCGGCTAGGATTGATTGTGAGAGGCTTGAGGTGACAGTCGGGAATGTGGAAGGGCGAAAGGTTGTGATACGATGTAAGCATGAAGAAGGCGTCTTCATGAGCTTCATGTATTCGCTAGTTGTTCCACGGGATGGACTGTCATCGGTGCCTATTGTGAATGAGTTTGAGAATGTCTTTGAGGAAGTCAAAGGGTTGCCGCCGCATAGGGAGATCGAGTTTCGTATCGATCTAGTTGAGGGAGCCAGACCTGTTGTGATGCCTCTTAGGCGGATGGCACCGAGGGAGCAGCAAGAGCTGAAGGTGCAAGTTGATGACCTTTTGCAGAAAGGATTCATTCGGAGAAGTGTGTCCGAATGGGGTGCGCCAGTTGTGTTCGCAACCAAAGCGGATGGATCGTTGAGGTTGTGTGTGGATTATCGTGAGCTGAATAAGGTGACTAAGAAGAACAAGTATCCATTGCCGAGAATAGATGACTTGTTTGATCAGCTTCACGAGGCTAAGGTGTTTTCTCAGATGGATTTGGCAACGGGATTTCACCAATTGAGAGTGGCGAAGGATAGTGTGCCGAAGACTGCTTTCAGGACACCATCCGGGTTTTATGAGTGGCTGGTAATGCCGTTTGGGTTGACTAACGCGCCAGCATATTTTGTGGATCTTATGAATAGAGTATTCAGAGATCAGTTGAATAAGTTCGTGCTTGTGTTCGTGGATGATATTTTGGTTTATTCCAGAACCAAGGAAGAGCACAAGACGCACTTGAGGATTGTTTTGGATATACTGCGGAAACATCAGCTGAAGGCTAAGTTTTCGAAGTGTCACTTCTGGAAGAATGAAGTGAGGTTCTTAGGTCATGTTATTTCTGGAAATGGAATAGCGGTTGATCCCGCTAAGGTGGCAGTGATCCAGGATTGGGTTAGACCTAAGAATGCATCTGATGTGAGAAGTTTTCTTGGATTAGCAGGATATTATCGTCGGTTTATCAAAGACTTTTCCAAGATAGCTGCACCGTTGACAGGATTGACGAAGAAGAATCAAGTGTTCAGATGGAATGATAAGTGTGAACAAGCTTTCATAATCCTGAAAGAGCGACTGACAAGTGCTCCTGTTTTGACTATTCCGAGTGGGAATGATGAGATGGTGGTTTACACCGATGCATGTGGCACTGGACTAGGAGCGGTGCTAATGCAGAAGGATAAAGTTGTTGCGTATGCTAGTCGACAACTGAAGCCGCATGAAAGGAATTATCCGACTCATGATTTGGAGTTAGCGGCGATTGTGTTTGCTTTGAAGATGTGGAGACACTATCTATTGGGAGTTAGATTCGAGCTGTTTACAGATCATAAGTCGTTGAAGTATCTGTTTTCCCAAAAGGATTTGAATCTTCGACAGCAAAGGTGGTTAGAGTTGCTAGCATCTTATGATTTTGGTATAGCCTATACTCCAGGAAAAGGTAACGCAGTGGCTGATGCGTTAAGTCGAAGACATGCAGGATTGGGAGCCATGTTTTCGGAATGGAAGAGTCTTGAGTATTTGGCTGGATTTGATTTCAGGCCTAGATGCGAATTGGAACCTGAGATGTTGGCAAACTTATCAATAAGGCCTACTCTTGTGGAAAGAATTGGCGAGGGTCAAAAGCAAGATGATAAGCTTGTCAAGATTATCTGTGATTTGGAATCTGGATTGGACCCGGAGAAGGATAAGGGATTCGAGGTCGATCGAGAGGGTTGGCTTCGAAAGCAAGGGCGATTAGTTGTTCCCGATGTAGATGGATTGAGAGATGAGGTTCTGAGGGAGAGTCATCACTCGAAGTTGACAATTCATCCAGGTGGAAATAAGATGTATCGGGATATGAAGAGAACCTACTACTGGGAAGGTATGAAGAATGATGTTGGAAGTTTTATTTCCAAGTGTATGAATTGTCAGTTGGTGAAAGCTGAGCAGAAGAAGCCCAGTGGATTACTTCAGCCATTAGAGGTTCCTACGTGGAAATGGGAGCAAGTGTCGATGGATTTTATTGATGGTCTACCTAGAACCAGGGCAGGGAATGAAGGGATTTGGGTCATTGTAGATCGTTTGACCAAGAGTGCAAGGTTCATTCCCGTTCGATCGACTAGGACTGCATCGAAACTGGCTGAGTTGTATGTGAAGTGGATTGTTCGATTCCATGGTGTTCCGAAGAATATAGTGAGCGATCGAGACCCATTGTTCACTAGTGGATTTTGGAAGAGCTTCCAGGAAGTTTTGGGAACTGAGTTGTGTTTGAGTACAGCTTATCACCCTCAAACAGATGGTCAGACTGAGAGAGTCAACCGGGTTTTGGAAGATCTTCTTAGAGCTTGTGTTTTGGACTTCGGGGGATCATGGGAGGATCACCTTCATTTGGTGGAATTTGCATATAATAACAGTTATCAGTCGAGTATTGGTATGGCACCATATGAAGCGTTATATGGAAGACCGTGTAACTCTCCGACATGTTGGTTGGAAGCTGGAGAAAAACTGATACTTGGGCCAGAGATGATTCGACAGACTTCGGATTGTATAGAGATCATTCGGCAACGAATGAAGGCAGCCCAAGATCGTCAGAAAAGTTATGCAGATAATCGTCGAAAGGATTTGGAATTCGACGTAGGTGATATGGTTTTTGTGAAGATTTCTCCTCTGAAGAGTGTCATTAGATTCGGAAAGAAAGGAAAGTTAACTCCGAGATTTGTTGGACCATTCCCGATTATCGAGCGAATTGGAAAGCTCGCTTATAGATTGGAGTTACCGGAAAAGATGGCGGGTGTGCACAATGTTTTTCATGTATCTTATCTACGGAAGTATGTGCACGACCCAACTACTGTGGTTTCTGCTGATAGCTGTGAAGACTTGGAGGTTTATCCAGTTGTTTCGAGACCTCGTAAGCCGCTTCGTATTGTTGAAACCGATACGAAACAGCTTAGGAGGAAGACGATTACGTTGCTCAAGGTACAATGGAGTGATGATGTTAACGACTGTACATGGGAGGAGGAAGAGAGGATGAAGGCAGCTCATCCCGGACTCTTCGAGGTATGGCCCTAAAGTGTCGTGACATCTCATGAATTTGTAGCTTGTTCTGAGTCTTAGAATTCTGCATGCTAGGCTAGAATTGGTTGCATGGTTTGTTGATTGCTTTGGATGGTAGGCATGCGGAATATCTTTGATTTCTGATTGTTTGCTTGGAATTTCGGGGGCGAAATTCCTAAGGGGGAGAGAATGTAACGACCCGTATTTTACGTGTCGATGGATCGTAGAATTTGTAGGTCGTTAGTGTTGTTGTGTTGTCTCTAGCCTAAGTCATTCAGAATTGAGTCGTATAGGGGCATGAGTCGTGACCGACTTAGTGCTTAGGTCGCATGATAGCTTGAGTCGAGTGGCCGAGTTAGGATGGTGACCGACCGATAGTAAGTCGTAGCCGACTTAGGAGGTGAGACAAGGTAATGGGTTAAGGCTTGAGTCGTAACCGACTCATAGAATGGGTTGTGTATGAGTGACCGACTTATAGAAGCAACGGTTTATAGGTTGTGACCGAGTTAAGGTTGGCCGACTCATGGGGTTTGCCGAGTTAAGAGTTGGAGTGTTGGAACGACCTAAGTTAGTGGCCGACTTATAGGGAACCGACTCAAGTGTTGAGTCGCGCTCGAGTTAATAGGGTCTTAAGTCGTTAACGACTCATAGGGGACCGGCTCAAGGAGGGGTTGCGGTTTAGAATGTTGGCCGAGATAAGGAAGCGACCGACTTAAGAGTTTCTCGAGTTAAAACGTTGCCGACTTAAGGAGGTTGGTGGTTTAAGGGTTGGCCGACTCATAGGAGTTAACTCGTGACCGAGTCATAGAATTGCCGACTCATAGTATTAGGGCTTAGGTCGTGGGGTCCTGAGTCGGTAGGGGTTTGGGTCGGCATGGCGTTATTCCATGTGTCGTTAGGTCGGTGGGCCGACTTAGTGGATAAGTCGTTGGGGACTTAGGCTTTTGAGTCGTGTCTCGAGGGATAAGGATTAGGCTTAGGTCGGCAGGGATAAGTCGTGTGACCTTCTAGCTGTGATGAGTCGGTAGAATTTAAGTCGGCATTGGTTGAGTCGGTAGGAAGTAGGTCGGCACTTGGTTGAGTCGTAAGTCGACATCTGGGAGTATATGTTGTGTAGTTGAGTCGGTAGGTGCTAGGTCGTGAGTCGGCGAGGGATGAGTCGGGGGCGACTCAGGAGTTGGGTCGGCGGCGACTTAGGACGGCCGAGACATGGAGGTTTCAGCCTATAAATAGAGGCGTTCGGCTCACTTTTTGGCACCGGATTTCGAAGCGACGAAGTGCTGCCATTTTGGAAACTCGACTACGGTATTTTCTTCACTTCTTTCTCTACTTCCATCAAGTGCTAACATCCATTGAAGATTGAAGATCAAGATCAAAGATCAAGAGCCAAAGTTGAAGATTTTCATCCGAAGAGGCTAGATTTCACCGTTTCAAGTGAAATTTCTCCGGATCAAGCCCAAGTCCTTGCTGTCCAGATCTGAAGTTGTTTGATTTTAGGTTGTTTTGGTGATTTGGTGAGTGGTAGTTATCTCTCACACGGACCCAAAGGAGTGTAGTGGATTGGTGATATGTTTATGTGTTAAAGTTAGCGTTTTCTCGCATTTTCCTTAAGTCTGCATGTAGATCCATCATATTTGAAGATGTTTATCTATGAAAGTTATTTATCAAGTATTAGAGACAAAACCCATGTTTTAGATTTGATAGATCTATGCTAAAAACCATGATTTCACGTATGTTGGACTTTTGCTCACTTAATTACGAAATTGCCATTATAATTGATATTGCTTAATAGATCTTGTTTGAATGGTTGAATGTTTGAATGTATGTTAGATTTGATTGCTCCAAGTTAGCTTGTAGTTGATTTGGAACAAGATGGTTGAAGATGATTCAAAAGCTAAGTGGAAAGGCTCTTGAATGGTGAAAGCTGCCAATGGCATATGAAGCGGATGTGGAAGCTCATATGGATGTATTCGAGGATGTGGGATCTTGCCATGATGCGAGAAGGCAAAGCATGGTTGAGTTGGGACTTTGCGATGATATGATGAGGCAAGGCTTGTGTTGAGATGGGACGGGTCATGATGACGTTCCAAGTTGAGAGACTTTGCTATGATGTGATGAGGCAAGACATATGTTGTGATGGGACGGGTCACGAAGACGTTCCAAGCACGGGTCATGACGACGTGCAAAGTTATAACTCGGTGATGCGGTCCGGGTTGGGGTGGATAATGGTTAGCTTGAGAGGCGCTTGAGCTAGTATGGAAGTAGTCGTCGAGGAGGATGACTAGGAGGCTAAGATCTCATCGTTGTTGAAGGTTCTAGCATACTCAAAGCAAGGGTACGTTGGAACGGGTCACGATGACGTTCCAGGCACGGGTCATGATGACGTGCTAGTACTCTGGGCTGATGCGTTCGGCTTAGGCACGGGTCACGATGACGTGCGGAGTTATGGCTAAACCGGGGTTACCATTAGCCCTTGACAGGCGGTCATTCAACTAACGGTGAAATCAAGGCAATGATAACAGTGATAGCCAGAGTCATGGATGTTTGGATGTTTGGTTGTATCATCATTCGGCTTCAAGAGCGGTGTTTTCTGGGTGCTTATCTGATCTTGGTTTAGGCCTTGGGGGTTTGTATTTGGAAAACATCGTCCTTGACTCGAGTGATTATTGCTTTACCTTACTTATCTGCTATGTTATGCTTACTTCTCCTTAGTGTGTGTCTGGGGGCTATCACTGTAGAAAGAGGTGGAGTGGGATGGTTTGGTTCCTATTCCTTTTATCCCTTATGCTCTTTGGTATGTTTGATTGTTAATTTACTGCTCACTAAGACTTTGTCTGACTCAAGGTTTTATGTCTCCTCTTATTACCTTGGGCTGTTCATCCATGTTTGGGATGGGCAGACTAGGTAGCAGGTGACAGGTGCTGTGCTAGGAGTTCTACGCTAAAGATGACGAAGACGAGCAGGAGGCTTTGCATATTAGTTTTCTTACTATATGTACTGGGTATCCGCTGCTGTATTTGGTTGAGTGATTTGTAGTGAGGCTTTCATGTATGGATTCGAGTAGATGATTGTATGAAACAACTGTGATGTTTATATGATGATGTTCTGTTCTATGGAGCTTCACTATATTATATTTCTCTATTGTATTTTATCCATGCGCTGTGAGTTATGCGATAGAGATTCTTCTGTTTTGTTTTACCCTGACTATCGTCCATGGCTGCCTGGCACACCTTTTAGCGCATTATTTCCTTGATTTGGTGCAGGAGTCATGGGCGGTCGTTTCAGCAACTCAGATCTGCAAGTCGTTTTTCGATTCGAAGCACGGTTTGTTGAGAAATTAAAGAACCAGTCACAGCCGTTCGTTACGTCGTGATGGACTTCGTCGGATCATCAAATCATTGATACCGAAGCGTAGAGATCGACCAGAGGAATGCATCTGTATGGGTTTTGCATCGAATTAACATGTGAAGACCCGCAAATCCGTACCTCTTGAATAGACACTAATCTCCAGTGATTAACTCAAGATGAACGAAAGTACAAACCCTTATGGTTAAGGAAAAAGAAAGAGGTCGAAGAAGAAAGAAAAAGATAGAACAGAACAACATTAGAATCTCACAATTCGCAGCGGAACAACATATAATAGATAAATGAATAATCATTTAAAACAAAAGAACTGTATATTTTATACATTACATCACATTACATTCATTATCAGATTTTACAATAACAAACAGCGGAAAAAGAAATACTATACTTAGTAATATGCTACGCCAACCATCTTGCCTCCAGTAACTCCTGAATTCCAGAATATCCTGATAAACCTGACTCTAGACTGCCCGTGTGGAAATTGGTGGGCACCCAGAGTTTAGGAAGGGAAACAATAAACTCCAGGTCAGTCATGTGACAAGTGTGAGAACTTAAAACAGTTATTTATCTTTAAAACAAAGAATAGGATAATTTTAAAATAGATCCGCAATGCTTTTTAGAAAATGAGACTACCATAAGGCCTCCCGCACACGCACACAATGCAAATGCAGAATCGGAGGAGATTTCTCCTTATGATAGTCAAAGATGCTTGATACGCATTAAAAAGAAACTTGATATTATTACTAGTGCATAGTGTAGAAAACATTTCGAAAGTAAAGATATAAATCTTAGCCAGCATAGGCATTTCGCACTTATGCCTACTATAGCTACCATCCAAACAGTGGGGCGCCACCATACGTGAATGATAGGTTCTACAACTAAAACCGTACAAGATCGTATTTGTGACGACCCAAACTCGATGTCCCATAAACGACATCAAATTTGCATCGCCGGAGCTTATAACAACAATTAGATGAATATAAAACAGCGGAACAGAATCAATATCATAAATAACATCACTGTTACAACATCAACATAATATCCATACTGCAACAGGGTACATAAATACATACACCACAATCTCTAAATACAACATCATGATAATACAACAGTGAACATATATCCAAAAGTTCTCAAATGAGAGATGATAACGAACTCCCAAAAGCTAACACCTGTAATCTCCAAAAGCTCCTAATATATCTCCAAGATAAGAGCTCCAAAATACTGCTACTCCAAAATATAGAAACCTACTACTAGGCTGCCCGTGTGAAAATAATGGGCACCCAGAGTTTAGGAAAGAAAACAATAAACTCCGGATCAGTCATGGGACCGGTATGAGTAAACAAGACAGTTGTATTTAAATAAACAAGATTTATAAAAGAATTTTCGGAATGATTTTAAAAATGGAACTACCATAAGACCTCCCGCCACACACACAATGCAAACGCAGAATTGGAGGAGATTTCTTCTTATGATAGTTAAATATGTTTGGTACGAGAAAAGATTTCTTTGATATTATTACTAGTGCATAGTGAAGTAAATCATTTCAAAAATAGGATATTAATCTTAGCCAACATAGACATTCCGAACTATGCCTACTATAACTATCATGTTTTGTGGCAGGTTACCGCCACGCTGCATGACAGGTTTTACAACTAAAACCGTACAGGGTTTCGTATTGTTTCTTTGGATTTCCAACAAATGGTCAGGCCAAGGAACTTCCCATTGCCACATGAGAACGCCTCTGGAAGGACGTCCCCGAGAACCAAACCGGATCTCTGCCAACACAAGGCCGGGTTACCCCTAACTGGGTAACTACTGACACGAGTATGCCATCTCCCGGTCGTAACCAACCTTTAACCGGGGCCCCAGCAACAAATCACAAAATCATATATATATATATATATCTGCGATATCAACATAAGTTAAGTATCTGGGCTCCATACCATGATACCACTTCTATCCAGAAGGAAATGTACATACCCTAAGGGGTGCTACCCCCAATAACCTTGCCGCATCTTTCCTGTTTCGACCATTTCGGGGTGTGAGGTCCGACGAAGTCACGTCCACAAAAACACGCTTTATACAAAGTCATGCTTTGGGTCAACAAATGATCATAGAAATGATCACAAAGATAGACGATCAAACAAATGATCCTATCACAAATAATCAACACAATGATCATTTCACAGCAACACTCAGTATGTCACATTACCAAATTGGGAATATATTGCTGATAACCTTCAACTATATAACCTCTGAGCTCGTACGTCTCAGAGAAGGGTGTTAAGCTAAAAAATAAATTCTCCGCCACCAACAGAAATATATTTGAAAGAAATCGGCTTTATATCTCAATTTGTAATGACAGACTTACTATCCATACAAGTCTGTTCCGGGCTCGAACAAAACCGAAGGCACTTACAAAGAAGTCCTTGCAATCCGGATATTCACAATCCTGATCGAATTCCCCATCACATATGGAGAACTCTATACCGGAGCAACTCGGTGCAGAGTCAATCGACAGGTCATCCTATCGCTCTCGCAAATACCCGGTCTTCAACACCGGTCTTCACATTCTATCCATAACGTCGAATCACATATTCGAAATGGGTTATATGACACACAGGTCCTTTCCCGACTAATTCGAATAGTGAGTGTCAAATTTTAAAACATGTGGATGTCATTCACAAATATTCACAGGTTCGATGTGGGTTTCGGATAACCAACTGAAATCTGATTCCCTGTCGCATCGAAGTTTAAATGTCGGTTTACAGACAACAGGGTTTTCACATCAATACAGAACAATCATAATCACAGTGCAATAACATGGCAATATCATCATACAGAATTACAAACAGAACAGAGATATTTATATAAGTTAACAAAATAGTTAATTACTTCCCAATGTGATTTAAATAAATTTACCACTAAATTAATTTAATTTAATGATGAGAATTTGGATAAATAAACTAAATTTTGATTACTCAATTTATTGTTTCAAAATTTACAAATTCTTACTTACAAATTCATTTAAACACTTAATTGTTTATAAATCAATTACCTTAATTATCATTTTAAACTACATTATTTACTTATTAAACAATTTGGTAAAATGATGTATCTGGATTTAATAAATTAACCATATAAATATTATTATTATTATTATTTTTCTTGATTACTTTAAAACGATGATTTTTTTTTTTATAATCACAATTGAATTAAATCTCAATTGACTATATTAATTTATTATTCCTTAATAAATTATCTTAATGTAACTATCAATTTTGAATCAATCATTTTAAATTATCAACTTAATGATTTTTTAAATTTACAACTTTAATTTAATTGATTTTATTTATTTATTATTATTAAAAAAAAAAATTAAATCATAAATTATTTATCATTAATTTATTAACTTCACATTCCATTTACAACTTTCTTCATTTTATAAACAATGCTTATAAACATTGTTTAAACTTAAGTTTTCGACAAACCTCAACTGAACTTGCTGTTTCAGGTGGCCAACCCGAGTCTCCCCCGAGTCACGCTCGAGTTCAAACACTTCCTGCTTCGAGTTTCCTCCCAAAGCTACCCGAGTGATAAAATTTTTTGCAAATTTTGCTAAGTCCCAATTTTTGTCACGATAAAACCCTGAAACCTCCCGAGTCTCCCTTCGAGTCTCTGCCCTATTTCCCCGATCAGAACTTCGAGTCACCCACACGAGTACAAACCTGAAATGCTTCAGGAAATCAAATTTCTTCCAGGTCATAAATTCGTGCACGTATACGTGCACAACGCCATTGATGATCTTCAGGCGTCGCTGCATCGATGAGTAAGTCAGAACTCCCCCCTAGTCCAATCCCCGATCACCCAAACCTATTTATCATCTCGAATTCAAATTTTAGTTCGAGCACGCAAACCTGCAACATACACTGGAACTACCACCGTCCCTGTCAACGCCTCGCCACGCCACCAGACGCTGCCAGAAACCCAGAAACTTCGTCCACAGTTCGACAACACCCCATGCTATCATCACCCACAAAATCTTCGAACTCGATGCATCCACGGTAGCGTACGCACCCAGTTTACAGACCGTATCAATTTCGAAAACTAAACCCTACTTCGAGCTCGTACTCCCCATTCACGCAATAGAAAAATAAATTTGTATTTTTCCCAACATTCTTGAGTATTAAACTAGCTCCACGCGAAATCTCAACATTCAAAAGTCTTTTGATTTACAGGAATCGACTTAAAAGCAACATTTGCTAAAATACAAACTGCTCCTAAGATACCCAAGTAAAAATCATCATATTTAGTTTAAAAATCCCATTTTTGTATACTTACTCGAATTATACAATCAAATCAATGATTAATCACACTTGAATTTATCACCATTTTGATTTACTGTAAGGTTTGAGGTTGCACAGCCAAAAAGTTTCACTTCAAACTTAAAATAAAATTTTAAACTGTGAGTTAAGTTTACACAACATATTTTGGTTTAAGATTTTTATTACTTAACAATGTTTCAATGTAAATAAATCTAATTCTTTGAATAAATGATCAAGTGCTGTGATAAATACAGAGAAGATGAAATGCAGAGCATACAAAATCCTATTTATAAACTGAAGCATATACATAAACAGCTTATGAATGGAATTTAAACTTGTTTAAATAGATTTAAGCTTTTAAGATTATTTTACTCACCTGTTTGTTTTGAAACAGAAAGCACTATGGTTTCTTTATAACAGATTTGCAGAAGTTTGCAGATGAAATGCAGAGCATACAAAATCAGGTTTGCAGAAGTTTGTTGAATGAAATAAAGAGGCAGGTTGATGTTTCTTTATAACAGATTGTTTACTGAAGTTTATTAAAACAAGTACAGGATAAACCATGCTGGAAGTAAAAGCATTGAATGAGGTATGTTCTTGGTAGATGCTTGCATTTAATGAAAGTATGTAGTGTTTCATGCTTGTATATTTTCAGCATGCTGTCTTGTTTATTTATTTGATCATAAGTTTAATCATTTGTTTATTTGTTTGTTCTTTTGTTTAATTGTTTACTTGCTTAATTATTCATAGGTTTATTTGTTTATTCTTTGTTCTTTTGTTTAATTGTTTACTTGCTTAATTATTCATAGGTTTATTTGTTTATTCTTTGTTCTTTTGTTTAATTGTTTACTTGCTTAATTATTCATAGGTTTATTTGTTTATTCTTTGTTCTTTTGTTTAATTGTTTACTTGCTTAATTATTCATAGGTTTATTTGTTTATTTGTTTGTTCTTTTGTTTGATTATTCATAGGTTTATTTGTTTAATTTTATTATGATGCGATTTAAATTTTAAAATTTTATCATAACTTACATTAACAATTTTTTTTTTTATTTCTTTTAAAAATTTTAACTAAAAATACTAAACTTTGTTCATATTTTATTCCTTTATAACTTTTCAATTTTTTTATTTTAAAAAGTTTAAAATATATCACTAAATTTTTAATTCAAAATTTTCGGGATGTTACAATATCCCCTCCTTAAGAATATTTCGTCCTCGAAATTGAAAGAGAGAGAAACGTAAACAAATAATATACGAATTCAGAAATAAGGAAATGACTTACAGATTTAAGTCCAGATGTCAATTCTGCATTTGGGATATGACTTCTTCATATTCTCTTCAGTCTCCCAAGTACAGTCCTTTGGATCGCCACTCCATTTAACTTTGACCAATTTCACAATTTTGTTCCTCAATCGCTTCTCATCACGATCAATAATTTTCATCGGTTCCCTTCTAACTGCCAAATTGGGAGTGATTTCAAGATCCTGCTGAGCAGCTTCTTCAATAATATCATCTGGATCGTGCACATATTTCCGAAGATTAGAAATATGGAACACATCATGTACGCCAGACAACCAGCTGGGTAACTGCACTCTATATTCTAGAGAACCAATCCTTTCCAGAATAGGAAAAGGACCAATATAACGCGGTGCCAACTTTCCAGTTTTCCCGAATCTCAACACACCCCGCATCGGAGATACTTTCAGAAATACAGAATCTCCAACTTGAAATTCCAAATTTCTCCTTCGACGGTCATAGTAGCTCTTCTGACGGCTTTGGGCAGTTAATAACTTTTTTCGAATAAAATTTACCTTCTCAGTGGCCTCTTTTATCATATCCGGTCCAAGAACAAGTCTGTCACCTGATTCGATCCAGCATGTAGGTGATCGACACGGACGACCATATAAAGCTTCAAAAGGAGCCATTTCTAAACTGGCCTGATAGCTGTTATTATATGAGAATTCAACCAGATGCAAATGGTCCTCCCAAGAACCACCAAAATCATGAACACAAGCACGCAGTAGGTCTTCTAAAATTCGGTTAACTCTCTCAGTCTGTCCATCAGATTGCGGATGATAAGCAGTACTGAAATTTAATTTTGTTCCCAATGCGTCCTGAAATGCTTCCCAAAATCTACTAGTGAAGATCGGGTCACGATCACTCACTATACTACTGGGAATACCATGGAGGCGAACAATTTCCTTTATATATATACCTGTCAAGCTTGCCGCAGTCCGAGTAGATTTAACTGGAATGAAATGAGCATTTTTGGTTAGACGATCCACAATAACCCAAATCGCTTCATTGCCTTTCTTGGTTCGTGGCAATCCGTCGATGAAATCCATCGATACCTGATCCCACTTCCATTTCGGTACTTCCAAAGGTTGAAGTAAACCGGCCACTTTCTTTTGGTCGCTCTTGATCTGCTGACAAGTAGCACAACGACTCACATAAATAGATATGTCTCTCTTCATCGTTTTCCACCAGAATGTTCTTTTAACATCTCGATACATTTTGTTGACTCCGGGATGGATGCTGAATTTGGACTTGTGGCATTCGTCCAAAACTTCACGTTTCAGATCAGGGAAGTCTGGAACACAAATCCTGCCTTTTAATCTTATTACTCCTCTATTATCCATCTCGAAACTAGTGCCTTCTCCTTGGCAAATTCTTTTATAAATTCCCCGAAGAAACTCATCTTCATATTGCTTATTTGCGATCTTCTCAAAGAGAGTAGGAGTGATAACAAGATATGCAAGAACAGCATGTCTCCTACTTAAAGCATCGGCAACCACATTGGCTTTTCCCGGCGTATATTGGATATCTAAGTCATAAGATGCCAGAAATTCCAACCAACGTTGTTGTCGCAAATTCAAATCCTTCTGGGTGAAAAGATATTTCAAGTTTTTATGATCGGTGAATAATTCGAATTTTTCACCTAAAACAAAGAGAGTTTATTAGGTATATTTCTTTAATCAAGTTAGTTTCATCAATTGTTAAGAAAGCTGAAAAGATTCTTACCCAGAAGATAGTGTCGCCATATTTTCAAAGCGAAAACAACAGCCAAAAGTTCCAAATCGTGCGTTGGGTAGTTCTTCTCATGCGGACGTAATTGTCTACCTGCGTAGGCAACCACCTTTCCATTTTGCATCAATACTGCATCTACCCCTTCACCACATGCATCAGTATAGACAGATAAGCCTTGGTTCCCGTTAACAATAGTGAGAACAGGAGCAGTGGTCAATCTCTTTTTCAACTCTTGAAAAACTTCCTCACATCTTGAAGTCCAAATGAACTTTGCATTTTTCATTGTTAACTTAGTCAGCGGACTAGCTAACTTAGAAAAATCTTGAACGAATTTCCGATAATAGCCTGCTAAACCCAAAAAGCTTCGAACTTCTCTTGGTGTAGTGGGTTGTTTCCAATCAAGAATAGCGGAAATTTTGCTAGGATCTACTGAAATTCCTTCTTCATTAACAATATGGCCAAGGAATTTTACTTCATTGACCCAGAAATGGCATTTGGAAAATTTTGCATATAGAACATTTCTCCTTAAAATTTCTAAGACAATTCTAAGATGCTCGGCATGCTCATCTTCAGTTTTGGAGAAAATTAAGATGTCATCAATGAATACAAGCACAAATTTATTCAGAACTTCTCGAAACACACGAGTCATGAGATCTACGAAGTATGCTGGAGCATTGGTTAGCCCGAAAGGCATAACCAACCATGCATAGAACATATTAGGACCTCTAAAAGCGGTCAGATGTACACAATCTTCGGCGATTCGTAATTGATGGAATCCCTGAGCTAGATCCATTTTTGAAAAGAAACGAGCGCCATGCAACTGATCAAATAAATCATCAATCCTGGGCAGTGGAAATTTATTTTTGAGAGTTTGTTTATTTAGATCGCGGTAATCTACACACAATCTCAAGGATCCGTCTGATTTAGCAACAAATACGACGGCTGAACCCCATTCAGAAACACTGGATTGAATTAATCCTTTTGCTAGTAGCTCATTAGTTTGATGAACCAATTCAATCTTTTCCCTAGGTGCCATTCTGCGACTTGCGTGAACAACAGGACGAGTATTAGGTACAAGATCGATTCGGAATTCTATTTCTCGATGAGGAGGTAAAGATTTCACTTCTTCGAATACGTCGGAAAAATCCCGAACAACAGGTATAGACTGCAAAGTGGGTTCAAGATTTCCCAATGTATATATCAATCTGTCGCTCCTTGGACTTGGATTCTCACAAGAGATTTCAATAAAATTTCCAAAACTTGTTTTGATTAAAACTGTCCGATTACTACACTCCAATCTAGCATCGTATCTCGTTAACCAGTTCATACCGAGTAAGATTTCAAATTCATCAAATTCGAGGACATAAAGGTTGATAGGAAATTTATAGCTAGCATATGAAATAGGAACTCTCTTACAATATGAACTAAGATTTGCGGGACCTCCAACCGAATTTTTCACGCAAATAAGATCGTCAGCAAATTTAGTTTCAAGTCCTAATTCATTTACGGTTTGTTGGGAGATAAAGCTATGTGAAGCTCCTGTATCAAATAAAACTCTAACAGTTCTATTATTAATAGTAAGGTTACCTTCCAAAACACTTTTCCCTTTGTCAGCTTTTGAAGATGAGGGGTCCTCCTTTATCGTGTAAACTTTTGCCACCTGCGCTGGCTTCATCACTGGGCAATTTTTAACTAAATGTCTCGGTTTATGACAATTGTAACATTCTCTAGCTGGTTTTTTCGGTTTTGGGCAGTCATTTGAATAGTGGCCTTTCTCTTTGCAGTTGTAACAAGTGACATTTTCTGTTGCTCTTCCTTGAGTGTTCCTCTTCTTCTCATTGCCTTGCCAAGGTTTCTTGCCTCCGAATTTTCGCTTTTTAAAATTCTGACTACCTGAATTACCTTTCTCCACAGTTGCTTCTTGCATATCAAGAGTAGCGTACCTGTAACCCATATCTACTAAATCTGAGAAAGATTCTTTAACATGACCTGTCATTCTTCCATGATATTTCTGGTTCATTCCCCGGATAAACCTTTCGTTTTTCTTCAGAGGTGTATTTAGCAATTTCGGGCCAAACCGAGATAGTTCACTGAATTTATTCAAGTATTCTTCAAACGACAGACTTCCTTGCTTCAAATCCAGAAATTCTTGATACATTCTGGAAACTCCCGCTGATGGCATGTAACGTTTCTCAAACACTTCTTTAAAACGATCCCAAGTAAATTCTTCTTCGGGTTCCTCTATAATGATGGTTTCCCACCAAGCTGAAGCTTCTCCTTGGAGTTGCCAAGAAGCTATAAGTCTTTTCTGCTCATCCTGCAATTTTAGCCCTTTAAAAATCTTTTCACACGATCTTACCCAAGCTTGAGCGTCAATAATTGACTCTTTGCCAATGAATGGTTTGCCACCAAGCTTTTCAAATTTCTTATATAATTCAGCCAAGTCCGGCTGCTGCTGAATTTCTATTACTGCTTCTGCGGCTGCGGGAATTTGATTGGGTGCTGCAGCATTGCCTAGACCCCTAGTTCTTCCTCTGCGTCCACTCATTTTCACTATCTGAGATTAGTAAGAAAATTGATTTAGATATACAAGCGAAATATCTTAAGGAATATCAGCAGTAAAAAGAAATAGACTAAGAAATTTCAAAGTTTCAATTTTGATTATATTCATTCTAGGGTATACTTCACCCTATCTCTAATGAGCCATCTAATGTGTTATACTCCGTAGCTAAAGTTCTTACTCAACCAGTTGCTCTGATACCACTTTGTGATGACCCAAACTCGATGTCCCATAAACGACATCAAATTTGCATCGCCGGAGCTTATAACAACAATTAGATGAATATAAAACAGCGGAACAGAATCAATATCATAAATAACATCACTGTTACAACATCAACATAATATCCATACTGCAACAGGGTACATAAATACATACACCACAATCTCTAAATACAACATCATGATAATACAACAGTGAACATATATCCAAAAGTTCTCAAATGAGAGATGATAACGAACTCCCAAAAGCTAACACCTGTAATCTCCAAAAGCTCCTAATATATCTCCAAGATAAGAGCTCCAAAATACTGCTACTCCAAAATATAGAAACCTGCTACTAGGCTGCCCGTGTGAAAATAATGGGCACCCAGAGTTTAGGAAAGAAAACAATAAACTCCGGATCAGTCATGGGACTAGTATGAGTAAACAAGACAGTTGTATTTAAATAAACAAGATTTATAAAAGAATTTTCGGGATGCTTTTAAAAATGGAACTACCATAAGACCTCCCGCCACACACACAATGCAAATGCAGAATTGGAGGAGATTTCTTCTTATGATAGTTAAATATGCTTGGTACGAGAAAAGAATTCTTTGATATTATTACTAGTGCATAGTGAAGTAAATCATTTCAAAAATAGGATATTAATCTTAGCCAACATAGACATTCCGAACTATGCCTACTATAACTATCATGTTTTGTGGCAGGTTACCGCCACGCTGCATGACAGGTTTTACAACTAAAACCGTATAGGGTTTCGTATTGTTTCTTTGGATTTCCAACAAATGGTCAGGCCAAGGAACTTCCCATTGCCACATGAGAACGCCTCTGGAAGGACGTCCCCGAGAACCAAACCGGATCTCTGCCAACACAAGGCCGGGTTACCCCTAACTGGGTAACTACTGACACGAGTATGCCATCTCCCGGTCGTAACCAACCTTTAACCGGGGCCCCAGCAACAAATCACAAAATCATATATATATATCTGCGATATCAACATAAGTTAAGTATCTGGGCTCCATACCATGATACCACTTCTATCCAGAAGGAAATGTACATACCCTAAGGGGTGCTACCCCCAATAACCTTGCCGCATCTTTCCTTTTTCGACCATTTCGGGGTGTGAGGTCCGACGAAGTCACGTCCACAAAAACACGCTTTATACAAAGTCATGCTTTGGGTCAACAAATGATCATAGAAATGATCACAAAGATAGACGATCAAACAAATGATCCTATCACAAATAATCAACACAATGATCATTTCACAGCAACACTCAGTATGTCACATTACCAAATTGGGAATATATTGCTGATAACCTTCAACTATATAACCTCTGAGCTCGTACGTCTCAGAGAAGGGTGTTAAGCTAAAAAATAAATTCTCCTCCACCAACAGAAATATATTTGAAAGAAATCGGCTTTATATCTCAATTTGTAATGACAGACTTACTATCCATACAAGTCTGTTCCGGGCTCGAACAAAACCGAAGGCACTTACAAAGAAGTCCTTGCAATCCGGATATTCACAATCCTGATCGAATTCCCCATCACATATGGAGAACTCTATACCGGAGCAACTCGGTGCAGAGTCAATCGACAGGTCATCCTATCGCTCTCGCAAATACCCGGTCTTCAACACCGGTCTTCACATTCTATCCATAACGTCGAATCACATATTCGAAATGGGTTATATGACACACAGGTCCTTTCCCGGCTAATTCGAATAGTGAGTGTCAAATTTTAAAACATGTGGATGTCATTCACAAATATTCACAGGTTCGATGTGGGTTTCGGATAACCAACTGAAATCTGATTCCCTGTCGCATCGAAGTTTAAATGTCGGTTTACAGACAACAGGGTTTTCACATCAATACAGAACAATCATAATCACAGTGCAATAACATGGCAATATCATCATACAGAATTACAAACAGAACAGAGATATTTATATAAGTTAACAAAATAGTTAATTACTTCCCAATGTGATTTAAATAAATTTACCACTAAATTAATTTAATTTAATGATGAGAATTTGGATAAATAAACTAAATTTTGATTACTCAATTTATTGTTTCAAAATTTACAAATTCTTACTTACAAATTCATTTAAACACTTAATTGTTTATAAATCAATTACCTTAATTATCATTTTAAACTACATTATTTACTTATTAAACAATTTGGTAAAATGATGTATCTGGATTTAATAAATTAACCATATAAATATTATTATTATTATTATTTTTCTTGATTACTTTAAAACGATGATTTTTTTTTTATAATCACAATTGAATTAAATCTCAATTGACTATATTAATTTATTATTCCTTAATAAATTATCTTAATGTAACTATCAATTTTGAATCAATCATTTTAAATTATCAACTTAATGATTTTTTAAATTTACAACTTTAATTTAATTGATTTTATTTATTTATTATTATTAAAAAAAAAATTTAAATCATAAATTATTTTATCATTAATTTATTAACTTCACATTCCATTTACAACTTTCTTCATTTTATAAACAATGCTTATAAACATTGTTTAAACTTAAGTTTTCGACAAACCTCAACTGAACTTGCTGTTTCAGGTGGCCAACCCGAGTCTCCCCCGAGTCACGCTCGAGTTCAAACACTTCCTGCTTCGAGTTTCCTCCCAAAGCTACCCGAGTGATAAAAATTTTTGCAAATTTTGCTAAGTCCCAATTTTTGTCACGATAAAACCCTGAAACCTCCCGAGTCTCCCTTCGAGTCTCTGCCCTATTTCCCCGATCAGAACTTCGAGTCACCCACACGAGTACAAACCTGAAATGCTTCAGGAAATCAAATTTCTTCCAGGTCATAAATTCGTGCACGTATACGTGCACAACGCCATTGATGATCTTCAGGCGTCGCTGCATCGATGAGTAAGTCAGAACTCCCCCCTAGTCCAATCCCCGATCACCCAAACCTATTTATCATCTCGAATTCAAATTTTAGTTCGAGCACGCAAACCTGCAACATACACTGGAACTACCACCGTCCCTGTCAACGCCTCGCCACGCCACCAGACGCCGCCAGAAACCCAGAAACTTCGTCCACAGTTCGACAACACCCCATGCTATCATCACCCACAAAATCTTCGAACTCGATGCATCCACGGTAGCGTACGCACCCAGTTTACAGACCGTATCAATTTCGAAAACTAAACCCTACTTCGAGCTCGTACTCCCCATTCACGCAATAGAAAAATAAATTTGTATTTTTCCCAACATTCTTGAGTATTAAACTAGCTCCACGCGAAATCTCAACATTCAAAAGTCTTTTGATTTACAGGAATCGACTTAAAAGCAACATTTGCTAAAATACAAACTGCTCCTAAGATACCCAAGTAAAAACCATCATATTTAGTTTAAAAATCCCATTTTTGTATACTTACTCGAATTATACAATCAAATCAATGATTAATCACACTTGAATTTATCACCATTTTGATTTACTGTAAGGTTTGAGGTTGCACAGCCAAAAAGTTTCACTTCAAACTTAAAATAAAATTTTAAACTGTGAGTTAAGTTTACACAACATATTTTGGTTTAAGATTTTTATTACTTAACAATGTTTCAATGTAAATAAATCTAATTCTTTGAATAAATGATCAAGTGCTGTGATAAATACAGAGAAGATGAAATGCAGAGCATACAAAATCCTATTTATAAACTGAAGCATATACATAAACAGCTTATGAATGGAATTTAAACTTGTTTAAATAGATTTAAGCTTTTAAGATTATTTTACTCACCTGTTTGTTTTGAAACAGAAAGCACTATGGTTTCTTTATAACAGATTTGCAGAAGTTTGCAGATGAAATGCAGAGCATACAAAATCAGGTTTGCAGAAGTTTGTTGAATGAAATAAAGAGGCAGGTTGATGTTTCTTTATAACAGATTGTTTACTGAAGTTTATTAAAACAAGTACAGGATAAACCATGCTGGAAGTAAAAGCATTGAATGCAGGTATGTTCTTGGTAGATGCTTGCATTTAATGAAAGTATGTAGTGTTTCATGCTTGTATATTTTCAGCATGCTGTCTTGTTTATTTATTTGATCATAAGTTTAATCATTTGTATATTTGTTTGTTCTTTTGTTTAATTGTTTACTTGCTTAATTATTCATAGGTTTATTTGTTTATTCTTTGTTCTTTTGTTTAATTGTTTACTTGCTTAATTATTCATAGGTTTATTTGTTTATTCTTTGTTCTTTTGTTTAATTGTTTACTTGCTTAATTATTCATAGGTTTATTTGTTTATTTGTTTGTTCTTTTGTTTGATTATTCATAGGTTTATTTGTTTAATTTTATTATGATGCAATTTAAATTTTAAAATTTTATCATAACTTACATTAACAATTTTTT
Source organism: Allium cepa (assembly GCA_030765085.1). Classification (NCBI taxonomy): domain Eukaryota; kingdom Viridiplantae; phylum Streptophyta; class Magnoliopsida; order Asparagales; family Amaryllidaceae; genus Allium; species Allium cepa. The sequence goes on along the minus strand of CM060943.1, from coordinate 394,651,148 downwards.
TTTTATTTCTTTTAAAAATTTTAACTAAAAATACTAAACTTTGTTCATATTTTATTCCTTTATAACTTTTCACTTTTTGTATTTTAAAAAGTTTAAAATATATTACTAAATTTTTAATTCAAAATTTTCGGGATGTTACAGTATTGTTTCTTTGGATTTCCAACAAATGGTCAGGCCAAGGAACATCCCATTGCCACATGGAAACGCCTCTAGAATGACGTCCCGAGAACCAAACCGGATCTCTGCCAACACAAGGCCGGGTTACCCCTAACTGGGTAACTACTGACACGAATATGCCATTCCCCGATCGTAACCGATCTATATCCGAGGATCCTCGATTTCCAACAACCACAAAACAATAAATTTGCAGCAACAACATAGGTTAAGTATCTGGGCTCCATACCATGATACCACCTCTATCCAGAAGGAATGACATACACTAAAGGGGCTCTACCCTGTAATAACCTTGCTGCATTCTTCCTGTTTTGACCTTTTCCGGGTGTGAGGTCCGACGAAGTCTCGTCCACAAAGCCACGCTTTATACAAAAGCTGTGCTTTGGGTCAACAAATGATCAAAGTAATGATCACAAAGATAAATGATCAAACAAATGATCATATCACAAATGATCAAACAATGATCATTTCACAGCAACACTCAGCATGTCACATTACCAAATTGGGAGTATATCACTAATAACCTTCAACTACATAACCTCTGAGATCGTACGTCTCAAAGAAGGGTGTTAAGCTAAGAGAATAAATTCTCCGCCACCAACAGAAATATATCTGAAAGAAATCAGCTTTATATCTCAACTTGTAGTGTCAGACATACAATCCATACAAGTCTGTTCGGGGCTCGAACAGAACCGAAGGCACTTCCAAAGAAGTCCTTGCATTCCGGATAATTTCTAATCACGTCCGGACTTCCCATCACTAAGGGCGATAAAACCTCAATATCGGAGATCAGCCGATGCAGAGCAACTCAACGGTAATCCTTCCGTTTTCAAAAATATCTGGTCTTCAACACCGGTCATCAAATGCAATTTATTACGACGTATCACATATTCGGAATGGGTTATGCGACCCCAAGGTCCTTTCCCGACTAACCCGAATAGTGAGCGCTTATTTTTAAAAATAAGTGTAGCATTTAAATTCAAGCAATCACAACAAATACCTATTAGGTAAATATTGATAGTTGGTTATTTAACTATCAATAGGTATGCACAACATCACCAAATTCCAAATAATTTTCCAAATTATTTATCTTCCAAAAATATCTTTACAAGATATATATATATATATATATATATATATATATATATATATAATTTCCATACTTCAAAAATAAATCGATATTTATTTTTTAAACCAATTTTCCCAATTTCATTTATAAATTCCATATTGAATTTACATTTCCAAAATATCTGTGAATATACGATTTCCAAATCGATTTCAAATATTCACCTTCAATTTATCTTTAAAAAGATAATTCTAAAACGTTCATTTCATATTGGAAAACATTTCCCTACTTATTTAATAATGAGTAATAAACAAATCTATTTATTTTCAACACTGGGAAAATATTCGATATTCTTAAATCATAACTAAGTATATATTTCATTCAAAGAAAACATTCTCCTAACACATTTATTTGAGTCAAAACGAATGTTGCGTAAAATATCGTTATGACGACCCAAAATCACTAGTATAGGGATTCGAAATTTAGATAGATATATAAATCCCAATACTGTACAAAAACATTTCCTTTCGGAAATCATTTACTATAACAATAGTGTTATAGTCCACCATTTCCTTCAATTCCTTGAAAACTCCTATTTCAACAATGAATGTTGAAATCTATGTTTTCAATACTTAATACATTTAAAACATGTCTAATCGTTTTAATTCTATTTAAAATATCATTTTTCCCCAAAACATTTCCTTAATATAATATTCATTATCCAAAATCGTGAATATACTTCGTTAATCCAAATTCAACACTTTCACATATTAAATTAAAGGATTTTCCGTAGTCCAAAATCATGGATATAATTCCTTTAAAAATTTCTATGTTCACTTATCAAATTTATTTGATTACGGATTTATAAAACAACGTTTATAAATTCCATTTCTATTTCATAACTACTTCGATTTGTAAATCTCCTTTAATAACCAATTCTATTTATATTCGTCTACATGTCGAATCCAACTTATAAGTAAATTACTTATAATCCATTTATTCACAAATCCATGATTTTATATCTTCATTTATTTATAAATCTAAAATTCTTGTTTACTTATAAAACTAGGTACAACTTTATTTTAACACTTATAAAGGCTCGTTTTATAATTCCAATATCCTCAACTTATAAAATATAAATCTTTTATATAAACCGTTTATAATAATTCAAAAATCCCAATTTAAACCATTTATAAATTTGTCAGCTATTTTATTCAAAAATCATGCTTTGGTTATATTTCACAAAAATCCTAATTTTTATAACATAAAAAAAAATTATAACGTTTTAATTATTTAAAATGAATCAATTCAAAAATTTAATAAACGTATAATTTCAAAAATTACTTTAAAAATCCCTTAAAAATCAAAATCGTTATTTTTAAACTTCAAAAATGGATCCGATGATGCAACACACCAAATAATCAATCACGGCATCCAAACATCATATGTCATCATATGATAATCAACAAATATCACACTATATGTAAATAAATAAATACGGTTTGAGGAATCCAGTTGGATCCCTCCAACCTGTTTCCCTGCATCCACATATGTTAGCACAATACCAATCCCGTTTCAAGACGGGATATCGCGGTATATGGGATTTATAAAATATTATCCGCTTAATAGGCGGCGCAATAGGGTCTCATCCGCTATATAATGCGGGAAATCAACAACTCCAATATATACATATGCCAATATATATATTACTATATATAGATATATCCTATTATATCTAATATCACAACCAAACAGCAATCAATAACTGCAATCTAAATTTTCAATTTGAGTGAGAAGATCTCACCTTAGCTTTTTATTTGCAATCCATTTCCATCTTGACTCGAGTTTCTTGATTTACAGACCTTGCATAATCATTTATATGATTTTATTAATATTCGAATAATCGAACAATCAATTTTTTTCCGTTTAATGATTTAATTAATTTATAATTAAATTAACTATCGATTTAGTTCTAAACAAATGATTTATATTTTAAACTAATGCTTTTAAATTTCAAACAAATTCCTTTTAACAAATTTATCAAAAATTAAATTTATAACTAAATTCCCTTAACTTTATAAATTCCCAAAATCATATATAAATATTTACTGTAAATTATTTTCCACATGCATGAATAATATATAGAAAAATTTAAAAACTACATATACATATACATATACATATACATATACATATACATATACATATACATATCATATACATATACATATACATATATATTTCGTTGTATAAGTTTTTTTTCCATTAACCCTAAATCATCATTCAAATCAAAAGAGGAACCATACCTAGCTGCATGACTTCGGCAAACCTCGATTGCACCACCGCCTCGTGAACCATCCAATCGCCACCACGCGACCTCGCCACTCGACATCGCACGCAACATTTCCTGTCACGAGTTCGACCACGCGCTGCCCAGAATCTCGATTCCATCCTCCATTGTCTCAAACTCAATTCGATCGAACATCATATAGCCGAGTGACCCACTGATGCTTGCGCCACCTTTGAACTCCTCCCCAGTCTCTGCGCGACAATCGAATGCCACCGCGCTAGCCTCGAGCGCGCGCATTCAAGCTTGCCGCCACTGCAACATCTCGCGAGCGCGAGCTCCCTTAGGCCGTCGCTTGTCGTGCCGCGATCCCTCAATTTTTCTATACAAGGCTGCGGCCATTTTTTTTATTTTGTTCGATTTGCGCTGACGAAGGAAGAGGGGGATTTTAAAATGAAAGGAGGCATGGTGCACACGATCGGGTATCATGAATTTAGGCATGAATTTAGGCGAGTTTAAAGGAGAGGAAAGTTGCTGAAAAGAATACAGCAATTGTGATTATTATATTATATATATATTTCTAAATTCAATTTGGTTCGATATAAATTTTCTTTGACACGGTTATATGTCGTGTGCTCACATAACAACTCCGAAAAATACGAAATTTGAAATCCGCAAATAATTCAATATTACGGACCCAATGGAACTGGTTTCGTCAAATTCCGAGACTGTGCCTCGGACTGCTATTTTTAAATATCGATTCAAACGATATAAATTTTAAAACTGATCAAATCACTTTCAAATTCACTTCTGAAGCTTCTATTATTTTCAGTATTATCAATATAAATTTTACAAGCCTTTGAAATACTTTTAATCGGCTTAAAATTGAAGATTTAAATTTTTATTCAACTTTCAATAGATTAAATTCTATAATTTAATTGCCAATTCAAGTTATATTGAAATTTCAAGCTAAACCATCATTCAAATATTTAAAATTAATTAAATATTTCATTTCAAATGTTCAAAGATTTTGGGTCATTACAATCTTCCCCCCTTAAAAGAATTTCGTCCCGAAATTACAAGTTAGGAAGAAATGGTCCTTAACTCATCTACTGTTTTTTTACAATCTAAATAGTTTTATCAACTTACTACCCTAGATCTTTTTATTAGAGATTCATTATCATTTCGTCTAGCTTTCCAACTTCAATTATAAGTTTCAACCAACATTGTTTCCCTAACAATTTAAATTTAAATTTCAAACTTTCAAAATTTTCTCAAAAATTTTCTAACACTCGAAATTTTCGAAAAATTTCGCCTGCGTCTCCTTTGCGCGGCTAGCTCGGTACGACTACAAAATGGCACCACAGGCCCTCAAATCCCAAAAGAAAACAAAAATCCAAGCGGCTGGAGAAGAGAATCATCAAATTTCATACTGAAATTGAAGTACGTACCTTTTTGTCGAGCAATTCAATTTTATCTTTGAAATCAAAATCTCAATTCCATTTCTTTTAATACACCTGTATATCCTGCTAGCAGTAGTATCCAATTCCAACATTCAAACCATTTTGCCAATTTCATTACAAAATTTCGATATATGCTTCTTATACACTTTTACGTCACTACTGAAGTTATATGTTCATTTTCATTCAATTTGCATTCCAATTTCATTTGAATTCAATTCATAATTTCCATTCTATTTGAATTCAATTCATCTTCTATTCCGAATATTGAATTTTATCTTTTAACTTTCATTTACAATTGATTCATATCACTATTTTAAATTAGTTTCATTCACTAATTTATTTCAGTTTGCAATTTGAAATCGTTTGTTACTAACAAAAATTTTCAAACTCCCAAAATTTACGGAAAATTTTGGCAGAGTCTCCTTTGTACGGAGAAGCTTTTGCAATTTGACAATAGTTATAAATATATATACATCGACCCACACGGTCGAAAAACAGAAAAACAGTTCATATTTCCTATTTTTATTGCGTAGGCGTACCTTTTTAGCATTTTTAAGCAAAGCAGTTTATTTTTAACATTTGCGCAACCCAAAATACAGCCAAACGGCTTCCAAAACCTGCACTTACTCAGTTTGAACACGTCAGTGACAAATATAAGAAATCTATTAACATTTCATTCATTTTCAATAGCAAACATATGCATTTCATGAATAATGTACATAAAACAATTTCCGTAAGCAATTTATATGGTTTCAATTCATCTTTAGTCGCTTACGACCAATTCACATGCCATTTCCATTAAATCAAGTGATTTACAACTCATTTTCTTCATTCTATTCATTTCTAAGCAAAACGAATTCATACCATTTTAATTGATTCAAAAATCAATTTTATTTGCTTTCATTAACTCATATAATTTTATACATTCTTGTTTTGTAAAACGACAATTATTTCTATGCAAATTTAATGATATTCACTTGATAGAATATCCATTCTAGTTTATAACTAGTTTAAATTGATGCCAACTCAATTTATTTTAATTCCACTTCATTTGCAATTAATTCACAAGATTTTTCTTAAGTCGAGTATTTATTCAATATTTACTTAAGCTATTTTACTTCAAACTCAAGTTTATCTTTTATTTTTTTTCTTCCTCTCTTATTGACAATTTCCAATTTATTTTCTTTGATTGGTTTTCATTTATCAAATCTATTCCATTAATGAATTTTATTTCAAATATTTTCCTGGAATTCTATTTCCAATTATAAATTACATTTACCATTTATATTCACAATTTTATTCATATATGAGTTCATTTCCTTATACTTTCAATTCATATTTATAAATTTCATTTGTTAAATGAATTTATTTTCAAATCTTTGGTTATACCATTTTATTTCTTATTTAATTCCATATAACAATGATAATAATTTTAATATTATCACTTCCAAACAACTAAACATCCATATACTATAATAATTCATAGAAAATCATTTCTTTTCTATACAAAAATAGTTTTGGGCAAAATTATCTCATTTACCCGATTCAAAACAATACTGTGTCGGTTTATCTTGTTTAAGAGTTTAGAAACTCCTATCAACACAGTTAGATAGACTGCACCGACCAGAATCTATAAACAATCTATCGATAAGTCAACACAATACAAAACAATTTCATATTCACTAACAAATATACGCTCATATCTATTATTACACTCAAACTCATTCTAGAGTACTACTGACTCTATCTCTAATGAGTAACACCCAACAGAGCCGTGGTTGTCGCTTAGCCATATGCTCTGATACCAAATGTGAAGATCTAGGCTTTTCAACCGTCGACAGCGGTCACAACCAGTAAGCTTTTCAACCATCCCAGCCCCACCGTGGCTTACACTGATATCCCAAACTTGCTTTTACAGCCAGCCTCTCGACTGTCTCAGCTTACGCCTAACCAACCCCGTAACAAGGACGTGTAGGGGTAAGAGTCTCCCGTTCGCCACCTAACCGCGAAGCGAGAATCCCCCATCACACTTCACCAAGCTAAGCAAGACTGGTGTGAGAACTTAAAACAGTTATTTATCTTTAAAACAAAGAACAATATAATTTTAAAATAGATTTGCAATGCTTTTTAGAAAATGAGACTACCATAAGGCCTCCCGCACACACACACGATGCAAACGCAGAATCGGAGGAGATTTCTCCTTATGATAGTCAAACATGCTTGATACGCATTAAAAAGAAACTTGATATTATTACTAGTGCATAGTTTAGAAAACATTTCGAAAGTAAAGATATAAATCTTAGCCAGCATAGGCATTTCGCACTTATGCCTACTATAGCTACCATCCAAACAGTGGGGCGCCACCATAAGTGAATGATAGGTTCTACAACTAAAACCGTACAAGATCGTATTGTTTCTTTGGATTTCCAACAAATGGTCAGGCCAAGGAACTTCCCATTGCCACATGGAAACGCCTCTGGAATAACGTCCCGAGAACCAAACCGGATCTCTGCCAACACAAGGCCGAGTTACCCCTAACTGGGTAACTATTGACACGAATATGCCATTCCCCGATCGTAACCGATCTATATCCGAGGATCCTCGATTTCCAACAACCACAAAGCAATAAATTTGCAGCAACAACATAGGTTAAGTATCTGGGCTCCATACCATGATACCACCTCTATCCAGAAGGAATGACATACACTAAAAGGGCGCTACCCCCTAATAACCTTGCTGCATTCTTCCTGTTTTGACCATTTCCGGGGTGTGAGGTCCGACGAAGTCTCGTCCACAAAGCCACGCTTTATACAAAAGCTGTACTTTGAGTCAACAAATGATCAAAGTAATGATCACAAACATAAATGATCAAACAAATGATCATATCACAAATGATCAAACAATGATCATTTCACAGCAACACTCAGCATGTCACATTACCAAATTGGGAGTATATCACTAATAACCTTCAACTACATAACCTCTGAGCTCGTACGTCTCAAAGAAGGGTGTTAAGCTAAGAGAATAAATTCTTCGCCACCAACAGAAATATATCTGAAAGAAATCAGGTTTATATCTCAACTTGTAGTGTCAGACATACAATCCATACAAGTCTGTTCCGGGCTCGAACGGAACCGAAGGCACTTCAAAAGAAGTCCTTGCATTCCGGATAATTTTTAATCACGTCCGGACTCCCGTCACTAAGGGTGATAAAACCTCTATATCGGAGATCAGCCGATGCAGAGCAACTCAAAGGTAATCCTTCCGTTTTCAAAAATATCCGGTCTTCAACACCGGTCATCAAATGCAATTTATTACGACGTATCACATATTCGGAATGGGTTATACGACCCCAAGGTCCTTTCCCGGCTAACCCGAATAGTGAGCGCTTATTTTTAAAAATAAGTGTAGCATTCAAATTCAAGCAATCACAACAAATACCTATTAAAGGTAAATATTGATAGTTGGTTATTTAACTATCAATAGGTATGCACAACATCACCAGATTTCAAATAATTTTCCAAATTATTTATCTTCCAAAAATATCTTTACAAGATATATATATATATATATATATATATATATATATATATAATTTCCATACTTCAAAAATAAATCGACATTTATTTTTTTAAACCAATTTTCCCAATTTCATTTATAAATTCCATATTGAATTTACATTTCCACAATATCTGTGAATATACAATTTTACAAATCGGTTTCAAATATTCACCTTCAATTTATCTTTAAAAAGATAATTCTAAAACGTTCATTTCATATTGGAAAACATTTCCCTACTTATTTAATAATGAGTAATTCACAAATTTATTTATTTTCAACACTGGGAAAATATTCGATATACTTAAATCATAACTAAGTATATATTTCGTTCTTTAAAGAAAACATTCTCTTAACACATTTATTTGAGTCAAAACGAATGTTGCGTAAAACATCGTTACGACGACCCAAAATCACTAGTATAGGGATTCGAAATTTAGATAGATATATAAATCCCAATACTGTACAAAAACATTTCCTTTCGGAAATCATTTACTATAGCAACAGTGTTATAGTCCACCATTTCCTTCAATTCCTTGAAAACGCCTATTTCAACAATGAATGTTGAAATCTATGTTTTCAATACTTAATACATTTAAAACATCTCTAATCGTTTTAATTCTATTTAAAATATCATTTTTCCCCAAAACATTTCCTTAATATATTATTCATTATCCAAAATCGTGAATATACTTCGTTAATCCAAATTCAACACTTTCACATATTAAATTAAAGGATTTTCCACAGTCCAAAATCGTGGATATAATTCCTTTAAAAATTTCTATGTTCACTTATCAAATTTATTTGATGACGGATTTATAAAACAACGTTTATAAATTCCATTTCTATTTCATAACTACTTCGATTTATAAATCTCCTTTAATAACCAATTCTATTTATATTCGTCTACATGTCGAATCCAACTTATAAGTAAATTACTTATAATCCATTTATTCACAAATCCATGCTTTTATATCATCATTTATTTATAAATCTAAAATTCTTGTTTACTTATAAAACTAGGTACAACTTTATTTTAACACTTATAAAAGCTCGTTTTATAATTCCAATATCCTCAACTTATAAAATATAAATCTTTTATATAAACCGTTCATAATAATTCAAAAATCCCAATTTAAACCATTTATAAATTTGTCAGCTATTTTATTCAAAAATCATGCTTTGGTTATATTTCACAAAAATCCTAATTTTTATAACATAATTTTTTTTATAACGTAATTATTTAAAATGAATCAATTCAAAAATTTAATAAACATATAATTTCAAAAATTACTTTAAAAATCCCTTAAAAATCAAAATCGTTATTTTTAAACTTCAAAAATGGATCCGATGATGCAACACACCAAATAATCAATCACGGCATCCAAACATCATATATCATCATATGATAATCAACAAATATCATACTATATGTAAATAAATAAATACGGTTTTAGGAATCCAGGTTGATCCCTCCAACCTGTTTTCTTGCATCCACAGATGCTAGCACAATACCAATCCCGTTTCAAGATGGGATATCGCGGTGTATGGGATTAATAAAATATTATCCGCTTAATAGGCGGCGCAATAGGGTCTCATCCGCTATATAATGCGGGAAATCAGCAACTCCAATATATACATATGCCAATATATATATATATATATATTGCTATATATAGATATATCCTATTATATCTAATATCACAACCAAACAGCAATCAATAACTGCAATCTAAATTTTCATTTTGAGTGAGAAGATCTCACCTTAGCTTTTTATTTGCAATCCATTTCCATCTTGACTCGATTTTCTTGATTTATACACCTTGCATAATCACTTATATGATTTTATTAATATTCGAATAAATCGAACAATTAATTTTTTTCGTTTAATGATTTAATTAATTTATAATTAAATTAACTATCGATTTAGTTCTAAACAAATGATTTATATTTTAAACTAATGCTTTTGAATTTCAAGCAAATTCCGTTTAACAAATTTATTAAATTAAAAATTAAATTTATAACTAAATTCCCTTAACTTTATAAATTCCCAAAATCATATATAAATATTTACTGTAAATTATTTTCCACATGCATGAATAATATATAGAAAAATTTAAAAACTGCATATACATGTACATATATATATATATATATATATATATATATATATTTCACTGTATAATTTTTTTCCCCATTAACCCTAAATCATCATTCAAATCAAAAGAGGAACCATACCTAGCTGCATGACTTCGGCAACCCTCGATTGCACCACCACCTCGTGAACCATCCAATCGCCACCATGCGACCTAGCCACTCGACATCGCGTGCAACATTTCCTGTCACGAGTTCGACCACGCGCTGCCCAGAATCTCGATTCCATCCTCCACTGTCTCAAACTCAATTCGATCGAACTTCATATAGCCGAGCGCCCCACTGATGCTTGCGCCACCTTCGAACCCCTCCATAGTCTCTGCGCGACAATCGAATGCCGCCGTGCCAGCCTCGAGCACGCGCATTCAAGCTTGCCGCCACTGCAACACCTCGCGAGCGCGAGCTCCCCTAGGCCGCCGCTTCTCGTGCCGCGATCCCCTATATTTTTTTATACAAGGCTGCGGCCATTTTTTTTTTGTTCGATTTACACTGACGAAGGAAGAGGGGGATTTTAAAATGAAAGGAGGCATGGTGTACACGATCTGGTATCGTGAATTTAGGCATGAATTTAGGCGAGTTTAAAGGAGAGGAAAGTAGTTGAAAAGAATACAACAATTGTGATTATTATATTATATATATATATATATATATATATATATATATATTTCTAAATTCAATTTGGTTCGATATAAATTTTCTTTGACACGTTTATATGTCGTGTGCTCACATAACAACTCCAAAAAATACGAAATTTGAAATTCGGTAATAATTCAATATTACGGACCCAATGGAACTAGTTTCGTCAAATTCCGATACTGTGCCTCGGACGGCTATTTTTAAATATCGATTCAAACGATATAAATTTTAAAACTGATCAAATCACTTTCAAATTCACTTCTGAAGCTTCTATTGTCTTTAGTATTATCAATATAAATTTTACAAGCCTTTGAAATATTTTTAATCGGCTTAAAATTGAAGTTTTAATTTTTTATTCAACTTTCAATAGATTAAATTCTATAATTTAATTGCCAATTCAAGTTATATTGAAATTTCAAGCTAAACCATCATTCAAATATTTAAAATTAATTAAATATTTCATTTTTAAATGTTAAAAAATTCTGGGTCGTTACATAACGTCTGGATCTCGAGTGAAAATTTGCTAGGATCTTCATGTACGGTGGCGGCTACTCCATTTTCCAGTCGTTTTGCGTGTGGCCGTGGGTCACAAGGGAGTCGGGTGTGGCGACCGATGGTGACGAAGTCGTGGTGTCCTCTGGGTGGCGGCGTGGGTTGCGTACGACAGTGGAGGGGGCAGTGAACTCGGATGTTCGAATGCGAGTTGTTGCGTGCGTGCCTGTGAGCGATAAGGTATCGTGTAGGAGATTGATGACATGGGCAGGGGTAAGGTTTGTTTAATTTAATTTAATTTAAATTTTTACTCAACTCATTCTAATTGTTTAACTTTCACATACGAACTCCAATTCACGCGCGGCTTTCTACGCTAGGTTCGTATTGAGATTCGAACATTTTGACGCTGATTTGGACGAATATCGAAACTGTGCAACTTTTGGATTTAAATTGAATTTAAATTCAATTTAAATTCAAAATGTGAGTATTTTAACCCACTCACAACTTCTAAAATTTCTTATGTTTGTTAAATTAAGTTTTAGTTGTGATTATGCATTTATTTATGACTTTTCCATATATTTATAATCATCATCTCAGTTAACTGCATTTATTTAAAATTTAATTGTTATTTAATTTATTATTGTATATAACTGCCTGTTAATTTCCTGTTATATACTATGAGTTATATATTGATATTGATTGATTGTTTTGGATGATGATTGAAATGGGTGTATGATTTGTGATGGATGAATGGATGTTGTATTATATTGTTTTAAACTACAAATTGTTATGCACTTTATTTCATTCGGGATTGCGGTTTGAAATTATATATAACCGTATTTTTATTTTTAATTGCGGATTGAAATCATAAATATCCGTATCACTTGACCATAGGGTAGAAAATTATATACAAACACCGTGGTCTATATATAAAAATATTTTAAAATGATTTTCTATGGTTTGGAAAGAAATATACGGTTTAATAAATATTAATTTTTGATATTATATTAATGTTCATTTTATACATATATATAGGTAAATTCTTGAATTTAAGCTATGTATAAGTTTATTTAATAAAAATAAGTTTAATAATGGAATTTGATTGTTTTGGATCAAATGGTTAAGTACCTGTTTAAGATATGGTATATATAGAGTCTTTGATGACCTAAATAAAGATTAAGTTGGAAGATAAATAAGAAATTTGTTTGAATTGAATTATTTAAGAGTTTTACTCGAATAAATTTGATTTGAAATTTAAAATAAATTGTGATTTTTAAAGGGTATGATTCTTATAACTTGATTGGGTTTAGAGTGATTTAAATGAATATAAAGTTGATTTAGATGAATATATCAAGTTAAATAAATTGAAAGAATATCCAGTTATGTGAAGTTAAAAGTTTTACTTAAATTATATTGGGTTTATTAAGTAGACATTTCAAATCTAAATAATAGTAATTAAATTTGATATATATGGAATTATCAAAGAATTAGCTTTGAAATGGTGAAATAGTTAAAGCTTTGAATTATATGGAAATTGAAATGGTTTAATTAGAGATTCAAATCGATATTTTGGAATTGATTTGTGAAATTAAAGAAGCTAATTTATTAGATAAAGTAATTTAATATTAAACCAGTTAAGTATTGGAAGTTATGTTTCAAAGTTATGGGTTTCAGGGTATTATGATTTGAAAATGCTATGGTTTTAGAAAAGGATATATTTGAAAATGATATCATATTTATTTGGTTTTAAAAATGGAAATGATATCGTATTTATATAGTTTGAAATTGATATTATATTCTAGTTTTAAAAGTATAAATTATTTTGAAATGGCCGCGGTGTTATAATAACGTTTGGTTGTTGAAGAGACCGGGATCGGAAGTTGTCATACTCTCTGCCAACTTCGAAAACCACTTTAACAACCGTGTACGCGGTAGAGATACCAGAATGAAGTAGGATGGTGGCAGCTTTTCCTTTGAGGTAATACGTGGACCCGACTCCCGTGAGTTGGCATAAGGTGGTTAAAACAGGAGCAATTGACGGGCTAATGAGGTAGTACCTTTGATCGGACACATCCCTTCGAAATTATACTCTGACTTTTGGATTGATTCGGTGGCCACTTTTTTTTTTTTGATTTGGAGGTGTGGCTCGAGGTGGGAGGTAGCTGCGCGCTACGCGTTACTACCGGCCCGGAAGCGTAATTGGTAAATCTACCCTGGCATTGCCTAGTTGTGCTTTGTCACCTACCCTATCGCGCCTTGTACGAGTTTGGTTTTCTCCTTTAGCCCGTGTGGTATCCTCTGGTGGCTTCCCGATCAGGAGAGATTATGATATTGGATGGACTACTGGGACTACTACATGTTAAGGGGAATATTGGGTCACTCCTTAACGCTATTTAAAAGTAAGTTTATTTTAATATAGATATAATTATAATAGCGAAATCTTACTACATAGTAAATAGTTTAACGGATCCTTAGGAGATGTGAATCCCGAGCATCCCTTGAGTTACTGCACTCACGTTAGACATTGTATAAGAGATGTCATATCCCGTAAACATCTTTGACGTCGTTACACTCATATTATTTACCGTTGATTTAACTTACACAAGATATTTTAGTTCTGACTCGAGTGTTTTGTCTTTTCAATTCGCTCGGGTCAGCCTGAGCATTTTAGGATTTGAAGACTTTATTTCTGGAGGACGAAGACGAACATGAAGATTTTATTACTATTATTTATTATATTATTACACTACATCACATTGTTCTGCTGCATTATTAATATTCTCCGGTAAGTGTAACTCTGATATGTATTGTATAAGTATAATCGAATATTTTGTAAAACAGCTTTATGAACTGTATATTTGATTATTATATTTTATCATTCCGCTGCAAGATTCTATTTTGTTTTTCTTTCTTTCTCTGCTTTTTCTTATTTACCCCATGTAACAACCCGCATATTTTACGATTCGATATTTCAATATTTTGTTTAAATATTTTATCGTTAATCATTTTAGTTCGAAAAATTACTTTTTGCATACGGTCGAATTTGGACTCGGAACCACTTCCATTGAGTTCAAAACGCCATTTGCGATCTTTTTGAGTATAAACTTTGATGTGTTTGGAGTTAGCGGAATTTTGCTACTTTTGCACTTTGGACTTTGGGTTTGCTTTAGCCCATTAGCCTAAACTATTTACTCTAGCTCAACCCCCTTCCCTTCATAACTTTGCTTTCATTTCCTAACACTCAAGCTTCCTCAAAAATGGAGGAAGGAATGGGAAATTAAAACTCCAAGCTTTAGTTCACTGGCAAATCCAACATCCAACTCCAAATTCAAAGAGAAGACAATGATTCAAGCTTCTTGGGTTGATTCTCCTTTGCTTTCAAGCTTCTCTTTGATTGATTTTGTGTAAAGGTGAGATTTTTATCTCATATCTTTGTCTATAACCGTCGTTGATTAGTGGGTATGAATTCCTAACACTTTTACATATGCAGTTGCCGTTGATTTGGATTGAATTGGTGAAAATCCCAATTGTTAGTGTTTTGGGTTCAAATCTTTAAAAATCCAATCTTTTGATGTTTGAACATGTTTTTGGTGATGCACCGAGGAGCCAATATGACCGGGTAGCCTATGGGCATAATCCCCTAGCGTCCGTGCTCGATCGGTTGCAAATTGGGTGAGTTTTGCACTCCTAAACCCCTAGGTCGCTCTGCCTGCACATGAGGCATTTTTGGCTTGCAGTTAGCTCGGTCGGCAGTTTGGTCGTGGTTAGGTTGTACGTGCTTTAGATCGCACACTCCATAGGTCGCGGCAAATTAGGTCATTCGGCCTGCACACGAACCTCTCGGCCTTCTTCTATTGCTTAGATCGCGTCAATTTTAGGTCGCTCTCCCCTAGATCGCACGACCTTGTTTATTCATTAGGTCCCTAGGTCGCTCGGCCTTTATACCCCTTAGGTTGCATGCACCTTAGGTCGCTTGGCTTGTTTTCTGGTTAGGTCACGCGTTCGGCCTTCATTCTCTCTTAGGTCGGCCTCATGCTTTAAGTCGCGCCGTGTTAGGTCGCTCGACATCTACTAAGGTCGCTCCACTAAGTCGCGACAAGCTTTAGGTCGCTCCGCTAGCTCGCGACGTGCGTTAGGTCGCTTACATGTTTAGGTCGTGTCCTTTTAGGTCGCGCTCCATAGGTCGCACCATGCTTTTTGTCCCTTCTTGCTGTTAGGTTGCTCGGCCATGTTAGGTCGCATATCTCCTTAGCTCGCGCGTGCTTTTGGGTCGCGCCATGTTGGGTTGCACCATCCCTTAGATTGCTCATCTTCTAGGTCGCGCCGTGTATATCAAGGGTATTTCCACTTTGATGAACTTGGAATCGAATTCTTTGGATTTCATTCATGTCTTCGTACGTGAATTTTTGTGACCTATTGTTTCTACAATCATTTTTGTGATTTGTCATTTTAAAAATATACAAACCTTTACTTCACTCGTACGAGAAATCTAATTAAACGGCTTAGTAAAACAAGTGGTATGAAACGCTCGCGTTTACTTCGTCGGTTAATTCTTGGACTTGTTCGATTTAATCTCTTGTGACAATTTTCGAGTGGAGATCTACAATTTGTTCGTAAATATTTAAGTTAAGCTAGTGGTTATGGGACATGAGGCTAAGCTTTTATATTTACTAGCTTACTGTAATTGACACTTCTAATGATCGTTGATGATCATTTTTGTGATTTAGAATAGCAAATATGCGATGTCTCTTTGTCTACGATGGAGACTAAACCCAGTTTCTGTGGAGCTTCGGCTCAAATTGGTGGGGTAGCGACCCATGGTCTTCGGGCCATTTTGTGGAGCTTCGGCTCAAAATTAATGGTTAGCAACCATGGAATAGCGTTCCATTTTGTGACATACGTGTTGGCGAGCTTTCATGCTCCCGTTTTGTGATAGGCCTTCCCCTTTTTTTTTTGTGATTTCTGGATTTTCATTGATGATTTCTAAAATTTGTGTTTCACCAATTTTCGTGATTTTCATTGATATGTGTTATTAATATTGGTGCATTGGTGAATTTGTGTGTCATTAACTTTTTGTGAATGAAGATATTGAGTATGACATTCCTTTTGATCTTTGAGAAGATTTTGGTGATATTGACTAATCTCTTGTTGATTTTCAATTTCATACTTATCATAGTATGGCTTTATGGTTATCATATGTTATGTCATATCTCTTATTCTATATCATTTTATTTGATATTTATAGCTAGACTGATCCGTTTATTATTTTCTTATTAAATAATACTCGGGTCAGACCGAGATGTTACAAGTGCTTCTGCTTGACTTCACATCTGGGATTATCACCCTGACTTTTGGCTAACTACTTAGACAAGTTGTTTTTGTCGTATACCTTTGATATATAGACTCCTTGATGTATACATATTCTTTTGTCCAGCACTTGCAACCATTCTTTTGTGATATTGTGGATCTTGTTTGACCACTACTCCGATGTACAATTTCATGTGTTATATTCCTATCTTTTTCCGCTTTGTGATATGGATGTCTGTGACTGATTTGTGTTATATTTATTTCTATGTTTGTTTCCGAAGATTATATATATCCACTGTGTAGTAGCCTTGAGTTTGTATCAACATGTCGGGCTTCCTTGTATAATCTTACATATTGGTGCTCGCACAAAGCAATTACACGGATGGTCGCTCCTTAATAGCCTTATTCTCCGTGCTAGTTGATGGCATTACTCCGTAATATCCTTGGCTAGCGTGGGTATAGAGGTGGGGCGTTACAGCTTGGTATCAAAGCCAGTCTTCGGAACAATGTAGAATAATCTAGCAAGGATCATCGTCCTAAGTCCATCTTAGGAATCGTGCTTTAGGATATAATTCAAGTCTTCGTACCGATTCATCCTATTTTCTTTATGATTTCTTGTTTATCTATCAAGATTGCTTGATATTACTTTGGTGAGTAACCTTATCCTTCTTCTTTCTTTCTTTTATAAGGAAGAGAAATGGTTAGACCCGGCCGTCCCAGCGCCAGTCAATCTCGTGCTACTCCCCAAGATGGAGTATTTACGTCTGCTGAACAGCTTCTTGATCTAGTAAGCAATGCTCAAGCAGCCAGATCTAATCCGGAGTCTACTCACCCTAGGTCTGGATTTGCATGTTTGTGCGGCGATTATATCAATTTGGGTGGGAAGCCATTCAAAGTTTCTGAAACTATTATTGAAGTCCAGGCTTGGCTGAGATCGTGCGATCGAATCTTTTCTCGCATGAATCTTATTGATCTTCACCGTGTTCAGGTGGCTTCTAGTATGCTCCAAGAAAGAGCATTAGACTAGTATGAGCTTTTGATTTCTGAAATAAATGAAGCGGATCTCACTTCGGAGAAATTCCGGGAACGCTCCGAATTAAAATTTGTGGCAGAAGCTGAGAAGGTGACTTTGGCTCGCCGTTTTATAGACCTTGTTCAAGGTGAATCTTCTGTGACTGATTATGTCGCATCCTTCGAGTCACTTTCTAAATATGGGGTCGAGTACATAAACACCCCGTTGAAGAAGAACCAGAGATTTGTCTATGGCTTGAATAAAAATCTCAAGAAGCCATTGCTTCTAAAGTTAGAAGTTTCTTTTGATCAACTCATTGATATCGCTCTTCGACTTGAAGAGGCAGATAGAGAGAGCGATGTTGAAGTTGTGAGTGCTAAACCAAAAATCAACAACAAGAAAAGGCCTAATAAGTTCAAAGGTCCTTATCCTAACAATAAGAAAGGGAAGCAAGCCCCTCCGGCAACTAAGACTTCTACCTCAAGTAGTGGGCAATGCTACAACTGTGGTTCTAAGGACCATTATGCGAACAAGTGTTCAAAGCCTCGTACTTGTCGCTATTGCAAAAGCCCGGATCATTATTTATCTTCTTGTCCCAAACTTCAAAATAGGAAGGAGGGAAAGCTTAATGTAGCTCAAGCCCCTGGCAATACATCTCGTGCTAAAGGTATTTCTCATTCTATCCTTGATGGCATTATTTTATTTCGTGATCATCCTATTCGAGTTCTTTTTGATATGGGTGCGTCCCATTCTTTTATTTCAAAAGAACTTGTTGATACTTTTTCTTTGGATGTTTTGTGTTTAATGACTTCTTTGAGGATTGCGAATCCGGTTGGTGGATCCGCAACAATCAGTTTATTGTGTAAAGATGTCGAGATTATTTTGTGTGATCTTTCTTTCCGTGTCGACTTGCATGTTATGCGCTACTTAGGCTTTGGAATGATTTTGGGAATGGATTGGCTTAACCGCTATAAAGCCCAAATCCGATGTCCTGAGCGGACTATTTATCTTCGACATCCTCAATCTGTTAAGCAGATTTCTATTGATCTTAAAGATTTGGATTCCAGCTTAGTTGCATCTTTATATTCTTTAAATCCTCATGATGACGATAATGATGATGAGGAGGATATTATTTCTCTTATTCACGTTGTTCGTGAATTTTTCGACATATTTGAGCCCGTTTTAGGATTACCGCCTAAGCGAGCAATTGAGTTCAGAATTAATCTCCTTCCTGGAGCTCAACCCATCACTCGTCCTCCTTATCGTATGTCCAATAAAGAAAATGAGGAGATGCGCAAACAATTATCCGAATTGGAGACGAAGCAATTTATTCGCTCTAGTTCCTCGCCTTGGGAAGCTTCAGCTATTTTTGTGAAGAAATCTGATGGTGCACTTAGGCTTTGCGTTAACTACCGCAAGCTTAATGATCTTACTATCAAGAATAAATATCTTTTACCTCGGATTGATGATCTACTTGATCAACTTAGTGGTGCTAGAGTCTTTTCACAATTAGACTTAGCTACTTGTTTTCATCAGCTTCGTATTGCAGAGGGTAGCATTCCTTTGACGTCGTTCCGTACTCGTTATGGATCTTATGAATGACTAGTTATGCCATTTGGTTTAACGAATGCTCCGGCTTATTTCGTTGACCTTATGAACCGAGTTTTCAAAGACTTCCTCGATCATTTTTTCTCATCTTTATCGATAATATTCTTGTGTATTCAAAAACCGAGGAGGAGAATGAAAGACATCTTCAGATTGTGTTGGAAACTCTCAGGAGCAATCAACTAAAAGCAAAATTTTCTAAATGCCACTTTTGGCAATCTCGTATGAAGTTTCTCGGTCATATTATTTCCGAATCCGTAATTTCCGTGGATCCTTCAAAGATTGAAGCGAATCAAAATTGGAAGAGACCGGAGAGTGTGACGGAAATTCGTAGTTTTCTCGGTTTGGCGGGCTATTACCGTCGTTTTATAAAGGACTTTTCCAAAATTTCCATGCCTCTTACTAGCTTGACAAAGAAGGGAGTAAAGTACATTTGGTCGGACAAATGTGAAGCTTCTTTTCAAAAATTAAAAGAACTCCTTTCTGATGCTCCTATTCTGGTTATTCTCGAAGGGAATCAAGATTTTGTTGTTTATACCGATGCTAGTCGCGTTGGTTTGGGTGTTGTTCTTATGAAAAGGGAACGTGTTATTGCTTATGCTTCTAGGCAATTGAAGCCTGCTGGGACTAGATATGCCACTCATGATTTAGAACTCGCGGCTGTTGTTTTCTCCCTTCGTATTTGGCATCATTATCTCTTGGGAGAGAAGTTTATTCTCTATACCGATCATAAATCTTCTATGTATCTATTTTCCCAAAAGGAACTTAATTTGCGTCAACAACGTTGGCTCGAATTCCTTGCAACTTATGACCTTGATATTCTTTATACTCCCGGAAAGGGAAATCGTGTTGCCGATGCACTTAGTCGTAAGAAACAAGCGGTTGTTTCTATGATGGTATCCGAATTGAATGATCTCGGAATTTTATCCACTTGTGAAATTCGAGATCGTGTTTCCGATTTATGTTCATCTCTTGTTTTATGGAGTCTTGAGGCTCATCCTTCTCTTTTAGACCGCATTCTTGAAGCTCAAAAGATATATCCCGAATTGGCTCTTCTCGGCCAGAATTTTAGGGATAAAATTGATATTGAGGGTTTAAAAGACTTTGATATTGACTCTCGTGGCGGTATTCGAAAATTTGGTAGACTTATCATGCCAAATGTTAGTAGTCTTCGTAAAGACATTTTAGAAGATTCTCACCGTTTTAAATTTACCATTCATCCTGGTAGTAGTAAAATGTACGCGGATATGAAGCGACTTTATTATTTGGAGGGAATGAAATCTGACGTTGCTAACTTTGTAAAGTGTTGCATGACTTGCCAACTCATTAAGGCCGAACACCAAAGGCCTTGTGGGTTATTGCAACCTTTAGAAATTTCAATTTGGAAGTGGGATCAAATTTCCATGGATTTTATAGATGGCTTCCCTCGTTCTCGTTCGGTCATGATAGGTTATGGGTGATAGTCGATAGACTTACTAAATCTGCCCATTTTATTCCCGTTCGGTCCAATCGAACTGTTCCCCTTTTGGCCAAACTCTTTATTAAAGAAATTGTTAAATTGCATGGAGTTCCTACTTCTATTGTTAGTGATCGTGATCCATTGTTTACTAGTGGATTTTGGAAGAGTCTTCAAAAAGCTTTGGGAATGAAGCTTAATTTTAGCACCGCTTATCATCCCCAGTCTGATGGACAGACTGAGCTTGTGAATCAAACTCTTGAAGATCTTCTTCATGCATGTGTTCTTGATTTTGGTGGAAGTTGGGAAGATCATATTTCTCTTGTTGAGTTTTCGTACAATAATAGCTTCCAATCTAGTATTGGTATCGCTCCTTTCGAGGCACTCTATGGAAGGCATGCCGATCTCCTTCTTGTTGGCTTGAGGCCGGTGAGAAGCTGGTTTTAGGTCCAGATTTTATTCGTGATTCCACAGAAAAGATTGATCTTATTCTTCATAGGATGAAAGAAGCCCAAAGTAGACAAAAGTCCTATGTCGATAACCGGAGAAGGAAATTAGAATTTTCTGTAGGAGATCTTGTGTTTACTCGTGTTTCGCCTATGAAGGGTGTTGTACGTTTCAGTCGATCGGGAAAGTTAGCCCTCGATATATTAGGCCATTTTCTATCACCGAACGTATTGGTTCTGTGGCTTATCGCCTTTTATTACCGACTCAGTTTTCTGCTATCCATGACGTGTTTCACGTTTCTCAATTACAAAAATGCCTTCGGGATTCCAATTCTATTCTTGAGCCCGGTGTTGTGGAAGAAATTGAAGTTTCATCTAATTTAACTTATGAGCAACATCCTATTCGTATTATTGCTTCGAAGGTCAAGCGCCATCGAAATAAAGATGTTCCGCTTGTTAAAGTTCAATGGTCCTCAAATCCTAAGGATTGCTCTTGGGAATCTAGAGAATTCATCGAGCGAACACCTCCGGACTTACTTTCTCGTGCTTTTTGAGGTGGACTTCTTATTTCAAACTTCTTTTGTGTTGAATATGCTTTTATGGTTGTTACTATATATTTTCTTCTTAATTATTGCGAGGACGCAATTTCTTTAAGGAGGGGAGTCTGTAACAACCCACATATTTTACGATTCGATATTTAAATATATTTTTTAAATATTTATAATCGGATTTTAGTCCGAAAAGTTACTTTTGCATACGGTCGAATTAGGACTCGGAACCACTTCCATTGAGTTCAAAACGCCATTTGCGATCTTTTTGAGTATAAACTTTGATGTGTTTGGAGTTAGCGGAATTTTGCTACTTTTCCACTTTGGACTTTGGGTTTGGTTTAGCCCATTAGCCTAAACTATTTACTCTAGCTCAACCCCCTTCCCTTCATAACTTTGCTTTCATTTCCTAACACTCAAGCTTCATCAAAAATGGAGGAAGGAATGGGAAATTAAAACTCTAAGCTCTAGTTCACTTGCAAATCCAACATCCAACTCCAAATTCAAAGAGAAGACATTGATTCAAGTTTCTTGGGTTGATTCTCCTTTGCTTTCAAGCTTCTCTTTCATTGATTTTGTGTAAAGGTTAGATTTTTATCTCAAATCTTTGTCTATAACTATCGTTGATTGTTGGGTATGAATTCCTAACACATTTACATATGCATTTGCCTTTGATTTGGATTGAATTGGTGAAAATCCCAATTGTTAGTGTTTTGGGTTCAAATCTTTAAAAATCCAATCTTTTAATGTTTGATCACGTTTTTGGTGATGCACCGAGGAGCCAATACGACCGGGTAGCCTATGGGCATAATCCCCTAGCGTCCGCGCTCGATCGGTTGCAAACTGGGTGAGTTTTGCACTCCAAAACCCCTAGGTCGCTCTGCCTGCACATGAGGCATTTTCGGCCTGCAGTTAGATCGGTCTGCAATTTGGTCGTGGTTAGGTCGTACGTGCTTTAGGTCGCACACTCCATAGGTCGCGGCAAATTAGGTCGTTCGGCTCCCCCCTTAGGTCAAAGCTCCCTAGGTCGTTCGGCCTGCACACGAACCTCTCGGCCTTCTTCTATTGCTTAGATCGCGTCAATTTTAGGTCGCTCTCCCCTAGATCGCACGACCTTGTTTATTCATTAGGTCCCTAGGTCGCTCGGCCTTCATACCCCTTAGGTAGCATGCACCTTAGATCGCTCGGCTTGTTTTCTGGTTAGGCCGCGCGTTCGGCCTCCATTCTTTCTTAGGTCGGCCTCATGCTTTAAGTCGCGCCATGTTAGGTCGCTTGACATCTACTTAGGTCGCTCCACTAAGTCGCGACAAGCTTTAGGTCGCTCCGCTAGCTTGCGACATGCGTTAGGTCGCGTACATGTTTAGGTCGTGTCCTTTTAGGTCGCGCTCCATAGGTCGCGCCATGCTTTTTGTCCCATCTTGCTATTAGGTCGCTCGGCCATGTTAGGTCACATATCTCTTTAGCTCGCGCGTGCTTTTGGGTCGCGCCATGTTGGGTCACGCCATCCCTTAGGTTTCTCATCTTCTAGGTCGCGTCGTGTAGTATAGCAAGGGTATTTCCACTTTGATGAACTTGGAATCAAATTCTTTGGATTTCATTCACGTCTTCGTACGTGAATTTTTGTGACCTATTATTTCTATAATCATTTTTGTGATTTGTCATTTTAAAAATATACAAACCTTTACTTCACTCGTACGAGAAATCTAATTAAACGGCTTAGTAAAACAAGTGGTATGAAACGCTCGCGTTTACTTCGTCGGTTAATTCTTGGACTTGTTCGATTTAATCTCTTGTGACAATTTTCGAGTGGAGATCTACAATTTGTTCGTAAATATTTAAGTTAAGCTAGTGGTTATGGGACATGAGGCTAAGCTTTTATATTTACTAGCTTACTGTAATTGACACTTCTAATGATCGTTGATGATCATTTTTGTGATTTAGAATAGCAAATATGCGATGTCTCTTTGTCTACGATGGAGACTAAACCCAGTTTCTGTGGAGCTTCGGCTCAAATTGGTGGGGTAGCGACCCATGGTCTTCGGGCCATTTTGTGGAGCTTCGGCTCAAAATTAATGGTTAGCAACCATGGAATAGCGTTCCATTTTGTGACATACGTGTTGGCGAGCTTTCATGCTCCCGTTTTGTGATAGGCCTTCCCCTTTTTTTTTGTGATTTCTGGATTTTCATTGATGATTTCTAAAATTTGTGTTTCACCAATTTTCGTGATTTTCATTGATATGTGTTATTAATATTGGTGCATTGGTGAATTTGTGTGTCATTAACTTTTTGTGAATGAAGATATTGAGTATGACATTCCTTTTGATCTTTGAGAAGATTTTGGTGATATTGACTAATCTCTTGTTGATTTTCAATTTCATACTTATCATAGTATGGCTTTATGGTTATCATATGTTATGTCATATCTCTTATTCTATATCATTTTATTTGATATTTATAGCTAGACTGATCCGTTTATTATTTTCTTATTAAATAATACTCGGGTCAGACCGAGATGTTACAAGTGCTTCTGCTTGACTTCACATCTGGGATTATCACCCTGACTTTTGGCTAACTACTTAGACAAGTTGTTTTTGTCGTATACCTTTGATATATAGACTCCTTGATGTATACATATTCTTTTGTCCAGCACTTGCAACCATTCTTTTGTGATATTGTGGATCTTGTTTGACCACTACTCCGATGTACAATTTCATGTGTTATATTCCTATCTTTTTCCGCTTTGTGATATGGATGTCTGTGACTGATTTGTGTTATATTTATTTCTATGTTTGTTTCCGAAGATTATATATATCCACTGTGTAGTAGCCTTGAGTTTGTATCAACATGTCGGGCTTCCTTGTATAATCTTACATATTGGTGCTCGCACAAAGCAATTACACGGATGGTCGCTCCTTAATAGCCTTATTCTCCGTGCTAGTTGATGGCATTACTCCGTAATATCCTTGGCTAGCGTGGGTATAGAGGTGGGGCGTTACAGCTTGGTATCAAAGCCAGTCTTCGGAACAATGTAGAATAATCTAGCAAGGATCATCGTCCTAAGTCCATCTTAGGAATCGTGCTTTAGGATATAATTCAAGTCTTCGTACCGATTCATCCTATTTTCTTTATGATTTCTTGTTTATCTATCAAGATTGCTTGATATTACTTTGGTGAGTAACCTTATCCTTCTTCTTTCTTTCTTTTATAAGGAAGAGAAATGGTTAGACCCGGCCGTCCCAGCGCCAGTCAATCTCGTGCTACTCCCCAAGATGGAGTATTTACGTCTGCTGAACAGCTTCTTGATCTAGTAAGCAATGCTCAAGCAGCCAGATCTAA
This sequence comes from Allium cepa, assembly GCA_030765085.1. NCBI lineage: Eukaryota > Viridiplantae > Streptophyta > Magnoliopsida > Asparagales > Amaryllidaceae > Allium > Allium cepa. The sequence continues at coordinate 394,625,608 of CM060943.1, read as the reverse complement.
TCCGGAGTCTACTCACCCTAGGTCTGGATTTGCATGTTTGTGCGGCGATTATATCAATTTGGGTGGGAAGCCATTCAAATCATTTTTGTGATTTGTCATTCAAATCAATTTGGGTGACCTATTGTTTCTACAATCATTTTTGTGATTTGTCATTTTAAAAATATACAAACCTTTACTTCACTCGTACGAGAAATCTAATTAAACGGCTTAGTAAAACAAGTGGTATGAAACGCTCGCGTTTACTTCGTCGGTTAATTCTTGGACTTGTTCGATTTAATCTCTTGTGACAATTTTCGAGTGGAGATCTACAATTTGTTCGTAAATATTTAAGTTAAGCTAGTGGTTATGGGACATGAGGCTAAGCTTTTATATTTACTAGCTTACTGTAATTGACCCTTCTAATGATCATTGATGATCATTTTTGTGATTTAGACTAGCAAATGTGCGATGTCTCTTTGTCTACGGGGGAGACTAAACCCCGTTTCTGTGGAGCTTCGGCTCAAATTGGTGGGGTAGCGACCCATGGTCTTCGGGCCGTTTTGTGGAGCTTCGGCTCAAAATTAATGGTTAGCCACCATGGAATAGCGTTCCATTTTGTGATACACGTGTTGGCGAGCTTTCATGCTCCCATTTTGTGATAGGCCTTCCCCCTTTTTTTGTGATTTATGGATTTTCATTGATGATTTCTAGAATTTGTGTTTCACCAATTTTTGTGATTTTCATTGATATGTGTTATCAATATTGGTGCATTGGTGAATTTGTGTGTTATTAACTTTTTGTGAATGAAGATATTGAGTATGACATTCCTTTTGATCTTTGAGAAGATTCTGGTGATATTGATTAATCTCTTGTTGATTTTCAATTTCATACTTATCACAGTATGGCTTTATGGTTATCATATGTTATGTCATATCTCTTATTCTATATCATTTTATCTGATATTTATAGCTAGACTGATCCGTTTGTTATTTTCTTATTAAATAATACTCGGGTCAGACAGAGATGTTACAGGTGCTTCTGCTTCTGGGATTATCACCCTGACTTTTGGCTAACTACTTAGATTAGTAGTTTTTGTTGTATACCTTTGAGATATAGACTCCTTGATGTATATATATTCTTTTGTCTAGCACTTGTAACCATTCTTTTGTGACATTGTGGATCTTGTTTGACCACTACTCTGAGGTACACTTTCATGTGTTATATTAATATCTTTTTCCGCTTTGTGATATGGATGTCTGTGACTGATTTGTGTTATGTTTATTTCTATGTTTGTTTCCGAAGATTATATATAGCCACTGTGTAGTAGCCTTGAGTTTGTATCGGCATGTCGACCTTCCATGTATTATCTGTCATATTGGTGCTCGCACAAAGCAATTGCACGGATGGTCGCTCCTCAACAGCCTTATTCTCCGTGCTAGTTGACGGCATTACCCCGTAATATCCTTGGCTAGCGTGGGTATAAAGGTGGGGCGTCACACCCCATAACAATCCACCCTTCTGTACGTTTTAAGTCCGACGTGTGTGGTTTATCATCGGTTTAAAGCATACGAAAAGGTGGGATGTTACATCATTAGACAAACTTTCAATGGAATCTCCAACTGACAATTCCATATTTCTACGCCTTCGATCTGCATAACTCTTCTGCCTACTTTAGACTTCTATGAGCTTCTCTCTAATAATATAAATTTTTCCGAAGCTTCTCATATCATATCTAGGCCAACTACTAATCGATGTTTCTATATAACAAATTGGTAATTTTCATGGACGTCCATACAAAGCTTCATATGGTGCCATACCGATGCTAGTTGATAGCTGTTGTTGTAGGAGAACTCTACTAAATGCAAATGATTTTCCCATGAGCCTCCAAAGTCTAGAATTGGATGCTCCTAAAAGATCTTCTAAAATGCAGTTGACTCTTTGCATCTATTCATCAGTTTGAGGGCGATAGGTAACACTCACACTCAGCTTCGTTCCCAAAAGCTGTCTGTAATGCTTCCTAAAAGTGATAGTAAAGATCGGATCTCAATCACTTGCTATACAGCTTGGAACTTCATGTAATCGGACAATCTCCTTCATATAATTCTCCACTAAGCTTGTAGAAGTTCTTGTTGGCTTTATTGGAATAAATGTGCACTCTTGGTTAACCGGTCTATCATAACCCAAATGCCTTCACTTCCTTTCCTTTTTTGAGGTATACCATTAATGAAATCCATAGATATTTGATCCCACTTCCATGTTGGAATCTCCAAAGGTTGAAGTAATCCTGCAATCTTTTGCTAGTCCCTCTTGATTTTTTGGCAATTTTCACAATGACTGACATAGTTCGGTATGTCCCTCTTCATGCTTCTTCACCAAAATGTTCGTTTCATCTCCTTGCACATCTTATGAATTCCGGGATGAGTACCAAGTTTGGCTGTGTGGCATTCAGCTAGTATTTCTTGCTTAATATTTCCAACTATTGGAACACAAATTCTTCCATTTAACCGAAATACTCCGTGGTTATCTATTTTAAAGCTTGAATTCCTTCCTCTGTGTGTATCTTTAATAATCTCCATTAGGAATCGATCTTCTTTTTGCTTGCTGGTTATTTTCTCCCAAAGAGTTTGAGTTACTATCAAATATGAAATAATAGCTTGCTTTCTACTTAATACATCGGCTACTACGTTGTTTTTTATGGGTGTATACAAAATATTTAGATCGATTAACGTGAGAAATTCTAGCCAATGTTGCTTTCTCATGTTTAAGTCCTTCTGGTTGAAAAGGCACTTCAATGATTTATGGTTTGTGACAAGTTCGAATTTTTCACCTAGTTTAAAGATGGAATATTATTTACAAAGGTTAATTCAAAGTTTTATTTAAAGTAAATATACATAATTCATACCCAGCAAATAATGCCTCCATATTTTTCGAGCGAACATAATGGCTAACAATACTAAGTCGTAAGTTGCATAATTCTTCTCATGCGTCTTTAAGAGCCTACCTACATAGGGAATCACCTTCTCATCTTGCATTAAAACTGCACCAATTCCTTCTACACAAGCATCTGTATAAACTGTCAACCTACTATTTCCATTTGTAATTGCCAAAACTGGACCGGTTATCAACCTCTTCTTAAGTTCTTGGAATGCTTCTTCATATTTAGGAGTCTAGATAAATTTAGCATCCTTCATTGTCAACTTCGTTAGGTATAGGAAATCTTAGAGAAGTCTTGAATGAATCATCTGTAACATCCTGCCAAACCTAAGAAGCTACGAATCTCTTTAGAAGTTTGTGGCTTCTTCCAATCTTGAATAGCTATAATCTTCCCTGGATCCAATGAAATTTCATCCCAAGATATTATATGTCCAAGGAATCTTATCTCCTTCTCCCTAAAATGGCACTTTGAGAATTTGACTTTAAGCACATTATTCCTTAATATCTCCAACACAGCTTCTAGATGCCTTCCATGTTCTTCCTTAGTCTTTGAGTAGATAAGGATATCATCGGTAAAGACTAACACGAATTTGTTTAGCACATTTCTAAACACTCTATTCGTAAGGTCAACAAAATAACTGGTTGCATTAGTCAATCCAAAAGGCATAACCAACCACTCATAGAAAGTATTCGGACCTTTGAATGTAGTTAGATGGAAGCAATTTTCTACGATCCTTTACTGATGTAATCCTTTAGCTAGGTCCATTTTATAGAAAACTCGATCATCATGTAATTGATCAAACGAGTCATCTATTTTGGATAGAGGATACTTGTCCTAGATTGTTTGGTTGTTCAGATGTCGATAGTCTATGCATAATCTCAAAGATCCATCAGACTTAACTACAAAAACTATAGATGATCCCCAAGTTGAACGTATGGGTCTTATCAATCCTTTCTTTAATAGCTCTTAGGTTTGGTCGTTCAACTCATCAATTTCTTTTAGAGCCATCCTTCTATCTCGTTGTTTAATTGGCATCACATCAGGAACTAAACCGATATGGAATTTGATTTCTCAATGTGGGGGAAAACTATTTACATCTTCAAAGACATCTGAAAATTCTTTAACAACGTGTATTGTTTCTAATCATGTTTGGGATGTATATAAAGCATAAGAAAGCTGTCCCTTTTTGGACTAGGACCTTCATAAGATATTTCTATGATTTTCCAAAAGACGGTCCATAAAAATATCATTCTTTTTTTGCAATCGAGCACAACTTTGTACTTAGCCAACCAATCCATACCAAGTAAAATTTCAAATCCAATAAAATCTAAGACGAAGAGATCAAAAGGAAAGTGATGGGGATGATAGGAAATTAGGACCTTTTCACAATCCATACAAAGATTGGTGGAACCTCCTATAGGATTTGTCACAGAGGTAGGGCCGCCAAATTTTTTAGGTTTAAGTTCTAATTATTTTACGGTTTCTTAAGAAATAAAACTATGAGAAGCTCCTATATCAAATAATACTCTAACTAAAATATCTTTGATAAAAGTATTGCCTTCCAAACACCCCTTTGCCCTTTACATCTTGGGAGGTTGATGGCTCATCCTTGATAGCATACGCTTTGGTTTGTTTTCCTTTCTTCAATAGGGGACAATCCTCTATGATGTGTCCTAATTGATGACAATTATAAAAATTTCTTGATGTTAGCCCTTGTTTTTTTGTTTTTATACAATGAGTTGATAAGTGGCCCTTCTCTTGGCAATTGTAACATGTGATATTCTTAAAGCGATTATCCTGAGATCTTCCTTTGGGTTTTCCCTACCATGGCTTTTGGCCATTGAACTTCTTCTTCCTCCAGTTATTGCTGTTGCTTTCTTGCACTACAGGTGGATCTATCTCATCCAAAGCTTCATATTTGTATCTCATGTCTACTAAGTCTGCAAAGGGTACTTTCACATGCCAATCATTCTTCCATGGTACTTCTTCCTCATTCCCGAGATAAATATTTCATTCTTCTTGAGGAGCGTATCTATCAATCTAGACCCAAAACGAGATAATTCATTAAACTTGTTAGCACACTCCTCAAACAACGTCTCCTTCTCCTGCTTACAATCCATAAAATTTTGGTAAAGACGGGATTTTCCTGCTTTCGGCATATACTGCTCCTCTAGAACTTCTTTGAATTGCTCCTATGAGAATTTGTCATCTGACTCATTCTGAATAATAGATACCCATGATATATTCTCTTCTAACACATTTTGAGTAATAGATTCCCACCAAACTAGAGCTCTATCTTGTAGTTGCCAAGAAGCTGAAAATCTCTTCTGCTCATCTCCAATATTCAATTTTTTGAAAATTCTTTCACAAGAGCTAATCCAAGCTTTTACTTCAATGATGGTTTCTATTCCTTTGAAAGGTTTACCACCAAGGCTGGTATAGTTCTTGCATACATTTACAAAATTAACTTGGGGGTGTACTAAACTACTACTTTCTCGACTACTATTTTTGTGGGAGCTCGACCATTTGTGGTGTTACTTCCTCACCTAGCTTGTCATCTTCTTCCAGTTATTTCCTACTATTTGTGGGTATTAAGAAGAATCTTTAGGATATATAAATGAGATATCAAAGAGAATGTTATAAACTTTGTATATATTAATTCAATTTAATTTTTTAATTATGCGCTTTCTCGGACTAAACTCATTCTAAGGTATTGCTAACCCTATCTCTAATGAGTCATACCGTAACAACGTCAAGGTTCTCACTTTACCTTCAGCTCTCATATTAAAGTCTTTAACATATTTTACTTCGAAACATAAATTGGTTTGAAGTGGTTTTCGGATAGGAACAACCCAAATTTGATCCCGGTTCTTTCGAAATCCAATCGTCGATAAAAATAATAATATGATTAGATGATTGTTTTTAGATTCATTCACTTCTCTTTATCAAAAATATCTTCAACATATATATTTCTTTGAAATCTTCCTCTTTAAATGTAGAATCATTTAAACCTCTATTTTGAATATTTCTCAAATCAGTTTTAAAGAGTGTCTTTTATGAAAATAGGATTGTAGAAATCACTCTACTTTTATTCACTATCAACTTCCGTATTCAACAAGTGTTATGGGAAGAATAACGGTGATATCACCTTTTAAATTCCACGAATAGGACGTGTTCCCTCTTCGAATTTTAATAATGAGTATAAGAAGATTATTTCTATAAAGTCCAAGTTGAGCATCCGAGTTGTCCCTTCGATCTGTTCAACCACTCACCTAAAAGAGAAAATCAAGGCTAGATAATATTAAGGAACTGGTTGCTCCATCGCTAATCTTAGTGACATACCTTGTTTTCACTTTTAGATCTCACAGGCGGGACAAATGTACTAGTCACTTCCACATACTCATTTTTTCTTTTTAAATCACTTAATTATTTGTTTAACCACCTTTGCAATAATTTTGAATTATTCAAATCTCTTTTAAAATACTTTATTATTTACTTAAAAACATTTACAAAGGATTTGAAAAAGAATTGTTAAGCTTTAACCTTTATTTCAAAAGTTATAGAAAAGCGTTGCGAAAAGGTGCTACAAAAAGTGTTACAAAAATTACTTTAAAAGCTATATTCTACAAAACAACTTTTATATCATTTAGAAAACCATTTTTTCAACTTAAATCACTTTTAAAGCATTTTAAAAGATTTTTAGAATTTATTTCATATTTTTAAAACATTTAAAACATCAATTTAAACTTTGGTCACTTTAATGCAAAAGCATGATTTTTATGCAAAATTATTAAGGACATATTTTAAATTCTACTTGACAAAATCTTGATTTTCTTCCTTTGTTTGTAAGATATGGATATAATAGTTCAAAAAATTCTTATTTCAAAGAATTTCAAGCTAAATTCTACTCCATATACTTATTAAAACTTCTTGGCGTGGAATCACAAAATACTATTGCGCGACGTGCCTAGTTTGGACATATTTCATGTTTTTCATTAAACTTCTAAAATAGGTTTATATGTTCATAAAACATTTCTAAACCATTTTTAATCATTTTAGAAGATACTAAATGATTCCATATCACTTTTCAATTTATTTTGGAACATGGTTTCTGTGTGAATAGATATCATGTATATCATGACTTGTTTTAATATTTTCATGCAATAAACTATGTAAATCAGTATCGTAAACAAACAACCAAACAAACATATCATAGCATAACAACCAAATATATACATATAAATTAGGAGCACTCACCTTAGTTGCAAATGAACTAACTTTTACACGTTCCTAACTTGCTAACGATCATCGAATGCTCACAAACACTCGCTTTAAAGTCTTCAAAGTGGCTTAGCTTGCTCGTAGAAAGCCTAGGGTGGTTTGACAGTGCTTGTTATAGGTGGAGGAGCTCGGATTTGGTGCTGGTGGGTGTGGGCCGTGAATTAAAGTGGAGGAGAGAGAGGAAGTTTGAGTGGCTTTTAGTGGAGTTTTGATGATATTTCTCTTTGTTTAGTTTTGAATATATTTTAGCGTTATTTAATTATGGAAAGAAGCCATTAAAGAGTGAAAGAAAAGCTTGGAAAATGAAGAAGAAAGGTGTGAAGAAATGAGAGAAAGTGGGTATTTGAAGAAAAAACTTTGAATTAATAGATTATATTTGCAAAAGACTAAAATGCCCATTTCCTATTTTTAAAGTAATCTTACTTTTCAACACTTAACATCATGTTTCACATCACTACTTTAAGTCACTTTTACTGAAGAAGTAAGTAAATAGTATAATGATTCTATTTACTTTGAAATGACATGTTTTGTCTTTATTATTTTACTTTTCCTAATTATGTTCTAACAAAACTAAACCTAATTAGCAACTTAATTAATACTTACGACATTTATATAAGTGTACATGAATATTAAAACAAAGGTGCAACAACGTTACGACAACTTTAAATCGACAAAACGTTGATTTTTGACAAAATATTCTACGGTCATGTTTTGATGTTTTAGTTAAACTATTTATTTATGCAAATAAAATTTAAAAATAAATTTGTATAATGTTATTTAAAAACATAAATACTCATAAACAAATTGAAATAATTTAATAAACCATTTAAACTTACTTTTCTGAAATTAGGATTTTGTCACTTTTGTCAATATAAGAAAATGTTAATATTTTTATGTATTTTTCTATTTCCAAATCCTATCTAATATTGTTTAAATCATGAAATAATTTATATTTTATATTTAAAATAACTTTAAATGTTATATTTTGAAGTGGTTAAATTTTGGGTCGTTACAATCACGGTTAATGTCCACTTTGTATTTCACTCATCAGTAGTGATGAGTATCGAATTACACACTATTCATCATGTATCGTTATGATTACACGTGCTATATTATTTAGTTGTTAATATATTTGTGTATTTTAGGATATCTTTGTATTACAATATTTATATTGTCTCTGTATTTGTATATTGGATTACCGTATCAATAAATATTGATATGTATCAATCACATTGTTTTAGTTGTGCTAGCTCGTTGATTACAGGAGAAGAGGATGTTAGTATGATTTCATATCTTTTGGATATGTTTACTTTACTTGTTTGGGAATAAGCTGGATTACCCCTGATCCACGATTGTAGGGAGGACCGAATTTTAATGGTTCCTATTTATTTGTATATAGTTTTAATACATGGTATTTTGAGATAGTACCTCTCATACTAAGCTTTATGTTTGACCCGCGTTTTTTGTTTGTCTATTTTTATCCAGACAATTCTCGAGTACTCGATTGAGTAGTTGGAAGTTAGGTGCCTTTGGGGATATGCTTTCAGGACAGTTGGAGCATTCTTGAAGGTGATGCTAAGACTTTGTATATATACTTAATATCGTAGTGGTACATGATATAACATTTTTATAATTGAGACATGATGTATCTAATATTCTATTCTGACTTTCTGTACTGATATTTACTTAATAGTTACTACTTCTAGAGTTGTCTCTTATATACTGTTTATCATATTCTGTCCATGTATATTCAATGTACTATATGTTATCATTCCGATGTAAGATTATATTGTTATGCCTTAGGATAATGTTTATTTTAAATTTTATTTCATGACAATCTGTCTCTATTGACATTCAAAATTCAACTTTGTCATTCGATGCTGATTTCAGGGTGTTATGAAGGGTGGTCTGTTACACATTTTTATTGTACATGGACTTATATCAAGTGCCATCTTATGTATGCCTTTTTCTATTTTTCTATTGACCATTACCTCATCAGTCTATAGTTTTATGGGGGTCGGCTTTGTTAGAATGTCGAGCCTCATCATCATTGTATTATAGATCAACATCTTCCATCAGCATAATGTTGTTTGCCCATTGATAAAAATCAGTTAATGACGTGGCCGATTGCTTTTGTAACTCCTTACACATTCTTATCTTCTATCTTACCCCCAAATAGTGTGCTGTGGTCAAACTCCTCTTGTCGATACCACTAGCCAGATGGACTCCTTATTGAAATGGTTTATTATGATCGAAAATTCTTCATCGGCCATTACCTGATGTTATTACCTCACTAGCCATCATGACATGGGCTTTGAAGCGAAGAAGTTGGTTTTGAAGTTTGCACACCACTATGCCTAAGAAAGAATACTTGTGATAACCCGGATTTTTGGACATCTTACAATTGGTAATTATCAGATTTTAACAATTAAATACTGATATGTATGTTAACAAATAAAATTCTGCTAATAAAAAATGTCCATAAATGGATTTAGGAACTATAATAAATATTGGATATAATATCTGGAAATGACAAATTTTATAGTGAATTAGTAAATCCCATAAATAGATAAATATAAACTTTTTAGTGTTGAAAACTATAAGTTTATACAGATATATAAGTATATAAAGTGTGTGTATATATATTATGATTTGGAAATTTTATTTTAAAATTAAAATATAAATATGAAAACAAAGTTTAATAGAAAACTTTAATACATGTTTATTAATAAACTTAGCGATAAAACATAAAGAAAACATATAATTTATGTACAAAACTTAATAGGAAATATAGTATAAAAACATTTACAAACACTCATTCATGTAAATATGCAAGTGTAAGTGCTTTGAAATACAACTTAACATTTGTAAAAAATTTATCAAACCAATATAACAAGTGTCAAATGTTAATTTTATTTTCTTTATTTTCGAAACTTATAAAACAATATATATATGTATATGTATATGTGTCTGTATATGTATGTATGTATGTGTGTATAAACACATTTGCTTATACTCTTCTTTTTTCCTATATACAATTCAAAAACTAAAACCTGGCAAACTAGAGATAAAATCTGAGCAAAATAAAATTAAAAAGATGAACTCAAACTCAATATCAAAAGCAAGAGTAGATCAACAACAATGAGTAAGATCCGAGATCTGATCATTTCAAAATCTGGTTCCAGATCAAAGAAAATTGGAACCTGGTCTCTGATGATAATGGCAAGTAGAATTTAATTCTTTTAAGTTAAATCACCTGAATAGTTTAATGCATGCCTCAGTCAATGATAACAATAACTTAAATATGATTTGGCATAAATATTGTTTAGGTATACAAATGGAATTCCTGTTGCTTGCCTGTGTGCACATATGTATCTTTCTGTTAATTGCAATAGACCAAAATATGTTCAAAGGGAAAAATTATATCCCTTTCCCTAATTATTTTTAGCGTGGGATTTTCAAATGGAAGCTGTTTGTGATGGTGTAAGACAAATTATTAAAATGTTTAAAAAGTATTAAGTAGCTTCTCTTTTTCAAACTACCAGGTGAGTGAACTACCTGGATTTGATCTTAAACCTTGTATTTGGATTAGCATGTGATAATTCTTAACTTATGAATGTAAATATGCTCGCATGACCGTAAATATGTAGATATATGTGTACATGACTGTTCATGGAATGTATTTCCTTTGTTCAAAGTACAAGTTACAAAATCTTTTCAAATTTCGATTCCTTCTTCCCAATTCTCTTTTAGTTGTTGATATTTGAACAAAAAGTGCTTAAATTGTCAAGATATTAATTTTAAAAAGGGTTTCAAGTGTTTATGTTAAGTAAATATTTAAAAAATAGGAGATCATGGTAAAAATCCATTCTAGACAAAAAACCAAGTGTCTAAATTCAAAACTTTAATTATATGAACCGATTCGTTTTAGAAATTTATTCTTTTTGATAATCATATCATAATATTTAAGCTTGATTTGCGGAGGAAATAAAGGTTTAACTAGTAATGGAATTTCGTCGATTTTTGATGATCTAAAGGAATTTGGTCATCGAGATTGAAGCTAGAAGAGCTTCAGGGTTTGGCGAAGACTGGAAAAATGATCGGAGATAGTTTCATCCACCGTGGTGGCCGGATAAGGATAGAGTAGGGTTTAAGGACCTTTTTGGTTCGACGAGGTTATCGGGTTCATCACGATGCAAGGATGGATCAGACTTGTTCAGAGTGGGTTTGGTGCGTGAGTCTACGGCATAGGATTGGGTGATGTATCAGGGTCTCAGGCGACCTGAGGCGGTAGCGCGGGGGAGGTGGTTTTCGTTGAGCAGTTTGGTTTTAGCTGAATCGACTAGTTCGATTTCGAGTTGGAAGCAGTTCCATACTCCTAGGTAGTAGAGATCGATGGTGAGGTCATCGCCGACCTGATGGTGGTCGTAGTATCGCTCAGAATCGTGGCATACAATGGTGCATGTGCATGTATCGGTGTGGTTCTGTGTTTGAGGAAGAAAAGATAGGAGAGGGGAAGCTCGGGTTCGTGTGCGAGGAATAAAGGTTAGTGCTCGAGTTTTTGTTCGGGGAGTTTTTGTGTTAATTCGAGTTTGTTTGTGGGATTCCAGGTTTTTAAGTTGACAAGTTTTATATAAAATTTAAAGTAGTTTTTATATCAGGTTTGTAAGTTATCGAGTTTTAGACTAAAGAGAAGTTGATCAGGTTTAAAGTGGAGGTAATTAAGGATTTGTTAATTAATACAACTAATAAAAGGAAATTAATTTAAATGATTGATTAAATGTTGATTACGTAATATGATTAATTTAAAGATCATTAGTTAATGTGATTTTTAAAAGGTAATTAATTAATACAATTAATTATAGGAATAATTAATTAAGTAATTAAGGAATGATCAATTTGTAATTAAGGGTTAATCAACTGGTAATAAGGATTAATTAATTAAAATTAAGGGTTATAAATTAGAGATTAATTGGTATTAGAGATTGATTTATAGATAACTAGAGATTAGTTACTTAAATGATAATTACTTAATGCAAGTAATTAAAGGGTAAATTTGTTTAGGGTCATTTAATTTAATTAATTATTAGAGTTTAATTAATTAATTAATAATTAAAGTTTAATTAATTGAGGATAATTAACCAATGGGATAATTACTTGATGAAAGTAATTAAATGGAAATTTCTTAGTGGAAGTAATTAAGGATTAAATACTTAGTGAAATTAATCAAAGGAATGATTAATTAAGGAAATTAATTAAGGGTTAGTTAATTGATGATGTGATTAATTTAAGGACAATTAATCAATGGAAGTGATTATAGGATAATTAGTTAGAGAAATTAATTAAGGATAAATGTAATTAATGTGAATGTGTGAAGGTTAATAAATTTGTGTAACTAATTAAAGGATAATAACTTAATGTAATTAAAGAGGATAATGAAGGGATGATTAATTAATGATTTGTAATTAATTAATGTTAAGTAAGCAGGATTAAAAGTGATTAAAGTAATCAATTTAATTAATTTAAATTAATTAGAAATGGTGTGACAAAGTAATCTCGCTTATGAATGATTGTTTGATATTTCTGATAAAAAATGTTTTATGATATGTTATGTTTGGTTTGAACAATGATAATGTGGTTATCTATCTACGATGAATTACTGTGTAAAAGTTGGCATCTTGTATTTAAATTTGAATTGTATTCACTTGAATAACTTAGGTTAAGATGACACTGAATTCGAAGAGATCGGGTTCGGGTATTAGTAAATACCCGAAACCACTCGATTTGGAATCTACAATAATTCTTTATGGTTTTGATTTTGGAATAAATAGGATGGAATGGGATAAATGATGTAAACTTGGTCATTTAATCTGAGTAACAATGCTTAGATATGATTGTAAGATGTGTATTTGACTATGGCATGTTAAGAACTCATTGTGAAATACAAGTTACCACGGACATATAAATAAGTTATATGTTTTTGTATTTCATGTTAGATGGGTTTACTCACGCTGGTTTCCAGCCTGACCCGGGTCTTACTTTGATGTAGTGCTCGGGTCCGACCGAGTATTACAGATTTTCAGGTAAGGACGTTTTGGAGCTTAGGAGGCGAGATGGATGGCAGGAACTAAAATTTACTGTTGAGTATTTGAGAGTTGTATTGATATTAGACTGAGACAGGTTGATAAAACTGTCTAGTCTTTTGTAAGTGGTTGTAACTCTGATGTATTGTTGCAAAGTAATAATTACAACATTTCTTTGTATAAATGCTATTATATCTGTTCCGCTGTGAAATGTGAGATTCTGAGTTTTGTTTTCTATTCTTCTTCTACCTCTTTCTTTTTCTTTTCTTTAACAATCTGGGATTTTTGGAGTCGAATTTTTTTAGGTCATTACATTTTGGTATCAAAGCTGAAGGTTAAGCGAGAACCTTGGCTCTAGTGGGTTTACTCATTAAGGATAGGGTCAATAGCGCCCTAGCTAGAATGAGTTGAGTGTAGTATATATAAGGGCATATTTGTTATTTTCTTTTGAAATGATTTTGAAAATGATTTTTATATAATTTTATCTTTTGATGTATAAAGAAGTAATTTTTTCTAATTATTAAATATATTAAAGAAATTGGTTGTTGATTATTGGAATTAAATAAAATAATAAGAATTAGGTGGTAATAGTAATACAGCCAAATTGAAATTGAATGAAGATAAGCTTGAAATGGTTCAAACTGAAATTAAAACCCTAAATTTGTAGAAGTATTTTCATAATAAGGTAATATATAGTGAATTGGTTTTCATATATGATAATCTTGGTTATTATCCTAAAATGTTTGTTACAACTTGATAATGAAATGTTTGTTAATGATTAAGCAAAATGAAATGTTTTTGGGAAGTAAACATTGAGGTGAGTATGACTTATAAATTGGAATTTAAGATGATCTAAATTGTGAAGTCTTAAATCTTGGTCCAGAAATTTGAAATTGTTTCAAAATGATGAAAGAAATAATAAATAGTATTATTTGAATGAAAGGGTCCTGTTTTCAAAAAAAAGTTGTTTGAAAAATTTAAAGAAATTTGTTTTGAATTAAAACAAAGATGGTTTAAAAAAATAAAAGAAAAATTGTAAAGGAAATAAATAATGTACATATGTGGGATGTACATAATATTAAAAATGATTTGAAATAAGCTCTAAGGATGAGTTTTGAATCTTTCCTTGAGATGAGATGTGAAAACTCAAATGATAAGTTTTTGAGCTTATAAGTGGGGAGATTATTAATATGAAGTTTAAAAATGGGATTTCAAATTGGGAAAAATTGACTGGATTAAGTAAATTGAATTTAACTTAAGGGAAGTTAAATAAGTTAAGAATGAACAACCTGAATTGGAAATTTCAAGATGAAATAGAGATTTAGCTTGGAAAGTTAAATGGTTGATTTGAATTGGGAGTATGTGTGATCTCAAAATGGGTTTGAGATCTGGAAATTGGAATTAGATGCTATTCATAAATGTTTGAAATAATTTGGAATTTATCTTATCTAAATACCATCCCGTTGTTATTAATAATCTAAGAAACTAAGAATTGGATTATGAAGATTAAATCATTTAACAAGATTTGAACTTTTATTTGAATTTTTAATAAGAGTAAAGGCAATTTAAAAATGGAATTTTGAAATTTGGACTCAGAATCAAATGGTTTAAAAATTTTAAGCTATTGATTTAAAAGTAAAGATTAATTTGATTTAAAGAACTAAATCAACATTTAAAATTTAACTCGAATTTATATAATTCGAGATGGTTAAAGTTGAGATTTGAATATAATTAGTTCAAATTGTATTTGATTTGAATTAAATGGGAATTGCAATTGAAGTTGAATAAGTTTGAAATTCAAATGGGAGTTGTATCGAATTTGGGATAGAAATTGAAGTTAATTCAAATTGAATTGGAATTGAATCAATTTAAACAGAAATGGGAATTTAAATTAAATTGATTGGAACTAGAGATTGGGAATTGAACAATATGGCTCTAAAATATTTTTTTCAAATAAATTGTTTTCAAATCTATTTTCCTAGCTATTTACTATACAACCTTTCTTTTTAAAAAACCCAAACTATCTTATACTTATTTTACAATTATTTTGGAAACTAATTATTATTTTTATAATTATTATACAACTATTTAACTATTTTACAACTATTTTAAAATTACTTAACTATTTACTACTTTTGCAACTAATAACTATTTTACAACTCCTTCTCTATTTAATTTTTTTTAATACCAGTCGTTCAGAGTGCAAACTGTCTATAATTGAATACCAATGGAGATAAGAATTGAAGTGTTAACCCAAAGGAAAATTGGAGGAAATAGTGGATAAGTTAATGGAATAAAAATGAAGGTGAATAGAAAGAATATTGGTTTAGCTAATAATCAATGAAGATAAATACGTAGGATGTACGTATGTTATTCTATTCACATATTGATTTGATCTAGGTTCGAGCATAGAATTTGAAAATAGTATATTGATCAGAGTTGGGACTTTTTTCACTCGATTTTCGACAGCAAACCTAGATATGGATTTTTGGTTGATTTTAAAAGTTCTGTATCATAGTTATGACTATGCAAGGAGAATGACGGTTTTTGATCAAGAAACCAAATCTGAGTCTGCACTAGGGAGTCGGGTGGATGATACTAGTTCGAAAGTGAAATTGTGTGATCGAGTGAGCGGTTAGATATGATATTGCATACGGATGGTATATGTACATCGTATATGCTTAAATGAAATAGATATTGAAATTTTGCAAGAATGAGAAATGGTTTTGAAAGAAAGGTATATTTTGAGAAAATTTTGGATGACTAAAGTGGAAGTTGAATATCTCTATTATTGAAATTTAATTTTTGAAAAGTAGGTATTATGGTGAATAAATTTGTAAGGCAAACCAAATTTGAATATTTGATTGGTATAAATAAAGTATATATCTCTGTTATATATGATAAACTCCCCTTGTTGAATCTATAGCCAGAAGAAATGTTTTTGAAAGTATTTGAAGTATAAAGAGAAATTTATACATGTATGAAGTGATCCAAAGTTTTTCAAGATCACACACACACACACACACACACACACACACACACACACACACACACACATAAAGGATCTTATGAGAATGATTTTGAGAAAAGGTTTGTGGTACCTATGGATGTTGAAAGGCTTTTGACTTTTGGGAAAAATCAATTTTGGATATGTTGAAAGCCTAGCTTTAGAATTATCGATTTTGTATAGAGAAGATATATATGTGATTCATACAAAGGGTATGATTTGGAAGATACTATATGTGTATAGCATAAAGTGTTTTGAGAATGGCTTTGGTGAAAAAGGTGCTCCCGTGAAATGAACTTCTCAAGAGTGCCACGGGGGTGGTACTACCTTGAGTCCTAGGGGGAGGTTCTAAAGTTGATCCTGTGAGGAAGTTCGGACAAACTGAAGTTCTTGAGGATTATTGGGTAGCCAAAGTCGAGGCCGCGGAAGCCTACAGAAGCATTTGGGTTATGCTGTGACGACAGTGTAACTCGATGTCGCTGCGACCTACTGAGGACCATAGTGGAAATTGTGTGGAGGTGAGTGTCAACGGTCCACGTTTGATTTTGCCAGGAAGGCAACGTAACATCGGTAGACTGCGATATATGGTGGAGTGGAGAAGTTTCATTCTTTTGGCAGCGAAACTCGAGGGCGGTGATGCTTACAATTATATGTGTTTTTTCTGTGATAGCAACGTAACCCCAGATGTCGTTGTGATCTGTAGCGGGTTCCATGGTGTAATCGAGGGGCGCGGAGTGCCTATAGTTATCTATGGATTTTGCCAGGATGGCAACATAACCATCGGGTTAACTGCGACCATGGAGGGGGTGATGATTTCTAGAGCATTCTCACAAAAGATGTTTCCTCTATTTCCAACAATATTCTCTATATTTTCACCAAATGTTTTCCCAAGTATTTCCACTGGGTGTTGAATACGGGTCTGCTAAGTACTTATAGACTTTCAGCCCTACGCCTGATCAACATATGACCAAATTTGGATGGACTTGTGGAAATATCTAATTATAAAAAGTATTTTTATAAAATTATTTTGGCAATATTATATAGATTTTAAAGTGTTTTAAAATAATAAATAAAAAGATCTTTTAGTTAAAATGTTCAAAGAGAAATTTATCTGCTTTTAAGTATTTAATAAATTCTGGCTTCGTTCCTTTTCGAGGATGAAAAATTTAAAAGGGGGTGGAATGTTATAACCTGGATTTTTGGTCTTCAGACAATTGGTAATTATCATATTTTAACTATTAAATACTGATATTTATATTAACAAATAAAATTCTGCTAATAAAAAATGTCTATAATGGATTTAGGAACTATAATAAATATTGGATTATAATATTTGGAAATGATAAATTTTATAGTGAATTAATAAATCCCATAAAGAGATAAATGTAAACTTTGTAGTGTTGAAAACATTAAGTATATACATATATAAGTATATAAAGTGTGCGTATATATATAGTGATTTGGAAATTTTATTTTAAAATTAAAATGTAAATATGAAAACGAGGTTTAATAGAAAACTTTAATACATGTTTATTAACAAGTTAGAGATAAAACGTAAAGAAAACATATAAATTATATATAAAACTTAATAGGAAATATAATATATAAAAAAATTAAAAGCACTTATGCATGTAAATTTACAAGTGTAAGTGCTTTGAAATACAAATTAACATTTGTAAATTTTTTATCAATCCAGTATGATAAGTGTCAAATGTTAATTTTCTTTTCTTTATTTTCAAAAATTAATAAACAATATATATATATATATATATATATATATATATATTTATATATATAAATACATTTTCTTATACTCTTCTTTTTTCTTATATACAATTCAAAAATTAAATTTGGCAAACCAAAGACAAAACTTGAGCAAAATAAAACTAAAAATAAGAAATTAAACTCAATATCAAAAGCAAGAGCAGACCAACATCAATAAGCAAGATCCAAGATCTGATCATTTCAAAATCTGGTTCCAGATCAAAGAAAATTGGAACCTGGACTCTGTTTATAATGGTCTGTGTATAAATATTGTCTGGGTATACAAATGGAATTCCTATCGCATGCCTGTGTGCACATATGTATATTTCTGTTAAGTGGAACAGACCAAAATATGTTCAAAGGGAAAAATTAAATCCCTTACCCTGATTACTTTTAGCATGGGATGTTCAAATGGAAGTTGTTTATGATGGTGTAAAACAAATTATTAAAATGCTTAAAAAGTATCAAGTAGCTCCTCTGTTTCAAACTACCAGGTGAGCGAACTACCTGGATTTGATCTTAAACCTTGTATCTGGATTAGCATGTGATAATTCTTGACTTATGAATGTAAAAATATGCTTGCATGACTGTAAATATGTAGATATATGTGTGCATGACTATTCATAGGAATGTATTTCCTGTGTTCTAACTACAGGTTATAAAATCTTTTCAAATTTCGATTTCTTCTTAGCAGATCTCTTTTAGTTGTTGATGTTTGAACAAAAAGTGCTTCAATCATCAAGATATTAATTTTAAAAAGGGTTTCAAGTGTTTATGTTAAGTACATATTTAGAAAATAAGAGATCACAGTAAAAATCCATTCTAGACAAAAAATCAAGTGTCTAAATTCCAAATTTAATTATATAAACCGATTCGTACTAGAAATTTATGATTTTTGATAACCACATCATAATATTTAAGCATGATTTCATGTTGTAAACAAAGGTTGCACTGGTAATGGAATTTCATCGATTTTCAACGATCTAAAGGAATTTGGTCATCAAGATTGATACTGGCGGACCTTCAGGAGTTGGCGAAGACTGGAAAAATGGTCGGAGATAGTTTCATCCACCGTGGTGGCCGAACAAGGACAGAGTAGGGTTTAAGGACCTTTTTGTTACGATGAGGTTATCGGATTCATCGCGAAGGCAAGGATGGATCAGACTTGGTCAGAGTTGGTGGGTTTGGTGCGTGAGTCTACAGCGTAGGGTTGGGCAGTGTGTCAAGGTCTCAAGCGACCTAAGGCGGTGGCGCATAGAGGGGTTTCATTGAGAAGTTTGGTTTTAGCAGAATCGATTAGTTCGATTTTGAGTTGGAAGCAGTTCCTTGCTCCTGGGAAGTAGAGATCGATGGTGAGGTCGTCGCCGACCTGATGGTGTCGCAGTGTCGATCAATGTCGTGGCATACGATGGTGCATGTCCACGTATCGGTGTGGTTCTGTGTTTGAGGAAGAAAAGATAGGAGAGGGGAAGCTCAGCTTCATGCACGAGGAATAAAGGTTAGGGTTCGAGTTTTTGTTCGGGGAATTTTTGTGTTAATTCGAGTTTGTTTGTGGGATTCCAGGTTTTTAAGTTAATAAGTTTTATTTAAAATTTGAAGTATTTTTTGTATCAGGTTTGTAAGTTGCCGAGTTTTATACTAAAGAGAAGTTGATCAGGTTTAATGGAGGTAATTAAGGATTTGTTAATTAATACAAGTAGTAAAAGGAAATTAATTAAAATGATTAATTAAATGTTAATTACTTAATATGATTAATTTAAAGATCATTAATTAATGTGATTTTTAAAAGGTAATTAATTAACATGATTAATTATAGTAATAATTAATTAAGTAATTAAGGAATGATCAATTTGTAATTAAGGGTTAATCAACTAGTAAATTAGGATTAATTAATTAAAATTAAGGGTTATGAATTAGGGATTAATTGATAATTAGAGATTGATTTATAGATAATTAGAGATTAATTATTTAAATGATAATTAATTAATGTAAGTAATTAAAGGGTAAATTTGTTTAGGGTTAATTAATTTAATTAATTATTAGAGGTTAATTAATTAATTAATAATTAAAGGTTAATTAATTGAAGATAACTAATCAATGGGATAATTACTTGATGAAGGTAATTAAAGGGAAATTACTTAATGGAAGTATTTTTAGCCTTGCCCCATGAAGGGCAAAAATCCTAGCGGATACGATCGGACGAGCAATGGAGACTAGGGATTTACGCCAAGCGATAACCCAGCCTTATAGGCTCTTCGATACACCCCCAAAAACATGCTCAAAACATCAAAGATAGGATTTTTATAAAATTGGACAACAAAACCCAAAAATTGGAAAATTCACCAAATCCATCTAAATCAAAAGAAAATGAACATGAATAGATGTTAGGAATTCATACCTAACCACATGGAAAGTTATAGACATAGATATGAGTACAAAAACTCACCTTTTTCTCAAAAACACAAGTGGGAAGCTATAAAGCAAAGCAAGCACAACCACTCTTCAATTTTAAACCAAGAAGCTTCAGTCTAAGCTCATAAGAAAGACATTTCCTAAGTTAGGGTTTAGAAAATTTCTAAAATGGAAGAGGAATTGAGATGGAGAAGAAGAGGATGCTTACCTAAGCTTGTCTTCGATTTTGGAGCTAGAACTTGAATTTGCAAAGGAAACTAGGGCTTAGGATTTTAATTTCCAATCTCTTCCTCCATTTTTACTAATGCTTGAAGTGTTAGGAAAATAATAGAATGAATGAAGAGGAGGGGGTGGAGTTAGGATATAAGATGAGTTGGGTTAGTGGGCTGAAACCCAAACCCAAAGCCCTAAGTGAAAATTTCAAAATTCTACTCAACTCCAAACATATCGATGTTTATGCTCAAAAAGGTCGCAAACATCATTTTGGACTCAATGGAAGGAGTATCGAGTCCTAATTCGACTGTTTGCAAAAAGTATCATTTTAGACTTAAATCCGATTAACGATGCTATATTTAAATAAAATATTTAAATATACAATCGTAAAATATGCAGATTGTTACAGACTCCCCTCCTTAAAGAAATTCCGTCCTCGCAATACTTATGGAGAAAGTATAAAGTGACAACCATAAAAGCAAATCAACACAAAAGAAAATTTGAAATGAGAAGTTCACCTCAAAGAGCACTGGAAAGTAAGTCCAGATGTGTTCGCTCAATGAATTCTTTAGATTCCCAAGAGCAATCCTTATGATTTGAGGACCATTGAACTTTCACAAGCGGAATATCTTTATTTCGAAGGCGTTTCACCTCCATAGCAATGATATGAATAGGATGTTGCTCATAAGTCATATTAGGCGAAACTTCAATTTCTTCAATAACACCGGCCGCTAGAATAGAATTGGTATCTCTAAGGCAATTCTGTAGTTGAAAAACGTGAAATACGTCACGAATAGCAGAAAATTGAGCCGTTAATAAAAGGCAATAAGCCATGGAACCAATACGTTCGGTGATGGGAAATGGGCCAATATATTGAGGCGCTAATTTTCCCGATCGACTGAAATGCTCGACACCCTTAATAGGTGAAACACGAATGAACACAAAATCTCCCATAGAAAATTCTAATTTCCTTCTTTAATTTGGCATAAGATTTTTGTCAACTTTGAGCTTCTTTCATCCTATGACGAATAAGGTCAATCTTTTCTGTGGCATCACGAATAAAATCTGGACCTAAAACCAGCTACTCATCGGCCTCAAGCCAACAAGAAGGAGATCGGTATGGCCTTCCATGGAGTGCCTCGAAAGGAGCCATAACAATACTTGATTGGAAGCTATTACTACAGTAACATTCAACAAGAGAAATATGATCCTCCCAACTTCCACCAAAATGAAGAACACATACACGAAGAAGATCTTCAAGAATTTGATTCACACGCTCGGTTTGTCCATCAGACTAAGGATGATAAGCGGTGCTAAAATTAAGCTTCCTTCCCAAAGCTTTTTGAAGGCTCTTCCAAAATCCACTGGTAAATAATGGATCACGATCGCTAACAATAGAAGTAGGAACTCCATGCAATTTAACAATTTCTCTAACATAGAGTTTGGCCAAAAGAGATACGGTCTGATTAGACCGCACGCGAATAAAATGGGCATATTTTGTAAGTCTATTAACAATCACCCATAAACTGTCATGGTCTGAACGAGAATGGGGAAGTCTGTCAATAAAGTCCATGTAGACTTGATCCCACTTCCAAATTGGAATGTCCAAAGGTTGCAATACCCCACCGGGCCTTTAATGTTCGGCCTTTATGAGTTGACAAGTCATGCGACGCTTAATAAATTTAGCAATATCGGATTTCATTCCATCTCAATAATAGAGTCGCTTCATGTCCGCGTACATTTTACTAATATCAGTATGAATGGTACATTTAGAACGATGAGAATCTTCTAAAATGTCTTTACGAAGATCACTAATATTTGGCACGGTAAGTCTACCAAATTTTTGAATGCCGCCATGAGCATCGATTTCAAAGTCTTTCAAACCATCACTATTTCTAACCCTGCAACTTTGGCAAAGAAGAACCAATTCAGGATCATGCTTTTGAGCTTCAAGAATGCAGTCTAAAAGAGAAGGATGAGCCTCAAGGTTACATAAAACAAGAGATGAACATGAATTAGATTCACGATCTCGAATCTCACAAGTGGATAAGGTCTCGAGATCATTCCATTCGGATGTCATCATAGAAACATCCGCTTGTTGCTTTCGGCTAAGGGCATCAGCAAAACAATTTCCCTTTCCCAGAGTATAAAGAATATCAAGTTCATAAGATGCAAGGAACCCGAGCCAATGTTGTTGATGCAAATTATGTTCCTTTTGAGAAAATAAATACTTCATAGATTTATGATCGGTGTAGAGAAAAAATTTCTCTCCCAAAAGATAATGACGCCAAATTCTAAGGGCGAAAACAATAGCCGCGAGCTTAAATCCTGAGTGGCATATCTATTCTCGACAGGCTTTAATTGTATAGAAGCATAAGTGATAGCACGTTCCTTTAGCATGAGAACGACACCCAAACCAACACGACTAGCATTGGTATAAACAATAAAGTCTTGGTTCCCTTTGAAAACTACAAGAATAGGAGTATCGGAAAAGAGTTCTTTTAATTGATCCTCTTTCCCCAAAAAACTAAGACTTTCAAAATTACAATTAACTTTTTGAAATAATATTTCTAGAAAAATTTACTTATTCCAAGTCAGTTTACCGTGTCAGATTGTCTCATCATAGTGTTTAGGAGATTCTTATCGATAACATTGATCAGGCGCATCGAACAGAATTCTTAAAGCAGTTAATGGACAACACAACACAAAATCATCTTCTATATGATAAAAATATCTCTTAAAAAGTTTATGAATATTCTTTTCTCGTTTTAAGAAAAAATCCGATTATACTTATAAATATCTTATGAAAAAGATGTACAAATTTTAAATTGTTGTTTTCATCCAAAATCAATGAATACAAGGATTGTCTCATCGAAATATTCATAGAATACTCGATTCTTAAGATGGATGAAATAAGCTGGACAACTTGAATAACATCACGAGTCACTCATAAGAATCATAACAAGTGCGGAATGCGGTAAGTGGAACGCTATCCTCCGCCACTCGCAGCTGACGAAAATCGGTGGCAAGGTCGAGCTGAAAAGACCTTAGCACCACTCAAAAGATTGTTTAGATGATAATCCTAAGACAGGCTCAAAGGTATCGGGAAATTCACAAACTACTTGAATGTGGAGAATAACATCTTCCTCAACAAGTGGGTCTAGAGATTAAGATTATGCCACAAAAATGGAATCGAAATCATTTAGACAAATAGAAATCTGCTTAACAGATTGAAAATGTCGAAGATGGATAGTCCACTTAGGACACAAGATAGGGGCTTCATAGTGATTAAGCTAATCCTTCTCCAAAAATCAATTCCGAAGCCTAAGTAACGCATAACATGCAAATCGGCCCGGAAAGAATAATCACATAAAATAATCTCGACATTTCTACAAAGTAAACTGAGCATTGCAGATCCACCAACCAGATTAGCAAATCTCAAGGAAGTCATCATAGCCTAAAATATTTAAAGAAAACGAATCAACAAGTTCTTTTGATATAAAATAATAAGATGAACCCATATCAAAAAGAACTCGAATAGGATAATCACAAAACAAATGTCATCAAGGACTGGATGAGAAATACCTTGACCAAGAGAAGTGTAACTAGGGGCTTGCACAACATTGAGCTTTCCCTCCTTCCTACTTTGAAGTATGGGACATGAAGATATATGGTGACTCGAATTTTTGCAATAGCGACAATAAAGAGGTTTCAGACACTCCTTTGCATAGTGGTCCGTGGAACCACAATTGTAGCATTGTCCACGACTAGAGGTTGGAGTCTTTGCTACCAAAGTTGCTAGTCTCCCTTTCTTGTTGAGATAAGGGCTTTTGAACTTAATATGCCTCTTCTTATTGTTATTGAGGCTCTTTTTGGAACCTCCAACATCACCATCACTTCCCTTTTCGGACTCTTCAAGTCGAAGAGTGGCATCTACAAACTGATCGAAAGGAGCTTCTAGTTTCAATGGTAAAACCTTTGTGGGGTTCTTACTCAAAGCACATATAAAGCTTTGATTCTTTACATGATCCAAAAGTTGTTAGGAAGACACGAATATGCCATCCATAGAAGGACTACTGGACTGACCAGCACTAGGACTGCCAAGTCTAACCATCTCTTCTTCTCAAAGAAAGAAAGAAAGAAAGAAGAGGAAAACGATTATTCTTAGAATGAATATCAAACAAACTTGATTGATCAAACAAGGCATCGTAAAAGAAAATAGGATAGAACGGGTTCAATGACTCAGATTAAATCCTAAGGCACGATTCCTAAGAAGGACTTAAGATAATGATCCATGCTAGATTATTCTATATTGTTCCGAAGTTTGGCTCTGATACCAATCTGTGACGCCCTAACTCTATACTCACGCTAGCCAAGGACACTATGGGGTAATGTCGTCGACTAGCATGAAGAATAAGGCTATTGAGGAGCGACTATCCATGTAATTGCTTTGTGCGAGTATCGACACGTCAGATGGTATGTCACACATTTCATTTCAAGAGGAAATCTAACATATCATTACAAACTCAAAGATACTACACAGCGGCTATATGGACCTCGGAGACAAATATATAAATAAGCATAACACAAATCCATTTCAGATATCCATATCACAAAGGCAGAAACCGATATGAATATATCACATAAAAGGGTACATCAATGTAGTGGTCAGACAAGATCCACTACATCACAAAAGAATAGGTACAAGAGCTAGACAAAAGAATATGTATACATCAAGGAGTCTCTACTCGAATGTATAATAACAAAAACTACTAAACTAAGTAGTTAGACAAAAAATCAGATGATGGTCCCAGATAAGGAGTCAAGTAGAAGCACACTTAGCATCTCGATCTGACACGAGTATTATATAATAAAAAATTAATAAACAGATCAGTCTAGCTATAAATATCAGATAAAATGAGATAGGATAGAGATATAACTAAAACGTATGATAACAATAATGCCATACCATGAAAAGCATACATTTACAACAACCAAAAATCATACAATATCTCAAGAATCTTAGAGATAAAAAAGAATGTCATATTCTTTATTTTATTCACCAAACCAGAAATATGGACATATATATATATATATATATATATATCAATGTCAATCACAAAATTGGTGAAACACAAATTCTAGAAACATCAATTAGAAATCCAGAAATCACAAAGAGGGAGGCCTATCACAAACGAGGGTATGAAAACTCACCAACAAGTGCATCACAAATGGGCCGCTAACCCATGGTCTCTAACCATAGAGCCGGTGCAACGACGTAGTACAATATCGGTACGCCCGAGGAACCTGAAACTCGAATAATTCGGAGCAATGACGTAGTACAATAACGGTACGTCTGATGAGCTAAACTCCATAAAATAAAATGGGTCGCTAGCCTACAAAAATGAGACGAAACTCCAAAGAACCCATAGGTCGTTAGCCTATAAAAGAAATGAGACGAAACTCAATAGAACGATGTACAGTCCCCCATGTGGACAAAGAGACATAGCATATCGCTAGTCTAAATCACAAAATGATCATCATTGATCAATAAAAAGTGTGAATTACACTAAGCTAGTAAATAAATGAGTTTAGCTTCATGTCCCATAACCATTGGCTTTACTTAATATTTACGAACAAATTGTAGATTTCCACTCGAAAATTGTCACAAGAGTTTCAATCGAACAAGTTCAAAAATTAACCGACAAAGTAAACGCAAGCGTTTCATACCACTTGTTTTGCTAAGCCATTTAATTAGATTTTCTCATACGAATGAAGTAAAGGTTTGTATATACTAATAGATTGGAAAATGGTTTTATAAACAAGCTTTGTATTTAAACAGAGTTGAAATCATCTTTGTGAAAGAGTTTGAACATTTACTACTTGTATAGTAACCTTTGCATTTTAAAGTGACAAACCACAGAAAACGATCGTAGAAACAATCAATCACCAAATATTCACATTCGAAGACGTGAATCAAATCCAAAGAAATCGATACCAAATCCATCAAAATGGATATTCCAAAAAATCCCGAAAAAGAAGTCATCAAAGTTGATAAATGATAACAAAAATCGGATCATCATGAATCGATTAAAAATCGAAAACCCACATGAAAACTGCCTAAAATTGGCAAAAAGTTCATTTCCCAGGTTCAGTCGACTGAACTGCGGGGTCAGTCGACTGATACATGCCTGGAAACTCTCGGTTTCCAGGTTCAATCGACTAACGCTGCAAGTCAGTTGACTGATACAGGGACAGAAAATTTTTTGTCCCATTTTCAATCGACTGACCTTACAGTTAAGTCGACTGAACCGGCAATAGCAGTATTTTCAGCCTTGCCCCATGAAGGGCAAAAATCCTACCGGATACGATCGGACGAGCAACGCAGACTAGGGATTTACGCCAAGCAACAACCCAGCCTTGTAGGCTCTTCGATACGCCCTCCAAAAACATGCTCAAAACATCAAAGATAGGATTGTTATAAAATTGGACAACAAAACCCAAAAATTAGAAAATTCACCAAATCCATTCAAATCAAAAGCAAATAAACATGAATAGATGTTAGGAATTCATACCTATTCACAAAGAAAGTTAGATGTGAGATCGAAAACTCACCTTCTTCTCGAAAACACAAGTGAGAGGCTATAAAGCAAGGCAAGCACAACCACTCTTCAATTTTAAACCAAGAAGCTTCAATCTAAGCTCATAAGAAAGACATTTCCTATGTTAGGGTTTAGGAAATTTTTGAAATGGAAGAGGAATTGAGATGGAGAAAAGGAAGAGGATGCTTACCTAAGCATCTCTTCGATTTTGGAGCTAGAACTTGAATTTGCAAAGGAAACTAGGGCTTAGGATTTTAATTTTCAATCTCTTCCCCCATTTTTACTAAAGCTTGAAGTGTTAGGAAAATAATAGAATGAATCAAAAGAAGAGGGGGGTGGAGTTAGGATATAAGATGAGTTGGGTTAGTGGGCTGAAACCCAAAGCCCTAAGAGAAAATGTTAAAACTCTACTCAACTCCAAACATATCGATGTTTATACTCAAAAAGGTCGCAAACGACATTTTGGCCTCAATGGAAGAGGCTCGAGTCCTAATTCGACTGTTTGCGAAAAGTAGCATTTCAGACTTAAATCCGACTAACGATACTATATTTAAATAAAATATGTAAATATACAATCGTAAAATATGCGGGTTGTTACATATTCACTTGAATAACTTGGGTTAAGATGACATTGAATTCGAAGAGTCCTGGGTCAGATACGAGTAAATACCCGAAACCACTCGATTTGGAATTGACAATAATTCATTATGGTTTTGATTTTGAAATAAATAGGTTGGAATGGGATAAATTATGTAAACTTGGTCATTTAATATGAGGAATAATGCTTAGATATGATTGTAAGATGTGTATTTGACTATGGCAAGTTAAGAACTTGTTGTGAAATACGAGTTACCTCGGACATATTAATAAGTTAAATGTTTTTGTATTTCATGTTAGATGGGTTTACTCACGCTGGTTTCCAGCCTGTCACAGGTGTCACTTTGATGTAATGCTTGGGTCGGACTGAGTATTATAGATTTTTAGGTAAGGACGTTTTGGAGCTTAGGAGGCGAGCTGGATGGCAGGAACGCATGGAATTTACCCGCTGAGTATTTGAGAGTTGTATTGATATTAGACTGAGACAGGTTTATATAACTGTCTAGTCTTTTGTAAGTGGTTGTAACTCTGATGTATTGTAGTAAACTAACAATTACAACTTTCTTTGTATAAATGCTATTATATTTGATCCGCTACGAAATGTGAGATTCTGAGTTTTGTTTTCTATTCTTCATCTACCTCTTTCTTCTTCTTTTCTTTAACAGTCTAGTTTTTCGGAGTCGAAAATTTTTAGGTCGTTATAATACTGCAAGGTTGTAGATTTATGAACCAGTAGGAGGCCAATCCTATAAGCGTGGACAAGAGGATAAGACATTTTGTGGGGTCGGAGAGCTGACTGGCCTATATGATGGAGTGGAAAGCTGTGATATGGCCCGTTGGGTCAACATTCCCATCGAATTTTTCAATAGGAAGAAAGACAAACCGCTTGTCGTTGTGTACTCAATATTTCCTAAGAGAATGGCTCCTCATTGTCGTCATCAGATACTTCTTCATCCTCGGCATTCTGGGCTTGCATTACGTTGAGTTGTTGGCAAAGACCGATCAGTTCATCTTAGAGGCCAGCCTTGCCTACTATAGAAGTGTTTGGCCCCCACCTAATAAAGGACTCAGCCGACATCTTTGTGAAGTGGGAGATCTGTGTCGGTAATATGATGGAGAGCGACAACGGTGAGGATGGATTAGAAAATAGACCTTCCTCTATACATAGAAGGCAACCGTAAATGCCTGGCACGCCTTTCTCTAGATCTAGGTCAAGCAACACCACTAGGGGATAAGAGTGTACCTATGGAGCCCTGTGTTCTTTACTGATGGCATAAGCATCACCACTAAGAAAGTGAATCTCAAGTCTTGAGCTCCTTCTATGGTTCGAGGCATTCAAAAGTAGATGGTTGTTTCATTTATGTGGAACAGTGATCACTTGGTTTTCTATACACATCAATTTAGGTTTATAATATCAATAGCATGACTTGGCTTGCATACATAATGTGTTATCCTTTTGTAAATAGGACCTACCTCGATCAAGGTTTCAAGTACCACTCTCTCTTAGGCAATATAAATGAGAATGTTGGTGTTAGGGACAATATGCGAGGTAGGAGATAGATAAGCCACTGGAGGGGTTAAAGGACCGAAGCATACGATCATTTGAGCATCCAACCTTGTCCTGATCTAATTTTCTTTTTGGGCCAGAGTTCCCATGTTAATTAAGCCTTGAAGCATACTTCACCACATGTCATTACTCAGCCAGAGATGGGACAAGTAGCACTAGAAACAGTGTCGCCATTGCTATCATGACCATTACAGTTGATAACTTTGTTTTCGCCATTAGGATTCATGGCGACAATTGGAACAAAGATTTATTAGAGAAGAAAAAGTGAAGAAAGGTGAGAGCATTTAGGGGTGGATCTCCTTCTAGCGTAAAAATGTTGACAAAAAATTTATCCAACCTCAGAGTTATGCAAACGAGCTTGTATGGACAAATGTTGCTTGCTAACTTTAGGCTTAAAAATTGAAAATGAGGACTAAATAAGCAATTAAAGTAAATGACATAAGATGTAAAGTTGTTCGGCTAAACTTGCCTATGTCCACTATGTAGGTTTCTTACTATATAGATCTCTTATAATTACAATGAATTATAAGAAAATAATAAGAAATTAAAGAGCATCTACGATTATTCTAAACTCAAGAGCCCTTATATGATTTATGTAAATGAATTCTATATCTTAGAAATCAACCTTTATGAAGTTGTATGGAAAGGGGTAGTTATAGCAGCTTAGATTTATCATTGGATGGCTGAAATTGCAAAGTTAATAGGCATTAAACAATCCTAACCATAGAGCCAGTCGCTTTAGCCGATGGGGACACAGCTAGAAAGATGGCACAATTATGTGGTTGGGATGCGTGCCAGTAGTCATTCTATATGTGGGTCATGCTTTGCATAGGGCAAAGCGATATAACATAGGAATAGGTATGCTTGCCATAATTGTTGGTATACTCAATTGTACTTTTTGTCACATAGCATACTTTTTTAGGAAACATGGTCGAAGAAAAGGCTTCTCCTACATAGTAATGGTTGATTGCTTGTTACCAAAATGGCTAAGAACAAAGTTGAAGATTTCTAAGGACAAATTTGAAGGGGATGAGATAAGCCAATCGTCTGCTGATAAGTGTTAGAATACAGCTTTTATGATGTCAATGAAATATATCCTACTAGCTCTTATATTGCAAAAATTTTTGTGTGCAATGCATATATATAAAATACAACAATTACAAAAGATATTATCTCAACAAAGAACTAGAAAAGTATACACAAAGACACTAGAGAAATGATGAGTTATGAATTAGTCGTAGAAGAAAACCAAAATCAATAACAAAGTACAAGAACTAAGGAAATCAACAAACCTTGAAAACAAATAATACAATAGGCATTTCTTACCACCACCAATCAACCGATGGAAGTCACACCAGGACCCCAGTGGTGGCCTGCTCTGTGTGCCTATTCCTTTTATTTTCTTACCGTTGCTTCGCATCTCTTCGTTTCTTCTCCTCCAAACCAATGCTTCTCTTGATGCAACTCTTTGATCGATCATTACTCTTTAATGAATCCATTCGCTTATATAAAAGAAGTGGAAGACATCAGACTTGGGCATTAGTTTTTTGAATAAAGTTCTATTACTTTCTCTCTGACTTTCTGATCACTACCGCTTCCCTGATCATTCAACTGGATATATCCATACTCAAACTCCAAAACCCTTGAACCTGTACTCATATCCATATCAAGTGGCTATAGGAGTTGTCGTACTATGTAATAATAATCGTGTATTTTAAACACAACTTTATGGAAGAACCTTTTCTACTTTTATCAAAAAAAGGCCCGTGATGTGCTTAGGCAGTCTATATTTATCAACTCATTCCATCGAGATAAGCAAGGTGTTTGAAAGGAAATCCAAAATGGTGCTTAGGTACTGGACATAAAAGAGGTGCTTCGAGCCAGGATAAATCTCCGTGTGATCTTGTGCTTACTTTACTTTGCTTTGCAATTTATTTTATCACTCATACTGCAAGTATATAAGTAGTGTTGACATATTATCAATATACAATCCTTTCGCAATTTCTCTTAATATCAGAGTAGGAATTTTCAAAATCTTAACAAAATTTTGAATATTATTTTCTATGGCCAGCATGAGCTATAACACATTTCAAGAAGGACAATCTACTTAATGCCCTCCTTTATTCATTTGTTTTAACTATGTGTACTGGGCTACACATATGAAACTTTTTATGCAATCAAGTTGTCTTGAAATTTGGCTAGCTACTCAAACTCAGTATCATGCAGTCACTACTGCAGTTAGTACCTGGATAGACGATCAAAAAAATGATGCTTCCAATAATGCTAAAGCTATGAATATTTTATATTGTTCATTTTCTAGAATTATGATGTGTAAAACTACATATGATATTTGGCAAATGTTGAAAGTTAGACACGAAGGGACAAATAAAGTTAAAAAAAAAATTAGTTTATTATAAAATCAATTTTAGTCTTTCAAAATGAAACCAAACGAAAGTATTGTAGATATGTATTCTAGATTTTAAGCTATACGACATGACCAATCGGCTTTATGAGCAACTTTTACCGATTTTGACTTAGTTTCACGTATTTTAAATTCCCTAACCAATGAATAGGAAAGAAAAAATAATTGGTATAAAAGAATCTTATGATCTTTCAATGCTTAAAGTAAAAGAATTGGTAGAAAATTCAACAAAGTGGTCCGAAGTCAAAAATTTGACAATTCAAGCGACACTTCTTCTTTCAAGTGTTATGCTTGCGATAAATTTAGACACATGAAGAAGGATCTTAATTAAATAAAGAAAAGAAGACATTCAAGAAGAATTTCAAAAATGAAAAAAAAAAATCAAAGAAAAGTAAACGCGCCTTCAATGTGACTTAGGGTGATTCATCTTCAAGTGAAAGTGATAGCGACAGTTATAGAGAGCAAGCTAACATATGTTTTACGGATACGAAAGATTGAGGTATTTTCTAACTTTTCTTCTGAAGATGCTATAGAGATCGCTAAAGAATTAGATGACACATCTAGTAGTCTAAGTATTAGATCACCATACCGAGGATCCACCCTAAATCCCCTGCAACACAAGGCCGGAACCATCCCTTACTGGATAGTCCCGAACAAGAAAACCCTGTAGTTGGCCACGGACCAACTGCCCACTAAGGCGAAATAAAAAGGGACCTCTAGACAGGGGAAAATCTCGTCCTACTTTGGCGCGACCCACTTAGCCTTACTGCACCTCCTTTATTTTAGCCATTCCCGGTTGATGAGGCTTGAGGCTGCGATTACCTTTATAGAACACATCTATCTTAGAATGCTCATCGTCCTCCTGGCTATGTTCTGAAAGCATTCAATCCATACAAGTTCGTTCCAAGTTCGAACGAAACCGAAGGCACTATCTCGTTACATTCATTTTGGAATCAGCCTTAGAGTTAACGACAATAGCCCTTGCACTCTGAATCTTCATCTCGAAAGTGAAAGTACTATCTCTGTTATACGCATATAGGAATCACCCTCTGAGTCATAACGACAAATAGTTCTTACACTTCGAGTCTTCAATTCACTTGAGATTTCACGACCTATCGCTAAATTTGGATCGGTGTAGTTTTCAGATATCCAATTCCGAAATCCGATCCCGGTCTCATCGAATCAAAATGCCGTTTTAATGTACAAGTTGTTTAAGGGTTTAAAAAATTCAATTTATACTAAGAGTCTATATTCACACAGATAGGTATTTCCCATTATCACAGATAGGTAATCCATATTATCTATGCAACCAATTGTCTCATATCATAAGCAACATATATCACATATCAGAGATATCACATCCGAATCATCCAATATCAATTAATCATCTATAAGCAAGATATTTAAGTTTTAATAATTCCTAATTAATTTAATTAATTTTCAATTAAATTAATTACTAACTTCTAATCACTTGGATTACCTTAATCCTGCTTACTTAACATTAATTAATTTCAAACAAATTATTGAATTAATCATCTCTTAATTTTCTACCTTAGTTAATCTTCCTTGATTAATTATTCTTTAATTGCATTAAGTAATTATCACTTAATTAATTACACAAATTAATTATCCTTAACCATTTACAGTAATTAACCTTTAATTACTTTCGTTAATTACATTAATTAACGACCCTTCATTTACTTCCATTAATTAATTAACTATAATTAATTACATTGATCCTTAATTAATTACATTAATTAATTATACTTAATTAATCACTTTCCTTTAACTAACCTTAATTAATCATAAACAGTAATTAACTATCCTGTAATCACTTACCTTAATTAATTAACTCTTTAATTAATTATATCAATCCTTTGATTAATTACACCGATTGATTAATCCTAAATTACTTTCATTAATTAATTATTAATTAATTACATTAATTAATAATCCTTAATTAATTACTTTCATTAATTAATAATCCTTAATTAATTACTTTCATTAATTAATCACACTTTTAATTAATTACATTTAGTAATTAATCTTAAATTAATCGCATTCATTAACTTAAATCAATCGCATTAATTAATTTACTAAACTAATTACACTAAGTAATTAATCCTTAATTACTTCAATTAAGTAATTATTCTCTAATTACTTCATTAATTACATTCAGTAATTATCCATTAATCAACTTACAGTAATTACATTAAGTAATTATACTTAACCAATTTCCAAAAATGATTATCTTAATTAATTAATCTAATTGATTATCCTAAATTAATCACATTAAATAAATCAATTCATAATCACTAGTTAATGATTTTTAAACTAGTTAATAATCATTAACTATTCACTAATTACCTATACTAAGTAATTCACATAATATTAATTAATTAATCATATTAATCTCATAAAGCGATTAACTATTAATTAATTTTAATAATTAATTGTCTTTAATTACTTCCATTCTTAATTGATTAAAGATATCTTCTTTTGTCTTAATATATAACTTAATCACATCATTTAAACTTATTAGAAAAAATATTTAGAAATTATGATTGAAAATGTATAATTTACTTTAAGAAAACGAACTAAAGCATTTAAATTATCAATTATCATCTTTAAACTTGTTTAAAATTGATTAATAAATTTTTATTCTTTCAAAATTTAGTTATCAACACCTAATTAAAATTTATTCAATTTTTAAGCATACTTAAACTTGGTTAAACATTCTTCTTTGAAATCAAATCATTTTATTAACTTAAAAACTTGAGTTAAATACATTACTTTGCAACCTTGAATAATATCTTAAGTTGGAAAATTTGTTGAACATTTCTTTGCCTTTAATACTTGATTTCCTTTACTTTGATAAAACTGTTCATATTATACTTTATATTTTTAAAACCTGGAAGCAAATTTTTACAAAGTTAAAAAGAAAACTGCAACTTAAAACAAACCCGGGTCTAAACTGATTAAAACCCGAGCCAACCTTGTTCCCCTCGCAAACCCCCACTACTTCGAGAAAAATCCAAACCATCCTCGAGTCATACCCGAGCACGAGCTTCTTCCCCAAACTCGAAAATAAACCTAGACACACCAACATGCATTGTGCTTGTGTACGGAAAACTTTGCGAACTCCGCCTAACTTCCTGGCCTCTAACATGTCGACTTCATCTTCGCAATCCTCCTCAACTTTCTCGATCAACGATTCCAAAGCGAATAAAAAGCCAGCTATTTGATCGAAAATCTAGAAGTTAACCAGACCGAAATTCACCCATCGAAGACGACACCGATCACTGGATCACATGCCGATCTACCGGAAGTGACTCCATTCTCCGATATACCATTTCCCCCTATCTGAACCACTCCGGCCTCTCCAAGGTGACAAATTTGCCTCGAGTTCCTCATCGACTCAAACAGTCGTTAAAACTCAAAATTGTCTCTGATGGAACGCCACGGCCATCAGAAAAATCCCAAACTAATATTCCTGTGATCCCCCACTTCCCGTTCTTCTCCACCCTAAGTTTCGACCGTTCACTTGCCGTCGATCGACTATGATCGACCAGAAACCAAATATTGATCATCACAGCATATCCCAACAATCTCTACACTAAAAACCCTGATTTTACTTTCTAAAATCATCATCTTCTATTACTAATCTGTTTTTGAATTCAAATTACTAAACTATGATTATTTATTTTTGACATATATATTTGTATTTACCGTAAAATCCCAATTTGAAATAGTGTCTTAATATAACCTTTTAAAATTATTTTTAAGAATAAGGTTACAATCTTTCAATCACCTTTTATTTAAAGATCGAAACCAAAATTCGATCACAGGAAGAGATATGAATTTTTTTCAGAAGCCTGTAAATAAGATAGAGGAATATATATTTATATTCATACAGACATTTTCACTGACATTGCCATATATACACATGCATTCACATCAGCCTTCATATAAACACTTTTAATCTATATTGCAGCAACATTTATCACTAATAACAATTATAATATCAAATTAAAAACTTTTTTTAAAATAAAATTTAATCACTTTTTATAATAGAGGACATAGGTTTTGGGTTTGATCTAGAAGCTGTTGTATTTAATTTGCACATATCTTGATGTTGAGTTGTTTGTTTAAGTTGAATCTTTAGCTTGAAGCTTGCTGTTGAGTTGAACTTGAAACAAGTTAAATGTGCTTAGCTTGATCCTAGATTGAATTTAAGCAGCAGAATTTGTTTCTATTTATTATTATTTTTTCAGGTTTTATTTTAGTTTTGGGAGAAAAAGTTTTGAAAACTCAATTGAGTTGTAACCAGCCCCATTTAACATATTATCATGCTAAAGAGAATTTTTTTTTCCACTTATTAGTTTATATGATACATGGCTTGCAAATGTTGTTCACAAGTATTTAAAGCTTTACAAATGTTTAACTATGCATTATTATGTTTAAACCCTTAAAAATGTACTTATGTTTTATTTTTATGCAATTATGCATTTAGGTTTATATATATTTATATACTTATGTTTTTAAATAAATTGATATATTATATATTTTCTAACTATTTTTAGTTCATAAGATATTTAAAAATAAGGTAAAAATTAACCTTTATATATATAGACCATCTTAGTTTAAGTAAAATAATATTTTACAAAATCTTCTTCAAATTAAAACTATTATACTTTTTAGATAAATAAACATTTACTTAAGGAAATTGAAAATAATGATAACTTTTAAATAGCTTTTTGAAAAGTATTATATTAAATTATAACTTCTAAATTCACAATCTATATATATGTTAAAATTTTGAAACATGTTTTCATTGGCTAAATCAAGGCTTTTCTACTTACAAATATATACATTATAAATAGAAAACATTTTAATATTAACTTTGAAAATTATTATATAGAATTTTGCATATATATTATAATCTGAAGACATATTTTTTATTAAAACAAAGACTTCCTATTTATTACATATATACATATATATACATTATAAATAGAATATATTTTTATTATCTTTGAATTTTTTTTACCCAATTAAATATTTATAAAAGAATATTATTAAACAAATTTATTAGCTTTTAAAAGAAT
This sequence comes from Allium cepa, assembly GCA_030765085.1. Lineage (NCBI taxonomy): Eukaryota > Viridiplantae > Streptophyta > Magnoliopsida > Asparagales > Amaryllidaceae > Allium > Allium cepa. The sequence continues at coordinate 394,588,638 of CM060943.1, read as the reverse complement.
AAAGTTGCCAATTTATGAAATAAAATCATAAAGTCAATTTAATTATTAATAAAGATTACTAAATTGATATTGCTCAAAATTCCGGGTCATCACATATTTTGAGTTGCTTAGAAACAAATTTGGTTTTTCGAATATGGTAGCATGGCTCAGGTATGCCGAAGGAAACTAGTCACTTTTTATTTATGAATTATTTTCTATTTCTCCCTATTTTCATCTAAGTTTTGCGCATTATTTGATAATCCATAATTTCAAATATCTCCATATCTCTCATTTTTAGGATTTGCAAGTAAAATATCCTATATAATTGCATACAAAAGAAAATTATTTTCTAGCCCAAGCTCCCTCGATTCTTTCATTAACCGGCCTATTGATCCTATACAACTTCATCACATTTTGGACCTACAACAATCTTTGGAAAATAATCAAAAAATCATGCTCGGTAACATGATTCAGTAGTCTAACAACATGGAAATGATTCACTCTGAACAATGAAACTTTGCACTGAATTTGACTCATATATGGACGGCAAACTCGCCAAGGTCAACTTCTAGAAAAACATAGTCGTAAAATTTGTTTTATCAAAAGTATGTTGATGAGTTTCTATTCAAATACTGACATAACAAACAGCATTAATAGGTCTGATAAGGAAAATGATCCATTAATTTTTTTCGTGTAGTACAATATTAAACCAGAATCGTCCTTACACAAAGATAACATACAGTTATGTGACAGCCCCATTGCTAATTCTCCTAAATAGAAAACATACGAGTAGCACCCTAAAGGACCAAGACAAGTTGTATGTATATTAGACTAATCTTCTGAACCATCTACTCCACCTGGATACTATGAATAATGTTCATATAGTTACTAGTAACGGTTATTGTTGATTTCTACATCATATCTATGTGTGTAATTGTTGTTATATATAGAAAAAATCAGCTGTAGAAAGCCATTTATGCTTTCCACCGGTCGACCGGCGGGGACCTCATCGGTGCACCAGTGGAGGTTATGATTTATTTTTAAAAAATGCATCCAGGCCGTTGATTTTTATAAACCTTGATTCAAAAACTTGTAAACCCTTTTTGGAGACCACATTCTATTCTCATTATTCATTTTTTCACCTCTTTTCTAAACTCTTGCACTCAAAAGTCCATCATTATAATGGAAAAATCCACATCAAAGGTCTATTCTAACACTACAAATAAAAGCTTGGCTGAACAATGAAATGGAGCCCATTGAAGTTTACAAGCTTAAGATCAATTTCAGTATTCTAGCAGGGAAATTGATAAAATTTTCTGATTTTGATTCATAAAATTTAGCAGCATTTTATAAAGTTTTCAGTTTTTTTACACATTTTAACATTGTTAACTTTGAAAGAGATATTTATCACAAATGCATGGCTTCATTCTATGTTAACATATGACTTAAAGAAGAAAATCATAAACTTGTTTTGTATACATCTGCTAATGGGATAGACATAAGATTGGATACTATGAATTTGGGTACCATTTTGCAAATACTGATAGTGGGAATTTTATTTGGTGATTTAGTACGAAATTTTTGTCAAACTAAAGGTGATTGGATTAGAAAGGATAACTTAAGAGATGAAGCACACTTGGTTCTAAGGATTTTCTAACTGAATATTATGCCTAAAACTCATGGTCTTAATGAAACCTACCCCGTACATCAATAAGGCGCTCAAACAATTCTTGGTGGGTTTGGTATCAATTGGGCAGATATGATTTTCAAAAACATGCTTGGAAGTAATCAATCTAAACAGCCGAGATCTTACAATCCCTATGAACTTTATTTAAGAATTTTGAGATTAATTTGAGATCTACGAAATAACAAGAGAATGTGTTTGGCATAGCCATTAATCAGGGAGTATTTGCAAGAATGAAGATTCGTAAAATCTTTCAGCGTCATCCTCCATATACTGTAGGCATGACTTATTTACCTCATAGAAAGGAGGATATTCAAGAGGAAGAAGGGACATCAGATGAGCTATTATCTCCTCATTATGACAATGATGAGGAGTATAAGAAAAAAGTTCTAAAAAAAATCAAGAAACAATTCTTACTATGAATGCAACGACCCATTATTTTGTGCCATTCGCATCCACATACGTCAGAGTTGAATTGCTCAAAACAACAGATTGTTAATTTATATTTGGTAAAACTCAACATGTATAGTAAACAAATCAATCATAGAATCACAGATACAGAGTAATATAACAATAAGCAGTGGAAAAGATAAATAGTAGTTCATGAAGCTACTATAAAACATCAAAATTTAAAGTGAAATACAATAGATATCTTGAATGAATAGAAGTTACAAATACAAATACCAATGACAAGTCTGGACTAAACAATTGGAATAAACTGAAAAAACTGAAAGCTGGATAGATAGATCTTCAGCAAAGCTCCAATCTCCCAAGGCGAGTCCCAAATGTTGTTACACTCAGCCTGACCCGAGAATAAAGCAAAATAAAAAACACTCAAGTGGATTAACATCCTTATACCAGTAAATTTAGCTCAAGTGAAATGCCAACTGAAATACAAGTAACTTAAAGGATGTTTGGGATTTCCATCCTCTAAGGATCCGTGGAATTATCTACTATGTAGTAATATACGCTATTATAACATGTCTATGGTAAAGTAAAGGTATTAAAATAGCATTAAGGCATTATCCATATCCCCCTTAACACATTTTATGTATTCCCATAGTCTATATAATTTCGTATGCACCTCCGTAAACTGGAGGTGTAACGACCCGCAAAATTCTATTAATTTTTATTTATTTTATTAGCGTATTTAATTGAATTTTGGAGAAATTTTAAATAATGAAATTTGAAAATAAAAATTTATATTTGGAATACTTATATTTAAATATAACAGATGGTAAATTTTCATCTGATTTTATGAAATTATTTTATTGTTTAATTCCTTTAAATTTAAGTCAGTTAATAATTGTTGAAAATAAAATATTTTTCAAACCAGAGTATTTTTACATATAAAAATTCTAAATCCTCTTCTGAGTAAGACGTCATCTTTCGTTTTTTCAATTTTTGACTTCTACACCTCCGTCGATCTTATTTTTCTGTGTTTTTGCTGCATTCTTCCACTAGCAGAAATTTGAATTTTTAATAATTCAATCATACCACTAATATCTGTATACCATTTTCATCATCTCGTCGTGTAGATCTCAACGGTATATTCAATTCTGTATTTTGAGGTCCGGTTCACAGCGGAATCCACGAAACCGTTAACCGTATCGGTACGGAACCATTACCTTTTGTTTTCTTTTGTTTTCCGCTGGTTCCAATGTCTATTAATTTGTCAGTTTTCTCTGACCCTTTGTTTCGTTTGGACAGATTCGTTTGCAAATGCATATTTCTTATATATAAAGCTATGTACTTATTTTGCCACCTTTTCATTTCTTCAGAAACCAATAGTCGTGACTATTGCTGACCATGCCATTTCAAACTTTATATATGTATGGATCTATCCTTTTTCTGCAACTCTTCTTTCTTTGTTCTATTCACATCTTTAAAAAAAATATTATAGAACATGTACATTCTTTTCTCAAGCCATCCTCTCCCCTACCTTTTGCATAGTCACGTCTTTCCCTCCTGTTGCTCACCCTCCTTATCTATCTTCTCTTCCATATCCTTATCTTTTGCCGATCGCAGCCGCGCCTTTCCATTTGCTGCATGAATTTTCACCATCCACCCTCACGCTTCACATGCGCACCGCCTTCTCACCACTCCTCCACGTCAGTAGCCGTGCAACTGGAAACCGCACCGGACCCGGTCCCTTCCGCCGATCCAACCCACCGCTCACGTCAACATTCACCGTGACAGCCACCCCGCTTCACCTTCCTCCTACCTGACGCCCGTCTCGTCCTCCTCCCTCACCAAGAATGTTCATGTAACCCACGCATCTCCCTCCTCAAATTCTTCATGTAGCCTCTCCCACGTGTAGCTGCTTCCACCCACCAAAACCACTCCCCAAGTCAACCGCCGTTGTCAGATCTAGCCGCAACAAAGTCATCCCTCCTTCACCCAAGTGCAGTAGCACATATTGTGTTTATTATTTAAGGTATATGCCATCTTTTGTCTGCATATAATTGTAGTTTTAGTTTATATATATAGATATATATTATAACAAGTTGTTTATATTGATTTTATTTTAATTATTGATTTTAAAATGTTAAGTTTTGTTTTCAAAATATATATGTAGATTGTTTTAAAACATGATAAGTATAAGAGTTATATAAGCAGAACATGACATGTGGTCTATATATATACTGTTTTAAGAATGATATTATGTCAATTATGTATATTATAAGATATGTTAGTGTGGTATGAGATATAGCTACAGTGTATATAGATTAGAGTAAGTGAATAGTGTGCTCTATTATATAGAGTAAATGAATATTGTTTTAAGTACATATAGGTCTACGTGTATACTTCTGCACCTACTTCATATGCTGCATTTTGTTTCAAATGCTTATATTTATATTATGTTGTATGAAAAGGGAGATTTTGGTAATGCTAATAAATATGTTTATATAAAGTATATTTGTTTTATTAAGCGTTGATAAAGATTGCATATGTAAGGTTATATACACATGTTACTCTATGCATTGGTTTATATGGAAGTGATTTCTTTTGTCTGCAGTTGTATATATATGCTTAAATAGATTTTAATTTATGAAAGAAAGGTATGTGAGTGATATATTTATGTGTGGATATAGTGAGATTTTTTAAGTTATTTATTGATTTTAAATTTATACACAAATTATTTTAATACATAAACTGTATTAAAGTATTTTAATATATATACAGCGTATATTTTACAAAGTCAAGTCTGCACAATCTATTTTACCTGACACTTTAATATTTGAGTTTATTTTAAGCTTTTGGGTTCATTAGATGTACCGTTTGTACTGCGTCGATGTTCAGAATTTATGGTTAGCGACCATGGTATAGCGTCCCGTTTGTGATAAACGTGTTGGTGAGTTTTCATGCTCCCGTTTTGTGACAGGCCTCCCTTTTTGTGGTTTCTGGATTTCTAATTGATGATTTCTAGAATTTATGTTTCACCAGCTTTTATGATTGGCATCGATATGATGTCGATATTTGTGACTTGGTGAATAAAACTAAGAGTATGACATTCTTTTTGGTGCTTTGAGATTATTGAGATATTGTATGATTTTTGTTGTCGTTAAATGTATACTTTTCATAGTATGGCATTATTGTTATCATACGTTTTGTTATATCTCTTATTCCATCTCATTTTATCTGATATTTATAGCTAGACTGATCCATTTATTATTTTCTTATTAAATAATACTCGGGTCATACCGAGATGTTACAGGTGCTTCTGCTTGACTCCTCACCTGGAGTATTATCTGACTTTTGGCTAACTACATTAGATTGGTAGTTTTTGTTGTTGTACACTCGAAATATAGACTCATTGATGTATACTTATTCGTTTGTCTAGCACTTGTATCTTTCATTTTGTGATATTGTGGATCTTGTTTGACCACTACTCTAATGTACACTTTTATGTGTAATATTCATATCTATTTCCACCTTTGTGATATGGTTATCTATGACTGATTTGTGTTATGATATTTCTATGTTCGTTTCCGAAGATATTATTACCACTGTGTAGTAGCCTTGAGTTTTCATCGGCATGTCGGATTTCCTCTTGAGATGAAAAGTTATATTTTTATCTGGCATATCGGTACTCGCACAAAGCAATTATACAGATGGTCGCTCCTCAACAGCCTTATTCTTCACGCTAGTTGACGACATTACTCCGTAGTGTTCTTGGCTAGCATGGGTATAGAGGTGGGGCGCCACAGCTTGGTATCCGAGCCAAACTTCGGAACAATATAGAATAATCTTGCAAGGATCACCGTCCTAATTCTTCCTTAGGAGTCGTGCCTTACGATTTATCCGAGTCATTGGACCCGTTCTATCCTATTTTCTTTGCGATGCCTTGTTTTATCAATCATTATTGTTCGATATTCATTTTGAGAATAACTTTTTCTTCTTCTTTCTTTCTTTCTTTCTTAAAGAAGAGAGATGGTTAGACCTAGTCGTCCCAGCACCGGTCAATCCAGTCCTACTCCTCAAGATAGAGTATTTATGTCTGCACAACAACTTCTTGATCTTATAAAGAATTCTCAAGCTGCCAGACCCTCCCAGAGCCTACTCACCCAAAATCCGGTTTTGCACGTTTGTGCAGAGATTATACCGACTTGGGGGGAAGGCCATTCAAGGGATCCGAGAGTGTCATAGAAATTCAAGCTTGGCTCAAATCGTGCGATCGCATCTTTTCTCGCATGAACCTTATTGATCTACATCGATTCCAAGTGGCTTCTAGTATGCTCCAAGAAAGAGCATTAGATTGGTATGAGCTCTTGACTTCGAAGATTATCGAAGCGGATCTTACTTGGGAGCAATTCTGGGAAAGATTCGAATCAAAGTTTGTGCTGGAAGCTGAAAAAGTAACTTTGTCTAGGCGTTTTATTGACCTTGTTCAAGGTGAATCTTCTGTGGCAGAATATGTCGCATCTTTTGAATCTCTTTCTAAATACGGGGTTGAATACATTAATACCCCATTGAAGAAAAATCAGAGATTCTTCTATGGCTTGAATAAGAATCTCAAAAAGCCTTTGCTTCTGAAATTGGAAGTTCCTTTTGATCAGCTCATTAATACCGCTCTTCGACTTGAAGAGGCCGATAATGAGGGTGATGTTGAAGTTGTGGGTGCCCAACAGAACTTCAACAATAACATGAAGAGGCCTATTAAATTCAAAGGCCCTGGTCTCAACAAGAAAGGAAAACAAGGAGCTTCTGTAGCAAGGACTCCTACGCCTAGTAGTGGGCAATGCTACAATTGTGGTTCTAAAGACCATTATGCCAATAGATGTCCGAAACCTTTCTTTTGTCGCTATTGCAAAGGCTCGGGTCATCTTTTATCTTCATGTCCTAAATTTCCAAGCAAGAGAGAAGGAAAGCTGCAAGTCCATAGCAACTCTTCTCTTGGTCAAGGTATTTTTCATTCAATCCTTTGTGACATTTGTTTTGTGATTATCTTATTCGAGTTCTTGTTGATATGAGTTCATCTCATTATTCTGTATTAAAAGAACTTGTTGATTCTTTTTCTTTAAACAATTTGGGCTTGATGTCTTCTTTGAGAATTGCGAATCCAGATTGGTGGATCCACAACACTCAATTTGCTTTTAATTGATGTCGAAATTATTTTATGTGATTTTTCTTTCCGAGCCGATTTTTACTTAGTCTTCGGAATCGATTTTTGTAAGGATTGACTTAATTATTATAAAGCCATATCCTATGCCTCGAGTGGACTATTCATCTTCGACATTTTCTATCTGTTAAGCAGATTTCTATTTTTCTTTTGTGATTCCAATTCCAATTTGAGGGCATCATTTTTATTCTTCAAACCCACAAGATGAGGAAAATGTTATTTTTCTCATTCGGGTAGTTTATGGAATTTTTCGGTATTTTTGAGATTGTCCTAGGATTATCTCCTAAGCAATCTTTTAAGTGGTGTTAAGGTGTTTTCAACTCGACCTTGCCACCGGTTTTCATTTGCTACGAGTCGCGGAAGTTAGCCTTCCAATTACCGCATCCCGCACTCGTTATGATTCTTATGAATGAGTTATTATGTCATTCAGTTTGTCCAGCTTATTTCATCCATTTTATGAATCGAGTATTCTACGAATATCTCAATGATTCTATTTTTGTATTTATTAATTTTGGATGAAAACAGCAATTTAAAATTTTGCAAATCTTTTTCATAAGATTTATTTATAAGTATGATTGGGTTTTTGTTATGGAAACGAACAAAGAATATTCGTAAAGTTTTTAAGAGATATTTTTATCCTATGGAAGATGGTTTTGTGATTGTATTGCTCATTAAATGGTTTAAGAATTTTGGTCGATGCGCTTGATCAACGTTATCGATAGGAATTTCCTAAACACTTTGATGAGACAATTTGACACGATAGTAAAAGTGTAAATTTTCCTAGAAAGATTATTACATAAAGATAATTGTGATTTTGAAAGTTTTAGATTTTCTCTTTTCCGGTACTCTTATTCTTGTGATTCCCGAGGGGAACCAAGATTTCACTGTTTCTACCAATGCTAGTTGTATTAGTTTGGGTGTCGTTCTCTTGCGAATGAGAATGTTCTATCATTTATGCTTCTATATAATTGAAGCCGATCGAGAGTAGGTATGCCACTCATGATCTAGCGCTTGCGGCTATTGTTATCGCTTTCAGAGTTTGGCATCATCATTTATTTTTGGGGGAGAAATTCGTTCTCCACTCCGACCATAAATCTTTGAAATGTTAATGTTTGCTTGAGTTCCTTGCATCTTATGATCCTAATATTCTTTGTATACTCCCGGAAGGTAAATCATGTTGCCAATGCCCTTAGTCGTAAGCAACAAGTGGTTGTCCTTTTGATGATGTCCGAATGGAATGATCTTTTACCAAGTTCATCGAACGTTTCGATGTACCTTGTTTTATTGAGCTTCGTCCCATTTCTTTTATGGGCTTGCGTCCGATGTTCTTTTATGGTGTTCGGTTCATTGGACGTACCGTTTTTGTACTGCGTCGGTGTTCCGAATTATTTGAGCTTCGGTTCATTGGACGTACCGTTTTTGTACTGCGTCGATGTTTCGAATTCTTTGAGCTTTGGTTCATCTGGCGTACCATCATTGTACTACGCCGTTGTTCCAAATTATTCAAATTTCTTGTTTCTCGGGCGTACTGTTATTATACTACGTCGTTGCACCAGCTCAATTTTCTGTTATTCATGACTTTTTCTCACGTCTTTCTACTACGGAAATGCCTTAAGGATTCCGATTTTTATTCTTGAGCCCGGTGTTATTGAGGAAATTGAAGTTTCACCATATTTGACTTATGAGCAACATCCTATTCGCATCATTGCTTCGGAGGTTGAGCGCCTTAGAAATAAAGATGTTCCTCTTGTAAAAGTTCAATGGTTCTCAGATCCTATGGATTGCTCTTAGGAATCCCGGGAACTCATCGAGCGATCCCGTTCAGGCTTACTCTTTCATGCTCTTTATGGTGAACTTCCTATTTCAAATTTCTTTTGTGTCGATATGCTTTTATGGTTGTTACTCTTTATTTTCTTCTTAAGTATTGCAAGGACGCAATTTCTTTAAGGAGGGGAGTCTGTAACAACCCGCATATTTATCGATTGTATATTTAAATATTTTATTTAAATATTTCATCGTTCGTCAGATTTTAGTCCGAAAACCTACTTTTTGCAAATAGTCGAATTGGGACTCGAGACCCCTTCCATTAGTTCAAAATGTCGTTTGCAACCTTTTTGAGTATAAACTTTGATATGTTTGGAGTTTGTTGAATTTTGCTACTTTTTCACTTAGGGCTTTGGTTTTTGTTTCAGCTCATTAGACCCAAGCTCCACCCCCTTCTCTTCGTTACTTCATTTCTATTTCCTAATACTCAAGCTTTAGCAACAATGGAGAGAGGAATGGGAAATTAAAACTCCAAGCCCTAGTTTCCATTTTTGCAAATCCAAGCTCCAACTCCAAATTCATAGAAGAAGCTTTGGTAAGCCTTCTCTTCTTCTTCTCCAACTCATTCTCCTTCAATTTCAGAAATTCCTAAACCGAACTTAGGAAATATTTCTCTTTTAAGCTTAGATTCAAGCTCTTTGGGTTGGAATTGAAGAGTGTTTGTCCTTGCCATTGCTCTATAGCTTCTTCTTCATAGTTTTGGGTTTAAAGGTGAGATTTTTATCTCACATCTTAGTCTATAATTATCTTCGATTGTTAGGTATGAATTCCTAACACTTATTTTTGTGCAATTGATTTTGGTTTTGATTGATTTGATGTATATTCCAATTTTTGGTGTTTTGAAATCAAAATCTATGAAAAACCTATTATGGATATTTGGTCATTGATATTTCAGGCGTGTCGAAGAGCCGTTAAGGCGGGGTTGTCGCATGGCGTAAATCCTTAGTCGTCATTTTCTGGTCTGATTGTTTCCGATATTCATTTGGCTATTTTTGGTCGAGGTTCAAGGAATGCCATGAACCACAGTTTCAGACATCCGAAACAAGATATTCAGACGTCTGAATATTATACTAGGAATTTTTATTCCCCAATATTCAGATGTCAGAATATAAATTCCAGACGTCTGAATTTGCTCGTGAGCAACCAGAAAAGAAATAGGCTAAAAAATGCCTATTTCAGACGTCTGAAATATAGGGTTCAGACGTCTGAAATATAGGGTTCAGACGTCTGAGTTGTGTTCTGGAAAACATTTATTTTTCCAGATTCAGACGTTTGAATCCTTGATTTCATACGTCTGAATCTGCTGTCTGGGATCTATTTTGCCTATTTAGCTTGAGTTTTCAAATTTAATCGATTTGTGTTGATTCCCTTTTGTTGTTATCACTTATATCGACTTTGATGACATTTTCTTCGGGATTTTTGGAACATCCACCTTGATGGATTCAGTGTCGATTTCTGTGGATTCAATTCACGTCTTCGAATGTGAATTTTGGTGATTGATTGTTTCTACAATCATTTTTGTGATTTGTCACTTTAAAAATATAAAGGTTTCAATACTAGTAGTAAATATCAAAACTCTTTTATCAAAATGATTTCAACACTATTTTATTACAAAGCTCGTTTCTTAAACCATTTTTCAATGTACTACTATATACAAACCTTTACCTTACTCGTATGAGAAATCTAATTAAACGACTTAGTAAAACAAGTGGTATGAAACGCTTGTGTTTACTTCATCGGTTAATTTTTAGACTTGTTCGATTGAATCTCTTGTGACAATTTTCTAGTGGAGATCTATAATTTGTTCATAAATATTTAAATTAAGCTAGTGGTTATGGGACATGAAGCTAAGCATATATATTTACTAGCTTAGTGTAATTGACACTTCTTGATGATCGATGATGATCATTTTATGGTTTAGACTAGCAATGTGCGATGTCTCTTTGTCCACGTAGGGGACTGTACCTCGTTCTATTGAGCTTCGTCTCATTTCTTTATAGGCTAGCGACCCATGTTCTTTTACGATGTTCAGTTCATCGGATGTGCCGTTATTGTACTACATCGATGTCTCGGCTTTACGGTTCATTGGACGTACCGTTTGTACTGCGTCGATGTTCTAAATTGTTATGTGTTTCGATTCATCGAATGTACCGTTATTGTACTACATTGATGTCTCGGTTTTTGGTTCGTTGGATGTACCGTTATTGTACTACATCGATGTTCCAAATTGTTTGTGTTTCGGTTCATCAGATGTACCGTTATTGTACTACATCGATGTCCGGGCTTTTGGGTTCATTGGACGTACCATTTGTACTGCGTCGATGTTCAGAATTTATGGTTAGCGACCATGGGATAACGTCCCGTTTGTGATACACGTGTTGGTGGGTTTTCATGCTCCCGTTTTGCGATAGGCCACCCATTTTTTGTGGTTTCTTGATTTCTAGTTGATGATTTCTAGAATTTGTGTCACCAGCTTTTATGATTGGCATCGATATGATGTCGATATTTGTGACTTGGTGAATAAAACTAAGAGTATGACATTCTTTTTGGTGCTTTGAGATTATTGAGATATTGTATGATTTTTGTTGTTTTCAAATGTATACTTTTCATAGTATGGCATTATTGTTATCATACGTTTTGTTATACCTCTTATTCCATCTCATTTTATCTGATATTTATAGCTAGACTGGTCGGTTTATTATTATCTTATTAAATAATACCCGGGTCAGACCGAGATGTTACATGTGCTTCTGCTTAACTCCTCACTTGGGAGTATTATCTGACTTTTGGCTAACTACATTAGATTGGTAGTTTTTGTTGTTATACACTCGAGATATAGACTAATTGATGTATACTTATTCGTTTGTCTATCACTTGTATCTTTCATTTTGTGATACTGTGGATCTTGTTTGACCACTACTCTGATGTACACTTTTATGTGTAATATTCATATCTATTTCCGTCTTTGTGATATGGTTATCTATAACTGATTTGTGTTATGATATTTCTATGTTCGTTTCCGAAGATATTATTACCACTGTGTAGTAGCCTTGAGTTTGCACCAGTATGTCGGATTTCCTCTTGAGATGAAATGTTATATTTTTATCTGGCATATCGGTACTCGCACAAAGCAATCATACGGATGGTCGCTCCTCAACAGCCTTATTCTCCACGCTAGTTGACGACATTACTCCGTAATGTTCTTGGCTAGCATAGGTATAGTGGTGGGGCGCCACAGATATAGTGTGTTTGTATATATATAGAGACTTTTTTAGTTATTTATTGATTTTAAATTTATATACAAATTATTTTACTATATAAAATATATTAAAGTATTTTAATATATATACAGTGTATATTTTATAAAGTCAAATCTGCACAATCTATTTTACCTGACACTTTAATATTTGAGTTTAGTTTAAGCTCAGTGTTTATTGTGTTCGGTTGCTGTGAAAGTATATTAACCTGGTAAACCTATGTTGATGGTTAAATTGGCATGTGTTTGAGGTTAAACAATGATTTTAATAATAAAATATATAGCTTATGTATGATTTTCTGGGTCTTTATTTTGATTAAAGTTAAGCTATTGAAAAAAATATTTACATATTATTTTAAATATGCATTGATTTTATTATAAAGTTTCTACCTCTATCAAACTGATTCAAATTGTTTCGTCGATTTCTATCTATCAGCTTTGTTCGTCTGATTCCTGCCATTTCACTTTGCTTTGGAATTCGTGCTTGGATCCGTAACCTATTTTATTGTCTATTCTCTCTAGCCTCGGAAGGTGAGAAATCACTCACGATTAACGTTCTTATATTCATTAAGTTTGATTTCAATTGAAACGACAATTGAAATATGCTGCTAGTTTGAACTGTTAATTATTTAATTATTTTGGATATTCTATTATCTACAATTTTTCACCTGTGGGATATGACACCATATCCTATTGTTTATGTTTTATTTAATTATTGATGATATATGCCTGTTGTTATGTGTTAAATTATACGTCACTCTGCAAGTTCCTTGTTAGTATAGAATTCACTATGGGTTGAAATGATACATACCCAAACGGACTTTAGAATAGGAGAAAATCGTTATGGGTTGAAAGGATAAACCTAAGTGATTTTCATTGAATTGAATTTGGGATTGTGGGTTGAAATGATATCTACGCGTACATATTTAAATTATGGATTGAAATGATAAATATCTGTATCACTTGACCATAGGATAGGAAAATATATACAGACACCGTTGGTTCGTATATGTAAATGTTTTGAAAATAATTTCTATGATTTTGAAAAGAAATATATGGTTTTTAATAAACATTGGTTCTTAAAATATTATATATAAAATAGTAATTATATATATAGATTTAATAATAATAGTACTGAGATTGATTTAATTTGTATAATATGTTTAAGTAGTTATGTAAATCCATATTTCAAAATAGATTGTGTAATAATTTGAATAAGTTAAGGTTGAGAAGGTAAAATCGAATTGATTGAAATTCTATTTGATTAAGAATTCTACTGAATTGAATCGATTTGAACTATTACAGTTGAAGTTTAAGATTTGATTTTATAACTTGATTTTTGATTTAAAATGATTAAAAGGATGTTTCAAGTTTAAACAAATCGAAAGGAATATTTAGTTTAAGGGTAAATTAAGGTTATTTAAATAATACTGAATTTATTAAGTGAATATCTCAAGACTAAATAATAATGAGGTTAAATGGAGATCTATAGGAAATTGTTAAATTGAACTTTGAAATGTTGATTATTAAAGCTTTGAAATATACTAGGATGTAAATAGTAAATTTGTGATTCAGATCTGTAATTGAAATCAATATAATTTGAATTGGTTATTTAGAAAACTGAATTAAACGGAAATTGATAAATTGAGATTGAATTTAATTTGAGTAGGAAAATCGAGTTGATTTTGAAGCGATTTGTGAAGTTTGAGGAAATTACCAATACTTTACTTTGTAAATTTTTTAATATATATACTCTTTTGGAAAATGGATATATCTGAAAGGAAAATGATAATTTGGTTTTGAAGTATAAATTAATTTGAAATGACCACGGTGTTATAATGTATATTTCTACATTGTAGATAGTTCCACGGATCCTTAGAGGATGGTTATCCCAAACATCCTTTAAGTTACTTGTCTTTCAGTTGATATTTCACTTGAGTTTGATTTATTGATATAAGAATTTTAACCATGGCTCGAGCGTTTTGTGTTTTTATTTACGCTCGGGTCAGACTAAGCGATACAGCATTTGAGACTCACCTTTGGAGTTTGGAGCTTAGTTTGGAGATCCAACTATCGATCCAGCATTCGGCTCATCCGGTTGATTTGTTCAGAGAGGTCATCAGTTGTACTGGAGACTTCGCTGTATTTGAGATATTATGTTCTATTTTATTTGTACTCTGTTGTTTTTATAGTAGCTTCATGAACTACTACTTATCTATTCCGCTGCGTTGTTATTATATTACTATGTGTCAGTGATTTTATGATTGATTTATTTACTGTAAATGTTGAGTTTTGCCAAATTTAAATTAACAATCTGATATTTTAAGCAATTCAAGTCCGGCATGTGTGGATGCGAATGGTTGAAAATAGGGGGTCATTATAGGAGGTTTGCCCAAAGGACACCACATAGGTACGGTACAAAACAAACTCGTAGAAGGCGCGATAGGTCATGTGACAAGGCACTCGAGGCAATGCCAGGATAGATATACCGTTTGCAGATCCGGACTGGTAGTAACGCATGGCAGCTACTATCGCCCACCTTGTGACACACTCCTAAATAAAAGGTGCATCCAATCTAATCACAAAGTAATAGAATGGTAACCAAGAAATGTGTCCGATAGAAGGAATGACCTCACTTGGCCCGCCGTGGCTCCTGTTTTAGCCGCATCAAGCTAACTCACGGGAGTCAGGGCTACGTAAATACCATATAGAATCATCGCTAAACCAACCAACTTCGTTCTGGAATCTCCACCTTGTGCATGGTTACTAAAGTGGTTTTCGGTATTGGCAAATGGTATGACAATATCTGATCCCGGTCTCTTTTACAACCAAATGCTTATTTCACACCGTGGTCATTTCATTTCAAATAGTTCATACTTCAAATCAAAATATCAAATTCATTTCAAAACTATATCAATTTGATAACATTATTTACTTTAAATAATATTCATTTCCAGAATCGTAACACTTTCAAATTTATAACACTTTCAAAATCATAACCCTTTTGAAATCATAACACTTTGGAAATCATTACACTTTCGACTTAAACAGTTTAGATATTGAAAATGGTGTGTATATATATTAAAATAGTTAATAGTTTATATGTATAATAAAATACTTTATATAAATTTTTTTTAGTTTTCTCCAATTTTACAAATCGATTCAAATCGTCCTAAATTCCTAAAGTTCAATTTAAATCAATTCCAGTTTACCCATTCCAATTTAAGGTTCAAAGGTTCAAGTTTAAATATTCAAACATTTATAATGTAAATTTCATTTATATTTCAACATTAACTTTAAATTTTATTTAAATTGGAAAATATTTGCTTAACCATTTTAATAACAATTTATTAAAATACCAATTTATAAATTTAAATCAATATTAAATATTCACTCTCAATTTTATTTAAAATTGATAATATTCTTTTAATCACTTTTTACCAAAGTAGGTTATAAATCTTATTTTCAAAACCTCCAAATCTATAAGTTCAAATAAATTCACATTTAAATTCAATTATTAACCAATTTAAATTCCAAGTCAACATTAATTTATCTTCCCAAACCATAATTATTAAAATTATAAAATCTATTTTAAAATATTAATATAATTTTTAAAAAATACTTGAACATATAAACCAATTAAATTAATTTTTTATTAAATTAAATCTTATTATTAAATGTAGTTTGTATTAAATCTTATTTTATATATTTTTTAAAATAATAAAATTAGAAGAAAAATCTTAAAATTTATAATTTCCAAAACTAACTTATAAATTAAAATTTTCAAAATGTATTATTTTAAAATCTAAATTTTCATATATGTAAAATAACATTTATATATCGTATTTTAAAAATCAATATTTAAAAAATTCATATATTTCCTTCCACGACTTTGAAAAATCATTTTCAAAATATAGACCAACAGTGTCCGTATATAATTTTCTATCCTATGGTCTAGTGATATGGATATTTATCATTTCAATCTGCAATTTAAATAACTATGGGTATATATCATTTCAACCCGCAATCTAAGAAATCAAAATCAACGACAATCTTCAGGTTTATCGTTTCAACCCATAACGATTTTTCTCTATTCTACAAGAACGTTTGGGTATATATCATTTCAACCATAGGGAATTCCAAGTTAACAGGGAACATGCAAAGTGGGAAAAATTATGATAGAAATATAACATTTCAACAACATGCATATATCATAAGTAACAAATTTAATTATAATATAAACAACAGGTGATGGTGTCAAATGTCATAGGTGAATAGTTACAAATAATATTATATATAGTAATAAAAAATAAACAGTTCAA
The DNA here is from genome assembly GCA_030765085.1 of Allium cepa. Taxonomy (NCBI): domain Eukaryota; kingdom Viridiplantae; phylum Streptophyta; class Magnoliopsida; order Asparagales; family Amaryllidaceae; genus Allium; species Allium cepa. The sequence continues at coordinate 394,571,950 of CM060943.1, read as the reverse complement.
ATTTAACAGCATATTTCAATTGTCATTTCAATGTGAATTAAATTTATTAAATATAAGGATGTTAATCGTGAGTAATTGCTCACCTTTCATGCATAGAGAAAACAGGACAAGCACAGGGATACTGACAAATCAAAGCAACCAACTGCTACGATCAATTTTTGGACAGCGGCGAAACCAAAGGCAAAGCACGATGGACTGGATTTGACGAAGATCAATTATAAGTGAATATACATATATATATAATGTACGCATAAGTTAAAATCACATACTAGAATAAAATCTATATATATTTCGAAAATCATTTTTTAATTTAAAATAACTATTAAAATAAAAATCTTCATATTATATGTATTTTAAAACACATATATTCAAAATCAAGTATATATAATATATTAAAGAAATTACAAAACTATTTCCAAATATTTTCATAAATTTAAATATATATATATATACACTTTAACATATTATATTCATATATACCCTTCAGCAAGTACCCAATATCAACTATAGTATATATCGGTAAAATATAGGTAATCAGTCATATTTAAAATGTCACATATAAATTATAATATATAAGTAGTATATATGTAAACATATACGAAAACTCGAATATATGTCTGGATAGAGAATGACGCTATATATACAATATATATAGTACTTCTTTGACATTGTAATGTAATGTGACATATAGAGAAGGCTACAAAAGTTTATACTTAAATAGATACGTAAACTTATGCTTTATATCCATATCAAAACAATATATAAACTTATATAGCTTTATATATTAACAAAAGGTTGCGTATATGATCTTATGTAGACTTATGTATATAAATAAACACATCACACCTAACCTATGCAACTTATCTATTAAAATCTGTATTCGTTTCAAAAAAATCAAATCCATACATTTTATACAATTTTTTATTTCAAGCAATATTTAAACAATAAATGAAAATTTAAAATATAAATATATAAATGCTGCGAACATATTAATAAGCAAAATATCTCAAAACTACAACATATATATAAACTCATATATACATGTCTATTCATAAACTAATATATAACTAATCCATAACTATTACAAGTATACTACTTATACTATATATATAATATGTACCAGTTTATGAAACAATGAGAAAGGAAAGGCTGGAGAATATGGTTTCGTAAAGGTTAGGCTGTGTTGGAGTTCAGCGGAGCAAAGGTTGGAGGTCGGTTGCTTTACCGTAGAGAGCAAGTGGTGGTTTTGGGGTGCCGATCTGTCGAGTTACTACTTGTTAATGTGTGGCTGGGTGATCGTGGCGACCGGGTATTAGTGACAATGGTGGAACTAGCGGCTATCAACGTGTTGTTTGGTGGTTGGCATGGTGGAGAATGCAGGAGAGTGGTGAGGCTATGGTTGAGTTCAGCGTGGCGTCAGGTGCTTTGGCCGTGGGTGATGGTCGGGTGCAAGGTGGATGGGTCGTCAAGTCGGAATAGGTGTATGGGTTGTGGAGAAGAGAAGGAGAGTACGTGAAAGGAAAGTGACACGGCGAAGCTCGGAGGTGTTGAAGGCCGGAGTCGGCTACGTTTGGATGGGAGGGGTTGCAACTTTGTGGTGGTTGGCGATATGAAGTGCATTGGGGGAGAGGCAGAGGTTGGTGGTTTTGGGCGGAGGAGCAGTGGGTTGTCAAAGTTGTTGTGTGTGGTGAAGGAATGGGTGGTGCAAAGTTCGGCTATGGCGACGTAAGGTTTGAAGGCTGTAGCCTGGTGCTTGGGTGCAGGTGGAACCAAAAGAGGTAAGGTGATTGTCATGAAGATAAAGATGAAAGGGAAACAGGGTTTCACAGCAATGCAAATATACGAACACCATTATGTGTATATATATATATATACACACACACAATTTTTCTTTTGTTTTAGAATGGAGAAAGTGGGAGGGGAGAGGAAGAAATGGATCTAGAGGAAGGAGCCTAAATGAGGAATGGATGGTTTGACATATACGACTTATATATTATTTTATTAACCGACAGAGTGAAGAATACGAAGAGAGATTGTGAAATGAATTGTACCGACAATGAAAAACAAATAGTGGAAAATAAAAAATAATCGACCGTTGAATTCAAGGGATATAAATGTTATAAATGTTAGTGGTTGTTTATTTCAGCCGTTTGAAATTTGAATGGGCACATAATATCTAAAGTTCAAAAATGAGTACCGATACGGTTAACCGTTTTCATGGATTTCACCATGTAATGGAGTCCGAAATACATAAATGAGTATACTGCGGAGATTAGCTTGGCGAGACAAATAGAACAGCACATATATATCAGCGATGTGACCCAGTTAAAAAAACTTGATTTTTCGCTGTCGAAAATGCTACTAAAATGCCGAAAATAAGATAGACGAAGCTGAATTTGTCCCAATTTAGGAAAACAAAATATGATGTTTCACTCAGAAAATGATTTACATTTTTATTATGTAAAAATATTCATATTTTGAAAATATTTTACTTTCATCAAATTAACTGAATTTAAATTTCAAATTACACAAAAGAATTTACTTTCGTATCTCCCAATGAAAAATTTCTAGTTGCTATGTTAAAATAGACATATTCCAAATATCAGATTTTCGTTTTAGTATTCAATTAATAAATTTCAAGCAAAATTTCAGTTAATTACGTTCTAAAAATCATCAAAATTTCCGGGTCGTTACACTCCCCCTCACTCAAAACTTTTTGTCCCCGAAAAGGAACGATATAGGAGATTTGAAATAACCAGAAAGGAAAGATAGGTTGAAATATAAAATACAATAATCAATTTAAAACCCTACAAATTTTATTTATTTTAAAGTTTTTTAATTTTCAGCAAATTTGGTTTCAGTTCATTTATTTAAATCAATAATATTCATTTATATTCATATTTTATTGATTTTCAATTTGAGATATTTTCATTCAATTTTATTTGTTTCAATTTATTAATATTTGTTACAAAATTTCCTTCGAAACAAAATTTATTGGAATAAACTCATTTATTTAATCTATTTATCTTCAGTTGAGTTAATTCAACTTATAATTTAATTTCAACAATTCTTCAGTTCATATTTATTTGCTTAACTATCATTCTCCTTTATTTATAACATTTATTTCACTTAATATATATTTTGCAACATATGTTACGTGTGTAAACATTTATTTTAACCCCATATTATTCTACAAATTTCTTTTTTTTCCAATTTACTATCCAATTTTTTATTTATAAATTCCCTTAATGAAATATCATTTTTGGTCATATATTTATTATTATATATTACTTAATTACATTCAATCCTTCTAGGTAAGTTTTATTAATGTTTATGAATATAATTGAACACTACACGGATTTAACTTTTATTTACAACATTTTTATTAAGCAAGATTTTAGTTTAAACAGTTTATTAATTACGTTTTCTTTTATATAATCTTTAATTTAATATTCACCTTAAGTTTTAACATTTTGAATATTTCAGATAAGTTATATATACTAGAATGCAATTGACTATTATAAAAATTTAAAAAAAATATTCTAGTTTAATTGTTTCAAGTTCTTTCTATTTAAATTTCTTACTTTAGACACACCAATTTATTCAAAATTTTGCTTTATTTAATAATTGAAAACCATCATTCAACATTAAATTTTAGAATTAAATTTCCGGGTTCACTTCAAACCATTTGAAATACACACACACACACACATATACATATGCATATACATACATACATACATACATACATACATATATATATATATATATATATATCAAATCACACTGAAGAAATTCAAATCAAATCCATTTTCCTAAAATAAAAGTGTAGTAAAGCTACTAAGTGGTCTCTCCACTCCAAAACTCAAAAATGAATGTCGATGATGCTATAGTCATCACCGAAATTATTTTCTAACGAAAAAAGGAGAGTACAAACTTACTTTTTTTTTTTCATTGGAAAAAATTTCCATTTAGAAATACTTTTAAATAAATATTATAATTATTTTCTAGAACTTTGAAACTAAATTTATTTTAGAAGCATCGAAATCTAATTCTCAAATTCATTAATTTAAAGTCAATTTATTTGCAAATCAGATTTATAAATTATGTTTATAAAATTTCCATTTCCTTATAATTTACAACAAAAGTTAATAGTTTAAGGAATGTTGAATAAAACAACAAATGATAATCTAGTATTATCTTTTCAAACAACCAATTCATTAAACTATCAAATTTCAGAGAATTATACCTTTGTGTATAAAATATAATCATATAAAATTATTTTATTTACCGATTTTGAAAGCAATATTGTGTCAGTTTGCTCCACTTAAGCATTTTGAAATTCCTATCGATAGCATTGGCCAGACGAATGGATTGAAATCCAAAATTCAAACTTAACAACCAAACAACACAATATAAATATTTTTATATTAATAACAAATTGACTCCTTCACATGATGATTTAAGAATGGATAGAGATTTACATATAGAGGGTTCCAACTCAAAGAGAATTCTAACTAATAAGATGTAAAAGCCCGATATTTTCAACCATTCGCATTCGCACATGTCGAACTTTAATTGCTCAAAATATCAGATTGTTAATTTATATTTGGCAAAACTCTGCATATACAGTAAATAAAACAATCACAGAATCAGACACAGAGTATTACAATAATAAGCAGCGAAAACAAACGAATATTAGTTTATGAGGCTACTATATATATAATAGAGTTAAACATGATATAACAGAAATCTCGAATATACAGAAGTCTCAATACAATAGTCAAATACAAGATCAGAACATATCACTAGAGTTAAGTGAATAACTATAAGCTGAATCGATAGTTGGATCTCCAAGGGAAGCTCTAAACTCTGAAGGTGAGTCTCAAATGTTATGACACTGGAGTCAGGACTAACATTCTTATATCAATAAATCCAACTCAAGTGAAATATCAACTGAAATATAAGTAACACAAAGGATGTTTTGGGATAACCATCCTCTAAGGATCCGTCGAACTATCTACTATGTAGTAAAATACGTCATTATAATAATGTCTAAAGTAAAGCAAACTATTAAAATAGTGTTAAGGCGTTACCCATATCCCCCTTAACACATTTTATAATTCCATATTCTATACAATACCATGATACCTCCCGATCGGGAGGCTATCAAAGGATACTCCATAGGTACGACATAAAACAACACGTAGTGGTCGCGATAGTGTAGGTGACATGACAAAACTAGGCAATGCCAAGGTAGATATACCCATTACACTTCCGGGCTAATGGTAATGCATAGCCGCAACTACCGCCTACCTCGAGCCACACTCTCAAAATAAAATTAAAGGTGCGCACCAAATCAATCACAAAGTAATAGAATGGCACACGATGGAGTGTCTCCGATCGGAGGAGCTACCTCACTTGGCCCGTCAGTTGCTCCTGTTTTAGCCACCTTATGCCAAATCATGGGAGTTGGGTCCATGTATATACCTCGTTATACCTCATATAGGATCGTCGCTACCATCCTACTTCATTGTGGAATCTCCACCGCGTACACAGTTGTTAAAGTGGTTTTCGACATTGGCAGAGGGTATGACAATAACCGATCCCAGTCTTTGTAACAAACCAATGTTATTATAACACGGCAGTCATTTCAAAATAATTTATACTCTCAAACCAAAATATCATTTCCATTTCAATAACCAAATCACTACGATATCATTTCCATTTCAAAACCAAATAACTACGATATCATTTCCATTTCAAGACCAAATCAATACAATATCATTTCCATTTCAAATATATTCGCTTCCAATTCATAGTGCTTTCAAAGTTATACCACTTTCGAAATCAAAACACTTGAAATATAACACTTTGGAAATCATGACACTTGAAATCATAACATTTTGAAATCATAACACTTTGAAATCATAACACTTTCCTTTAAACAGTTTAGATATTAATAATTGTATATATAATAAAATAGTTTATAAAGTAAAATAGTTTATATAAAATAGTTGTAAATTACAATAGTTTATAATAAAATAGTTAGTATATCAAAAATAGTATATATTAAAAATGATTTATATTAATAGTTTATATCAAAATAATTTATATTAATTGTATAAATAGTTTTAAATAAAATTTTAAAAATATTTTAAATAATAAAATAGTTTCCTCAAATTTCACAAATTGATTCAAATCAACTCGAATTCCAAAATTCAAATTTAATTCAATTTCAATTCATCAATTTCAACTCAATTCAGTTTCTCAATAAACAATTTCAAATTATATCGATTTCAAATACAGATTTTTGACCACAAAATAAACCATTTCAGTTTCACTATATTTCAAAGCTTTAAATATTCAAACATTTCAAAACTAGATTTGGTAATTTCACATATATATATATATATATATATATTTACTTTACTATTATTTTGAAATATTTACTTGATCATTCAAATAACAATTAAACAAAACTTCAAATTTCAAATTTAAATAAAACTCAATATACCATTTCAACCATTTCAATTTATATAAATTTGAAATATTCATTTAGATCACTTTTAACCAAAATCAAGTTATAAAATCATATCTTTAAAATCCTAAACGCAATAAATTTCAAATCAAACTTATTTGACTATAATTCTTAAATAAATTCAATTTCAAACCAATTTCTATTTCTCTTTCCAACCAAAATTTTATTAAAATCATAATAAACTCTATTATTGAAAATATAAATTTTTAATAGACACTTAAACATATTATATATTGATTAAATTAACTTAAATCAACTTTAATTAATCAAATCTTATTATTAACTTATTATACATATATATCTAAAAAGGTAAAATTGTAAGTAAAATCTTAAAATTTATAATTTCGAAACTAACCTATAATTTTAAAATTTTCAGAACATATAATTTACAAAATCATAATTTGAAACATTTATAATATATATAACTTAAAATCAATATTTATTAAAACCAAAATATTCATTTTAAAACCTTGGAAATCATTTCAAAATATATATATTGACCAATGGTGTTTGTATATAATTTTCAATTCAATAGTCAAGTGATATGGATATTTATCATTACAATCTGCAATTTAAATATATACGGGTATATATCATTTCAACCCGCAATCCCAAATTCAATTCATTTAAAATCTCTTCGGTTTATCATTTCAACCCATAACGATTTTCTCCTATTCTACAGATCGTTCGGGTAGGTATCATTTCAACCCATAGGGAATTCTAAATTAACAGGGAACCTACAGAGTGATAACAGATATAACAATAATATAACAGGCGTATATCGTCAATATAAATAATAGATAATGGTGTCGGATGTCACGAGTGAACAGTTACAGATAATAGCATATATATAGCAATGAAAATAACTAACAGAAGCATATTTCAATTGTCGTTTCAATTGAAATCAAATTTAATAATTACAAGAACGTTAATCGTGAGTGATTGCTTACCTTTCAAGGCTAGAAGAATTTGATGACTCGATAAGATACGAATGGGTTCACGATCTAGACAATCGAATAATCCAAAAAACAACTCAAAGAAAAGTAAGATAAAAGCGGATTTTGACAAACAAACATGATAGATAGGAATTGACGAAATCAAATCAGAGCTGGATCGATAATGATAAATGGTATAGGTGAACTTCTCTATATATATATAAATTATATTCTAAATTTAAACACATATTAAATTAAATATATGTATATATATATATATAAATTTTTCAAAAATCATTGGTTTAAATTAAAAACATATGTAAAATCAAATCTGTATACAATATAAATTGAAATAAATACTTATCTATATATAATTAATGAAATGTAAAATGCTTACATATATAGTGTATTCAATTTGAAAATATCTATATATATACACACTAAATAATCAATTCAAACATATCTCAAAATTAATACTGAAATTCGAACACATAAAACAAGGTCGCAATATATATAAATTTGAAAACTAATTAATGCATGCACATTAATAGTTAAACTCTGTATACACACAGTATACAACTAAATGTGTGTGTGTGTGTATACAATAAAACTGTACTATCATATAATGTTGTGGCCTTGTACAATATAACACTGTAACATATATATAGTACCGCGATATATATAGTAGACTTTTATAAAATAATATAGTTTATATATATACAACATAAAGTAAACAAACTCATACAAACTACGTATATATACAAACTTATATACATAAGTATACAACAAATTATACACCTATCTATATACCCAATATATCACACACCACCTATATGCAATTTTATAATTTCATATACACAATAAAATTTCGAGTAACCAAACAGGTTTTGTATCCAAACTCACATACGAAAAATATATAAACCGAACTCGTCTATTCATCCTGCCTAAATTAACATAACAGCTACATGATAAACGTTGCAGATTGACTTAGGTAAACCGATAAGTATGAACTAACATATAAAAGTATATAACTAATGCATATATATATATGTATGTATATATATACATACATACATACACACACATACCCATTCAAATCGGTGGTCATAACCCATACATTGTAAAAGTACATATTATAGCTTCTAAGCTACTTTGTAAACATATATTTATATATAGCTATTAAACTTGTACAGTAATTCCAAAATAGTATATACAACAACATGTAACTGACTAAGCTTTTTATAATATATATACACACATATACACACACGAACATAAATACTATAAAATTCCTTAGTAGTATAATATATTGCTAATATTTATACTATGACTTACTTCAGTATGACTAATATATATACAACTAACAAATTTCAACAACAGACTTACTTTATTAAATATACATAAACATATATGTATATACAATTGCAGCAAACTGTTATATATAACTAATATACATATATATACACACACACAATCTGTACCTTTTGCAAATGGTAAAGGAAGGGTAGCAAAGCAGTTCGGCTAGAGGAGGAGCACGAGGCAGCTCGAACGGTTAATGGGATAGTGGAGCTCGATCAGGTGAGGTGGGAAGTTCGAGGTAGTGGCCGTGGTGGGGAGGTGTTCAACATGAGGAGGTTGGTTGGCTGAGTGCGTGGCTAGACACATGGCCCATAGGGGAAGGTCTGGGATGGGAAGAAGGTGCCGAGGTCGGGCGAGTTTGCTCGAGTCTGACGTGGCGGAAAGGGGAGGATGGCTAAAGACTGGAAGCAGCACACGTGGAGGCTGAGTGTGGTGGTTTGGCTTATTGGGCGGAGAGATGATCAGTTGGGGAGGGAAGTGACTAGGTGGTCTCGTGAGAGAGAGGGAGAGCAAGTGAAAAAGAAAAGGAGATGACAGGCTAATATATAAATGAACAGTTTATAATAAAAGTATATTTTTTTCTTTTTCTTAAAAGTAAACGATACATATTAAGAACCGAGAGGAATAGCAAAGATCACGCTAATTGGATTCAGGAATACAAGGAAGTGAGTGGCCATTCATTTGTATACCGTGGATAATGAATGTACAAAGAATTTAAAAGGGTCAAACGGTACCGACACTATTAATTGGTTCACCAATTTCGTCATGTCCAAAACTCCGAAACACGCGAATGAATATACTACGGAGATCAGCACGACGAGACGATCAAAACGGTATATAGACATCAGTGGTACGATCATCCGATCAAAAGTCGATAATCGACACCGGAAATGCTGCAAAACTATTAGAAATAAGATAAACGAAGCAATAACAGCCCAAATTTAAAGAAACGAAATATGACGTCTAACTCAGAAGATGATTTATTAATTTATTATATAAAAAAATACTGGTTTGAAAAATATTTTATTATCATCAATTTTTAACTGATTTAAATTTAAATAAAATTACACAAAAAAATAAGCTTCAATATTATAAGATGAAAATTTACCATTTACTATGTTTAATAAGGCTTATTCCAAATATCAAATTTACATTTCAAAATTCAAATACTTAAAATTTCACAAAATTTCAATTAAATATATTATTAAAACCATTAAAATTTATGGGTCGTTACCCTCTTCCCCACTCAGCGAAAAGGAACGAGGTAGGAGAGTAGAAACAACCAGCAAGAAAAATAGATTTGGAAAAAAAATAAAAAAAATAATTCAAACCATAAAATTTTAATTTAATTAATTAATATTCAATAATTGATTTTAAATTCAAGGTATTTCATAAAGTTGATTAAATTTCAATTTAATTATTCCTTCAAAACAAAGTTTATTTTATGTATCTTATTTATTCATTATCATATAATTTGATTTGTCTTAATTAACTTTAATATAAAATTAAGTATAACCATTTATTATAACCACTCTAATTTATTTATAAATTCTTTTAACATTGTAAATTGTTTAATTACACATTCAACTTCTGAATGATTTAGGTAAGTTATATATTGGAGTGTAAATGAGTATTATATAAGTAAAATTTTCCCAATTCAATTATTTCAAGTTTAAATGTTTATTCAAAATTTTTGGATTTATTTGTAATAAAAATCATCCTTCAACATAAATTTAATAATTAAATTTCTGATTCACTTCAAACCATTTATATATATATATATATATATATATATATATATATATATATATATATATATAGTATAGATATCAAATCAAATCTATAATCATATACCTATATATATTATATAAATTATAAATCAAGTCATACTTCAGAAATTCAAATGATATGCCAAGTGATAAATCCCCGGGACCTGATGGGTTTCCTATTTTATTTTATAAAACTTTTTGGCACGTTTTAAAATTTGATTTAGTTAATATGTTTAATGATTTTTATAATTATAAATTGCAATTAGGGAGATTTAATTACGCAAATGTTATTTTATTACACAAAAAAGTTGGAGCCAAGAACTTAAAAGATTTTAGACCTATATCATTGATTAACTGCTCAGTTAAAATCACTTCAAAATTTCCAGCTAATAGACGTAGTTCAAGAATGAATGACTTAATTAATTGTTCCCAATCGGCTTTTATTAAAGAGATAAATATCACTAGTGGTGTGGTCGTTGTTCAAGAATATATTAATCACCGTTGTAAGAATAACATAACTTGTGCGATTTCAAAACTGGATTTTGCAAAAGCTTTTGATTCGATTGATTGGGATTTTCTTATAGATATCTTTTATGCTAGAGGTTTTGGCCAAAGATGGATCAGTTGGGTTATTAGTTTTCTTAGAACTGGTAATTCTAGTATTATGGTAAATGGTACTTTAGGTAATAAAATTCAATCTAAAAGAGGTTTAAGCAAGACGATCCTTTATCGCCTTTATTATTTAACTTGGCTGCTAATGTTTTTTTTAAGATTATTAAAAGAGCAGCGGATAATGGATCACTAGGATATATAGGTAATGATATATCACGTAATGGTATTTCAGTTCTCCAATTTGCCGATGATACCCTGCTCTTTTCTTCTCATTTACCTAGACACGTTATTACCCTTAAGTTTATCTTATATAGTTTTGAGCTTCTATCAGGTTTAAAAATAAATTTCGACAAAAGTTCTGTTTTAGTTTTAAATGATTTTAACAGTTGAAAACTTAGTTGCTAATACTCTGAATTGCAAAACCATGACTTTCCTTTAGACTATCTAGGATTTGTGATTAGACCTACAAAAATTAAACAAGATGATTGGCTTATAATCATTGATAAAATCAAAAATAAGATTTCTAACTAGAACGGTTATCTAGAGTTGGTGGATTAATCTGAATAAATTCGGTTTTGTCAGCCTTTCCAATTTATTGGATGTCCATGCATCTTTTCCAGATTGGGTTATTGTAAAAATAGATAAAATTAGAAGATATTTCGTATAGAGTGGGGAAAATTCTAATAATAGCATAAAAATTTTAGTAAATTGGGATACAATTTGTAAAGCCAAAAAGGAAGGTGGCTTAGGAGTTATTAATCCGCATAAGATGAATTTTTCCTTACTAGGTAAATGGTTATGGATGTTCAAGGATATAAACGATAACGCTATTTGGAAAGAGATCATTACTAAATATTATTATAACGGTAATAGCGATTTATATCAAATTGCATTTCCAGTCACTAAAAATCTGTCTTGTTTTTGGAAAAACATTTTTAAAATGTCATCATATTTTTAACCTAGGTATTAATATGATAGTTCACTCTAGTAATTGTATTTCTTTCTGGCGTGACCGTTGGATTTCGGCCTTACCTCTTAAGATGGAATTTAAAGAGCTTTATGAAATCTGTAATTTTGAGTTTGCTTTAATTAATGAGGTCTATTCTTCTGAAAATGTTCCTCCTTGGAATTTTAGTTTTAATAGTATTTTGATAGGTTCAACCCTTAGTCAACTTTCTTTGCTTTATGCAAGATTAAATCTTCATAATATTGATAATGATATTATTTGTTGGGAATGGGATAAGAATAAGAAATATACTACTAATTCTTTTTACAGATTTATTAATTTTTTGGGTATAATAAACAACTTGTTTAAATTTATTTGGAAATTTAATGCTCCTCCTAAATCTAAAATTCACATGTGGTTAATACTGCATGGAAAACTTAATACAATTGAATTCTTAAAGAGAAAAAACATTCAAAATGATAATAAATATAATTTTTGTGATCTGCGTCTTGAAGATATTAAACATATTTACTATGATTGCAGGGATTCTTATTACATTCTAAATGATACTCTAAAAAAATTTGGTTTCAATATAATGATTAAGATTTTGTATTGTGACTTCTACTGGAATAATTTTAGATTTAGGTTAAAAAAGAATATCAGATTTTCACTTGACACTTTGTTCATTATTATTATTTGGTATATTTGGTTTGAAAGAAATCAAACAATTTTAGTAATAATAATAGTCATTTTAAAAAATTCATTTTTACTATTTCTTCATTTTGTTTTAATTGGATTTCTAGTCCCAAATATAAATTAGCTAAAAATAATCTATTTAAAGGGTATCTTAATAAGGTTAGTTATATTATTAATTTATTTAAACACAACAATAATATATTTAACATTAACAGTAATAGAATTATATTTTTTCAAATTTATATAATGATCTTAATACTAATCATAACTTAATTATGATTAAAGATTCATAAGAATCTTTTAAGATGTGTTTCAATTATTGTTCTTGTCTTTGTTGGTATTAATTTATAGGTATTTTAATTCTATTGTATCTTTCCAGTTTAGTCGTATTTTGGTTTTTAATTCCTACCTATTACATACATATATATGTATATTAATTATACAATATACATATTTCTGTATCATTCTAGTTTTTTTCTTGGTCATCCTTCAAACATAGGTATGGGTGATAGGGAGTCAGGCTCATTTTGTTGGTTCTCATGTCTTCAGATTGTAGGATTTCAGACTGTAGAGAGGTCATCAGAGTAGAGTTTTTCACTCAGGATTATTTACAGTTCCTTCACGGATACAGGGTACTTTCATCTCTATTGTGGCGTATTATCTTCAGGAGGATCTATTCTTCTGCTTCAGAGTAGATTTCCCATTCAACATCATATTCAGTTCCACTTCAGAGTAGATGCTTCTTCATTCCTTCCGATCCATATGCATGGAGCTTCCTTCGTAGTTTGTGATTCATGGAGCTTCTGATCCAGATGCTTGGAGCATCATTTTTATTTTGTTTTTTAGGTTCTTCTAACACCTTAATAACAAGGGTGGCCATGCTGGAGCTTGATATCTTGGTGTGATGGGTGGTGGCTTTGTCGGAACTCATCTTAGGGGTACCTGAGTTTATTTTTTGATATTTGTATCGATTTTGTTACCTGTCAGGCATGTTGGCAGCACCTTATTTTTAATATATACACATTTTTCTAAAAAAAAACAAAATCAATACGATATCATTACCATTTCAAATATATTCACTTCCAAATCATAGTACTTTTAAAGCTATACCACTTTCGAAATCAAAACACTTGAAATTATAACACTTTGGAAATCATAACACTTTGAAATCATAACACTTTCCTTTAAACAGTTTAGAAATTAATAACAGTATACGTAATAAAATAGTTTATAAAGTAAAATAGTTTATATAAAATATTAAAAGTTACAATAGTTTATAATAAAATAATTAGTATATTAAAAATAGTATATATTAAAAATGATTTATATTAAAATATTTTATATAAAAATAATTTGTATTAATTATATAATTAATTTTAAATGAAATTTTAAACACACTTCTTATAATAAAATAGTTTCCTCAAATTTCATAAATAGATTTAAATCAACTCGAATTCCAAAATTCAAATTTAATTCAATCACAATTCATCAATTTCATCTCAATTCGGTTTCTTAATAAATCATTTCAAATTATATCGATTTCAAATACATATTTTTGACCACGAAATACACCATTTCAATTTCAATATATGTCAAAGCTTTAAATATTCAAACATTTCAAAACTAGATTTGATAATTTCATATATATATATATATCAAATTCACTTTAATATTATTATTTATTTTGAAATATTTTCTTAATCATTCAAATAACATATAAATAAAACTTCAAATTTCAAATTTAAATACAACTAAATATACCATTTCAATTTATGTAAATTTGAAATATTGATTTAAATCACTTTTAATCAAAATCAAGTTACAAAATCATATCTTTCAAATCCCTAATTTAATAAACTTCAAATCAAACTTATTTGAGTATATTTCTTAAATAAATTCAGTTTCAAACCAATTCTATTTCTCTTTCCAACAATATTTTTATTAAAATAATTATAAACTCTATATTTGAAAATATAATTTTAAATAAATACTTAAACATATTATATATTAATTAAATCAATTTTAATAAATCAAATCCTATTATTAAATTATTATATATATTTTTGAAGTGGTAAAATTGTTAGTAAAATCTTAAAGTTTATAATTCCGAAACTAACTTATAATTATAAAATTTTCAAAACATATAATTTTAAAAATCAAAATTTGAAACCTTTATAAAATAACATATACATATATGTGTATATCTTAAAATCAATATTTATTGAAACCAAAATATTCATTTCAAAACCTTGGAAACCATTTCAAATATATGTATGTATGTATGTATGTATGTATGTATGTATGTATGTATGTATGTTGACCAACGGTGTCTGTATATAATTTTCTATCCTATGGTCAAGTCATAAGGATATATATCATTTCAATCCGCAATTTAAATATATACGCGTATATATCATTTCAACTTGCAATCCCAAATTCAATTCAATGAAAATCTCTTAGGTTATCATTTCAACCCATAACGATTTTCTCCTATTCTACAGATCGTTCGGGTATGTATCATTTCAACCCATAAGGAATTCTAAAATAACATGGAACTTGCATAGTGATAACGGGTATAATAATAATATAACAAGCATGTATCATCAATATAAATAACAGATAATGGTGTCAGATGTCACAGGTGAACAGATATTAGATAATGGCATATATATAGCAAAGTAAATAACTAACAGCAGCACATTTCAATTTTCGTTACAATTGAAATCAAATTAAATAAATATAAGAACATTAATCGTGAGTGATTGCTCATCTTTCGAGGCTAGAAGAATTTGACGACTCGACAAGATATGAATTGGATCACGATCCAGACAATCGAACAATCCAAACAACAAATCAAAGCAAAGTAAGCCGAAAGCGGATTTTGACAGACAAAGCTGATAGATAACAATTGACGAAATCAACTTAGGACTGGATCGATAATGATAAATGGTGTAAGTGAACTTATGTATATCTATATATAACTATATATAAAAAAATCGTATTCTAAATTTAAACACATATTAAATTAAATATATATATATATATATATATATATATATATTTCAAAAATCATCGCTTTAAATTAAACACATATATAAAATCAAATCTATATGCATAATATAAATTGAAATAAACACTTATGTATATATACTTAATGAAATGCAAAATGCTTACATATATAATGTATTTAATTTGAAAATATCTATATGCATACTAAATAATCAATTCAAACATATCCCAAAACTAATACTGAAATTCAAACACATTAAACAACGTCTTAATATATACAAATTTGAAAACTAATTAGTGCATGCACATTAATAGTTAAACTCTGTATATACACAGTATAAAACTAAATGTATATATATACAAACAACTAAACAATAAATACTGTACTATCATATAATGTTGTAGCCTTGTATAATATAACACTGTAACATATATATATTACCGCAACATATATATAGTAGACTTTTATAACAATAATATAGTTTATATATATGCAACATAAAGTAAACAAACTTGTACTAACTGCGTATATGTATAACATATATACATAAGTTTACAACAAATTATACACCTATCTATATACCCAATATATCTCAACAACTATATGTAGTTTTATAAATTCTAATGTACAATAAAAATTTGAGTAACCAAACAGGTTTTATATACAAACTCACATATAAAATATATATATAAACCGATCTCATCTATTCATTCCTACCTAAATTAACATAACAGCTACATGATAAACATTGCAGATTGACTTAGGTAAACCGGCAAGTATGAACTAACATATAAAAGTATATAACTAATGCATAAATATATATATATATATATAAATATATATACATACCCTTTCAAATCAGAGGTCGTAACCCAGACATTATAAAAGTACATATTATAGCTTCTAAGCTACTGTATAAACATATATTTATATATAGCTATTGAACTTGTAGTGATTCCAAAATAGTATATACAACAACATGTAACAAACTAAGCTTTTTATAATATAATATATAAATATACGAACGTAAATACTATAAAATTTCCTTAATAGTATAAAATATTACAAGCATTCATACTGTAACATTCTTGAATATGACTAATATAAATAACAGATTTCAACAACAGACTAACTTTATTAAATAATATATATATATATATATATATATATATATGTATATACAATTGTAGCATACTGTTATATATAACTATTACACACACACATACACAATCTGTACCTTTCGAAAATGGCAAAGGAAGGGCAGCGAAGCAGTTCGGCCAGAGGAGGAGCACAAGGTGGCTGGATCGGTTGATTGGATAGTGGAGCTCGGTCAAGTGAGGCATGGCCTACAGGAGTGTGGTCCAAAGTTCTGGGTAGTGGCCATGGTGTGGAGGTGTTCGACGTGAGGAGGTTGGCTCGCTGAGTGCATGGCTGGACACATGGCATGTAGGGTAAGGTCTGGGATGGGAAGAAGGTGCCGAGGTCGGGTGAGTTTGCTGGAGTCTGAGGTGGCAGAAAGGAGAGGAAGGCTAAAGACTGGAAGCCGCACACGTGGAGGCTGAGTGTGGCGGTTCGGCTTACTGGGCGGAGAGATGATCGGTTGGGGCGGGAGGTGACACGGTGATCTTGTGAGAGGGAGGGAGAGCAAATGAAAAGGAAAAGAAGATGACATGCTAATATATAAATGAACATTTTATAATAAAAGTATACTTTTTTTCTTTTTCTCAAAAGCAAACGATACATATTTAGAACCGAGAGGAATAGTAAAGATCATGGTAATTGGGTTCACGAATAAAAAGAGGTAAGTGGCTATTCAGTTGTATACCATGGATAATGAATGGACAAAGAATTCAAAAGGGTCAAATGGTACGGATACGATTAATCAGTTCACTGATTTCTTCATGTCCCGAACTCCGAAATATTATACTACGTAGATCAGCACGACAAGACGACCAAAACAGTACATAGATATTAGTGATATAATCATCCGATCAAAAATCGATAATCAGTACTGGAAATGCTGTAAAACTATCAAAAATAAGACAAACGTAGCAATAGTAGCCCAAGTTTGAAGAAACAAAATATGACGTCTCACTCAGAAGATGATTTACAAATTTATTATATATAAATATTCAGGTTTGAAAAATATTTTATTGTCATCAATTTTTTATTGATTTAAATTTAAATAAAATTGCACAAGAAAATAAACTTCAGTATTATCAGATGAAAATTTACCCATTACTATGTTTAATTAGATGTATTTCAAATATCAAATTTATACTTTAAAATTCAAATACTTAAAATTTCACAAAATTTTAATTAAATATATTATTAAAACTTTTAAAATTTACGGGTCGTTGTACTCTTCCCCACTCAAAACTTTTCATTCCCAAAAAGGAACGAGGTAGGAGACTAGAGACAACCAGCAAGAAAAATAGATTTGGAAAACAAAATAAACAATTAATTCAAACCATATAAATTTTAATTTTAATTAATTAATATTCAATAATTGAATTTAAATTCAAGGTATTTCATTAAGTAATCTCATAAATATTTAAAGAATAAATGAAAATTTAAACATAAATATAAAAATGCTATGAACATATGAATGAGCAAAAAATCTCAAAACCGCAACATATATATAAACTCATATATATACACATGTCTATTCAAAAACTAATATATAACTAATTTATAACTATTACAAGTATACTAGTTATACTATATATATATATATATATATATATATATATGTATAATACGTACCAGTTTATAAAACAATGAGAAAGGCAAGGCTGGAGAAGGTGGTTTCGTGAAGGCTACGCTGTGTTGGAGTTCAGTGGAGCAAAGATCGGTGGTCGGTGGCTTTGCCATGGCGAGCAAGAGGTGGGTTTGGGGTATGGATCGGTCGGGTTCTGCTTGTTAGTGCGTGGCTGGGTGACAGTGGCGATCGGGTATTGGTGATAATAGTGGAGCTAGCGATTGTCAACGTGGTGCTTGATGGTTGGCATGGTGGAGAATCCGGGCGAGTGGTGAGGCTATTGTTAAGTTTGGCGTGGTGTCGGGTGCTTTGCAGTGGGTGATGGTCGTCTGCACGGTGGACAGATCGTTATGTAGGAAAGGGTGTTCGGGTTATGGAGGAGAAAAGGAATGAAGGCGAGAGATGTGTGACACTGCGAAGCTCAGAGGTATTGAAGGCTGGAGTCGGCTGCGCTTGGATGGGAGGTGTTGTAGCTTTGTGGTGCTCGGCGATGTGGAACGCGTTGGTGGAGAGGTCGAGGTTGGTGGGTTTAGGCGGAGGAGCATTGGGTTGTCGAAGTTGTTGTGTGCGGTAATGGAATGGGTATGCAAAGTTTAGCTGTTGCGACGTGTGGGTTAAAGGCTGTAGCCTGCTGCTTGGGTGTGGGTGGAACAAAAAGAGGTGAGGTGATTGTCATGAAGATGAAGATAAAGGGGAAACAGGATTTCACAGCAATGCAAGTATACGGACGCCATTATATATACATATATACATATACATACATATATATACACACACATATATACATACATACATATATATATATATATATATATATATTTGTTTCAGAATGGAGAAAGTAGGAGGGGAGAGGAAGAACTAGATCTGGAGGATGGAGCCTAAATGAGGAATGAACGGTTTCAAATATACAACTTATCCATTATTTTATTAACTGATAAAGTGAAGAGTACGAAGAGAGATTGTGAAATGAATTGTATTGACAATGAAAAGCAAATAGTGGAAAAGAGAATCAACCATTGAATCCAAGAGATATAAATGTTATAAATGTTAATGGCTATTTATTTCAGCCATTTGAAATTTGAATGGACATAGAATATCCGAAGTTCAAAAATGGGTGCCGATACGGTTAACCGTTTTCATGGATTTCACCGCATACCGACTCTGAAATGCATAAATGAGTATACTACTGGGATTAGCACGACGGGACGAACAAAACAGTACATAGATATCAGCGATGCAACCCAGTTATAAAAACTCGATTGTTCGCAACCAAAAATGTTGCTAAAATGCCGAAAATAATATAGACAGAGCTGAAGCAGTCCAAATTTGGGAAGTCAAAATATGTCGTTTCACTTAGAAAATAATTTACATTTTTACTACATAAAAATATTCAGATTTTGAAAACATTTTACTTTCGTCAAATTAACTGAATTCAGGTTGAAAATAACACAACAGAATTTACTTTCACTTTCATATTTTCCGACAAAAAAATTCCAGTTGCCGTATCAAAATAGATGTATTCCAAATATCAGATTTTTATTTCCAGATTCAATTATTTAATTTCAAGCAAAATTTCAGTTAATTACATTATAAAAATTATGAAAATTTCTGGATCGTTACAATAAAGGACCTTGGAATTATCACTAAAATGCTTTATGGATTTGTGGTACATCCCAACCAAAGAAGAGAGGACTAGCTCCCACTCCTAGATAACTCTCCTTGGGTTCCTATTAGTTGATTATACTTTATTCAGTATGATTTACATTTGAACACTATTTATCAGGCTATTTTGATTATCTGTTTGGCATGTAAGCATTATTTTCATTTTTTTACATTTGCGGCATTCTATGAAAATATTGGCATTCTATAAACTTATGTTACACTACACATTTTGTGGTTCTTTAGTCATTCTATGTTTGTGATACCGTGTGATTTATGTGTTGAAAACCCATTTATTGCTAAGTATTTTATCATTCTAAGCTGCAATTTTATCTTCTTTTATTTAGATAATAGACGAGGGTAGATTTCTCATGTTTTCCATAGAAGGTTTTGTCTCAAAAGGAGAAATATTATTATTTACAATATTTAATATAAGTAATTGTAATCATCAATAAGTGGGAGAATGTTAGAACCTCAATTTTGATGACGTCAATGAAATATATTCCAGTGAATCTTTTTTGCAGAAATTAGCATGGACAACAACGTATAAAAAATACAACAATTGCAGAACATATTATCTCAACAAAGAGCAAGCAAAGTATATACAAAGACACTAGAGAATTGATGGGTTCTGAAGAAATCATAGAAGAAAACAAGATTCAACAATAAATTACAAGAGCTAAGAAAATCGACGAACCATGAAAATATATAGCACAACAAGCATTTCCTGCTACCATGGATCAAAGGGTGGATGTCGCACTGGTTACTCATGGTGGCCTGATGTGCGTGCATGTTCCTTCTATCTTCCTAACGTAGCTTCGCATCTCTTCATTGCTTCTCTTCTAGACTAGCGCTTCTCTTGATGGGAAATCTTTGACAAGTCACTACTCTTCAACACAACCATTCGCCTCTATAAAAGCTGTGGAAGACTTCAGACTTAGATATGAGTGTTCTAATTACAAATTCTATTGCATTCTCTCTCTAACTTTCTGATCACTACTCTTTCCCCAATCATTCAATTAAATATTCCTATACTTAAACTCCAAAACCCCTGAATCTCTACTCATATCCATATCCAGTGTTAAGGAGTTTTTGTACTATAGTGATAAGAATCATGTATTTTAGACATAAATTTGTTAAAGAACCTTTTCTACTTTATCAAAATACAAGCCTATGAGATGCTCAGGCATGCTATATTGTAAACCTATTCAATTGGGTTAAGCGAGGTGTCTAAAAGGAAATCTTAAGAGTTTCTTAGGGACTGGATGTAGGAAAGGTTCTTTGAACCAAGATAAATCTTGATGTGATCTTTTACTCACTTTGCTTACTTTTCAATTTATTTATCACTCATACTACATGTATACAAGTAGTGTTGACCATATTATCAATATAGGTTCCTTTTGCATTTTCAACGAGGTGTGAAATATGGAGCCAATCACTGGGGGCTTAGATTGAGGGAGGCCAAAGACCAGTCATTTTTGAGCTAGACTTGGTCAAACAAGTTGGTTATATGTTGTATTGAGTTGGATGGGGTTGCTTTACTATTTGCATGTTTGCTTAGTTGATTGGGCCGGGCTTAAAGTACTGGCCAACTTCCCTTTGACGTTTATTTGCGTTTGTCTTACAGATGACTTGGAACATGCCATGCATGGATGTGCTGGCCATGTTATCTTTTATTTCCGAGAAAATTACGAAATAACAACCATCAAGCAACTATAGTGTGGTCTAAGTTGAATCATTGGAAGTGAAACAAAACTCAACAATGAATTTGTCTCCTTAGTTGTATGCGGTTACAGCCAACCGAGGTCAACTCGGAGCCAAAATATCTTACCTGATTAGTTTAGTTATAAACGTTGTTGTCGAACAGTGGAATTTGTTTATGGACTAACTAAGTTAAACGTTATGATATTGGAATTTCGACCAAATCAAATTCCATAAATCATAAAGTAATATTGTGTTGATAAAGAGAATTGGTACAATTAGTCATTACTATAAGGTACCACTTAATTTTATAAAATCAAGTTTTACTAATGAGATTTGTTAGAAATCAATTAAGTTAAACTGTCACGCCACTGGCTAAGGTGACCTGTGAACATTGGATAAGAATTGTTTAAATATTAATCATTGGCTAAATTCACACCTCTAAGTCACAAAAATGAATCTATTTAGTCTTTGAAACACTGCTTGATTTAATTGATTTATAATATTATGAGTTAACTAAATTAATTAATATTTTCGAATTTTTTATTGTCATTGATGTATTTATTAAAATGGAATAACCTCTAAATTTTTTTGGAGTGTAATTAGTAATATATTGGATGTATATATAAAAATTATGTACTTGCATATTGATATATGATATCAATATGAATTTAAACTGGATATAAATTGAATAAATTATTAAATGAGTTGTGTGGGTATTTTTCTCCACCATGGATCATATTCAAGGAGGCTGGGTGAAGAGATAAGAGTGGGTCTTTGTGTTTGAATTGGTAAGAGAGGATAATGCAAGGCATTTCCCTCTAGACCTCACTATATATTCAGACTTTGGCCTCCACTTTCAGTTTCACTTTCAGTTTTGTCCCTCTTCGTCTCTTGATCATAAGCATTCCCAACCACCTCTCTATTTTTCTTACTTAAATCACATCCAAATAGTTAAATACTTGGAAATTTGGTGTTTACAAGCTAAGTTTTGCAGCAAAAGGTGTCTATTTGATGGAACAAGGAGATTATCTTGATCAGTGAGTGGTTTATGGCCTACTCTCTTAAAACTAAAAAATTCAATCATTATTTTATAATGATCTGTATGTACTGTATTTACTATATCACCTGTTTCATATACGTTATTGCTTATTGATCTTATATTAGTTAGAAATTTAACATTTGATCTACATGAATTGTATTATCATTATAGTTTGCAATTTGATGCACTAATATATGTGTGTGTGTGTGTGTGTGTGCGCGCGCGCGCGCGCGTGTGCGTGTAAATCAAGTTGGCCAGATTTTTTTTTTCATTCAAACTGATTCAAAATACATATAAATAGTATTGTTTATTTAGTTTCTAAAATATAGTTTTGCAATTTAAATGTTTATTTATAAACTAACCTAAAGAAAGTATTATTTCAATATTTTATTGAAAATAAATAAATTTTATTTTCGAAAATTTAAAAAAGGGCTCTTGGCTGAATTAATTTAAAATAAAATAAATATATGCATCTATATTTAAATATATTTATTACCATTTTGTATTTCTTAAATAGAAAACTACTTTTGGTTTTCCTAAAAAATATATTTTTATTTCCGAAACATATACGCAGAACATGCATATATATATATATATATATATATATATATATATATATATATATATATATATATATATATATATTATGTGACGCCCCACCCCGAGACCCAAGATTAACAAAGAGTATTACTGGGTAATACTGTGTGGTAATGCAGAGAATAGGGCTGGATAGGAGCGACCATCTATAGCCTTGTCTTAAATATCTATTGAATGCGTCGACAAATGCCATATTTTTTTTGATCTCAAGTGGATCGACATATACGATAAATACTTAATACAAAGCCATAGGTGAATATAGGATCTATCAGAACTGCAAAACACATCATAGAACAATAGATCATCACATATATATAAATATATAGATACGTCACAGGGTATACAAAATGATACATGTCAAGTGGTATAGCAACCACAATATACAGGCGAGTCAAAAGAATGTACATATCAGAGTTGCAACCAAAGAGGACTACACAAAAAGCTATAACAAAAAGGGCTAGCTGAATAGTCCATGCAGAAGCAGAATAGGCTAAGTCCAAATGTTCTTAACCTGAAACACATCGGTCTGACCCGAGTATAAAATACACAGGTCAATCTAGCTAAACAAATCATTTTACAAGGATAGGTGATAATATAAGCATAAGAATAATATGGTAATATTCCTGAATAGGAAGGAAAAATCTAAAGTGTATGATTACATTAAGTGATAATATGGTATCACTACACAAATGGATAATCTCATAGAAGATAAAATACCGATAAAGCGCTAAAAGTAGCGAGCCTCGTATCATCGACATTCATAAAACATCAAATATGGTTTAGGGGAGAACCTGAACTCGCTATCCAAGCAAACTTAAAACATGCATAAAGAGATCTCATATCAAACATGCCATAAGGCAAACATATCTCCATAGAGGAGAATAAAATCTCAAGTAGATGCCAAAAGGAAAATCTCATATAATGCTGGTGTAGGCAATTTAAATATAAAAAAATAGAACTTCTAAGAGTTCAAATTCCCGAAAGGTAATCGCCACAAAATATGTCGAATGGTTCAAAGGACCACTTTCGAAAAAGGGCGATACACTAGGAAAATCACAAACATCAATGAAATCATCTCAAGATATAGCACGTGCTTATGGCCGATGCTCGCCAAGTACCGTTCTCCCAAAATAAGGAGCCATGTCTCTTAGACAAACATCCTGAAGGACAATAATACATCTCTTAGACAAACATCCCAAACGATAAAATATTGAAGGACAAATACATTGCAATGACAAACGTCTCTTAGACAAATATCCCAAAGGAAAAATGACCCAAAGGTCCAGTACTGGCAAATACGTCTATTAGACTAATATGTCACAAACTTTTGGATAGGAACCCGAACAGTGTTAACGTATGTCCCTTACCACACATTAGCACTAAACGGTTTACTAACTACTAGTAAATTTCACACTCAAAGCGGTAAAAAGTTTACCTCATCTCATTGGTAAACTCGACCCATAGGTCAAAACAATCAAACAGACAAATCGAGAATTAACCGATAAGATAAACGCTCATATCTCATATCACATGTTTTACCAAACCATTTAGTTCTCCTTCTCATTTGCTTGAATAGTGCAAAAACGTGTATTTATATGTAAAATAATATTTTGAGAAAATACGCTTTTAAAACCATTTTTTCAAAATCAATTTTGAAGACGATATTTGAAAGTTTCCTTATTATGGAGAATATATAGATTTCATAGCTTAAATAATTTAAAAATGTTACATAATAATTATTTTAAATGCCAATTTATTTTAAAAATTATTTCAAAATTGTTTGGAAAGACTGTACTCGAAATCAAAGAAATCACTCAAAACTGTCTTTCAAATTCAATTCAAATTTGAATTTCAAATCCATCAAAACTTGGCTAGCCTATTGATAGGCATCATAGCCCTCAAAACAATTCAGGAATATCACAAAACATGAAATAAAAGTCAAAAGTCGGACGAAAAAAGAACATAAAAACACTTAAGCAAAATAATACCCAAGTCTGAAATCTTCTCTAGGTTCAACTTTTGGATATAAAACAGGTGGCAAAACGACTTTTGAATGAACTAAATATTTGTATGGACAAAGTACTTTCAAACAAAAAAAAAAACCCAATGAATTCTGACAAAAACTGAAAAAGTTACGATGTCTCAAGCATGGACTTATATCATGTTTGTAACATTTCAACAAGAATGTGCGCAGGCCTGAAAATCCATTGTGTTCAACTTCCAGGCATAAAACAGAGGACCAAACGACATGAGATTGTGGTTAAAATTGGTGTTTATATAGTATAAAACTTTATCTTTTAAACAAAAGAAGAATCAATGAATTCCGACTAGAAATGTAAATGTTATGCTATCTCAAAATGGACTTAGGCCATGTTTGCATCAACTCGAAACAATTATTCCCAGGCAAAAATCTGGGTTTTTGTTGATTTTGCAGCAATGATTTGAACACTCAAATGAAAATATTTTTCAATCAAATTTTGCAGAAAAAAAGATCAACATATAAATTTGACTCAAAAAAAGATCCGGCAGCATTTCGCTGCCGGAGATGAAAGTTATAGACAACCAAAGTTAGCACTTTAGGCCAGAAACGAAAATAGAGTTTACAGTGAATAAACCTTTGTACAAGCAGCAGATTCAAGCAATTTTTCAAGTGAATTTTCTACTTTTTATGAGATATTGTTCTCACCTTTTGCTACTACTGATATACCAAAGATTTTGCAAGCAAGGCGGTGACTTTAACTTGATTTGGGGCTGGAATCACCTACTAGAAGAAAATGAAGAACATGCAAAACCATATACAGTAAAAATTAGAAAACTTCTTACTGTAAAAGAGATTTATGGTGAAATTGTATGATTTGGAGTTCTTTACATTCGATTTATCTTCATCTTGCTAAAAGACTTGAAATTTGGTTGAATTTAACTGAAGATTGAGCTTGAATTTTATAATTTGGGAAACTATGATTTACTGGCTTGTTTTTTTGCTGGTAGAAGAAGAGGGAGATAAAAAGAAAAAAGAACTTATAGGTCCTCTTTTCTCATATCAGTTAAGTACTAATGGGCCTTGAATCCATTAGTAGAAAGAAATAAATGGCCTATTTGTTAAATAATCAACACTTAATTAAAAATATATACATATTTACATAATGTAAATAAACAAATCTCATTTTCATTCAAATTTTCACACAACAAGTATGTAAATTTACATACGTATGAAATAACATGTTTTATATTATATAAAATATTAATTTTAATTTTTAAACATTTTTGTTATTAAAATCCTTAATTTTACAAAAATACACCATTTTCTCAAATAAATGAATAAAACATTGTTTTTAACTTCTAAAATTCCACAAAATTTATTTTCTCACTAAGAAAATATTTCAAATTATTTCCAAACATAATTTATAGCCAAAACTTATTTTTAAACCAAATTCCACCTTTTTATTTATAATAAACACATTTTTAAACAAATACTTCCATTAAAAATTATTAAAAGAAGCAAATGAGCAATAATCCATATAATTATTGCATTTTCTCTAGAACAAATTCATTTTCATTATTTAAAGCTCATATTCCATTTATTATCACTCCAAATAAAATAAAATTAATCTTGGAATTTTGGTTTTCTCACATTAAATTCCAAAATTCATTGTTTATTCCAAATAAGCAATTTAATTTCTCCAATTTTAATTTAAATCACAATATTAAATTATAATTATCATTATAATTCAATATTGACAGGTTATCTCCAAATCAGGGTTGTTACATATTATATATATACTTATATATATGTTTTCCAGCATTTGAACTAAGCTACTTCTTAGTGAATCTAGACTTCAAGAAGATGACGAAATATCAAGAACTTAATGGGTTGATTGGAATGATGAGATGATAGATCAAAAAAAGTTGGAGTGAATTCGAAGCATGTCAAATATGGTTGGTACCAAGATGATCTTATGAGGGGACCCATTTTTAACAAATTGGCAAACCGCTCCTTTACTTTATAGAAAACGTTGAGTCTAACAGGGGCCAAGGGAAATATTTTAGAATGATGCTTGGAAACTTGAAGATACAAAGAAGCATGATGAAAAAATGATATGGCATCAAGCAAATGTGGTCGGTACTGAACATATTTGGTAGTTACCGACATGAATTTACTTGTTCTTCCTCCCTAATCTTATAGATGTGGATTCTTCCCCAACCTTCTACTAGCTAGGAAATTTATTCGAGATTTCGACTAGAAATAACCACCTTAGAGCAACGAAAGGAGGAATCAGAATATCTATTCTCTAATTAATCTCATTTTGCCATAAATTGCTATCAAACTTGGATTTACATAGTTTTTTTGATCTAAAAGCTTGTAACTAGTTCATATGTTTAATCAATTGAAATAAAAGTAAGCTAGCCATAAGCAATCTTGAGGCTAAACCACTATAAAAGTTCATGTGTTCTTACTATTATTTTTCATTTTTCATATATTTACTCTTGTTTTAGATTTTTTTCAGGGTGTTGCGTCAATTTTCGACTCAACATTTTTAGTGTTTCCACTGGGAATCGATATTTTAAGATGAAAATCTAGCTTAGAAATTTGGATTTCAGGAATCAAGAAGTTAGATCTAGAAGTTAGTTGTAGTAGATCTGAAGTTGATTAGATTTAAAGAAAATCTGCATTAGATCTGATAAGAAATTAAAGAGAGTTACTTTTCGGTCTGGAGTGAACGTTGAAGGAGATTACGAAGGATCTTATCATATTGAAGAAGAAGCAACTCAACTATTGCCTCTTCTGGGATCATCATCTTAACCAATTAAAGTTGCGACAAGAGCTGAACTTGATAGAGTGATGGACTGGATTAATAGGAAGATGTTGGGAAATCAGAAGGCTATGATGGAAAAGCTTGAGAAAGGCTTCGCATTAATGTCCCATTAACCTCGAAGGCATAAGAGAAGCTATAAAGATTCACTATCTTCAATTTCTAAGCAGGAAAGTTCTCTCCATCAGATCATAACAAAAGAGATGGCAAGAAAAATATAAAGAGGAAGGTTGTTATAGCATCAAAGAAGAAAGTGTTAGGAGAAGGAGTCATCCTACCTATGACCAGCCAATTCTGTATCGAGTTGATTTGAGGTAGGGGCAGTGGGCAACCACGTAAAGCTTATTCACTAGTACCACCACGCAACTAATCGAGACTTTTTGTAGAGTCAAACACTCGGAGATATTCCTGAAATTGTCGTCTAGCTGTCCAGACCAATAAAGAGTATATAACACATAAGGTAAAGAGGACATTGAGTGAAAATTAGCATAGGATTAATGATGAGTAGGGTTCATCGCATGGTCGTACCTTATTCACTGGTAACATTATATAGGATCTTAGAAAATTCGTAACGCCAACGATGCTACCATATGATGGAATGATTGATTCGAGATAAAATCTTCACAAATACGGATGGTACAGAATGTACCAAAGCTACTAATGTGATAATATGCAGGTGCATTTATATATTCTTAGAAGCATCATGATGTGGTTCACTCGACTCACGTCGAGGTCCATATCTTCCTTTGACCAGGTAGCGAAGAAATTTATGGAATAATTCAAACTCCATATTGCTCGACCAAAGGATGTGACGTGCTTATCGAAGGTCCATTGGAGTTTGGAATAGGCTCTAAAGGATTTCTTAAAGCGATTTAATACTACAATGATGGAAGTAATCCAAGGGACGAGATTATCTTAATAGCATTGATCAGGGTTTTTACCCTGATACAGACTTTGGTAGATGTCCCCAAAGAAAGTAGCCACCTACCGTAAAAGGGTTTTATCGAAAGGCATACTGGCTTCTACACTAGAAAGAGGTAGACCTAGTCACATGTAGAGGATTAGATGATGTAGTACAAAGCCACGTTATTGTAACAACCCGGATTTTTTATAGCATTATTTAGGAGATTTAGTTAGATAAACTAAATAAAATAATGTGTTGATTAGGGGATTGGGATTTGAATTATTTAAGGTAGCCGTGCTTTTTTAACTCATGAATTGAAAAGGGTTTAAAATGAATTAGATTAGGGTATTATGGGAAAGAACCACTCCAATGCCGCCTTCCTTAGGCCGTGTGTTATATACACATTCATTTCATTTCAAAATTTTCAAAACTGAGGCCGGCCACCATTAACAAGGAAACAAGAAAAGGAAACTAAAGAAAAGCTAAAGGTTAGCAAATTCAAATCAAACTCAGTCAAATCTCAAGCTCCTTAATCGATAAAGCAAAGGTGAATAATGTTTGCATCTCTAAATTTTTATGGTTTCGGTTCAAGGTTAAATCCAAATAATTTTGCAAAAATTTGCTATGTTTTGAATGTTAAAGTGATTATATATACATGATGATTTATTAATGTTCATATAGATTTTATGACATTTTTTAAAATGAAAACTCTATTAAATGAAATATGTTAGCCTCGCTAATTTTTATGATGATCTAAAAAGTTATCTTAGAGATGGGTTTCAATTTTACAGTTTTTATGAATTTTTATGGAATTATTATGAATTTTCTAATGAAGAAAATGGTATTTTGGATTATAAAATTATTTATGGGAAAATAATTTGTAGTTTGTATCTGAAAATTTAATATACTAAAAAAACATATTAGTTGATTTTCTGGAATTTTTCCAGAATTTTCTAAGATGATTTAATAGTTATATAAAATTACTTAAGGTATGGGACTTAAAATGTTCTGTATAATTATAAAGGAGAAAGAGGCTTTTTCAGAATTGTTTATATTTCTGAACAAGGAAAGTCGACAAGCATTTTTGAATATAAAAATATGGCAACCATTTACATTTAGACAAATAACGTAGGTTGGGTACAAAAGTACTATTTTGAAGTACAAATAAATAGTTTTTGCACTTTTTTAACTCTTTTGTTAAGAGGTTCCTCCTCCATTCCAAATCTTCTGATAAATCAAAAGGTATCAAACCTTTCGACTAGGTCAAATAACCAACGCACACGATATCAAGCAACTGGTACATAGTGAATTGGAAGGAGTCAACTGGTTTAGGGACGAAAGGTAAGAGCTTTCGAAGGAGATGAAACTTTGTTTTTGGTTTAAAGAAAAATACACCTGCTAGCTTTCGACAAAGAGCTTTCGACAATGTCAAATGGTTTAAAATAAAATGGTTTTGATTGATTCGCTTTCTTGTTTTGATTGAAATCTTTCGACAAAGTTGAAAAGTATTGCTTTTGACAAGGCCGAAAGCATAATTGCCGCTTTCAAGACTTTCGACCTAGATGGAGTCGAAGGTAATCTTTTGTTTTCTAAAATTGCCACCTTTCCATTAATTTTGAAGGGTTGGTTCCAACACCAACAGTTCATTATTTTCAAATGGTTTCGAAAGGTTTTGTAAGGTTTCAAAGCAGATGCTTTTGACTCCAATGTTTTTCTTATCCTTTTGCTCTATTTGAAGGCATAATTCAAATGTTTCAAATCGAAACTTTTTAAAGGCTTCGAAGTAGTCAACTTCGAATGGTTTTGAAAGGTTTCCACTTGCTTTAAATTGAACCCAATGTTTTCCAATGGTTTTCCATTTCAATGCTTTCGAAAGGTTTATCAATGATTTCGTAGGGGTGGTTCCCTAGGCTTTTGATAAAGTCGAAAGGTTGGACCTTTCGACTAGGTCAAAAAGAAACCTTCCGACAAGGTCGAAAGGTGGGACCTTTCGACAAGGTCAAAAGGTATGGTTTTTCATTGTTTTCGAAAGGTAAGATTTAAAGGATTTAAAAGCCGATGTCATATATTTTAGATATTTTAGAGAAAAGGTTTTTATCAATATTTTTAAAGGAGTTACATTCAATGATTTCGAAACGTTTTATTAAAGGATAGGAAGAAGTTACCTTCAATGCTTTCGGAGGGTTTTATTAATGGTTTTGAAGTAGTTACCATAAATTATTTCAAAAGGTTTTATTAAAGGATATGAAGGAGTTACCTTCAATGCTTTCGAAGGGTTTTATTAATGGTTTTGAAGGAGTTTCCCTCAATGATTTCAAAAGGTTGTTTTTAGGTTTTAAACAAAGGTTTTGAACATAATAACTGGGCAGATAGCCTAAGTGTTTTAAGTTACAAAGGACTTTAACTTATTTTAAAAGGATAGATAATCCTTATTGAACATCATCAACATTATTTTGAGTAAAGTATATATAACATGGAAAAAATAGCTTAAGAGTAAAGCTAAAGAAATATTTTCCTTGTACATATATGATTTGAAGGCCTAAATTATTTTGAAAAGTTTTTTAAGGAAAATTTGAAGAGTAGTTGACCCAAAAGAAAATTCGGGTAGTTTACTCATTTAAATTTGGACAGTCGGTCCATTTTAAGGATAGCTAGCCTAGAGGATTTTTAGTCCAGATAAGGGAAGTTAGCCCAGGTACGAATAGTTAGTTCATTTGTTAGCATAATGTGCCTTGATACTTTCTAAGGATAATTGGTCCACCCTCTTTACCGGGTTTGGGAAGATATTGCCATTATTTAACATAAAGAATATCGCTATTATGGTATAATCATATTTTAGGACAGCTAGTCTAGAAAAGAGTAGATAGCTTAGATTTTATACAGTTAGTCTATTTATTTCCTGTTTTAGCATAATGGATATTACTATATTATTATTATAATTAGTTGATTAATCAGTTTGGTTCTAGGAAAGGATTTGCAAAATATATGTTTTGAAAAGAGATATTAGTGAGGAGAAATCCGTTCCTCTAAGCGACGTGGTCTCAATATATATATATATATATATATATATATATATATATATATATATATATATATATATCAGTAAACAGAGATGTAACAAAAAATATTCATACCAGGCTTTATGTATGACTCAAAGTTTTTGTTTCCCCATAAACTCTTAGTTGCTCAGAATTTGATTTGAGTAGGCTAAGGGTTTAGGTTTTGGGGATTTAGAAGATTTTGGGGAATAAATCATCCGAAGATGAGCAGGTGGCTAACGCATAACTAAACTAGGAATTCTATTTCAAAATTGTTTCCATTGTGTATTAAAACAGTTATGTCTATATTGCTTTGATCATCCAAGGGGGCATCATCATATGGCTCTCTTGGCGTATTGTTGTAAACTATATTTGACCATTGCCTGGGATTAAGTTTGGGGATTTCTGTAACTTGGATATGATATTATTTGAAATGTAATTATTGAAATTATTGTTTTTAGAAATCTGTGATTTTGTTCATATTTAAGTGTTTCTGATATTATGGACTTCATTAACATTACCTTATTTTGTCAACAGAAGTTAATACTGTGGATGACTACAACATCCATAGCGCTTAACTTTTTGCCTCCACATACGGGATGTTACAACTTGGTATCAAAGCATAGGTTTATGAAAAATTTAACTAAAAATGGGTTTTGAAAACAAAAATCCAAAGAAATTAGAGTAAGATTTGGAGTTGGGTTAACACTAGTGACGCACCTATATTTGTTATATATAAATATGCGCTTTATCTCTATTGATCTATCTTTGATTAGGTTATGTTGCTATATCTCATGAGGTTTGAATACATATACGGATGGTTGCAGAAGCAGAGTTAACCAAGGAGAGTGAAGCATTGAAAGGAATGCCAGACCTAATGCTGGGAGAAACTAAGGTCAGGCAGAGAATGTTGGTGCTAAAGTCCCACAGGTTGGAATGGAAGCCATGTATCGGTTCTTCAGAATATGATGCGGGCATGAGTTATAGCAAGAGTGTTAGGAGGAAATGTTGTAAGAGCAGGGGTTCTGGAAGTTCTGGTAGCTAATCATTTCGCTAAGATTAGTGGTGATTAGTGAAGCTGGGAGGAAAGCCGTTTGTGGGAATGGTGGATGCCATTGAAGTTGAGAAATGGTTATTGAACTACGAAAGTAATTTTTCAGATCTAGGGCTCAATGATGAGCAGAAGAGGAGGTTGGCATCCCTATAGTTTCAAGGAGCTACATTGTTCTGGTGGAACAGTGTAACAGCGACATTTGATAAGGAGACAGTAACCTCGGAGGATTTCAAGAGGAGATTCCATGAGAGGCTCATGCTTGTAATAGTGAAGTCAACTTTGATTAGGCAGTTTGCTAAGCTAGTGCAGTGTGAGATGTCTGTTGCTGAGTATGCTAAGAAGTTTGAAGAGTTAGCCTGGTATGGGTATGCTTCATTGGATACGGTATTTGAGAGGAATGAGAAGTACATCACAGGATTGAAGCCAAAATTGGCTAGTGTTACTTTGTCTCATCTTAGAGATCCTTCTTATATTGTTGTGGGATGGCTTTGAGGCAAGAAGAAGTACTTGAGTCTTTGAAGAAGTGCAAGGTAAAAGGGGTCCAAGCTGGGCAGGGCCAGAAGAGGAAGTTCTTTCCCAAGAAAGTGAAGTCTAATGTTGTCTGCTATAAATGCAACAAGAAAGGGCACTTTGCTAATGAGTCGCTCAAAAAAGGCAAAGGATGTGGCTAAGGGGGAGAATGTTAGGTGCTTCAACTGTGACCAGATAGGCCAATACAAGAACCAGTGTAAGGAGGACGTTAGAGATGGTAAGGACAAGGTATATGCATCGGAGCATGCTGCTTCTAAGCCACCAACCCAAGAGAAGGGGAAGGCGGTTCTTAGAGGAACGCTACAAATTCATGGTATGTCTGTTAGCATTTTATTTGATACCGGTGCATCGCATACTTTTATATTTAGATGTTTGATAGATAAGCTTAACCTTGAACCCACATATTTAGTTACTTCCTTACAGGTTGCGAATCCAATAGGAGGGTATGCAGCTCTAGGGTTGAGGTGTGGCTAGTTGGAGTTTGACCTGTTAGGTCATAATTTTGTGTGCAGTTTTCATGTGTTTGATTTTATGGGGTTTGGGATCATCCTATGTACGGATTGGTTAAGTGTGTATGATGCTAAAATATTTTTCCAAGGTAGGAAGATATCACATAGACACGTCGATTGTAGCGATCGAAATGATTTCACCGTAGGAGGTTCTAGCGGTGTAGTGCTTGCTTTGTTAGGTGCTTTAGATTCAGATGATGAGTTAAATCGTGTTTCCATGATTAGAGAATTCGCAGATGTGTTTGAGCTTGTAATAGGATTGCTGCCGAAGCGAGCCATCGAGTTTCGAATAGATTTGGTTCCGGGAGCTGAACCAGTGAGTAGGCTGTTAAGTAGGTTGACCTCTTCAGAGATGAGGGAGTTGAAGGTGCAGTTGGTGGGCTTAGAGGGAAAAAGTTTTATCAGGCCAAGCAGTTCGCCATGGGATGTAGTGGTAGTGTTTGCCCAGAAGTTGGATGGATCATTGAGGCTATGTATCGATTATCGTAAATTGAATGAGAGGACGATAAAAATCGATACTCATTGCCCTGGATTGACGATATTTTTGGCCAGTTGAGTGAAGCAAAGGTATTTTTCCAGTTGGATTTGGCAACAAGTTTCCATCATCTTAGGGTAGTAGAAGATGTATACCTTTGATGGCATTCAGGACTAAATATGGGTCGTACGAATGGTTAGTTATGCCGTTCGGACTTACGAATGCACCAGCTTTCTTTATGGATTTAACTAACCGGATTTTCCTAGAGAACTTGGATAGGATCATACTAGTTTTCATAGATGCTATCTTGATCTAATCTTAGGATGAAAGAGAGGATGAAATTCATTTTAGAGTAGTGCTTTAGACGTTGAGGCAGCATCAGCTGAAAGCGAAGTTTTCGAAGTGCCACTTTTGAAAGGAGGTGAAGTTTCTTGGTCATATAGTCTCAAAGGAAGAGTTGTCAGTGGATCGAACTAAGATAGAGGCAGTGAGTAGTTGGAAAAGACCCGAGACAGTAACCGAGATAAAGAGTTTCCTTGGGTTTGCTAGTTATTATCCAAGATTCATTAAGAAATTTTCAAGGATAAGGGAACTGATGACCAGGCTAACGAGGAAGGATGTAAAGTTTGTGTGGATCGATAAGTGCGAGCAAGCATTCCAGAGATCGAAACACCTATTGACCCTTGCATCTGTATTTGACGTTCCAGAGGGGAATCGGGACTTGGTAGTTCATACCAATGCGTGTGGAACAGTATTAGAAGCTGTGCTGATGCAGAAAGATAAATTGATTGCCTATACTTCTAGAAAGCTTAGACCGCATTAGGTTAGGTATCCAACGCATGATTTAGAATTGGTTGCAGTGATTTTTGCATTGAAGGTATGGAGACATTACCTTTTGGGAGAAAGTTTCAAGCCGTATACAGGCCATAAGTCGCTGAAGTATTTGTTCTCTCAAAACGAGCTGAACAATCGATAACAGAGATGGTCTGAGTTCATAGCCGCTTATGATTTTGGATTGAGTACACACCAGGGAAAGGCAGCAAAGTTGCTGATGCACTTAGCAGGAAGCACCAAAATGCAGTGTTAGCAATGATGGCTGAGTGGAAAGATTTGGAAGCATTAGCAGATTGCAGGGTGCAATGGAGATCTAAGGATGGTTCTAGTTGAAATACAATTGTATTGTCATGTCTAGAAGTTCGACCAGTGTCGATCAAATGGATTGCTTCTAAGCAGATAGAGGATCTTGTGTTAGCTGGACGGATCAGGAAGCTAAAGGACTTGACCAGAATGAGTGGTTTAGAAACATAGGAGGATTATGTGTTCCAAGTGTGGGAAACATAAGAAAGGTAGTCTTAGTAGAATGCCATCGTTTTAAGTTCACTATAAATCCTGGAGGTACAAAGATGTTTCAGGATATGAAGAGGAGTTTCTTTTGGAAAGAGAATGAAAGGGATACTGGTTAGTGTGTAAGGCAGTGCTTGAATTTCTATCAGGCCAAGGCCGAACACCAGAAACAAAGTGGTTTGCTTCAGTCGTTAGATATTCCAGTATGGAAGTGGCATTCTATTTCTATGGACTTCATTGATGGGTTGCCAAGGTCGAACAGGGGAAACAAAAATATATGGGTCATAGTGGACAGATTGACCAAGAGTTCCCATTTCATTCTAGTTAGGTCAACCAGGACGACATCTATTTTAGCGAGATCGTTAATGAAGAACGTGGTTAGACTGCATGGGATTTTGAGCAGTATAGTTAGTGTCATAGGTTCCTTGTTCACTAGCGAGTTTTGAAAGAGTTTGTAGAAAGTTTTGGAAACCAAGCTTAAGATGTGTACCGCTTACCATCCGCAGACAGATGGGCAAATGGAAAGAGTTCATAAGATCTTGGAAGATTTGTTAAGAGCTTGTGTTCTTCATTTAAGTGTATCATGGGAAGACCATTTGCATCTAGTCGAGCTTTCGTATAAAAACAGTTATCAGATTAGTATTGCGATGGCACCGTTTCAAGCTTTGTATGGAAGGCCATGCAAATCTACCGTATATTGGTTGGAGACCGGGGATAAGATAATTCTTGGTCTAGATTTGGTTAGAGAGGATGCAGAAAAGATTGAGGTAATGCAGTCTAAAATGAAGGAGGCTCAGTCTAGGTAGAAAAGTTATGCAGATAAGGTATGGAAAGATTTGGAGTTCTCAGTTGGGGAGCAGGTTTCCGTCAAAGTATCACTGATGAAGGGTGTGCTTAGATTTGGGAAATCGGGGAAGTTATCTCCTAGGTTTGTTGGACCTTTTCCTATTCTTGAGAGGATAGGAAAACTCGTGTATAGACTTGAATTACCGAGCAGTCTGGTAGGTTTCCACGATATTTTTTTATTTTTCTAATCTCAAAAAGTGTGTTAGAGACCCAAAGACTGTTATTGCACCAATAGTGCTAGATGATAGAAATGGACTTGAACATAGTGAGAAAGCTGGTACGCATTGTTGCGAGAGATGGGAAGAGGCTTAGAACTAAGATGGTCAGATTAGTCAAAGTCCAGTGGAGTGATGATGAAAGAGAATGTACTTGGGAGGTTGAGAGCAAGATTAGAGAAACTTTTCCTAACTTGTTTGATCGTACGTTTTACCTTCTTGTTTGTTTTATGTGCCTTATTGTAATTTCGAGGGCGAAAATATTTAAGGAGGGGAGTATGTAAAACCCCAAATTTTTGATAACATTATTTAGGAGATTTGGTTAAATAAGCTAAATAAAATAATGTGTTGATTAGGGGATGGAGATTTGATTTATTTAAGGTAGCCATGCTTTTTAAACTAACAAATTACAAAGAGTTTAAAATGAATTAGAGGAGGGGTATTATGGGAAAATAGCCATTCCTATATCACTTCCTTAGGTCATGTGTTATACACACATTTATTTCATTTTAAAATTTTCAAAACTGAGGCCGACCATCATTAAGAAGGAAAAAAGAAGAGGAAACTAAATAAAAGCTAAAGGATAAGCAAATTCAAATCAAACTCATTCAAATCTCAAACTCCTTAATCTCTAAAGCAAAGGTGAATATTGTTTACGTGTCTAAATTTTTATAGTTTCGGTCTTAAGATTAAATCCGAATAATTTGGCAAATAATTTCCATGTTTTGAATGATAAAGTGATTATATATAGATGTTGATGATTTATTAATGTTCATATAGATCTTATGACATGTTTTAAGATGAAAACCATATTAAATGACATCTGTTAGCCTTGTTAATTTTATGATGATCTAAATAGTTATTTTAGAGACGAGTTTCAATTTTCATGTTTTTCTAAATTTTTTTGGAATTACTATGAATTTTCTAAGAAAGAAAATGGTATTTTGGATTATAAAATTATTTATGGGAAAATAACATATAGTTTGGATCCGAAAATTTTATATGTTGAAAAGAACATATTAATTGATTTTCAAGAATATTTCCATAATTTTCTAAGATGATTTAAAGTTATATAAAATTATTTAAGGTATGGAACTTAAATGTTTTATATAATTATAAAGAAGAAAATGGCTTTTTCAAAATTGTTTAAATTTCTAAATAAGGAAAGTCGACAGTATTTTTGAACATAAAAATGTGGCAACCAATAAGATTTAGACAAATAAGGCAGGTTGGGTATAAAAGAACTATTTTAAAGTATAAATAAATATTTTTTCTATTATTTCAACTCTTTCGGCAAGAGGTTCCGCCTCCATTCCTGACAAAGTTGAATGGTATCAAACCTTTCGACTAGGTTAAATAACCAACGCATATGGTATCAGGCAACTGGTACGTAGTGAATTGGAAGGAGTCGAAAGGTTTAGGGATGAAAGCTTAGAGCTTTCGAAGGAGATAAAACTTTGTTTTGGTTTAAAGAAAAATACACTTGCTAGCTTTCGACCAAGTGCTTTCGACAATGTCAAATGGTTTAATTAAAAATGGCTTTGATTGGTTTTCTTTCTTATTTTAATTGAAACCTTTTGACAAAGTCGAAAGGTATAGCTTTCAACAAGGCCGAAAGCATAGTTGCCGCTTTCAAACCATTCGACCCAGATGGAGACGAAGGTAATCTTTTGTTTTCTAAAATTGTCGCGTTTCCATTGATTTCAAAGGGTTGATTCCAACACCAACACTTCATTTTTTTCAAGTTATTTCAAAAGGTTTTGTAAAGGTTTCAAAGTAGATGATTTCGACTCCACTAGTTTTCTGATCTGTTTGATCAACTTGAAGGCATAATCCAAATGTTTGAAATCGAAACGTTTTAAAAGTTTCAAAGTAGTCAACTTTGAAAGGTTTCGAAAGGATTCCACTTATTTTAAATTGAACAAAATGTGTTTGAAAGGTTTTAAGTTCCAATGCTTTCGAAAGGTTTATCAATGATTTCACAGAGGTGGTTCCCTAGGCTTTTGATAAAGTCGAAAGGTTGGATCTTTCGACAAAGTCGAAAAGAAACCTTCCGTCAAGGTCGAAAGGTGGGGACCTTTCAACAAAATCGATGGTTTTTCAATGTTTTCAGAAGGCTAAGGTTTAAAGGATATAAAAGCACATTTTTTTCATATATTAGAGCTTTTAGAGAAAAGGCTTTTATTAATGGTTTTGAAGGAGTTACCTTCAATGATTTCAAAAGGTTTTATTAAATGATATGAAGGAGTTACCTTCAATGCTATCGAAGGATTTTATTAATGGTATTGAAGGAGTTACCTCAATGATTTCGAACGGTTTTATTAAAGGATATGAAGGAGTTACCTTCAACGCTTTCAAAGGGTTTTTATTAATGGTTTTGAAAGAGTTACCTTCAATGATTTTGAAAGGTTGTTTAAAGGTTTTAAACAAAGGTTTTGAACAAAATAACTAGGCAGATAGCCTAAGTGCTTTAAGTTACAAAGGAATTTAACTTAATTTAGAAGGATAGATAAACCTTATTGAACATCATCAATGTTATTTTGAGTGAATTATATATAATATGGCAAAAATAGCTTAGAGTAAAGATTAAGAAATATTTTCCTTGTATATATATGGTTTGATGGACTAAATCATTTCGAAAAGGTTTTCAAGGAAAATTTGAAGGGTAGTTAACCCAAAAGAAAAACAGGGTAGTTAGCTCATTTAAATTCGAAAATTCAGTCCATTTTGAGGGTAATTAACCCAGAGGACAGTTAGTCCGGGTAAGGAAAGTTAGCCTAGATAAGAACAATTAGTTCATTTGTTAGCATAACGGAACTTGCTATATTTTAAGGACTATTAGTCCACCCTTTTTACCTGATTTGGGCAGATAGCTCATTATTTAGCATAAAGAATATTGCTATTTTTGTATTAGGACAATTAATCCAGAAAGGAGCAGATAGCTCAGATTTTACACAATTAGTCTACTTATTTCTTGTCTTGGCACAATGGATATTGCTATATTATTGTTACAATCAGTTGATTAACCGTTTGGTAGTAGGAAAGGATTTGCAAAATATATGTTTTAAAAGAGAAACTAGTAAGGAGAAACCCATTCCACTAAGCGACGTGGTCCCACTATATATATATATATATATATATATATATATATATATCAGTAAAAAGAGATGTAACATAAATTATTCATATCAGGCTTTATGTCTGACTCGAAGTTTTTGTTTCCCTTTAAAGTCTCGACAGCTCAAAATTTGATTTGTGCAGGCAGAGGGTTTAGGTATTCGGGTTTTAGCAGATATTGGCGAATAAAGCATCCAAAGAAGAGTAGGTGGCTGACGGATAGCTAAACTAGGAATTTTGTTTTAAATTTGCTTCCGCTGTGTATTAAGACAGTTATATCTATATTGCTTTGATCATCCAAGGGGCACCATCATATGTCGCTCTTGGCGTATTGCTGTAAATTATATTTGATCATTGCCTTGGATTACATTTAGGGATTTTTGTAACTTAGATATGATATTATTTGAAATGCAATCATAGAAATTATTGATATTTAGAAATATGTGATTT
Organism: Allium cepa; assembly: GCA_030765085.1. NCBI lineage: Eukaryota > Viridiplantae > Streptophyta > Magnoliopsida > Asparagales > Amaryllidaceae > Allium > Allium cepa. The sequence continues at coordinate 394,531,028 of CM060943.1, read as the reverse complement.
TGTTCACATTCAAGTACTTCTGATATTATGGATACCATTAACATTATCATATTTTATCACCAGAAGTTAATACCGTGGATGACTGCAGCATCCATAGCGCTTAGCTTTTGGCCTCCAGATACGGGATGTTACGGTTACTATCAATGAGAATGGTGAATGTTCTAGAATGTTTTGTGAATATTGACAATTATAATCCAAAAAGTGAAAATCAAGGTGCTATAGGAAGAAGAGGGAAATCATGAAGTGCATGTGGTACATGAGACTGGGGGATTACACTCCTTTAAATGATTCCGTTAATTGGTAAGCAAATTTCAATAGTTAATATCTAATAACATTAATGATATATCTCAAATATATCTCATATCGCTTTAAACGTCACTTAAAATATCATTACCGATATATGTCTGATATTTTCCTATATGTCACTCTTATATTTAGCATAGAATACCTAATATTTCTTAAGAATATCGACCATTAGTGTAAGTGTTAGAGTAAGTAAAATTACAAATAAATATCATCACAATATCGATGTTTATTTACCTACCTTGTTATGGGAGGAATTGAAAATTATAAGAAACTACCTCGAAGAGAGGCAGCTAAGGAGGAAAGACGGTGAAGGAAGTATTGTCCCTTCCATGAAACTCATAGGCATAATACTAATGAGTGCCGTCGTTTGAGGAATGTATTCGAAGACATAATTAGAAAGAAAAAGCTGTAGTAGTATGTGAGGAATTTATAGGTTATTGGACAGATGAATAATAGAGCCCAAGGGCAGAATACCCAAAGTGTTCAGGCTGGGTTTAGTGGAGAGGTATCTAGAAAGCCTGAGAGAAGGATTATTATAAGTATTATATCTAAAGGACCCCATCCACCAGAAAAAGCTGGAATGAGATGGAATGATATGGCAACTCATTGAGGCATGTGCCTCATGAAATGTGCTTCCACATAGAGGATGGGAATCTTTCAAAGCAACAAAGGACAATAAATGATGATATAATTTCCAAAAGTAGAGATTAGGACGGGATCAAAGTGCCAACACTTGATTCCAAAGTGATTATGGTCGTTGTAGGGCCAACTATAATGCACCGAGTTTAGGTTGATTGTGGAAGCTCAGTTAACATCTAGTTTAAGAAAAACTTCGATCAGTTGAAGATCAGTGAGAAGGATGTAAAACCATGCAAATCTCATATTCAGGGATTTACAGAAGAAGATAACGAGTCTATTGGCTGTGTTGATTTACCTATCGAATTAGGCGAAGCAAAACGAAAGGCAGTGTGGGTTCAGACTTTGTTATGGTTAATGGAATTTTGATCTATAATGCTTTTCGGGGCTGACCAATAGTTGCTAGTTTCGGGATAGTTCCTCCCGTGGTGTTTGATAATGAAGTCTCAGCGAGAATAGAGTAGGAGCTATTCAAAGAGACCATAGTGCTAATCGAGAATGCTAATGCAAAGTGAAAACGGAAAGAGTGCATAGAAGGTCCTCTACATCAACATAAGCATTGCCTTATTGTTGGCTTGGGCCCCATGGTAAATTCTACAAAATTATGGACCCCTAAAAAGAGCTAAAGGATGCAAGGGCAGCACCGACAGAGCTAACAATTAATATCCTTATCGATGATGGTCCCACTCAAGTTCTCAAGGTCGGATCTCAACTTAGCATAAAGTTATAAAAGGAGTTGGTAGGATTTCTCCGGGTAAATTTGGATGTGTTTGCCCTGATGCATTTTGATATATATGGAATTTCTACGGAGATAACATATTATGCATTGAATATGGACCTAAGATACCCACTTATAGACCAAGATACCCAAGGTAAATAGCTTTATCCATGATGCATTATACCTTAAATAGGTGTCAAATCGTGTGTTGATCAAGAAGCCAAACAGAAATTCGTGAATATGTGTAGATTATTCAAACTTGAATAAAGCATGCTCGAAAGATAGTTTCACATTACTAGAGATTGACCAACTTATAGACATAACTACTGGACATGAACTGCTATCCTTTATAGATGCAAACTCTAGCTTCATCTAAATAGTAATGCATGTTTGATTTGGAGCATACAAGTTTCATCATTGATTTGGGGATGTATTGTTATCGAGTGATGCCATTTGGTTTGAATAATAATAGAGCTACTTAACAGTGACTAGTGAATAAAATGTTCAAAGATCCAATTGGATGGCCATGGAGGTTTATATAGACAATATGCCTGTGAATTTAGAGCAATTGTAAAATCACATAGATGAGCTCATAGAGATGTTCAATGTGCTTAAAAGTATGTAATGAAGCTTAATACACCAAAGTATTCTTTCAAAGTTGCATCAGTAAGTTTTCACGTTTCATAATAAACTCAAGGTACATTGAAGCTAACCTAAAGCAGATCAAGTAGTGAAAGAGGTTACTACCTCGAGGACATGGAAGGAGATGCAAAGCTAGAATGGTCGCCATGCTGAGTCATTTTGAAAGTGATGAATAAATGTATACCCTTCTTTGATGCCCTCAAGAAGGAAAAAAGGAAGTTTCTCTGGATGAAGGAATACGAGGAAGCTTTGCAGCATTCGCTAGAGCATATAGAGAGACCACCAGTTTTGTCAAAGCCTTTGGAATGAGAAGATCTATTTATTTAATTTGCAATATCTGCTTATGCGCTTGGTGCATCTTTGGTACATTAAGATTCTAGATTCCAAAGGCCATTGTGTTACATCAGCAAGTGGTTCACCAAAGCAGAAAAGAATTATTCAAGGTTATAAAAGCTGACATACTGTTTGTTGATCACTTTGAGGAAGTTATGTCCATACTTCTAGGCTCACCCGACCAAAGTACGGACCGATCAACCATTAAGGCAAGTACTACATAAATATGAGACTTCAGGAAGATTTCTAAAGAATATCGAGCTGAGTCAGTATGATATTACCAACCATCCTTTGAGGGAAATACATGGACATACATTGGTAACTTTTTGCCAAGTTTAACATTCAAGATAGGGAAGTGGAAGAAGATGCAGTCTAATTATCCCATTTGAAATTGTACATAGATGGACTCCAAAGATCATAGTTCTAGGTTAGGAGTGATTCTTGCAACCCCAAAAGGACAGATGATATGCCATGCTATGAAACTAGGGTTCCTGATCACAAACAACGAAGTTGAATATGAAACATTGATTGTGGGACTCAAGATAGCAAGAGAGCTAGAGGTTAAGGCACTGTATATTTCAGCAACTCTTAATTGTTGGTTATCAAGTTAAGAAAGAATATCAGGCTAAAGGAGCGAGACTTACCTCTTAGCAAAAGAAAATTCCAAAACAGTTGAATAACATTGAGCATTATAAGGTTATGCATATTCCTAGGGAGAGAATATGAAAGCTAATTCATTAGTTAAACTAGCCAATTTCGGGGATGTGCAGTTTATGGGACTTGTTTTAGTTGAGGTTTGTCAGCTTCGACCATTGACTGAATGGATGTTGATTGGATTTTGGAGGCCAAAGAGGAAAAGGAATCATGGATAACTCGTATAAAAAATTATTTTCTAAAGGCGACTCTCTCAAATGGAAGAAATTAAAGGCGACAACTCCTATGTAAAGTACCATGATTTATGATGCAACAAGGAATGTTGTATAGTAGAGAAGTCTCATCTCCCTTGTTGCGGTGTGTCACCAAAGATGAAGCCAGGAAAATCATTGTGGACATGCACGAAGGAAGCTATGGTAATCACACCCAGGGTAGACTTTGGCAAAGAAGTTTCTCTACTATGGATACTATTGGCTATCAATCAACTGAGATGTTGTTGATCACGCCGGACAATGTGATAGGTTCCAAAGGCCTGCAAAGATAACAAGACCCCAATCTACAGAACTAGCCTATTTCCATTTTGTAGTTGGGGAATTAATAAAATAGTTTTAAAAATGATATTGAAGGGTAGAGCATGTTATTGTAGTTGTGGGATACTTCACGAAGTGGGTCAAACGAAACCGCTGGCCATGATCACTATGAAATAATGAAACTCAATTCAAGAGTGCTAAGTTTAAAAAACTTTTATAGCTGGTACCGAATAGAGAAGAACTTTTTGGAAGTGGCACTTCTGCAAGTAAGTGGAAAAGTGGAAGAGTTGAAAAAGATCATTAAATCCATCCCAAAAAACAATGGACAAAAACCAAAGGAAACTAGGTTGGTGAGTTCCACTAGCATTGTGGCCTTATAGGATGACCCATAAGTCCACGACAAGTTATACTCCAACTCGCTTTGGCTATGGAAATGAAGCCATGATTTCAACTGAATTAGAAGTCCCTTCTCATCAAAGATGCATTATGATCCTAAGATGAATGAGGAACTCTTGCTTAAGTCCCTCAAATTGGTTCACAAAAAACGAGAAGAGGATTAACTGAGGGTAGCTGCTCACTGGAGAAGAGTAGCAAGACATTTTCATGCCAAGGTTAAAGATCATACATTTAAGATATGTGGCCTCATTTAAAAATAGTCATTCCTGGTACGAGGGCACTAGGATCGAATTGGGAAGGTCCTTGTCTGGTTAAACAGAAGCTTGGGATGGAACTTTCAAGTTATCAACTATTGACGGAATCCTAATTCCACGGATGTCGAATAGCAAGCACCTACGGTAGTATTTCACTTAGAATTATTTACATTTACAAATAAGAATTCTTGACTGATGGGATGAGATGTAACAAGGTAGAGTCTCTTTTATTTATAAATAAAGTTAGCTTTTGGAGTCAAAGGAACTGTATTCTTAAAAGTTTGAACATTGTGTCGCATAATCAGCAAAAGAAAACGATATTCTGTGTTTTGAAAACCAAATTCCCAAGTACCAGAAGATAGATAGTGATCAATTCCTCTGATCCATAATCAGGTCGACGTATAATCATACTGGGGCCAATCGAACGATCGCCCTTACACATCTAATCTTTGACCAATGCTCAAAAACTTTCTAGGTTAAGGATTGATGCTTGAAGATATAAAGACACTAGATCTTAGAGATAGAAAATGGCATAGAATTATATCTTTTTGCAAGAATGACGATGCTTACGGCCAGGCGAGACATGCTTGGACAAAGATAAGCAAACAGGGTTTATAAATGATTTTTATCAATGTACAGATGGAGGCAGGGTCGGAGATGGATGCTCAGAGATAGGCATTTGATACACAGCTTCTCAAAGATAGTAGTTGGTGCATAATTGAATTTTTTTTGGTATAGCCACATCTATAGCGTAATATGATATATTCGGATGATGATAAACAAGGTTGGTTGATAAGATGCCCTTAATTATCATATGGAGATAAGTTAAATTAAACATTGATGTCTAGATATAGATGTCAGAAATTCCATTTCTTAGAGACAAAAAATAGTGCGAAGTTAATAGCTTTCATAAGTACAACCTTGTTTACTGTTGATGCGTCAAGCCGAAGATAAAGAAGATTGACAACAGAACTGGCCAAAGTAATATAACTATATTTAAGGTTGACTGAGATACACGCAACTTGAGTAGAGTTAACCAAAGAAGTACTATTTTTTCTAGCCAAGTAGAAAATATATTGGTAATGATAAACTGAACTGAGTAATGAAATAGTATCGAGCAATTGTTGAAATTTATTTATATGTATGAAGTTATAATAAATAAAAACATTTTATAGACATAGGCATGCATAATGTAAATGCAATTGAATTACAGATGATATATTATACATGCAAGCAAGTATATATGCAATAGAAATGAAAATTGCAGTAATGTAAACATGAAAAAGATTAAACATAAAATATTCTTTCATTTACATAAATTTTATACAAGGTTTGCGAGGGCCACACCTGCATAGCGTCAGCCTATATACAAATCAAAGCCAAAATAGAAGCACGGTACATAATAAACAACATAACCATCCCTAGTGGTGCTCCCCTACTTCAAATTCCTCTTAATTTCCTTCTTTAAAGAAGGGGACTTTCTATTCCAGCCTTCGCCTTCCCATTAGGGTTCAAGATAGCCCTTAGGGTCTTCATCCTATTTATAGTCGCTATCTAAGTCAGAGCGGTACTTGGGAGTTTCTATAGAAATGCTTGCAGCCTGAGGAATGGAGGTTGAAATTATGAGAGCGGGATTATGCTAAACTCTTATTTAATGTTGATTTTAGAAATGTTGAGCTCCAGCTTACATGCCATTTTAGTTGATTCAGGTTCCTTTTTGCTGACAATTGCCACCTCCTCATCCAAAGATACATAAACATCTTCCGGCCATTCCAATGGCCTTATTTTTTTTTTGAATTTATACCGAAGCCAGAGTGTTCCATACATGCATAACCGTGAGGAATTTTAAATGAGTATGGAAGCACATAATCAAAGATTCCAAGTAATTCACCCACGCATAACCGTGAGGACTTTTAAATGAGAGTGAATACTTGGATGTTATTATTTTTTTTATTATTTTTTTTATTATTTTTTAAGAGAGAGAGAGAGTTTTGCAAAATCATCTTAGCACCATTTAACTTAGAAGACAAAAAAAATGTTATATCCTTTACTTTAAATCAACCACTTTTTAAAACAAAGATTTTCAATTAGGATATACTTCATAATTAACACCATGAATCTTCCTATATACTAGTTAAACCATTATTATTTGTAATCAAACTTCAATTTTATTTTTGTTTAGACAAATAAATTTCCAAAAATTTCAATTTAATAAACCAAAGCCATATATTTATCTTATAGTGTTTCTTTTAAAAATAAATCAAAAGAAAATTTGTTTTTGGGATTTTTATTTTTTTTATTTTTTTTATTTTTTTGTTTTTGTGATTTTAAAAAAAAAATGAAGATGAGTCTCCCCTCACACTTGATTTTGACTACGTCCCCACAGTCAACCCAAGTGAAAGGGATGTTTATTATTATTTACACGAAAACGAACGGTATTTACACGAGATCAGAAAGTATATTGTGAAAAAGTAAATGAAACGGTCTTCCAAAAACCGATTCATTTGTCTCGTCGAGTACACGAGACACAGCCTAAGCTCGAAAAACCAAATCGTAAAAGATTTCGAATTTGAATGTGGATTTGGAAAAACAAATTTTGTTTTATTAAGAATTGAACGAGTTGTTTTGTTTACAATGATTTTTGGGGTTGATAAAACAATTGGTTGAAATTCACATTTATTTTCACCAAATTGAAATTCAAGTTTATTATTGAAAACATTTTCAGAGTTATTGATTTCAAAATCAAGATGGTGATTTTCATCTTCCTCGTCGGAATTTAACAACTCGTCATCCAAAAGTCCAAAAAATTCGTGTTCATTACATTCGTCTTCCTTTGTTGGATTATCAACAACTTTATTACATATCTCAAGTTCAAAATCCAAAGTTGTTGTATTCAAATTTTTGAAACCGAGAAAAGGAAGATCGAATTTTAAATCGAGTTTCGCACCCTCAAAAGAATTGTAATCCAACTCAATTACCGCATTTTCAACAACTTGATTAAGATCGTCATTATCAAATTCAAAAGTTGTTATTTGAAAATCGTCGATTTGTGTAAAAGGTGGATTAGCACTTGACTTGTCACACGTTGGGATTTGAGTATGTTTATCACGTTGATTCAGATATGTTTCGAACACCAAATCCATGTGACCCATGTGACCATTGTACATTTCATTCATTTGTCAACAAAGTCAAATTTGTGATTAGTAACTTGAAAACTTTTGATTTGTACTTGTTGAGGACAAGAATCGCCAATTTCAATAAATGGTGGATTTGATTCTTCGGAAGTTGGGATTTGATTATGATTTTCACGAAAAGTTTTGTATTTTTCAAGTAATAAATCCCCGTTATCTTTTTCCATTTGGCCAACAAAATCAAACTCATGATTATTAGTTTGAAAATATTCGTTTTGAATTTGTTGATAACCAAAGTTTTCAATTGTATCTTTATTGAAACTATTTCCATTGCCAAAATTATTTGAAAATTGGTTCACATTTTCATCTTGATTTTGAAATTCATTTTGAAGCTCGAAATTGAATTGGCATGGGTTATACTCGAAATCATTTGAATTTTGAAGTGAATTCAAATTTTGATTATTTTGCCTTGAACTATTACACAAATATGAGTTACACAAATCTTTTACACTTTGATTTTGTTGTGTAGAGAGTTCAAGTAAAGTTGAAATGCTATTTCCGGGATTTGAGGGTTGATCATTGTTTTGAAAACTTTGTTGTCTGAAATTTGAATCGTTTAAACAAAAGTTGTTGTTAAAATATCCATACGAATTTGGAGTAAACTCATATGGATTATATTGATTTTCGCAGTTAAATTCAAGCGAGTAAGAAAAAGGAAACTCGGACATTTTCAAGATTTTTTTTTTATTTTTTTTGGTTTTTTTTATAAACAAAAATATTTACAAGTAGAATCTATTTTTCAGAATCGAAAATTGATTTTTGTTTTGTTTTTGGATTTCAATTTTTTTTTTTTTACTTATTTGATTTGATTTGTTATTGAAAAGAAATGAAAATACCACTTTGATAAACTTTGATAATCAACTAAGGATCCATTTTATAATTACACTTTGTTATCAACCGAAACAACAAGTTAAACTATTGTCTATTTGTTATGATAACTTGATTTTTTTTGGAAATTTTGACGAGTAAATGACATAAATTTTCAAGATAATAACCAAAACCTATATTTAACTTATTCGTGTCAATTTAAAAATAAATCCTTCATTGTAAATATTTTCAAAAACTTGCATTCATCTCTTTGTAAATAAATCTTGCATTTGTAAATATTTTCATCCTGCATTTGGATTTTGTGGGTAATATCCGCTGAAAACCCTCACGAGACAACACTCGTCCTACTGGGGACACCCAGAGGTTTAACGGCTTATTGCATATGCTCAATGCAATCGTACTCCCTACGAAAACGGATTTATCTTAGTTTTAGTTTATTTGAGGACGAATAAAAAGATAAGTGTGGGGGTATTTGATGTGCACGTAAATGTGCATATTTTTACCACCATATTTATTCTATTTAAATTAAATAAATGATCATATTGGGTATTTTAACTTGTTTTAACCAAAATTCATTGTAATTCCAAATTTTCACATATTCATCTTCATATAGGGGCAAAACGGTCATTTAAGTGCATATATTTCTTTGAGAAAAATTGATTGGAAATTTTTATATATTTTTGTAGGAAAATGGTCTCAAATAGGAGTGGTTTCATGAAGAAATATGCATGCACAAAGAATATAAAGGAATGAAGATGGATATAATTCAAAGTGAAGATCATGGAGGACCCCACCTACCCACCTACCTTAATGTACAAATTAAAGGCTAATGCATATGCTTTTGGACTTAATGGCTTCATGTACACTTAATGGGGGATTAAGACATGTTAATGATTACTTGGCCTCCACACTTCCTAAGGGGCATTTTGGGCATTCCCTAAAAAAGTGAATTAGGGTTTCATACATGTATAAATACCCATATGTTTCATGTAACATTATCTCCTCTCTTAGTCCCTCTTAGGCCTCCTTCTCTTTAGTTTAGTTTAGATCAAATAAAAGAAAGCTCTCTTTCTCTTTTAATGGCTACTTAGCCAATTTTTATTTCTTGTAATCTTTTTTATTTTATGCAATTTAATACATGCTCTTTCCTTTTCATGTTTAAAAAAAAAATTAATATTATATTTTTTTCCTTTTCATGCAACGGAACCATTTTTTTTTTATATTATATTTTTTTTTTTGAACATGAAAAGGAAAGAGCATGTATTAAATTGCATAAAATAAAAAAGATTACAAGAAATAAAAATTGGCTAAGTAGCCATTAAAAGAGAAAGAGAGCTTTCTTTTATTTGATCTAAACTAAACTAAAGAGAAGGAGGCCTAAGAGAGACTAAGAGAGGAGATAATGTTACATGAAACATATGGGTATTTATACATGTATGAAACCCTAATTCTCTTTTTTGGGGAATGCCCAAAATGCCCCTTAGGAAGTGTGGAGGCCAAGTAATCATTAACATGTCTTAATCCCCCATTAAGTGTACATGAAGCCATTAAGTCCAAAAGCATGTGCATTAGCCTTTAATTTGTACATTAAGGTAGGTGGGTAGGTGGGGTCCTCCATGATCTTCACTTTGAATTATTTCCATCTTCATTCCTTTATATTCTTTGTGCATGCATATTTCTTCATGAAACCACTCCTATTTGAGACCATTTTCCTACAAAAATATATAAGAATTTCCAATCAATTTTTCTCAAAGAAATATATGCACTTAAATGACCGTTTTGCCCCTATATGAAGATGAATATGTGAAAATTTGGAATTACAATGAATTTTGGTTAAAACAAGTTAAAATACCCAATATGATCATTTATTTAATTTAAATAGAATAAATATGGTGGTAAAAATATGCACATTTACGTGCACATCACAGAGCTAGCGGGAGAAATTGGAGGAATGAACGTTTTGGTGTTAGAGGTGGACATTGTTGTGACAACATTACTTCTAAAGCGTGAGTTGCTGGTGCTAGAGGATGTAGGGAAGGATTACCTATAACTAGACAAAGAGAATGGCATAGATCAGTGACGTCCTCCGGAAAGAATTGAAGTTTCTTGAAGTCTAGAGAGACTAGAGATATACTTTAATTAGATGGAATGTCCTTTGGTGGAGATTTGACAATTTATCCCTCCTAGAGAGTAGGTCAAAAGGGGTGAGATGTGAAGTATACGTGCCATATATAGTAGGGGCAAGCGTCTAAGTGATAATGGCCTCCCAAGTGGTTACCATGGAAGTTTCAATGTCTTTTGAGGACTCTTCTAGAGATGGAATGGAATTTTCCACATGATCCCGTGAGTTGGGTCTAGTGGAAGCCTCAATAGGTGCCTAACCTGTAGCTACAATATTTTCTAACAAGTTCTTCTTCCCATTTTCTAGGGCTACCAAATCATCTTCGTACAAGAATATTAATTTTATATACTCTTTGCCAATCCCATAGCCAGATTTCTTAGCTCGACTAGGACTTTCTCCCACGCATTGGTAACTGTTAATTGATAGCTATCTCCAAGCCACTCTAGATTTCTTTTCATTTATATCACAAAGGCAAAGAATTGGAGAAGTGTAGCTTCCATCTCCTCATCGGTTTGGATAGCCTTTGCTTTGAGCTCTGTGATTTCCTCTTTAGTAGCAGTGAGCTCAACTTGGACTTTTTCTTTGGATTTTGTCTCGATTATAAGTTGGCTTTAAGTATTTATACATGAGCTTAAAGCATCTTAAATTTTTCTTCTTTCTCTTTAAGCTTTTCCTCAAACTTAGCATTAGTTGTATGTGCGGTTTTTAGCTGATCGTTCATAACTAGGGTCATTTGCATGCGAACCCTTGACCGCTCGGTTATTCTCTCTTCGGAGTCCTTGCCCAACTTTGCTTCTTTGTCCCTTTCCTTTGTGACTACAGCCAGGTATCGTTTAAAGCTCGTACTATAATCATGACACCAAAAATATGAAAGCATGTCGAAGCATTGATGTTAAACTTAAAAGCAGTTACATAGAAATGATATCGATTTTCTTTCTAGGAAATGTATCGAACTTGAGAGTAAAATTCATATCGCACCAATAAAATGTATTTCGCATCAGTTAAAAGCATCTTAGAACAACAAATGAAACATAAGATGTCATATTAATTGGGGGAATATAATGTTGAATGAAAGCATATCGCAAGTTACCAAAAGGCATCATTTATTATCAAAGCCACATCTCATCAATAGAGCATCTCGTTAATGCCATATTTTGTCAATAAGAAAGGAAAAGTAACTAATAGCAAGTAGAGGAATCCCTAACTCTAGAAAAGTAAGATGAAATGTGGATGTCGTAAGCCATAACTAATGTTGCCTTCATCAACCAGTGCCTAAGAAATGATTTATCTCATCAACATTAAGGAAAAACGTCATAAGGCATAAATGCGACAATGATGTCAGAGGTCATCAGCAATGTGAACATGTACCTTCAACGTAGTAGGATGTCGTGCATCATCAAGGCAAGATGGATGTCATGAATCCATAACCAAGCATGATACCGCAAATTAATGGCATAATGGATGTTATCAAAAAACAACAATCAGTAAAGGAATTTTGTATCAGTAATGTCATGAATCACCAATCTTTAGTGGATTTTGTAACTCACTAATATAGCAAAGGATGTTGCAAGGATATCAAACAAAGCATGGAGCCGAATGACATCGAGATAGTTGATTATGTCGAAGGTCGGGCATTTCGAAAGACACATGGTAGTTATGCTTCCCACCTCCTTCCCATCAATGAAGAAGGGGATAATGCATGCTATCAACATGATGAGTGATGTCGGATAGCAAGCATTTCAATGTTCCACATGGCAAACATACCGCACCATCCACCCCAATAAATAGACCCCAGGAGAACAAAAGGGGGCGATCATACTTTTCTCTCTCTTACATTTTTTTTCTTCAAAGTTTGTAACGCTAAATAAATTTGGGGATTTTAGTAGTGACCTTTCTACAAATAAGGCATGTAAAATTAACAATCACATTTCATATCAATAAAGTGATTTGAGACTAGACTTTTATCTCATGTTAGACTTATATACGTACGACATGATACTGGATGATTCTCATACGAGGGATAGGAACTTGAGCATTCTTTTTGTGACTTGAATCACTACCTTACATATGACAATTGATCTCGCATTCTTCAAGTGGACTTATTGATGTTGAAAAAGCCTACCATTAACCAAGAGTCAACTTGCTTTCATACTTTGGGGTTAGCAAGAAATCATGTAAATAGCAGCCTAAGACAATCCTACTGTAATTGGCCCTCTCTAAGTCGAAGGAATGAATGATTAACTAGTTTGCCCGATTGACGTTAGAGAGGCCTTTCGCAAGCTTTTTCCACTCGAGTAGTTTATCACGGCCTCCTTAAGTTTGTGAAGACCTTTGTTAGCTTCTCTACAAGAGAGATCCCCATTGCTATAATCAAACATCAACAATTTCAGGCAGAAATCAAGAAAAGTTACAAACATCTTTATGGTAATAGCGGATGATCATCCTTATGGAGGCGGAGGAGGAGCGGCACAACTTGAAGAAGTTCCTTCGCCAACTTTATGAGATGACACCGAATATGTAATGCTGATAGTTTCGGATTATTGAGAGATAGAAATAATAGTGGTAAGACGTTGAGATCGTGGAGGAAATCCTTGGTAAGATGATGGTTAATGCCGAGAAGATTAGGAGGGAGAAAGTTGTTATTGATAGGAGTCAGAGTCGCGCCTAGAATGGTCATGTAGTACCCCTTGTTCCTCCTAGCAATGGTGTCTCTTTTCGCGTCGCGCCACTTTCTTGCTTCACAACAGCTCTGCCTTTCTTCTACGTATCGTTGCTCTTGTTTTTTCTCAGGTTTAGTTTCCTAGTTAGAGCTAGATTATTAATATTAAGTTTCAGGGGTTAAAGAATGGTACTATTCTATATCCGCAGGGAGATTGCTATAGCATTGCCTCCCCATTGTACTTGAAAGGAAGAGGATTTATGTCAGAATCATGATACTGGATTAAAAAGGAGTGCTTAATATTTGTGCTCATGATCCTAGAAGTGCATGAAGTGCTTATGCTTCCTTAAGTAACCTACGGACTGTGTTTGAGGGTTCCTAGAGACAGAGTTTCATCACCCTCGGCAACCTTAAGAATATCCCGTGAAGAGAAGGTAAATTCGTAGGGACTAGTGGGAAGAATATCTTCAATGTTTATTCCACCAAAATCAAAGGAAGATAGGTTCCCAAGGTCACCAAATGAGCCTATGATGTTATCAGAAAACCCATGCGAGGATTCCATTCTTTAATTAATTTGAGGCATGGCCCATTTCAAGAAGATTTGATGGCTAGTTGCTTTCGTAGAGGAGGTGTTATGATGCCCTTAAGAGATGTCTCCTTAGATGGTTCATCTCCACCATCGTCATCATTCTCATTGTCATCTTTCTTGTCTCCTTTTTCCTCTCCTACATCCCCTCTCCCTTCATCTCCTTATTTGACCCCCTAATATGTTCTTTTACTAGGTTTGCCTCGCCTTCTTGGCCTTCTTTGTTTCCTTAGTCTTCATTCTTGGAGTCATGGGTTGGCGTAGAAGAGCCGGTGGTAGCTCAAGTTCCTTTGGTATGGAGTGGATTGAAAAAAACACTCCTTCTGTTGTATAGGAAATGTAATTTGCACTTTCAAGCATTCGTAAGAAGATAAGAAGTAATACGGGTATTTAAAGCAATCCTCTTCTAGAATGTCAAGGTATAGTATAAGCATGGAAAATGACTCATTTGGGAAGATCTACGATGGATATATGGAGAATGTTAGATGATTGGGCGAAGAGAACCACCAAGTGTGGAGGAAGCATTGGTTAAGGGAACTTACGACCATAAGCACTTGAAGCCTTCAGGACGACAAAAAAAGAAATATTCACTTTTTAGGTAGTTGCGCTTGTTGTGGAGGCCCTCAACAACTTTGTAGTGGTTGAATGCTTTGATGATTAAAAACGAAACTGTTTCCTTCATATTTTTGAAGCTTAGCAAATGAGTGAGCTTTGGGAATATAGGTGACAGAGCTAGGTGAATCATGAAAAGGATATAAAGAGAGCTGAGAATGGCATAGCCATTGTGATGCACTTGGGTAGGAGCTAGCCTAAGCACTTGGAGGATGAATTTAAGGAAGTTGGATAACTATAAACAAACACATATGTCTATTACATGCCACAGAGCCAAGTGGTAGGAGATGAGCCTTTTCATCTATTGTAGGTATTACGACATCATCCTCGAGAATCCCAAGTTTGATATTGATAATTTGGAGTTCCTTTGTAGTTTGTCTGGATGGTGTTTGACTATAAGGATTATCTAGGACATAGAGAATAGGTAGATCCTCCCTTGGAAGGGCACGGTCATGAGGCTGAACTATTGGAACTGCATAGAGTTAAAGTTCTTGTGTGATTGAGTGTCTCACTCGAGAATGAGTGGAAGTAGATGCTTAAACTATAGAAGAGACCATTTTTGTCGAATAATGAAAGGATGGCTCTGTATCTAAGACGAGAGGATTATTCAATATCATTAATTTTAAGCTGGAAAACTTGATGACGAACGAGATCAAGTATCTTATATTTTAATGGATTTCTTTAATCAAACCACATGTAACCTATATACGGAATCCATCGGATGTCGATGTGGAGTTACCATTCATATACTGCACATTGACCGGGGCAGTGTGAACTGTTAATCTATGTTGTGTGTCCTATGTCCAGAGTATGATATACGTGAACACTCTTTGTTGGAAGCCCGCTTATGCTGGCAAACGAGCTCCATCATTCTATGGAACAATGTAACGAATTTTATCCGTTATCCTAGAATATATGGAAATAGAATCATTGTTCAAATTAACACAAAGCTTTCTGTGTAGGAACATAGGATTCTGATGTTCAACTTGAAGCATTGGCATATTATTCAATTAGATGTCTGAATGTGTTCAATGAGACCATTTCCCAAAACAGACTCATTGAAGCTAAGTTGTCCATGCAAATTCAATTGAAACTCGTGAAAGTTTGTCCCTTTTTCATAATATGAAAGAGTTTTAACATTTAAAAACTTTGAGCCTACCAAGAGAGAACTCGGGGTGGAGCCATTTTTGAGTCGACGCAAACACCATGCTAAGAAAGGAAGAAAACATGGTGTTAACTTTGGGTGGATTAGGTTCACCCCCAAACACCCATTTCAATTCAGCTATGTCAAAGAAAAGGGACGGACTTTTGGTCAACTTTGGATTAGCAGTAGCAATCAAGCTCAACGATGATAAGGGAGACAGCGGAACCCATAGCAACGAATTCAAGATCGAAAACCCAACTAGCTATAAAAATTAAGATCCCATAAAGGGTCGGTTGATTGGTCAGTAAGGAATAGACATAAGCAGTGGAGCAAGACTAGCTATGGTATGGTAGGGACGATGGTGTTGTTGATAATGAAGCTAAGAGGCTACAATGACTAGAAATCAAAATTACAAGGAAAACGAAATGCACGTAATTGTTTTGAAGTGCCCAAATTTTCTTAGTGTTAGAATGAATATAGCATGTTTCAAAAATCATTTCGGTAACGGTACGATTATGGTCAGTACTGACATGTGTTGTTCGTTAAAAACAAAAAGATATAAAGAAAGCCTACCAGGCCGAGACACGACCCTGGCTTCTAGAAAGTTAAAAGCTCCACTTTGCTATAGGAAAGAAATTTGTACGACGACGACTTAAAGTAATGAATTAACGATATTAGAATAAACGTGATGCTTCGAGATGATAGTTGGTTAACCAATAGGTCTAGTGCAGTGGGGATCATATTGGATGTCTTGATCCAAAGCATGCTTTATTTTCAGAAAGCATGCTTTAGGGGCAAGTGTAATCCAGCATTTGGACCGAGTAACTTCTTAGTGAATCTGGACTTCGAGACCATGACGAAATGGATCAAAAACTTAAAGGGTTGCTTGGGATGATGGGATGATGGATCATGAGATGTTGGAGCAAAATTGGAGCATGTCAAATATGGCGATATTGACAATAATAATGTCAACACGGAGATGATCTAATGGAGTGACCAACTTTTAAACAACTAGGTGAATCAATCAAGTACATTGTAGAAAAGGATGAGTCTCACATCGGAAAAATAATCTCAATACCAATATGCTTTGATGGAGCAATTTTCAGGATGAAGCTTGGATACTTGAAGATATGAACAAATGTAAATAAAAAGTGATATGGCATCGATCAAATGTGATCAGACCAGTCCATATTATGGTTGGTAAAAACATGATTTCGACTATGAATTTACATGCTCTTTCTTCCTAACCTTGTGGATCTGGACTCTCGCCCTGTCTTCTACAAGCAGATGACATCAATGGGTGGATTCATCTAAAAATAACAAACTTAGAGCAATGAAAAGAAGGATTGAGAATTCTATTCTCTCCACTAATCTAATTTGCCACGAATTGCTATCAAACTCAAATTTACATAGTTTTAGAATGCTTATAACATATTTTTATTTGTGTCTAATCTATTGAAATAAAAGTAAAATGGACATAGGCAGTGAACTAAGACCAAACCACTATAAAAATTCATAAGTTCTTACTGTTTATTTTTCTTTTTGATCTGTTTACTCTTGTTTTTTATTAATTTGGGGTGCTGTGTCAATTTTTGACTCAACAGTATAATCATCAAATAAATGTAAGTATTTAAATAAATATTTTATAATATATTTATTTTTAAAATTTATTTTTTAATATATATGCACACACTTATGCCAAAGTCAAAATTTAGCTATTTTAAGATTTCAAATTTTAAGTTTTAGATCTAACTTTAAATTTGGATCTTATTGTTAAATCTAATTTAGATGTTTTAAATTTGAAATTTGAAATTAAATACTTACTCAAATTTTATGTTATATCTTTTATAAATTAAATTGATAAGTATTTTCGTTAATTTATATAAATATAAATGTGTGTGTGTGTGATTTAGAAACAGATAATAAAAATTATTTCGTTAATTAACATATTTGTAAAAGCAAAGTATATACGTAATAGATGTAAATTCTAACATCTATTTATGTGTATAATTAACAATTTACACTTTCTTGTACGTTTATGTTATACACAAATGAGTATAAAATGATATACTCAAAATTTACATAAAATCCTTTTAATTACATTAATTAATTGAAAAATCAAAAATAAAATAAATAAGATACGATTTTATTTAAATTAATTGTATTGAACAAACTTCGAGACTTCACAAGACCAATATGATGCAAAAAAGGAATTTTTTTTAAATTAACCTATTTCATCCACTTTTGACTAGGTCGATTCCAATAATGGTATCGGAGATCTAATGGTTTATGTGGCCTAAATTAGAAACCCTGGGGCTAACTAATGAAGCCTACCTATAATTCGAATGTCTAGAATTGGAGTGTATAGGCTTGGGGTTAGATAATCAAGTATGCTCGCCTCCCTTGCTACTGCTCTAGCTCAATGATAAAGTAAGTCCAAAAGGTTAGCCTAAGTGTAAAGACCCAAACCGATTCGGGCCTAGGACTTGAAAGTTTAAAAAAATATTTTGATTTTAATAGTAAATTTTAAACCATAATATAATAATGATTCTAAAATATTTTTCAAAAATTATTTTTGAATAAATATTAATGTTTTTGAAATTATTTGAAAACTTAATCAAACGGATTAATAAAATAAATAACAAATTAAAACTTGATAAATTTAAATACATTCATATATATATATATGTGTGTGTGTGTGTGTGTGTGTATATTGATATATGTATGTATGTATAAGTGTTATAGTTAAATATATATATATATATATACATACATGTATATATATCTTAAATTGTTTAAGGAGAAAAATAAATATTTTTGAATTTATTGAATTATTTAATAAAAAATTGTTTTAATTAAGTAAAAATACTCATTTAATAAACTTAATAAATATATTAGTCAGTAATATATATATATATATATATATAATGATGTATGTGTATAAAACTATAAGTATTACATTTAATATTCATCTTATATTGTTTAGGATAAATAAAATAAAATTTTGAAATTATTTAATTAATTGTTAATTACATCAATAAATCAAAATTTAACTAAATATGATTTAATTAATAATATACATAAGAATATTCAATAAATTAAAATCAGTTACAAATAAATTAAACTTGTGTAATATGAATTTATAATATAAGTGGAATTGCATGAAACCTAACTTAGATTTAAGGTGTAAACACATATGTACTATACTTATACCATGATTTAAGATGTGTCAGACATTTGAATCATGAGGGTATTTTGAAAACAACAAATTATTCCATATATCAATATCACCAATTTTTTAAGTTTTTTAGCAAAGCTAGCCGACATTTATTGTGGGTCGTCCATATATATAAATGAATTTGAACAGATGTTCAGATACATGCACCAGAATAACTATAAGAGAAAATAAGGCACAGAAGTTTGATGAAAATGCCAAACTACTAACTAAAAACAAAAATAAATTAGTCTACTCTGGGGGACGAAGATCCACTTTCCTCATCCGAAGATTCTGGCCCAATAATATAATAATTGCCAAAGGAAAGAGAAGATAATGTAGAAACAAAATCCACCAAATCAGAGTAGTAAAGGTTTTTCCTATCCAAAAAGCATCCGATAAAACAAGATGATTCAATTCGCCTAACTACCCTAGAGCCAAAAGAACAATGCCTTCAACCTCAACATGATAATATAGCCATGTTTCTTCTTCCTCACCACCAACATACTTATAGAATCTACTGCCTTTAGGGTCAAATCTCATTTCTGAAGGCTTATGAAACCACGCCTGCTCAAACGAGCCCCAAAAGAAGTAATCAAAAAGAGTTGTATCCAGAATACACAAAATATCATCGTTAGTAACATCGATAGAGCGAACAGCAATGACAGGAGTCACTAATGTCAGGAGGTAAAAGCATATATGCATCAACAGAGCGAACATCAATAGCATCAGTAGAGCAAACTCAAATGACTAAAGCCAAAATATCAAAGGGCGAAAGCACAGTAGCAAGACAAACTTTTGGGGTCAACTTCATGACAGGACGAGGAAGTGGGATCGACATCACTTATTTAAATGTGTGTATATATATATTAAAGATTATGAATCTTTAATGTATAAATTTATCAGTTAGCACCAAAATTGGCCACTAACACCCTTAAGAAAGATTGTGTGGAGAGACTAATGAAGATAATAAATTAAAACAGAAGAACGTATGTAAATTTAAATGCAGAGAACAAGAACACCAAATTTATAGTGGTTCGGCGTAACTGCCTACGTCCACTTTGAAGTTGATTTCTATTTATTTCCTTGACAGTTGATTACAGATACAATCCATTTCCAATTTCTTGAATGCAAGTTTGAATGAAAAATAGGAGAGTATAAAAAATGGCAGAGTCTCCCCAGTGTTCCCGAAAAAAGGTCCCTTTCACCGTGCCCCGGCCTCCCTATTTATAGACGAAGGTGGGTTGGACATCCCTGGTGGGCCTGGTAGCCGAATACCTCGGCCCAAATGGAGTGGTCTCTGTGTGCTGATCCATAGATGTCGAACAGGGCACGAATGCTGAACAGGGCATGAATGCCGAACAATACTGGAAGCCGAACCAGAGTGTTGCGCCTAACGACTAAATGCTGAACCACCATCTTCATGCCGAACGAAGTGAGATACCGAGTGGCGAGTGTATGCCGAGCAATGATTGAAGTTGATTGAGACTGGTTGAACGCCGAACACTTCTGACTACCGAAAGACCTCGGGATGCCGAACACTTCTGACTACCGAACGATGGGCGCCGAATGATCTTCGAATTCCGAATGTCCAGAGATGCCGAACGTCCTTGCCTACCGAGCGTCACTTGCTATCGAACGCTCATGGATGCCGAACGTACCTTGTATGCCGAATGTCCTTGGTATGCCGAACATCCTTGGTTTGTCGAACGTCAGTTGGTATCGAACACTCATGGATGCCAAACGTACCTTGTATGCCGAACGTCCTTGGTATGCCGAACGTCCTTGGATGCCGAACGTCATTTGGTACCGAATGCTCATGGATGTCGTACATACCTTGTATGCTGAACGTCCTTGGTATGCCGAACGGCCTTGGATGCCGAACGCTTCTAGATGCTGAGCGCTCGTTCATGCCGAGCGTTCCTTTATGCCGATCTATCTTCTGATGCCGAATGACCCTGACTGCCGAACACTTCCCAATGCCGAGTACTCACAAATGCTATTCGAACAATTTGTGACGAGCGTTCAGAATGCCGAACGATGTGTAGATGCCGAGTACCTAGTTGCCTGGTCAAATCTCTAGGAAACACTTTCCCCCCAAAGTGTATTGCGTGACCGAACGTGATGCACTTTGAATTACGTGTCCTCTGTGCTCCTCTTCGATCCTTGGTTTATTTCTCTCTACGGTATGATGGTGTGTGCCGAACGGTATGCGAGTGCCGAACAGAATAGCT
Organism: Allium cepa; assembly: GCA_030765085.1. NCBI lineage: Eukaryota > Viridiplantae > Streptophyta > Magnoliopsida > Asparagales > Amaryllidaceae > Allium > Allium cepa. The sequence continues at coordinate 394,509,969 of CM060943.1, read as the reverse complement.
GAAGCCGAACGCCCCATGTATGCCGAACGGCTCTGAATGCCGAAGCCGAACGATGACGCTTTGACCGGTTCCACCGGTTATAGCGTCTTCGACTTCCCTTCTTCTCCTATAAAAGTCAGCATCTTCCTCCTTCATCTCTTTTCACTTTTTTACCTCTGCTACCCTGTGTTCGCGAATCTCGTCAAACTCTAAGAATCTTATTACCCTTCATTCCTTGAACATCACACCATGCATCACCCCTTTCTCGAGTCACTCGGAACTAATCAACGCGGTGCCTTTAATTCCAGAATTATCCAGACCTTCAGTCTATTTGCTAGGTATCCTTCTGTTTTACTGCTTTTAAACTCGTAACTTAGGTCCATGGCCCATGGGTATTTCGTGGATGAAAGGTTTGAACTATGGTTAGGATGTCTTGTAGGGCTAGATGATGTGGTGGAAGGAGAAGTGGCCAAAGATGAGCCCGCGAGGGAGTCGATGGGAGATGTATTGTGGTTCGGCATGGCTCTCTTATGCCGAGCGAGTTTGGATGGAAAAGATAGAAGAGGTGTAGGAATTGGCTGTCATGCCGAACAGCATGGTTTGGCATGACGCGCTGAATGATTTGGCCTCGTTGTTCGGTATGAATGGGGGGAGAAAAGAGAAATGAAGCTGTTGTTAAGGACGGAGCGCCGAGCGTTACGGCTCGGCGTAATTTTGGTTCGGCATGACCCACCACATGCCGAGAAGTGGGATGGAAGGTTAGGGAGGAAGTATGAATTAGATAGAATGCCGAACGTTGTTTTGGCCGAACAGGGCTTAGGCCGGACGATACTTAGTCCGAACGAGATTTAGGCCGATCAGTGCTTTGGTCGAACGATACCTAGGTCGAACAATGACTTCGGCGAACGTAACATAGGCCGAACATTGTCTTGGCCGAACGTGACCTAGGCCGAACAATTTTTTGACCGAGCGATATGAACGTCGAACCATATTTAGGCCGGACAATACTTAGGCCGACCAATCATGAATGCCGAACCATACTCTAGCCGAACCAGTACTTAGGCCAAACACTTATTCACCATGCCTAATCATATAACAAAACAAGGACAAGGACCCCAGCATACTAGCATATCAAACTGATCTGAACTGATAACTTCCTAGTTCCAATTACTCATAAGCCTGAACTGAAGTCGATAAAAATAGATAAAAGCTTTTGACATACAATGTCGATGTCCGAATCCAAAATTGAAAACATCAAGGCTGGTTTTCGAAGATGGCCAGCGATGACGGTCTTCGAGAATGACCAAAGTTCAACTTTATACCATCAACTATGGGACTTATAATTTCTTGGTGTTTATATTTGAATGATTGCACTAGATCACACACCGCACAGGGGGGAAAATTTATGCTGTTAAGTCTAACGTCGATTATTTTTCGAGTATAGTTCAAACAATGCTCGGCCAGACTCAATATTTATTGGAAATGTCTAAGAGATCTAGCTCCGCCACGATTTCAGATAGACCGAGACTATCCTCCCAACAAGAAGTCGCAGATGTTTCAAATCCGTCAACCTCCCCTGAACATAACTTAGCTCTCGAAGCTTTGGAGGCAGCAATTCTCTTAGATAACCCTGTTATTCACAGGCTTCAAAGGTCAATGAAGTTGCGCTCCGGCGAATATGCTCTATTCATGGAATCCCTTTCGACGCCATGCTGGTTCCCTCGAGGCACGATCGTCCACACTTTCCCCCAGTTGGATACATGGCGTGTAATAAATTCATGTGCTGGGTTGGCAGCATGCCACCATTCAATTTATTTCTTCAGGATGTGCTGCAATACATTGACATTGCCTCATCGCAACTGCACCCAAATGGCCACTCATTTATCTACGGTACCTTCATCCTCTCCATGACCGTCCTCTCTAGGCCCCCAACTCCGACATTAGATATATATATATACATATATCTTTGTGTGTGTGTGTGTGTGTGTGTGATCAAGAAGCGGAAAGATAGCCCCTCTTTTGTGTTCCTTGAGCCGCACCACAAGTGCCAGATTTTAACCCAGGCGTGGAGCAAATTTGCCCTGTACAAACAGGAATGGTTCTATGTGCATTGCCCTCTTGGTTTCGCATGGAGATGGGTTGGAGGAAGTAAGTCTTTTCTCTAGATCGATGTTTGTGCTTGGTCGGGGCTATGCCTGTTCTAACTCTTGTTTCATCTTTTCAGGTATCAACCCACGTCCTGATGGTCGCGGATATTCTGAGGCCGTCAAGTCTATTCGAGCCCTTCCTGCCGAAGAAAGAGACATCCGGACTCTCATTTCAAATGAGTCGCTTACCAGGTTTGGGCTGTTGACAGCAGGTCGTCAAATAAACCTCCCTCAAGGCGTTACCATACCCAGGCCTGTCTCTAGCAAAAGGAAAAAAAATTAGCTGAGTCATCATGTCACACCCGTGACGCACCGAAAGAGGGGGATATTAAAGAGCATGAAACACCCGAAGCACAAGGTGAGAACATCGGTCCTTCTCAGGAACCGATAGTCGAAGCGCAAAACATCGAAACGTCATCTTCATCTTCGAAGGGGAAGAGGAAATTGACGTACAAGATAAGGAAGGAGAAGGTTGGCGGAACTTCAAAAATTACGCTCATTCCGACGGAGAAAGAGGCTTCTTCACAGCATGTAGAAAGTTCTTTAAAGAGCCTATCGAACCTCTCCATTCCCGATGACCTGCTTAATTACGATTTCGTCAACCCGTAAGCATTTCAACTTCACTCGCCCATTAGAGGCGATGCGGGCGCTCTAGCCCAAGGTCAGGGAGAAAAAATTCTCATTGGTAAAGCAACTGGTCCGTCGAGGTGAAACACTAGGACACGCACAAAGACTTGCACTTCAATTTGCACTTAGATTTTCGTCGTCACGCTACCCTTGCTAATTCATTGTTGTTTAAATTCTATGCATGTGACATGGGACATAAACACGGCATCGATCAACCCCGTGGGTCATCTGTTTTCTATCACTCCGGGAGTGACTCAGGTTCCGGGAGGCGTCGAGACAGAGATGATGATGGCGATAGGGATTATCATTCCCGAGACTCATCATCTCGGAAGAAAACATAATATCAGCCCAAGTACCACCAACATCCCTCTTCTCACTCTGAATGAAGCAAAGATAAGCGCGGCCACAAGGGATCGCAATTCGATGTCCCCCGGGATCGACACTCCGACTCCTCTTCCATAAGACAGTCCCAAGATCCTCAGAGGAGAGCTGAACTTTCAAAGCCGTCCCCTTCTGCTCCTGCAACAGATCCGACAATAACGGAGAGGATGCCCGAGCTTAAGGATAAATTTCCAAAAATCTGCTTTGATGGCCTGAAATTCCTCCCGGCGATTCATCCTATTCCCGAACATGTCAAGCGGAGCGCCATCGCCTGTACCAACGACGTCTATGTTCGACATGATGCGTTTTTTCATTTGGCTGAAAAACTTTCTGAAGTTTCCATGGAGCCCCAACACGAGATCGATCGCCTGAAGCTTGAGGCCATCCACGACAGAGATATCATTAAGGCTCAGGACGAAGAGCTTGCATCTTATATATCTCAGCTTGAGGCCACCCGGCAGAGAGCTCAAGTCACTGCCAAAGTCGTGGCTCGTCTGGAATCGACACATAAAAAAGAGATCGACGAGGCAGTATAACGCTGCGGGGCCCTAGCACTAGAGAAGGACTCAGTCCAAAAAGAGGGGGACTCATTCAGCTTCCGAGTCAAGGAACTAGAGGAGCAGCTCCGCAGAGATAAAGAGGAGAAAACGGCTGCCCAAGAAGAGTCACAACGATACTGTGATGAAATCGTTGCTACTCGACTCTTAAACGAAAAACTTGAGGCCGAGCTTTCCAAAGTTGAGGCGATAAAGAGTGAAGCCCGTGAAGAGGGTAAGAAGATAGCATCTGCGGACATCGACTCCCATCTTGAGGCGGCTAGAGAAGAAGGTAGGGAAGAGGTCAAAAGCATGTTTGACCCGCTAATCGCTGAATTCAATGCCCGCGTCCTCATGCATCGAGACTTGACATTTCTGGACGATGGCTATCTTGAATCTTTAGCCGAGGCATGGGAGGCCTTGATAGAAATCAGAAGGGCCGAGCACGGTACCGAAGAGATTGACGAGGGGGCCTTGATAAAAGAATTCCTCAAGGGGAATGAGCCTTTGGACTTGCCAGCAGCTAAAGCTATTTATTGCAAAGGCTCCCCCTCAAAGAAAGGGAAAGAAGTGATTACCAATCCATCCGGGGTCGTGCCTCCAGCTCATGTGCCTACTCGGTCGACCGATACTCGATCCATTTGAAAAACATATCGGTTATAATCTGGAGGACCCGGGCCTTGGCGTCCATATTCTGTCTCCCATTCCGGAGGATGAGACCCCCTTGACGGCTGAGAGTCTACCGAAACCTAATAGATAACTCTTCACTTTAAGATTTCAAAAGTCGTCATTCTTTATGAAGGACTATTGTATTCTAATGCTTGTTTTTCATGATTTTGCACAAGCCGTTCTGATCCAAGGCCTACTGTGAGGAGCGATGTCGCCAAGGAGGTGGAGGGAAACATAAGTGAGGCCACTCATGCAGGAGAGGCTCCCAGGCCAGATGCTCAGATGATTGGAGTGCTGGACGAGGACAAATCTGAGACTTCTTCTCCCATCGACGGGAGTTATGAAGTAGAAATTACAAGCGCCTCCGAACACACATCTGAGCTAAGTATGAAGGAGTGGCTAGAGGTGGAGAAGAGAGAGACGGCTAGGGTCAAGGTCGAGCCTCGAGTTATGGACCTGGATGACCCTTCGCATAAGCCGTTGAAGGTCATCCTTCCTGGCGGGTCCAAGCCTATGGATGTTCCCCGTACTTCTTCAGTTGCTATCCCTCCATCAAAGAAGAGTACCAAGGGTAAACGCACAGGGGAGGAGCCGTCCGAGAAGACAACGGAGGTGAAGAAGTCGAAGAAGCGCAAGAAGTGATCATTACTCTCGTCCAACAAGAGTTAGTTTAAGTCATGTAAATATTTTCATCTACTTCCGTAGTCTTTGTAAACAGGTTGTCGACACCGAACTTTGGAGGGCTTGTAGTAGAAACTTTTTTTGAATAAAGCTTAGTTCCTTTTCCTGTTTTTCAAAAGGCACTTGTCGTTCAATTTTTGTATGATTGTGATTTAAATCCAAGCTGTTGTGAATAACATGGACTTCTCAGTTCACCTTCATATAGCTCGGAGATTCTTTGAGAGTTGTTCGTTTTTCCTTCCGCGCTTCAAGCACTTAGAATATTTTTTAGTTCGCACATCGAGAACTTAGAGTACTCCAGTCTGCACTCTGGGGACTTGGAGATTTGAGTCGTTTATACTCGAGACTGCGCTCCGAGGACATAGAGTACCCCAGTCCGCACTCTGGGGACTTGGAGATTTTGAGTTGTTTATACTCAAGTTCGTGCTCCGGGGACTTAGAGAACTCCAGTCCGCACTCTGGGGAGTTGGAGATTTGAGTCGTTTATAATGGAGTCCGCGCTCCGGGGACTTAGAGTACTCCAATCCGCACTCTGGGGCCTTGGAGATTTGAGTCGTTTATACTCGAGTCCGCGCTCTGGGGACTTAGAGTACTCCAGTCCGCACTCTGGGGACTTGGAGATTTTGAGTCCTTTATACTCGAGTCTACGCTCCGGGGACTTAGAGTACTCCAGTCCGCACTCTGGGGACTTGGAGATTTTGAGTCGTTTATACTCGA